>JAUPFN010000004.1:10001756-11321384 GCA_036924255.1 Apodemia mormo | reverse complement strand
TTTGTTGGTTACGAATTTGAATATACAAGAAATGACAAGAATTTTCTCAGGTCTTCTTTATTCGTATTTTTAAACTCAACTACATGGTACAACTATATGGTAACTATTGCCATATTCCAAATTTTGTGGTTCAATATTATAAATAAGTTTTCAATAAAATTTTAATCTAAAGGCAGAGATACCAATTGAATATCTCAAACAATAAGATGTCGAATGAAACTTTTCGAAAAGTCGGAAAGTGAATAAAGATTGGAAGCTCGTTTCAGTTTTGCGGTACTCTTTCCTTTGCTTGTTTCAGCCAGCATTACGACGGGAAAATTCTCGTTAGCCCTGTAATAAGTTCTGCGTTGGGTGGATTAGTTTGGTCTAACTTCGAGAAACTATTTATATCAATTTCCGGCTTTAAGTCAAGTGTATAGGAAATAGAATTGTACATGCTTTGCATTTAGTTAATTTTGTTGTTATCTTAGCAACCTATCATTATATTTAGTGTGCTCGACAAGTTGAAAATGGTCTTAAATAGAGATACTGCTCTTAAAATTATATGGGATAGCTCAATGGATCTAGAATGACGCCTAGAAAAATGTGCTAAAAGCGTGTATTAGGACATTAAAAATTGCAAATGTTATAAACAATTAAAGATAAAAGAAAATGGCACTTCATTTTTTACTAATGTTTCATAAACTATTAATATTTAAGTAATTTAAAAAAAGATTCGGAAGGAAGAGTAAAATTTCCAAGAAAAATCTTTTGGATTCCAGAACTTTATCTCCATTATTTATAATTTTAATTTAACTCTGAAAATGGGTCTCCGCACGACTTTTTTAAGGTTGCGCGTTAGGCCTTAAAAGCGCGTACGACACAAATTAATTTATTTAAGGTATTGAATATTCTTTTTAAATTTAAAAAAAAAATATGATGTATACTGAACACTATAAATAATTTATTTCCGTTGGAAATTTTACTTAAAATAAAATTTTCAACAAGTTAAGCGATTGTTAACTAATAATTTTTTTTGTACTAGTCAAATATATAAAACTAAGTCACTATTTGCTTCGTTATCATTTTTCGCATGTAAGTAATATAATAAATTCAGTTTTTGACAAAACCAACGTTCTGGATTTTAACAAGCAATAATTAATTTGTTATAAAATTATAACAATTATGTTTTAATTATAATATAATAATTAAAACATAATTGTTGCAAGCAAATGAACTGTTAAGCAAAGATTAATTGCTTGTTAAAATTAATTTACGTTTAGGAAACAGGCTGTTAGTATCTTCGGATAATCGTGAGTGTACTTGTTGTATCTCTGCCTACGTCTTTCGGGATACGAACGTGAAGATACTTTTTTAGATATTATAAAATATCATCTTTTAGGCGTATTATTATACAGTTTGAAGAAGACTGTACATACTGAAGGAGGGTATTCAGTAATAATTCGATTCTGATACCAAATATTATGTGAACAAAATTGGTACTTTCTCAAATTTTAACGTAATTATCCAATAAAAATACGTGTCGCATATCACCCGCGCGGTGACCATAATTTTTGAATATCACTGCACTAATTTCGTTGAGGCTTAGTATAGGTAAGCAAGATTCTCTTTTATTATATTTTTATTGGTTACACAAATTGTTACAAATAGCTATTAACTATCGTGTTCTTCAATATGTACAGTTTTTTTGCCATTCAACGTGGATATTTGTATTATTATTTTGAGCATAACAATAATAAATTAATGAATAAATTTTGATTATTAACGTAAAATTGCACAAACATTTTAAATTGTTAGGACCTTTGTATGAAGAAAAGACCAACTGCCTTCCTTTAAGTAACAAATGATGATTGAGTTCTGCAACATCTTGCCCGGGCTTGGTAGGGTAAAGTAGCTGGTGAACCTGTGGTTCAATCATACTATTGTAAACATATAGATTTTAGTACAGCATTAACATATGTTGCTAATTGTCTATTTTGTGATATAAAAAAGTATCTTCACACCCGTATCTCCGAAGAGGTAGGCAGACGTACTAGTTGCACTCACAATTAGCCAAAGTCACTTAGTCCCACAATGTGATAAGGTGGCAAGCCTATTGCCATCCGGGCACTTATTCAATCCCGATAAACGTTGCTTTTATCAAAAGTTTGAAAAAATACATTATTGATTTGTCCGACTCGGGAATCGAACCCGAGACCTCATGTCACCAAACATCGACGACTAGACCATTGAGGTACAAAAATATATACTACATTACTTGTCTTAAATAAAAATGTGTCGAACAAAACTTTTAGATAAAACGAAATGTGGCGAAAGATTGTTCGTTTCAATTTTGCGGTGCTCTTCTATACGTTTGTTTCATCAATCATTACGACAGCGAAATTCCAGCTGAGCTCGTTATAAGTTCTGTGTTGGGTAGATTAGTTGGTTTAGCTTTGAACCACTATTTATATCAATTTCCGTCCCTAAAACTAATTAATGGACCTAAAACTATAATAGGCTGTAGTTTAAGTTCGTTGATGGCTGGCATAACGTGTGTGTGTTTGTGCATTATATTAATTGAAAATGTGTTGGCAAGGAGTAAACTTTATCGTTTTGAAATTGCGTTTTTTTTTCATAAGATAGCAAACAAGCAAATGGCTCTCCTGATGGAAAGAAAATCGCCTATAGACACCAAAGGTGTTAATGGTGCGTTACTATCCGTGTGGCGAGATGACAATGCCACATGCTAAGTCTACCGGCTGCCTTACCCTCCAAATCGGAATACGGAATAACAAGTACTGACGCTATTGCGGCAGGAATAGATAAGGCGGCGGGCGTTGCAGAACCTAGTAGTCACGATGTGGTGATACGTAAAGCCAAACGGTCGCCTCTTACAACCTGCATAGCAGAACGGCAGTTGGTCTAACCAATCTGGGGGTCGTTAAGTTAATATTATACATCTGAAAGTGAGTTTGTTTGTTTTTTTGCCAATACTTTCTCGGCTTAACTGATTTTGAAGATATTTCCTGGAAGGTAGCTGGGCTCAAACAAAAGATAACTTTTTTTTTTCAAAAATCAAATCGCATAGGGGATACACATTACAAAAAAGTTTATATTAAGAAAATACTGTTTCAACAAAGTTCAAAAGTTATGAGGTGTTACATACACATATACACACACACTCACACACATACAGACATACTGACGTCATCGTGAAAAGTAGTCGTAAAAGGTTCCTAGGACATTAAAAAGTAATGATCTGGTGAAAACTCCATTTTCGAAAATCGGGACAAAATCAGTAACTTCCGTATCTACTATCTACATACCTACGCAGCGGAAAGTAAAAAATGTTATCAGCCTTGTTCACATGCACGTCTTTTTTGTAACTTTTTTATATAATCTCCAAAAATTACGACCAATATGTCATTCGATTCGTATTGTCACATAGAAAGATTAAGAAAAGTCCGGAAAGGCGCTGAAAAAAATTGCAAAGTTACAAACAAATAAGCGACAAAAGTGGCGGTTTGGTTTTTGTATATCTCGAAAAATATTCAATATTTTCGAAATTTTAAAAAAGATCCGTACAAATTTGCTAAACAAACGTCTCAGTTCACGGAGCTGAATCTCTAATATTTATAATATTTACAGAGCCCAGAAAATGGAGTCAAACACGGATGGTTTAGCTTCCGCGCGCATTACGGAAATTTGACACATCAACAAAAAAATATATTTAAATGTATTAAATATCAAAAGTTAAGGAATAAAAAAAATATATAGTATTGAAGTACATCAATGAACAATAATCCGTGAGTTTCCACTTTTTTCAATAGTTAATAAAAAAAGTGGAAAAATCAAAATTTTGTTACTTTTGTAATGGTAATATATTCATAAGCCTATTAAGAATAACTTCACTTAGTGAAAAAAATTTAGGGTTTTAGTTTGATAATCATCGGGGTTTTTATTTTAACTTTAAATTTAGAAGAAGTAATTAATTAACAATAGCATAATTTATGTAAAATTGAGATAAAAATTATTTAACTGCAGATTATTTTTCATTGATGATATTCCAATACTATATGAATTATTTTATTCCTTAATTTTCACATTTATACATTGAAATATATTTTTTTCGTTATTGTGCCAGATTGACGCAATGAGCGCGGAAGCCAGCCCATCCATTTTTGGTTCTTTTTTCAGGGCTCTTTAAAAATTATAAATATTAGAGATACAGCTTCTCGAGTTGAGACTTTTGTTTAGCAAATTCGACGATCTTTTAGGATCTTTTTAAAACTGCGAAAATATTTAAAATTTTTTTGTTTATTAACTTTTGCACTTTTTTTCGGACTTTTCCTTAAACTTTTTACGTAACAATACGAATCGAATGACACGTTGGTCGTTATTTTCGGAGGCTATATAAAGAAGTTACAAAAAATAGTACATGTAAACTAGGCTAAATATCTCACACGATGCGACATCGGGCAAAATTTTTTTAAGAATAAAAAGAAATTAAGTTTAAAGTGTGTTTCAATATTGCGGTGCCCTGTCCACCTATTGATTCATCCAGCATTACGTCAGGAAAATTCCTGTTAATCGCGTAATAAGTTCTGCATTGGATGCATACGTTTTATCGAACTACGAAAATATAAAAATATTTAAGTGGAGTAGAATTATACTTTTTGCTAGATTTAACTAAAAGTGTCTGTCGGGTTTGCGGGTTGTTGTATATTGTATAAGTTGTATAAGTGTATATTGTATAAGTTGCTAGAATTTTCTCCTATTTTAAAGTTATCAATGCAGAAACTTCCGTAACAAAGGTTTAAAAAAAATATTTTTATGAAAGTAAGCCAAATCAAGAATCGCCTCTGTGGTCTAGTGGTCCGGTGTCGGAGTAGATCACATGAGGTCCCGGGTTAGATTCCTGGGTCGGGCAATTTAAAATTTTATTTTCGGAGGCTATATAAAGAAGTTACAAAAAGTAGTACATGTAAACTAGAACTCACACGATGCGACATCAGGCAAAACTTTTTTAAAAATAGAAAGTAAATTAAGTTTAAAGTCTTTTTCAATATTGCGGTGCTCTGTCCACAGATTGATTCATCCAGCATTACGTCAGGAAAATTCGTGTTATTCGCGTAATAAGTTCTGCATTGGATGCATACGTTTTATCGAACTACGAAAATATAAAAATATATTAAGTGGAGTAGAATTATACTTTTTGCTAGATTTAACTAAAAGTGGCTGTCGGGTTTGCGGGTTGGTATAAGTTGCTAGAACCTTCTCCTATTTTAAAGTTTTAAAAAATATATTTTTATGAAAGTAAGCCAAATCAAGAATCGCCTCTGTGGTCTAGTGGTCCGGTGTCGGAGTTCACCACATAAGGTCCCGGGTTCGATTCCTGAGTCGGGCAATTTAAATATGTGTTTTTCAGTTTTCTGAGAAAATTAACATTGCCCGAGATTGGAAAGTGCCCGGTTGGCGATAGGCTGGCCACCTATCACATTGTGGGACCAAGTATCTTCGGCTAATCGTGGGTGCAGTTGTTGTGCCTCTGCCTACCTTTTCGGGGATACGGGCGTGAAGATACTTTTTTATCTATACAATTATTACATTAATTTCTTTTTTGAAATATAATTTAACCTTTATCAATTATTATCATTGTCTCCACTATCTACAGGCATCTATATGAACTCTTCACTGAAAGTAGTCGAAATTCAACCACTACTTATAAACCAACTAACTGCAGCGTGCGGCCTGCTGCATTATAAAAGATTTTGGGGTATCACGCGGGAAGAAGTAATTTTTCCGGTATAAAAACTAGTCTATGTACTATTCCAGTTTATTAAATTATCTGTGTGCCAAATTTCATTCAAATCTGTGAAGTAGTTTTTGCGTGATTGAGTAACAAACATCCATCCAGCCATCCAAACATCCAAACTTTCAGATTTATAATATTAATATAGATCAGTGTTTTTAAACGTGTGGGTCGCGAGTCCCTAGGAGGGGATTGCGCTTGTCTTTGATTATTCAATTTCTCTCATTGTGGGTCCCTTTTTGCTACATTAGGAATTTAGTTGTGTTCCACATTAAAGCTAATTCTTTGCTTAATTTTATTTGGACCATTGATGAAAATGCCAACTCACACAAATACGAGGTGGCAAATGAAATCAAACTCGTCAAGGCCTCGCTTATTAATTCCGGGTATTCCGTTTTTCTTTATAACCAAAAGGTATTCAAATGGAAAGATATGAATTCCAATTGTAACATCCTCATTGGCAGATAATTTCAGCAGGTTTTCTTTGTGCCTAGTTGTCAACTTTGCCTCATTTATAGCTACAGTTAAATACGGATTTAAGATCCATCTTTGCACAGCGTTTTTCGACATCTCTTCCACGGAGAAGTAATAGTAATTAGAATAAGAATTCTTCTTTTATATAAAAACTAGCTGACCCGGCAAACGTTGTTCTGCCTTTTTAACTACTTTTATTTTTTTTTCTATATTTTCTCACCTTTTAAACCTTCCCTGAACTTCAACAATTAGTTCAAAACCAAAATAAGCCAAATCAGTTCAGCCGTTCTCGAGTTTTAGCGAGACTAACGAACAGCAATTCATTTTTATATATACTAGCAAAAAGCAGAGCTTTGTAAGGGCTCGCAAAGTAATACTATCTAGTAATATTGTTAGAAAAGTATTTTTATGAGAATTACATCTTTTAATGTATAGACTTTATTTATAATAATAAAGTATTGCATCTCTCGCATTGTATATCTGTTTTGTTAATGTTTCACCTACCATTCTTTCTACATGTCCGAACCAACGGAGCATGCCCTTTCTCACTTCAACTTCTCTCTCACTTCAACATTACGAACCCGGTCCGCAAGAGTTACACGACATATTTTTAATAGCTATTTGTTTCATCGACTGCATTGATTATACTTTTATGCCCTTCTAACATAACCAACTCTCACTTTTATACAATATCGTTGGGATAGGCACATGATTATGCAGGGCAAGACGGGCACCCTGACTTATAACTGGGCTTTTAAGTAATCTCTCTAACGCTCTATTCACTCTGTTCCCCGCACACATCCCTGCTCTAGACCTAAAACCCCCTTGTGCCTAACACAACATTCCTGCGGACTTCCCTTGCCCATCCATTGCTCCATCTTTTCCATGTTTTACTATACACCTTCGATGCTAAGCTAATCAAACTGATGGCCCTATAGCTATTTCAGCCTATACGTGAACTTTGCCTTTATACAAGGGCCCGATGACCGCGCGCCGCCAGTCAAATATAAAGAAAAGTATTTTGTGAAGTAGGCTCTTAATAAGTTCAAAAATCATTAATAAAAAATCTTTAAACCGGATGATCCTGCAAGCCATCCCTGAAACCGTGTTTAAAAGGATGCTGATTTAATTTTTAAAACTTTCGAATTTGATTATTGATTGTGATCTTTCACCGCAAACCGTTTTTCGATCAGCCAGGCCGTTTAAAATCTGTGAGAGATTTAATCATGTGCGCACATACAGATATATACTGACGTCATTGAAAAATATAATCACGTTTCAAGAATCTCAAACCATGGAGATCTGATGAAATCTCGATTTTTGAAAATAGCGGTTAATAATTATAATTTCCTGCGTAAAGTTTTAAAATCTTTTAAAAATATTTTTAAACATGTTATTTAAAATTGCTCTACAAATATGAGATAATTTAAACGCAGAAATCTTGCAAACAGTTGATTTCCCACTTCCAGTATCTCCCGTACTCTGCATCAGATCTTCGTCAAATTAAAATTAAATAACCTGAGAAGTATCTAGGTACTCACTGAAACAAAAAAAAAATACTTATCGGTTCAGGCGTCTTCGAATAATCAGTGAACATACTTAAAAAAAGATTCCGACCAAATAGGAACATTCCTCCTTTTTGGGTAGTCGGCTGAAAATAGCGAGTAGCAAAAAATGCTTAGGTACCTAAATGCTGGAAAAGTTGAAACCGAGTTTTTTTTTAATTTATTTTTTTCACGGGACAAATTACACTTACTGATCTAACCCCAAAGTAAGCAATTTATTTGCTTGTGCTATGGGCATTAGTCAACTATACTAATACATAGAAGTACATATATAAATACAAGAATATCGAACCCGAGCCCCGTCGATTGCGTAGTCAGGGTTGCTAACCACTCGACCAACCGGGCGATCAAGAGTGGAGTTGGTGCTACAGAAGAGCAGCGCAAAGTAAAAATTGTCTCCAGAATTGCATAATTATAAATCACAACTCACAAAACATCAAGATGGCAAGATTTAAATTTTAATATAATCTGTATTATTAGTTACAATTTGCTTAGTTATTTTTTGTATCACTAATCTGGAAAAAGTGATGACTCAAAATTTGGAGGCGCCTACCCTCAATCGATTTTAACTCGTTAGTTTTATAATAGATGGCGTTATTAGAAATAAGATTCTAATACAAAACGTATCTTCTATCGATTTTAACTCGTTAGTTTTATAATAGATATCGTTCGTAGTAATAAGATTTTACATAATTTATACTTTCCATCGTCGGCACTTGGTGAAACTGCATCATATTGATTTTGTCAAACACTTGTACTATTTCACAAATATTTCACCACTAACCTTTAATTGTTGTGAAGCCAATCGGTTTCGCCTATTACAGCATCATCAGGGCTTTTAGTTTATAAATTCATTAAACATGAGAAACACACACGCAAGACAACATATTATTATATTAGTTGTTGTCTTGCGTGTGTGTTTCTCATGTTCAATGAATTTATAAACTAAAAGCCCTGATGATGCTGTAATAGGCGAAACCGATTGGCTTCACAACAATTAAAGGTTAGTGGTGAAATATTTGTGAAATAGTACAAGTGTTTGACAAAATCAATAAGATTTTACAACAAATTGTATCTTCTATTTTTTTAAGGTTTGTAAAATGGTATTTTACGGTAGATAACATATCTTGACATGAATTTAAACTACTACGTCGAAGCACAAACCTAAAAGTCCGATAATTTTTTAGTAATATGTACCACAAAAGTGCATAGAAAGTGGCCTAGTGTAGGGCTCGCTTCGCTCGCCCTAATAATAAGATATATTATTAACTGACATATTCAATGTAAAAAGAATGTGTTTTACGTAATTTTACAATATTCAAAATTCAAATCCTAATTATGAAAACGCATAAAAATGTCGTATGTATTGTTATATGTGGTTGCATAATACATTAAAAATAACTTACATTAAAATAGCGAAGGGTTTGGGGATCGTGAAATATGTTTTCTTACCATGGGGGTCGTGACATGGAAAAGGTTGAAAAACAATGATATAGATAATATAATACATATATGATTTATGAACCATTTCAAATACAGTTTATTAATATTAGTATTATAAATGTGAATATTTAGATGCGTAGATGCTTGGATTTATGAATGTTTCTTACTCCATCACGCAAAAATGGCTTAACCTATTTTGATAAAATTTTACACATTGATTGATTATGACCTAAAATAGTACATGAAATACTTTTTATCCCGAAAAATAAAAATTTTCCCATTACATTCTCCAAAAACTTTTATGACGCTACGAGCTACAGGATGGAGCAACATAAAAATAGACCAAAACATACCTGTTCTTACGTGGGGAAACCCTTACGCGTACCAGCTCCAATGGAGAATTGAGAGCGGTTATGTTCGACTACCTCGAAAGGAGGCACTTACCAACTAAAACCCCACGGTGCTCACCTCGATGTAAATGAAAAGGCTTCGGGATCGGCTTGGTCATTCTACCGCTGAATTCCTACATCCGTAAACTATCGTCTTTTATTCAATTTTTTAATGACTTTTTATAATGACTTCACGTAACGATGTGTTTGAACACTGCGTCACATTATTTAATCTCTGGGACTTGTGTGCAATTAATGGTGAGTGCCCCGAACACACAACCTTGTGAGTGAAAATTAGCGACCAACGTCCATCTCCATCGATCCGTCCTCTGCCGCCACATATGGACAGCCCTGCATTTTACTCCCGTCTTCTCTCTGCCATCACATTTTGTAACATAGCGTCTTTGTAGAAGGAGAGGACAGCTGTCCAAGACGAGTTACGTAATCCACCCTTCACATTCCAGCAATGTGTCGTAACATCGTGTCTGTATCACTGTTGCGATGGTGATACACCATCGAAGCCATATTACTTATATAAATATATAAGTTTTCTGCTCTTCCAAATTTAAAACTCTTCAGTTCAATTTTCGTAAAAAGAGGAACGAAGTTTTCGTTTAACTTATTATTTTGTTGTAACATCTGAACACAGTTGACGAGAATTATGTCGCGTGTATAATTGTAAAGCACCTTTACCATGACTGCAAATAAGGTTTCGAAGCTTCCAGAGTAGAATCATCTCGAATTTCATTTAGACTGCTTTTATTTTCTGGTGCTCTACGACAGATCTTATATTATTATAATATTTCATGGACAGTCTGTTTCATTGAAACCTTTGAGTATATAACAACACCTCTAATAAATCTATGACTGAAACTTTTATTAACATTTTTTTTAATTCATTTTTAAAATAAAATTGGCGGGAGCGACATAAAGTCAAATATAATCTATACATATAATAAAATCGTAGGAAAGTCAATGTATGTCCGGGGTAAACTCAAAATAGTACTGCATGGATTTACTTCAAATTTTGCATGAATATTACTAACAGGTCGGGTCAACATATAGGCTATATATTATGACGCATTCACCTACGGGGGAGGAGCTGTGCGGAGTAAACGAAGTCCGCGCAAACGAAGTCGCGGGCAACAGCTAGTAATCAATAAAATTCAAGGTAGACTACCATAGCCTGTACTGCGGAGACAAAAAAAAATATTGCAGTTGAAGTTTATTTTGCTTAGTGATGAAATGTGAAGTATTTATGAACAATATAAAGTATTAAAAATTTAATAAAGTAAATAAAGTATTAAAATTTAAATAAAGTATTAAATTTTAAAAACCAAAACATCTTGATCTAAATTATCTTCGCTAACTGGAATTTAAAACAGTTTTAGACTTAATTCTGAGTAAGTTAAGCAAGTGTTGGAGTAACCTCCCACCGACTTTCATGACTTACAAACTGCAAGTAATTAAAGTTCAAAAACACTCTGAGAATAACAGACGATAACTACTTAATTAACAAATGAAGTTACTTCATTTTGTTTCAAATTTATATATTAACACACTAGATTATAAAAGTTTTTGGCGAATACCGCGGAATCGCCTAATTTTTCCGGGTTGAAAATAAGCTTGTGTGCTATCCAGCTAATCCAACTGTACGCGAAATTTCATTCAAATCCGTTCAATAGTTTTTGCGTGAATGAGTAACAAACATCGATCCATCCAAACATCCAAAGTTTCGCATTAATTATGATATTAATATAGATAAAACGAATATTTTGTACCCTTTTTACACAAAATGCACGGACTGAGGGAGTTTGAAATTTTGCATGGTTAAAGTTTAGATATATGGAGAAAAAGTTGGTGTTCCCTTGGTTGGTTAGGAATATGGGTTAGATAAATGCAAAATTCAGAAAGTTAATATCTTATATAATATGCTTTGTTCGTATATTCCAAAAGGCTAAACTAATAAAAATTAGTTTAAATATAGCTACTTTATATTATCTAGTACTTGTACAGTAACAAGGACTATCTGATAATCGCAGATTCCCCCTACATGAAAGAAATGGCTTTTTATTTATTTGTCGTACGCGAGGCGTCAGGTAGTGCTCTACTCTCGCCTTACCAAAACTAAGCAACTTTCTGAAGTTAAAATTTCTCTATGTTTTAAACTTTTCGAATAGTACTAATACACGTACGACTATGTCAGGAAAAAAAGAACACTACTTTGAAGGAATTTAAATTTTTAAAAGATATTTATTCCATCAGGGGAACCCCATACACCCCCGTCCGCTCGCCCCCCGCCTCTATCGTTTGCAAAAAAAAATGCGTGAAAATTAAATGTTTCCCGTGAAATAATTTATTGCATCATTTAAAAGTTCGAGGTGCAAGTAGTAAATTTTTATACATTTTGGAAACCCTGAATAGCCACATAACTATAACTAACCCTAAAACTAAAGATGATAACTTATTCTGTTAGTGTAACAAAAAACTGATAGAAAAAATTCTAGCCTTTCCGGATGTATATATGTACGGTTCTGGCACGATTACGACCGCAAAACTTAACATATCAAGATATTTGGAACGAAGTGACTTATTTTTCTTTTACTAGCTTCAGAATTACAATGCACAGTTTCCTTTTGAAAATGGCTGTGAACTTCGGTGTTGTTTATTATAATGAATAATTGTTTTGGTGTTTATTCGTAGTTCAATATTCATAATACTTCATATACCATAACATATCAAAACAAGCTTCAATGACAATAATTATTTTGCCATCTGCTTGTTTGCTGCTATGAATTTAAAAAGGAAGGGACAGGACACTGGCGTTAATGGCCAATTCGAGGCTTAATATTCATGAGCCCTGAATCAAAAAGATTTATGAAACCGTTTTAAAAACCTATTCAAAAAACCCATTCAATCAAAAAAGAATGAAAAGAAGGTTTCGTAAAAGGGTTGCGCTTTGAAATTAACTCATTACTTTTACTATATATATTTACAGCACTTTAACGGAAAAGCCGCTAGCTGCACTCTACTGGGACCGGAGATATTGCTCTACGTATGTAGTCTAATTTAAAGTTTAAATAGGAAATTTAATTAATTTCCCTTTTTAATTATAAATTTCTGCAAAGAAACGCCTGAATCAATAAAAAAGCACATAATCCTGCTTTAAAACAGAGTCCAAAAAACATTACAGAGTCAGATAAGAAATAAATAATGGGGTCACGGATTATTACTATTTGTTAGTGAATGGGATATATTGCTCTAGGTATGTCTGCAGTTTAATTTGAACTATTATTACATTAAAATATTATCTCCCTTTAACAGAATATAAAGCGCCGAAGTCTGAAGTTATAGCGCCAAATTGAATGTCTGAAACGCACAAACTTCTTTCTAGCTTGACTCCAAATGCTTAAACTTTTCCGTGAACTAATTTACAAGCTATCTTTAAATCAAAATATTTGCATTCCCCAAATCAAATAGAACTTAAAATAACTTTTAAACTTGGTAATTTCCCCTTTTAATGGCTTACTAACTTTGGACTTGTCGAAATTATTCACGCTTGTAAGAGTTGTGACGAACGTTGTAATCCATTGGGACATTTGCTAGAATTTGTGAGGCGAGTCGCGAAAATCAACGATTGAAATACTACTTAAATTTAAGTACTTTTAATTCTGGTCGTCTTTAAAGGAACTTGTTTTTTAATTTTGTTGAATTGTCAAGGAATAAGTAGTAATAGTAAATAAGTAGTAAAATAATTATAACTAATAGCGATCGCCCTGTGGCTGAAACTCAACCATAGGCTAAACTTATTACTTTTAAGATAGACAACTTTAACCGCATATAAAATAGTTATTGTATTTTTTGTCATGTATATAGTTAATGTAGTGCGTAATGTTCGTTTTTATCAATTTTATGTATTTTTAATGCATATATCATATAAAAATATTAGGTTTTTGCACTCCTCCGCAATGTAAATTTTAACTGTGCCAAATTTTATACTCCGTTCGCGTAGTCGGAAATTTTATTTTCGACAATTCCGCGAACGCGCTTTCCAGTAAAATATACACAGAAAAGGTAACTATATAAACTCTAAAAAAATTATTGACTAAAAATAAATAAATAACACGCCATTCTCCTGTCGTGAAGGCAGAGTGAACCAGACATATATGGATGCTAACATTCACCATTATTCACTAGTTCGTCGGTTGACAAAATGAGCGGTGGTCTTCATCTCCAAAATTGTTATATTTAAATATTACTACCTCGTGATTTGTACAAGAACTAATATTTTTACGTTGCATGACATAGACTACCAAGCCGTTTTTTATTTTTCTAGGTGGATATATGTTTGTGTTTTCCTAATTATTTTTAGTTTATGACATATATTTATATTTATTAAGAAATATTAATATTTTGTTTTTGAATATCAATAACATATTTCCATGTATACATTCTGTACATAAAAGTTTTTTTGCAACTGTACATAAAAGTTTTTTAGTATTCATTTAATTCATTTATTTGTTTAATACGATGTCAGACCAACTTTTATTAACGGACTTATTTTCACAATGTTATTCGGCTCATGCCTATTGCGTTATAAGTAGACGTAAATTGCAAAACTTCCACGTTGGTTCATAAGTAGTTATCCTATGTTGAAATTGAATGAAAAAATAATAAGATAGTTTAAAGTATAAAATATTGCAAAGTGATCAAAATTCAACAACAAAATTCAAAAGTACAAAGACTGAACTGCTGAATTGTACTTCATATGAGATGTCAAATTATCAAACATTGTTATTCTTTTCATCCCTACTTCATTAAGAGTGGTCTTGAAAATTTCCATTTTAGTGAATAAGTTTTTTTTTCTGTATTGATATAAATAAAAATATATTAAGACAATGCAAAATACAAATATTCGTCCAGAGATCAGAATTCGCTACACTATTTATATAATAGACACGCAGACCAAAGCTTCATGTGTTCTTCAAGACAAAAATGTAGAAGACTATTTTCTAATCTCTAATAATTAGTTGTGCTAATGAGACTTTTTACGTTGAAAAATACCCAAACAGTTTAGGTCTAATCACAGACAATATGAATATTGATCTGTCCCTACTTTGACCAGAATATACTATATAGCTCTAAAGCCGTAAGTACTTGTTTGAACACTAGACTATTAAGGAAAATCTATTTTTATATCATAAGATAGCAAATAAACAGATAGTTCTCCTGAAGGAAAGAGCCTATAGCCCACCATCGCATTTAGACACCAAAGATGTTAGTAGAGTGTTGCAATCAGCGCGGCCAGTTGTTAATGTTACGTGTATAAGTTTACTAGCTAATTTACCCTCCAAATCGAAACATGATAGTGACAAGCACTGACTGACAAGCTATTACGGCGTGAATAAGCAAGGTGGTGGTCCCTGATCCGTGCGAGCCGCTGCCAAACTCTAACAGCCGTGATGGTAGTGATACGTATGGCCAATCGTTCGTCTTTTACTAACCGCCTAGCAGAATGGCGGATGCAGGAGTCCGAACCGTCGGACCACCACAGAGACATAATTTCAATGATTTTTATTTTTACCAAAATTAAAAGGAAATTTCATTTGGTTTCAGTATGAATTTAAAGCCAAAGGCGTAAAGAAGCGGAAAGTTACTGTGGATGTGTCAACAGATGGCGTACGGGTTTCGACGAGAACGTCCAAAAGCAAGAGCAAGGTAAGATTTATTTTTTGTATAAATTATGTTTATATGATACTTGTCAATAGTTTTTTATATAGATATCTCAATAGCTAAGAAGGTGCTCTATATGAAAAGCATCGCCAGACACCAAAGATATTAAAGATTAAAGGAATTAAACGTCACTTAAACAAGATAACGAGTATGTTACTTATAACAACAAACGTCCAGTGATCAACATTTGACCTTAAGTTTTCTTGCACGTACGCAAACACGCACGCACACACGCACGCATGCACGTAGGCACGCACGCATGTATGCACGCACTCACTCACACACACACACACACACACACACACACACACACACAGTGGATTAGTACATACACACATTACGGTGTGTTATCTTAACATATAAAAATATATGATATAAAAAATATATATTTTTAGTATCGGTAAAATCTATACTATAAAAGTTTTAAAAGTAAATAAAATCGATTAAGTCATTTCATTTTTTAATGGTTTGTATATTTTTAATGGTCAAAAATGTAAGAAACATTAAATATTTATATTGATTTCACAAGAAAGTGAACGTACAACACCAGAATATTGCAAATTTACTTTTCAAGTTTTTCATACGTTGAGATGCACTGTTTGTTTAAGCTTTTCTAATTGTTAATATTATTTGTGCTTTCTTAATTTTAAAAGGTTACCTTTGATGGTTTTCTAACTTTCTATATAAACTTAATGTAAAAATATGTATTATTACAATTATTAAAAGAAATCAAATTACCTAAAAAATGAAAAATACGTAGTAAAAATAATAAAATATTATACATAGAAAAAATATATTGTACAAGCGTAGTGTGTCAAATTATTGACAAGTACAAATTATCTGTACATGCCTAATAAATCTCCTAAAATTGGACTTGTGCCATCCATTGACGGAAAGAGTGTATGTCTATCGATGCAAGATTAATTAATTGCACCTCACGCGCATAATGCTCTCAATAGCTGCAGTTACTAGTAAGCAATGTATGTCAATACTGTAGCGTTAACGGAGTCAGCAAGCTGCCATACATTTGACAGTGATATGAGCGTTTGCTCATATGCACTGCTTTATGCAAAAAACGCCGTGTCTATTAGTATTTATGTGGTCTGTGCCGTGATTCTACTCGTTCGTGTATATATCTATGATAAAAAAAGTTATTGTAAGTTTAATTATTCTTTGGCGTCTTTAAGCTTTAGTTACCTTTTACTACAAAAGAACAATCTGTCCGTCATTCTACGATAAAAAGTTTTCATATGATCATTTGTTCTTTGGCGTATATAGGCTGAAAAGAAAACAAACTGCTTCTTCTCTACCCTAATGGCCAATTCCACTAACGTTGTCTTAGCTTAGGACAATCCTAAATAGTATGCTATCACATTCTTTTCATTTAAGACAAGAAGTGACAGCATACTATTTAGGATTATCTTAGGACAATCCTAAATAGTATGCTATCACATTCTTTTCATTTAAGACAAGAAGTGACAGCATACTATTTAGGATTATCTTAGGACAATCATAAATAGTATGCTATCACATTCTTTTCATTTAAGATAAGAAGTGACAGCATACTATTAAGATTATCTTCATCAAGGACAATCATAAATAGTATGCTATCACATTATTTTCATTTAATACAAGAAGTCACAGCATACTATTTAGGATTGTCCTAAGATAAGACAATTTTAGTGCAATTGGCCATATGATACACATAATATAGTATGTGTATGTTCATTTATTTATGCACAATTATAAGTCATTTTTTAATAATTGGTATTTGCTACAATGTATTAATATTTTCATGACCACAATTGCTGAATAAATCATCTTGTATAATAATACACAACTGCACTTGCAATTTTCTTAAATTCTCTTTAGTTAAATTTCAGAATATTTCACATTACAATAGCTCTGCTTCTCGTGAATTTCCTTATATACAATGAAAGTTGTTTTCATTTCTTGTTATTTACTAAGTCTTGTTATACGAGTATTAAATTTTTGAACATTTCTGTTTCACATTTAACTTCTTCACATTTAAATTCAAATTTTGAACATTTAACATATTATCAAAAGTATATTTAGTATATTTAGGTAAAACTAAAAAAAATAGAATCTTTTTTTATATCATGATAGCAAATGAGCAAATATTTCTACTAATGGAAACAACCATCACCTAAAGATATTAATAGTACGTGGCTATGCGTTGTTTTACATCATTAGATAGCAAACAAGCTAATGGCTTTCCTAGTAGATATAGAAACCGTCGCCTTTAGACACCAAAGATGTTAATGATGCGTTGCTATCCGTGTGACGGGATAGCTATGCCACATGCATAAGTCTAACGGCTATCTTACCCTCCAAACCGGAACATGTCGATGACAAGCATTGTCGCTATTGCGATAGGAATAGGTAAGGCGGTAGTACCATATACGCGGGCGAGACTTAGCACACTCTACCACCTAATAGTTACGCTAAAAACGTTGTGTGACAGGATGGTAACACCATATGCATAAGTGTACCGGTAACTTTACCCTCTAAACCTCAATACGACAGTGAAAAGTATGCACTATTGCATCAGGAATAGATAAGGCGGTGGTACCAAACCTGGACGAATCGTTGTGGAACTCTAACACCTCGTAGTCACAATGGTATTAAAAAGTTAAGCCAATAGTCATTGATATAAAAAACCCTAGTTGCACAGTCCCGAACACAGCTGACACTCAAAAGTGTCCCTAATTTCTTTTAAGTAGTTAAAGATATGGCAAAAACATGTGTCTTTGCATATCCAACCTTAAGTACAAGACTTATAGTTGTTTTTACAAAGCAATGTACGAAAATAAATAAAATTGATAGGGACGCGGCCGACGCGATTCTATTTGAAATGAGCGCACAATTTAAAATTGTGCACTCATTTTTGGAGGACTTTTTGACACACTGATTGTGTATCTTGGGTTTTTTATATCAATGCCAATAATTCACTTTTTACGAACTATCTGATAGATTGACAGATGGTATATTTTAAAAGGCTGCCCGGACCAACACGGGGCTTAATATCTTGCCTATGCTTTTCGGCGCTCACATGAAGAATAGATCATCAGTCTATCTGTCATTATGAAGGCTTTATTTGATAAGAAAGATATGTCAGCAATATCTTTACTTTTAGGTTAAGACTTTTTGTTAATACGAGTATATCCAAATAGCTTCTTTGGACCAAAACAGGTCACTGAATCTATCCATCTTTTGGGAAAGCAGGTAATATACTAGATGGTAGAGTTCTGCATTGTCTGACCTGGGTCTGGTACCACCGCCTTACTTATTTCTGCCTCATTGGCATCAGTGCCTGACACTGTCGTATTTCAGTTTAGAGTGTAAGGTAGCCGGTAGCATGTGTTATTAAGAGCCCGTCACAAGGTTAATAACGCATCGTTAACATCTTTATTAGTGTCTCATCGATGGTTGTCTCTTTCCAGCAGGAGAGCTATCTGCTTATTTGCTATCTTAAGATATAAAAAAAAATAATGAATTGAAATTCATACCAATAAAAACTTTTAAAATTCTATCGTCATGAAAATTTGTGGTAACTTTTCCCTCACAAATCTTATTGCGATGTAAGTTCGGGTGCTTTTGGAATATATGTGGGCTATCTTACTTACAGACTATTAGCCATAGATTATCAAATGTTTAAATGTCATCCTGATTAACTAGGTTTATTAACGTCTCATTTGAGTACATGGTACATGCCGCGAATGCTGCAGGAATAGAAACGCAACACTTTTATCTTTAGGGTCTATCCATGATAATTATTCCACTCTATTAGGAGAGCTGTCTTTTTGTTAACTAAGTAAAATAAAGCTATAACTATATAATAACTTTTGTGATATGAAATCATTCCTGTTCATTAGTAATAAAAACATAAAATAGAGAAAAAAGACAAGCCCGCTGAGTTTCTTCCGCCGGATCTTCTCAGTATGTATGCGTGTTCCGATTCGGTAGTGATTCTAAAAATGTATACAAAGTTTTAAATATAATATTATACAACGATAACATTTAAATATTTGCACACCATATAATATGAATATGTTGATAACTTAATTAATTTTTAACAACTTGTAACACACACATTCTTTCAAATAAATATTTTCATTTCACTACATAATATATACTCACGTTTTTTCCCATTATAGATTTTCCCGCACACAAAAGGTTGTATAGAATTGATCACAGTCATACTCGTAGTTACTCCAGCAAACAAGAGTTTCAAAGAACATGAACTAAAACAAAGGTACAAATTCTCTCAAAGGTACAAATGCTATTAGAGCCACGGGCCAAATGTAATTGTAGCTTTTGTTCGATCCAATCAAGACCCGCTTTGTTTATTGCCCAAATGCGCGACTCTTGGTTAACTGAAATTTAATAAAAATAGGTGCAATAGTTCACATCGATACTTGTAGAGGTTATCCGTACAAGGCGTACCCTACTACTTAATTGATTAAGGTATGTGAGTGCATATGAAAAAAGTTTGGAAAATCCAAAAGTGCGCGCCTTATAAAACTCGTTTAATCTGAAAAAATAATTAAATAACAATTAGATAGCTTTTTTAATACATTCCCGTGACTGAATCGCTATTAAAAAGTGGTATCGATACATTAAGTACTTTGAGCCTTAACCTAGTACATTAATACCAGCAGGCAGGAAGGGGTAAATACAACCAGTGCACTTACAATAAGCCAAAGATACTGAGTCCCACAATGGGTTAGTGGCAAGCCAATGGCCAACCGGGCACTAATCCCATCCGGGCAAGGTGGTTTTTATCCAAATACTGAAAAAACACATTTTTGAATTGCCCGACCCGGCAGTCGAACCCGGGACTATGTAAATCGCTGTTTGTAAATAAGAAACTTCTATGCGCCGTGCGAGGGTGTTCGAACTAAATATTTTATAGTGAAAATAGGTCAAATTTGAGTACCTATTTTTTACATATTTGTTATCAGAATCGACGAGTACTTACTGAACACTTATTTAGTATGTACAATTTTTTACCAATCAACCTATATATAAGAGCCATATAGGCTCTTGTGGTGAAAAGGTATCCTAATAAAGATACCCTAAATGCACAATATTTTACCAATCAACCTATATATAAGAGCCATATAGGCTCTTGTGATTTAAATATATCCTAATGAAGATACCCTAAAAATACAGTATTTTACCAATCAATCTGTATATAAGAGCCATACAGGTTCTTGCGATGGAAAAATATCCTAATGAAAATACCATAAAAATACAATCCTTTACCAATCAACCTGTATATAAGAGCCATATAGGTTCGATAAATGTTTCTAATCTGCAAAAAAGCTTTTCGTCATATGAATTATCTGCTTATTTCGTAATTTTAAAAATACAGTCCACTTTTCTAGTATCAGATAAAAATTCCATATACTAGATAGAACAAAGGGTAATTCGCGTTTGGCCCGGACTGTGTACTGATGTCGTGTTTGAGATGCCAAGCACGTGCGTGTCGTTATTTAACACCCTCAGGAAAAGAGAAAATCGAATTTTTGCTTTTCCGAATCTTCATTACTCAGGATTATGCGCTTTTGTGACCATTAATTTTATCTGTAATATTTGCAAAACCAATTTTGCTTTAAATTTTGTTTATACAGCGTGTAAGGGACTGTCTAGCGAAAATCGAAACCATAGCTTTGGACAATGATTCTGATATTAAAGCCGTTGGAAATTTATATGGGAAATTTTGATTGTTTTTGACGTTTTTTTACATTAATTTTGTATAATTTGATTTATTGTAATACTCTACAGTGCTTTTTATAAAAAAATAGTAAAAATTTAGATAATTCACGAAATAAGTAATGTATTATGCGCCAAATGCTACGCAAAATAAACGGCTGGTTCGGTAGTTCCGTGGGCACAACGAGCCTGACCTAAGCCTTATCGTTGCATGGCGTGAAAATAAGAAAAAATCGGAAAAAATCATATAAAAGAACATTTTGCATTTCCCACACATAAAAGTAATTGCCATCATGACAAGAACGCAACTTTTCGGTAGACAAAACCTTCCCCTTCCCTTACAAAAAACATATAAAAAAGGAAAAAAAACATAAAAATAGAAAATAAACAAAAAGAAAACACAAATAAACAAAAAAAATCATAATTACAATTATTTTTAGGTACCTTAATTTACGTTAACTATGCATATATACATGTGTGCTTTATTAAACAAACTGTAATGTAATACTAGTAATTATTACAGCAATAACTTCAGGAAACCATTAAAATTAAAAATATAATAAAGAAAAATTAATAACATATCTAGATTGATGCAGTGTATTCCGTTTGCGCTTTTCTTTCTATAGGATATACACTTCTACTAATAAAAAGACCGTCCCTTACACGCTGTACTTCAGAAAAAAATTACTACTTTGTTAGATACCCTTGTCCTGCAACGTTGCGTCCATGTATGGTATGACCATTTTGTCTTCTTCCGACAAAATAGTGTCATTAGTTGTTGTATTCCGTTTTCAAAAGTAAGGTAGCTTAATACCATGATATAGACATAACATTCTATCTATATCATCGAACGCCGTCGGTTGTGATGACATTGGACGCAATATGATCATTCCCATACTGGATATTGTTTTTCCTATCCTCACACATAATCTCAAGCAGTCCATCGCAACGAGAGTGTTTCCTTAAATCTGGAAAGATGCTAAAATTGTTCCTTTACCTAAAAAGATAATTGCTACTGCTCTATCGAACCATCGTCCTATTTCAATTTTACCTTTCCTATCCAAAGTGTTAGAACGCTTAGTCAAACGACAGCTCTCCTACTTCTTAAGTGCTAGCAACATTTTAAATGATTTCCAATCTGGTTTTCGTGCCGGTCATAGCACCACAACAGCCTTAATAAAGATCACGGACGACGTTTGTTTTAGTATGGACAGTAAAAAACTAACGGTATTGACAATGCTGGACTTTAGCAATGCTTTTAGTACTGTAGACCATGACGTGCTGTTGGGTCGCCTGAAGTCTATTAATATATCACCAATCGCTTTGGACTGGTTTAGTAGTTACCTTCAGGGGCGTCGACAGTACGTTCAAACAGCAGCGTTTGCGTCGGCTTGGTCAGATTTATTGGTTGGTGTGCCGCAAGATGGTGTTTTGTCACCACTTTCGTTTGCAATTTTTATTAATTTTTATAGCTGTCATACTCTCCAATTCGTACCATCTTTATGCTGGTGATTTACAAATCTATTCACAAGCCATGCTTTCTGAACTGCCAAATGCGATCCATTCAATAAATAATGACCTAGCTAATATTGACGTATGGTGCAAATCATTTGGCCTCAAACTGAATCCAATTAAAACTCAGGCTATTACAATTGGAAGTCCGGGGCTAATAAAGAAGATTGACTGGAATAATTTACCAGCAGTTAAACTTAGTGGTGTCACTATTTCTTATAGTGATAATGTTAAAAATCTGGATGTTTATATAGATAATACTCTTTCTTGGCTAGGCAGATTCAAGAGATTACAAAAAGTTTTTTTTATAGTTGGAGTTCTCTACAGCGTCTCAGGTATTTGCTTCCTATTGCTACCAAGATTATGCTGGCTGATTCATTACTTCTGTCTATTTTAGATTACGCGGACGCTAGTTTTGTAAATCTTTCCTTAGAATAGATTAATAAACATGAGCGACTTGAAAATCTATGTATACGATTCATATTTGGTCTGCGCAAATATGATCATGTTTCCGAATGTCGCATAAAACTCAAATGGTTACCAATTCATCTTCGTCGGAATACACATATTCTCTCACAGCTTTACTCTATTCTTTATGATCCAATTCTCCTGTATATTTGAAGAAAAGATTCACTTTCCGTATCAACCAAGACAAATATCTGAGATCGGCTGACAATCGTTCTCTTTTAATGCCGATTCCAAATACTAATTATTACAGCCGGTCATTCACTTCTTAAGCTGTGATACTCTAGAATTCTCTTCCTCAGTATATTAGGAAAGCGCTGAGTCTAAACATTTTCAAGAATGTGATTAAACGTCACTTTCTATACACCTAATTGTATTTTGTCCTTAAATTTGTGTAATGTAGTTTACGTATTACCAGTAATTTATTTGCTTATTTTTTGTTATTTATATTATTGGAATGTTAGCACCACTTTTAGAATATATTTTTATCCTATCCTTAAGGTTGTCTGAAAAAAATCGCTTTCTTAGTGATAAGACCGCCTTTGTGTGTCTAATATGTGTAGAAATAGTCATGTATGTTGAATATTGTCATTCATTTTTGTTGCACAATAAAGAGTTATTGTATTGTATCGTATTGTAGCCTAATACGTATTAATAATATGTAATAATAATATATACTTTATTATATATAAATATAATAAAGTAAATAATAAAACCTAAGTAAAACATTACAAACACTTGTAATGTTTTACTTAGGTTTTTTTAATTAACACTAACTGGTTTCGAGCTTTATCATCAGGGTAATAATGTCAATTTTGTTAATTAAAATTGTCAATTTGATAATTTATCGTAAGTTAAACATAGCAATTTAATGTAACCGTTAGTCACAGTAAATTGTCAAATTGACAATTTTAATAAACATAGCAATTTAATGTAACCGTTAGTTACAGTAAATTGTCAAATTGACAATTTTAATAAACAGTATTGACATTACTCTGATGATGCGTAAAAGCGCGAAATCAATTAGTGTTAATAAAACCTAAGTAAAACCTTACAAGTGTGTAACATAATATTAATAAATAAAACAAATTAACATAAAGTTTTACCAAGTGCTGAAGATATTTAGTGTGCTTAATATGCATACGATATTTTTTTTGTCTACAGACGATGCTTGTCTCTTCATCAAGAAAGGAATTTCATTGTTTAAATAATAAAATAAAAGTCTTATAAAATACTCATCTTCTACGTACCTAATTGAATGACAGCCATGGGATACAGATTTGTTATATTAAGGGTACCAAAATGAACAAGTTTGTCATGAGGGTATTTATGGGTCCAAAGATGTACAAAAATTATCGAGTTTTATCCCGAGCTTCCAAATACAACAATAAATTAATTTTATTTTATTTTATAAAGAAACATGGATATCGCATGGCGGATACGAATTGTAAATATCTACTCCGCGGAAGAGAGGGAAGGTCCTGACCCCCTAAACCCCCCTCCCTCTTTTATACGTCCATACGTATAGCCATTACCTTTTTATATGAAAATCTTTTTGTGTCTGCTGTATTCTTGTTTTCGAAATCTAATGTGATTCGGTTGCGGAAATATCGCTTCGCCAAGATTTACTGTTAGTATTTATTATTATATATTGTATCTTATTTACTACTTGATAGCAATCACTACTAGTAACTAATTTAGTGAATATTTCCGGTCACTTGTAATAAATGAAGCCGTGTTTCAGTACTGTGAGACATACAAGTCCTTTGACACTATCATATTCCCGATTGAGACTTCGACTTGTTAAAGATGAAAAATGAATAAATATAAAAAAATATTTCCAAATAAAAAATACTTCGTGAAAAATTAAGATGTACTTTTTATATTAATGGTTTAGTATCTGTAATATTTAGTTTTACCAACGTTATAAATTAAATTGAATTTTGAATCAATGAGTAAATCCAAAAAGCAACACATTACGTTATACTCAAACTATTGGAAGGATGTTCGTGAAATTTAATAAGCTAGTTGTTTATTTTGGTATTGGTACTGTGGTAAAGTGGATTACAACATAGGTTTCTTTTTTTACTAGAAAATCATACAATTCCATCATTATTTACAACAAAAAAGCTTTAATACAACGCTTTGCGATGCTGTGCAAGTAAGATGCATAATATTTGATATAAGGTATATCTCCACAATATATAAATTTACGTTTTCTAGCTAGTGACATACATATTTATTACTAGCTGCAGCGTGCAGCCCGCTGCATTATAAAAGTTTTCTTGAGAATCCCGCGGGATCACATTTTTACGGGATAAAAAGTAGGCTATGTGCTATTCCAGGTCATCATCTACCTGTGTGCCAAATTTCATTCAAATCCGTGTAGTAGTTTTTGCGTGATTAACAAACATCTATCCAAACATCTATCCAAACATCCATCCAAACATCCAAACTTTCGCATTTATAATATTAATATAGATTTATACATCAAAACAGGTACTACCTAATACATAACAATAAAGCTATAGTTTTGTTTGGTTGAAACACCTGATAAAAATATTTTTGCATATTATATTTTATTACATTACTAGCTGTTGCCAGCGACTTCGTCCGCGCAGACTTCGTTTACTCCGCACTGCTCCTCCCCGGTAGGTGATAGCGTGATAATATGTAGGTATTATGTTGACCCGACCTGTTAGTAATATTCATGCAAAATTTGAAGTAAATCCATGCAGTACTTTTTGAGTTTACCTCGGACATACATACAGACAAACAGACAAACAGACGAAAATTCTAAAAACTATAGTTTTGGCTTCGATATCGATTGTTGATCACGCCTAAAGTATTCTTTTAAAAAAATAATCAATGTACAGTTTTGGCTTTTCTACGATTTTATTATATGTATAGATATATTTTTATTATAATATAGCAACAATGAAACAATGAAAATGAAAGAAGTGATATACTTAGATCACCCGATCAGGTCCTGGGTAATAAGCTGGTATATTATAAATTAAAGATTATTGAAGGTTACGATAACGAAGTTGCTGAAATTTATTGTTTCCACTATCTATTTATTGATTAATACGTGAAACAAAAATGTTGTACGCCTTTTTAAGACAAATTTACGCGAACGGCGGAGTATGAAATTTGGTACCATTAAAGTTTATATTGCAGAAGACTGCAGAAACCTAAAATTTTTAAATAGTGAGCATTAAAATATATCCGAACAATAAAAATATACACTACACACACTAAATTCAAGTGACATGCATGGTAACATACACACATGTATACTATTTTTTTACGACTAAAATCTGTGTCAAACTTAAAACAGATTTTATTGTTTAATCTATGACTGAATTTCGACCATAGGACGATCACTAATAAATATGAATACCAAAGTTTTTGTGGTTGTGTGTGTAAGCCTGTTTGTGTATGCGTGTGTATATAATTTTACATTTGAAATTTCACATAAATACGTGTGTAGGCACAAAAGATTTTTCGACCGACTGCTCAAAAAGGAGAAGGTCCTTAATTCATCAGAACCTTTTTGTTTATATACGTTCACAGATTACTCAAAAATGCCTTAACCTATTTTTTTAATAGAATAGAGGGCAAACGGACAGGACTAGGAGTCTCACCTAATGGTAAGCGATAACCGCCGCCTATAGACAACTACACTACCAGGGGTCTTGTAGTTAGGTTGCCGGCCTTTTAAGAATGAGTAGGCTTTTTCTTGAAGGTCCCTAAGACATATCCGTTCGGAAAAAATTCTGTCGATAGCTGGTTCTACAGAGGAGTAGTGTGGGGCAAAAAGTTCCTCGACGGTTATGGACTTCCAGATATCGAGATGGTTAGGATAAAACTTTGAATTTTGTTGCGATGTCCAATGGTGAAATTCGGCGGCAGGAATTAATCCAAACAGTTCTTCGGAACATTCCTGATGATAGAGCCGATAAAAGATGTCACATCTCTACGTGACGCCAAGAGTGATGCCACATCTCTACGTGACGCCAAAGAATCAAGCCGATTGGAAATAATCTGGCCATAGACGATTCGAGCCGCCCTTCGTTGAATGCGATCAAAAGGAAGGAGCTGATATTGAGAAGCCACCGCCCATAAATGAGAGCAGTACTCCATATGAGGCCGGATTTGCGCCTTATAAAGCAGTAAGTAGTACTGCCTAACCCTGCGAAAAACTCCTAGCTTTTTAGAGGCTAATTTAGCCTTGCCTTCCAAGTGATCGCGGAACTGAACGTCGCTTGATATGTCGACTCCAAGTATTTCAATACTGGCTGAGGCTTCCAGGGAAGTATTTACGGAGATACAACAAAGGGTGATTTTTGAAAATATCAACAGGATTCCGAAAATACAGAAAATGGGAAGTCGTTTATTATCAGTTGTACTGCGATTAAATTATTATCCTATAAAAATTTTAATTATATAGTGCCTGTAGAGTGCAGCTTGTAATAAATAATTTTCATTTTCTACATAAACCTAAAAAATACACCAACATGTTGCTGATATTTAACTTTACACATGAACTTAAGTTAGAAACTCGTATATTAAATTTATAAATTAATTGAATTTTAGAATTAACTTCTGACCACAAAATGAAGGAAAGTTGATTAATAGGCTTAATAAATTTCTAAGTAGACCTCCTCATCTCGAGGACTTTAAGATATTACAGTAATTTCGTAAATAGGAGTACACTGAAATCCTCGAATAGCGTAGAAGTCTTAACTTTAGATTAATGAACCCATTATTTGCATAATATTAGAATTTGCCGAATATTTTAGCTGACCATTATTTTGCTTTAGAAATTATTAAACAGACTGTATTTTTAGCATTATTTTAATATAGACAAAAATGCAAGTTAATATGAAAATAAAGAAACATCATATCTTCCTCCGGATCTTCTCAGTGTGTGGCCGCGTTTCCGATTCGGGAGTAGTTTTTAAAAAATATGTTGACGTATCAAAATGACTTACAAAAAGTTTTATTGAATAAAGTACTTCTGATTTCTGATTTCATCACGCTGATTTCATTACGAAGTAGGCGACGTACACCAAATGTCCTTAGACTATAGTTAGTAAGTCCCGTTTCCGTCAGATAATTTTAAAAACTAGCCTTCGCCCTTTGGTCGAAACTTGACCATAATTCAACTAATGTCAATAAAACAAGTATATTTTATATACACACAATTTATGAAAATAAAAGGTAAATTATTTTCATAAATGAATAATATTTATTTTCATAAATGGATTTTTTTCCATAAGATAGCAAAATATGGCTCTACTGATGGAAAGAAAACCATCGCCTAGAGACACCAAAAATGTCAAAAGTGCGTTACTATCCTGGTGGCGGGGTCTTAAAGTCACATGCATAAATTTACCGGCTACCTTTGGCTACCCACCAAACCGGAAAACGAAGTGACCAGTACTAACGATATTACGGCAGGAATTGGTAAGGCGTTGGTACCAGACCCGGGCGAGATAATGCAGAACTCTACCACCTAGTAGCCATAATGGTACTCGCGTAGCCAATCGTTCGCCTCTTGGCGGAACGGTAGAAGGTATATTGCTCATAAGAAGGCCCGGACCAACACAGGGGACTTACAGTAACCACATGTATGTTCGTAGAAAAATAAAAATACAAGTGCATTATAACTATGCCCGCAACTTCGTCCGCGTGGAAAAAATCTAAGAGTCTAGGTTTTACCCGCATAATTCCCGTTTCTGTTAGATTACCGAGATAAAAACTAATCCATGTTCTTTCCCGGGTTTCAAACTATCTATGTACCAAACTTCATCCGAATTGGTTCAGTGGATTAGACGCGAAGAAGAGATAGACTGGCAGAGTTACTTTTGCATTTATAAGTATGGTAGTATTTTTACTAAATTATACATTATTTTTTCAATTCTACATTTATTTAATACTAGCGATTACCCTGCCCGCGGTTTCACCCGCGTAGTTTCTGTTCCTGTAGGAATGTCGGAAATGTTTATATACTAAAACTTTCCTCAACAATCAATCTATCTATTAAAAAACCGCATCAATTTCCGTTGCGTAGTTTTAAATATTTAAGCATACATAGGGACATTGGGACAGACAGAGAAAGCAAGTAAGTAAGTATCTTCACGCCCGTAGGCAGAGGTACAACAAGTGCCCCCACGATTAGCCGAAGATACTTGGTCCCACAAATGTAATAGGTGGCAAGCCTATCGCCAACCGGGCACTTTCCAATCCCGGGAAACTTTGTGTTTATCAGAAAACTGAAAAAACACTTTTTTTATGTGCCCGATCCGGGAATCGAACCCGGGACCTCATGTGGTCAACGCCAACGCTGGACCACTAGACCACAGAGGCGACAGAGAAAGCGACTTTGTTTTATACTATGTAGGGACTATGCAGCAAATGTTCAATTTATACGGTGAACTCGTTGAAACGTTCATGTTTTCTTATGTTAAACTATCTTTCAGATGGCTCCCGGTTCAATGCTGTTCGGTCGGAAGAAAAATATCAACGAATGTATAGAGATAATGCATCATCCAATATACCGCATCTTCTACGTATCTCACGACAGCTCCGATCTCAAAATATTCTCGTACATTGCGAGAGACGGGGCCACTAATGTATTCAAGTGCAATGTATTCAAGAGCAGTCGAAAGGTAAGTTTAATATATTCAAACTATTTAAGTAGTGTAAGTTCAAACGGAGCAGTGTAAACTTTTAGAGATTTCATATTCACAAGAAGTATATTTAAAGTGATTTACTTACTAGGTTCGTACTGGTAGTAATTTCTTTTTAATCCCCGACACAAAACGAGGGGTGTTATAAGTTTCAGGTGTGTATCTGTGGATCTGTGTATCTGTGTATGTGTGTATCTGTGTGTCTGTCCGTGGCATCGTGGAGCCCGGGCGGATGGTCCGATTTGATTGCGGTTTTTTTAAACTGAAAGCCCTGTTTTGCGAGATGGTTCTTAGCTAAGATTCAATAGAATCTGTTCAGCCGTTTCAAGATAACTCTTTTCAAATTGAAGAAAGGATTTAAATAATTTGTAAATTCTTTATCAATACTAAATTTTGTGTTCTGTTACTTTATTGATATTGCAATTACATGGTAAAGTTGAGCTAATACTTTGAGATTCTCATTCAAAGATCATCAGCGTCTATTTAACTGGCAATTTTCGTATTTAAATAACAGATTTTCTAAATATTGCAAGCCACTTTTTAACAACTTTCTGATATCCGTTAGTACAAAAACTTAACAGACTTGTGAAGGAAATGCAAATACTATGGTACCATCCAACTGAGCTCGTGATGTAGCCTGGATATAGGGACTGGAACTGTCTGATGCAGAGCTTTAACAAGACAATCTTGCTTAGACTATGTCTGGTTGCTATAAATACTAAGTTTGATTAGTGCTCATGATGACGAAGATTTGAAGATGGAGCTGATAAAGTGCTACCAAAACTCACGCGTAGAATGTAGAAAGAGATAAGATAGTCAAGTTCGAGCTCGATGGATTTTTGATGATGTTTACTTTCCATTGTATATAATGTCGAAGAACTTAACTTGGTGCCGAGTGTAATTGTAACTCACAGATACAAATTGCTAATATAGTGAAGTTTGGAGTCATTTCATTTGTTACAGTAAGATCTTTCTCATGATGATATGACTCTGAAGATTGAGCCGAAAAAGTGACATTGGAACTTCAAGAATCCAGATTCAAAGTTCAACTACAATGTCTTCCTAAACTAAACGAGGTAAATTAATTGTCTTGTATTGGCAAATATCTTAGTGCTAGATGATTTTCAGGATCTGATGATGGAACTGAAAGGTAACCATGAGAACTCCTAAACTAAATAAGATAAACTAATCGAAATTGGACTCATTTGTTCTGTTTGGACAAACACTCTAGTGCTAGTCGATTTCCAGAGTCTCATGATAGAGCTGGAAATACTTTATGGTAACCTTGGAATAAAATTAGCAACACCATTAAATTTGAGGTAGTTTGTATCGTTATTTCAAGGACTTTGAAGCGGAATGGCTTCCAGTGCCTGATGATAGAGCTGAAGGATGTAACCAAGAACTCCTACACTAAAACAAGTTAACCCATCAAGTGAAGAAAAAATTCAGTTTGTTTTTGCAAACAATTTGGTGCTAGACGATTTTTAGTATCTGATGATGGGATTGGAACGTAGTCATGGAAACTTTAAACCAAACAAAATAAATCTATCGAATTTCGAATCTTTTGTTGTGTTTTAACAAACATCCTGGTACTAGACGATTTCTGGGGTCTTATAATAGAGCCGATAATGGAGGTTATGGAAGCTTTGAAATAAAATGGAGTAAATTTTTACAAGGATTTTGAAGCACATTGTTCATCAGTGCCTGATAATAGAATTGGAAAAAGTCTATAAAAACTTATAAGCAAATCCAAATAAACTCATTGAGTGTGGGCATCTTGGGTTTGTTTTGACATATACTTTGGTGCTGGATAATTTTTAGGATCTGATGGTGAAACTAGAAGGTGATCATGATAATTTTTGAACTAAACAAGATAAAACCATTGAGCCCCGTGTTGGTCCGAGCTCCTTTGAAGAATAGGCCAACTATCGTTCTGCCATGCAGGTCTTAAAAGGCGACCGATTAGCTGTGCGAGTGATAGAGTTCCGCATATCCTGGCTACTAGGTGATAGAGTTCTGCATTGTCTCGACCGGGTCGGTACCACCACCTTACCTATTCCTGCCGCGATAGCGTCAGTGCTTGTCACTGTCGTGTTCCGGTTTGGAGGGTAAGGTAGCCGGTAAACTTATGCATGTGGCATTAGACCTCGCCACACGATAGCAAAGCACAATTTACATCTTTGGTGTCTACAGGCGATGGTTGACTCTTTCCATCAGGAGACCTATCAGCTTGTTTGCTATCTTACGATATAAAAAAAAAACAAAAGCTTAGATTCATTTGTTTTGTTTTGACAAATAATCTAATGCTAGATGCTTTCCAGGGTCTTATAATGAAGCAGGAAGGAGAAAGTCTTTGGAGCAGAATGGCTTCCGGTGTCAGATGATAGTGGGAAGAAGTTTACGAGAAATCCTAAGCTAACGCAGAAAAACCCATTGAGTGTGGGTTACTTCGGTTTGCTTTAGCATATTTTTGGTGCTATATGATTTTTTGAATTTAATAATGGAAATTGAAGGTGGCTATGGGAACCTTTGAAATAAAGAAGTTAAACCTATAGAGTTTGGACTCATTTCTTCTATTTTACGAGTTACCCTGGTGTTAGATAATTTCTGTGGTCCTATGATAAAGCAGGCGATTTGGAGTTCATTTAGTTCGTTCTAATAAGGAATTTGGAACAGAATGACTTCCAGTTTCTCAAGATAAAACTGAAAGAAGTCCATGAAATCTCGCTAAACCGGACGGACCCATCGAGTATGGGTTAATTAGGTTTGTTTTGGTATACTGTTTGGTGCTGATTTTAAGAATCTATTGATGTAACTTGAATGTGGCTATAGGGTCTTTTAAACTAAATAAGACAAACTCAATGCGTTTGAACTTATTTGTTCTGTTTTAACAACTAATCTGGTGTTAGATGATTTTCAAGCTCTTACGATAAAGTGAGAGAAGGTCATGGAAACGAAACGAATGAATGAATGAAAATTGAGAAGCACCATCGATTTTGATCCCATTTGAATCGTTCTTTTTTCTGTTTTCCAGTGTCTGATAATAATGCTGGAAGAGGTCCATTATAACTTTTAAGCTAATCTAGATAAACTCATCGAATGTTGGCTAATTTGGTTTATTTTGGCAAATATTTAGGTGCCGGATGTTTTTTTAAGATAAAATAATGATGGAGCTGAAAGGTGGCCATCGAAGATTGGGCTGATATCGTTGGCTTTTATTATTAGGAGATTCGCAGGGTTTGATAATATAAATAGAAAGTGGCCGTGGCACTTCTGATATAAACCAAATAAGTTCATTGAGTGTGGTCTCATTTGTAATATTTTACATACACTTTGCATCAAAATGATTTCCAGGACTACATAGTGGAGCTGGAGGCCATGGGAGCTTTGCAATTAAATAACTCAAGCTCATTGAGTAAGAAACCATGGTAACCTTAACCTGATGCTATAAGTTCCCCTTTCGTAGATCATCAGGTATTTTCACGTTTTACTCTTAAAATAATGCGTATGTAGCGGAATGGCGGTCTGAGGATGTGTCGGGGGTTTTTGAAATTTTCAATTTTATCTTGTTATTTAAGTATAAAAAGAAAAGTATTTTCGATATAATTCTTATTTTAACACAATAATTCAAATAAGTTTGCCGCAAAGGAATTAAATAGAAAAAGTTGTACAGTTTGTCTAATATACAAGCTGTCTGGTAAAAGATTATACATACTGAAGGAGGGTGTTCACTGTTCAGTGCTCGATTTTGATACCAAATATGTATAAAAATATAGGTACTTAAATCTTGACCTAATTTTCAATAACAAATAACGCTATTGCAGCTGAAATAGGTAAGGCGGTGGTACTCAATACCGGATCGAATCCTAGCGGAACTCTAACACCTAGTAAATCCATATGCTTGTTTTTTTATCTTATGACTAGCTGACCCGGCAAACGTTGTTCTGCCTTTTTACCTATTTTTATTTTTTCTATATTTTCTCATCTTTTAAACCTTCCCTGGATTTCAACAATTAATTCAAAACCAAAATTAGCCAAATTGGTTCAGTCGTTCTCGAGTTTTAGCGAGACTAATGAACAGCAATTGATTTTTATATATATAGACTAGCTGACCCGGCAAACGTTGTTCTGCCTTTTTAATTACTCTTTTTTTCTAAATTTTCTCACCTTTTAAACCTACCTTGAACTTCAACAATTAATTCAAAACCAAAATTAGCCAAATCGGTTGAGCCATTCTCGAGTTTTAGCGAGACTAACGAACAGCAATTGATTTTTTATATATAAGATATAGAAAAATCTATATATTTTAAAGGTTGTAATGTAAGAGCCTCTACCTTTTATGAGGGTAGAAAAAGAGGATCCCCGTCATAAAAGAAGCTATCACCAGATTTCCTGAGACTCAAGAAACCTAATGACACAAAGGACAAGTTAAATAAACTACTGACCTTCACCAAACATTTATTATAATTAATCACTAAAAAAATGAAGGCCGGCACAGTTAGGATTTTAGGGAAACTCCCAGTACGCTCTGTAACGCTGTCGTAGAGGCCCACATTTCAGGACTAAGTGGTCCGCAGCTTCTGGCTCATCAGGTTTCTGAGTCTCAGGAAATCTGGCGTTAGCTTAATTGTGACGGAAATAAAAGAATCTCTGGCACAAAAAAAGCCATCCTTATAGAGGAGAGGGTCCCGAATAAACATGTCTCTAAGCACTACAAATAGATGAAATTTCTATTTCTTACTGTAAAATTCTATGCGAATATTATTTTACCATAAAATTTTCATACCATCAAATATATTTGTGAAAAATATACACCGATAACTTGCGGCTAAAAATAATACTATATTGTTTTAAAATTCTATGTTTATTTAATACTATTGAGCAAATGTTCAATTTATAATGTGAAGTCGTAGAACGTTTTTTTACGTTTAAATTTTATTTCAAGGCTCTGTTTTCTAACCTATGAAATAAAATAGAAATAATAAGTAATATTATTTATATGTGAGTCGACTAATTTCAAAGGTGGCAATCTGACTTTTCGTAAATTTTCGGCAAACTAAAAAAACTGATTATTGGCTCCTTATGGTCCTTATTGTTACAAAGTTTTTTTTAATTCAAAGTAGGATTCACAGTAATCACTTTATTAACTGCCTCCTTTGGCTTCACCAAACAGTTGGCTTTCTTGATGGAAAAAGAGAACACCAACACCACAGATGTTAATAGAGCGTTGATATCCTTGTGGCGAAGTCTTAGCATCATATGCATAATTTACCCTCCAAACCAGAACACAACAGTGACAAGCACTGACGCTATTACGTCAGCTGGAATAGGTAAGGCGGTGGTACCAGACCCGGGCGAGACAATGCAGAACTCTACCACCTAGGATACATTTTTTTGCTATATTTTTTCACCTTTTAAATCTTCCCTGGACTTCAATAATTATTTAATAATTAATATTATTAAATATATACAATAATTAATTCAAAACCAAAATAAACCAAATCGGTTCAGCCGTTCTCGAGTTTTAGCGATTCCAACAAACAGCAATTGATTTTTATATATAAGAATATTAAAATTGTAAATTCGGTGTTTCGGTTTTTCTCTCAAAAAATCAATTATAGTATTATCACCAGTTTTAATTAGTGTTCCATCTATTAAAATTCAGATACGTTATGTTAAAACATTTGTCTTAATCTATTTTATAAATTTCCATCCAAAATTTAGTTTCGTAATATATGTAGTACAAATATAAAATCATAGTACTGTCATCTGTTGATGAGAAGATTAAATGCTAAGCAAACCACAATCTCTTGGTTACTTTTTCTATTGAAGCAAAAAATACGCTCGAAGTTTGGCGAAACGATATGTGAGTCGACTAATTTCAAAGGTGGCAATCTTTGAAACGAAAAGTCTTTCGTAAATTTTCGGCAAACTAAAAAAGCTGATTATTGGCTCCCTATGGTTCTTATTGTTACAAAGTTTTTTTTATTCAAAGTAGGATTCATAGTAATCACTTTATGAACATCAGTTTATACACGTTAAACTGTATACATAATTTTATCGCTATGGAACCCTGTGAAAGAATATTTTTTTATTTAAATAAGTATCACAGAATGCCCGATTTGATGCTAACGTCAGATTTTAATGTGCATTTTGCATGGCAAAACTGAATTGTTACAAAATGAATAAAAATACGTTTTAATTCAACATATTCTATGTTGCCATACCAAAACCTCATATTTGAAAAAAGGACATATTGCCTCCTTTGAAATAAGTCGACTTGTGTATCTATATTAATGTAAAAACGGTTCAGTTTATTTACTGAGGTTGACAAATATATTTTCAGAATTTACTCGTTTAGTAATTGAGGCTTGAAATATAATCATGTTTTTTCGGAGGAATCGTATTATTCGCGAACGCAAACAATAAAATATGGGAAATGAAATTCAAATACGTCAACATTTCTAATATTTATTACGTCTGAAAATTTTAAGACTATGCTATCTTTCTCTACTGCTATTTTTCTCTACTGTTTTACTAAAGCTGCATGGTTGCTGGAAAATGTATTCCCTAAAGATTTAGGTGCTGGAAATGATTTTTTTTATATATCATAAGATAGCAAACAAGCAGAGGGGTCTCCTGATGGTATGAGTCAACCATCGCCTATAGACACCAAAGATGTTAATGGTGCGTTGCTATCTTGTGGCGAGGTCTAATGCCACATGCATAAGTTTACCGAATACCTTACCCTTCAAACCTGAATACGGCAGTGACAAGCACTGACGCTATTGCGGCAGGAATAGGTAAGGCGGTGGTACCAGACCCGCGCGAGACAATGCAGAACTCTGCCACCTAGTAGTCAAGATGGTAGTGACTTGCAGAGTCGATCGGTTGCTTTTACGACCTGCCTATCAGAACGGCAGTTGGTCTGTTCTTCAAAGGAGCCCGGAACCAACACTGAGATGTGTTTTAAAGATCTCTAGACCACATGAATACTAACAGACATGCCACTGGGAAATTGCTGTCAAAAATTTCATAAATGTGTATGTTATATATTATATTGTGCAAAAATAGAAATAAACCATCTTGTACTGTTTTATCGTACTAAACGAGATGAGAAAGTTTAAAAATTACCCTTGAAATGATTTATTTCTTATTTACACTGACAAACTAAAAAATTGTCTTGAAAGGCGTATCCATTTAATTCGTGGTTGTGATAGTCCATCCTCTCTACCTACCCCACATGGCAATTGGCGTGATGATTTTGTTAAAGTTTTTAATATTGTCAATATTTTTTAGTAGCTGAATCCTAAAACCGCAATCATAATATTTTAATGGGTGCTACCATTATTACGGCCGATTCCGAAAGTATGGAGATTTGCGGCTTTTAAAACTCGTTTAATTTATGTTTCAATCCACAGATCCGCCATGAATTGCTTTTTAAGATCATAAAATATTTTATTTTATTATTAAAGTTGATTTTTGTTAATCCAGTAAAATTGAGTCAATTTTTACTCAATACTATCTCTATTTCTATTCTCTATCTCTATTCTCGTAAGTCATTTCACCGTCCTACCCGCGGGGTGATCACGTAACTCGCAATGCGAAATTATCGTGATTGTTTAGTTATTGCAAGACACATAACAGCCTTGTACATTAGTGGTAGTCGTTGCCGCTTGATTAGTTTTGATGCTGAGACATTGCAAAAAGTGCATCTAGTGACCAGCAAGCAATTGGCGACGTTTTTGACGATTTTTCATTACGTTCAAGAGTCATCGCTGATCGCTGGCGAATTGCAAACGTTAGATGATACGCCTACCGGGCTTAGTACCGCTCTACATTCTCCTGCCACAATAGCACCAGTGCTCAATACTGTCGCGTTCCTATTTAAAAGTTAATGTAGTCAGAAAATACAAGCTTTTTGATTTAAAATTAAATACACATCATCACGCTGGTACCACCCTTGGCCCAGGCAGGCAGAGTGAACCGCACCTTAGCAGATATATCGGTCCAACACAGTGCACTTTCGTTCGTTGTTAGTGCCATTTTATATTTGTAGATAGCGAGTTTATTATTGCACATTGTACCATGTTATGTTACTACCAGAGGCAACATTTTAAGAAGAGGAAGGTTGATGGTCTAATCAATCTTCCTACTAGACTGTTTGTTAACAGTTGGACAAATGTATCACTACTAAATTGGTACTACTAGGTTATAGAATTCGCGTATGTGGTTCCGCCGTCTCGGTTCGTTCAATCAATAGCAACAATTTGTTAATTTTGGTTTTGAATTAATTGTTGAAATCAGGGAAGGTTTTAAAGGTGAGAAAATATAGAGAAAAAATAAGAGTGGTTAAAAAGGCAGAACAACGTTTGCCGAGTCAGCTAGTAATTAATACAAAACATCAACAAATCGTAAGAATTATTTTCAAGACACAAGGTATAAATATAAAAAATCGGCCAAGCGCGAGTCGGACTCGCGCACAAAGGGTTCCATACCATCATCTATAAAAACGGCGAAAAATCACGTTTGTTGTAGGTTAAATATATATATATATATATATATATATATATATATATATATATATATATATATATATATATATATATATATATATATATATATTTAACACCTTAAATATTTATTTAATTTCAATTACTACACTAAAATTCCTTGCATACTAAATTTCATGAAAATCGTTGGAGATTCATATTATATATTTATATAAATACAAGAATTATTCGTTTACCGGTTTCTCAACAAATTATTTTTCGCTCTTACTTTTTATAATTCTTATAATTCTGGGACAGTTTGTATATTACAGCTTAGGTAATACACAATTTATTATTTTGACCATTGAACTATCATTTGTGAAAATAATTACGAACATAATGATTAACATCAAAGTGATACATACTTCCAGGTAGTTTTGACTGACAGAAATGAGACACATCGATTTCACGAACACCGGGCATGAGATTATAAATAGTCGAGGTTTTTGCTGCGAAATGCCGCGGTTCGAAAAAAGATATCGTCTATTTGTACTATGACGCAGTAAGGATCATGGGTATATTTAATAGTCGTGTGGAAGATAATAAAATACAGATCAAAGTCGCATATGACTGCTTTGAATCGGTCAATCTTGAAATACCACCTACTTATGTTTCTGTGTCCGAGATTCTCAAACTTTATTGACTAACATTAATTGTCTAATGCCGTGTTCCTATAATCAACAATCCGTCATTTTTTGCAGTGACCATTATCGACCAATTTAATATTAACACTTTGACTGTCCATGCATTACATATAATACATTACTGCAGTTATCATCCTGTAAATATTACCTCAACGGGATAAATAGATGTAGTAAGAAACTAAATTAGACCGTATAGACGGATTAAAATGATCAAAAGGATAAAATATTTTCGTGACCTCGTAATAACTTAAAATGTGTTTTAATATGTTTTTCCCCGTGTTGGTCCCGGGCTCCTTTGAAGGATAGGCCAACTGCCATTCTGCCAGGCAGGTTGTAAAAAGCGATCGATTTGCTATGCAAGTCACTATCATCGTGACTACTAGATGTTAGTCTCGCCCGGGTCTGGTATCACCGTCTTACTTATTCCTGCCGCAATAGCATCAGTGCTTGTCGCTGTCGTGTTCCGGTTTGGAGGGTAAGGTAGCCGGTAAACTCGTGCATGTGGCATTAGACCTCGCCACAACATAGCAACGCACAATTAATATCTTTCGTGTCAATATGCGGTGGTTGTCTCTTTCCATCAGGAGACCCATTTGCTTGTTTGCTATTTCATGATATATAAAAAAATGTAATATAGTAATTATTGGACATTTTGGTGATGGGGACGGAAATATGCTTGGGATAGTTAAAGTGTTAACGAGGCGTATCATATTATACAACAAATTTCTAAGACCATTTGGTAAATTACATTTACAGGAACATTTATAGCTTACGCTTCGTAGATAATCTGTGGCCATTGATCAGACCATGATAAAGTGCACTTTTTGCTAAACAGTGTTAATAATTAGCATTGCGAAAAACGGATCGTTCGATCAGATATACATATTTCCATGGCACTGTACTCTTCTACAGTCTATGAACATTTTAAGATAAGTTAAAAACCAGAACATTTTATCATAATAATACATATGCATTGTGCATAATACATGTAAATTTTTTTTTGTAATTATCACTTTCTGATCAAAGGCCACATAAATGTTAATACTCGTAACTAAAACCAGTAGTTTATAATAATAATTGGCAAATTACCAAATACCCCTAGAGACTTATAGAATTGAATTTGTAGCTAATAGTTACTGCTACGAATGACAGATCGTTAATTATAGGAACCTAGCATTAATGGTTATCCTAATGGCAAGAGATAGCCCTTGCATATAGAAACTAAACTTCATATCCATTTGACGTTTACCGTGACTACGACTTCGGTTGACAACCAATAGACCCGATCAAGCCGCGGTCGTATTAGATTTTGAATATTCAAAGACTAGTAATACAGACTATTTTAGTATGAAGAATTTGTATGACTAACGCTCTTTGGTATAACCACTTAGTCATTCGTTCAAAATATTCAAATTATATATGATTATTTAGGGCGGCTTGCACCAAAATCCTTAAATCATTTTAAGTCACTAAGGGCCGCTTGCACCAAAATGCTTTAATGCATTTAGTCCCTTAAACATGTTTAGCAAATGTCAAATCGCCTTAAACGCTGTCACTTTAAATGTATTTAGTGACTTAAAATGATTTAAGCATTTCGGTGCAAGCTGCCCTAAATACGTTTAAAGTGACAGCATTTAAGGCGTTTTGACATTTGCTAAACATGTTTAAGTGATATAATTTATACTTTCCATCGTCGGCACTTGGTGAAATTGCATCATATTGATTTTGTCAAACACTTGTACTATTTCACAAATATTTCACAACTAACCTTTAATTGTTGTGAAGCCAACCGGTTTCGCCTATTACAGCATCATCAGGGCTTTTAGTTTATAAATTCTTTGAACATGTTCACAGTTGAACTTAAAAATTAAAGGTTAGTTGTGAAATATTTGTGAAATAGTACAAGTGTTTGACAAAATCAATGTTTAAGGGACTAAATGAATGTAGGCATTTTGGTGCAAGCCGCCCTAGTTTGTAAAATGATTTTAATTTAGCGCCGAAAGTAATTGACGCATGTGTCAATTACTTATGACGCTAAATAAAAGGTTTATTTAGGTTATAATGATTGTATTTAGATATTTAGTTGTAAGAAATAAATCGTAGTAACAAAAAATAAGGACCGGTTTTTCCAAGTACAAAATTATAACAAAATTACTTTATTTTAATTCCTAATAGATAATAGATATAACAAATAGTTTGACCGCTGTCGAGTGGTTAGTGATCCTGACTACGTAATCGAAGGGGCTTGGGTTCGATCCATGACGGGGACAAACATTATTCTGATGAGCATAAATGTTTGTATTTCCGGGTTTGGGTGTTTATTAAATATATCCTTGTATTTATACATGTATTTCTATGTATTGGTATCGTTGACTAACTCCCATAAAACAAACAAATAATTTGCTTAATTTGGGGTTCGATCAATAAGTGTAATTTGTCCCATGAATATTTATTATAATAGTAAATGCTCGTTTACAGAATGATAAAATATTGATTCATTGTAAAGTAATAAAACTACTTATACAGCGCGCCGCATGTTGCATTGCATGTTGAATAAATAAATTAACACTTCTATGTATATAATATAAAATACATATATAGCTTTGTAATTGATGTCATGTCAAAACTCAAACATGCTCGAGATAGCTTTCACAAAATTTCCTAATTGCTTCGTTGATCCCATGAATAGAATCCCTGTATCCTCTCGTATTCGCAATAATATGAAAAAGATAGTAGTGTTATTACATAATTTGTTATCTTAAATACTTTTATTACATCTTTTTATAATACAATCGTTCTAGTTTTCTGCTGATAAATTGACACGTTTCGCCGTTTTGTGCTAAAATAGTTATGCCGTTACCTTGATTTATCGATATGAAGAGGCTCCCAGTGAATACAGTTTAGGGAACGCTGATCTATATGCTACATTATGATACTAGCGCCGTTTTATAGCAGTACATAAATTTCTTTGTACGCACCCTAATATCTCGAGAATACTATGTGTAACTAAATTGTTAGGAAAACGGCACATCTCTTTCGGAGAACCCAAGCTATTTTTATCAATACATGGTATTAGCTGCTTTGTTTAAAACGTTAGCTGTATGTTACCATATGTAACAAGACTGGCTAACATGATAAATAAATATATTCACGGGACAAACCACACTTACGGATCTAATTATTTGCTTGTGTTATGGGTCTTAGTCAACGATACTAATAACAAATATATAGAAATACATATATATGTAAATACAAGAATATATTTAATAAACACCCAAACCCGGAAATAACTCTTAATTATGTTATTAAAAAACGGGTCGCGGTAAAAAGCTGTTTATTAATAAAGCAAATGGTGTTGTGAAGTGAAGTTAAAGTACAAGTGCGTTACAGTGTGTAACAGTAATGGAATTTCACCAAGTGCCGATGATGGAAAGTACATATGTATTTTCTATGTTTGTTACCTCTGAATTGTATCGTTTATTAATCGATTTCAAAAATATTTTTTTTGTTTTTGAGTGTATACTTTCCATTTTGTCTAATATAAATTTTGCAAAGAGACAAGGTTCTAGAGATATACCTAGGTTATTGGAATTCGGTTCTTGCAGTTTTACTGCATTTAAGTTTAATTATTTTCCAAAAACAGGCTTTCCTGACAAATATTTTTTCTAAAACAAAGACGACAAAGATATTAATAATTGGTAAAGTTCTGAATCGGCTCGACCGGGTCTGGTACCACCAGCTTACCTATTCCTGCTGCAATAGCGTCAGTGCTAGTCGCTGTCGTGTTCCGGTTTGAAGGGTATGGAAGCCGGTAAAATTATGCACGTGGCATTAGACCTCGCCACAAGATAGCAACGCACTATCAACATCTTTGGTGTCTATAGGCGATGGTTGACTCTTTCCATCAGGAGATCCATCTGCTTGTTTGCTATCTTATAATATAAAAAAAATTAAAAAAATCATTGGTATTCGTGTAGCAAGGATATGCAATATACATAAGCCCACCTGCTGCAATAGCGTCAGTGCTAGTCGCTGTCGTGTTCCGGTTTGAAGGGTATGGAAGCCGGTAAAATTATGCACGTGGCATTAGACCTCGCCACAAGATAGCAACGCACTATCAACATCTTTGGTGTCTATAGGCGATGGTTGACTCTTTCCATCAGGAGATCCATCTGCTTGTTTGCTATCTTATAATATAAAAAAAATTAAAAAAATCATTGGTATTCGTGTAGCAAGGATATGCAATATACATAAGCCCACCCACCTACTCGCGGCCAAATTGAGCGGGTCAGTTAGTTCACTTATATAATTTTATATTTATACAACAGACCCGGCAAACGTTGTTCTACCTTTTTAACTAGTCTTATTTTTTTCTATAATATTTTTTCTACAAGGTGAGAAAACACCTTTTAAACCTTCCCTGAATATCAACAATTAATTCAAAACCAAAGTTAGCCAAATCGGTTCAGCCGTTCTCGAGTTTGAGCGAGACTAACGAACAGCAATTGATTTTTATAGAAATAGTTCTTCTGACTTTTTAACTGTTCTTATTTTTTCTATATTTTCTCACCTTTTAAACCTTCCCTGGACTTCAATTAATTCAAAACCAAAATTAGCCAAATCGGTTCAGCCGTTCTCGAGTTTTAGCGAGACTAACGAACAGCAATTGATTTTATATATACAGATAAAAAAATCTGTTAAGCATTCGACTAAACTTTTTGAGCTAACTAATAGTTCATATGTCTGAAATAAACATCACTAAATATCGTCGTTGTATAAGCACAAGTGCTAACAGTATTACTAATAGATAACAATAACTACCATGGTCGTTGCGTGTTTATAACTTTGTTCTAAATCTGTCAGCAAAGGATCACTGGACGCTGTCAAACTATTGTGTCGGATGCTATAAACTCTGTTTATACGCAATATAAATTTTGCATTTCTCTACCCACCAGACTTTTACAATCAATTAGAATCCCAATCACTCGTACCCGCCTGCCGTAAATATTCAAAGAGCGGTTTTCTTCACATTGACTCGTTTGCAGTCAATTCTTAATGACCGTAAGAGATTGCTTTATATTAAAGGCGGCAAATTTCACTAGATCACCGAAATTATTTACATTTGAAGCAATTACATTACCTATGTTAATGTCATTGTAATATCCATGAATCATGTAACTTGAGAAGCTCTTACTGCTTGCATAAATAATAATGTAATTCACACTATGTATTCAACACGTGGAATATAAATTTTTGAATTTGTTAAAATATTAGACAAATTACTTAAATTAATATCTGCTACATTACTACACGACGCTTTTCTATATTTATTAATTAATATTTTTAATGCGAAAGTTTGGATGTTTGAATGGATGGATGAATGGATACTCAATCACGCAACGGAACGGATTTGGATGAAATAAAGCACACGAGTAGATGATGACTTGTAATAGCACATAGCCTACTTTTATCCCGGAAATATATAGTAATCCCGCGGTGTTTGCCAAAACTTTCATAATGTAGCGGGCTGCACGCTGCAACTTGGTAGATAGTACATATATAAATATACATATATATTATCTATACTTCCATGCTAATATTATAATTTGTCTGTCTGTCTATTACACTTTCACGGCTAAACCGCTGGACCGATGAAATTTGGCATGGATATAGTTGAAGACCCGGGGTCAAACATAGGCTAACAGGCTTTCAAAAATCAGTCCCTGGAGGGCTGAAATAGGGGATGCAATTTTTATTAAAAGCTATTTGGACGACTTATTAATATACTCACGGGCAAATCTGCGCAGGTCAGCTAGTATATATATAAATAATGATTCAAAACTAGAGATGTCACGAATAGTGATTTTGCCCAATACCGAATATTTGGTCTCCAAATATTTGGCGACGATTGTTTCATTATCGAGTTGATCGTATCATGACACGTATTATTTGTGTTTTTTATATCATAAGATAGTAAACAAGCAGATGGCTTTCCTACAGACATCAAATGTGTTAATGATGCGTTCCATTCTGTGTGGTGGGATGGCAATATCACACCCATTATTGTATATAATAATCTTTCCTGATGGCATGAGTCAACCATCGCCTATAGACACCAAAGATGTTAATGGTGCGTTGCTATCTTGTGGCGAGGTCTAATGCCACATGCATAAGTTTACCGACTACCTTATCCTTCAAACCGTAACACGACAAACCACGACGGATGACAAGCATTGACGCTATTGCGACAGGAATAGGTAAGGCGGTAGTGCCAAATACCCAGGCGAGACGTTGCAGAACTCTATCACCTAGTAATCACAATGGTAGCGAAACGTATAGCTTATCAGTAGCTTTTAACGACTTACCTCGCAGAACGGCAGATGGTTTATTCTTCAAAGGAGCCTGGACCAATACGGGGGAAAATGTTTATGACAGATTGAGAAAATTAATAGTCTTGTTTTCAGTTACGGTTGGCATTATTCGATACCTGGCATCGTGTTGAAATTGGGTGTTATTCCCATCCGTTGTTGAATATTTCGGCATCGGACGCCACCACCACAGACTAACATCGTTGCTGAGCAACGTTTCTTTTAAAAACCGGCCAAGTGCGAGACGAACTCGCGCATGAAGGGTTCTGTATCATCATAGCAAAATAAATACGAAAAAAAAACACGTTTATTGTATGTTTTTTTCTATTATAGCGGTAACGGAAATACTATCACAGTTTATAAGATACAGCCTGGTGACAGACAGACAGACAGCGGAGGCTTAGTAATAGAGTTCCGTTTTAGCTTTTAGGTACGTAACCCTACAACTTAATTAAATAACAAATAATAGTTTTATTTAGATTAATTAACTGGAATGTCTTTTTGGCTGTACAAAGATACATCAAGTCAATAATTTGACAATGATGAGAAATAATAAGATATCATAACAATTAATTATCCTGGATATTAGTTTCTAAGCTTCATAATATGTAAGATGTCAGGATAAATTACTGTTATAATGGTAAGATTACGTAACCAGAAAGACACCACTCTCGCAAGTCTCGTCGCCTAATACTCATCCATATAGCAAAAACTTTATAGATACTGACCGAGGAGTGAGGAATTTGGCATACCGTTTGTTTGACACAATTATTTGTGTGGTCAAACTAAGGGGACGTTTTAGTGTAGTCTATAAACAAACTAGGTCATAGTTTGACTACCTCATAAATTGCCTAATTGATATTTGTACTTTAAAAGAATCACGCTCGAATTTCGACCAGTGGGCGATCGATAGTCTTTATAAACGCGAGTGGCGCCCAACATTTGCTATTTATATAGGTTCCTATTTTTAAAGGATCCTTTGGAAACTTTAGGTCCACGGGGAGAAAAATTAACAAACAATACGTGACGCGTTAATTTTTCTCCCCGTGGACCTAAAGTTTCCAAAGGATCCTTTAAAAATAGGAACCTATATAAATAGCAATACGTACCTAAAAGCTAAAACGGAACTCTATTACTAAGCCTCCGCTGTCTGTCTGTCTGTCACCAGGCTGTATCTTATAAACTGTGATAGTATTTCCGTTACCGCTATAATAGAAAAAAACATACAATAAACGTGTTTTTTTTTCGTATTTATTTTGCTATGATGATACAGAACCCTTCATGCGCGAGTTCGTCTCGCACTTGGCCGGTTTTTAAAAGAAACGTTGCTCAGCAACGATGTTAGTCTGTGGTGGTGGCGTCCGATGCCGAAATATTCAACAACGGATGGGAATAACACCCAATTTCAACACGATGCCAGGTATCGAATAATGCCAACCGTAACTGAAAACAAGACTATTAATTTTCTCAATCTGTCATAAACATTTTCCCCCGTATTGGTCCAGGCTCCTTTGAAGAATAAACCATCTGCCGTTCTGCGAGGTAAGTCGTTAAAAGCTACTGATAAGCTATACGTTTCGCTACCATTGTGATTACTAGGTGATAGAGTTCTGCAACGTCTCGCCTGGGTATTTGGCACTACCGCCTTACCTATTCCTGTCGCAATAGCGTCAATGCTTGTCATCCGTCGTGGTTTGTCGTGTTACGGTTTGAAGGATAAGGTAGTCGGTAAACTTATGCATGTGGCATTAGACCTCGCCACAAGATAGCAACGCACCATTAACATCTTTGGTGTCTATAGGCGATGGTTGACTCATGCCATCAGGAAAGATTATTATATACAATAATGGGTGTGATATTGCCATCCCACCACACAGAATGGAACGCATCATTAACACATTTGATGTCTGTAGGAAAGCCATCTGCTTGTTTACTATCTTATGATATAAAAAACACAAATAATACGTGTCATGATACGATCAACTCGATAATGAAACAATCGTCGCCAAATATTTGGAGACCAAATATTCGGTATTGGGCAAAATCACTATTCGTGACATCTCTAGTTTTGAATCATTATTTATATATATACTAGCTGACCTGCGCAGATTTGCCCGTGAGTATATTAATAAGTCGTCCAAATAGCTTTTAATAAAAATTGCATCCCCTATTTCAGCCCTCCAGGGACTGATTTTTGAAAGCCTGTTAGCCTATGTTTGACCCCGGGTCTTCAACTATATCCATGCCAAATTTCATCGGTCCAGCGGTTTAGCCGTGAAAGTGTAATAGACAGACAGACAAATTATAATATTAGCATGGAAGTATAGATAATATATATGTATATTTATATATGTACTATCTACCAAGTTGCAGCGTGCAGCCCGCTACATTAAGAAAGTTTCAAAAAACGTCTTAAATGCTGTCACTTTAAACGTATTTAGTGATTTAAATTGATTTAAGCATTTTGGCGTAAGCCGCCCTAAGTCCATTGCTCTAACATGTAAAACTCCAAGACATGCTACTCATGAAGAAAATCCTTGTTCTATCATATTCTTTATTTGAATTTTCATATAGAGAATTCAAATAAAGGTTATAATAGAACAAGGAATGCATAAAGTTAATTTTTAAAATTTGTTAAAATTACTTAACTCTATGAACTAGTTTACGGAAGAAAAAACAGGAATGTTGACTAAAAGTTTTGTTACGATCTTCTTTAGTCTGGTTTTTCAATAAATAAAAAAAATATTGGATACTATTTTTTGTCTTTTGTAAACAAAAATGCCAATAATACGTTGCATTGAATATTTGTATGACAATATTTTTCAATTATCTAAAAATTGGACAAGATTTTTTAAGTCAGTCAGTTACATGTAATGCACTAAAAATAAAAAGTAATTTTATTACAAGTTTAAAATATGTATTCTTAGTACCTATGACCTACTAAACTATAATTGTGATCGTGATGTCAAATGGCTGATTATACTTATTATTAACTATTAATATTATATTATTATAATTATAAGCAGGCTGTATTATAAAAGTTTCTGGCAAATCCCGTTGGATCATCTAATTTTTCCAAAATAAAAAGTAGCCTATGTGCTATTCCAGGTCATCATTTACCTTTATGCCAAATTTCATTCAAATCCGTTCTGTAGTTTTTGCGTGATTGAGTAATAAACATCCATCCAAACATCCATACTTTCGCATTTATAATATTAATAATAATAATATAGATTACCTTTACATAAATTTAACCTGTTATAAAGTTTTTGAACTAGTTTTTATTTGGGTGGTTTCTTTTTTACAGTTGTAATCAATCGTATATCCATCAATTTTTCTATAATTAATAGAATCAAATTTATGTTTATGTTCTTTATCTCCATGAAACACATCTTTTTAAATATACAATTTTAATACCTCTATCGAAATACTTTATTTAATCATATTTTTTTGAATTATTTTATTTTTTTTTATTTTTTTTTCTACTCACGCGACGATAATTGCGTATAATGCGTTCCGTACTCATACATATGTCAAATACATCATTTTTAGCGAAAAATAATCCACCATATTTCTGACGTCTATGTTTTTTATTTCAATAAACTTTATATTAAATAAATTTCAGATCGCCATAATCTACCGACAATGCCTGTGTGCAAAGACATAATAGAAATCTACTAAATACCAATTACCAATCATATTTAATTAAATTAAACTCATGAACAATGTTTACAATTAATACAATTATTATATAATACGTAAATTAAATAACATCTACCTACTTGCAAATTAGGTGTAGCTATTTTTTAATCTTCTTAATCCTTTCTGTGCTATATACATGTCGCTTTCTGTAAAATGATTTGAACAAACAAGACTTGATAGTTTCGGAAAAAGTATTCCTCATAATGTGAACGGGCTTATAATACTTATAATACGGGTTATAATACTCGTCCATGTTGCGCAACGTACTGTATCTCGTGGAAAAAATGCAATAAATATATGATATAATATATTATGTGATTAACTAATAATTCATTATTATTAAAAAATAAAATTATCAAAGTAGTATAATAAGTTAAATATAATAAATAATATAGGAGCAACTCCATTTCTTTTGCGAACAATTGTGTATCAAGTCGAAAACTTGTGTCATATTTGAATTTATGTATAGCCATCTTCTTTCTACGTATATCTAAGCATGTGTAGGACAAGGACAAAGAGATATTGTCAATATAATTATTTGGTTTTTCAATCAGTATCTAATAAACAATTCTAAATTGAATGAAATATCGTGTTCAGAGGCGAATACATACTATAATAGGTCAAACAATTATCATACTTACAAAGAAATGTAATATTCCATCTTTTTTATCCCGTTGACTGCGTAATTTTTACAATTTTTCACTATACAATAGTTAAACTTAGTATCTTGTCAGTCTCATAGGTAAATGACGACTAACGCGAAATTGTTTCTCTTTTTGCGTTTTGTTTCTCTTTTAATTGGTACACTTTTAGAGCGCGGACCCGATGTCCATATATTAGTAAGTCAATGTTTGTAGCAATCACCCCGTGCTTGGGAAAACTGGAAAAACTTTAAAACCACAAAGAAATATATCGACACGCAGAGATTGAACCTGCAACCGTCTCCCTAAATCCGAGAGGCTCTACCACTGAGCTAGTGTTGACAGGCTCGACGTGATGAATTTCTTCTTTGCTATATGACCGATAACGTCGATTGTACTGATCGCTAGGTAATATATACGTATAACTAGTTAAATGAGTTCATCGTTACAGGTGAAATTCACAATTATAATTTTGATCAGTACTTTCATATTTATAATTATTTTTGTGTTACAGCACTCACCTAGTGCTTGGGAAAATTGGAAAAACATTGAATACAACAAAGAAAAGTATCGACACGCAGGGATTGAACCTGCGACCGTCTCCTTAAAGTTTAATCCTTGCGTGTCGATCTATTTCTTTGTTGTTTTTAAAGCTAGACTAGAGATGTCTCACTTTTATATTAAAGTGGGACTAATTATGTCTCACGTTCGTAACAAAAATAAAATACTCGTAGATATAAGTTTTAGATTTTCACCGTAATTTCAGGCTCGATTAATGCAGCTAGGAGATTTATCTTATTAACCCTGTCACTACTCTACGTCTTGAGATGCTTTGAGGTTATCTACTCGCACTTACTGAGATTTTATATCATGATAAATTGCTCAAGATATTAAACTGCAAGATATTGTCGGCTCTACGCAAAATACACGTAAATATTTCACTTTAAATAAAAAAATCATTAAGATCACTTTGGTGCTATCACCAGGTTGGAAAAAACCTTTGAGCGAAGTTCAAAAAGAAGAGAAATCCTCTGTGATGTATGTACATATATACTTATTTAAAGCATTCTTAGATTTCTTGGGGCTCTAGATAAACATATCCTAGTTAAAAAATAATCTTATTTTTAGAGAATTTAGGGCTTTGGATAAAATATCAAAGGACTTAACATTTTTTCCGTTTTATTGCGGTATCAAATGACAGAGATTTAAAGCAATTGCAAAACGATATTCTTTTTTTTTTATTAAAACGACTTTTGTCCACGCGGACAAAAGTCGTTTTAATAAAAAAAAAAGAATATCGTTTTGCAATTGCTTTAAATCTCTGTCATTTGATACCGCAATAAAACGGAAAAAATGTTAAGTCCTTTGATATTTTATCCAAAGCCCTAAATTCTCTAAAAATAAGATTATTTTTTAACTAGGATATGTTTATCTAGAGCCCCAAGAAATCTAAGAATGCTTTAAATAAGTATATATGTACATACATCACAGAGGATTTCTCTTCTTTTTGAACTTCGCTCAAAGGTTTTTTCCAACCTGGTGATAGCACCAAAGTGATCTTAATGATTTTTTTATTTAAAGTGAAATATTTACGTGTATTTTGCGTAGAGCCGACAATATCTTGCAGTTTAATATCTTGAGCAATTTATCATGATATAAAATCTCAGTAAGTGCGAGTAGATAACCTAAAAGCATCTCAAGACGTAGAGTAGTGACAGGGTTAATAAGATAAATCTCCTAGCTGCATTAATCGAGCCTGAAATTACGGTGAAAATCTAAAACTTATATCTACGAGTATTTTATTTTTGTTACGAACGTGAGACATAATTAGTCCCACTTTAATATAAAAGTGAGACATCTCTAGTCTAGCTTTAAAAACAACAAAGAAATAGATCGACACGCAAGGATTAAACTTTAAGGAGACGGTCGCAGGTTCAATCCCTGCGTGTCGATACTTTTCTTTGTTGTATTCAATGTTTTTCCAATTTTCCCAAGCACTAGGTGAGTGCTGTAACACAAAAATAATTATAAATATGAAAGTACTGATCAAAATTATAATTGTGAATTTCACCTGTAACGATGAACTCATTTAACTAGTTATACGTATATATTACCTAGCGATCAGTACAATCGACGTTATCGGTCATATAGCAAAGAAGAAATTCATCACGTCGAGCCTGTCAACACTAGCTCAGTGGTAGAGCCTCTCGGATTTAGGGAGACGGTTGCAGGTTCAATCTCTGCGTGTCGATATATTTCTTTGTGGTTTTAAAGTTTTTCCAGTTTTCCCAAGCACGGGGTGATTGCTACAAACATTGACTTACTAATATATGGACATCGGGTCCGCGCTCTAAAAGTGTACCAATTAAAAGAGAAACAAAACGCAAAAAGAGAAACAATTTCGCGTTAGTCGTCATTTACCTATGAGACTGACAAGATACTAAGTTTAACTATTGTATAGTGAAAAATTGTAAAAATTACGCAGTCAACGGGATAAAAAAGATGGAATATTACATTTCTTTGTAAGTATGATAATTGTTTGACCTATTATAGTATGTATTCGCCTCTGAACACGATATTTCATTCAATTTAGAATTGTTTATTAGATACTGATTGAAAAACCAAATAATTATATTGACAATATCTCTTTGTCCTTGTCCTACACATGCTTAGATATACGTAGAAAGAAGATGGCTATACATAAATTCAAATATGACACAAGTTTTCGACTTGATACACAATTGTTCGCAAAAGAAATGGAGTTGCTCCTATATTATTTATTATATTTAACTTATTATACTACTTTGATAATTTTATTTTTTAATAATAATGAATTATTAGTTAATCACATAATATATTATATCATATATTTATTGCATTTTTTCCACGAGATACAGTACGTTGCGCAACATGGACGAGTATTATAACCCGTATTATAAGTATTATAAGCCCGTTCACATTATGAGGAATACTTTTTCCGAAACTATCAAGTCTTGTTTGTTCAAATCATTTTACAGAAAGCGACATGTATATAGCACAGAAAGGATTAAGAAGATTAAAAAATAGCTACACCTAATTTGCAAGTAGGTAGATGTTATTTAATTTACGTATTATATAATAATTGTATTAATTGTAAACATTGTTCATGAGTTTAATTTAATTAAATATGATTGGTAATTGGTATTTAGTAGATTTCTATTATGTCTTTGCACACAGGCATTGTCGGTAGATTATGGCGATCTGAAATTTATTTAATATAAAGTTTATTGAAATAAAAAACATAGACGTCAGAAATATGGTGGATTATTTTTCGCTAAAAATGATGTATTTGACATATGTATGAGTACGGAACGCATTATACGCAATTATCGTCGCGTGAGTAGAAAAAAAAATAAAAAAAAATAAAATAATTCAAAAAAATATGATTAAATAAAGTATTTCGATAGAGGTATTAAAATTGTATATTTAAAAAGATGTGTTTCATGGAGATAAAGAACATAAACATAAATTTGATTCTATTAATTATAGAAAAATTGATGGATATACGATTGATTACAACTGTAAAAAAGAAACCACCCAAATAAAAACTAGTTCAAAAACTTTATAACAGGTTAAATTTATGTAAAGGTAATCTATATTATTATTATTAATATTATAAATGCGAAAGTATGGATGTTTGGATGGATGTTTATTACTCAATCACGCAAAAACTACAGAACGGATTTGAATGAAATTTGGCATAAAGGTAAATGATGACCTGGAATAGCACATAGGCTACTTTTTATTTTGGAAAAATTAGATGATCCAACGGGATTTGCCAGAAACTTTTATAATACAGCCTGCTTATAATTATAATAATATAATATTAATAGTTAATAATAAGTATAATCAGCCATTTGACATCACGATCACAATTATAGTTTAGTAGGTCATAGGTACTAAGAATACATATTTTAAACTTGTAATAAAATTACTTTTTATTTTTAGTGCATTACATGTAACTGACTGACTTAAAAAATCTTGTCCAATTTTTAGATAATTGAAAAATATTGTCATACAAATATTCAATGCAACGTATTATTGGCATTTTTGTTTACAAAAGACAAAAAATAGTATCCAATATTTTTTTTATTTATTGAAAAACCAGACTAAAGAAGATCGTAACAAAACTTTTAGTCAACATTCCTGTTTTTTCTTCCGTAAACTAGTTCATAGAGTTAAGTAATTTTAACAAATTTTAAAAATTAACTTTATGCATTCCTTGTTCTATTATAACCTTTATTTGAATTCTCTATATGAAAATTCAAATAAAGAATATGATAGAACAAGGATTTTCTTCATGAGTAGCATGTCTTGGAGTTTTACATGTTAGAGCAATGGACTTAGGGCGGCTTACGCCAAAATGCTTAAATCAATTTAAATCACTAAATACGTTTAAAGTGACAGCATTTAAGACGTTTTGATATTTGCTAAACGTGTTTAAGGGACATAATGCTTAAATTAATTTACCTATATCACTAAATACATTTTAAGTGACAGCATTTAAGGCGTTTTAACATTTGCTAAACATGTTTAAGGGACTAAATGCATTTAAGCATTTTGGTGCAAGCCGCCCTTAATGTTGAATTTTTGAAGAGCCCATTGCGTAAGTTACTAAATTTTACGAGCAATTTTTCATTCCTGATCCAAGCAATCGAAATTAAATTGTGAAATAATGCATTTAGTGTTTAAATTACTTTGTTAACATTTGTATTTCTGAGATGTGTAATCGGTACATTTTTTTTCCCGATTTTAGTATGAGACCCGATGTCCATATATTAGTAAGCCAATGGCTATAACACAAAAATAAATCTGGAGTCTAACTTTGGTAGCAAAAATGTTCCTCAATCCGGAACGACAGGGTAAAACAATGCTAGAATATAATATTTACATATTCTAGTATAGTTTCATTTATTCGTATCTACTGTGACTACCTCCGCGTGGAAAAATTTCTAAAATGAAAGTAGCTTATGTTACTGGTTACCGTGTTTTAAAAGATAGACAGTCCCGCAGTTTTCCCAACATAGTTCCCGTTGCCGTGGGATTTCCGGGATAAAAACTATCCTTTCTCGGGTCTCAAACTGTCTTTGGTTATATTTTAACCCTTAATATTTTCATTTTTTATTTTAAGTACTAGCTGACCCGGCAAACGTTGTTTTGCCTTACATATTAGGAATCCATAGCGGACAAACAACGTGACACGTAATTTATATAAGACTACGGGATTGTCCTACCACGCAGCCAAAATGGCATTAAACTTTATATGGTGGTTAAGTATTCTTAAATTTTCTAATTTTCCGCGCAATTTTCTTAATATTTTCTTTTATAAGAACCTTCTCCTTACAATAATTACAAACACAACAAAAAAAAAAACCAAAATTGGTCCAGCCATTCAAGCGTGATGTCGTGACCAAGGAAAATAGGGATTGATTTTTATATATATAGATTTGTTGTTATAGTGGCAAAATTTGTGAAAATTTCAGCTTTCTAGCTATCACGGTTCGTGAGATATAGCCTGGTGACAGACGGACAGACAGACCGCGAAGGCTTAGTAATAGGGTACCGTTATTACCTTTTAGGATTACGGAACCCTAAAAATTACCCTTGAAATAGTACCTAGTATATCTCTGTGTTTCTGTATGTAATTGCAAGCTACGCTGCCATTTAATTCGTGGTTGTAGCCCTAATTAATATATTCATATCAAATTACAATTTTCTAGCGTTAAGAGTCTTTGAGCGAAGCTGCGGATAGACGAACGGACGGATATGGCGAAGCTATTAGGGTTTCTTGTAGACTACGGAACCCTCAAAACCACCTTTATGTTAATGCTTGATTATTTATTTGATCTAAAACTTAGATCGATTCGAACAACATATTAGAATACTATTTATAGCAGGCAAAGAGGTAAAATATATCCCAATTATATTCTGCTTTAAACGATTCGCTTTGCCGTATTAAAATTTATCTTCGTAACGTATAATAGACTAGCTGGAGCGTGCAGCCCGCTGCATTATAAAAGTTTTTTGCGAATCCCGCGGGATCACTTTCCCGGGATAAAATTAGCTTATGTCCTATTCCAGGTCATCATCTACCTGTGTGCTCGATTTCATTCAAATCCGTTCAGTAGTTTTTGCGTGATTGAGTAAAAAAATCCATCCAAACATCCAAACTTTCGCATTTATAATATTAATATAGATTCTAAACACTTTAACTAATTTATTCCCGTTGGAAATTTTACTTAAAGTTAATTTTTCAACAAGTTAAACGATTGAAATTTTCTCGTACTTCCGTTTTAATTGTAAATGAAAAAAATGTTACATATAGATTCGCTGTCATCTTTCTAGAATACCCGACATTTAGTGTGTCATACCTATCAAAGAAATTTTCGTTTTCTTCCGTTGTGGTTTGATCTTACTTTAGAATCTCCAGGGAGTATATATACATTTCAATTATTTATAAGATTCTGCTATTGTTGTTGAGACTGTGCTTAAATATCGATACTATCTCAATAATGTTACTTATCAACTTTATAAATACAAAATTTGTGTGTGTATTTTTGTTACTTAATAACAACATGTAATAAAAAGAGTCTTTTCCCTCTCCCCGCTTTCCTTTGTTCCCCCTCCTTATTTCTTCCCCTCTTTCCCCGTCTTTCTCCCTCTTTTCTCCTCTTTCGCCCCTTTACCTTTTAATCACTTTTCTTTACCCCTATCCCCTCCTTTTTTCTTCCTCTTACCCCCTCATCCCAACGCTTCCCTACTCGCCCCCCTCCCCTATATCTTCCCCTCTCCGTCTCCCAGCGTCCCTCTTTCTCTCTAATTATAACAATTCTATTGTAAAATTAACAGTTTTGGCGTACGACCACCGTAAAATATACTTCAAAATCCGTTCGGCTAAAAACCTCATTTCCACACCACCTTGAGATAGAAAAAGTAGCGCGTTGTTTATCGTGGTATAGGGAACTAGAAGGCCTAATTTTGTTTATGAAAATATATCCCATAAATTTGAAAGTTTTTATGTTTGCATGTTTGGATATTTGTTACTCAATCGCGCAAAAATGGTAGAACCGTTCGAATTAAATAAGGCACATAAGTACATTAGAATGAATAGAATATTTTTATTCCGAAAAAATGTTGTTCCCGTTGGATAAATATAAATATAAATAACGTATATTTCATCCGAAACGAAAATTAATTTTAACAAGTAATTAGTCTGTGTAAACAGAACATTTGCTTGTAAAAATTACGTGAAACACATTAATTGCTTGCTAAAATACATTTTCGTTTCAAAAATCGTCCGTATGTCTAGCAATCTTGGTATACCAATAACGCAACGCTACTAATGCTCGGTCTAAGAGAATTAAGTAAAATCTAAGGTGCCAAAAGAGTATTTTTGTGTATGTAAAATTCACTATTTAACTTTAAATTTGTTTTAAACGCAGCAGGCTGCAGAGTGCAGCTTTTAGATAAAAACATCGATTTTCATAAATAGTAATAGTAGTAGTTTAAGCAAATGTTTTATTAAAACATGGAATTATGTTATTTTTAAAACCAACATTGTCATCCAAAAATATTTAAAAATATTCGTGCATTAAAAAAAACATTTTTTTTTAATTTAAATCTCGTATTTTTAAACATAATACAGCACGATATGTGTAGTCATATATATCCGCCTCTACGCCACCATTATTTTTAATTATTATTTATTACGCGTTTTGTTCTCTTAGACAATTTGTATATGTAATGAAAATCATTTAAAATGATAGAAAATTTGATGTTGGTATAAGCATACGGATAATTTAAAGCCATATATGTCACAAAAAGAAATGCCATTTTTGACATGTCTTTTTATATTCAGGGACCGTCGAAATTAAATTTTGTACCATAAAAATATAATTTTTATACATGTAATTACGTTTCTCAATTATATTAAGGCTCAATTGTTGAATTTCAAATACGGCACGATCATTAATTTTCAAAATTTAGGGCGGCTTGTAATAAAATGCTTAAATGCATTTAGTCCCTTAAACATGTTTAGCAAATGTCAAATCGCCTTCAATGCTGTCACTTTAAACGTATTTAATGACTTAAAATGATTTAAGCATTTTGGTGCAAGCCGCCCTTAGTCGGGAAAAAATCTGTTATTTAATTCTATGGCCTAAAAATAAAGGATAGGTTTTCAATGTCGATGACGACAAAATTATTCCTGTAACGTCTATATCTTGTCGTATGTGTGTGGATATGATTCGGCTAGATGCGGAATACGCGAATACGTTATTTGTGGTTCCTGTTACGACGCGCGTCGCACGCGCACCATGCTTCTACTTCAGTTGTTTTGTACGAAGCCGTGCGGAAGAGCGTGTTTAATATCGCATCACGAAAATACCACGGAACGTGCAAATGATTAGAGTTACTATATCAAAATGTCAGGCCAGAAAAACGATAAACATAGACGTACGGACCATTCTTTGAAGAGTCTACCTAGCGAAGTACTTTTAAAGGCTCGGAGTACGTTATTTTCTCTTGGAGGTGCTTTGAAGTCTAGAAATGATAGTCAAAAACCCACAAAGCAAGATGCAAAGGGTAAAAAAAGTCAAGAGAGGTTAAAAAACGTCAGATCAGAGCCTGAATTTGGAGATGTGCGGAAATCAAAACACAGAAGTCGTGCTGATAATGTTTCACGTGAATATGGTGGTGTACGGCCGAGACCTCTTTCAGTAGGTGCTCTGAAACGATATGAAGATGATGGGGATTTTCCTTATGGAAGTTTCCCGAAAGATATGTCATTGCAAAGGCAATTTGAATCTTCTGAAGAAATTTGTGTCCAATCACGACTTATTTTGCCGGTTTCGGAAAGATTGGGACAGGATATACAAATTCAAGATAGTGTCGAGAGGCCGAGGAAAAAGCTTTCATTTCGTGAACCAGAAATTATGGGTGGAAGCTCTACTTTGGGGCGTTCTAATAAATTGATGGGTGTCAACAGCCTTACGAAAAGACCTAATAGGGTGTCATTAAGATCTGATACTCTTTCTAGTTTGGATGGAATGGACTCTGATTTGGAGGTAAGTGCTTTAAAATTAGTATTCACTTTTATTTTGTGACGTACACATATATATATATATATATATATATATATATATATATATATATATATATATATATATATATATATATATATATATATACATATATATATACATATATATTGCACTTCGATATTCCAGAGGTTACTATTTTTTATTTAAAGGGTTTGCCTTTGAGTAAAATTTTATTCGTAAGCAGAGTTTTGAAGTATCTCCAATTGAAGGAAATAAAAAATTCTTTGAGATCTTTTCTATGGAAAAGGAGTGTTTCTTATGAAGAAGGAAATTTGAAGTCAGTAATTGATATTTCTGCGCTCTAGTTGCTTTTTATAATAAGTTTATATTCTAAATACGGAATAGTCATAGGAAAATCTTGGTATTTATGTGGTCTGCGCGGAAATCAATATTTTTATTCTAATTATCATACTTACCTGACTATGGTATAATCAAAATTATGGTTAAGCATTTGACCCGTATATATTATGTATGTAATACGTACATTTTTATTCGAGAATAGATTTCTGCATTATTTACGGATATAATAGATAAGAAGTTAGTTCTAAAATATCTATCATAATTAATAAATACATTGTTTAAAATATCGTGATCGTTCACTGGTTAAAAGTTTAGTGACGTTATATCAAATAAAATATATATTAATAAAAAAATAATTTTCATAGTCTGGTCAACAAGTGCTTTTTTGGTCAACTTTTTTCAGCAGTCTCCGAAAATTATGATTGAGGTGTCATTCGATTCGGAATGGCATCTAGATAGTTTTCGAAAAACAATGAAGTTCCGCAAATAAAAATTACAAAAGTTATTAACAATTAACTAAAAATAAAAAGGGGGGTTTAGTTTTTTGCAAATATCTCATAAACTAATAAAGATTTTCAAATTTGAAAAAAGATTCAGAAAGAAGAGGAAATTTCCTAAAAAAATTCCGACTCCCGGAATTGTAGGACTAATATTTATAATTTTCCCAGAGGGTTGAAAATACGCCCGAAAACGGGTACTCCGGCTTGCGCAAGCCACGCCTCCTTCGGACCTTTAATGAATAAATATTATTTAAACTTATTAAATATGAAAATTAAAATTTGAAAAAATTCAGGTGCCTACAGGACAGATCAATAAACAATAATCCGTGGTCAAAAAATTTTTATCGCGATTTTTCAATAAGTTATCCATTAATTAATTAACAATTTTTTGTAGCACGAACATTAACATTGCAAGTGCGATAATTGTTAAACTATTAATCTAGGATTTTTTTTCTTTCGTGGAGCTATTTTTCAAAGGTCTTAGAATAGATTCCCGTTGGAAAAATTAAAAAATTGTAAATTTTCATTTTGTAATTCACAGTTTACTAAGGTGAAAAATTATAAAGCTTTATTAAACATTGAAAAAAATTTTTTTTCATAATATTATTATTGATCCGTTTTCTCATGATCAGAAGCTACTTAAAAATGATTTTTTATAATTTTTATCTCCTATTGTTTAAAAAAATGTTATAAACAAATGCGTTGTTTATGAGATAATTTAAAAATTTTTTTCGATAACATAATCTTTGATGATAATTATGATTTTTTTTAAAAAAACCGTTTCTTAAAAAAAATTTTTTATTGCTGAAAAACGCATTTGTTGATTAACAATTATTTTCTCCCACTTCTAATTAACATTAAGGAACCATTTTTTTTTTAAATCATTATTTATTTTTCTTTTTGATAAAAAAAAAATATTTAATTTTTCATTGTTTATGTAATAAACAATTTGTTATAAACAAATAAATTTTTACCTTTTTTTTTTTCTTATTTTACTTAATGTCACAAGACTTATTTATTCTTTAACTAATAAAGACTATACTAGATAAAGAATAATAAGTCTTGGGTGTTTTCATCATATCTCCATTAGTTTATAAATTATAATAATTTTAAGGATGAAAAACCAGGCAAGAATGACGAAATTACAGACAACGAATATTTAAAAATTAAAAAAAAAAGTAAAAAAAAAAAATCATGTCAGTTTTTGTGACATTAAGTAAAATAAGAAAAATAAAATAAAAGGTAAAAATTTATTTGTTTATAACAAATTGTTTATTACATAAACAATGAAAAATTAAATATTTTTTTTTTATATCAAAAAGAAAAATAAATAATGATTTAAAAAAAAATGGTTCCTTAATGTTAATTAGAAGTGGGAGAAAATAATTGTTAATCAACAAATGCGTTTTACAGCAATAAAAAAATTTTTTTAAGAAACAGTTTTTTTAAAAAAATCATAATTATCATCAAAGATTATGTTATCGAAAAAAATTTTTAAATTATCTCATAAACAACGCATTTGTTTATAACATTTTTTTAAACAATAGGAGATAAAAATTATAAAAAATCATTTTTAAGTAGCTTCTGATCATGAGAAAACGGATCAATAATAATATTATGAAAAAAATTTTTTTCAATGTTTAATAAAGCTTTATAATTTTTCACCTTAGTAAACTGTTAATTACAAAATGAAAATTTACAATTTTTTAATTTTTCCAACGAGAATCTATTCTAAGACCTTTGAAAAATAGCTCCACGAAAGAAAAAAAATCCTAGATTAATAGTTTAACAATTATCGCACTTGCAATGTTAATGTTCGTGCTACAAAAAATTGTTAATTAATTAATGGATAACTTATTGAAAAATCGCGATAAAAATTTTTTGACCACGGATTATTGTTTATTGATCTGTCCTGTAGGCACCTGGATTTTTTCAAATTTTAATTTTCATATTTAATAAGTTTAAATAATATTTATTCATTAAAGGTCCGAAGGAGGCGTGGCTTGCGCAAGCCGGAGTACCCGTTTTCGGGCGTATTTTCAACCCTCTGGGAAAATTATAAATATTAGTCCTACAATTCCGGGAGTCGGAATTTTTTTAGGAATTTTTTTCAAATTTGAAAAATCTTTATTCTTTTAAATTATATAACTCTATTTTCTAATAAAAACAACTACCCGAGATTGGAAAAGTGCTCGGTTGGCGATGCTTGCTATCTGTCATGTTGTGGGACCTAAGTATTTTCGGCTAATCGTGAATGCACTGGTTGTACCTCCACCTACGCGGAAACGGGCGTGAATATAATTTCGTTCTAACGCATTTTGCTTTAAAATAATAAGTTTCAGCAGTCGTCTGCTATATATTTTAACTGTGCCAAATTTTATACCCCATCATTCCCACAATTATCTTAAAAAGGGGTCCAAAGTTTTTCCTTCACGTATAATTATATAAATAATATAAATGTCTTTTAAGCAAAGAAATATGTGCACTGCAGTATTAAACGTCATTTCCTGTTAGTCTGCGTGACAAGTTTAAAATTGCCTAAAATAGAGATTTAAAATTGTGTGCGGATAGCTCATTGAATTTGGAATGTCGCCTAAAACAATGTGCTAAAAGCGTGTATTAGCACATAAAAAATTGCAAAAGTTATAAACAATTAAAGATGAGAAAAAAATGGCATTTCGTTTTTTGCCAATATTTCATAAACTATTAATCAGGGCGAACGAAGCGAGCCCTACACTAGGCCACTTTCTATGCACATTTGTGGTACATTTTACTGAAAAAATATCGCATTTTTAGGTTTGAGCTTCGACGTGGTAGTTTATATTCATGTCTAGATTTGTTATCTACCATAAAAATACCATTCTATAAAAATAAAAAATAGAAGGTACAATTTGTATCAGAATCTTATTACTACTAACGCCATCTCTTATTAAATTAACGAGTTTAAAATTGATAGAAGATACATTTTCTATTAGAATTTTTGAACTTATTAAGAGACTACCTACTTCATGAATTGTTTCTTCATATTTGACTGGCGGCGCACGGTTATCGTGCCCTCGTATAAAGGTGAGGTTCAAGTATAAACTGCAATAGCTATAGGGCCATCAGTTTGATTAGTTTGGCATCAAAGATGTATGATAAAATCATTGAAAGGAGAATGCAAGGGAAGTTCGAAGTAATATTGTGGGAGGCACAAGAATTTAGGTCTAGAGCAGGGATGTTTGCTGGGAACAGAGTAAATAGAGCGTTAGAGAGTTTCACAATATGCTTATTGAGAAACAGTACAAATGATTTATATTGTATTGAGATCAATTCCCAATCTTAGCCCGAGGGTGAGGGTAAAAAGCTAAAAAAAGGTATATTTACGCCCGTATCCCCGAAGAGGTAGGCAGAAGTACAACGTGTGCATCCACGGTTAGCTGAAGATAAGCCCCACAAAGTGATAGGTGGCCAGCCTATCGCCAGTAGAGCACTTTTCCAATCCAAATCAATCAAATTCCAATCAAAATTATAAATATTAGTCCTACAATTCCGGGAGTCGGAATTTTTTTTAGGAAATTTTTTCAAATTTGAAAAATCTTTATTAGTTTATGAGATATTTGCAAAAAACTAAACCCCCCTTTTTAGTTTTAGTTAATTGTTAATAACTTTTGTAATTTTTATTTGCGGAACTTCATTGTTTTTCGAAAACTAGATAGATGCCATTCCGAATCGAATGACACCTCAATCATAATTCTCGGAGACTGCTGAAAAAAGTTGACCAAAAAAGCACTTGTTGACCAGACTATGTGCAGACAGCATTATGTGATATGGATATTTCACTGATATAAAAACTTTATTACTATTATAAAAGAGAGCTATAAGGGCAATTTACAATTTGAACTAAGATTTTCCCGGAAAGAAAAGAAAATTCTTACTGTAATATCCCAGTATATATTTAAAAATCTAATGAAATCTAATAAAATGCTGATGTTCAATCTTATTATGTATGCATCTCGTCTCCATATAATATGTAACTCATTTATAGGAAAATGTATTTTTATAATAAGATCCGCAAAGATATAAAGGATCTACAGACAAATAAATTTAAAAAAAATATAGAAACAAAACTGTGTTAAAAGTTTAATAAAGAATTTCATATTATTTGGAAGACTTTATTGTCTTGTCTAAGATTAATTGCTTCTTACCAATCTCTGATAATTATTATTATAATTAAACATTGTAATCGAAAACAGTTAAGCCCGCTGTGTTTCTTCAGCCGTATCTTCTCAGCATGAGGCCGTGGTCCAATTTAGTAGTAGCTATAAAATTGTCAAATAGCATAATTATGCAAAATAATGAAAAATGTATTTGTTATTTTGTACGACAGATATAGATAGATTGGTATGGAGAAAAATTAATACTAAGCTTTTTGTCTTCTAAATATTCTAATTTTTATGGTAATATTTTTAATAGTGTTTTTTTTTTATAATTTTTTGAATGTATTTGCTCGAAATTCTCTAAATAATGCATATAAGGTTAGTGCTCCGAATACGTTATTCCGTCTTTTAATGCTTTTGTAAAAAATGCACTAGAAGACGTCCGTAGCTCACCTGCGTGAAGTAAAACAAGATTACTGTATAAAAATAAAGTAATCGCCTCTGTGGTGTAGTGGTCCGGTGTCGGAGTTGACCACAGAGGTCCCGGGTTCGATTCCTGGGTCGGGCAATTTAGAAATGTGTTTTTTCAGTTTTCTGATAAAAACAACATTGCCCGGGATTGGAAAGTGCCCGGTTGGCGATAGGCTTGCCACCTATCACATAGTGGGACCAAGTATCTTCGGCTAATCGTGGGTGCACTTGTTGTACCTCTGCCTACCCTTTCGGGGATACGGGCGTGAAGATACTTTAATAAAGTACCAAATATATGTATGTAAACACTGATCCTTTATTAGGGAATACTTAAAAACCTTTTTAAACAAGAAAAAATCCAGTCAAGTAAATATTTCTCGTAGTTTTAATTTTATTTTTAATTCAAATTCGTTATAAATAATTTTTAACAAGCCCCTTTCATCATCAGACTTTTGCGTATACAATACAAACTATAAATATACGTCATGACAAATTTTTAGACAAAGAAACACTTGCACTGCAGTTTTAAATATCGACACTTCCAGTTGCAGCTAAAATAAAATAAAAAAATGAAATTTACTACGTAAATAATTTAATCCCTTAATATAATTTATACTTTCCATCGTCGGCACTTGGTGGAATTGCATCATATTAATTTTTTGTCAAACACTTGTACTATTTCACAAATATTTCACAACTAACCTTTAATTGTTGTGAAGCCAACCGGTTTCGCCTATTAGAGCATCATCAGGGCTTTTAGTTTATAAATTCATTGAACATGAGAAACACACACGCAAGACAACAACTAAATAGAAGTACATCAGATAGATAAACAATAATTATTTTGCAAGTACCGTCATTAATAAATGTTGCCAAGGGTAGATTTTTTCCCAAAATGGGATGAAATAATGTTAAAATCTAACTAGTTATGTCTATATAGTCTAAGTAGTTATGTCAATATCTAAGTTTTAGATTAAAATGAAATAATTGCTGCAAAATTAAATGTCAAATTAATAGATTTTCAAATGTCAAATTAAAATTATATAAAATAAATTAAAATTAAAATGAAATGATTGTTACAAAGGTAAATGTCAACTTAAATTAATTGATTTTCAAATGTCAAATTAAAATTATATAAAATAAATATGTTAAGAACCAAATAATAACAATAATTTTCGTGAAAAATATGATCCCTTAAATTGCCGTAATTGTAACTGGAATCTATACTTTCATTGCCAAAAATTCACGTTTTGGTTACAAAATTGATGAAAATTGATGAAAAATGAATCGATCCATTCAAACAGACATTCGCGCTCAGTTTGCTAGGCTGGTTTCGAAAAATATACCTTGCTGCACTGCGAACTCAATTTACAGATTTGAAATGTATTTTTTTACCTTTTGTTTTACCTAAGATATTTGAGTGAGATCGGAGATAGACAAGAGATGTTGTTTTTCAAACAATGTAACAGTTTACCGCTATATTTATTAATCTGTGGTCAAGATAACTAACTGTTAATGCTTAAATTCAAAGTTCAGTGTGTTTTAATCTATAAAGAATTATTTATTACTTATTTATTAATACAACAAAAAGAAGCATTGTTTTTTTTTGTTTGCAGCCAAAGATTTTAAAAAGCAATCAATCAACAGTTTTCTTTATAAAGATAGAATCAGAGAATATTTCAACATGAGTTTTGACAGACATAAAAATAAATAGTTAAAAGTTTTAGCATACGGAAGCGTTGAATCCGATAACGACATTTTGGTATAATTAAACCCGATATTACGTCAAAGGCGATACTTCCGTCGTCGAATCATTTACTATTTAGAAAACTTTATACTGTTGTGTTTGTGCGATGTATTTCGGAACCCGCCGCCAATGTGTGAACTACGTACTTAAAACAATAACATCTATAGAAACATGCAGACAGGGCATAAACAAGAACTTGTAGAAAACTGAAAAGCTATGACTGCATAGATTACCCCCCTGACTGTGACGCGACTATTTTACACTCTACTACAGACCATTTTACAACATGCTTTTTCAATAAAATTCCCGAAGCTGTAACAAATTTACCAATAAATAAATAAAAAATGTGTTAAAACAAAATTTTATAGAAAAGGGTATTATAAAATCTCAGATTATTTAGAAGACAAAAAAGCGTGGGATTAATTGCTCCTTATACCAATCTATATATTTTTTAACCTGTAATGTTGTTATTTGCATTTTGTTATTGTAATTTATTATACTTATTATAATGGAATATGAAAAACTAGAAAAAAAGACAAGCCACCGAGTTTATTTCGCCGGATCTTCTCAGTATGTAACCGCATTCTAATCCGGTAATAATTCTAAAAATGTCAGACACTTGGTCTGTAAAAGTTTATTTGAATAAAATATTTTTTAAGTTTGAGCCTTTGAGTTTTGAGTTTTCAAAATATGCTGCGATAATGATATTAAACAAAGAACAGTGGTTGACTAAATTAATACTAAGATGATTGGTGGTGAATACTGTAAGCATCGTAAAAACTTTTATAGAAAAACAAACTAAAACAAATGCTTAATATGTATTTATCGTAACAAAAACCAATTATTGTAGAATAATAAATATTACTAGAGATCGCCTGTAGCCGAAATTGGACTGTAGACTAAACTGACAACTGACTTTCACCGTACAGAAAATAGTATGCATGTGTGTATATTATCATATATGTTACATAAATGTACTGAATGCTTATTTTTATAACTTTAATGTATTTCTAATCCATTTAATTATCGCCTCTGTGGTCTAGTTGTCCGGTGTCAATGATTAGCATATGAGGTCCTGAGTTCGATTCCCGGATCGAGTAATTCAAAAAGTATGTTTTTACAGTTTTCTAATAAAAAAACAACTAACTACCCGAGATTGGAAAAGTGCTCGGTTGGCGATGCTTGCCATCTGTCATGTTGTGGGACCTAAGTATTTTCGGCTAATCGTGAATGCACTGGTTGTACCTCCACCTACGCGGAAACGGGCGTGAATATAATTTCGTTCTAACGCATTTTGCTTCAAAATAATAAGTTTCAGCAGTCGTCTGCTATATATTTTAACTGTGCCAAATTTGATACCCCATCGTTCCCACAATTATCTTAAAAAGGTCAAAGTTTTTCTTTCACGTATAATTATATAAATAATATAAATGTCTTTTAAGCAAAGAAATATGTGCACTGCAGTATTAAACGTCATTTCCTGTTAGTCTGCGTGACAAGTTTAAAATTGCCTAAAATAGAGATACTGCCCTTAAAATTGTGTGCGGATAGCTCATTAAATTTGGAATGCCGCCTAGAACAATGTGCTTAAAGCGTGTATTAGCACATAAAAAATTGCAAAAGTTATAAACAATTAAAGATGAGAAAAAAATGGCATTTCGTTTTTTGCCAATATTTCATAAACTATTAATATTTGAGAAATTTCAAAAAAAAAAGATTCAAAAAGAGGAGGAAATTTTCAAGAAAAAACTCTTAGATCCCGGAACTTTATCTCCATTATTTATAATTTTAATTTAACGCTAAAAATGGATCTTTTAAGGTAAGCACGACATTTTAAGGTTGCGCACACTGCCTCAAAATCGACTACGACATATAAATTAATTAATTTGAGGTATTGAATATTCTTTTTTAAATTTGAAAAAAATATGTTGTATTTTGAACACTATAAATAATTTATTTTCGTAGGAAATTTTACTTATAATTATTTTTTCAAGTTAAACGATTGTTAACTAACAAAATTTTCTCGTACTTCTGTCTTAATTGTAAAAGAAAAATAAAATGTTTAAATAATAATCTTCGTACAAATTTTTCGCTTCGTAGAGCCTTTCTTATATACACACTTAACTATTATCACGCCATAAAAGTTAAAAAAATATTCATACTTTGCTTATAATAGTTATTGTACTTTAACAACATTTCGTGGATTTTTCAGTTTTTGTTAAAGTACAAGAATTATTATTATTTTTTATAGAAGAGGGGGTAAACGAGCAAGAGGTGCACCTGATGGTAAGTGATCACCGCCGCCCATGGACATCTGCAATACCAGAGGTCTTGCAGTTGCGTTGCCGGCCTTTTAAGAATGAGTAAGCTCTTTTCTTGAAGGTCCCTATGTCGTATCCGTTCGGAAATATACCTGCCGGTAATTGGTTCCACAACAGAGTAGTGCGAGTTAATAAATCTGTACCGCAGATTTATAAATCTACAGACTACAGTCACGTGCAGAATTACGCTGCACAAGTTCTTATGCACATGTTCACATTATTCCACAACAGAGTTATTATAAGCAAAGTATGAATATTTTTTTAACTTTTATGGCGTGATATTGTTAAGTATGTATATAAGAAAGGCTCCACGAAGCAAAAAAAATACGATAATTATTTAAACATTTTTTTATTTACAATTAAGACGGAAGTACGAGAAAATTTTGTTAGTTAACAATCGTTTAACTTGCTGAAAAATTAATGTTAAGTAAAATTTCCAACGGAAATAAATTATTTATAGTGTTTAAAATACATCATTACTTTTTCAAATTTAAAAAAGAATATTTAATACCTTAAAAAAATAATTTATGAGTCGTATTCGATTTTGAGGCCGTGCGTGCAACCTAAAAATGTCGTGCGGAGATCCATTTTTAGCGTTAAATTGAAATTATAAATAACGGAGATAGAGTTCCGGGATTAAAAGTTTTTTTTGGAAATTTCCTTTTCTTTTCGAAACTTTTTTTTGAAATTTCAAAAATATTAATAGTTTATGAAATATTGACAAAAAACGAAATGCCATTTTTTTCTCATCTTTGTTTATAACTTTTGCAATTTTTTATGTGCTAACGCTTTTAGCACATTTTTCTAGGCATCATTCCGGATCCAATGAACTATCGCACATAATTTTAAGAGCAGTATCTCTATTTTAGACACTTTTCAACTTGTCGCGTAGACTATGTTGCAATTAAAATAAAATAAATAAATGAATTACGACGTAAGCGATTAACCCCGTAATTGTAATTATAACTCACATGAGTTATAATTACAATTAAGGGTTACGAGTGAAACTCAGATACCTGAGCTTTGATATCTATAATTTCATGTTTTAGTTACATAGGTGACCGATAAAAGTAAAATCAAGACGTTCACACATAACGTTGATTTTGCTAGTCTTGTTTGAAAATTTACACTCTACTGCAATGCGCACTGCGTTTATTGATTTTTGTATTATGTTTATTTTAACTACTAGGTGGTAGAGTTCTGCATTGTCTCGCCCGGGTCTGGTACCACCACCTTACCTATTCCTGCCGCAATAGCGTCAGTGCTTGTCGCTGTCGTGTTCCGGTTTGGAGGGTAAGGTAGCCGGTAAACTTATGCATGTGGCATTACACCTCGCCACAAGATAGCAACGCACCATTAACATCTTTGGTGTCTATAGGCGATGGTTGACTCTTTCCATCAGGAGACCCATCTGCTTGTTTGCTATCTTATGATATAAAAAAAAAACTAAGATATCTGAGAAAGTACAAAAATTTTGTTTTTATATAAAATAAAATTGAATGTAAGCTATAACTGTTGATTTAATCTGTTTTCAAGATAACTGTTAACGATTGAAGTTAAACTTTAGTGTTATTTAATCTACAAAGATGCTTCGATATTTCGAATTTGAATTTATTGAATAACTCATTATTTTGAATACACAACAAGTCTATTCCAGTTTATCTCAATCCTTGGTTACAATAGCTGTTGAAACCGAGTCTCACTATCATTAATTCACTCCGTGCGTTTAGTTTATGTTCCAGATCAATACACAAGTGCTAATGGAGTGAAATGAAGCACACAATGTAGATTTAAACATTGTAAAACGTGTATTATGTATGCATTTTGGTTCACCTTGTTTAATTATGCGATTTCAACCGAAAATAATGTTATTGCTTTTAATAAAGTCATTAACCGTCATGAACCTAAATAGAGGTGCGGTGTGCAACCAAGTAGCATTCACAGAGAATACTGTATCAACAGAGAAACACTGATTAATCATCAATTTCTATGATTTGTGTTTTAAGAGCATTATTATTTTGATCGCCCCGTTGGTCGAGTGGTAGCAAACCTAGCTACGAATCGATGGGGCTCGGGTTCGATTCCCGACAGAGACAAACATTTGTGTGATTAACATATGATAGATGTTTGTATTTCTGAATTTGAGTGTTTATTATGTATGTATTTATATATGTATTTCTATTTTCTATGTATAAGTATCGTTGACTAACACCCATAACACAAGCAAAATAATTTGCTTACTTTGGTGTTAGGCCAGTAAGTATAATTTCTCCCGTGAATATTTATTTATTATTAAATTAATAGCTACACATTAAAAAGTTTAGGCTCAGCTTGCGCTGCTGCTTGCATACGTCTTGTGCAGCGTAATTTTGCACGTGACTGTAGTCTGTAGATTTATAAATCTGCGGTACAGATTTATTAATTAATTCAAAACAATTCCAGTATCGCACATCGCGTCAAAATTTGAAATTCCATCCTCACCATCTCGATGTCTAGAAATCCACAACTGTGCGTTTCTTCCGACACTTTTCGCCTCGCACTACTCTGTTGTGGAATTAATTACCGGCAGGGGTATTTCCGAACGGATACGACATAGGGACCTTCAAGAAAAGAGCTTACTCATTCCTAAAAGGCCGGCAATGCAACTGCATGACCTCTGGTATTGCAGATGTCCATGGGCGGCGGTGATCACTTACCATCAGGTGCACCTCTTGCTCGTTTGCCCCCTCGTCTATAAAAAAAAAATTCAAAACAGACGTTAAAATAAATACTAACATATTAGCGGTGTGTAATCTCTATTCCTTGGGGTGAATTCATTCACTTGTTCCGGCTCCAGACACGGATATTATTCATCTTATTTATTCCTTTATTCCTTTGGCTCACTTCATCCTTTTTGTAAAGTGTGTGTAAATGTGTATAAAGGTGTAGTGTAATAAAATATGTAATATTATTTATTTTGATACGTCCCACTGAATTTGATAGTACAGTTGTTCTGTAGTTTGTTACCTAATTATGTAGGTAAGTACATAATTTCAGATCTATATTGATGGGTATTTACGCGACACAAATACAATTGTATTAAACTTGGTGGACATAGGCCCAAGTTTAAGGTTACCAAACAAATGGCTGAAAACCCCAAAAAGGCTTTGTTGACTTTCGTATTGGGTAGAGGGTGTATGCAAAGATCCTTATTCTATATTTACTTACACTCGTAAAAGATTCCTCTCGTGACTTTTTCTGGTAAGTGGACTTTTCAGATAAAGGAACGGACCTTTAATCTAAATCACAGTATAAAATAAGGTTCCATTTTGTTTGTGTTTGATTGGTCTTTTTTTATTTGCTGATGCCGATCGCTGACAATTATCAGTTAGTGCAGTGAATTGCGTCATATTATGCATATATAGCATATGACTCAAAATAGCCAAATAGGTTGCCCTTAAGTCTCACACATAGAAAAAGGAAGGAGGAACAGACTATAAATTTTGATTCCCTTGAGAGTATCGAAATATACATTTTTTGAGACATTAACGGCTTTACCTTTTTTTTACGTTAACTTAAAATGTTAAAATGTTCACAACTTCAAGGCACATTGAGTTGTGAAAATTTTAAACTTTAAGTTAACGATAGGTTTTTAAAAGGTTACATTTTTTCCTTTTATAGTACGGAATCCTAAAAAGGCAAAATCAATGTAATGAAAAAAGTACACCAGCTATAAAATGTCATAATCTCAAAAATATTAGTATATTATTACATTTTATAGCTGCCAAAAGCAATTTATAATACTTTATGCTGGTTGGTAAATTATTTTCCCGATATTTTGGTGCCATTGTGATACCAGCATGATTACGGTAAAGGAGTGTCTCCCGTGACGGTAATGCAACATTGGTAAAATAATTTAAGAACGAATAACGTTAGAGCTTTTTATAAAGTTTTGATCAATGTTTTTTTAACTTAACTCAAATTCTGCCTACAGAAATAGATAGATTTTCACCGTCTTGATCGGAGCCCGCAAGAAAAATAGATTATCTACCGACCTTCCAGGCAATTTGTCAAAGGTGAACAATTAGCTATACGTGGCACTAATATCTTGACTACTAAGTGGTAGAATTCTGTAGCATCTCCTCGGGGTCTTGGTACCACCGCCTTTCTTTCTTCTGCTGCAGTGCGTCAAGGCTCGTCATTGTTGTGTTCTGGTTTCAGAGATAGGATAGATTATTATAACCTATGGAAACATGCATGTGGCATCACCACCCCGCCACAGGGATAGCAACACACTATCAACATCTTTGGTGTGTTTAGGCGATGGTTGTTTCTGAGTTATCAAAATCGATTCTTGCACATAGCCAAATGTAGGTAGAGCTTTGGAAAATGGTGGGTCATTAAATCCCCATGCTTTAGATACTATGCAAAGCTGCCAATCCCGATTACCTCAAATAATATGTGAACGTCAATCAAGTTTACAAAAGCAGACACATGCTGTCATTATATTTTAAAGTGTGACGAATTCCCTCTTACTCACGAACCTGTATTTATTATATTTCCAGGTAACACTTCTAATATCTATTTGAAACCAAATTTTAAATACTGCTGTCATCTTTTGAGGTCTTAACCTCTCTTTCTAACACAGCTGTATAAAAAGAGATGGCGAGTCCTCAGGTGCAGAGATATAACGTAAATATTTTTTTCAATTGATTAATACTAGTGTAAGTGCTAGTTCTACCTATACCTAAGTAATTAACCGGTTAAACAATGAGCAGAATTTAACCGGTGAAATCAAAAAAATATAACCGCTTAATCATTGATCTAAGTTTAACCGGTAATACACAACATTAACCGCTACATCAGTACTGATACCATACCTAAAACGATAGATTATAAACGTAGGTAGTAAAACTATAAATTTGAGGCAGAATGGATTGTAATTTGTAAGAAATTAATTTGCTCTGTGAATATTTTACATAGTAAATGTTTTTGTTTAGTTCTGGAACACCATGATAGATGTCGCTGTTCCGAATTAAATCACGGTAGCATTTGCATAAAGTTACTTTGTATAAGTAAATATAATTAGTAGTATTTAGTTTAAGTTTACGACAACAGATGTCACTATCCAATATTACATCGCGTTATCGCTTGCCTTTTATACTTTTGTATTAGCAATAAACGTGTAAGCTATCGTCGTTAAGAATTATAACCAGTCACTGAGTAACGAAGTTTTATTTACACCTTCGTGAGTCGTGTAGGCTTGGGCCTAACCGGTCACTACAGAGAGCGCTCAATTTAGTTTAAAATCCAAGGATGAACTAGTTCGTTCTATTAGTTCATTAGTTCTTTTTTTGAAATAATTTATTAAGAACAATAAATAAAGAAAAAAATATAGTTATGATTATTGTAAGTTTTGTTTATTGTTATTTAAAAAATACAAAGTATTACACGAAAATTTTACACGTCCATTTATGTAATATGAGATTTTTTATTTAAATAATGAAAAATAAAATAATTTATATTAATGATTAGTCAACAGCTAGGCTAGTTCCTAGTATAATGTGTAATTAAAATATTAGAATAATATAAAAATATTAGAATACTTAAAAAGTATGAATTTTTACAATTAAAGTTGACTTTTTTGTTATGGCACATAAAATCTTTTATCGAAAAAAAAAACGAAAAAATAAAATGATTTATATTAATAATTAGTCATAATTAACGTGATGTATAATAATAATAATCAATTATGTGTAACAATAAATGGGAATAGAAGAGAATTTTTTTAATTTTAATTAAACTTACCGTAAAATAAGACATAAATGGTATTAATATTGTTACGTACTCGGGTTCGTGATTGTAGGAAAACACCACTTATATTAAATCCGTGTATTTACACAACATAACGTAATACTAAAATACACTTTACACCCTAGTCACTCGCTGTACTATCACTGAACTTAGAACACTACACAATAAAACACTTCTCGCTTCGCACTGGTCACTTGATGTATCGCTCTCGATCGCTTGATAAAAACTGCCCTGTGTTTGTCAACAGCTCTCTATTTATAGGCAGGGTAAAGTCCAGAAAAATCTAAATTTATCGGGAAACAATGAATCACTTCTTATCGTAAACATGTTATGAGTCATAAATCCTAGCACACGCTACTTTCAACCTTATGCCATATCCCACAAAGTCCATTATGGCATAGCCCAGGTCAACTATTTGTTTGTCAATCGTAGTAGCTATCTCTTTCCTTTATTTCTAGATAGTTAACGCGCGCGCGCTCCAACTCTACACGCTTCTAGATTATTCGTAACAGTATTCTGTTTGATAATTAGCCAGCAATACTTCAGTTGACGATTGTTATGATTTCATATGATTTGATAAAATTTCAACCATGGGGATTTGAAGTTGTTTAGTATCGATATCGATTATCGAAATATCAAGGCGCGCACAGTAAAAGTAAATAACTCGGTTGGTCACATAGTGCCACTGTCTAGTAAAGTGGGCGCTAACAGAAATATAAAAAGAACTAAGAGCGGGATTTTCAATGAACTAGTTCGCATAGTTCACCTAAAGGAGCGCTCTTCCCACCTAGGTCGCTCGCGAACTACCCAAGACTAGAGTCGTGCAAATTTTTGGGAAAGCATTGAACATAATGGCCCTTGCGAGTCGGAAGTGAAAACTTTCACCAGGTGACGTTGTGATCAACTAAGGACCTCGACACAGAAGCCGATTGTTTCTGATGAGGTGACTAGACCAGAAGCAAGGTCTACTGTCTACTGATCCATGTTATTTCCGGAATAAAACCTCAAGAGGGCGCTGCAGTTGTATACGTGATATTACGAAGAAATTTTCAACTAATGTGGAAAGGTGAAGTGAGTGTTGTATGGTGATAAAACTGTGAGTACATTTTATATTCTTATACAAGAGTTTGAAGATAGTGCATGTAAAATAACTTTGGACTTGTAAAATTTAACAGTGTAGTTTAGACTTAGAATAATTCAAGAAAAAACGATACGACGGGGAATCTATGTCCAATTTACATAAAAATAAGGTTCAAAATCACTTAGAAAATTTGAAGATTTTAAACTTGCAAAATTTTAGAACTCCTAAGTGTTAAAGTAAAATTCTTGGTTAAGTGTGATTATTTTTAAATTTACTGTAACTGATTGTCTTGTTTTAATTGTGAAAAAATGGAATCTTTGTTTAGAATACAAAATGATATTTCAGCGACAATATCTAGAGCTCAAAGTAATTTTAAAAAGTCACCAAAAGACAGAATAACCTTATCATATGTTGAAACTCGACTTGAAATTCTGGAAACACAATGGATTAAGTTCAATGAAACTCATCATAAAATCATAAGTGATTGCGAATCTGAGGATTTAAGTGAATCAGAATATATTGAAACCGATCTATTTGGTTTAACAGAAGAATTATATTGCGAATACAAAACCAAATTGAAGGATTCCTTGAACTTAATCAAAATAGATATTCCCAGTGCTCCCCAGAATAGTCAAGTGACCAATGAGCAGAAAACTTCTTTTAATAACAATATTCGATTGCCAAAAATTACAATTCCCACGTTCTCCGGTAATTATTCTGAATGGATAAGCTTTAAAGATCTATTTATTTCTCTAATCGATAACAATGAATCATTGGACAGTGTCCAAAAATTGCATTATCTAAAATCTCATTTATCGGGAGAAGTGCAACAATTAGTGCGTCACATACCTGTTACCAGTGCAAATTATAAACTTTGTTGGGATCAACTGCAGAAACGCTACAGCAATAGAAGATATATTGTAAATTGTATAATAAAGCGATTTTTCAGCATTAAAAATGTTTCTGTGGAATCATCAAGCGCTATAAAGGAGATGTTAGATAGTAGCAATGAATGTATTAATGCACTAAAGAATTTAAATATTAAAATAGAAAATTGGGATATATTGTTAATTTATATTTTGTGTTCAAAGTTAGACATAGAATCAAGAAAACAGTGGGAGGCAAAGGTTTGCAATTGTACTGAAGAATTGCCAACTTTTACTCAATTTAATGATTTTTTGGAACAAAGATTTAGATCATTAGAATTTTGTGATAGTAAAATGGAACGAATCAGTCATAATAACACAAAGTCACTTCACACCACAAATCTATCATGTCCTTTTTGTAACGAAGGCCATAAACTTTACAATTGTAAACAGTTCTCTAATGAAAATATTGATGCGCGACGGGACTTTGTTCAGTCCCGCCGGTTGTGTTATAATTGTATGGGATCAAATCATTCAGTGATCTCCTGTCGTCAAACAACGCGATGTCGAATATGCAAAAAACGCCACCATTCTTTATTACATCCCAAAAATTCTGCATCATTAGTTGAAATTGAACAAGCCACAATTGAACAAAGCGAACCAATTTCAACGTCACAGAGCGAAGGTGACTTAAAATCTGTGACCTGCCTTGCCAATAATCAAAGTCAGATATTACTGGCTACCGCCTTGGTAAGGGTTAAAGGAAAATATGGCTCTACAACACTCAGGTCCTTATTAGATCAGGGATCTCAGACATCATTTATTTCAGAGTCTGTAGTGCAATTGCTTGGACTGAAGAAAGTACCGGCGAGGGGCTTAATTTCAGGGCTAGGAGGTGACCAAACTGGAACAATAGAATCCAAGTTTGTTGTTAATTTTACAATCCAATCACTTCATAACCCAGCATTTGTAGTTAGTATCAAAGGCCATGTACTCAATAGACTCACATCTCTTCTTCCTGAAAGAAAAACAACACCTCAAACTATAAGAGGATTATCAACCAAAGATCTAGCTGATCCTGCTTATAATATTCCTAATAAAATAGATCTTTTATTGGGAGCTGAAGTATATTGTCAGATTTTGCAAGATGGCTTAATACGGGGTCCACCTGGTTCTCTGATAGCTCAAAAAACGCAATTAGGTTGGATTCTATCAGGTTGTATTCTGTCCAATTTTCCTGAAACGCGCTATAGCTCTTATAACAATAGGATAATTAGTATGCATACTTGTGTAGATTATAATGAATCGCTGCGTAATTTTTGGGAAATTGAGTCAAAAAATTCGTTTACTTTTAAAAAACAACTTACGGTCGAAGAGCAAAGGTCTGAAAATATATTCACAGAAACGACAAAGCCAGTTGCGCAACGTAAGTATACCGGTAAACTCTCATTTCGTGATGAATATCCAGATTGTGAATATGGAAATTCTGAATGACCCTGAAGTTAGCGGACAGCAGACAAAATAAAATTTCAGATAGGGATATCTAGAAGCGAAATTAAATTTTTCGAGTTTACCAAATTATAAATGGTTTGTCGTTGACTTACCTACAGATGATAATAAACATTTTTTTTTTGCTAATAAAAAATTTTTTACATTAAAAATTAAATTTTGGGAAACTCTCACCGTGTTTCCTATCGTTTCATAAATATGAAATTTTCAAATTTAGTTTATTTTTAGATCCAAAAAAGATGATTTTAGTTAGTTTTTTAAATTTTGGCTTAGGTCATTCTGGGACGTATATCTGCGAGTAAAATGATTATTATTAAAAAAAAATAAAAGTCACCTTTTCGTCTTTGAAAAATCTAAAGGTGATATTTTTTTGATTTTAAATTTGTTAGTCGGATCGTTAGATATCCTTAATTTTTTATTTTTTGAAAATTTTGGTGCCGGATATCAAAGTAAAAAATAATCAAAATCAAAATTAAAAAACTGTCATGTTTTCATTTTTCACGAATCTAAAGATGATTGATCTCGGATTTTTTATTTTCTTATTTATTTTTTATAAGAATATTCAAGATTATTGTAATTTTAAAGATATTGTGCGATTTTCAAGTGTGGTTTCAACATTAGGAAATCTTAGAATGTATTTTTGTCATTATAATAAGCATAGTTGTTTTGGATTTTGAATTATTTTAGAATCTGTCCAGATAAAAGGTTGACAATATTTTGTACAAAATTACAAATTGAAATATGAATACAGCTCTAGAAAAATTGTGATCTTGAGAAGTTATTAAAATCGGTTAAAAAAAGGCTTTAGTTTACTGCTGCTGCATTTGTTTGTAATTGTTGATTTCCTATATAGCTCAACATTTGCATAGATTGTTTTTTGATAATTTTGTAGAGAATGGACATACTTGTCCATGGGGGGCGGTATGTTTAGTTCTGGAACACCATGATAGATGTCGCTGTTCCGAATTAAATTACGGTAGCATTTGCATAAAGTTACTTTGTATAAGTAAATATAATTAATAGTAATTAGTTTAAGTTTACGACAACAGATGTCACTATCTAGTCTTGGGTTATAACAGGTCGAATCAGATATCTGTTGATCCTGTTACTGTTACTGAAAAATAACAGATGTCATTATCTGTTACTAAAGAACGGCCTGTTATTTTTCCAAGCACGGTCTCAGTATATAATTCACGTACAGTACAAAATATGTGAGTAGCATATTACAAAGTACTCTGTGGTGAGTAGAGAGTAGTGAGTACTAAGGCCATTTTAGTAGACCACATTTGGCAGATGCCAGACACGTACAAGTTTATATGGAGCTACTGCGTTTTAGATCCCATTTCACATTCTTAGATTTAAGATCTGACAAATATGACCTTTTAAATTAGCCCTACTTTAGTTGATTATTGTTTGATATAACCTTAAAAAATGTGTAAACGGTTAACCCTGAAGGCCATACCTGAAACTTCCCGCTAATATGAGGTATTTTAAGCTAAAATGAGTAAAAACTATAAGCATAATAATATATTTTTTTAGTTCAAACATCTACATAGATAGTTAGTTAAAAATCACAGTAGGCTATATTGATTTTTTAAAAGCCGTGTAGGTGTTTTGGAAACGATGATCAATTTTGATTTTTCAAATGGCATTCAATTAAATTTTTGTGATCTAAAGTTCTATTTTAGCTACATAATTGATAGCCGATGGGTTGAAAAATGTCGAAGCAATATTAAAAAAAACATTATAATAAATATAACTAGGTACCAGTTCTGCTAATCACCCGAACCGTGGGACGCTTTTTATTCATATGTTTTTGCAAATACGGATGATCAAAAGATAATTAAGCCTTACATAGATATATTGCAGCTCGCATAGTGGTCACCTACATCTACAAAGTGGTCCCACACACACACAACACTGTCATCACTTATTTACATTTGCCATTTTGCTGAACTAATATTATAAAAACTTTTATACAACTTCAACCTAAATTATTTAAATTTAATAGATAAGTATATCCTATCAGAACTGAATACCTACTAAGTTAAGAATATGAATACCTACTAAGTATTTTTATTCGCACTAGTAAACCTTTTGTTTACAAAACAATTTTTGTTTTCGCTAAGTAAATTCAAAGCGAAATGGAAAGAATATAATCCGAAAAACGGGATAGAAAACAAATTACCAAAGAAACGTTATGACCTGGGTGTCTAATTAATATCACCTTTATGGTTAAGTCATAAAGTCGTAGTTACGTTGAACATTTTGTAGCCAATGGCGTCAATGCCAACAAAGACGTTCGGAAACGCGCCATTATATAAACGTTTCGAACTTTCAAATAATTTCTGTTGTCATTTTACTACGAAGAAAAAAATATTTTACCGTTATTTAAATTTTGTACGAGTACGTATATTGATGATTTTATGCAAATAATTGAGATCGACCTTTTTGTTTTTACATACCTAAAAAAGGACGTAATATTTCAACATATCGTTAGAAGTATTCTTGCAGTGTTTCCGAATTGAAAATTAGGAACAGGAACAGATAACAGATTATACGACTAGAAACAGTTGTCACTATTCTAGGAAGATATTTTGTTATAAAAGATTACTATTTGAATTTTCGGATAATAAATACTAGGTGCTTCTCGTTTTAGCAGATTCAATTAAGCGGGTGTGAGCGAGAGAGACTAATACATACGAAGAACAGGTAACACGAATATCTGTTATTGAGTAGGTACCTAGTACCTAGTACCTACTGTGACTGAAGAACGTAGTGCAGATTGTGATTCAGTATTGTGACTGATATTTTTCAACAGATATTTGATATTGTAGGAACAATTGTTATCTAGTATTTACGAATACCTGTGATTTGTATCTGTTACGATAAATACGCCTCACTACTACCGTGTTTTGTCTTTTTACAAAGCGTAGAAATCAATGTTGAAAAGTTACCTATTATTATTACTACGCTTTACTTCCAATAGCCTTTAAAAGTTTCGTTAATTTAAAGTCGTCACGTTTGCAAAGGATTTGACTTTAAATGGCATGTTTGTTGAGTTTCAAGCTATATATTTCAAGCTCCTAGTGGTACACTCGTACACTCCATTTCTGGCCTACATAACTACAGTTGCCGAGGAGTTTAACTCATACTATATTAAAATCAAAACTGACTTGTATTTAAATCAAACTTTGTGCAATAAATATTTGAATAAAAATAACTTGATAAACATCATCGCACCCATATCTCACATGTCTCAGTAGAAAAGAGCAGAGATGCAACCCCCACGAGCAGCTAACGGATTAAGTCCCATATGGTGACAAGTGGCCAACTTATTTAATATATAGTACCTGACTGACCGAGCTTTACTCGGTATTTTTGTTGTATAAACGACGTTTTATAAAAATGAAACCTACTTAGATCGATTCATCGCCTCAGAATCTCCCTGTACACTAAATTTAATGAAAATCGTTGGAGCCATTTAACATTTTTTATATATACATTTTTAGCCGTTTTTTATATATACATATATATACAAGAATAGCTCGTTTAATGGTATTAGATAGATATACAGCGTGTTTACAGTGTATACAGTTTACCGTAAAATTAATAAAAAATACAATTTTTACTTTCTGGTCATGATGGAAATTCCTTTGCAACTTCCAGCTCTGTATGTAGATAAGGAAGTTACTGATTTTGCCCCGGTTTTTCCAAAATCGAGTTTTCACCAGATCTCCACGTTTTCAGGTCCTAAGAACCTTTTCCGATTATTTCCACAGTGATGTCAGTATGTCTGTAAGTATGTGAGTGTATGTTTACTTTTTGAATGGCGTGAAAAATCAAAAATTCAAAAAATATATATATATACACATATTATATATATGTATATATATATATATATATATATATATATATATATATATATATATATATATATATATATATATATATATATAATTTTAGTGCAGTGATTAATATTATTATTGTTATCTCTTTATTTACACGTTAGTATTTTTTAAAATCTTACAGGTAAAGCTATATAAAAAATACTATCGAAAGTATTATACGCTATGCTATGGTAAATAGTAGATCTGATTCTCCCACGAGAGATAAGGGTCAAGTAGAACGAGCAATCAAATAAATGACCCAAATCGCTTCGGTTACTTCGTAACATGAACTTAGGTCAGAGGAAGATGACAATCAATTTTCCAGATCTGATAACAAGTGAAGATAATTACTTATCCTCAATTTAGCGTCTCGCTATGTAACTTTTTCGAAGGAAATTAATTTTTGAAATCCATGTAGCTTCATTCAAAATATCTAGAAGTGAGGTTATTCCGATGTGAGAGCGCTCAAAGAGATGATTATCTTCCGTTCGTGAGCGTTTCCTGGTAATGGGCTTCGGAGCCTTGCTTTATAGGATTCAAAAAAAATACATTTTCGAAAGGTTTGGCTATACCTCAAAATACTGGTTTTCTTGTGGAGTAAAATTATAAGGGTTTTGAATAATGAAACCGGTTTATAGAGGTTTCTTAAAAATATTTCTTTGATGTTCGCCACTTTTTATTTTTGTCCGCTCCTTGTGTGACGTATAATTCTACGGTTTTGTCTTAAACCGGGTAATATTATAGGTTTGCTAAGTGCTTTCATCTCAAAATGATGATCGGTTTTAATCTATGGAATAACGTTCAATAAAAACGGGTTTTAAATAAGTAGTGTTTGATAGAGTAGCGAGTCAGTCAAATATCTACGAAAAAACTTTTGGCAAGGAAATATTGAGTGACCAATTATATTTAGTAAACAGCTTCATTACTCCGTAGACGCGAAAGCAGTACGAAATCGTATCTATTGATATATTGAAGCGAGAAAATATTTATATTTAATCTGCTTAGAACTAAATTATTTTCTTGGTAGTAAATTTTTCCACGTTTCTAGTCAACATTTTTTTTTATAACTAGGAGTCGCTCAAGAATTTGTTTATTATGTACCTACTTACTTTAATAATAGAGAAAAGATTTGCTTATTTGTAATGATTGAAATTAATATAACGTAATATTAATGTTGGTCAAAGCTCCTTTGGAAAAATACATAATTTACGGTAGATCATAAAGGCGAACAGTTTGATAGGAAAGGAAGAAATAATTAAGGCGGAAATACACATGCTACGTAGCAGTACGAAAGCATGCTAGTTTCGAGAAAGTGCTACTAAGTAGCATATAAGTAGCACGTGTATACGAAAAGAGCATCTTGTGAATAATCACGCTCGGTCTGTTTCTCGTGCAAATTAGCACGCGGTGTAAGGTGCAGGAGTCTGAACGTATTCTATGCTACTTAGTTTGCTTACTAGCACTAGTTAGAATTTTTGGATGTTTGTGTGTAGGTATTTTACAATGGCTCGATGGGCAATGAAAAAACTTTAAATTCTATATTTGTTTACCAAAATTATGAATGTTTGTGGAACGTACGTTTACCACAATATACCTATTAAAAATAAAATCTCAAGAGAAAATGCGTACCATAGCATCTCACATAAGAGTGTAACTTTTTCTTATGAATGGTACAATTTTTTTTTCAAGTTTATTAAATTATGCTGGTTGCATTCGCAGGTGGTTCTTGAAACCACCAATATCTTCCTGCCTCATTTCATTTACCACCATTAGACACCAAAGATGTTAATAGTGCGTTGTTATCTTGTGGCAAGGTTTAATGCCACATGCACAAGTTTACTAGGTACATTATCCTCTAAACCGGAACATGACAGTGACAACCACTGACGCTATTGCAGCAGGAGTAGGTAGGGCGGTGGTACCAGACCCGGGTGAGGCAAAGCAGAACTCTACCACCTAATAGCCACGATGGTAGTGAATCGCATAGGCAATTGGTCATCTTTTACGGCCTGCCTGGCAGAACGGCAGATTGGTCACCTTTTACGGCCTGCCTAGCAGAACGGCAGTTGGCCTATTCTTCAAAGGAGCTTGGACTAACACGGGAGATTTCCTTCTTCTGTTGTTCCTTTTCGCTAAAAGTTTCTTTATTAAATGTGGTAAAAGTGATAATATCAATGAAATTAATTCATTCCACACACGATTCCGCATAGAAACGTCCATTTTGAATTCTCTAATTAGCACATGTATTTCGCTTGTGCTAGAAAGAAGTATGTTCCTAAGAAGTATGCTTATGAGGTCTGTGCTTTCATGAGCAAATGTACACATTCGGAGAGCATGCTATAAATGAGCATGTTATCTAGAAGCAAACGAGCGTGCTTTTTTAGTAGCATGTGTATTCTAGGCTTAAAAGACTACTAATAAGTATTATAAATATGAAAGTCTGTCTACAACATGTTAATATGCGTGCGGACGGAGCCGCATGGTTAAGCTATTTATCAATATTGTTGTTTTCATATATTCTACTGTTATATACAAAAACAATCTGCACGAAATAAAGGCAGTAACGAGAGCTAGGTATCATCTACCAGCAGCGAATAATCCAGTTTCCGTGACAGATGTAAAATGAAAACATACGATAACACGAATCGATCTATCCCCAAAGTAAGCAAATTAGATAAATCGACATAGCTAGGCCTCATTATACCATTTATAACTCAAGGCTAGGTCATTTTTTATGGTTTATGTTTATTTTGTGGATTTGTGTATAATATTGATTAATAATAAAGGTATTAAATATACAAGACGTTGATCGTTTAATACAAATACAATATTGGACAAATAGGAAACGAATAAAATGGTAGTAATTAAAAAAATATACCGAATTCAAATACGTATCAACTAGATCCATACCTAAAACGTACTGAACCGATTTTGATGAAACTTGGATTTTCTTGGATTCCCTAAGATGGAATATACCTAATTTAAATTTAAAAATATGTCGATATGGCTTTTAGTTCCCGAGAAATTAATAAACCAACATACGTTAAATTTAGTACACGTGCTTGGACGCCTTAAATTGATCATTATACTCAAATACTATCCAATTACAACTATTTTACATATTTACATACCAAACTGATAACCTCCGTTTTTTCGTCGATTGAAAATGTAGACTGTATATTTCATCGATGCTTTTATCGATGCAAACAAATATAATCATCAGTGATCTCTTCCATAAATATTGCTACGTCAGTGTCACTTACATCAAGAGTTATTTTTGCGGATGTCGTCAAGAAGGTCGGCGTAACACTTCGTTTGGGTTAAAAGCTTTCGTACGTGCTAAAGAAATAGTACAATATAAAAGCGTCAGATGTTTGCGTTGAATGTCTAAAATGTGTCTGAAAATTACAATTTCCGTAAAAGGATTACTAAGAAAACTGTATAAGAAAAATATACATAGGGTTTCTATCGTCATGTTTATGGAGTCCATGTGAAAAGCGAATGGACGTAATGCTCTTCTTATTTTAAAACTATATGTATATTAAAATAGATTCCTCGGTTATGCTCGTGTCTTCAGCCACCAAGTATGTCAAGTTTTATTGCCTATTTTTATACCTTGTATTATCATACTGGATTTTCTTATTGTTATTTAATTTTGACTAAAATTCTGCACGTATAAAGTAGCTTTTTTATCGACCGCGTCGTCGCACATTATCGTCAATGTCGTATCCCCTTCCTTTTTATATGTGAAATAATTTTCTTAAATTGGTCTAAAATTAATGAAATTATTTAAATATTGCTGCTATTTTTTCACGTCAATTCAAAACTAATTTTTGAAAGAAAGAAACTAAATAGGAGCTAGTTCACGACTAAGAACTTGAGATGTTACATATTTTAATGATTTACGTGTAAAATAAAAAGTAAAACGTTATATTTTTAATAACAGGCATTTTTATACTACTACAATTTAAAAACAAACAAAAAAAAATGGGAAAATATTAATGTGAGATTAGAAGGTCTTTGGTTAGGTTTTTGCTATTGTTTTCATGTGAATATGTGAATTGGAACAAAAAAGACAAAATGAAATCGAGATGAAAAATTGGATTCGGTTGTTGCCAATATTTCAGTCGAGTCAGAAAAATCTACCACTATAACACTGAGTATGAATGCATTTTGAAATTACCTATATTAACCTATAATTTTTCTTGCCTAACATACTGACCGAGATATTATTTTTATTTAAGATTGGCTGCAGAGTGCAGCCCGCTACTTTATAAGTTTTTGGTGAATCCCGCGGGAACAACTAATTTTGTTGGGATAACATGTAGCCTATGTGCTATTCCAGGTCATTACGTGTGCTAAATTTCACCTAAATCGGTTCAGTAGGTTTTGCGTGATTGAGTAACAAACAACCATCCATCCAAACACCCAAACTTTCGCATTTATAATATTAATAATATAGATCCAGGACCAATTTTCAAAGATCTTAGGTGATGCATAGCCTAAAAGTTTGGCACATTTTCCGGGAAGCTCCTGCCTGAGTTCACATCAATTTTGATGTTGCACATCTGACAAGCGTCCCATGACGATCCTGTTTTTTAATCACCTTTGCAATAATGAGGGGAGTTATAAATTTAACGGGTGTTTGTGTGTGTTTTTGTATGTCTATTGGTGACACCATAACTTCTAGACAGATTAGGCGATTTGAGTACAGTTTTTGTAATCAAAAGTCCTGTCTACCGAAATAGGTAGACATGATGCAATCTAATCTGTTCGGTCGTTTCAATTGAATTCAAAAAATAGTCTCACTACTTTCATCATGGAACTATTCTATGAAACTACTAAGAATGATCCTTATCTACTTTATGAATGTAATTATGCAGCTTATACAGCGACAGGCCTAATTAGTATGCTGTTATTCAATGATATTACAGTAACATGGATTATTAGCTTTCCATACTAATTTCTATGCTCTGCAAATGATAATGTGTTTTAATTTTCCCCGTGTTGGTTCCGGGCTCCTTTGAAGAATAGACCAACTGCCGTTCTGCCAGGCAGGTCGTAAAAGGCAACCGATTGGCTCTGCAAGTCACTACCATCGTGACTACTAGGTGGTATAGTACTGCATTGTCTCGTCCGGGTCTGTTACCACCGCCTTACCTATTTCTGCCGCAATAGCGTCAGTGCTTGTCACTGTTGTGTTCCGATTTGGAGGGTAAGGTAGCCGGTAAACTTATGCATGTGGCATTAGACCTCGTCACAAGATAGCAACGCACCATTAACATCTTTGGTGTCTGTAGGCGATGATTGACTCTTACCATCAGGAGACCCATCTGCTTGTTTGCTATCTTATAATTTTAAAAAAATGAAATAGCTATAGCCTGCGGCTTCGTACGTGTTAAATTCAGAGTAAAACAATTCCCCTTTCCCAATACCGTGAAGATTTCCTGCTTATATATTATACATATAAACCTTCCTCTTGATTACTCTATTTATTGAAAAAAACGCGTCAAAATTCGTTGCATAGTTTTAAATATCGAAGCATACATAGGGACAGACAGCGGAAAGCGACTTTGTAGTGATTCAAATGGATAATCTAAATTTATTTAATACTTATTAGAACATTTTTTAAACAAAATCAAAATTTGAGATTTTTCATTTTAAATTCAAATATAATTTCAAAGCAGTGAACACGCAACCTTAATAATCTTTTTCCATTAAAGAGGGGAACGAGGGATATTAATTGAACATATGTCATGCCCAAATACCCGTCCTTTTATCCTTTTTGTGAATTCGTGAAATATCATCCATCACTGTGCCTTTTTTATAGTGTACATTGCTAAAGCAAATTTGTGCTACGCTTTTATTTTACCGAATATATCCAATTTGATTATAAATACTTCTGTGTGATATGTATTTATATATAACTAGCGGCCCGGTATGTGCTTCAGTACGTATAAAGTGAAATATTTAAAAAAAATTTGAACATCAAATTCACAAAAAATGTGATAAATGAAGAACCGCTCTACCGATTTTGTGCAAATTTCACATAAACCTTCTACTAAATAGTCCGAACAAAGCCTAAACATTTGGTTTGGATAGGTAAGCCCGTTCTTGAGTTATAAAATTACAACGAAAAGTGGCATTGATTTTTATATATATAAACTAGCGACCTGCCCGCGGTTTCACCCGCGTAGCGTTTGTTCCCGTGGGAATATCGGAAAGGTTTTTATACTAAAACCTTCCTCAAGAATCAACCTATCTATTACAAGAAACCGCATGAAAATCCGTTGAAAAAAAAACACAGAAAGTGACTTTGTTTTATAATATGTAATGATAATAATAATAAATAATAAATATTCACAGGACAATTTACATTGACTAATCTAACCCCAAAGTAAGCAAATTATTTGCTTGTGTTATGGGTGTTAGCCAACGATAGAAATATATATAAAATACTTTTACATATATAATAAACACCCAAAACCGGGAATACAAACATTAATGCTTATCACACAAATGTTTGTCCCCGTCGGGGATCAAACCCGAGTCCCGTCGATTGCGTAGTCAGGGTCGCAAACTACTCGACCAACGGGGCGGTCAAACAGAATTTACTCATTCCTTAAAGGCTGACAACGCATCTGCAAGACCCTCGGTATTGCAGCTGTTCATGGACGGCGGTGAGCACTTACTATCAAATGAACTTCTTGCCCGTTTGCCCACTATCCCATAAACAAAAAATTAAACATTATGACCCATGATCAACATAAACATGAGTTACTAACTGAATTAATTTTCATTTTAGATATTAAGATCTGTAAATACTCGTAAATTTTTTTTAAAAAATAGCCTAAATTACTCCCTATCACATCAGCTATCTGCCAGTGAAAGTCCCGTCAAAATCGGTCCAACAGTTCCAGAGATTAGCCGGAACAAACAGACAGACAGACAAAAATTATAAAATATATTATTTTGGTATATTATGTACCGTGTATACATCCATGTGCATTTATTAAAAGGCGGTTATTTAATATTACAACCGCTTTTTACCAAATGCATATGGATGTATACACGGTACATATACCAAAATAACATTTTTTACAATAAAAAACAGATAAACAGACAGACAGACAGACAAACTGTCTGTCTGTTTATCTGTTTGTGCCGGCTAATCTCTAGAACAGCTGGACCGACTTTGACGGGATTTCCACTGGCAGATAGCTGATGTGACAGGGAGTAACTTAGGCTACTTTTTTTGAAATTTTTCCACGCGGACGAAGTCGCGGGTGCAGCTAGTAGAAGATAAACACGTCATATCATGGTTATTCATTTAACAGATGATGCTTAAAGAAAGAGACAAGTGAACAGGTCATCTGATAAAAAATATGTCTCCGAGAATGTATAATAGCAGCTTATTTTTGTAATCTCGAATATTGTTTTCGCATTTCTGACACTGAAATAGGGACAGTGTTGCTGTAAAAATATAAATGGATATGCTCTACTGGATTTATAATGGCAATGGTGGCTAGAAGATTATGAAAGTGTGATTGCAGACGGGTACAAGTAACGGAATTGTTTATACTGAACATAATATCGGGTTTTGTACAAAGGCGATATGAAGAATGATCAATTGTATCCGTAAACTCCGTGTTGGTTCGGGCCCCCTTAAGAAAAGAATAACTCCCGTTCTGCCAGGCAACTTGTAAAATGCGACCGATTGGGTATATGAGTTACTACCAATATGACTTCGAGGAAGTAAAGATCTGAGACGTCTCGCCTGGGTATCACCACCGCTTTACCCATACCTGCCACAAAACGTCAATGCTTGTTATTGTCGTGTTCCAGTTTGGAGGGTAAAGAAGCCGATAGACTTATGCATGTGGTTCTGCCACCCTGACACCTGAATAGTAACATGATAGCAACGCACAATCTTTGGTGTCTAAAGGCGACGGTTCATTTTTAATGACATAAAAAAACAAGAGTTAAACTCTTCAGGTCACGTAGGAAACCAGCGTGTTTATATGAAGATGGTTTTGAATGTGGAAAAGGTAATAGAAATATATAAATTTGCATAGTAAACCTCAATGAAATTAGTGTAATAATATACAAAAAAATTGACCACCGGGCGGGCAATAGGCGCGCGTTTACGTCGTGTCGCGGCGGAAAATTGCAATTAACTTCAATATTACTAAAAATATTAATTGGATGATTAGGCCAAAATCTAGTTACCTATTTTTTACATATTCGATTACTGAACGCCCTCCTTTATATATACATACTGTATAGTATAAAATACAATATATTTACAATATATTTAATTATACAATATATTTATTACTAAGTAATTATTATCATAGCTCATCTGGTACACAAACGTGGAGGACGACCTAGTACATAAATTACTCGTAATCCTCAAAATCTATATTCAACGCAAAAGATGAAATATACTTTTTCATAAATAATCTTCATTATGTTCGTATTCAAAGTGTCTTATATACAGATGATAAATAGATATTGTTTGCCAACATAATTTTGTTCATAATCCTCAGCATTAGTCTCCTACTGTCCTATTAATAAAATTATACATTCTTGAAAATAAGCGCGCATACATTATCTGCTTAGGGGTAACATCATGTTTGAATAATAGAGACTGCGTCTCTATTTATTATACGTGAAAGAAAATCTTTGTACCCATTTTTAAGATATTGCACGTACAGTGGAGTCTGAAGTTTTACACAGTTAAAGATTATATTGCGGAGGACTGCAAAAATGTAATATTTTTAAATAATATGCGTTAGAAAATCATTAAATTAATAAACATAATTAATAAAAATAATATAATAAACATTACGCACACAAAATTCATATAACATAAATAATAATATACACTATACACACATATGTAATATATTCCCACACCTGGAAAAAAGTCAGATACATCTACTAGTGTTCAAGTGCGGATGGTAAGATAGAGATATTTGATTAAAATGTGTTACCATCTTACCAGAATTTTTGACCGCTTTTGTGTTAATCAAAAAATCTATACTAATTTTATGATAAATAAATTAATTAATAAATAAATATTCACGTGACACATTACTCCTATAGGGCTAACTCCAAAGTAAGCAAATTATTTGCTTGTGTTATGGGTGTTAGTCAACGATACTAATACATAGAAATACATATATAAATACTAGAATATATATAATAAACACCCAAACCCAAAACCCAAACATTTATGCTTATCACACAAATGCTTGACCCCGTCGGGTATCGAACCCGAGCCCCGTTGACTGCGTAGTCAGGATCGCTAACCATTCGACGTTCATGATGAGTTTGGATGGATGTTTGTTACTCAATCACGCAAAAACTACTGAACGGATTTGAATTAAATTGGCAATGCCATACAGGTAAATGATGATCTGGAATAGCATATAGACTATATTTTATCCCAGAAAATTAAGGTGATCCCACGGGATTCGTCAAAAACTTTTATAATACAGCGGGCTGCAGCTAGTATTTATATTTTATCTGTCAATCTCACTGATATAAAAAACCCTAGATGCACAGTCCCGAACAAAACTGACACTCAAAAATGTCCCTAATTTTATTTAAGTAGTAATAGATATGGCAAAAACGTATGTCTTTGCATATCCAACCTTAAGTGCAAGACTTATAGTTGATTTTACAAAGCAATGTACGAAAAGAAATAAAATTGACAGATTCGCGACCGACGCGATTCTATTTGAGATGAGCGCACAATTTAAAATTGTGCGCTCATTTTTGGAGGACGTTTTTGACACACTGATTGTGTATCTTGAGTTTTTTATATCAATGGTCAATCTTAACTTTTTTGTTATGTGCCGTTCAAAACCTTTCACTAGCTATATTATCGGACTAAAATATTGATTTGTAGCTTATGTACATTTAGAATCAAACTGTTTTTGATAGGAAACTATTTTGATAGCTCTAAACATTATTCAGTGACATATTTTTTCTAGTGACTTGTGAAGTTAGCCTATTAAATAATTAATTTATTTGTATTTTCAATACAATTTAATTATTGATTTATTAGTATTGAAAATTTTGGTAGGGTGGGAGTTAATGGTAGGCAGTGGTAGGAGCGTTAAAAATTTGGGGTAAATGTATTTTTATATCAAATGAAAACATAAAAAAATGTAAAAATTGTAAATAAAACAAGAGAGACATACTCTAATCACCTACAACTGATTCTCATTCCTAATAAATATACAAAAGTCATAAAAATCTGTGAAACCGTTCCGGAAGAATGCGATCACAAACACCGTGATACGAGATTTTTATATATTAGCTTATTCATGTTTTTAAATTTATTACAAAGCCGAGTTGGTAAGATTGTTTATTATCAAAGTGTTACAATTGCCTAAAAGTATATAAAGCACAGGTCATAAACACTGTAACCTAGATTACATCTCACTGTGCCCACTTAACTAGTTATTTAAAGATTCCAGCACAAATTGCTAAAACACATTTAGTACCCACTTAAACCAATACAGAAAGATTTAAAATCCTCTACCGAAATAACGACTTTTCGGTGCCGAAGAATATTGTACATAATTTATAGGTACAAGTACAATTTATAATAGTGTCGCACTTCATACAAATACTTCTCAGAAACGTTCTCTCTTTAGCATATTTTTTATATTTCCACCAAAGGGTTAAATTCGCCTTTTGTGGGAATAGAAAATAAAATTTTGTTTACATAATATTGTTTTGCTATTTGATACAAAGCTTTTTTACACCGTGGTCCCACGAATAAACTTTTATTAATAACAAGGTAATTTTTTGTAAACAGCTTCGTTTTGACGAGACAACCATTTTTTTCTATCTTCGAAAAATCTCGAATCGGGTAATAGCGTCAGTGCTTGTCACCGTCGTGTTCCGATTTGGAGGGTAAGGTAGCCAGTAAACTTATGCATGTGGCATAGACCTCGCCACAAGATAACAACGCACCGTTAACATTTTTGGTGTCTAAAGGCGATGGTTGACTCTTTCCATCAGGAGACCCATCTGCTTGTTTGCTATCTTATGATATAAAAAAAAAACACAAGCATTTAGTAAAAACACTCCAATTTTATTTATTTGTTTACAGATAGTATCATATCTAGATATAGATAAAACCATCATATATAGTTAAAATCATTACATATATTATTAGCTGTTGTAAAAGGTGTTTTTTTCCTCTATCTTTTCACCAAAAAAAATACCCAGTTTAATTTTTCTATTAATAAAAAAAAATTAAATATAATTTTAAAAACAATCCACCAGAGCGCCATCTGTGGGTTAATAGAGTTTTATATTTGTAAAACGCTAGATGGCGCCGTGCGAAATCTTTGCACGGGTCAGCTAGTTGTTATATAAAATTATAAAACAAATTAAAAATAAAGGATATAAATTAACACACGCAAACTGAGTTAATAAGATTCCGTGTTAATTCGGTCTTTTATTTCCAGGGTAAAAGTAAACACGGGCTAAATATATCACTACCATCTTGACTGCTAAAAGTAGAACTCTACTAAATCTTACTCGGCTGCAAGACCATAACTCTCCTTATTTCTGCCAACACAAAAACAATAACGGTTTTACCACTGTCGTATTTCGGTTAAGAAGTTAATAAAGTATTTGGAAAACTTGCGGACTTTACATTATTATCAGCTTTCTTAGGATATGCAACGTGAGACTGATTTGTCAATTCGTTTACTCGTCATTAAAGCCACTATATCAAACTGTAGATGGTGACTAACATTTTTCTCTTTGTTAGTCAGGGATCCTATTGAAGAATAGACCGTCTGTTGTTCTGATAGGTAGTTCGTAAGAGGCGAGCGATTGACTCTACCACCCAATCACTACTATCGTAGCTACCGGATGGTAGATATCTGCATTGTCTTTTCCGGTTCTGATACCACCGCGTTTCTTATTCCAGCCGCATAGCGTCAGTCCATGTCATTGTCATTTTCTGGTTCAGGACTTCACACGGATAGTAACCGTACCATTAACATACATATAAACATGTTTTAACAAACACAAACGTATCCTCTATAACTTGAGGATGGTTGTATCTATAAACTATCCGCTTCTTTGCTATCTTATGACAAAAAATACAACACATACGCATCCACAGATACATACGCATTTCGCATTTTATATATATATATATATATATATATATATATATATATATATATATATATATATATATATATATATATATATATATATATATATATATATATATATATATATATATATATATATATATATATATATATATATATATATATATATATATATATATATTAGTTGTAATTTTATAACTCAAGAACGGGCTCACCTATCCAAACCAAATGCTTAGGCTTTGTTCGAAATATTTAGAAGATGGTTTATGTGAAGTTTGTACAAAATCGGTAGAGCGGTTCTTCATTTATCACATATTTGTAATAATAAAAAATGAACTCAATAAATGGCGATACGTGGCGAAGCACGTACCGGGCTGCTACTAGTATATAATTAAGACCATGATGATTTGAATACATTATACAAATTCACACGACTTCATTTGCGTGACCCAAAATCATAACTTTCCTTAGCTTGAGTAAAAAATTAGTATTTAGTCTTTCCTTGGAATTTGGGTATCACACATACAAAAAATTCGAATCACACTGGTTCCAGTTCTAGTTTCGAACATCCATTTTTATATATTTAGATTATATGCGTCGTCAATTTGTTTCTTCTTTTTATTAAAGAAAGAAAAATCAAATAAACGAGCGTGTCAAAATGTCACGAAGAAAGCTTTATACAATTCAATATAAACATTCTTGAACGGAACTTCTAATATTTCAAGGCTACTATCATAAATTAACTTTATTTTTTCGAAGTCGTAATATATTTTTCAAAAAGATGGTAAATAAATATTGTTTTGGGATTATTTAAAAAAAAAAACAGATTTGTAGTCATAGCCCAATTTTTATAAGTTTACATAACACGCACACAAACATATACATACTCTTGAGGAGTAGGTTGAATGCTTCGAATTTATGTTTTTTTTTTTCATTTATTTTAAACAAAAAGTATAAGATCAAACATTTATCCCTCAAGCACTGCAAAAACCAGCAGGTTTGTCCGCAGGCTAGTTTACAATAAGTCTCTTCTCAAATCTTAACGTCTATTAATATAAAAATATAGTGAAGCAATTTATGCCTAAACAGACCTAGCACGCCGCGCTCGTACCGATAAGAAACCGGTTTCAATACCAACCAGAATCATCAAAACCAGAATCCATAGCTGCAAAGAGGTTAAGGTAGATGATCTATTTTTATAAGTGGGCCCAAGCCTACAGACACAGAATACTGGAAACTAACAGAAGTTAATGTACATACTAGTAATATTCAAGCACACATAGACACCTTTCATGGACGCGATATCTCGGAATAGTTCGGGACAGTTTATTCTGCACTAGTCCGAGATATCACGTCCGTGAGGTGTCTATGTGTGCTATGCTCGAATATTACTTGTATGTAACATTGACTTCTGTTAGTTACCAGTATTCTGTGATGATTTCTGTGAGTATGCTACAGATATGGGCAAACATGTTCCACGCATGCATATTAGTTAAAATATTAGATTTCTACAATCCCCGAAATGTAAAAAGCTTCAATAGTACCAAATTTCATTCTCCACGATTCGTGTAATTGCTGAAAAAAGGGATACAAACTTTTTGCTTCACGTATTAATATATAGAATATGTTCGATTATTTCACTAAAGATTAGGTACTTTTGTTATATATGTGAAAGTTTGTCTGTCCCTTACGTTCTCAAGGTTTAACCGTTGAAATGATTTTGATGTTATTGAAAAGGAGTTGAAGATTCGACACAGGCAGGCTATTTTTTTAAAATAACTCCTTAATTGCTGAAAAAATAATAATATTGGTGAATAAATTACACGAATTGATCTTACCTAAGCAAATAATTTGCTTGTGATATTCAACGACACTAATAAATAAATGTACATAATATACTGATACATCCATAATAAAAACACAAACTCAGAAAAACAAACATTTATGCTCATCACACAAATGTTTGTCTTTGTAGAGAACCGAACTCTATCTATTCGTGATTAGGTTCGCTAAATGACGACGCGACGGGACGGTTAATTAGAGGATGAAAGATTGTGTGGAACTTTTGTATTGCTAGCGTATTACTTTATTCGCGAACGAAGCTGCGCGGGTCAGGTAGTATCTACTAAAATTACACACTTTGTGGTGGTAACAAAATTCCTGACCGATATTGCGTTACAAAATTGCAAATTAGAGCTGTGAGTGCTATTACGTTACATACATACAGTCACGCCAAATCCTATACAAGCTAGACAACATTGATAATCAATTGTCGAATATAATTAACCTACAAGAGAAAGATCCCAGGGCCACCAGAAGTCAGGTATTTTCGGACGGACGAAATTTGTACGATTGAGTAATGTTAGTATGTACTAGTATCAAGTAGTTTAAAAAAATTAGAAATCGCTGCAATCAGATGGTGAGATCAGCTAAACGTAGATATATCCATGATAATTTATCCAATTCGTCTCCACCACATGTTTGGAAATTCTTAAATTCTCTTGGTGTTTCCACTTCCGTAAATAACTGCTCTCTAAATATATCTGCTAATGAATTTAACATCTTTTTCTCAGCCACACACATCATGGATGACACAATCAAATCTCGTACAATATCTTATATACGCTCAATGAACCCCTTTCACAATAATATATTTACTTTTTCACCTGTCACTAATGAAGACACGATAAAGGCAATGCTTGCCATTAAATCAAAAACTGTTGGATGTGATCAGGTGAGTAGAGAAATGATTTTTAGAATCAAAGTATTTATTGTGCCTGTTATAACACATTTAATTATTTTTTCCCTATCCAGTGAATTTCCCACTCTCTGGCGTAAAGCACTCATTCTGCTGCTTCCCAAAATCTCAAATCCTAGTGCTACTAACCACTACAGACCCATATCTATACTTCCTTTTCTCTCAAAAATTCTCGAGGCAGCTGCTCATAATCAGATCACTAAGTACCTGAATGAGATAAATTATCTGAGTCCCTGTCAATCGGGCTTCCGTATGGGGCATAGCACGACTACTGCTCTCCTGAAAGTTACTGAAGATATAAGGTCCGCTATGGAAGAGTCATGGTTGTCAGTCCTAGTTTTAATCGATTTTTCCAATGCTTTCAATACAGTCAACCATGACATTTTAATAGCGGTCCTTGCACACCTTGGCCTATCCCCGTCTGCCTTAAATTGGTTTTCATCCTACGTTAGAGGCCGTCAGCAAGCAGTTCGTGTTAATGATAATTTATCTGACTGGTGTGACGTATTGACAGGCGTTCCTCAGGGTGGGATCCTATCTCCCCTCCTTTTTTCCGTAGTCATAAACCTAATTACTAACCGTTTAAGCTGTTCTCACCATTTGTATGCAGATGATTTGCAAATTTATGCCCATTCAAACTTAGGAGGCATCAACGAAGCTATAAGTCGTATCAATCAGGATTTACACAACGTTCTTGACTGGACGGAAAAGTTTGGTATAACAGTCAATCCTAATAAATGTCAGGCTATCATTATTGGCAGCACGCGTCGGGTTCAAAGTTTGGATTGGAGCTCTATTTCAGCGGTAGTTTTTGATAACATTACTATCCCCTTTCTCCCTTACGTCAAAGATCTAGGACTCATAATAGACCAAACTCTATCTTGGTTACCACATACTACTGAGCTTTGTCGTAAGGTTAATATGGCTTTACGATCCCTTTATCGGTACAAAAACTTTTTGCCACCCCAATCAAAACTCCTACTTGTGCAGACCCTAGTTATACCAATACTTGATTATGCCGACGTGTGTTTCATAGATTTAAGTCAAGTCCTTTTAGACAGATTAGAACGCATGCTCAACAATTGTATATGGTTCATCTTTGGTCTGCGTAAGTTTGATCACGTCTCATTATATCGCTCTAAACTGAAATGGCTTTCGATCCGCCAACGAAGACAGTTGAGATTGCTTTGTACATTATTCACAATTCTTTATAATCCTAATGCACCTCAATATCTTAAGTCAAAATTCATATTTCAGCATACCACACATTCACGCCAACTTCGTTCATAAAAAAAAATATCCCGACTCTTCAAGTACCTTTTTGTCGTACCGATTTCTTATCCAAATCTTTTTCTTCTGAAGCTGTGAGGCTTTGGAATACTCTTCCCATTGATATTAGGAATAGTCCCTCCAAATTGTCTTTTAAACGTTCTCTCTGTAAGCATTTGGCAGAATAATGATGTAACGCGCTATGGTAGTATATTATGTATGTATATATGTGAGTGGTTACGCAAAAAGGGACCTCAAGGGAAAATAATTGATTTCGAGTAAATCACGTTTAAAATGTTGAGTCGAAATGAGAGAGGCGCGGGGTGTTTTATGTTAGTGTCGTTAGTGAGCGACTTCGTCAGTGAGAAATAGCACGTGTTTGCGATAGCTGTATTATTGGTGACTTATTTATTCGTCTTTTACTTGTCTTTATGTGCGCGCTAGAAAAAGAAACTAGTGTGCGCTGTGTATAAGGTGTAATATTTTCAAAACTGCCTCGGCTTACATAAAAAATCATTAAAAAAAAACTACGGCACCTAAAATTATTTTGATTAGAACAAAACAAAGATGAAGGACCATAGAATCAGAATTTATCAAAAAAAAAAACCGTTTCCAATCCCTTCAGGTCCCTTTTTGCGTAACCACTCACATATGTATTTATATAACTATATATAAATATGGACTTGTATATATATATAGGTATTTATGTAGGTATATGTATAATGTATTATATATGTAATATATTACTTGTATCTAAGTATATTGTAATATCGTATTATCTTATTGTTTTCTTTAATTTTAATTTATCTTAATAATAATCAAGAAGGTATGTCAGTAGTAAACGATTGTAATAAGTTTCTCTGTGCACCCCATCGTAAACACTGTTTATATTTGTTTAAGGTTGACTGGTAGAGAATGTCATGTAGCATTAAGTCCACCTCTGTACATGTTGTGCATAAATTTTAAATAAATAAATAAATAAATAAATATGCCTACCTACTAGCTTGGTCAGACGGCTAATTTCCAGGTATCAGGTAATCAAGGTACAAAAAAAATTTACCCTCTACTACTATGCCCCCACGCTTGTGCCCACAGATAGTTTTTTATATCATAAGATAGCAAACAAGCAGATGGGTTTACTGATGGAAAGGAACACGACAGCGACAAACACTGACGCTATTGTGGCAGGAATAGGTAAGGCGGTGGTACTAAACTCGGGCGAGACAATGCAGAACTCTACCACCTAGTAACCACGATGTTAGTGATTTGAATAGCCAATCGATCGCCTTTTACGACATGCCTGTCAGAACGGCAGTGGGTATATTCTTCAAAGGAGTCCGGGACCAACATAGAGGTAATAAAATTGAGTTTAGGGTATGATTGGCCCCTTGGATCGATCTGTCTTCTTACAAAAGGTTTTAAAATAGTTGTCTGGCGATCATATTTAAAAATTGAGCGTCAGGATTTACGTAAAACTTTGTAATTATTTAGAGAGTTTTAAAGCGTCTGCAAAGCAATACGGCCGAAGGAAAGTGTCTGGGAGTACTGACGACATATTTTTAATACAAGAGTCTAAAATATACATTAAAATCACCTTGGAGAATTTACTTGAAGTAAGTAAAGTTTTTGTACCTTCAATACGTCCTGATACCTGGAAATGGGCCGTCTGACCAAGCTAGCAGGTAGGCGGTCGTAGTACATACTAACATTACTCAATCGTACACCTTTCGTTAGTTAGAAAATACGTGACGTCTAGTGGTCCTGGGATTTTGGATCATATTCATTATAAGTAGCAATACGTATTGAAATAATTCTGTACAAAATACGCTGTTTAAACTTAACAAGCTAGTCTGCGCGAATTAAATGATGTTGAAAAGTGTCTAAAATAGAGATACTGCTCTTAAAATTATGTGCGATAGCTCATTGGATCCGGAATGACGCTTAGAAAAATGTGCTAAAAGCGTGTATTATCACATAAAAAATTGCAAAAGTTATAAGCAATTAAAGATAAGAAAAAAATGGTATTTCGTTTTTTGCCAATATTTTATTAACTATTAATATTTAAGAAATTTCAGAAAGTCTCGGAAAGAAGAGGAAATTTCCAAGAAAAAACTCTTAGATCTCGAAACTCTATCTCCATTATTTATAATTGTAATTTAACGCTGAAAATGGGTTTCCGAACAACATTTTTAGGTTGCGCGCACGGCCTCAATATCGATTACGACACATAAATTAATTTATTTAAGATATTGAACATTCATTTTTAAATTTGAAAAAAAAATGATGTATTTTGAACACTATAAATAATTTATTTCCGTAGGAAATTTTACTTAAAATAATTTTTTCAAGTTAAACGATTATTAACTAACAAAATTTTCTCATACTTCCGTCTTAATTTTAAAAGAAAAAAAAATTTTTAAATAATTTTCGAAAAAAATATTTCGTTTCGTGAAGCCTTTCTTATATACATACTTAACAATATCACGCCATAAAAGTTAAAAATATTCATACTTTGCTTATAATAATTATTGTACTTTAACAACATTTCGTGGATTTTTCAGTTTATCAGCGATCGCCCACTTGTTGACATTTATTTATTTACAATTAATGAAAGTGAAGGTGTAAGTTAGACAATGTGTAGCAGCTCCTTTTAAGGGGTTCCGAAGTAAACTAAGAACCCTTATAGTTTCCCTATGTCCGTCCGTCCTTTCGTCCGTCCGCCCGTCCTTTCGTCCATCCGTCCGTCCGCACGATAGCTCAGAGATTCTTAATACTAAAAAGCTGTAATTTGGCACGAATATAATTATTAGTTACATCAACAAAGTGGTAACATAAATTCTTGAATTTTTTTTCAAGGTAGCTCCCCTGTATCTAAAGTGGGGATGTTAATTTTTTTCTCACATACCGCACAGTGTGAGGTATCGTTGGATAGGTTTTTAAAATTATTATAGGTTTGTGAAAACAAGTTTTCAATTAAGGCACTCGTTTATAAAATATTAAGCTTTTTAACAAAAATTATCACTTCAATTTTTGTTAGAGTCAAGTATCCTGTATCAAGTATCCCTGCAGGCTAAACGGTTGGTTTTGGGAATAGGAAAAAAATCATGGTAGTAGCAAATATAATGAAGTTAAAAGGAAAACTATCATGGCTTAAAGGCTTTACAAGTTTTGAGTAATAGTCGACCAACTTATAAAATGTACTTAGAGAAGTTATTATTGGTGGTGAACCTGTGGTGCGGATATATATTTGTCATAGACTTTGAATAGCTTAAATGTTCATAGTATGAAACTATAAAAGCCCTTTCCTTAGTCCGCATTATTGTGATGGGCAACTTCGGAATCCTACATTGCGCGTGGCCTGACACGAACTTTACCAATTTTTTTAAACCTTAAGATAGCAAGATAGCAAACAAGCAGATGGTTCTCCTGATGGAAAGAAAAACCATCGCCTATAGACACCAAAGTTTTTTTTGACACCAAAGATGTTATTTTGTCTCTATATAATATTAATGTTCTATCATTGCCGAAACATTTAAAGAAAATGTTTTTTTATCAAGCCTGAATCGAAAGTTCATATTTCAACCGTATTTTCAGAGACAAAAGCACCACATTCTCTCCCGTATAAATTGATTATTGGCTAAAATATCTTGCACATGCGTAAATTAATAAAATATTTCTTATTAAAATGTAAAAATATTTTTAAAACATTAAATGCCAGTAGTTTTTAAATATTGTTTGGTTCAATAATTTTAAATTATTTGTAGATCTGTATAATATGAACTTTCAATCCAGTTTTGATAAAAAACGAGAGGCAAGTATGATATTACCATCCGCATTATTATCAGTCTCACCTTCGGCTCAGATAGTATCACGCAGGTTGGAATATCATAATCCGCCCTTAGTTGTGTAATATATACTAATTCAATATTACTTCAATATTTTTTATAAAATCATTTGTATAATTAAGACATTATTTTTAGAGCTCATACTGTATTGAATGTTACGTTTCTAAGTTTTTTTTTGTCGAGACGTAGACAGCCTGATATACCGTAAAAAATTAATTAATTAAATTAAACCGTTAATTGTGATTTTAAGATTAATCTTCGCAATTATTTTCTATCGATCCAATTTTGTTTAATTATGTATCGGGTCCGGCCACGGTCTTTGGCATATGATGAAATTAACATATATTTTTTGTGATGTGCTGTAACAAGTACCTTGTTTAAAAAAAAAAACTGGTTAAATAACACCAATTTCAACAAATTAGGTCTTGTCAGCCTCTTTAAAAGCTGGCAACGCAGCTGCAAGACCTATGGTGCTGTGGCCGTCCATGTTAATCACTTACCATCAGGTGGGCCTTCTGCTCGTTTGCCTCTTTTTTCTATAAAAAAATATCATTCATTTTCACAGGGCTTCGCATTAATAAAAGCAATGAGATCAAATGCCATGTCCATTTTAGTTTTTTTAGATTACTGCTCATAATTTACGTGTGATACAAGCTCTGGATATTAATTTGATCGCAAGCCCACCCACTCTAATTTCTTGCCAAATCTTATAAAATAGATGTAGGTATGGAATTTCTCTATGTAATACATGATCTCGTTTGTAATGGTTGTTGACATCCAAAAACTCGTAACTAGGAGACATAAAAATCATGGTAGCTATAATATTGTATATTTGCATTAATTGTATTAATTTTGTTAGTGGCTTTTTATATCATAAGATAGCAAATAAGCGGATGACTTTCTTGATAGAAAGAGAAACCATCGCTTATAGACACCAAAGATGTTAATGGTGCGTTGCCTTCCATGTGGCGGAATGGCATTGCCACATGCAAAATGCGGCTACCATAACCTCAAAACCGGAACACGACAATGACAAGCATTGACGCTGTTGTGGCAGGAATAGGTAAGGCGGTGGTACCATTACCCGGGAGAGATGTTGCAGAATTCTACCAACTAGTAGTCACGATGGTAGTGACAGCTTAGCCAATCGGTTGCTTTTTATGACCTGCCTGGCAAAATGGCAGTTGGTCTGAGGGGACCCGATCCAAAAAAAATTCTTCTCAATACTTTCTTATTAAACTTTTGAAGTATAATAAGAAAGTATTATACTTCAAAAGTATAATAAGAAAGTATTAAGAAGTACTTATTTGAAACTTATTCATGTTAATTACTTATTTGAAAGGCAGATCATTTATTTATTATCTGCCTTTCAAATAAGTTGTTTGTAAATGGCGAAAGAAGTTTAAACACATCTACAAAACATATCATGAATACTAAATAGCAGACTTTTATAATATTTCACTAGTATCTTCACGCCCGTATCCCCGAAGGGGTAGGCAGAGGTACAACAAATGCACCCACGATTAGCCGAAGATAGTCCCACAATGTGATAGGTGGCTAGCCTATCGCCAACCGGGCACTTTCCAATCCCGGGCAACTTTGTGTTTATCAGAAAACTGTAAAAACACTTTTTTATGTGCCCGACCCGGGAATCGAACCTGGGGCCTCATGTGGTCAACGCCAACGCTGGACTACTAGACCACAGAGGCGACAATAATATTTCACTCTGGTTTGATACCACTACCTTATCTTTACCTGCCACGATATTTAATTTGTTAATTCGCAGGTTAGCACACACACAGGTGAAATTAATGAATCATATCCTGGATTAAGTCAGATTATTTTAAATTATATTTATATCAAAAATATAAGGGATATTGACACACTGGAATCGGTATTTCGAATACAAAGAGGCATCATTTAAAACTAAAGTAATCTATACATATAATAAAATCGTAGGAAAGTCAAAACTGTACATTGAATATTTTTTTAAAAGAATACTTAGGGCGTGATTTACAATCGATATCAAAGCCAAAAATATAAATCTTAGAATTTTTGTTTGTTTGTCTGTTTGTCTGTTTGTCTGTTTGTCTGTTTGTCTGTTTGTCTGTTTGTCTGTTTGTCTGTTTGTCTGTTTGTCTGTTTGTCTGTTTGTCTGTTTGTCTGTTTGTCTGTTTGTCTGTTTGTCTGTTTGTCTGTTTGTCTGTTTGTCTGTTTGTCTGTTTGTCTGTTTGTCTGTTTGTCTGTTTGTCTGTTTGTCTGTTTGTCTGTTTGTCTGTTTTTCTGTTTTTCTGTTTGTCTGTTTGTCTGTTTGTCTGTTTGTCTGTTTGTCTGTTTGTCTGTTTGTCTGTTTGTCTGTTTGTCTGTTTGTCTGTTTGTCTGTTTGTCTGTTTGTCTGTTTGTCTGTTTGTCTGTTTGTCTGTTTGTCTGTTTGTCTGTTTGTCTGTTTGTCTGTTTGTCTGTTTGTCTGTTTGTCTGTTTGTCTGTTTGTCTGTTTGTCTGTTTGTCTGTTTGTCTGTTTGTCTGTTTGTCTGTTTGTCTGTTTGTCTGTTTGTCTGTTTGTCTGTTTGTCTGTTTGTCTGTTTGTCTGTTTGTCTGTTTGTCTGTTTGTCTGTTTGTCTGTTTGTCTGTTTGTCTGTTTGCCTGTTTGTCTGTTTGTCTGTTTGTTTGTATGTATGGGGATAAACTCAAAAAATACTGCATGGATTTACTGCAAATTTTGCACGAATATTACTAATAGGTCGGGTCAACATATAGGCTACATATTATCACGCTATCACCTACGGGGGAGGAGCTGTGTGGAGTAAACTAAATCCGCGCGGACGAAGTCGTGGGCAACAGCTAGTTTCACATAAAGTGCGCTATTATTGTATTACTGTTTGTTAGCTTGGCAACATCGTCTTAGAACTTCCAAGAGAAGCAATTTAAATTCCTCAATATTTATTCCAGTTAATTTTGTGCAATTTGTATCTATTCTTCTAATAACCTCGTGTTGGTCTGCACTTCGTTTTAAGAATTTGCCGTTCTGCCAGGCAATTCGTGGGAGGCGAATGATTGGCTATGTGAGTTACTACCATCGTGGCTACTAGGTGGTAGAGTGTTGTATCGTCTAGCCCGCGTCTGGTATCACCTAGCCTTACCTATTCCTGAAGCAAAAGCGTTATTACTTGTCATGTTTTGGATGGTAAGTAGAGTAGGCGGTAAACTTATGCATATGGCAATAAGACCCTGCCACAAGGATAGCAATGCACCATTCATATATTTGTTTAATAGTCGATTGTCTCTTTCCATCAGGAGAACCATCTGGTATTTGCTATTCTACAGTTTAAGAAAGCACTTAACAGTAATTAGTGTAATATTCTTCTACGGTTTTCTAGCGTCGTCTACGGTTTAGGCTGAAAGTCAGTGCTGTATTCGTCTGCAGCATTACGCTGAGCCTAGACCTTTTCTGACTATATTGTGCTTGGCAGCGATCTATTTTAACATAATTAATATATAGTTACTTGCTGTGTTAGTTTTCAAAAATGTAATTGTGTCTTTTCTAATAAGTAATTGTGTCTGCTGTGTACAACTTTCAGAATAAATCGTTTCTTTCTTTCCTTCTTTTTATCTTGTTTTGTGTGTTATTTTTGTTCATTCATATAAAAATTGAAAGATCGAAAGAATTACATCAAATGTAAAAATTAATCATTAATTCACATTTATTTATTTAATAGTAGCGACCTGCCCACGGTTTCACCCGCGTAGCTTTTGTTCCCGTAGGAATATCGGAAAAGTTTATATACTAAAACTTTCCTCGAGAATCAATCTATGTATTAATTATATAAATCCGTTGCGTAGTTTTAAATATTTAAGCATACATAGGGACATAGGGACAGACAGAGAAAGCGACCTTGTTTAATACTATGTAGTGAAGTTGATAAACTATGATTTCTTTTTGGTTGACATAATGTTACCTATGGGCACCAAAATAGTGCTACAATGTGGGATGCAAATGTTTTAGTAATTAAAGTATAAACTTAGTGATTTTTATTAAACAACTCCAAAGAAAGGAGACATCAGTTTGTCCTATATTGTTGGTGGGTACTGGATAATATTTGAGTATGATGATTTATTTAGGCTTTCAAGCGCATGTGCTAAAATTCGTAAGTGTATGTTTGTCCACAAATTTCTCACAAAACAAAGTCATATAGAAACGATCCTTTTTAGGGTTCCGTACCTGAAAGGTAAAACGGGACACTATTACTAAGGCTCTGTTGTCTGTCTGTCACCAGGCTGTATCTCATAAACATAGATACATAACACAAACACAGATAGGTAGAACGCTAAAAATTTCATAAAGTGTGCATTTCCGTTGCCGCTGTAACAACAAATACTAAAAATAAAAAAATATTAAGGAGGGGTCCCCATACAATAAACGTATTTTTTCGTATTATTTAAAGATGATGGTACGGAACCCTTCGTTCGTGAATCCGATTCGCACTTGGCCGGTTTTTAATTCAAATCAGGTATATTTCAACTTAAGAAACAGTATAAGTTTTATCAAATGCAGTTCAATATTTTTAGAGATATCTCAAGGCATAGTTGACCAATATTTGAAGTCTGTTTATTTTAATTTTATTTTATTACTAGCTTTTGCCAGCGACTTCGTCCGCGCGGACTTCGTTTACTCCACACTGCTTGTCCCCCGTAGGTGATAGCGTGATAATATGTAGCCTATATGTTGACCCGACCTGTTAGTAAAATTGATGCAAAATTTGAAGTAAATCCATGCAGTACTTTTTGAGTTTACCCCGGACATACATACAAACAGACAAAAATTCTAAAAACTATATTTTTGGCTTTGATATCGATTGTAGATTACGCCCCAAGTATTCTTTTAAAAAAATATTCTATGTACAGTTTTGACTTTCCTACGATTTTATTATATGTATAGATTTACGTACCAAATTCAATTGGTTTGGTAATTACATATTATAAAATAGGTCCTACTTAGACCCTAGACTACTCGCCTCTGTAGTCTAGGGTCTAGTGTCCGCGTTGACCACACGAGATCCCGGGTTCGATTCCCGGATCGGGCAAATCAAAAAATGTGCTTTTTTCAGTTTTCTGATAAAAACAACGCTGTCTGGGATTGGAAAAGTGCCCGGTTGGCGATAGGCATGTCACCTATTACATTGTGGGACTAAGTATCTTCGGGTAATCATGTTTACACATGTTATACCTCTGTTTACCACTTCGAGGATACGGGCGTGAACATTTTTTTTCTATTACATAAAAGTACTTTCTATGCCACCGATATAGGCAAGTCTATCCAACAATGACCTACTTGTGACGGTTTGAAAGATTTCTAAGCTATTGCATAGCTTCTATCGCGGGCCTTGAGCGTGGAGACCGAATCCAGAAATTCCGTAACGAAAAAACCTAACACCCCCCGCTCCGACCGGCACAGCGGTGATACTTTTTAGTTTTTCCATCTATCGATAAATACCAGAACTTTTAATGACTTTTTGAAATATCACGCTTGTCTCATTAGTTCAGCAACTCGCCTTTAGGTGGCATTGGTTGTATTGGAAAACTACCTTAATCAGCTGTTTGTGAAAAAGTATATAGGTGTATACGTATTTATCATCTACGTACAACAGTGAATATCTGTACTCATATAATTTGTGTACAAAGTGTTTTAAATATAAATAAACAAAGAAAAAAAAATACTGCATAAATAAAATAAATATATAATTGTAATTGCATAAGTTGATAAAAAATGCTATGCAATAGCTTTACCGCGGCAGTCTCTGAGTGCCACACGTCTTTTTTTATATTATAAGATAGCAAATAAACAGATGGGTATCCTGATGGAGAGATTGAAAGATTCAACCGTCGCCTATAGACACCAAAGATGTTAATAGTGCGTTGCTATCTTGTGGCGAGGTCTAATGCCACATGCATAAGTTTACCGGCTACCTTACCCTCCAAACCGGAACACGACAGCGACAGGACAGCGACTGACGCTATTGTGGCAGGAATAGGTAAGGCGGTGGTACCAAACTCGGGCGAGATAATGCAGAACTCTACCACCTAGTAACCATGATGTTAGTGACTCGCATAACCAATCAGTCGCCTTTTTCGACCTGCCTGACAGAACGGCAGTTGGTCTATCCCAGAACCAACACGGGGAAGATATGTACACCGAAAATATCTGTATGTGTATCTTTCAATTAGAATAAATATCTGCTTAATTCTACGAAAAATACAAACAAGCTTTCGTTAATTTATTAGTTATTTCGTTGGTCGATTGGTTAGCGACCCTGACTGACTACGTAATCGACGGAGCTCGAGTTCGATCCCCGACGGGGACAAGCATTTTTGTGACGAGCATAAATGTTTGTATTTCCGGGTTTGGGTAGTTATTAAATATATTCCAGTATTTGTATGTATTGTTATCGTTGACCATCCCATAACACCCATAACATAAGCAAATAATTTGCTGATTTTGGAGTAAATGTTTGTACTTCTATGTTTGGGTTTTATTAAATATATTCCAGTATTTATATATGTATTTGTACGTATTATTATCACTGACCACCCCATAACACCCATAACACAAGCAAATAATTTGCTTATTTTGGGGTTAGATCAATAAGTGTAATTTGTCCCGTAAAAAAATTAACATAATCTTTATTTCATTAATTTAGCCGTCCTGCCACTTTAATTCTTATGACATTAGATGTTTGTATTTTTGATCGTGGTATAAATTTTTATTACTACTGGCATTAGTATTACATTATTAATGCAAAATATAATAGTTGGGTTAGCCCTTTCGGTCAAGATCATAAGGTTTCAGGTTTGATCTCCAGGTCAGGCAAAAGGGTTATTAAAATTTATTCTAGGTTTTCATGGAAATTGAAATCTCAGTAAAGTGGGAGACTGATATTGTTGACACTCTGTACCTCGGATGACCACGTTAAGTTGATTGTCTCAGTTATTGTAAGGAACTTAATCCTTATGACGACGATGGTGATCACCACCCTTCTCGCCAACTGTCAAATTCGTATTAATCCAGACCTCCTTTGAAAAATAGACCATCTGTATTTCTGCCAGGTAGTTCGTTAAAGGTTTTGACGTGTCGCTAGCATCGTGACTACTGCGTGGTAGTTTCGCAACGTCTCGCCCGGGTATATAGTACCACTACCTTACCTATTCCTGCAGCAATAACGTCGATGCTCGTCATTATCGTGTTCCGGTTTGGAGGGCAAAGTGGCATTGCCATCCCGCCACAAGTAGCAACGCACCATAAATATCTTTGGTGTATATAAGCGATGGTTTCTCTTTTCATCATGAGAACCATCTGCTTCTTTGCTTTCTTATGATATAAAAAATAGGTGATTTCTAGTTCCTAGATTTCAGGAATTCTATTGACTTTTGACACGTTTTGCATTATCCACTGAGAAAACGGTGTTTTTTTTGTTTTAAAAAAATCGTATCATTTCAATCCTAGATAAATTTATAATGAAAATACGCATGATTAATTTTCTTACTGAGATAATGTGTAGGTACACGACTTCCTGTTAATATAATCTACTGCAAAGAAATCTATTAATATAAACGTGCGCCGTTCGAACTTTTCTTAAAAGTCCCATATTTCTTTATAGTCAATGCGGTTGAGTTATTTAAATGTATTTCTTTGTTTCAAAAAACACAATACCCATACCTTCAGATTTTATGATACTAATGTGTAACTAATATCGTAAAAAAAACTAATATCGTCAATAAACAATCAATTTTTTTCATATATCGTTATTTTACGGCTCATCCTATAAGAATTGAGTGATGGTGTAGTTCTTATTTAAAGAATTATTTAATACTATTGACAGATCTATAATTTAGTAGTTACTACAGTACTGGAAAAGCAGCCACACACACCCAAATATTTTATTTTTTAAACACGATATTAGAATATTTGCTTTTATTTTTTTTATAAATACGATGACACAATATTTATTTTTGTATTATATAATTATTAAATATTATTTTTTATTAAATATATAGATTTGGAGTCTTTTATTGTGGTGGTTCGGGCCACCTTTCGTCGTCGATCGTGGTTAACTATTTCCAAAACTTCAATCGAATTGAAGCGTTTAGGGCTGCTACACTCATAAACACAACAACCGTTTCGGCAGTATGTGCAAGAATATGGGTAAGATCCCTAAACAGTTCGATTCGATTAAAGTTTTGCTATGTTAATAGAGCCCCTGTATATGATATACAAAGGGGGATTTTAAGTTTAGACTTTTAGAACGGAGTTCCTTATCGCACATTATCGTTAGCGGGCTGAGGGGCTAGACTAGGAAGTGCCATTTTGCAGGGATTTTTGAGATAATTCCTGATCACCTAAGAAAGTTAAACTTGTTCAATCGATTCAACGTGCCGTTAATTTTGAAAATATGCAGAATAAGTTAAATTTTAAAGTTAACATACCAATTCTTATGAAAATACATAAATATAAATAATAATTATTATTATTTATATTAATTAATAAGTTATTACTACGAATTTCTATTCTGGGCTCAAATATCTATAAAATATATGACCTTAATTTTTTTCCTCATTATCTCATAAAATAATTAAATCATATTCCTATAGACGCAATGAACTATGAGTCAACGAACTATTACATAATAGTTACTGTGACGAGAGCGCCGGTCACGGAGCCCCGCGCCCTTCGGTTGAGCGAGTGAACAGCGATCTCTGGATGTGTTTCCGCAAATGCAAGAATATTTTTGTACATATTTTTGAGATAATGTTTCACTTACAATGCCAATGTCATCTCATCAGCGTTCCGCTGAAGAATATTGGGATATAGGACGTGCCTATGCTATACGTAATGATTATGTGTCTCAATTCGCCAAATAGAGAATAAAAATCCAACAATCGATATTATTGTAAAATTTTAATAATTAATTAAGTCAAGTTCGATCATTGTGAAGAGAATGATTCTATTTACGCCAGAAATTCTAAGATAAATATCAGCTATGTCTTACACTTTTATTATTACCTAGTTTATTTTTTAAATTATAACACGCTTAAAATATTTCTTATTATTTATTGCCTAGGTATTTTTGCCTATACTTCATAACTGAACCAGGAATAAAATTTGAAGGGAAAATGAATCACAATTCACACTAATTTATAAAGGGAAGGTAGATTACATTTACCTTTATCTATCTACCTACTACTATCTATATTATGATGATGACGATATATTTGTGGATCATAAAAACTAGCGTAACGATTTAAATGACTAGGGTAACTATGAGTTACGAGACTTTTGACAACATTTCAATTATTGTTTCCTTAGTTATTTAACACTTTTTTTTTTGAATTTTTGAGTCGATATATATAAGCGTGAATTTCCACGGGTTTGATTCCGTCTAAAAACCCACGGCCAAAAACAGTCTGTATATTATTTTTAAATTCTTTAATGACAAAGCTTGCGTAATTAACTAATATTAAACATATAATTTAAAGCATAATCGAGTAATAATATTATCATTAATAGTGATAATTGTATGTTACTGCTCCCTAAGTTGAAATATAACTAATTTAAATCAAAAAGTCGTTCTTTTTGATCTCTATGTGGCTTTTAGTTTTCTATAAATTCGTGAAGATACATACAAGCTTATAAACATGTAAACTTACAAACATACATACGCATACAAACATACTTATGAAGAACACCTGTTTGGGCGCCAAAATAGATCAACATACTCAAATATTATCAAATTCTAAGAATAATTCATACATATATTATGTCAAACTGATAAACTCCACTTTTTCGTCGGTTTTAAATAAATAACAAGGTAAATCAAAAACCTGCACCTTCTTCTCAAGTCGGTTAAGAAATGCAATCAAGGCAAAAGAGAGCACTGAAAGAAAAATATATTAAAAATTCTTGTTAACTTATTTTAAATGGAAATGAGGTCTTTGACTGTTTTGCAATTCAAAATACAAATTATAAAAATTTGACAAAGGCGCTTTGTTTAGTATTTTTTATTATTAAAGTTGTTTTATCTTTCAGACATTAAAGTGGTTGGCGACTCGGTATACAAAATAAATGAGTGCGGGTTTAACTTTCGACACATAAACAAGGATCTGTAAATAATTCTGGTTGTATAGGTTATGTGAGCTTTGGTCATCTTAATTACTATACCTATAATATGACTATGATAAATATCCAAACATCATATAAAGATAGAGTAGATGGTAGACTTGTGATGTAGATGCATGTGACATTGCCATACTGCCTCATGGATCTATCTTTAGTGTCTATAGATGATGGTTTCTCTTTCCATCAGAAGAGCCAATAATAATAATAATAATAATTTCGTAAATGTGAAAGTCAACTTTAAAGTGTAACAGATAGACATACTGTAGATCGATAACAACATACACCGGTTATTATTTTTTTTTTAAATCAATGAAGGTACTGAAATAACAATTGAAACTTGTATGAAAGATTACATTGTTGAAATGTTACTGAACTCTTGGGCAATGCGGCACGGGTCCAGCTCACAGAAAGTGATTCCGTAGGTCAGCTAGAATTAAGATATACATTTACGGAATTGCTTCAATCATATAAAAATATTCGTTTTGAAATAATATTAACTAGCCATCATCCCGTGTGCAAAATAAGTTAATTGACAAACCAATAAAATCTCTTTTAAGCTAACAACAGACTTTAGGCATAGAGAAAATAGCATATCTTAATATATATAAATTACGTATCACGTTGTATGTTCGTAATGGACTCCGAAATTACTTAACCGATTTCAATGAATTTTTGTAGATATCTACTGTTTGGCCAAACTTAATAGATAGTATAGTTTTTTTATCTTAATTAACTTTCCCCTCCCTCAAGTACCCCTGCAAAATATATTCAATACAAGTAATTTGTATAGCAAAACAACGTTTGCCTGGTAAGCTCATCTTAATATATAAAAGTACGTGTCATGTTGATTGTTCGCTATGCATTCCTAAACTCCTGAAACGATATTTCAATAAAATTATGTAGATATCTAATAAAAAAATTAAAAAAACTATCCTAACTTAAAAGATAGGATAGTTTTTTCTCAATTAACTACCGGCCACCCTCAAGTGCTCTACCAAAAATATTCAATACTAGCTGACCCGGCAAACATTGTTCTGACTTTTTAACTACTCGCTCGCTTTTTTACTACAATGATTGCTCGCTATGCATTCCTAAACTACTGAAACGATTTCAATGAAATTTCGTATATGTCTACTGTTTGGTCCAACTTAAATTACCCCCCCCCCCCTTCCCTTCCCTCCCGCAAGTGCCCTACCAACATATTCAATACAAGTAATTTGTATGGCACGACAGCGTTTGCCGGGTCAGCTAGTATGTGTATATATTATCATGCAGGTCAAATGAATGTGGTGTGAGTAATTTTTACTTTTATTAATCTAATGTATTTTTAATGCATATTTTAAAAAAAGTTTTCTGCAGTCCTTCGAAATGAAAACTTTTACTGTGCCAAACTTCAAATTTTTTGTTCACTTAATTGTCAGAATGGGGTGCAATTATTTGATTAACGTATCTATATATACAAAAGTCAATGCCACTTTTCGTTGTAATTTTATAACTCAAGAACGGGCTCAACTATCACAACCAAATGTTTAGGTTTTGTTTGGACTGTTTAGTAGATGTTTATGTTAAGTTTGCACAAAATCGGTAGAGCGGTTCTTCATTTATCACATTTTTTGTGAATTTGATGTTCCTCTTAATTTTATTTTTAATATTTCACTTTATACGTAGCGAAGCACGTACCGGGCCGCTAGTTAATATATAGATAATTCAAATAAGTCAGTAATGATTGAAAATAAACGTTAATTAAAAGTAGTGCTCAGATACACCTATCTCCTAAGCTAATTAAACATGTGATGAAAAAATGTATTAACCGATTTCTCTATTTTCTATATAAAATATTTTGCGTGATGGTTATAATTATTCGCTAAAATTGAATTTAAGGACATTTGTTTTAAACGTATAAACGCCTTGTAACGAAGCCTGGCGAAGAAATAGCCTGCGTCTATTTTTCCTGACAAATATAATCCTAGAACATTTAAGAGTAGAGTGAATAGGTGTTTTTTGGATGGGCGTGTCTTCGTCTTTATCGACATGTTCCACCAGGTACGATGGAAGACAAACCCCTATTCCAATTAAATCCAAAAAAAATCTGCCGCAACCGACTTTTTATTTCCTGTGTCTCTAAAGTCTCGCATCATTCCTGCCGCTAAATTCCATCATCGGACATCACGTCAAAATTTAAAGTTCCATCCTCACCAACTCGATGTCATGAAATTCACAACCGTACGCTTTTTTCGGCACTTTTTCCCTCGCACTACTGTTTTGTGGAATCAATTGCCCTCGGGGGTGTTTCCAAACGGATATGACTTAGGGACTTTAAAAAAACAAGCTTATTCATTCTTAAAAGGCCGGCAACGCCCTAAAAATTAAAATAGCGGGAAGTATATACCTACCCTTCCAAACAAGAACTTTCAAAATGGGTTCATAAATGACAGAGTACTGAGGTAAAATACATAAAAAGGGAAAAAACATACAGATGAATTTATTTTCCTTCTTTTGGAAAGTCGGTTTGGTAAATCTGATTTCTGATTAATATCTGTTTAAATTTAATTTTACTGGTTTGGTTAAAAAAGTATTTTCTATTTAGTGATTAGCATTTTTGTTCATTAACTCACAAATAATAATACACTTTTAAACAAAGCTAATATTAATTAAACGCCAAAAATCGTAAAACTTACATTATTTTAACGGCAAAGGTCGTTTGTTAAAAAAAAAAGATTTTTTTTGTTTATTCTATGATGGCATTTGGCCACAGACAATCGTTAATAAATATCAATTTTTAATAGTTTATCTAATATGCATTTCCTTCTAATAAAGACATTTATCAGTTTAATCTCTATTCACGAATTTATAAAGGTAAATAGTAACCTTACACTTAAATAAATATTGCGAAATTCATATACTCGAGGTTCACCCAAAACTAGCTCTGCTGTACTTATGACATATGGCCCATCTAACGACAAATCAGGCAGTAGTTTGCCAGAATAAAATTTGTATCCACAATCCCATGCGTTTAATACATATTGAAGACCATTATACCAATAATTAGACATTACCACCGAACAGGATCGCCGCTAGACCAACAAAACAGAGCGTCGCTGGAAATAATCTCGGGTAAAAACACCAACATCGCATATTTTTAAATTGCTTTCATAACAATTTCGAGGAAAATTGAGAAAATTGCTGGAGGATTGGAAAGCTAATTAGATTAAACGCGGTATTTTGCTAGGACGCTTTGTTGTATAATTTTCAAATATTTATATAAGACAATAATATTAGCTTTCGTGATATAACTTAGTGTAATAACACCGCACCGAAAAAGCAAAAAATTTGCTGTCCAAATTTAGGCGTTATTTCATGCGGTATATTTTTCATAAAGTATCCGTGTTGGTCCGAACTGTCCCCGTGTTAGTCCTGTCCCATTTGAAGAATAGATAGATTATCTGCCTTTTTGCCGGGTAGTTCGTAAAAAGCAAATGGCTGGCTATAAATCCCCGTGTTGGTTCCGGGCTCCTTTGAAAAATAGGCCAACTGCCGTTCTGCCAGGCAGGTCGTAAAAGGCTACCGACTGGCTATGCGAGTCACTACCATCGTGGCTACTAGGTGGTAACTTTCTAAATTGTCTCGCTCGAGTCTGGTAACACTGCCTTACCTATTCCTGCCGTAATAGCGTCGCTAGTGTCGATAGTGCTTATCGCTGTCGTATTCCGGTTTGGAGAATAAGGTAACCGGTAAACTTATGCATGTGGCATTCGATCTTGCCATTAGATAGCAACGCGCCATTAACATATTTGGTGTCTAAAGGTGATGGTAGACACTTGACTCTTTTCATCGGGAGACCTATATGCTTGTTTTTTATCTTATTATATAATAAAAATTGTGTCTACTAGGTGGTAAAGTTCTGCAACGTTTCGCTCGAGTACGGTACCACCGCCTTACTTATTTCTGCCACAATAGCGTCGGTATATAAGCAATAGTTATCCCTTTCCATCAAGTAAATCTTTGCTTGTTTATTATTCTATAAAAACACTCACTAATCAAACATTCTTACCTTTTCAGAGTCAAGCTATGAGAATCGTACGTACTGTTGGGCAGGCGTTTGAAGTATGTCACAAAATGCAGGTCAACAGTCCTGATCAACCAGCCCCGTCCACCTCTTCGGCTCCCGACGAACAGATTATTGATCACGTCAGTGATGTTGTTAGAGGTTCGTATTGTACAACACAATCTATATAATACAAATGTTGTTAACAAAAATACATTTATTGTGTATTTTTGTTAACAACATTTGTAAAACGAGTTTTATAAAACAGATTTATAAAACGAGTAAAAAACCTGTCCGTCCCGAAAAGGGGTTTGTAGGTCGATGACATTATTAAAGAAAAGAAAATTATTCTATTTATAAAAAGAATATTATTCTATTTATAAAAACAAAAATATTATGATACTTTAAAATGCGTTCGTTACCTTTTGGTAAAAATTAGAAAATATTGTAAACTGGACATACAATCCGTCCGTTAGCGGCAACACGCCTTTTATGCTGCCTCGATCGCAGGCGGCTATAACTTAAAGTAGCTATAACGTAAAGCTTTCTTAAAAGTTAAGAAGTAATTTTTTACTAGGACTCATAAATGTCATACTTTGGGTTGTCATAAGTAATGCTTAAAAATAAGATTAATTATTTTGATCGGGATTTATTTATCAATATTCAAAAATAATCTATAGTATGATCGTATATGGTATTGGTAGCTTAAACAAATAATGCCTTTGACGATCGGACAGGACTTTTAACGTACATCGTTTTTACATCGACAATCGTGCGTAAAGTGCCGACTTAAGTCAACGCACCATTAACATCTTTTGATGTCTATAGATGATTGTTGTCTCTTTCCATCAGAAGAGCCATCTGCTTATTTTTAAAATTATAATATATAATAAAAAACCTAGTAAAAGCAAGTAATAAATATTCTCGGGTAAAAACTTTCGTAAGGTACCGATTTTAATGTATCAGATATTTATTTATCGTCACTAAAAAAATTAAAAATTTTAAGTGGATAGGCTAACAAAACTTTTCACTGAATTTTCCCAATTCTTACCAAGTTTACAATTCCCGTGTTTAATCATTTTATTTTTGAATATTATTGATTAATGTATGAGACATATCTACCTATAATCAATCGATGAATACAATTCAGGCGTGTAACAGACGATTGATTGTGCCGATCATAACAATGTCAAAATCATCTGCAATAACGTGTTCATATGAGAAATTTAAGTAGTTTTCTCGAATTGCATATATCGTAGGAAAAAATTGCACATATTTCATTCGTTCTATTAAATTTTATTAGTTACTTAAAACATTGAAATTTGTGTATTTTTTTACGCCAGTTATATTGTTGCTACAATTATATTACCGTTTGAAAAATGATCGCTGTGAATATTTCATCCCTATTTTGTTGTTAATTCTCTTGTGCTAGCATATGTGTACTGCTATATTGAGTTTTACCTCCATTCAAAATCTGAAGGGACCCCAATTACTAACGCCTTTGCCTGCAACAGCGCTGCCATTCATTTTCGTTTGATGTTTAGAGTCCGGTCAAACCGGCGCATCCATGACAGAAACACGTCTGAAAATCGGAGTATATTTGAAGTACTCTTAAGTCACAAGGGAGATCTATCAAGTGCGTCGGAGTGCCGGCTTGGTTAAATAATTCTGTAGCATCATTGATATAAAAAAACCCAAGATGCACAGTCCCGAACAAAACCGACAGCTAAAAGTGTCCCTAATTTCATTTAAATAGTTATAGATATGGCAAAAAACATATGTCGTTGCATATCCAACCTTAAGCGCAAGATTATTTGAAATGAGCGCACAATTTTAAATTATGCGCTCATTTTGGAGGACGTTTTTGAGACACTGATTGTGTATCTTGGGTTTTTTAAATCAATGTGTAGCATTAATAAGCTGTTGTGGCCTACAGAACACTGCTCATTTTGTCTCATCCAATTAAAACTGAAATTATATTTAAATAAAAGAGACAAAATGAGTGGCAGTTGAAGCCTTCGATGAAACTAGTTTATTAATAGAAGCATTATTTCTTAGCGTTGCTTACATTGCTTAGCGAATATTGACTTTGCGAATATTTATATTGCGAATATTTATATCTGTGTACATTTTTCTGTTTATTTTAGACTAGCTGACCCGCGTTGTTTCGCCCACCATGATCAACTCTTCGATACAGTTTTTCATACAAACTTTATCCACTATTACAGTCCCTTATGAAATGATATTTTAACAAACGTTAACTTATGTTTGACTTTGAAACTTCAACTATTTTTATGCCGATTTTCGTCAAAATCGATTGAGCAGTTTAACCGAGAAAGCATAACAAAGAAATAAACTCACTTTCGTATTTATAATACTAGCTGTACCCTGTAGCTAGCTGCATTATAAAAGTCTCTGATGAATCCAACGGAAACAACTTATTTTTCCGAGGGAAAACGTATATTATGTGCTATTTCAGGTCATCATAAGCATGTGTGCAAAATTTCATCCAAATCGATTAAGTTGTTTTTGCGTAATTGAGGAACAAACATCTATCTATACTTGTTAATGTTAAATATAGATTATAGGATGTATTTTTGATTATAACATTGATGATTGTGATATTTATGAATCATATCAGACTCAAATCCCTATTTACAATAAAAAATATTTGTTTCACCTCGGCGGATTGATCCTTAGCCAAGGACAGTTTTTTATATGCTAAAAAAGTCGCTCGTAGAGAAAGAATTGACTTATTTTTATTTTATTTCCAGTTATTTTATTATATACTAGCTGTTGCCAGCGACTTCGTCCGCGCGGACTTCGTTTACTCCGCACTGCTCCTCCCCCGTAGGCGATAGCGTGATAATATGTAGCCTATATGTTGACCCGACCTGTTAGTAATATTAATAGAAAATTTGAAGTAAATCCATGCAGTACTTTTTGAGTTTACCCTGGACATATATACAAACAAACAGACAAACAGACAAACAGACAAACAGACAAACAGACAAACAGACAAACAGACAAACAGACAAACAGACAAACAGACAAACAGACAAACAGACAAACAGACAAACAGACAAACAGACAAACAGACAAACAGACAAACAGACAAACAGACAAACAGACAAACAGACAAACAGACAAACAGACAAACAGACAAACAGACAAACAGACAAACAGACAAACAGACAAACAGACAAACAGACAAACAGACAAACAGACAAACAGACAAACAGACAAACAGACAAACAGACAAACAGACAAACAGACAAACAGACAAACAGACAAACAGACAAACAGACAAACAGACAAACAGACAAACAGACAAACAGACAAACAGACAAACAGACAAACAGACAAACAGACAAACAGACAAACAGACAAACAGACAAACAGACAAACAGACAAACAGACAAACAGACAAACATACAAACAGACAAACAGACAAACAGACAAACAGACAAACAGACAAACAGACAAACAGACAAACAGACAAACAGACAAACAGACAAACAGACAAACAGACAAACAGACAAACAGACAAACAGACAAACAGACAAACAGACAAACAGACAAACAGACAAACAGACAAACAGACAAACAGACAAACAGACAAACAGACAAACAGACAAACAGACAAACAGACAAACAGACAAACAGACAAACAGACAAACAGACAAACAGACAAACAGACAAACAGACAAACAGACAAACAGACAAACAGACAAACAGACAGATAAACAGACGAACAGACAAAAATTCTAAAAACTATATTTTTGGCTTCGATATCGATTGTAAATCACGCCCCAAGTATTCTTTTAAAAAAATATTCAATGTACAGTTTTGACTTTCCTACGATTTTATTATATGTATAGATATTTATTACTTATTTCCAGTTTACAAAGTATGTTATAGACTAACGATTCTGTCTTCGTGGAATTTAAATGATTTCATTATTCGGTATGTAATATAAGTAAGCTAAACTGAATAAACTATGCTATTGTCGAGCATCATTAGAAAGTTTTAAGGATGTAACTTGAAATGTTGACGCCATACGGTATGTTATAATAAGGTTTATATTATAAAGTTTACGGAGTGGTATTCCTTAAACTATAGACTTCTACGGCGATTTTTTGTTTGAAAGGAGAGGGGGATTTTTGGGCCCAAATGTAAAGGGTTAAGGTGTGGATCAAAAAAATGGTACTATTTTTCTATTTCAAAGTTCAAAATATTAGCTTCATCCGCTTTCTGAGAAAAAAGAAATCACGAAAATAAGTTTGTGGTACTATAATTGTATAATCGATAAAATTATAATCGATTTATGTAAATAATTTAATCGAAATAGAAGCTCGTAAGTATATGTAAAAGTGTATTCTTGATTAATACTTAGTTTAATCAACAGTAAGTACCATAAGTATTTTACAAACCAATTATAATATAAAAAGAAAAAAATAATCGATACAATTTAAATAATTGATTGATTACATTACATCGAATTTAATACGATTTAATGTCTGTGGATTTAGTACAGTCAAAAGTGACAATTACAACCATAGACTAATTACAACTGACATCACTGACAGCTCGCAAGAGTCGCAAGTCGCGGATTTCCCTCTTTGCTATTTTACGTACCTATAGGGAAGCATCCTTTAATTTGTGATTTCTAAAAATCTGTGTTTTAGACTTTTAGTATTGTGTCAATTTATAAATGTGAAACATAGTTGCCTGTGTTACAAGTATCAGCTGTTCATATAATAGTAAACGGATAAACTATACCGTAGTATCGTAACCTTACTTTTAGTGAATATTTTATATCTCTGTTCTCAGATTGCTAAAATCTGTAAAACTTTCAGTATTTATATAATGTTAAACTTGCTATTAACTAACATAATTTTCATCCTATTACAAGAGGGCCCAAGATTGTATGGAACGGTATCAGTCTCCTTTGAATCTATCAATCTCTAGACATATATGACAACCTACAAATAATTTTCTTAATTAAATAGGCTACTTACGAAACTTACGTACCTAGTTCATAGAAAATACTATTATATTATATTTGAACATTGTAACGCCCACTTCTACAGAGCAGTTGCGAGTCAGTAATTCCGTTAATATTGGAAGTGTTGTTTATATCACAAGACAATTAATCTTTTAATAAAAAGTGATAGACTATATCCATACACTTCTAAGTAATAACATACTTGACGAGGCATGCGCGACGCCAATTGTGTCCACTAAATGTAGTCTATGGACTGCACCTACTTCATTTCGTTATGGACCCCGGTAAGACACGTTGCGTATTCAAATACTCAACTTATAGCAAACAAGCAGATGGGTCTCCTGATGGAAAGAGTCAACCATCGCCTATAGACACCAAAGATGTTAATGGTGCGTTGTTATCTTGTGGCGAGGTCTAATGCCACATGCATAAGTTTACCCGCTACCTTACCCTCAAAACCGGAACACGACAGCGACAAGCACTGACGCTATTGCGGCAGGAATAGGTAAGGCAGTGGTACCAGACCCGGGCGAGACAATGCAGAACTCTACCACCTAGTAGCCACGATGGTAGTGACTCGAAAGCCAATCGGTCGCCTTTTACAACCTGCCTGGCAGAACGGCAGTTGGCCTATTCTTCAAAGGAGGCCGGGACCAACACGGCGGAAAAAAGATACTTTAAAAAGATACTATAAATATTACAAACTAACTGCAGCGTGGATCCCACTGCATTATAAAAGTTCCCGTACCCGTGGGATCACTATACTATTCCAGGTCATCATCTATCTGTGAGCCAAGTTTCATTCAAATCCGTTCAGTAGTTTTTGCGTGATCGAGTAACAAACATCAATCCATCCAAACATCTAAATATCCAAACTTTCACATTTATAATAATACTAGCTGTGCCCGCGACTTCGTTCGCGTGGAAAAATTTCTAAAATAAAAACCCGCATAGTTCCCGTTCCCGTGGGATTTCCGGGATAAGAACTATCTTATGTCCTTTCTTGGGTGTCAAACTATATTTGTACCAAATTTTATCCAAATCGGTTCAGTGGTTTGGCCGTGAAAGCGTTACAGACAGACAGACAGACATACAGTTACTTTCGCATTTATAATATTAGTATGGATAGATCATTAAGTCACTTGGCAAGAGTTTGATTTCTATAGCTACATCTATTTTTTGGGCACGTCATTTTAATCGGAATGTATAGTATAGAAAAACCAATAAATTTTGTTGAATGAAACGCTTCACGGCGGTTACGACCTTTTGATCGCAAAAAAATACGTCCTTGTTAGCTGCAGCGCTGCTTAATAACTATGGGTTTGGTTGGATAATTTATTATTAATAGCGATTGCCTGTGGTCAATATATGTCACATGTATACTCGTATAGTGTATGTAACATTTGTTTTTATTAATTTTTTTAAAAAAATATTATGCTCCTGTTTTTTTTTAGTGGTGGGAGAAATGAGCAGGTGGTGCACCTGATGGTAAGTAATCACCACCACTCATGAATATCTGCAATACCGGGGTTCTTGCGTTGCCGGCCTTTTGAGAATGAATAAGCTCGTTTCTTGAAGTTCCCTAAGTCGTATCCGTTCAGAAACACCCCCGAGGGTAATAGATTCCACAAAGGAGTAGTGCGAGGCAAAAAGTGCCGACAAATGCGCACGGTTGTCGCACGGATCTCCAGACATCGAAGTGGTGAGGATGGAACTTTAAATTTTGTCACGATGTCCGATGGTGGCGATACATCGATGATGGAATTTAGCGGAAGGAATTAGTCCGAACAACTAGTCAGAACACTCCCCATGGTAAATACAGTAACAGATGTAGCGCGAACCTACATCTCTGCGTAACGCCAAAGAGTCAAGCCGATTAAAAATACCCTGGTCGTCGACGATTCGAACCACTCTACGTTGAATGCGATCAAGAGGAAGAAGCTAGTCCTCCGCAATGTAAACTAAACCGTGCTAAATTTCTTACTCTAGCGTTCGCGCAATTATCTTAAAAAGAGGTCCAACATTTTTCTTTCACGTAAGTATATATTTCAGCGCTGCAGTGATTATTGGTTTACACAGACACGAAACACGACTTTTACATAGCGTAGCTTCTCTAGTACATAGTACATTAATCTCTCTAAGTCTCTAATTATCCATACTAATATTATAAATGCGAAAGTAACTCTGTCTGTCTGTCTGTCTGTCTCTTCTTCACACCTAAACCACTGAAACTGATTTGGATGGAATTTGGTACATATATATTTTGAAACCCAAAAAAGGACATAGGATAGTTTTTATACCAAAAAATCCCACAGGAACGGGAACAGAACAGAACACGGGAAGTCGCGGGTACAGCTAGTATCAAATATATTAATGATGTGTTGTTATCTATATGGTAGGGATATACTACTGCATATAAATATACCATGTGCTTCAAACGGAAAGATATCAGGAATAATCATTGAAGCTCTGGCGGTAAGAAAACCAAACTCGAATAAGATGCTGTAGAACTCTACCACACACTATTTGCATCATTTGTCTTACAACATCAGGTATCACGTAACACATAGTCTATAGTATAATTAAGTCTACATCAATCTGTAGCGTCTGCCAATACATTTCCTTTTATAAATCGTAAGATAGCAAACAAGCTGATGACTCTCTTGCTGGAATGTGTAAACCGACACCTATAGGCACAAAAGATATTGACAGTGAGTTTCTATCATCTCTATGATCTATCACGAATAAGTTTACCGACTATCTTACCCTTTAAACCAGGACACGACCGTGACAAACACTGACGATATTGCGGTAGGAATAGGAAAGGCATGATAGCAAACCAGGGCGATACATTGTAGACTTCTACCACTTATAAGTAGCCACGATCGTAGTGACTCGCGTGGCTAATCGTTCGCCTCTTGCGAACTTCATGGTAGAAGGGTTGATGGTCTATTCTCCAAAGAAAGCCCTTTAAATTTCGCGAAGAATAGCATTACATATTTTTAATAACTCACTAGCCATTTATCATTTTGAAAAATTTTGTCGGTATATCTGCATGTAGGTCCCGCTACTACTACAGTGTAGTTTGCCCTATTATAACATTGGTCTTTCGAGAACTTTTCTCCCGTGTTGCCTCGGACTCCCTTTGAAGAATAGAACGTCATCTATCTTTCTGCCACGCAGTTCGTAAGAGGTGAACGATTTACTATGCGACTCACTACTATCGTTGCTATTAGGTGGTAGAGTCTTGCACTGCCTCGCCCACGTCTGGTACCACCGCCTTACCTTTTCATGCCGCAATAATAATAATAGTGCTTCTCACTGTCGTATTCTAGTTTTGAGGGTAAGGTAGCCGGTAAACTTATGCATGTGGCATTAAGACCCAGCTAAAAAAGGTAACGCTTCTCTGGTGTATATAGGCATGGTTTGTCTCTTTTCGTCAGGAGAGCCATCTGATTTTTTGTTATTTTATGATAAAAAAATATGTATGCGGTTGACCTTATAGGCCTACTCTGTAACATTGCGCTAAATTTTAAGCTTAAATGAGTAAAAACTATAAGCATAGATTTGTTTAGTTCAAACATTTATTTTGTTAAATATGGCAGTATATTGATTTTTGAAAAGCTGCATATTTTGGAAACGATGATCGATTTTGATCTTTCGAATGGCATTCAACTAAATTTTTGAGACTTAAAGTTTTGCCTTAGCGCATTAACAATAGGTTGAAAAATTTCGACGCAATGTTAAAAACATTGTTTTCAAAAATTTTTGTCATTGATAAATCTCAAACAAATTGACTGATTTTGATGTAATATTAAGTAAGTTTGCTAAAAACAATTGTAATATTTATTTTGAAATGTTGTAACTTTTGAAACTAAGATTAGATTTTGGTTTTTGAAACGGCATTTGACGTCTTTTAAGTACTAAAATATCGTAGAATACCAAAAAAAAAAAATTCGAAGTTATGTCTTAAAAACACTATTTTTAAAATTTTTCGTCAACGACTACTCCCGAACGGATTTATAACCGATTTTAAATCAATTTATGCATTACACGTAATTTTTTGAGTAATAGAGTTGATTAGTCTCTAATTAGATTAATATTAAATCGGTACGTTAATCTGGAAGTTATATTAAAAAAAATACTGTTTCGCCAACACTTTTTTGAGGTTTTTTCAAAAATTTCAAAACATCCTGAGCCGACTTGATTCAAATTTTCAGAAATTCTTAGTTGAGCGGAATCCAATCGAAAGCCATCAAGATCAAGCCGTTCAAAAGTTATGATATGTTTACATACACACACATACACACATACACACACACATACATAAATACATACTGACGTCATCGTGAAGATAGTCGGAAAAAGTTCTTAGGACCACAAAACGTGGAGATGGGAGTAACATTTTTTACAATTTTTGCCTATCTGTCTTTCGTCTGTCTGTCTTTCTGTCTGTTAATTCCGGCTAATCTCTGAAACAGCTGGACTGATTTTGCGGGACTTTCACTGGCAGATAGCTGATGTACTAAGGAGTAACTTAGGTTACTTTTATTTCAAAATCTGTTGCACGCGGACGAAGTTGGGGTCACATCTAGTAATAAATAATATACGTTTTAACGTTGTAAAGTTTCACCCTGATTGGTGGAGTACTTTAGAAAATTTCTGATGTACGTTGTGTAGTAATATGTTTGCAATATTTTCAATGCTCGCCAGTTACAAACACTTATCTCCATAATATAAAAACATATTTATCGCAATCGCTACGAGAGTCTCCATACATACCTAAATAATCTTCACACTGACTGATAGCACTTAATATTAGCTATGTCCACACTGTGCCATTTTCTCTTCAACTTTCATCGTCATCATGCAATTCAACTTTCGTTTGGCGCATTCAATAATTGAATGCGTCAAGGAACGCAACGCTAACATATTCATTTGAGTTTCCGTCAGCTTGTTGAAACATGCGCGATGAGAACGTGGTGGAATATGTGCGGCTCACTTGGTCATAAGATGTTCCAGAACCAGGAACCAAGCGAAAGTTTTGGAAAACTTTCAAACCATCGTTTCCCTTTATTTTATTTGTGTAAAGTTTATGATTTGGATGTCAAAGTTGTGAAAAATTTCTGTAATCTTCATCAAAATTCAACGCTATTTCTTTTTCTTCTCCACCCTCTTGTTGAAAGCTTTGTGGCACAGAAATCCACCCGACGCGGAAACACGAGTATCACAGCGCGCGCTACGCTTTCAACTGTCAGAACGCATGCGTCTAGGGCATGCCTCACGTGCGCTGTTGTCTGCGCTGTGAGGTGTGATGCATGCCCTTGATGAACAAAAAGTTGCATAGTATGGACATACGAGTAGCTCTGACTTATTCAAGTAACACAATCAAATAAAGAAAATATTACAATGCAATGCGATCCATACATGTAACTGCACTCATTTTATTGCTCTGAAAGTAGAGGCCATTTTTTAATTTTGGATATTGGGATTAAAAAAGATTTATTGCTCACGTAAATTATTATAGGAATAAAAAAATACTTGGCAAAACCAAGAAATAACTCTCAACCGCGAATGCCAATATGAAGCTATAACAGTTTACACTTTACACTTGACTTCTATGTTAAGCTATCAATACACTAGCGACACAAAATAAATAGGTACAGAAGTTATACTCATACATGTATCTCTTTTCACTTTTTATACCTACGCACGACGGTCACGCTAGGGTTATTAACTTTAGCTTTTGCACAAAAAACTGTTAGTAGCACTCGTATTTAACTAGATGTTTGATTTATTGTTGAGAATGAACAAGAAGAACGGAAACTTACACAAATAATAACTAAAATATTTTAATGATATTGTTGTACCTATTACAAATATTCTGTACAAAAAATTTCATTAAAGCGTGTCCAAGCGGGTGGCATTCGCGCTTACACTATTCTTAATCTTTTCGAGATATCGCGTCCGTGGAAGGTGTCTATGTGTGCATTTCTAAATGCCCTTTGTATGTAGGTTGACTTCTGTACCTATTTTTTTTGTGCTAGCGGGTAATGGTGTGTCGCACATCAAGAGTATATCAGTTTCATAATATAATAACTTCTGTGATTCACGGCCAATATTACAGACGCGTCACTGACACTTGGCAACGAATTATATAATATTAAAAAGTACGGAATGTTTGATCTTGTTCAGAAATGAGTTAGTAACATAATCTCGCTCGTGATTTGTTGATGTCATGTATTAATAACGCGTCATACGATTTGAGACAAACTTATCCCTTATTTTTAATGTCACACACCGCAACGACACACTAGTATCTACAGTAACTTTTAAAATATACTGTAATAGTAAAATCGTATGAAATGTACGTGATCTTTGTAGTTGTATACAACTAACCCATTAAATGCCCGTTGGTTGAGTGATTAACGACATTAACTATGAAAGATGGGGTTCGGGTTCGTTTCGCGACGGGGAAAAGCAAGCAAGCCAAAGTTTAAGGGCATGAATATTTGTATATTTGAGTTTGGGTGTTTGTTAAATATATTTCAGTATTTACATATATATTTCTTTGTATTTATTAGTATTTAGTATCGTTTACTTAACACCCATAACCTAAGCAAATAATTTGTTTACTATATCCAGCAGAGTGTAATTTGTCAAGCAAAATTTATTTATTTAAGCAGTATATTTTTTTTTAATACATGCATTGCAAATTTACACAATCGCGAGTATGTTCCAGCCTTATACCGCAAACACACGGTTCGCTGAGTGCATCATCGTAAAGTCCAAACTGCAAACTGATTTGTGCCAAGTATTGAGATATAATTATTGAAAACTATCATAGTTATGTATTATGATTTACGGATGACGTGAACTAGTTACAAATTCGGGCGTGAAATGTCATTATATTGTTCACTTATACTATTACTTGTTGACCCGGCAAACGTTATTCTGCCATATGATGATGTGGAGTACAGCGGTGCATCCGGAACCGGCATATAGTTGCCTAAAAGTGGACTCCAGCCTACTTTTGTAATTTAATAATTATGGTTAACGCAAATAAATAAATTTATTATTAATTTATTATTATTATATGAAATACGAGCTTCACTCGCAGCCCGCTGCATTACAAAAGTTGGTGAATCTCACGGGAATAACTAATTTTTCCGATATTATAAGTATTGTACGTGCTGTTTCAAGCCATCTTCTACATGTGTGCCAAATCTCATCCAAAGCCGTTTTTCGTGATTGAGTAACAGACATTCATATATATCCAAACATCCAAACTTTCGCATTTATAATACTAATATCGATTTTTAGTGAATATTTTGGTGGTAAATGGGAATGAAAATTTAGGATTACAATTTTTTATGCCAAATAAAAAACGTAAAAACCATAAAAAAAATAGAGACAAAAAAGTTCTGTTTAGGGACAGCCTAATTATCTAGTAGTATAAAATAAACTTCACGCTCTATTCTTATAATTACCAAATATAAAAATCAGTAGAATCGTTTCGTAGTGTGACAATAAATACCATGACACTGGATAATATACCTATATTAGATTTGTTTCCAGTTACAAAATATTTATGCCCAAAACCCGGAGTGTGATTAAGTGTAAGATGCGTTGATGTTAAGCCCGGATGCTTATGTTTTTAACTCTATTGTATAGATTTAATGTTGCCTATCTGGACATATACCTTTTTGTTGTCGAGGAAAAACAATGTTTACCTAGTATTTTTTTGCACTAATTAGTACAGGGGATACAGGAATTTTGTGCCTCTTAATATTTTTTATAGATAAGTTCAGTATGACGTACTATTTGTAAATGCACAAAATAATTACAACTAGAGGGGGAGAAAGTGCTGCCATTTTGCGGAAATCTATTTAAAATAGATTTATCGCAGATTCTCAGTCTTGGTCTCTCCCGATACCTGCACCCATCCAAATTCGTATTGTACATCTGTTTTGCCATTGATTACAGATTTTTATGAACAGGAACCTAAACTGCCTAAGTTAGAAATCATTCAAACATTGAAAACTACGGAAATAATATTATCTTCTATATACATATAATAACATCGTAGGAAAGTCAGTGTATGTCCGGGGTAAACTCAAAAAGTACTGCATGGATTTACTTCAAATTTTGCATGAATATTACTTATAGATCGGGTCAACATATAGGCTACATATTATCACGCTATCACCTACAGGGGAGGAGCTGTGCGGAGTAAACGAAGTCCACGCGAACGAAGTCGCGGGCAACAGCTAGTAACAAATATTTTCATCTGCGTTTTTTTCTAAAACGTTTTAATACTTTTCCGTCGCACCTGTAGCACTGTTTACATTGAATCGCCGCATCTTAATTACCGTCTATTCTTTCCTGTGAGACGGTGGATTATAATTAGCCATAGTTTTATGACATCCGACGCAACCGACGCGGACGCACTCGTCCCAGTCAGTATGAAACTACGTCATTGTTTTATTACTTTCATGACGGCTTACATTATTGTTCTTGTAATAACTGTATACGTTATTATGTTACGATATTTATGTCATATAATGCAATTAAATATTCAGTTTAATTGCATAATATAAATCATGAATAAATAAATAATTTTTTCTGAACAAATAGGTAACACGAATTGGGCTAACCCCAAAATGAGCAAATTATATGCTTGTGGTATGGCTGTAAATCAACGATACCAATACATATAGAAATACAATATACATATAGAAATACGCAGGCCAATTCTATAATTCGAGTTTCCAAATGGCATCGGTCAGATTACAAAGACGAATATGTTTTAGAAAGTGACATACACCAAATGTAAAATGTTTTCATTATAATACTAACGACCCACCCCGGCTTTGAACGAGTACAATATAAGCGTGCAAAAATAGGTCTAAACGATAAATCTTTGAAATTCTCGGCCTTTCTCTAGCATATTATGCATGTATTATACATGTAAACCTTCCTCTTGAACCACTCTGTCTATCGATAAAAACCGCATTAAAATCCGTTGCGTATTTAGAGCTAAACGAACATACAGTGGAAGCGACTTTGTTTTATACTAGGTATGCACCTATGTAAAGAATATGCATGAAATAAAAGATCTAAACGGACATACAGTGGAAGCGACTTTGTTTTATACTAGGTAGGTACCTATGTAAAGAATATGCATGAAATAAAAGATCTAAACGAACATACAGTGGAAGCGACTTTGTTTTATACTAGGTAGGCACCTATGTAAAGAATATGCATGAAATAAAAGATCTAAACGGACATACAGTGGAAGCGACTTTGTTTTATACTAGGTAGGTACCTATGTAAAGAATATGCATGAAATAAAAGATCTAAACGGACATACAGTGGAAGCGACTTTGTTTTATACTAGGTAGGTACCTATGTAAAGAATATGCATGAAATAAAAGATCTAAACGAACATACAGTGGAAGCGACTTTGTTTTATACTAGGTAGGCACCTATGTAAAGAATATGCATGAAATAAAAGATCTAAACGGACATACAGTGGAAGCGACTTTGTTTTATACTAGGTAGGTACCTATGTAAAGAATATGCATGAAATAAAAGATCTAAACGGACATACAGTGGAAGCGACTTTGTTTTATACTAGGTAGGTACCTATGTAAAGAATATGCATGAAATTAATCGCCGCTAATTGCCGTTAACAAATTGCCGCGACATATTGTTTATATTATTTTAAGTAAATAGGTAGCTCATTTGAACATCTTACATAAAAGAGAAGTAGGCTTGCTAGGTTGCTTTTAGGTCCACCTGCAGGCTTAGAATAAACAATGCAAGATACGCATAATAGCAAATAAATATTATTCATTTCATTTTATTTCATTTCATTACGTCTTGATCGAGAAATTGACGTTTGCTTGACCTTGACTAATATCTCAATATTACTTTAATATGCATTCTACGACAAATATTTAAGACATCAGAGATAAATTATTCAAATGTTACTCGAATAGAGAAATCAATTTTGAATGGCACATAATTATAATATGATACTTCCATCGTTATTAAATATGTATACCTATAGACTGGACCGAAATCTCCAAAATAATAAATAATAAATATTCACTGGACAAATTACACTTACTGACCAACCCCAAAGTAAGCAAATTATTAGCTTGTGTTATGGGTGTTAGTCAACGATATATAATAAACACCCAAACCCGGAAATACAAACAATTATGGTCATCACACAAATGCTTGTCCCAGTCGGGGATCGAACCCGCCCGCTCCGTCGATTGCATAGTCAGGGTCATACCACACGAGCAACGGGGCTGTCAAATAACCTTACTACGTTCTCAATTAACTCATAATAAAACGAGTGAATTTAATGCAGCAAACAGAAGATTATTACTATGAAACAATTAATTAATATATTAACAAAGTGTCTAATCGATAAAATGACAGCAAGATTGTCAATCGGTAGAGGAAACAACTGCTGTCGAGTAAAAGTGATAATTTTCTTTTCCTTTGAAGTATCGTGTCGAATCAAGTGTGAAATACGTTAGCGAATAGAGATTTTGACATAAATGTCCAGAAAACAAATCGATAAAATTTTATCGCGCTGCTTATCCTAAGTCTGCTGAAAAAAGGAGACCCCATAGTCAGTCTCCGTCAGCTGTCGGCGATATCCGGAGCTTATAGCTGACATTGACGTAGTTTTTGTCTTCAGCGATTGGTATTGAACGTTAACGTTTATAAAATGACGATGCCGTTTATATAGTGATGAAACATACAAATTGACTTCGACCACGGACCACACAAATACTAATAGACTCAGTGTTGGGCGTAAAATGCATAGCCGCTCATATGAGCTATTACGATATAAAATATCGAACGATCGTAGATATATTATACCGTAAAAAATAGAAATATGCCATATTGTGCTATTTTATCGTGTCGAATAAAAAGCTAAGGCTTACGGAATACCTCTGGAGTGATTTTAGTATTATAACTCTTTATTTCTGTGTGTAAATGTAAGCGACATTGACATCCAAAGAAATTGCCTTAAAGACGTATCCAGTTTAATCTGTGACTTCGGCACATATAATAAACACCCAAATCTAGAAATACAAACATCTATACTCTTCACACAAATGTATGCCACTACAAGCATAACACACGTGTGAAAGATTGTCATAATCAGGGATACATTTTACAATTACTCACTCATGTGTAATAAAAATTTGATTTTCAATTTTGTATACTTACAGTATTTTATAATTTTACGGTGCAAAATTATTAATCATAAAGCAGCTGCATGAAATTTACTGTTTGTATATACAAAGTTTATATAAATAAATTGACAAACAATTTATTATTAAACCTTAAGAGGTTAACAAGAACTAATTTTATTGAAATTGATGTTATTTAAGCAGTTTTTTAAGAAAAACGATTTGTTACAGCACATCACAAAAAATATATGTCAATATTCATACCGTGACCGGACTCGATACATAATTGAACAAAATTGGGTTGATAGAAAATAATTAGGAAGATTGGTCTAAAACACGGAATTTATATTTTCTGTGGTCTAAAATCATCTTTGAACGGTTCTATATCTTTATTTTTCTGGCGTATGGGTCTGCAATTGAAAACATGAAGTCATCATATTCATACCTAAACCGCTAGAGAATCATATTTGACAAATAATCTACACTTTTTTTAATAATAATTATTCATTTTAAGACCTGGCCGCCCAGTTTCACTGATATTGAGCTCTCGTTTACGGTGTGCGCGTAAAATAAAACAAACGTTCCCTATATTTACCCATAATTCGTAGGTATATGTTCATATTACAAACTTTAGATGAGGTCAGCTCTTGCTATTAAAGCTGTCTAGATATTTGATTTGGGTCTACTATTCCAAAACGTACGATGAAATATAAACATAGATTAAACTGGATAGACTTCAAGTTGAAGTGAGAGAGATTTGTTTAAATATTAACATTGACCTCAGCTTATCTTATAAGGGTCAGTAAATGCTTAATTATTTCGCAGCGTCTTTGATGTTTAATTATGTTTATAGTGACATTTAATATTAATCCGTGATTAATATTAACATGTATTTTTTTATGTCATAAGATAGCTTACAAGCAGATGACTCTCCCGATGGAAAGGGAATAATACTAACACTAACACTAACCGATACAAGGCCGAACAGGTAAGTTATTTCTCTCGCTAAACTAAAATATGATAGTGGCCCTTGACGCTATTTTCGAAAAAGAACTCCTATTTTTTTATAATATATGATTGTGAGAGAAAACTATGATTTACAAACATGGAAATTTTAATGGTGCGAAGCTATCTGCGTTGCAAAGCCACCTCTCTACCTCTACCCTCCAAGTACATAAACGGGATCTCGTCAGATCAGACACAAAATACTAATTAGTCTTCAGTATTTTGTAGCTCAGATCAGATAAGATTTCCATCCACAAAACAATCCTCAAAATCAGCGAAACCGTTCAGGAGGACAAGAATTATGAGTACACGTATACCAGCATTACGTATACAAAGATATTACGTAACGTTTCCGATATACTTTGACTAATTTTTGTACATAATGAAATGAAATTTACTTCATATGCTATTATACCGTATACAATATTAGACGGGGTGGCATTGACGGAATTAAAGGCCATGATTACGTTTATGATATACTTGGATTAATCTTTTTACAAAATGAAACGAAATTTACTTCATACGCTATTATATCGTATACATTATTAGACGGAATGGCTTTGACGGAATTAAAAGCCATAGATACGTTTATGATATACTTGGACTAATCTTTGTATAGAATTAAACGAAATTTACTTCATACGCTATTATACCGTATACATTATTAGACGGGATGGCTTTGACGGAATTAAAAGCCATAGATACGTTTATGATATATGATATACTTGGACTAATCTTTGTACAGATTTAAACGAAATTCACTTTATACGCTATTATACCGTATACATTATTAGACGGGATGGCGTCTTGAAATTAAAGGTCATGATTACGTTTATGCTTTTTCTGCAAAATATGTGATGTAACACTTTCTGACCGAATTTTTAACACTGAAATGAGAGGAAGTCTGGATTAGAAGTAAGAGTCTGTGTAAAAATAAGAAAGTAGAAAATAAGAAAATCAAGCAAGCCCATGGCATGGAAATGCATATACAATGTTTGTCTTTTCCATAAGAAGAGCTAGCTGTTTATTTGGTGTCTTATGATGTTAAAAATCTTTATCTTACTTTTCAATCCGGAACGTGACATTGACACATATATAAATGATTGGTCTCGTGGAGCGCAGCGAGACCAATTATTTATCTAAGCATTGACACTATTATGACAGGAAAGGTAAGGCAGTGGTTATACTACCTGTACCATGAGTTACGTGGCAGAACTCTACTAAATATTCTACTTAATAGATATATACAATATTGCCCCCATGTTGGGGTCGATTGAATAATAGACCAACTGCCGTTCTGCCAGGCAAGACGTAAAAGGTGACCGATTAGCTATACGTGTCACTACTACCGTGACTCCTAGGTGGTAGAGTTCCGCAACGTTTCACCCAGGTATGTGACATCACCGCCATTATTTTCGTGTTCGGGTTTGGAGGGGAGATTAACCAGTAAACTTATGTATGCGGCATTGCCGTCCCACCACACGGATAGCATCTCACCAATAACATCTTTGGTGGATGACTTCTCTTTCCATCAGGAGAGCCATCTGCTTGTTTGCTATCTAATGATAAAAAAATACATATATACAGTTCGAATCTACAATCCTTGTGGAATGAACGTCAGTGGATTTGCAAGAGCGAGAAAGAATGACGATATTAAAACCAAGGATTTATAACGATATAATTTCGATATTTTTGCTGTTTCGTGATTGGTTCCCTGCGTTTCATGCTGTTTCGTAATTGGTTCCCCAACTAGCGCTAGAACACAACTTCATAATATCATATACCATAACCAATCACAACGGCGCAAATATATCGAAATCATAACGTTTTAAATCCTTGATTAAAACCTCGCGTTCCTTCCCGTCGTGAAGACGCGACGTGGTAACTGGTCAAGTTAGTGTCTGTTTATTTATCCGGCGTGATTGAGCGCACGCTTGTTATCATTTCGTGTTTGTCTCCATCCCGGAAAGATAAAATGGACTTGACAACAAAATTGAGCACTTTAAAGCTTAAATTTCACAAACGAGTCCCTTTATCCAAAAACAGCTTTCACAGACCTACAATGTTTTTTTAAAAACCTATCCAACAATATCCCATACCCCATAACAAGAGAAAAAAAAATTATGTAGAGGATTCACCCTACATGTAGAGGAGCTACCCAAAAATATTTTTTTAACATTTTATGTTATCACTTTATTATTGTGACTAATGTATATTTTCAATTTTATTTTATTTCAACTTTTTATTTTATTTCAACTTGCGTTGAAATTTTTTAGACTCTAGCAGTCATGATGATCGTGACTCATATAGTCAATTTTCGCCTCTTACGAGGAACAGGTAAGACTGTAGTAATGTAGAGACGGGAATCATTAAGGATATCTGCGCTAGACGGACCGTCAGATATAGCGAAACTCTAAGCTTTCCTAGTTAACTCCGGAACCCTAAAAATAAAGATCTGTAGAAAGAAACATCCATTTTTAGTATTTAAAATCGTCGCGGTTCATTGTATGCCAGATCTTTTAAAATTCTTAAATCACTATATTTTTCCTTTTCTGTCTCCTTTTTGGGTTTAAATATATATTAACTCGCAATAAGACTCAGAGCAATAGCAATCTCTTGCTTACGAGTACACATGTTGCAAAATGAAAATTATTTTTAAAGATAATTTAAAATGACACGCATGCCTGTTAAATAACAACAATCTTCATAAAATTACAGGATTATAACCATCCACTAACACGCAATCCCTCAGGAATGTACCTAAACGTGTGGATGGTGATCGAAGGATTGTTTTTCCTACCGGACTGGCGTGTTGTGATAAATTAATGAGAAAGAATGTAGGATTGTGGTTTAATTAGTGGCTACAACGGTTTTATTTTATCCCGTCGCGTTTCTGTACGGATTGCACCTCAGGATAAGACTGAAGGAATGAACGTTAGTGGATGGGCGGCTATTGTTTTGGACATTATTGATACGTTTTGCGCCAAATGACGTCATCAACGGCATGCGTCTAGTTAATCTGACCGCGATGTATGTCCAAATACATGTAGTTGCCTCTGTGGTCTAGTAGTCTGGTGTCAGAGTTCACCGCATGAGATCCCAGGTTCGATTCTCCTCTCGGGCAGTTCAAAAATGTGTTTTTTTTTTCATTTTTCTGACAAAAACAACGTTGTCCTTGATTGAAAATAGTGCCCAGTTGGCGATAAGCTAGTCGTGTTTACACTTGTTGTACCTCTGCCTACCTCTTCGGGGTGAAGATAAGGGCGTAAACATACTTTTTAATGTCTGTAAGAGTCATAAGCACTTTGACTACACTGACGTTTTGTAACGTAAATTGGGGAGCTGGGGTTAAAAAAATCTTTTGAAAAATCGTATATAATAAATATTACAATCGCGAGTTATTGATTCTCCTCAGCTATAATTTCCACGTAACACAAAGTACAGAGTTCGATAATATTAAATCAGAAGACACTGCTAACAATAATAATAATAATAATAATTCTTTATTTGCATAAAATAGGGGTTAGAAAAGATCTTAATTAGCTAAAAAAAATTACATTCCTTCTTATTTCACCGTTAATTGGCATGCAAATTTTCGTTTCTTTGTTATTTAATGTGTACTTTTATTAAAACTATATTAACAAAAACATACAAGTCTTTATAAAATACTATTAAATAAAAAGCAACTTCAAGAACTTATACATTTTTAAATTTTACATTTCTAATATATAAAATATAATTATTAAATAAATTCGTATCGAATAAAAATAACCATATTTAACTTCATTGTGATTTTATTATTAGGTACTCCTTTCAATTACTCATATAATAATTATTAATTCAGGAATCTTAGTTTTCATTAATGAAAATTTATTACTACTAGTACTGATTTAAACTAAAAATGTGTTCACGTCACATTTTGTTATTGAAAAGCTCGTTCACATCGTAGAAACACTTATCTAACAGCCATATAATAAAAACACATACGTTAATTTTGCCAGTTATTTACATTAGCGAACTAGGATTATTGTTACAACCGACATATGTTTTGTATTCTGAGAGCAGAAGGACACCCATTATACCAAGAGCTCATGGCTAGTTTTCAGTATAAGTTTGGTGGTTATTGCATTGTTTTATCCTAAGCGATGCTGCGCGAAATTTCGATGTTTAAAAGCAACTCAGTTGTTTTAAACAAACGAGCTTTGTGTTTATTGTAACATATAAACACGAATATATATATATATATATATATATATATATATATATATATATATATATATATATATATATATATACAAATATATATACTAGCTGACTCGTGAAACGATGTTCTGCCTTTTTAACTACTCTTATTTTTTCTATATTTTCTCACTTTTTAAACCTTCCCTGGACTTTAACAATTAATTCAAAATCAAAATTAACTAAATTAGTTCAGCCGTTCTCGAGTTTTAGCGAGACTAACAAACAGCAATTGATTTTTATATATGTACTAGCTGACTCGGCAAACGTTGTTCAGTCTTTTTAACTACTCTTATTTTTTCTATATTGTTTCACCTTTTAAACCTTCCCTGGACATCAATAATTAATTCAAAACCAAAATCAGCCAAATCGGTTCAGCCGTTCTCGACTTTTTGCGAGACTAATGAACAGCAATTGATTTTTATTCATAAGATATATATGCTATTGCTACGGACAATATGCAATATTTATTATCGTGTTTATGTGACCGTATTAAGTACAGTGATCCCCGAAAATTAAGAGCTTGTAGAATATAAAACTTATTTGAGCGGACTCACTAAGACATGCATAACCAGACAATGCTTTTAACCCTGTAAAATCTATTCTTTAATATACGTTGTCAACTTATATAAAAAAACCTTCTAGTTCATTTTATCATATCTACGAGAGAACCTCCATGCAAAACCACAATTTGTTCGCAAACTCCATGACTATGTACTCTAAATACAATTATTCCGAAATTCAATTTGTATTTGATATAAAATAATATTATTCTGGAACTGAACTCAAAATTTAGTAAACATTTTAGTTTTGATGCAAATTAGAATTTCCAACTTCTAAACCAAACACAATTTATCTTCCACAATCGTACTAGGTATTAAAATTTTCATTAATGTTAAACGCTTCTAAATAACTTTACAAGCCAGAACATCAGTTAGTCAACTAGTGATGTAGTGGTGTATTTACACCACATACAATTAGTAGAAGATAATTTTAAAGAGAGTGATATATCCAACACACAAATGCTTGTCCCTCTCATGCGCAATTTCAGCGGTAACCTCGGTGCGTCTAGGTTTTGATCTATCGGAACACGAAACTTAATTTTAATATTTTAGGTATAATAGTTACAACAATAGTTACAACTGATTGATACAATTGAAACAAACTGAATGCCAACGCACGGTTTTCTGAGCGCCAATATTTTTATTGGTTTACAATAAATCAGTCAATGGGTGTTGCTTATATATAATTTTTAATGTAGAAACCTACTACTAAGAAAGTGTTTGGTGTTGATAAATGAGATATACACAAGAGTGCGTATATGCTATAATTTTCGCCATTGTTGGACTAGGGGACCCGTTTTGAAATATAAACCATCTGCTATTCTGCCAGTTCGTAAACGATTGGAAGGCAAACGATTGGATATACTTGGTCACTACCATCGTGACTAAAAAGTTTTGTACCATCTTGTCCTAGCTTTGGTACCACCGCCTTACCTATTCCTTCTGCAATAGCGTTATTGCTTGGCAATGCCATATTCCGGTTCGGGATCAAAAGGTAGACGGTAAACTTGTGCATATGATATGCATATGACATTACTATCTCGCTGTTCAGACGACAACGCACAGCTAATATCTTTGGTATATTATCTGTGGCTCTTTCCTTATGGAAAGAGCCACAGATAATTCTTATGTAGACCCATCTGCTTGTTTGCTGTCTTATGGTATGAAAAACAAAGTTTTATGTCACGGAGGAGAATTGGGTGAGAGATATTAGTACCTATGTTTGAGCACAGAGCTATGCATTATATCAGCTGTAATGCGGTTATATAATGGAAATAGACTTAGAGATTAAATAGATAGTGAGCTTCGTAGACCAATTTTATTACCATTCTTTCCGTTTGCTTGTTATATTACAATTCAAATAGCAAGGAGAATTCTTGCCAGGTGTGGCTTGACACCTTTAGTGTTTTTATCGAAAACATTTAAGTTTTTTTTACATTGTATTGAAGAACTCAAAAATAAGTGATCCAATTTTATGATCATTTTCAAAATATACTTAAAGCTTCTCAAAAATCAAAATACTCGTATGAAATACATAAATACAAATATTATTTTTGTCAAACTTAAGATTTATAAAATCTAGGCTTAGTTGCTATTTTGAGCTAAAAATACCGGGATATAATTTAGCGGGAAGATTCAAATACGGCCTGCAGGATCAATCAGTTTACAGATTTTTTTAGTTATTTTTGCCTATCTTTAAGAACCTCTTTGTAGACAGGTAAGAAATAGATAAAGCTATTCTAAAAATACTTTTGCAGCATAACAGTTATTAAAGAACGGTGTTAATTTTTAGTTGCACAGAAAAGATACCGTGTCGAGGAATTATTACAAAGAACGGTTCAAAATTTATATCACAACATTTTTTCTCTATATTTGCAAATATTATTTAGAAATATAAAAATTCTGCAAATACCTAATTTTTATGTAAGTTTTGATATTTTATACCTACATCACGAAGAATAATATTTTCATACTATCTGAGTGCTAAGTGTGAGTTTTTCTTTTCGCATTCGCAAACTGGTTTCTCACGTTTACCACTAGGTGGCGCTGTACAAATCACATACAAATTCCTAGTAAACTCGAAACACGCTCACGATCGAATGCGAAAAGAAAAACTCACATTTAGCACTCAGTACTATAAATTATAATATATAAATGTAAAAATTACATTTGGCATGAAGATATTTGAAGATCTAACAAAAAACTACCTTTTTTTTTAAATCTGCCGTTAAGTGGCCGAAATAGGCATATAAATTTTGTATGAAAAACTATATTGACGACGTGTTAATTTACTCATGGGTGAAGCTGCGTGAATCACCTTGTTGGTAATATTTTATTGAGTTTTGCATCGTTTCACTGAGATTCACTACCTCAAGCTTACCTATTATACCTTTCACAATAGTGTCAATACTTGTCAATATCTGTCGGTAAATGCATACTTGTGGTATAACCTTATCAGCACACGGATGACAACTGATGAAATATTTCGTGTCTTAAAGCTATAGTTATATCTTTTAGTAGAAAAAAAGCAAGGCTTTTTCGATGGATAGAAACAACTATGGTCTAAAGACACCAAGTTAAGGATGCATTGCCACCCTTGTGGCAGGGCATACCACTTGCATAAGTTGAATGGCTAAAACGGAAAATAACAGTTACAAAATTTTTTGCTCTTGTGGCTGGAATTTGTACCATCATGATCACATCAACATATCTGTTAGCGGTAGTAACGAACCCCAATGAAATGTTGTTGTACTCTGGCATCTAGTAAAAAGTTTACAAAATGTTTTATCCTAAAGTGACCTTTTTATTCTAAGCTTGCTAAGGTAACATAATTGTCCTATCTTTATTTCTAAAGTTAAGATAAGAACGCTAACTCTAATAAAAGTGAGCAAGTTTGAATTTAAAAATATACAATTAATGATTGATATATGATGTCTACAATGTAAATGCTGTCTGATCATTAGAACCAACGGCAGAATGCGGTGTATCGGAGACAGGAGCAGCATCCACGTCCAAAGCTGAAGAACCAATGCCTGCGCCGAGCCGACCGACCCATTTGGAGCTGCTGCCACCTCCACCAAAGAAAGAAAGCAGGAGAAATCAGGTAAGATTATTTAGTACTTTTAGTTTAAACACTTTTTTTAAATATAGTTAATTTATAAAAAAGTTATATTTGGAGTTGCAAAAATCAGAGCACGCAATTTAATTTTTTGCCCCTGCCCCCTGCCATAAAGCCCCCTGCTAGTGCAAAATTAAATTCATATTTGTGTGGTCGTAATTCTTATACCGTAGCCATCATCTTATAAAAAAGGGTTCGAATGGACCTTACACTATATCGAATAATCTATTCATCGCACAGAAAAAATGTTATTAAAACTTTTTTGTTGAAAATTGAATTTTCTGTAATAGTCTACCCGACAAGTTGAAAATGGTCTAATATAGAGATACTACTCTTAAAATTATGTGCGACAGCTCATTGGATCCGGAATAATGCTTAAAAAAATGTGCTAAAAGTGTGTATTAGCACAAAAAAAATTACAAAAGTTATAAACAATCAAAGATGAAAAAAATGGAATTTCGTTTTTTGCCAATATTTCATAAACTATTAATATTTAAGAAATTTCATAAAAAAACATTCGGAAAAAGAAGGAAGTTTCCAATAAAATACTCCCAGCTCCCGGAACCCTAACTCCATTATTAATAATTTTAATTTAACACTGAAAACGGGTCGCCGCGTGACACTTTTAGGTTGCGCGCGCGGTCTCAAAAACGAGTACGACACATATATTAATTTATTTAAGGTATTGAATATTGCTTTTTAAATTTGAAAAAACAATGATGTACCAGCTGCACGCTGCAACTAGTACGTCATAATTTATAAAAAAAAGTATGAATTTTTTTCAAACTTTTATGGCGTGATCTTGTTAAGTTTGTTTATAAGAAAGGCTCTACGAAGCGAGATTTTTTTACAATTAAGACGGTAGTACGAGAAAATTTTGTTAGTTAATAATCGTTTAACTTGTTGAAAAATTTACTGTTAGTAAAATTTCTAACGGGAATAAATTATTTATAGTGTTCAAAATACATCATTTTTTCAAATTTAAAAAAGAATATTATCTCAAATAAATTAATTTATGTGTCGTACTCACTTTTGAGGTCGTGCGCCCAACCTAAAAACGTCGCGCGGAGACCCATTTTCAGTTTTTTTTTTAAATCATAAGATAGCACACAAGCAGATGGGTCTCCTGATGGAAAGAGTCAACCATCGCCTGTAGACACCAAAGTGTTAATGGTGCGTTGCTATCTTGTGGAAAGGTCTAATGCTACATGCATAAGTTTTAAATTAAAATTATGAATAATGGAGATATATTTTCGAGAGTTTCAACTCTTTTTTGGTTTGGTTTGGTTTGGTTTTTATTGGAATTTTTCTTTTCTTTCCGAATCTTTTTTTTTGATATTTCCTAAATATCAATAGTTTATGAAATATTGGCAAAAAATAAATGCCAGTTTTTCATCTTTAATTGTTTGTAACTTTTGCAATTTTTATGCGCTAATACACGCTTGTAGCACATTTTTCTAGGCGTTATACCGGATCCAATGAGCTATCGCACATAATTTTAAGAGCAGTGTCTCGATTTAAGATCATTTTCAACATGTCGACTAGACTATAACCCCCTATTGACAATTAAAAAATATGATTGCGTGCTTTGAGTTTGCGTTTTCAGCCCTTTGGGGCTACAATACAATAACATTTTGCTGGATATCTTAGATTTACGAATATATGTAGAATGTAGATATAACTTTAGTATAAATAAGGCTGGATATTTGTTGTTATCTTTATCTATCCAATGAAAAATGGAACCGATCAGTGTCTTTTTATCACAAAAATAATTTCAAAAGTATTACACATAATAGAATATAAGCCTATTGCGGCATATGATATATGGTAGAAGTACCGGTTTTGGCCATCTTTGTACCGTTTTGACCACTTAAAATTTAAATCAATATACAAAAAATTATACCTATTGTTAAAAAATATTTTTATTATATTTTCAAACATTAACTTTAAAATGACATTATATAAGTATATATAGAGTTATTTTTATAAAGAATTTAATATTAATTGGCCACAAATAATACCTGACGTATCTTTAGCAAATTTCTCTTGAGGAAATCTCCATAACTGGCGTGTTTATTTGAAGAGAGATATAATAAATACATATATCTAACGTGAATAAAGCAAAGCAAGTCTGTCTGGATCGTAATCCACATTCGATTCTGGCTGCCTATCCCATAAACCAAACTTCGTAAGACACAGCTTCGCTACGTTTCACCGGCTTATTAGATTGAAATACACTTGAAATACACTGTACATATGCACAAATATGTACAGAAATGGACTTAATGCTACATGGAATTTTCTACCAGTCAACAAAAAGTATGTGGCGCCGCTGGTCCGTACCGCTGAAGGGTCATATTGATGGAACCAGCGGGCCAACTTTTGTCAGGTGATGTCATAACTGTGGAAGTTGATGACGCCACACAAGGACAATTAAGGGGAAAAGGAAGATCTTCCCAGCCAGGCAAGGTGTACTGCCTGGGGACCGAAGTTATTTTGAGAAGCGTTGAAACTTGTATATAGTGTGTACAAGATAAATAATTGTGGTATCGCGATTGAGTATTTTACATTTGATTTCATTTTTTTCCATTTTTTATTATTTTTTTCTAGTAGCGTTTATAGATTGCTTGATCCGCTACAAGTATATTGGGATGGGGTGCACTATCAACATAATTTTATTTATTAATTTTGGAATAACATTGACATGATGCAATATTTATACCAACTGGATTTGCAACTTATGACTATTTATATCTTATAGCATTTTGGAGGCTACCGGCAACAGCCTTACTTTATCAATTAATGCGACACAACTGGCAAATATAAATAAATAAAAGTGTTTGCCTCAGTAGTTCAATAAGAGGTATAAATGAATCCTATACTGAAATGCTTTTTCACTCGACGGTGCATTCTCCGACCTTAAACATGTCAATTATGTTGTTCTTCAAGACTGCGTGCTATCACTGACACTTTTTCTTCTACATATCAATGATATGTTGCGAATTAGTAACTTACATTGCTATGCAAATGATAGTACTGGTGTTGCCACATACTCCGGCCGTAGCGGTATTTCTCGGGAACACGTCAAAGAGAGCCTAAAGAAGTAGTGACACATTTTACTGCTTCAGTGCTGATATAGTATGCGATGACTATTAGGCTACATTTCTTTAGAAATTGATTAGGTATACATAGGTGACGCTATTACAGGAGAACGTCTCACCTAAGTTTGGTGCTACTGTCGTACCGACAGTAGTACCAAATTTAGGTGGGACGTTGCGAAACCAGTATGTGATTATGATGGTAGTGATTAGCGATGTCCATTTTTGTTATTTTTCAACATCGATGCACATCGTTGTTTCGCTAATTTTGTCAACATCGTTGTTTTTGACAACGATGTTAGACATCCAACTTGTTTACTGGCCGGGGAACATCAAACATGTTTATAGTTTGGCGTTTTCATAAACGGTGTAATACTATCGTACTTCAATGTAAAAATATATATAAGAATTATTAAGAGTTAATGTAAATAAATAAGCAAAATATTAAAGTATAAAGTGTTTTATTTATTTAGCTAAAAATTTGCATTCACATTTAAAAAGATGATAAATTCCAAGGAATTAATTCAAGCACGCAGTTATTTGGTATCGTTGCTCGCATCCATCGTTTATTCACAATTAGATTCATTCGTTAGTATCGGCCATCGGGCATCGCCGTGTTATTATTGACAACGGTTGTTGTCGGTTAGGGTCGGCATTATTCGATATCTGTCATCACGTTGATTTCTCATCCGTTGTTAAACATTTCGGCATCAGATGCCAACAACATAGACTCATATCGTTGCCCAGCAACGTTATATTAAAAACGGCCACCTCTAGTAGTGACACGTTTTGCCGCTGCACTGCTAGTATAGTGTGCGATGGCTCTTAGGCTACATTTCTTTCGAAATCGATTAGCATACGTACAATTACATATTTTTTGGAAGTGTACAATACAGCCTCGCTCGATCGCTATCAGTTACAGTGCCGGCAATGCATGTACGGTAATGAAATATTAGGCACATTGTGTTCCTTTTATACGCACTGCCTCAAAAATATGCTGAATATACAACTCTTCAAAAGCACACGAAACACGAGAAAAAATATTCAAATAAACCGTACGCCAATTTATTAATTGATTAGCATAATATTTTATTCCAACCACATTCGTACTTGTTTGTTTTGTTTCAAAATTAATTATTTCATAGTATTGTCTTATTTCAGTAATTCAGGTATTTTTAATCAGCTAAGCATTCTGCTTACATTTAAGCATTCTGTTTACATCTGCAACAAACGTATATGTACTCAGCTCTGTGTAAATTAAATGTAAATAATGCGTAAGAATTACATCCACATTTGCTTGTACACAGTGTTTGCTTAATATTCAATGACATTCAACATGAATAATTAATTGAAAGCATAATATATTATGGGTTAGAAAATTAGAGAAAGGTCATGTTTGTATTACAGTGGTTTAGGATCTGGCAATCGTTGATTTATATATTATCTACCTCTACCTAATATATAAAAATGGATATATTACATAGAAAGATTAATTTAATACGTCTACTAGAGAAGCTACGCTAAGTAGAAAGTAAGTGTTCCATTTCGTTACAGTATGAATCAATTTATTTTAGTTATAAATATAACAATGATTAGTTTCTTACATACATAAATATCTTCACGCCAAATCTCTTACGAGGTGGGCAGAGAGAACCGAGTGCCATACATTACGATCCTTGCAGGCTTGTATCGCTTCTTCCACATTCATCACTCTCTTCATACACAAACGCCGGTTGCGAAGACTTTTGACACCACCTTCGGACAGTACTTAATTAATCTGATCGTGGTATGTCAGTCTTGGTCTTCCCCGGTACCTACATCCTTCCACATTCGCATTGTATATCTGTTTTGTTAACCTTTCATCTACCATTTTTTCTACATGTCCGAACCAACGGAGGATGCCCTTTCTCATCTTTACACCGACACTCTTTCAAGCCTAACCTCTCTCTCACTTTCACAGTACGAACCCAGTCTATTGCTAAATAAATTATTAATGTAAATTATAAATGTAAAACAATTCAAGTTTTCAATACAAATAAATATAAAACAATTCAAAACAGAATGCTTTTTAAAGTATTGAGTATTTGGAACACGCAACGCGTCTCACCGCGGCCCACATCGGAATGAAGTAGGTGTAGTCCATGGACTCCAGTCACTTTAGCCCAAAAGTGGCGCATTGGCGCATTCTTTGTCTTCTTAATACGTTAGTACATAGAAGTCTTTGATAATATAAAAAAGTTAAACTCAAACACCATTTTTCGATCATCATGAAATTTGGCTTAATATAAAGGTGATTAGTAAAAGACTGTACATGTTAAAGGCGGCGACAGTTTATGGCCATACATAATCAATAAAAATATATAGAGAGAACATTACTTAACCACAAGTAAATTTTAACGAAATTGGTGTAGTAATTAATATTCAGAAAATATGGTCGTCGAGAGGGTGATAGCTCGACTCTTTCGGCAAATCGGTGTTAGTAAACAATTAACTTCTATATGTATATTGTATGCGCGGATGTCCGTACTAAATATTTTATTGGACAATTAGGTCAGATTTTAATTTTTTTTACACATTAGATATCAGGATCGAATATTGAACAATATGTACAGTCTTTTACAAATCAATCCGTATATGTACTTTTTTAACTTGCCGCTAGGATGCTGCCGATTTTGACTCGATTTGGGATAAACAAGTTTTCACCAGATTTCAACGTTTTGAAATCTTTTTCTGACTACTTTCACTATAGTGTCAGTATATGTATGTATGTATATGTGTTGATGTTTATATGCGAATGTGTATATATATGTACCTTTTATGACTTTTGAATAGTTTGGCCCGATCATAGTGCGGTTGCGGTGCGGTAGTAGGTTCAACCAAAAAATCTGAACTAACTTTGCCCAGATTTTGAGAAATTTGGAAAATATTTATTTATTTAATGCTTTGTACATGTAATGTACACTTTAATAAATAAATATTTACAGAACGCTTGAATTAACGCACAAATGGCGGTCTTATCGCTAAAGAGCGATTTCTTCCAGACAACCAGTGGTAACAGGATTCATTGCTTGTAAAAATCGGGTGCACAAATTACAATATAGATATTATATACATACATACATATGAAAAAATAAGTTCCATAATATATATGAACATATTATAAATTAAAACAAATATTTATAAAATATAATTTTTTTTTGTTTTATAAAATATAAAAATAAATGTGTTTTAGACAAATTGTCCGTGAAACAACATTTTTTAAATAACTTCCAGATTAATAGACCCATCGATTACAAAATGCATACTTGAAAAGTTGCGTTCAATGGAGCGAATTGCAAAATAGATTTATCCGTTCGGGAGTTATCGTTGACGAAACATTTAGAAAAAAGTGATTTTTTTGACATAACTTCGAGATTTTTAACCAATCGATTTTTATACTTAAAAAATTGCGTCGAATGCCGTTTTAAGAATAAGGATTCCCATAATTCCTATACTGCAAATGATGCATAATATGATTTAGGAAGGTTTTATTATGATTAGGGAAGGCAAAAGCAGATGTCAGTAGCAGTTTGGAGTCTGTGGTGGTGCAAACATACCCCCGTGTCTCGAATGAGCAATTAAAGTTTTCGGTCCTGACAGTAAGCAGTAATCGATCAGAGATCGGCTACTATGTGTCTGCGTTAGAGAACGCTCTTATTTCATTCTTCAACAAACCGGTGAATCGTGGTGAACTGGAAAGTCTATTGACTTTCGGTTCATTCTGCCTGTCCTACGAGGAAACTAGCGTGATAATATTTTATAATTCGAATCATATGAATTCGCAATAAACAGATAATCGATCAAATCACACAAACGCTGTAATTATCATATTATCAATCAATCAAAATTAACATATTAATATCTGAACAGAGCAATATGTGATCAGTTACAATCAATCAAAACATACGTTTGAAGTTAATTATGTGTACACTATACCAACATATCAAATATAGAAAGTGGGAACTCGCAAGCGGCACTCCATATATTATTTCCTTTTTTTATGTATCCTATACTTTTTACGCTTCTTACGAATTGCTATTTTGATAGCTAGAACATGTTCTATTGGTTTATTTGCTTCAAGGAACAAACGGTTAAAAAGTATGTGTGTATGTTCTTTACGCGTCATTGAAGTAACACTTTTTTTATTTTAGGTTTTTTGTTACTACTTTTATTTTAAAAATGATTTTCACTCATTTATTTTATCAGTTGTAAATATTCTCAATTGTTAGTACAAATAAGTAGAAAGGTTTTTATGTTTCTTAAGTAAAAAAAGTCACTCATTACTCATTATTTTATCAATTGTAAACATTCCGTGGTAAATACAAATAAGTCAAGGAAAAAGATTTTACATGTTTCATGAGTAAAAAAATGCAGTGAAATCTTTTTTGTTGTTCTGTTGTATCTGAGTGGTTTGGAGCTATTAGATAGATAGTATTTAAAAAACGAAAATTAAAGGTTAAGTCATTTCAAGTCAATATTTGTAATACTCGCAGCATTCCATTTTTAAATAGCGGAAACTGTATCACGCGTTACAGAAAAAAGTAGGATTTCCTCTCAAGTCGCGCCTAAAGCAGCTTTACTTAAAACAAGAGCTTTACTTAATGGAAACAACCAAAAAAATGAATTCTGTCAGAAAGAAGACAAATTTAAACCTTTATTTCTGATAGATAGATCAAGGTTTTCCATCCTTTGATCGCTCACTAACAGATGAGCTTACTGCCCTTTCTATGTAATTTGAACCCTTGATATAAATACTATTATTCAAAATTTTAAAATTTCATATGAATTTCGATGCCTAAATTGCATAGCGCTAAAAAAGTCATCATAAACATAAGTACTCCTACGAACATAAATATTTTCAGCCCCAGATCTCTTAGGGTAAGCCGAAAACGCCGAGAATAACAAATCACGATATCTATAGTTTTACTTTGCGTTCTCTGTTATGGAGACTTTAAACACCACCTTCAGAAAGCATCCGAATACAATGCTAGTTCTGATTTTTCCAAAATTCAATTCAAATTCAAAATGACTGAGAGTTGTAAGGCTTATTTTATAAATAATGGAATTCTTACACTACAGACCATGCATATTTACGAGTACGTGTTGTTTGTAAAGTCGAATAAAGACCTGTATGAATATCGAACAGGAAGATATATAAATAATTGCAAAATACAATAATAACGCACAGAACTGAATTCTTTGCAAAAAATATGATTAACATGACACAAAGAATTTTTAACAAACTACCTTCTTCAATTCGTAACATAGATGAAGTGATTAAGTTTAAGAGATAATTAAACAACATGTTAAAAACAAAGTCATATTATGAAGGCTTGTAAGGCTTACTTTATAATTAATAACGTATAGAACTGCATTCTTTGGAAAAAAATATGATTAAGATGTCACAAAGAATTTTTAACAAACTACCTTCTTCAATTCGTAGCATCGATGAAGTGATTAAGTTTAAGAGAGAATTAACAACATGTTAAAAACAAAGTCATATTATGAACTTAACGATTACTTTAGTGATTCCATATTATCTTAGACATAGGAGTGAAAATTAGATATATTTTATTGACATTAGGGAATTGTATACTTTTTATATATTTTAAGATAGCAAGCAGCTTTGCCCGCGAGTATATTAATAAGTCGTCCAAATAGCTTTTAATAAAAATTTCATCCCCTATTTCAGCACTCCAAGGACTGATTTTTTTTTTTAAAAAAATAGCCTATGTTTGACCCCGAATCTTCAACTATATCCATGCCAAATTTTATGAAAATCGGTTCAGCGGTTTAGCCGTAAAAGCGTAATAGACAGACAGACAGACAGATAGACTTTCGCATTCATAATATTAGTATGGATAGAATACTTACACTACAGACCATGCATATTATTAGTCCGTGTTGTTTGTAAACTCGAATTAAGACCTGTATGAATGTCGAACAGGAAGATATATAAATAATTGCAAAATAAAATTAGTAACGCACAGAACTGCATTCTTTGCAAAAAATATGATTAACATGTCACAAAGAATTTTTTACAAACTACCTTGTTCAATTCGTAACATCGATGAAGTGATTAAGTTTAAGAGAGAATTAACAACATGTTAAAAACAAAGTCATATTATGAACTTAACGATTACTTTAGTGATTCCATATTATCTTAGACATGGGAGTGAAAATTAGATATATTTCATTGACATTAGGGAAAACTTTTGATATATTTTAAGATATTATGCAATTTTTATAATAGATGCATTGACAAGGATGTGATAGAATTCTACAATTAATAAATTGATTATATATTTTTTAAATGCATTCAATACAATTTACTATAAATTTAGTTCATTTTAATAAAATTATTCGATTTGATAAAATAAATTATTATTATTTATTTATGTTTAAACATTAATTAATCAAATGTATAACAAAGATGAAATTGTATCTTCAAGCGTAATTGTTAATACTTAAAATAGAAGAATTTCTTGTAATATTAAGAACCAAAAATGTAATCTCTAAAATGTGTATATCTTGGAAATCTGTACGCCAAGAAGGCAGATAGTGAAGATCCATTGTATTCCGAACCAACTTTGTATCCGTATCACAGAAATGAAAATTATTATTACTATTACTAATGTATATTTCTTTCGACGTATCCGAATCAACGGAGTACACACATTTTTTTTAACACCAACACTATTTAGAAAGTACTATCTCTATATATACTTTCGTATCGAATTTGGTCCCTTTTGAAGAATAAATTAACGGTATCTGATAAAGACTAAATCACTACCATTAATACTCAGCGCCGGATTTAGCCTTCAGCAGTAGGTACATAGGCAGAGCATGTGGTGAAGGCCCTGAAATCGTTTGTGCTTAACTATTAACCGTTGATAACGCGACACCGCTTTACAGCTTCATAAAACGTGTCTTACTCGAATTCTCAATGGGAAAAGTCCTGCTTTATTAATGGTAAAAATGATGCGAGCGCCTTTAACATGCTATTTTCCGCTATTGCTACTGGTCTAGCGCGGTGCGGTAGAATGCACGAAAGGTGCCATTTTGTGCTGTTTGGTCTAGAATATTTTTAAATGTTAAATTTTCCCGTTCTAAGAAAAAAATAAGTTTTTCGTCAAACTATTTGTAACAAAACTCAGTATGTTTTAGTTTCTTCTGAGTCATTATCGTTTTTTTTTTGGTGATGTGGTCGCGGCCCACAGGCAACTGCCGATGTTATTTATACTTAAATCCAACATTGTTACAGATACTAATTGATAAATTTCTACTAAGTCTGGTCCGAGCTTGATAACTACCACTGTCTTACATATTCCTGCAATAATTACATCGATCTTTGATTTTATATTTCGTAAAGAGGGTAATGCAGACGGTAAAAATGGATGTGGCACCATATTTTTGCCACATGGTAACAAATCACCATTAACATCTATATCTATGGTAACGATGTTAATATGGCGATCATTGTCATAATCAAGAAAGCCATATGCTTGTTTGCTATCCTATATTACAAAACTTCGGTATTATCATTTATCAGACTTACATATGACATGTTCCAAGTCTGATAATACAGAAGTTTTGTCTAAATCATGTCTAAATATATCGACTGAATTCCTCATCAAGGGGAGAAAATCGGGATAAGCTCATATTATTTTTTTATTATAATGAGTGATGGGAAAAATAAGGTGGCAAACCGTATCAAGAACTAACCCTGAGAAATGCCACCTAGTAGTTTCAATAATAGTGATGTGTTCAACTTTTGTGGATGCTAACATTAGTTGATAGATTATCTACTTATACTATTCGATTGCCTTGGTATTGCTGACGTCTTCACTTATAAGATAAGAATAAAGCATTGATTAACAATCTATTACAAGTAATTTTATAATTTTTATTGTGATTCGGTGTGTTATATCCATAACTAGCTATTACCTGCGGCTTCGATGGCGCATACCCATTTTCTTTACAACCTATTTAACCTTTCTTATAAGCTGCTTTATTAGAAATCTCTACATAATCGGGCGGGCCGCTAATATTGTATATAAAATAATATTGACATATTTATCTTAGTTATTTAGATACGATATTTTTACTATCAAAATGTAAGTAAAATAACGTAAGATTATCCTAAACTTCCTATGATAATACCTAGTATCGTAACTTATTATACCTCAAACTAAAAATACCTATTGAAAACACACGTGTCGAACAAACTAACGTAATTATAGAAAAATATTTTAATAAACAGGAAATACTTAGAACATTCATCTCATTAATTTGAAGAATATTGTAAGTTGGTTCTTTAGAAACTGTACCTTTCTTTAGCTGTACCTTTTATAAACAAAAATCTTAGATATCTTAGAAAAGTAGTGTATCAGCTACTGAAGTCGCAATTTCTGTTTTACTTATTAACCTCTGACAAAAAAGAATGGCATTCTTCCCGGTCCTTTAGTTCAAACAATCAGAAAATCTGTCTGCTTGTTTGCTGTCATGCTATATAGATTGTTTTTATCTATTATAAGATACCAAACAAGCAGATGCGTCTCCTGATGGAAAGAGTCAGCCATCGCCTATAGACACCAAAACAAATGGTGCGTTGCTATCTTGTGGCGAGGTCTAAAGCCACATGCATAAGTTTACCGGCTATTTTAACCTCCAAACCGGAACCAATAGTGATAAACACTGACTCTATTGCGGCAGGAATAGGTAAGGCGATGGTACCTGACCCGAGCGACACAATGCAGAACTCTACCACCGAGTAGTCACGATGGTAGTGACTCGTAAAGCCAATCGGTCGCCTTTTACGACCAGCCTAGCAGAACAGCAGTTGGTCTATTCTTCAAAGGAGCCCGGGACCAACACAGGGATCGTGTATATTATGTTTTCGAAAACAAGAGCTCTCATAATATTTTTTTTTTTCACTTTGTCAAACTAAATATTCATTTTGTATAATTGAAATTGAATACACATAATTCAAATCAAAGCTTTTATGTAGAACAACTTTTATCACGGCCGTTTTCATTGTCAGTAAAATCTGGCCAAATATGTGTCTGGCCACAAGCAGTGTAGGGTTCCGTAATTGCCGTCAAAATTACACACCATTACATACTATTTTTTTTACTTCCATATAACCTAGTCAAATACTACTTACTAGTCGACTATTTCTAATTATCTAATTTTCCTATTTACTTCGTTATATAAGTACACCACAGTCGTGAAAGTTTTCGCATATCCGAAAAACAGCCAATAATATTGGTCCAGGCTTCCTATAAAGAACAGAACTTGCCATTCTTCCAGGAAGTTCTTAAAAGGAGAATATCAGAACCATTAATATTTTATTTTACCACTTTAAACTCAAAATCAAATAAGTAAATACTTGTACGTACTTTTTCGATATGCTTAGGCCTAACTTGACAGATACGTTACGTTCTCACTAGAGTTTATACAATATCGGGATAAGTATATACATTTTTACATTTATGCTACGTGCTTGATCATCGGTCGAGTGGCTAACGAACTTAACTACGAATCGATATGGCTCGAGTTCTATTCCAGACAGGGACAAACAATTGTGTGATGAGCATATACCTATGTTTGTATTTCTGTGTACGGGTGTTTATTATGTATGTAACAGTTTATATGTGTACTTCTATGTATTATTATCGTTGACTAACACCTATAACACTAGCAAATAATTAGCTTACTTTGGGTTAGATCAATTTGTGTAATTTATCAAGCGATATTATTTTATTATTATAAGGACTTTCACATTTACACACAAAAGGATTATTTCTATGACAGGAATATCCATACTGGGTGTTTAAAAAATGTTTTAGAAACAAATAATGAGCGGTTATGCTTATTATTGCGAAGCGGTTATGAAATTGAGCATATCAGTAAAATAGAAGCCATCTCAATGAATATTTCGATATTTTATAGTGCACCAAAAACTTCACTAAAATAATTTTGCGACTTCTATACGTACTAATATTATGGATTTTTTTTTATTGGGTCATTGGTGCACAATAAAAACTCAACATATTAATAGAAAAGGTATATATTTGAGTTACTGATCATGCTCCATTTTTTTCTAAAGTTTTTATAATAATTTTAATTTGTATAATCAGCCTATATAAATAAAAATAATTGCCACAAATGAATGTCCTTACGTCACGTCAGAACGACGTATTTGGCCAATTTTTTTTTTACTATTTGTAATTTTAGGATAACGTTTGTGTAGAAGAAAATGTTTGAAAAATTGTAAAGAAAAATGATAATTTAAGTTTGAAAATTAGTACTAAAGCGAAGAATTGGTCCCATATTCTTCATTAGTATAGCGGTACGAATCCGGATCGAGCAGCTGGTAGATAAAAAAAAAAAAAACATTTTAATTATAAATCCGATCCGGTTTTGAAATGTCGACTCGACAAAAGTGCCTGTAAAGGTTTATTTGTATAAAACATTTTGTATTTTGATTTTGTGAAATTAATTTAACTAAAATTAAAAAAGTGCTTTAAGAACGTCAAGAATTTAATAGGCAATATTTTTATTTTATCAATGTTAAAGTGGAATTGAAAAAAACATTTATAAAAGGATTTCAGAATTGTGTCATATACGACGTGTTGACTGGTAATAAAATATTGTACGTTTACTGAATGTGATTGATCAAGTACTCGATTCAGACCCCGAATGTGTAAAAATTTGGTACTTCAATTTTGACCTAATTTTCGATAAAAATGTTTATCACGGATACGGCGCATAGAAATTATTTATTTACATACAGCATTTTAATTAACTTATATTTATTATATATTTATATTATTATTTATTATTTATTGAGGTTTACTCTGTGGTTAAGCAATATTCCCTTTTTATTGTACGTATATTGTTCGACAATTAACTATTGTGGTCTTCAATATGTACAATCTTTTACTAGCTAACCTGTATATTGAAAATTTCTCTAATATATAATAAGTATTTCAAAATTTGAGCTTTCTAGTACAAAAAGTGTCTGGGAAAATTCTTTTCGGTGTTCGGCAAATGGCGAATCTATAAGACTTCCTTGTTGAATTCATAGAATTCTATACAATTCGTACAATAAAAATAGAAACAATATCGGGAATTCGAAATAGAAATCTCAACTCATCATAATCGTTCGCCCACATTGAATCCGAGAAGCGTACAATAAATCAAATCGATAATACCGTTGGCTGATGGCTCGTGGATATCACTTCGTCTAACTTCAGTGAAGTTGTAGTCATAATGACGATTGACGTACGTATACATATTGGATGCTGAATTAATGGAGCATAGAAAGAAAATTTATATTTTCAAGTCACGCCTTATTGGGAGGCTTCTCGAGAAAGGCAAAGAGACCTAATAAATGTCACCAAAATCGACTAAGAACTAGTTTTTACATCATAAGATAGCAAACAAGCACAATTATTAAGACTCCTATTAAGCTAAAACCGATCAAGTCGTTCGCTTGGCTAAGCTCTGTAGCCTGAGCGTAACAAAGAAATTTAAACAAATATTGTATACACTCAAGAAACATAAGTACAATAACGTATATTTCTTACTGTATCTTTAAAATTATGATCTTAGTATGTCGTTTTAGAAACCTCATCATGAACCCTTTCATTTGATACTGATATATCAAAAATCATTTAAAACAAAAATCCGATATACCTACTCATATAACGTCTCACAATCGCCAATTTTATATTTTTTAATGTTATTTATCTAAAAAACTTGGATTATGAAGGATATCTTAATTATATAAATATCGGCATTTGGTGAAACTGCATCATATTGATTTTTTTATATAAAGACTTGTACTGTTTCACAAATGTTTGTGAAACAGTACAAGAGTGTTTATATTAAAAAATCAATTGTATAAATCTGTTTAGTGGCTTGGAAGATACGAGGTAATAAAATATGAACACGCATATACCTATACAAGATACGCGCAAAAAACATAGCCAGCTAAAAAGCTTGTTAATTCTAGGTTGTAAGAGTGTAATAATACTTGGGTGTGACTAGATATTTACAAAAGAAGTTATGTAGTGTTTTTATTGTTAGAGTTATTGGTAGGTACCCAATAAAGTGCATTCATATATAAAATCGTCTTTTGAATTAATGAACGAATTAACAGTCTTTCATTCAAAAGACGTTTTTAAATATTTATCAGCACAAAGTGTATCTACACATACTAGAATGATAGAAAGAAATTTTTGTAAAATTTTTGTAATGAATAAACTCAAAAACTATTGGATCGATCTTAAAAATTATTTTATCAATAGAAAGCTGGATCCTTTACAGTGGATAACACCTTGTTTTATGTCATGTGAACTAAGAGGAACTAAGAAGTATCTCGTATATTGTGTGTATGCCACGACAATCGTTTTCTTGTGGTAGAAACAAGATATAATTTTATTTATTAATTTAAATAGATTATTGCAAAAATAAGTACAATGGCCTAACTTAATGCTATTAATACATTTTCTAATAGTTTCCCTACGGCAATGCTGAGAGAAAAGCTTGGGGCGTGCATAACAAACTTATTATGAACAAGTGATAGAAGTAAATACTATATTAACACCCATTACTTATTCCGCGTTTAAAGAAAAGATAAGTAATAAATTTGAGAAACGCGTACGAAGTCGAGGCTAACAGCCAAAACCTACTAATGCTATTCGTTCGTGAGTTAATACATATAAACGTTTCTTACAATTTAAAGAGGAGAAGATGTTTATTTTATTTATATCAACTCAATCAACGTCACTTGAATTTCCGATTTACATCAATTTATCAATTTGCCTGTATTATCCAAATTACCAACTTCTAAAGATTATAACTTCTGTAATGTAAAATTCCACCAACATATCACTTCAGTAGACTCAACTGGAATAACAGCCACTAATTTCGAAACATCATTGCAGTGTCAATTTTTCTAAGAAAAAAATAGCAACTCCAAATGCATCACTAGCAATGTCGTCTTTTGTACAGATATGTTGGTGTCAATATAGTATAACACGAACCATGAGCTTTAGGTGCTTCTTCAAAGCAATGGGTATTCACAATACCAGACTCTAAACTGGAATCGAGTTTTTTTCTAGATAATAAACCTAATAATACTTTGTGAAACCCAGAAATTGCAGCCGAGAACTAATAGTCGGAGTCAAAGAAGTCTACCGCCTATCACTCAACCAACGAGGCAAAGAAATAAGACATCTACGTTACCTTATTGTTAATCATGATAACTGCAGTTTTTATCAATGGGATATTAGGCTAGCGTTACCTTGACATCCAAGCCGGAACACCACAATGACAAGCTGATATATTACAGCGACAGAAACAAAGCGGGGAGCTTATGTAGACTACTTGACGCAGATCTCTACAAATTAGAAGTGACATATCCCGACTATTAAAAATAATTGTAAATTGGTTCATTCTAAAGGCCATCCCTGAAACTTCCCACTAAATTGAAGTATTTAAGGCTCAGGGTAGTAAAAAAATAAACCCAAACGTAGAAATTTGTAAAAATGACAGGTTTTTTAAAAGCTGTATATTTAGAATACGATAATAGATTTTAATCTTACGAACGATATTTAATGCAATTTTTGAGCTCTACAATATCTTAAATACGTCATTGATTGGTTGAAAAATGTCGAAGTCATTCCAGTATTTTTATTAAAAATTTTATCATTGATAAATCCCGAATGAATTAACTATTTTTGATCTGATTTACAGTGTTAAATATTTTTTTTAAAGAAAAGAGCTGATTAGGTTTATTTCAAAACCTAATCAGCTCTTTTCTTTAAAAAAATTATCGGTACATTAGTATGAAAGTTATTTTAAAAATCCGAAGTTGATTTTATATTTACCAATTTTAATGTTTTTTTGTCCAATCAACAAAAATATGCATACATCAAAATGAATAGTTTGCATTAATCTTTTTGTTTTACAATCTGCAATATACTCGAACACAGTTTGTTTATATGCCTTAAATTAAAACCTCCCCTGTCTAGGCTCTAGTGGCAGACAGAAAAAAACTCAATACGGTCGTATTACTTTATAATATAGTCGTATAGTATTTTAATTTTGAAATGGTTCCTGTGTTAATCCAGATTTACAATTTTCATGCTGATGCCCACCTACACGAAGTTCTATTATGTGGCAAACACGTATTGTAGCTCTGTCTTATAAAATTATAAGTTCAAGGCGACGTAAGATAATTAAAAAACTGTAATTATTGAACACTTGATTTGATTTCGATTTGTTGGACGAAAATTATCGCAGTTTTTTTATGCAGAAAGTTGAAATTTTTTAGTTGGAAAATCTTCAAAGTACGTCGAAAAATACTTCTTTTTAAATTTTTTTATCAACCTTAACTTTAAAACTAATCAAACTATTTAGATGCGTTTGGCGGTTTCGCATACAGCTTTGCAAGAAAAACAGTTGGTTAAATGTTGTAATCAATCCGTAACATTAGCCTGGAAGATATGTTAAAAAAAATATTGTTCCCCGAAATTTTTTACGTTTTTTTTAAATTTCTCAAAATATTTTGGGCCGTATCGGTTTTCAGGAAATTTAAGTTTGGCGGAACCCAATCGAATGTTGTGTATGTACTCTATTTCAATGTGTTAAGCCGTTCAAATGTTGTGTGAGGCTTAAATACACACCTACACTAACACACGTAATTTATTTTTTACATGGCCTAATTACTCAACCCTAGCTTGTTTTATTGTTAATGTTATTTAATCCAATTTGTAATTAAGTGTTTTAATTATCTGCTTAAGTTAGGTTGACTGGTAGACAATGTCACTAAGCTTTAAGTCCACCTTTGTAGATTTTTTGCCTAAATTTAAATAAATACAAAACAGGCGATGGAGATCACCACCTATTCAGCTAATTAGCAGGCAGTTTACAGTTATATTTATTTTTTATTATTTATATTTATTTATTATTAAGGAGGAACAACAGCCCAAGAAAAATATAATTAAAACTTAAACGACCATCAGAAGGCTGAACAAATTCCCCACTAGTAATAAATAGTAATATATTCCACTTTCACGATTTTTTTTATATTCTATACTTTCCATCTTCGACACTTGGTGAAATCCCATTACTGTTAAACACAATAAACAGTGCATGTATACTTTAATACCACTTCACAACATATATATTTTTGGAACATAACTCAACCGATTTCACATTCTAAGCATTTTCAAAATGTAATATAGTTAAGCATATACATCCTAGAGATGCTTAAAAAGTAAAACTGGTTGACTAGTACCTATACTAAATATACATATCGTCCCCGTAGTTAGAAAATTAAATAACTCTGAGATAAACTGTCTGTCCTGAGATAAACGCGATTTAGTATTTTTTTTTTCAGTTAATGTACATTTGATAAAAATGTGAGACAATTTTACTGTAGATAATTTTATTATTTGTGGACCTGATTATATTTAACAAACTGAACTCTATCTTTTCTTATATATAACACATTAAAAATCAAGTTAATATCGCACAAATTCGGACTTATTTAATTTTCCCACTACGGGGACGATATATAAGGTCCTTCCAAAATAGGTAATCATATTTTAACACGGCGTTCAGTACGACTAAGAAAAAAACATACCCAGCTAAAAAAGAACGTGATTCAAGTGACTAAAACTTTTTTATTTTTACGAATATTGCATGTGTTTACGACTTACAACATGAAATTATTCACCTAACATCGTTTTTATTAGTACGAAGCTCTTGCTATACGAAGTTACGGATTGAAATGAGAAGTAGGTAAGGGGCGTGCGCGGATTGTGATCAATTTACGCAACAGATGTCATGACGTCTCGTGATACAGCGCTCTGACATGTAACGTGAATGATTTCATGTTGTAAGTCGTAAACACATTATGAAATATTTGTAAAAATAAAAAAAAAATAGTCTCTTAAATCACGTTCTTTGTAGCTGGATAACTTTGATTAGACATACTGAACGCTGTGTTAAAATATGATCATCTATTTTGGAAGCACCTTATATATGTTGCAAAGTAAAATTAAAGTTCAAGTGCATTGTTAATTGTGTAACGACTACGATTTATTTTTCACTTTTTTGCAGCATCCGGCTACAGTCCCTACCATTAATCTTCCGGACTTGCCCGAGTGCGTCACAAAAGTTGAGGTCACATTGCCAGAAGGGGAAGCTGCGACACCGCTTAGCGCGCAACATCAGTTGCAACTATTGCAAGAACGTCTTGAACAACAGGCGCAACAAACTAGGGCAGCAGTCGCGCAACTGTTGCTGTTGCGCGACCAGCTTGCCGCAGAACAAGCAGCCCGTTGCGAGGCCCAAGTAAGTTACATGAATTCCGAATTATAGTTTCTTAATTATGAAAGACTTATGTAATTATCGCGACCAACTATTAATTAACACAATGCGCATTGCTGTTTTCAGCTGACTTCCAAAAAATGAGACCCTCGCTTCAATAGTATTTCTTTTTTACCCGACTAAATGAGGATAATGTTTTTCGAGTGTATACATAATACAGTATCCATTTCTTTGGCACGCCATAAAGCCCAAACGGCTGGACGGTTTTTGACACATGAGGTGTCGTTGGATTTGTCTAAATTGTATTATTAGTAGTGACATAGGCTATACAAATTTACAAAATGGCGCCTGCAAACAGAGGAATGGGGGAGGGGGAGATGATTTTTTTCTTACGATTACGATACGATTGCGTAATTTACCATCGTATAATTATAATGTCGAAGTTAATAAATTTTAACTAAAAAGTATAAAATAAAAAAAATTGAAAACAAAAAACCCGACTGCATCTTAAAAAAGATTCATTGCCTTAAATGAAAACTAAAAAGAAAGAAACAAGCACAGTAGTTTAGAATCATGTTAAGTAAAAATGAATAACTACACCACTAAAATAGTTCGATAATCGATGTACATATAAAACAATCCATGAATTTTAATTCATTACAGAACGATTAACAGTCGGGACCCTTTGTGAAAATTTGATAGCTAAATATTAAATGGACCCCGACTTATTATGTGACTTTAAACAAATTTTTGACGCAGTTGATTGAACTCTATAGTTCATTTATTATCCTTTTTTTATTCTTTCCGTAATTATATCCTTTCATTGCGGCTATTTCGCTACTAATTGTAGCACGATTCGACTTGGATGATGTAGATTTTATTTCTTACTAGCTGACCCGGCAAACATTGTTCTGCCTTTTTAACTACTCTTATTTTTTTTTCTATAACTTATTTTTTCTATATTTTCTCACCTTTTAAACCTTCCCTGGACTTCAATAATTAATTCAAAACCAAAATTAGCCAAATCGGTTCAGCCGTTCTTGAGTTTTAGCGAGACTAACGAACAGAAATTGATTTTTATATATAAGACTAGCTGACCCGGCAAACGTTGTTCTGCTTTTTTAACTACTCTTATTTTTTTCTATATTTTCTCACCTTTTAAACCTTCCCTGGACTTCAACAATTAATTCAAAACCAAAATTAGCCAAATCGGTTCAGTCGTTCTCGAGTTTTAGTGAGACAACAGCAATTGATTTTTATATATAAGATAATTATTTATTTTAAAATTAAATATTTATTATGATTTTTATATTGATGTCATTTAAACTTTTCAGGCACGCACTCATCAATTACTAGTTCATAATAAAGATCTTCTGGAACATATTGCTGCACTTGTTGCACATTTACAAGAGAGAGAGAAAGGGAATTCTAGACCAATCAGTGCTCAACAGCTTACTTTATTGCCACAGGTACGCATTAGCCTATAACTATATTTTGCTTTTTTATAATATAATCCGTAATCTAATACGAAAACACGTACTGTCTTATCAAATTAGAAGTTATCAAAATAAAATCAAAATTAAACGTTAGAAATATTTATAAATTAACTTGAAGACCGACGAATTATATTAGTTGTAATACACGCATTTACCTAATTATGCAATTTTGCGTTAGTGATAAAATATTATTTGCAATCGATTTTATTTTGAGAGGCGACATTAAGATAGTGCCGGGTTCCTATAATCAACGATCCATCGTTTGTAGCTGTAACCATTAAATACTATCTAATTTATTATTAAATCAGAGAGTTTTTAATAGTTACAGCAGTTACAGTTACGAGACGTTCCACAACTTTTTTGGACTATTTGGTAATATGAAATTTATAGGGACATTTTTAGCTTACGCGTCGTAGAAAATGTTACTACTCGTAACTAAAACGAGTCGTTTTATTAATATAGGGACCGGACATAAGACGGAAAGTGTTTTCAATTAAAATATATATTCAAGTTGGTAAGGTACATATATACCTACCATGGCAAATACAAGTTGACGGACGGAGAGAAAACAATTAATAGATATATTATAAACAATTACCTATAATCTTTTAAAATTAATATTGGTTTAAATGAGTTTGAAAAACAGAACTTAAGCGGGCTTTTTGAAACAGTGCATGTTCGTAATACTATAATGCAAAAAGTTGCACAATCAAATTTTGTCGTCTTGTATTTTTCATACTGAATACACACATCAATCGCTTTATTATAAGTCAGCATTTGGTAGACCTTTGATATGGCAGATATTCAATGACTTCATCTTCTAAAAATTACCATAATAATGTTGACCGTAATAAGGTGGTAGAATTAAAAAATTATATGCTTTTTAGTTTTTTTTATATTTATCTCATTGCTAAGTAGCTTAATTTTAACTGCATGGTAGTATTTCAAATATCCTGCTCGCCTGCCTACATATGCATGTGTTCCGTTCTAAATACAATAAGATACTATTGCTAAACAAAATATTTTAATCACTTTTTTACACCCGTAATAGTTATTGTACTAAAAATTTCGCTCTCTACAATAAAATTACCTTCCGGATTCACCTTTAGGTGCAAGTATAAAGTCCTACAAGTACAAAAAAAATTAAGTTTGTCGAACCGGTTAGAAAAGGAAATAACCGGGATGAGATACATTTAGTCCAATAAATGCCTTTTAGGCTTTCTGATTAATCTGGCCAACCAAGGATCATGAAGTCTAAGTTTTGAATTTTTGCCCCAATAGAATTTATATATAGAATAATCTCAGTAAAAAAATTACTGGGCTTCGGCATTCGGCTGGCAAAGGAGGCGATAAAGGTCACCCTCTATAGTTCTAATGCCCCACTACCAGGCATCTTCTAAAAGACGGAAACATGCTGCATTCAGCGTATCTTACTCATATTTAGAAACAAAAATCATAAAATTCCTTCTTATTGAACAAAATTTGCTGAGTAATTATAAAAAAAAAACCGTTGAAACGGACTTAATTTTAGGAATAGACCATCTATAACCAGGCATAAAAGGCGAACAATTGGCTATAAATGGCACTAGCATCATAACTAATAACTTGTTAGTCCTAATGAGTACCGCATTACGTATTTCTATCTCAATAACATCGGTACTCATCGCTTTCGTGTTTTTTGGGATGGTAAGATAGCTGATAATCTTATTCATACATATCATTATTATTCCTGAATCATGAATAGCATCTCAAAATGTACATATTCATATGGTTATCTCTTTTTCCATCACGAAAACCTTGTCATCATTTGTTATCACACATACAGCAAAAATGTAAATTGGAATGTTCAATTACAATGAATAACTTTTGATTTCCTGCTCTCAAATTCCACGATATATAATAAAGCAATAATATATTCCACTATATTTAATAAAGCAATAAATATTTATCTCATTTTATTTAGAATGGAATTCATTAAATAAAAGGGCTAGTCTGAATAAGACAAAAATAAACACAATGGACTCAACGTCGTTCGTTCAATAATGTACAGAGAAATCAAATTTTCCTTTGTGTTTAAATAAAATTTCTGATGTTTATTCAATTTTAGTCCTTCAGCCCGATCGATTAGTTTCGATCAATTTCGTACTAGTTTCCATTTCGCGTATAGGATGAAGTTACAAAAATAATGAGCAAGAATTTGTTAAAAAATAAGTTTTTATTAATTAATTTTAAAATCTCATATATCCGACATTTTTAGAGTGGAGGACTCATCAAAAGAGCCACCAAATGTGTAGGATAAAAGTTTTTCATGTTTTTCATAAGATAATCATGCGTTTAAAGTAAAAAATGAATTGTTTTTATCAATATTTTTCCATCATCAAATAAACATCTTTGAAGCCTTCTAACTTTATTAGTTACACGATTTTTCGAAGAGAGAAAAGATGGGCGTCTCATCAAAACGAATTTGTTCACCAAAATTAAGCTTATTATTTAAAAGGATATTTTAGACGTAAAACCTACAACTTTAGAGTGTGGGACTAAAACTATAAAAAGTTAGGATTAAGTTACTCTTAAATTATATTAATAATTACCAAGTTATTGTGAACAAATTAGGTTGTTATTATTCAATTTAAAAAACTCATAATTCCGACAACTTTGGAGTGGAGGACTCGTCAAAATAACCATCTAATTTGTTAGACAAACGTTTTTTCGTGTTTCTCATAAAATAATCAAGCGGTTAAAGAAAAAACTAATTGATATTAATCAATATTTTTCCCCCACCAAATTGAAAGTTTGAAGCCCCCTAATTTTATTATTTACCCGATTCGAGATTTTTCGAAACGAAAGCTCGTCTCGTCAAAACGAAGCTGCTTACAAAAACTCAGCAATAAACTTTTTTTGATTAATAACAAATCAAAAAAAGTTTATTCCCGGGACCACTGTCTATTATTGGAATGTATGCATTTTTTTTATAACATAAAATAGCAAACAAGCAGATGGGTCTCCTGATGGAAAGAGTCAACCACCGCCTATAGACACCAAAGGTGCTAATGGTGCGTTGCTATCTTGTGGCGAGGTCTAATGCCACATGCATAAGTTTACCGGCTACCTTACTCTCCAAACCGGAACACGACAGTCAAGTACTGACGCTATTGCGGCAGGAATAGGCAAGGCGGTGGTACCAGACCCGGGCGAGACAATGCAGAACTCTACCACCTAGTAGCCACGATGTTAGTGACTCGCATAGCTAATCGGTCGCCTTTTACGACCTGCCTGGTAGAACGGCAGTTGGTCTATTCTTCAAAGGAGCCCGGAACCAACACGGGGAAAAGCTATTTGGAGAGCAACTATTTGCAATGCTTGGGAATATTGAACATATTTCCATACATTTTTATTTTTAACGTGAATCGTGTAGTATTAACAAGCTCTATGCTAAATTGTTTTGCTATAGGCATAAATGTTTTACATTTCCTCATCATTTTTGCTTTTTCTAAGTAATCGTTAGAAATTTTAAAATAGTCATTGTGTTAAAAAAATCATTAAGAAATGTTGCTGTGATCGATTGGAGAAAATATATAAATTTGACTAAACTGAAGACAAATTGCGTACATAATACTTGATACTATTTTTAACTAACGGCGAATTTTGGGAAGTAATCAGACGGATTTTTTATATAATATGTCGACAAATTATTTAAATAAGTAAGCAATTTAAATTAAATGATAATTTAAAGACAAATTTTAATTTTCCACAACTTCATTTACTATCCAAAAACTTTAAAGATGCTTCAGATCTTCTCACTATGGTCGCGTTTCTGATCCGGGAGTAGCTTAAAAACGCATCAAAACAACTTATAAAAGTTTAATTGAATAAAGTAAATTTTAAATTAAATTTTCGCCGTGTTGATCCCGGCCTCCTTTGAAGAATAGGTTAACTGCCGTTTTGCCAGGCAGGTCGTAAAAGGCGACCGATTGACTATCGAGTCACTACCATCGTGGCTACTAGGTGGTAGAGTTCTGCATTGTCTCGCCCGGGTCTGGTACCACCGCCTTACCTATTCCTGCCGCAATAGCGTCAGTGCTTGTCGCTGTCGTGTTCCGGTTTGGAGGGTAAGGTAGCCGGTAAACTATGCATGTGGCATTAGACCTCGCAACAAAATAGCAACGCACCATTAAAATCTTTCAAGGAGACCCATCTGCTTGTTTGCTATCTTATAATATAAAAAAAGTACTTGTAATTTCGTTCTTGACTCTTAGAGGGTAAAATGGCTATTTAGCTTGTACGTACCCTTAAATCGCTACCACGTGAATACACACGATTAACACCTTGCGATGACTGTCGATGTGTTTGTTGTTCTATATATAAAAAATAAAAAAAATTGATCTCTACAATTGCTTAAAGTAATATAAAAATAAATTACTGCAACATGCGCATATAAAAACGATGCTTCTTATTTACTTCTTATTCGTAAGTATTGTTTCAAAAATAAGATGGAAATAGTTAAAGTATTACGAGACTGTGACCTATAAAACGCTTACTTGTATTTCCAACCTCTTTGTAAGAAACTTTCAAACGTTTCATTCATATAAATTACGGTACTTTAATATTTCTCGTGGCTCTTAGCCACTTATTTATTAATATTCAAACACTAAGACAAGAAGCAAATATTATTATTAGTTTAATATTTAATAGTAGTAGTGTAATATTTACAGTGAAGAAACAGGCAAGTGTCTTAAGTATTTGAGAGTTTTATCTTTATTACAATCGTAAATTAAAAGTGTCCGTATCTCACATTTTTAGGGTTCCGTAACTAAAAGGTAAAACCGAACCCTATTACTAAGGCCTCCGCTGTCTGTCTGTCCGTCTGTCTGTCTGTCACCATGTATCTCATAAACTGTAATAGCTAGAAAGCTGAAATTTTCACAAATTATGTATTTTCGTTGCCGCTAGAACAACAAATACTAAAAATAAAAAAATGAAAATATTAAGTGGAGTCCCCATACAATAAACGTGTTTTTCCGTATTTTTGTGCTCAATATTAATAATGGTAACAGTAGACGCTTAAAATTTTCACAGAATATTTAGTCATTCTTTGAAAATAAGTAATAAAATAAACAAACAACAAACGTAATTTTTACTCGATCTAAATAAACAGGTAGAAACTTGAATATTTTCAAAAAAGCAATTATTTAGAAATATATTAACTATAAAATAAATACATAATACATAAAATAAATATTTAAGTATACATACAACAAACGTGATTTTTGTCGTGATGTGAACGTGATGATGGTACGGAAACCATCGTGCGCGAGTCCGACTCGCACTTGGCCGGTTTATTAACAAGTGACATCCCTTTACTTGAGTGGAACTAAGGTTTAAAATTAAAATCACTGTTAGAAACTAAATTTAAATTCAAAATATAATTCCATTTTCGATCTTATCACATTTCCGGACAGAAAATTAGTTTAAACCTATAAAAAGAAGTCGTGCTCTATAAAGTAAGGAACAATTAAATTCTTCTCTCGTTTTATATCCTAACCAAGCCGGTCGGGATTTCGTCTTAATAAGTTTTTAAGTTTTCCTGAAAAATATAACGAACCCAAAACTACAGATTTTGTGCATGTCAAACGAGGCTACATCCCTAGGGCCTCCACAAGTGACGGGGGCAACAGGAACAAAAAAATCAAATCTGAAGCTTTTCCATTTCTTTTTAGTCGTTCTTCCTTTATTATTGACAATACTTGTACAAACATAATTACATCATTCTTGAATATTAAAAAAATGCATTCATATTTGTTCACCTCCATAAGCACCCCCGCCTCAGTGTAAAGAGGTGAGCCAAAAACGGGCCTCCACTTTTTGTCCCAGGGCCTCCAGACCTCCGAATCCGGCCCTGCAAAACGATTAATCTACTTTAATTAACTACTGCAGTCACAAACAATCAGGACACACTATAGACACGTTTAGCACATTCTTATTATAGACACACATAAACGAAAATTAAACTAATAGTAGCTGCAGCGAGCAGCCCGCTGCATTATAAATTATAATAATGCAGCGGGTAATTTTTGTCGAATCGTCTTTATTTTTCGGGACAAAAAGTAGCCTATGCGCTATTCCAGGTCATCATCTACCTCTGTGCCAAATTTCATTCAAATCCGTTTAATAGTTTTTGCGTGATTAAGTAACAAACATCCATCTATCCATCCAAACATCCAAACTTTCGCATTTATAATATTAATGTAGATTATGCTAAATATCAGTTATACAAAATTGAATACCAGAATGACGAGAATGACATAAAGTTAACTTTGTAATAAAGTTATTTCTAAATGATGTTATTTTCATTTTAATCTCTGTTTATTATTAAATCCGTGAGTTATTTGTTAAAATATAAACGAGACAAAATAAACTTATCTAGAAACTTAGCACCTTAATAAATAAAGGACCTATTATAGCTTATAACGCCAACTTCTAAATATAGATAACAGGCTAATATTAGAACAAATTTCGAACGTAAAATTATAAGCTTCTATCTGATTAGTAGCGAAGAGTATGGCTTCGTAAATTTATTCCATGAATAATCTGAACGTCTTTGATATAAATCTTACGCAGACAATGAATTTATCGTAAGCAATTTTGTTTCATCCATAGATACATTAATATTGAAGAGGTAAAATTTGTAAGTTTGTGAGATTTTTGTAGAAAGTAATCTGTGGAATTACTCTGAAGGAAATTTTGTTGTTCTTGAATGACATAGGCTATATTTTACGCTAACATACCCGTGGAACTCGAACTTACGCGGGATAAAGCGCTGGAAACTGCTAGTGTTTTATGACGTATTTTTTTACACCGACGAAAAAACGGAGGTTAAATGTTTGGCATGTGTGTGTAAATATTTTTGGAATTAATTAATATTTGAGTATGATCTATCTAAATAGATCATACTCAAATATTAACTGGATATTATTACTAAAATATTAATTGGACGCCTAAGCGTTCAAGCACGTGTACTAAATTTCGTGAGTGTATGTTTGTTCAAAATTTCTCGAATATTAAAAGTCATATCGAGATATTTTTTTTTATTTAAACTATGTATATTCCGACTTAGAACAGTCTACGTTAGTCAAATCGATTCAGCAGTTTTTAAGATATGGTCATAGTCGATAGATACATTTTGAAGTCGCTTTAATTTATTTTTTAATTAATTTTTCATGACATTCTATTAAAATAATTGGCATATTTTGGTAGAAGGTTGTTAAAAATATCTACCTACGTTTATAAAGCACGTAGCTCTAGTTGCAAAACTCAAGAAATCACGACAATTTTTTAACCAACTTTTTTAGCACGACTGCAATTCAACATGGTGTATTTTATATCTAAAAACCGTTTCATACGCTAAAATTACTTTAAGTATTAAATCACTTTTATTGACTAATAAACATTCAGATGGCTTAAATTTTAGTAAGATATTGTTTTATTGGTGTGTTATGTGGGGTTGGGACTTTAAGCTGCAAGTGTATTCCCCTGTGTTGGTCGGGGTTTCCTGTCTATAGGCGATTATTGTCTCTGGTTATCATACTGCCAAAGGTGAAACACAGCAGCATTACACAGACGTTATGGTGGAATAAATCGATAGAATACAGTAGTAGGTATACCCCACGTTATCCGGGCACCCACAGAAGATAAGCACATTGGCCATTCATATGAGGCGAACCATTGGCTATACTGCCCCCGTTAGTTAAAAAGACACATCTAAGTTAAAATGTGGAAAAAAAATCGCAAGCAAATGAAACAGGAAATCGTGTGCTTTTCTAATATTACGGAAAATAATCGGAGCCAAACAAAATTTAATTATTTTACATTATTCATCCGTAAATATTTGAAAATTAATAGTCTCAGGTAAATGCGACTTTTTATCTTCAACAGTATTTAAAAAATGTATAGATGTGTCATGTTTTGTTATAATGTAATCGCAATTGTGCTGAAAATTTTTGCTGATGCGTTTTTTCTTCCTGATTTTGACAATATATGTAACTCAATTTCAGAAAAATGTTAGATGTGCCCTTTCAACTAATGGGGGCAGTATACGAGTCACTACTATGTGGTAAAGATTCGTGACATCTCACCGGGTTTGGTACTACCGCCTTACCTATTGATGTCACAATAGTAATAATACTTGTGGTCGAGTTCTAGTTCGGGGAAAAGGAAGCCAGTAAACTTATTCACGTGACATTACCATCCCGCCATACACATAGCAACGTACTTTTTATTTATATTTGGTGTCTATTGACGATGCTGGTCCTTTTCCATCAATACATCGTAGCTACGTTGGTAGAATTTTGCATTGTCTCGCCCGGATTTGCTACCACCTTCTAAGCTATTCCTGCCGCAATAGCGTCAGTACTTGTTACTGTCGTGTTCCAATTTGGAGGGTAAGATATAAGAAATACTTATGCATGTGGCATTAAGACCCCCCCACCAGGATAGCAACGCGCTATTAACATCTTTGGTATCTAAATGCGATGATCGTCTCTTTCTATCAGGAGAGCCATCTACTTGTTTGTTATTTTATGTAAAATAAATGTATTTCCAGCATAACCGAATCCATAGGAGAAACTGTATAAGTATTTACCAACACTAATTTGACTATCAATCACTCAAAGCTATTTGGTTCCAAAGTTAAATGGCAATTAAGTTCATTAGTAAAACTCACAACCTTCAAATTCTAATTTAAATTCCGCATGGAACAACATGAAGTAAAAGCGTTTGAAATGGTTTTTAAAAAATAAAATACATCATGTTGAATTGCAATGCTTAAAAAAGTTGGTTTGAAAGTTGTCATGATTTCGTGAGTTTCGTAGCTACAGCTACGTGCTTTATAAAGTAGATCTTTTTAACACCCTTCCAGTAATCTGGAACCCTGCATCAGATTTTCACCAAATTGAAATGGAACCATACGGGAAGTACTCTCAAGCAAAAAAAAAAATAGGATCGGTTCGTAAATGACCGAATTCTGAGGTAAATCAAACATAAATACATACAGCCGAATTGATAACATCTCTTTTTGTTATTAGGGGATTATTTAGTTTGTTTATTCTATAAATTGTCTAATAGATACGTGTGCTTAACATTAATAGAATAATTACGATTGAGTTTTGACCAAAGGGTGATCGCTAGTAGGTATATGTAGATACACACACTCGTACCATTGATTTGACTAGGTTGAGTTGATTGAATCGTTTGCATTTGAAACTCCAAAGGCAATTAGTAATTACTTTATTACATAAGTTTCCTCCTAAGTAATTTTAACGCAAGTCTTAAGCCCTTTTATGTGGGTTTAGGATTTTAACTTTATGAAAGTAATTAAATTTATTTTTCTATGCTTCTTGCACTTAAGCAATTGAATATTGAACACAATATCCATGTTTTGTCGAAATATTATCTACTAAGACAAAGTATATTTTTATTGAGAAAAATAAAGATATATCGGAGTGACATATTTTTTCTAGGCTACATTTACGTGATCGCTACAGCCTTTCGATTACTTGTGAAAAAGTTTACTCGACATCCATTTTTATACCATCATTTAGAAATTAAAGTACCAGAATAGTCAGATATACTTTAATTTATTAAAAACAACAAGATTCCAACTTTTGAAATTATATATTTATTTATAGACTTAAAATAATTTAAAGATAATAAAAGATGCGTGCGAAACTGCGCGGACCAGCTAGTACACACACATATATTTTTTATCGTGTATGAATTTCGCGATAACTACTTAGTGATATAAAAATAATGTGGTGTCGCGGGACACCAGGTAGGAACGAACTTCCTTCGGCTAAACGGCACTACTCGCTTGTGTACGCGACTGTCGCGCCTGCGCACGTCTCATTTAACGCTTTTATTCCACGCATTTTTCTTACGGTTTTACTATCACATTTTTTTCAGTTCGGTCGCGCAGCAAAATCCCTATCCCCTCCAAGCCTGCCGTAAGGAACTTCGTTCCAAAAATAAATAACGCCCAGGGAAGCGGACGGGTGTTTTTTTTAACCGAAGAAAAGTTAGGCGTGGTCATACAATAAAAGTAAATAATCAAACACCCTCTTATTTCGTACCCTTTTAGATGTTGTTTTTTAAAAAGGAGATGTTGTTTTTAAATCCGCGAACTGTCCTATGTATCCTCCGCGATGGTACCGAAAAGAAAGACGTCGGTTTAATAAACGGATAAGACTTACCAATCCGGTCCGGACAAAAAGAAGACCCCAGCGGCACAATTATCCACCCACATCCACCACACTTTTACACCCACGTCCCACGCCGGCACCAATCATAAAAGCAATTTATTTATTATTTACGCACTCAACGCACGTTTCACTTCGAAATCACATCTTCAGGAGAAACGAACACTACCTCACTCTACGAGAGTGCAAGTATTAGTTGTTTTTTTCAATTTTTTTTTCAAATATTAGGACATGGCATCACTCTCAGGGTATACCCATTCTAACAAAAAGAGATTTATCAAAATCGGATTACTCTGTAAAAAGTCATGCGTGGCCTAACATATAACAATAATTTAAAAAAATAAAAATAAGTGTATAATCTATATTAATATTATAAATGCAAAAGTTTGGATGTTTGGATGGATGTTTATTACACAATCACGCAAAAACTACTAAACGGATTTGAACGAAATTTGGCACACAGGCAACAGATGACTTGGAATAGCACATAGGATACTTTTTATCCCAAAAAATTGAGTTATCCCGCGGGATTTGTCAAAAAAATTTATAATAATGCAGCGGGTTGCACACTACAGCTTATAATTAATAATTCGTTAATAACAAAAAATATACACGTTGTATTGAGAACCACCTCCATTTTTCATCGGTTGATAATTTAAAAAGTACATGACGCCACACTAGGGGAGAGGATTTCACTAGTGTGACCACCTGTGACAAGAACGGGCGGGGAGAATCAAAAACTGTAAATGTTGTGTTACGTAATTTATAAATGACCCCCTAGATCCCAAGTCGTTTAGTGTAATAAGTACTTGAATCCAAAACGCAATATCGACGCTTCACTGCCTCGTCAAAATATAAACTTCTCAGAACGACTAGTAAATAATACACCGGAATTACCTTACTGAAAGACTAATGACTGTGTTTTGTAAACACGGCAGGATTTATTGCTTTGTACTTGAGCTTTTAAAATCAAGCGATTCAATTTTTATCACATTTCTAAAAATCATCTAAACTGACTCTTGGAATAATAAAAGTAGTCGAAAAGCAGTCTAGAATCGTTATTGAGAGTTTATCGACGTTTCTCCCGAAAATCCAAAATCTCAGTAGCAACACGGATTACGGCAGGTGGTGTGTTACCACTCCCATGCCTCGGATGAGCACGTAAAGCCGTCAGTCCCGGTTATCGCTAGAAACAGTTGATAATCGATATCAGGCGATGGGGCTCATCTCGCCAACCTGAAACCTGAACCTGAATTGGAAAGTCGATATTTAGTTTATTCTGCCTACCCCGCAAGGAAACAGTGCGTGATGATACTTTATTATTTAAGTATTACTTTACTTAACTTTTACTATCATACTTTATTTTTAATTATCCATCAAATCCTGTAGAATAACTTAAATCCTCAACCAATTCCTTGCAAATAAATATGTACAAATCTTTGATTTATATACTATCAGTATATAATCATAAAAGAAAAAGAAAAATCAAAGAACAAAGAAGAAAGAATACAAAACTGAACGGGCTTCCTAAATATTATGTAAAGTTGTGACTGACAAATTAATTTTAATCAAAACCATTTTTTTTAAATTCAAACTCTACATAATTCCAAATTACAAACCACTGTTTGCGTTTTATTTATTACAAGACACATAAACCAACGGTAAATAAATATAGTTAAAAAGACAAAGCTTACTGACAAAATAAACTGTAAGCATTTTTTAAATTTAAATTATATTCGTACGGTCTTATAATTATAAATTAATTAAAAAAACATGCGCGCCTTACAGTAGTCGCATGTGAAGTGCGCCTTACAGTAGTCACATCTGAGTTCTGACATCTAAGTGACAATCTTATAGCTAACGCACGCGCTCATTGGTCATTTCAAACAGTACAAGCTCATTAGTCCATTCAAACGCGCTCGTTACTCATCACAAATGGCGAGCGCTCATTGGTCATTTCAAATAGCGCGTGATTCCTCGACTTCCTGTTTGACATTTCCATTGCATTTCTCAAAATCACTTCCCTAGATTGCAGGAAAGCGAGAGGAATGATGTTACACTTCAATAATATAATAAATATCGCTGCATATACTATATGAATTTACCTAATCCCAAAATAAACAAATTTATATTTACTTGTGATGTGGGTTTAGTGAACCAAATGGATGAAAATACATAATAATAGAAATACACAAATATTTATTTATTTATTTATTTAGGTATATATTACTAAGGTACAACTATAGAAAACAATTTTTAACATTTACATAATTCTTAAAGTAATTCATTGACTTACTAATATAAGTCACAATAAAATTGAATTCCAATTAGTGTTGCACACGTCATTGATACAGAATTTAGAAATAATGAAAAAAATAGGTAAATAAGTAGGGGAACATAGATGATACATTTTCAAATACATTTTTAAGATTACTACTATCTTAATATACGGTATTTAGTTGTTTGACAGATTTAACGAATGAACGCAAACTTTGCGAGAAAATGTCTAAATCTTTAGTATTGTTATAAACTCTACACATACGAAGAAGTGGATTATTAAATGTGACATTGTTGTTACATATTGGTACAGAAAAAAAGCTTAAAATTTCTTTTACTACCGCTAGTTTTAAGCGACAAATGACTCAACAAATCCATAGCATCCCAGTGTCCATTTACATCAATACTGTGCAAGCTCGTAAATGGACACTGGGAGTGTCCATTTACGAGCTTGCACAGTATTGATAAATCTTGAGTTAATCGTATAGATTGCAGTGTTTCTATTCCAAAGTAGCTAAGTCTAGTGCCATATTATGTTAGCAGCCTACGCCTTATACCCAGTTTTGAGCTTAAATGTCGTAAGAAACGCCTTTGGACGGCCTCTAATCGATCAATGTGGATTTTGTACTGAGGATACCATATAACTGAGTTGTAGTCTAAAATACTTCTAACAAGTGCAAAGTACAGAATCAATACATAGTCTTAAATATATTACTAAATAACTCAAGCCTAGAAAAACAAACATCTATACTTATCACTCATTTAACAATACATTTATATGGAGCAATATATCTAAATGTATTGCCAATGAGAAGCTATTGAAAGCTTTGTTTACCATTCGTGATTTCTACGACTGTAATCATGAATTTTATTTGACTTGTATTTTAAGAGCTGCTTACTCTGTTTAGTTCTAATAAGCAGAAGCGTAGAATCTGTTAGATCTTTGAAGTAAAGATGAAAGAAATATTTATTTCCACATATTTATTTCCAAAAAAATATATAACAAATTAAAGCAAAATTTCTTTACAGATTGGATAGATTATTGTGCGCTAATACAACGATCTATCAAATCTGTTTTGACCCTTTAGGATCCATTTTTCTCGGGAAAGTTACATTTTCAACAAGTGCATCTTTACAATCTTTAAAGAATAGTATGCATTGACAGTAGCATTGAAAGGCATGAAAGGGACTTTTATTTCAAAGTCGGCCTTATTAAAGCATGTGCCTTAAATGGGTTTAATACCTTAGTATAAAATTTAAGCATATGTGCTTTTGAATAGAGATTTGACAAATTTTACTTACCATATTTACCTACCATATAAATAATTAATTGATTTTTTTTTCCATATTGTAAGGGTATTATCTGTATTCGTCCGAATAACCATTTTGCATGCATAAGTTTAGTTTCGATATCGTTGTACTGCAACTCAAGTACAAACTTTAGCACTTAAATTAGTACTTAAAAACAATACTTTCAAAGCAAGGACAATGTGGCAACATATCTAATGCTACAAAGTGATCGCTAATAAAATGCGTTTCGATAGATCTGAAAACGTCATAAATAAAATTCGTCACTGACGTATACTATGATCGATCTTACAGATGTAATAAAATAAGTTTTATTTAATTTCGCATTTAGCTATTTTTATTTTCACTGGCATTCATTAGCATAGCATTATGTGTTTAAATGTGTATTTATTACGCATGGTTTTTATGTCGTATACTTACGTGTGTAAAATTATAATAAATTGTATTATGCATCGTTAGTGTTTTAACAATAGTAACGCCAGCACGATAAGCAACTGGTTCTGTGATTTTTTCCAGGTCTAAAAGCATGACGTTTTTTTTATTGAAGGTAAACGAGTAAGAGGCTCACGTCATAATCATTAATAATTACTATCGTCTATTGACATACTCAATGTTAAATTATTTCAAATTCATTGCCAGCCATTTAAGCTCTTTTCATGAAAGTTCCTAATTACCGTTAGGCTTATTTCCGAAGGGATATGACATCCGAAATCGGAAATATCCCCTGATTTCACTAAGTAGTACGGGGCAAAAAGTATCTTGAGATTTTGAGACATTGTGATTGTGAGGGTTTAAACCTTCATCACGCGATGTTTAATCTTAATTAAAATTAAGAACTTTGTGATCTTGTAAAAAGCTCCATGATATTTACTTTATAATATATAGAACGATTCGATTTTTCTATAGAACACCAAAGAATTGAACCGACCAGTATTAGCCAAGTCGTAAACGATTTGAATCACTCTACGCTAAGCCTGATCTAAGGGAAGAAACTGGCTTTAAAAATTGTACTCCATGTAAGGCCGATTTTGTACCTTATAAAGCTGCAGGCCGAAAACAAGTACGGCCTTTGCCTTGTTGGATTCCAATTCCATAGTTGGATAAGGCTGTTATGCATTTTTTTTCCAATACAAGGAGACATGACAAAGAAATCGTTTTCGAGGTGTGTACAAGCCTACGTTTATGTCTTCTTGGGTTTAAACGGGACTAAATTTAGTCAATCTTACTCCAAGACTTTGGTAAATTGTTTCTTGACTTCAGACATAAACTTATATTGGCACTCGTTGCTTCCGAAAAATTGACCTATTTTTACATGTAGTATCATCCCGTAATAGGCATCATCGGTACTGTCATCTATATACTAAATTACGTTGCTAATTTGCAACATTTCATTGATATATAGAAGAAACATTTTAGCTGATAGCTCGCAATTTTGGACAAAACCAGCATTGACAGTTTTATGGTCAGATCACGCACTAACTTGATACTCCAAACTAGTATCAAGTTAATTGTAAACTGAATATTCATAGAAACGAAGCTTAGAGAGAAGATATTTGTGCAAAACTTGATCCTGAGCCTTCACTAGCTCTAAACTAACAGCCAATGCTTCATTTTAGAACTCAACTACCTCAACCCAATGTTGTGCCAAGTATACATATTAGAGGATACTTATAGAATTATAGATTATATTTGATTGCGGAATTGCACGACTTAATTCCGCCATCCCCGTTTTTCTATCGATCGTTGAGGTACACAAATTCTAGGCATAGCCATATGATGGACGTTCCACGTACCTGGACAAAGCAGTTCGACTCAACATTCTTCAATTAAACCGCAAAGGACTGGAACATGCTTCCTGAGTTTGTGTTCCCCAACGAGTACAATCTAGGGATTTTCAAGAAAAGAGTGACCAAGTACCTGCTAGGGAAGTACGTTCCATCTTAGGCCGCATCTTAGCTTATCATCAAGTGAGATTGTGGTCAAGCGCTTCCCTATCGATAATAAAAATAAAAAAATTTTCATCGGCTGTTTTCTTGAAAGTATTTTTTATCATTGTACTTTATCAATCAGTATTAGAAAAGGTCCCGAAAGTCAAAATATACTCGTCAGTGTAAGTTATACGCTTCCGTTACACTTAAGTTTATTATTTCGAAAAATTATTGTTGTTTAAAAGATATTATTTCATGTACATTATTATAACCAATTTAATAGTACCGTGAATATTTCTTAAATATATTACGTAATTATAATTATAAATAATTATTATAATTTAATTTCCAACTTCATTATAATAGTTTATAGATTATTATTAATCGTTTAATTTTTGCTGCACCATATAGAAAATCGCCGATGGAAAAGAATCGTTGACACATGAAATATTTCCTTTGTGTAATGGAAGTTATCAGCCACGAAACGAAGCAGTTGTCAATCATATAAATCAAGCCAATTTTACCAACCACAATCCAGAAAACAATAATTTGCACATGCCTTTAATTCATTTTACGGAAAACGCCAATAGTCCTAGCTCAGCTCCTAATTTTGGCGGGATGTCAAATGAACAAATACAGAATTATTTAATATCCAAATTCCAAGACATGGAGGTAATGAACAACAAGCAGAGTTATCAAAATTCTAACGCATTTCCAAATATTCCTCCGCTGACAAATCACTATAGCAACTCAGATATAGCTAGTTTGATGAACCATCAAAGTTATAAAGAGAATCATAGTTCGAATGATGATATAGGTAACGTTGCTCAAGCCATGAGTATAGGACAGTCTCAGAATTCATTATACAGTAATAGTCAACCGACAACAACGTCAAATGATTCCTCTCCAGATGGTGCTAGTTCTGATGAAAGTATACCATTTATAATGCCTTTATCACATAAAGGTACATTAACTGCTACGGGAAACGATGGAAGAGTTAGATTAATAGTACCTGTTAGTCCATCAGAAAGTTTTTCGGAAATAGGGGCTGAAAAACAAGAACAAAAAGAATCGTACGCTGTTACCTTAAAAGTACCCACTTTAGGTCATTCGCTAGCTCCAACAGGCCCTATAACTCGAACTACTAGTGAGAAAGTACCAAATCATAGCGAGATGATGACTGCAGTACGAGCACAATGGGCTAGGCATACCACAAAATAGATGGTCTGGTACGAAATAATTTAAGTCTTATACCTAAAATTGTACATTTTGTTGTTTACTTAAATGTGTAATGTCATAAAAGCTTATTTTCCCTAATACCTGATTCAAAGTTTTTAATTGTCCTATTCCCTAAACGTGAAATGAAAACTATAAATATGTGTTATTTTTTAAAGAGTACACACATACACCACTAAGGAAGCATTTTATTTACAAGACAACTAAAAATATATGTTATGTTCTTTAGGAAATCATAACATACTGTAAAATTTTCATAAGGCCTGCTGTATGAAAGGAAATCTTACAGGCGGTAAATAAACACAAGCACATGAGACTTAAAAATGATGAAAGTTGATGTCTAATTTCTTAATAAAACCTATTGTTTGGAAGCTCGTTCGAGTGTCATTTTGAGGCATTTTTAGGTATAATAGTAATTTTAAGCTAATTTTATATGTGTTTTAAATGTAGAACATTTTTGTGTTATACTCAAATGTAACCATTACATAATTCTTGGTCAAAGAAATTATCAAAATCAGAATTCAGGGATTTAGACGTAATGGACCAAACTGCTTGAAATTTGTTGACTTTTTAAATGATTGCTTTGATACCCTAGATTTAAAAAGGGTATATTATGATTAAAGAATTTACGTAGCAAAAGACTTTAGACGGAAGTGCCAATTGCACCCTGATTATAAACGGCGTCTTGTATATAGAGTATGTATAGTAGTTCTTAATTACATATCAAGTGTATTCTAGTCCGAATTACTTATTCTCATACTATTTTCTTAACATAGTATATCTACATTATATCAGTATTGAATCACAATAATAGATAAGATGTATGATAAAATATTTATTGAATAAATCAATCGTGGGTTCAAAGATTCATTGTATTGTAATTTCGAACATATTTAAGTACGGAATATTTGTATCAAAGAATATATTCCCTCAAAGAATAGTCAATATGAAATCATTCAAATGGGAGTTCAAGTGGGAATTTCACGCACCGTACATTTTTTTAAATATTCTTTTGTATGTAAAATAGTTTTCTATATTAAATACTTTTTATGTCAAGTTCTATATAGGCATTATTTCCGATTAATAGAATTTCTGAGTTCTCGTATTAGATAATTCTTTTTTAAATAAATAATTCCATGTATTTTTTTTTCGTTCTGATTTATAAAATTTCTTCAAATTTTATTATTTATATTATCCAAGATGTTATTAAAATTAACAAAAACATAATATTTATTGAATATTACAGTGTTTGATGTCTTTAGTGGCTTCAAATATATTTCAAATACAATACAATACAATACAATTTTCAAAGAAATCCATCTCTCTTAAAGAAACCATTCAACGATCCAACTTTTATCAGAAAACTTTTGTTGTGTGAAAATACAATCTTTCACGGTATTTGCAAACTTTTAATCGGATAAAATTTTGAAATCTTTGTTTTACTTGAATAAAAGTGTTATTTACATTATTCTTACGTAGAAACAGTATGTACTTATTTTACATTTATTTCAAAGGAATATAACTATTGTTTATAAGATCAGTAAGTAAAATATGTTAAGAGGTTATTCTCTATGTGATTGCTTCTGTACATTTTATTCAACTTTAGACTTTTATAACGCTAATTTAGGTTCATTATTTCTTTAAATATCATTAGTTTAATAAATGACATCGTTTATTTTAAACTTTTAAACTAACGCGTTCTATTATCATTTTTAAAAATATATAAACGGGTCAAAACGCGTACAAGTAAGTTCAAATAAGTACAAATAAGTTCTATATATGTACGCGTTTTTGAAGGTATTATTTAAAGGTTATTTGAATATTTGAAAGTATTATAAGATTCGGAGGCAGTATAATATAAATATAAGTATTATTACGGGATATATTCTATAGGTCAGAGTAATTTAATAACTTTATATGAACTTTGAAAACATAATTCGCAATGGTCAGTTGACATGCATTACAAACTGCTAGCGTTGCCGATAGGCATTTTCGATATTAGCAATTACAATTCAAATACTATCACATCATAATAATTGAGATTCACTGAAGCTTTAATAAATAAAAGCTTGCATTACATTGATAAAAACAAGTACATACGTAAAAGAGAAACACTATTCTTCTAAGGATACAAATTTTCCTATAAATTATTACTGGCCCAAATTTTGAATATCAGTTTCTAATTATATTGTGTTTATAGTAGTTAATTAATGATTTAATATTAGTAAGATAACGCAGGCCAAAATTAAGTCCAAATAATTATAGAAACTAACCTAATATAGATTAGTTGTTAAAATTTAAAACTTTCTATGAATGTATTTATTAATTTTTGTACATTTATGTTAAACGTATGTTGGCTGGTAGTGACGCGTTTTAATAGTAGTCACGCTTATAAGACTGTTATATTATTCTAGAGTAGTAAATCCAATGGGACCGTCAACATGACACAACTAGTCTAAAAATGAACGTACTGCTCAGAGCTGACTTAAATGGTGCAGGTTAATGAAAATATACAGTAAAGATATTATACTGAAAAAATAGGTCGTTAACGGATCCCCTTGGGAATCAGCATTTTTGGATTAAAATTTCGTTTCGCACCAGCCAATATATGCGTCATCTGTCCAGAACATCAAATGATTCTAGGCTTATACATAAGGGTTGGAAATTATATTGACGTTTCATGTCATATAGCACTGAGGTATGATCAGATATTAACAACTTATAAATATTCTGTTCTCAAGGATATTGTAATATCAGCTAAACAATTGCAATAAAAAACAAGATAATTTTAGTCATTTGATGTATTCCAAGTTCCGTCTTTATAAGACTAAAATATCCTACAAGTGCCAAATAAAGCGAATTGATATATTATAGATATATAATTTGTTAATGGCAGTAACTTATAAATATTACCAATTAAAAAACCAATCAAACATGTATCAAACTACCTGCTATGGTGTGCTTTAGGATAAGATTTTCGTCGACTTTTGCTGCCATGTCATAAGTTTAGTTATTTGAATATGCCTTTCAAAATTAACTTGGTTCTTGAATACATTAAAGGACTCGCAACTTTAAAATGTGAGATAAACACGATTTGGCAAGACTGCTAGACTAAACGAGAGAGATATCGACAATGGCAACGTGTTTGTTCTCGCGCGCAAATTATCTCCCATTGCGATTTATCTCCAGCAAATTAAAGAAAAATCTTAAGTAAATATAGGAATAAAATATTGCAAATTTAATGTAAAAATTTGTATATAAAAACGTTATTTTATTTGTAAAAATAATATAACATTATGAATTTAAAAAGATGTTAAGTATAATATATACCGTAATACCGTTTCTGTCTCATTAATAATGTTAGAGCACTTACCCTTATTAACATATCCGTAAAATATTTGAACTATTCGAAACCCTATAGTACCTTTAGAGAATTGCTTTATTAATTCAGTGCAAATACACGTGAGGTAGTCCAGGTCCTATGAAGAATTGACAATTTGTCTAGCTGGCAGACAATTCTTAAGAGGTTAACATATACCACATAGTTTATCTGTAGCTGCTGCGTGTTTGTGTTTTGTGGATTAGAGTCCTATTCAGATATATTGCCTTATAGTACGAGAGCTGATAGACAATTTTAGGTAGGTATTTGAGGTACGCTAAAACAACTTGTCTAATACTTTTCCTACTACCGAATCACAAAACCATACACATTTTTAACCATACAGGGGGCAGCGGGGCTGAACCAATCCTTATGATTTTTCAATATTCGAATTTTATTGCAAAAAAAAATGTCTTGAAAATCTAACATGAATACCTATACAAAATAGTTATCAGCTCTCGGACCATTACGCTGTGCAGTCACGGCTTATGTGGCATAAAACCTCATTTCTTCTCTGGTGATGTATATAGTAAACTTCAGACGAAAGTTTACTACTTTCTAAACATGCTATATTATTGGATAATATTATTACTTACATTTGTTAGAGCTGTGATTTTAAAGCAGAACACTAAGTTTTTGCCCGTATTAATGTTAACAATCTGTGTTCTACGTTTATTTAAAGATTAAGCAGTTCTTGTACAACTTGTTATAAGAACGCATGGCAGGAATATAAAATAAATGTCTAAACCTTAACATCTTTAGACCTTAAATTAAAAACTATTGTATTTTTGGATATAGCTGCAAAATCAAAAGAATTTCAATTTAAAAAGGTGCTTTATATTCACATTTGAAATATCATGATTTAGTTGATAATAATGTTATTTTATTTATAAAATATCATATTTTTGATTCTGATAAGTGTTAAACACTATTAGGTAAACGTAAAATTGATACTGTGTATAGTTGGTCTATTTACAGCGGTGTATAGAGTAAAAGCGTTTTTGTAGAAAAAATAATATGGATCCAGTAATTGAAATAAAACTTGACTTCAAATGTTGTTGTAGTGTTATTTTAAATAACCAAACCTTGAATACTTTTTTCTAGGTGACTGCTTTGATATAATGTCAACTGTCTTTTTCAACTGACTTTCAACTACTACTACTACTACTACTATTACTACTACTACTTCCAATACTGCTACTTCTAAGAAAAATAAAAATGTATAAATTCGTTGAAATTTTTTGTGCATGCTCACATACTACTAGAAGACGCCTGAACCGATTTGGATTTTTTTTTGTTCAAAGTCCCCAGTGGTTCTATTTTTATTTGGTAAAGATGATGGAGGGTTCTGGAGATACAGAAAACGGGAAGTCGGTTACAGCAAATTTTATTAAATTGGTAAACTTAAAGTAAAGTCTTAGATGTTGTCTTTTAAGTTGTGTATTTTTACGTAAAATTATTATTTTAAAATTACTAAAGCAAAACGTTTACGTCCTCTGAATAATCAGCGATAATGTTGTTTTACTCTTGACTTTATGCTATCACATTATTATACTATTTTAATGATGTTTAATTAATTTGACTTCAAATGCATTATGACTTTTGAACCGAATATTTATGTTCAATTTTCTTATCAAAAATCTATTAAACTGAAAAGCTTCTTTTTACAATTTAAAATAATTTTTAAGATTGATTTAAAAAGTACTTTCATTCCTAAAATGTGAGAGATATATTTGCGAGATTAATCATGTAAAAGCTGTTCATGGGCGCAGGTGTTATTTAGATGAAAGTACTTAATACATAGATAGGTCGTTGTTATCAACCAGCACCATTACTGTTTGATTTGATCTTTCTATGAAAAAAGTCATATAGAATCGGTGATTACATAATACTACTGAATAGGTAGGTATAATAGAGAATTATTCCGGCCTTTAATAAAAATAGAGAATAAAAATAATTAAACTAGTACAGACACCACTAAACATACATCGTTACCAAAGAAAACACATAACAAAAGTTTTACATAAATCCAAAGCTAACTTTATAAGAATAGTAGTATTAATCAACATCTTACTTACTACTTCTAAGATCTCATTTACGTTAAAGTAAGAAGGATTTTCTTTAAAACTAACCACTAATTTAATTTTGTAAAAATGGCTGTTACCTTCTTGAAACAGTTTGGTAGCACATCAACTACGATAAAAAAAAAATATTGACTTTGCACGAATTGTAATGTAAAACCTACGATCGAAATCGAAATTTTGCTCCCTCCTTTTTTGTAACTATTCCTATAATTATTAGTGCACAAAATCTATTTAATTTATATAACATTTTGTAAATAATTCAATAAAGATGAATTTTGCATTATTCAAAAATTAATTTAATGTAATAGAAACGTCATACAAAGAGAAAAACATAAAAAGCTTAAATATTTTCCGTCAAGCGTAAAAAAAATGGATGTTTATTAAACATATTTCTTAGACAGATTAATCGATTAAACTGTCGATTAAATCCACAGAAAATTCTAAATTACTCGTTACAAACTGACTTGGCACCCAGTTCACTTTAAAGTTTAAATGAAAATGAAAACATTAGACGGTCGAGTGATTACTCATTAAACGTGAAATTTAGGACACTCTATTAAGGAGAACATCTGTCAACGCCACCGAAACCTCCCATTTTATCTAAACGTCGAGTTCACAACGAATTGCATTCTTACATTTTACGCCCTAATTAAGTACAAAATTCAAATAATTAAACTCGTTCAAAATTGTTGAATTTTAATTTTTTAACGATTACTTGAGCACCTGAATAAATTTAACTTCGAAATAATAAATGTATCTTCTTATTTAATAATTCGCAAAATATTCGGAATTAAATGGCAATATTAGATTTATAACAGCTTCGATGAAACTAAATATTTAAACATAATTATTTAGAGTTTATTCACATGGTAATAAAATACAGGAATAAATTACATTACACAATTATAAATCAGAAAATTATCGGCTAGCCAAAAAACAAATTAGGTACTCCATTTTCTTTTCACGAAGTTTAAGTTTATAGTTATTGAATAAAAGGATAATAATTCATATGTGTGATAATGTACTCGTAAACGCAAAAGTCTGACTGTCTGTCTATTACGCTATCACGACTAAATCAATTTTGGTGAAATTTGGCAAAAAGATAATTGAAGACAATTGGTCAAGCAAAGGCCACTTTTTTCAAAAATCAACCCCTAAGGGACTGAAAATAGATGGCGAAAGTTTGTATGTAAGATGATATTGGTGGTACATTAGTCAAAGGCGAAGCTGCACGAATCAGCTACTTATACATGCAATTAACATCCAATTAAGAAATACATATTTAATACTTGTATCTTCAAATAACCTTACAACTAGCTATCTAAGAAATATCCGGTGTGTCAACCCTTCAAGATCGCGATCGCAAAACATTAATTTAAGCTGCACGTGGTGTTGGGAATAGTGTTAAGTATTCTGGTGATGGTTTTCCTTTATTTTTAACGTGAATACATCTGAAGAATAAATTTTCAAACACTACCAAGAACATAATATTGATTACTGGATGGAGTGTCCTTGTATTCAAGTATTATTAATGTTTTTAAACAGACGGTCACGTTAAGGATTGTTTTTACACAATGAATTTAAAGCTGGTTTTATTATAATAAGGTCCGCTTGTACCAAACTATTACAAAAATTAAAAAACTAAAGTATAAAAGATGTACTCACGTTATTAGCTAGTATTTATTGTAAAATAAACATTTTTTCCGTATTCAATTCAGCTGTCTTCAAGTGCTAAGATTGACCGATGGTTCTCCTTACTGCCGTCCAACGCGCCTGCACTGTCGCGACCAGAAAGTGGATTTATTTCCGGAGTCGAAGATGGAACAGACACAGCTCTAGCGGAAGCAAGAAGTCTTCTCCTTCAATTAGGTTTTAAGAAGAAACGACGTCTCTTACCACGCTTTACACGAAGAAAAATATTAGTTAATAAACACACTTTACTTTAACGATAACACAAAGCCGGATAATACAAAATAATTGTAGGTATACATAGCTCAGATAATTACTATGATGGAAACGGGTTTTGCTGAAAACTATAGTTTCCCTGTAATTTTTTTTCCTCGTGTCGATACAAGCATTTTTATAAAGAGTTGATCAACAGCCCTATGGTTAGTCATGTTGTAAAAGACGAGAGAAGGCCTAGATACCTGTCTAACATCATGACTACTAACTACAGGTAGGTTATAGGTGGGAGAGATCTGCAACGACTCGACCGGGCTTTGCCGCAATAGCGTGAATACTTTTCGCTGTTGTCCATTTTAGAGGGTAAGGTACGCCATGCTGATAACAACACATTTTTGGTGTTTACAGACGATGGTTATCTCTTTTTACCAAGAGAAATATCTGCTTGCTTGCTATCCTATTAAATAAAAAATATAACAGTTGACCTTGCAGGCCATCTCTGAAACTTCCCACTAAATTAAGATATTTTAAGCTAAAAAGAGTAATATGTAATAGAGATCGTGGTCAAGCGCTTCCCTATCGACAGTAAAAAAAAACATAAATTTTTCAGTTCAAACATATTTTTTTTAAAAATGGCAGTATATTAATTACTGAAAAGCCGTATATTTTGAAAACGATGATGGCATTTAACTCAATTTTTGAGATCTAAAATATTGCTTTAGCTAAATAATCGACAAGTTGAAAAAATTCGAAGCAATGTTACAAATATTTTTTTCAAAAATTTTCGTCGTTGATAAATCTCAACGAAATTGACCGATTTTAATCCAATTAATGGCATTTGACGCAGCTTTTAAAGAAGAAAAGCTGGTAAAAATTTTAAGCACATCGGTGTATTAGGCTGAAAGTTATTTCAAAAAATTAAGTTTGCTAAAAACAACGAAATTTTAATATTTGAAAAGCTGTAACTTTTGAGAATTAGATACGACTTTGATTTTTGAAAAGGCATTTGACGTAGTTCTTTTAGTATTAAAATATCTTAGAATACCAAAAAATCATTAGTTGAAAAATTTCGAAGCTGTCGAAAAAACAATTTTTTCAAAATTTTTCGCCAACGATTACTCTCAAACGGATAAACCGATTTTGATACAATTTATGTATTAGACGTCGTTTTTTGAGGAATAGAGCTGATTAGTTTTTGTACTCAATCGGTACATAAATTTGGAAGTTATATTAAAAAATACTGTTTCGCCAAAATTTTTTTGGCGTTTTTTCATAATTTCTTAAAATCTCCTGGGCCGAATCAGTTCAAATTTTCAGGAAATCTAAGTTGAGCGGAATCCAATCGAATGCCATCAACCGCGTTTCGATCGGTCAAGCCTTTCAAAAGTTATGCGATGTTTACATACACACATACACACACACATATACAAACATACAGACATACTGACGTCATTGTGAAAATGGTCCGACAAGGTTCCTAGGACCTCAAAACTCGATTTTCCAAAATCGAGGTAAAATCAGTAACTTCTTTATATACATACGTAGTGGGAAGTTAAAAAATACATATATTGTGCTTAAATTGTTAGTTTCGACCCGTATTTATGTAATGACAGGCCCTGGTTAAATTATGTGCAAATGTCACTTTACAAATATGTAATCAATTGCACTTGTTTATACATCAATCATTAATTTAATCATACATCACTTACATGAATCAAACCACGTATTGCTTGAAATTATTTTAAGCTAGCATTTGCCCGCAACTTTGTCGTGTGGAATTAGGAGTATGTTTTTTTTAATTTTAATAATAATAGATCTCTAGAAACACATCAAAAAAAATGAATTCTATGCAGTACAAACATATAGACGTATAAACATACAAACGTATAAACATATATACAAATATTCTAAATTTTGTATAGTGCAGTGGACTGCGGTGCGTAGCTAGTATTACATATATTGTCTATATATATAAAAATCAATTTCTGTTCGTTAGTCTCGCTAAAACTCGAGAACGGTTGAACCGATTTGGCTAATTTTGTCCTGAATTAATTGTTAAAGTCCAGGGAAGGTTTAAAAGGTGAGAAAATATAGAAAAAAAATAAGAGTAATTAAAAAGGCAGAACAATGTTTGCCGGGTCAGCTAGTCAGTTAATAAAATAAAAAAGTGCACTTATATCATCCCGGTATCCAGATCTCTGTATCCCTGCACAAATAATAATACACTTTACACCTTTGATGCCTAAAAGTTATCATTTCTGTAAGAAGTACAGTTTACTACATATGTGTGTGTGCGTGTGTGTGTGTGTAAAGAAAATCTTAGTTATAAACTAGCATACGATGAAATAATACAAATTTTCTCGACGTTGTTAAATCATCCCGTTTTTAAAAAAAATCTGGCAAAATGAATTTCGGAACGTGCTTAAGTTACAATCGCTCAAGAAAGCTTCATAATGAGTGTCGAGATTAAATTTTTGTTCCCTTTGAAGATTGCCTGCTTATTTATACAAAAAATTGTGATAATGGTACTGTTGGAAAAATTGTTTATCCAAAAAAACGAATTCAATTATTATATACATTTTTCTTAGGATATCATAACCATTAAGATTGATGAATTACATTATGTGACTGAGCCATACATAACGGCACGGTATTTTTTCATCATAGAACAGCAAAAAAAGATATAAGAAACAACAATCACTTATAGGCACCAAGAATGTTAATGATATGTCGCCATCCGGCGAATAGCGGGTTCAAGTGCCACATGCAGGCATGCGGTCCGGGTATCTTACCCTTCAACCTGGAACATTACAGTGCCAACGTCCAACAGGAAGGACTAATGCGATATTAAACCTTGCGATATCATGCAAAACTCTACCACCTTGTAGTCACAATGGTAAATCTTGGGCCAATTCTTCCCCTTTTACCAACTGCCTGGGAGTAAGTCACATAATCTATTCTCCAAAAGGGCCCGGACTAAAACAAGGAATATTTGCCTTCTTCAGCATTCATTACTTTCTTCACATAAATACCTTTTTATTGACTTAAAAATATTTGTGTCACTTTTCGGCATTTCGTTGGAATTCAAATATTTATCAACGTTTACCATAACATCTTAATTTAGTATATCTTTAAGCATTTCTTTGATTTTAGCAACATTATTACTGACCGATAGAAACGTCAAAGTTTAAGAAGCTCAAAGTCAAAGCCGGAGCCAGGCGGGGAGGGGGGGGTCATGGAGGTAATAACCCCCCCTCCCTCCCTACCTGGGTAGGGGTCTAGGTGTGGATTTTTAGAATTAGATAAGGATTAGAGCCTATCATGACTGAACGGCTCTTATTTATATTCGTTTAGTAAATATTTCCTACAATATTTTCAATTGTTTAATAACAATACAAAAAACCACAGAAAATTGATCGCGCATACCACTATCACATTAGTTATGCGCTTCAAACAAGCTTTTAGGGCGCGGTCAGCGCATTAACTGCAGGTTTGCACGTCATGGACGACGCGGTTAGTGCAATTAGTAACCTAAAGAACAATGGCTGGATGTTATACAAATATATAAATGCAAGAAATTTGAAATGTCTTTGAGAACTTGAAAGTTTTTGTAATTAAAATTAATGTTTAAATATTTCCAATAAATCGTTTTATCAACGGGTTTAAATTTTTTAAACCTTCAAATATTATGAATTAAAATAAATTCATTAAAATAAAAAATAAAGAGTTTTACAGACTTTTTCTACTCGTACAAATTAAACACAAATAATTATTTCTGGAAATATAAACACAGATTATGACAGTAGCTCAGTTTTAATAGATTTTACACTTTCAATCGTCGGCACTTGATGAAATTTCATTATTATTAGGCACGAATATTACGCCCTGAAGATGCCTTAAAAAGCGAAACCGTTCGATTAATTCAAAATAATGTTGTCTATTTTTGTACTGAAATAAAAAGTTTAAAACATTGTAACTACAAATAATGTATCGAGAATAGTATTAATATTTGAGCCAGGAACTTATATACGCTAAATTTTTGCATTTGACAACTGACATCATCGACAAATGACAAAGAAAACAATTTACAGTTTACTTCATTTTCTACCGTAAATTTTATAAATATAAATGAAAAATTAAATTAACTTCATCACAAGGAAAATTATATGTTATAGGTACTTATTGATTTGTGTCTAATTTTGAATGTTGGAAAACCTACTTTATCTTGCCTAATTAAAATCGGAAATATTTTAAGTATTGCATATAAAAAAAAAAACACAGACAACAATTAAAATGGCTAAATAATACGAGTGAAATTTTACAAGATTACCCATCGTTGTTCTTGAAGGTAGTGTCGTGCTAGTGTTGAGCCGTTACAGTACTGTTATACTGTACAATAACCATGAGGTAATAACAAACTTATGCATAAAACAATACATCTCTACCTACAGATAGCAACGCACCATTAACATTGTCCAAAATGGATGATGGATTCATACAGGAATCACTAAGAAACGCTTCTCCATTGCTAAAGTATTTAGCTCTAGCCACATAACTCAAAGCAATTAAAGATAGAGATTAAATGATTTACCATCAAACTTGACAGTTGATCCCAGGTTTTACAAATAATTTTGTTATAACTTACTTGTCCCCACCAAAGCAAATCTCGTTAAAATGAAAGCAAAAATAGGAAGTAGGTACCACTAATCCCGCCAGCAGTTGAATTGGTTAATCGTAATGAATTTGATCGTCTCGTTAGACGTTTGTTTCATTCACTCTGCCTAACCTGATATATATTATGTACCTATAAGTTGTATGTTTAAATAATATCATATTTTAAATTAAATGCTTCCTAACTAAATTATTTTTGTAACGAATTATTAATCAATGAGCCATCTAATGTCAAATAATTCCACGCTATTTAATATTAAAAACATCGCCATTTTGAATAACATGTTATTTAATATGGCATCATAAATTAAAAGGTTATTTTGATGGATGAACTTGAAGCATAAAATTACGTAATTTCTGTTCATGAAACAATATTTCCAAATATTTTGGAGTAATTTGTAAAAGTTAACGATAACATTTATAGCATTTTCTTCAGTATGACGGTAAATTTAAGCAAGTTGCAAACACAACAAGAAATTAAACATACGGCGTGATTTTGAGACCGCACCCGCCGCAATTTTGATTCTTGGCGATTTCAATGCAAATTGAAAATGTGATGATCTAAAAATTATTCGTGACTTTGTCATTTATATACAAAATTATACAAATTTTATTAATCTTTGATATTCAGTTGTTTACAGGTAAAATACCTTAGGTATTGTGCCTAATATAAATATTTACTACATGTTTTTTTTTAATTTAATTTGAATTTGTTTTCCCCTGTGAAGAATTGATAGAATAGAACATTATTTTTTTTATACTAGCTGTGCCCGCGACTTCATTGCGTGGAAAAATTCTAAAATAAAAACCCACATAGTTCCCGTTTCCGTGGGATTTCCGAGATAAGAACTATCCTATGTCCTTTCTTGGGTCTCAAACTATATTTGTACCAAATTTTATCCAAATCGGTTCAGTGGTTTGGCCGTGAAAGCGTAACAGACAGACAGACAGAGTTACTTTCGCATTTATAATATTAGTATGGATAGTATGGACAAAATTACATACATTTTTATAAACCGAAAAATATATTGTCGCATAGGTAATTTTGTTTACACAACCGCGGCAGACCCGATTGAAAATCACGCGCGTGTTATCTCTTTATGAAAATAACATATGGCGTTTTTGTTTCTTTTATCAGCTGCCAAAATTACGCGATAAATATACCAGAAGTTCTTAGTCAAAGATTGAGTTTGATTTAACGGATATTATTTGACATTATAACGTGGGTGGTAAAAGAGAAACAAATTGTTTCCGCATCCCTTGATATTATTTCTTTTTCATTTACAAAGAAAATTCTCATGTTGTTTGTTGTTCATTCGTAAAATTCTCGTTTATGTTTCAATAAAAAATACATTAAATCGTTTGAAGTAAACAACATGATCCGGAAGACAAGATTATATATTTTTAAAATCAAGGATTGTTATCAATTCACCAGTTAGTCAGGCGCCATAATAGTGAAAGAGAGATATTAAATTAGATCGACAGAAGTATTTCTTATGAACGTTTGCAAGCCTGAGACTTAGACAAAATTGACTTAGACTTTTAAATTTCATATTAAGATATGAAAGTTAAAAGAATATCCGGCCCCCATTTTGAGGAATAGACCATTTGCCATTCTGCCTGGCAGTCTGTAAATGGTAAACAGTTAGCTATACGAGTCATTATCATTGTGACTACTAGGTAGTAGAGCTACTAATACTAGCTACTGCAACGTCTCGCCCTGGGATTTGGTGAGTACCGCCGTCCTGTCGCAACAGCGTCAATGTTGTGACAAACAACACGACTCAGTGACAAACTCTCGTATTCCGGTTTATAGGGTAAGATGGTTGGTAGAATTTTGCATTGCCTTTTTACGGCATCCCATCCCACCATACGCATAACAACGCATAATTAACATCATAATAATTATCATCATCATCATATGCGATGGTTGTCTCTTTCCATCAAAAGAAACATTTGCTTGTTAGCTATCTTATGATTTAAAACAGCCAGTATCCATAAAAAGTAGGTGAACTTTATGAATTGATGAGCATTACGTAATCGGTTTAGAATTGTATAGCTAGTAGGTAATACAAACGTGGAAAAATTATACATAGAGTAGATGAGCCTAGCGAAAAATCATTCTAATGATAGAGAGAGAAAAAAATGAAATTTGGTACTTGTTTCTCTATCTAACTATGTAAACACGTATACGAAACATATGTTCCTACTCTTTCTACTGTAGCGGTCAAGAAATCTACAATGGTAAAATACATTAAAAATGCAAGTAAATCTTAAGCCGTGCTAAAACAATTATTCATCTTGTACCAATATATATATACAAGTTTCATCGTTTCTCAGACGGACTTGGGTCAAATGCAGTACACCATGCCTTACTGGGAAGAACTTCCAATTTCCATGTCCTTTAGTGACATATATATATATATATACACTTACCTATATATGCGTTTATGGCTCGCCCACTCTGTATGTATTATCTCTACGAATACGAAAGACAAAATCGAAAGTAAAGACTGATTTTTGATAGTGATAGTATAAAAGTAGTTTAAAAAACACAGAGCAGAGCAATGAGACTGTGTCATACTTATTTAGATAATTCCATTAAACCGTTATTTTATGGAAGAATCTTGTAATTTATTACACCCCTGTTTTGAATAAACTGTTTGTGCGTTCCGAGAACTACTTACAGTTTATTACTCAGGCTTTTTGGAAGCAAGTTCCTTATTGCGTATGGGGCATTGCGGAAAAGTACCGTGGCCGGCAAAAACGTCCATAACGTTGAAAAAAGCGTAAGATTTTTCATAATAAGGAACTTCGTTCCTATCTGATGTCCCATTACACCACATGGCTTTTTTAAAATATTATTTTCAATATCATTAGGGGCGGCCATAAATTACATGAGGTGATTAGGAAATTAGAGGTTGTCGAGCCAAATCTCACCAAATCTCACGTGGAGGAGCAAAGAGCGTCTAAGCAAATATCACGTCATATTACGTAAACTAGGTTAAAATAAGGAAAACACCTTTCCGCACTAAAATATGAATATACCATGTTTTACTATGAATTTTAATTTGTTGGTACCAAATTTTAATACTCTCAAGTCTCAATTACTCTTAAAATATTAATTAAGCAAAATAAGTTTTCTTTCCAGATGACGTTTAAATACAAAAAATACGAACTTTTAACAAACTCACGTGTTATTAGAGAGGAGTCGATTGAGCCAAATCTCATGGTAACTCAGCAAAGGGAAGTGGCGGTCGGAAAAAGGCCAAAATCACCTCACGTAATTTATAGATGCCCTCTTGTTGACAGATGCTGGCTCTTGTTAACAAATGCTAAAATGTGTTGAAAATGGGCCTTTTCCCAATAAAAAATACAGTTTGGTATTATTTATTGGTCTGGAATTGCTAGTAACATTAAGGTCCGCTTCCATCAAACTACTTAAATACTTTTTTAAATTATTTTAGTATGATTAAATACATTTAAAAAGTATTTAAACAGTTTGGTTTAAACGACCCATATCTATTTTGAAGCTACATATTTCCATCATTTATGCTAAATATATTTCTGTTACATACAGAATGTATATCCCGTGTCACATAAAAAAATGGAAATTAGTATAATCTTGAATAATCAACAATATTCAATACTAAAACGAATTAATTTAAGACAAAATAACTTTGTCTTTAAATAACAACATATTTAACAACGTATTACCAAATGTTTTAGACTTTTCGATCTTGTCCTACGTTGTTTGATTTTCCTTACATTGGACAAGATCGTAATGTTGTTTTTACAAATCTTTATTATGTCTAATTGGACTAATCATAAACGGTCATAAATTACATGGCCTTAAAGATGTGCATTATACAGCCACCAAATATTTAGTAAATAGCAGCCGATAGTTCTATCGCAGTTATTTGTCCTGTAATATCACGCCTTACTAATAAACGTTTCACGCTCTCATGCCCGTAACCCGAAGAGGTAGGCAGAAGTACAACCAATGCACCCACGTTTAGCCGAAGATAATTAGGTTGATTTACCCGGGAATCGACCCGGGACCATAAGTAGTCAACACTGACACCGGATCACTAGACCACAGAGGCGACTAGTAAACACTATCGCTGTAACTTTTTAAAAGTCCATTGGCAGATATTTATTGATAAGGCGATTAATGTTTAGAATTATTTTATTGGTGAGATACAAAATGCATTTTAAGTGTAGGGATATCGATTAAAGCATCGATGAATCATTGATTGTAAGGGATTCTCTAAAATATATTTTTAACATAAACTTAATTATAATTGAATTTAGATACATAAGTATTATGTGTTCAATATTATAAGTATTTTATTTTATTTCTTATATTCATTAATTTATGTAAGTAGTTGTTAAGAGAGTGGAGGTTTGTTATTGTCTTTTCTGTTTACTTTCTTCAAGTTTAATGTTCTGTAGTGTATAACAAACAATATTGTGAAAAAAAAACTGCTAAGCAATATTGTGAAAAAATTCGTAAATTTGTACATGGGCGGAACAGTAAACTTTATGGAAAATAAGTCATGTATTTATGCGTGCACTCTTTTAATACTCTTCAAATACTTTCGAAACCTGACTTGTACTTTACAATTAAATTAGTGTTGAAAATTATAACACGGAGGCATTTATAAAAAAAGACAACTTAGCACATTTGTTATATAGCTTTTATACATACCATTATATTATATATAATAATAAATATCTTGAAAATTTAGGTACTTACATTTTTTATAATTAATTCAATGACAGGTGAAATAAGTGCTTATACGACATCTATACAGCTCTGTAGCTCTAAGGATGTTGGATAACTAGGGTATCAAATATAAGTCATTATATTAGTTTCCCTTGCCACCTAATGTTAATATGTTAAAGGCCTGATAAAAAAGCTAGTGTCAGTAGCTAATGAGTAATGACATCAATATTATTTTTATTTGTCATTAGTAGTATAGGATATATTATGTAGATTTTGGTAATAAAACTACATAACAAAAATCTAGTTAGAGGACGTCTACATGAAAGCAAGCGTACCAGTTTTCAATTCCTTTTTTAATTGATTAGCTTCAGTTTTAAGTCCTTTTCACTTCCTTTAGACACGCTAATTGCATATATTAGCGTCATCTACTAGGTAAATTTAGGTTAATTGATAATTATAATTACTCTAATAAGACAATGTGAGACTTTTCGGGTAAGTTTTTATTTATAAGTAAATTTACTCTAGTGGTGATTTACTCGATAGTAAAGATATGTAAATGAACCGTGCCATATATTAAATTATAATTGGTGCTGGTGTAATTTTTAAAGTAAATTTTAACAACAAACAAAAACACTTTAATTTCTCAGTAATCCAACGTAATCTGTAACTTACATTATATAAAAAGACAGTTTAACAAAAATGGTGACTGATCTAGACGTAAATGGATAATATTATTTAACTTGGCTAAACCATTGACTTTTGCTAAAATAAAAGGAATTTTTAACTACCTTTTTTACACTCGGTGACCTGGCAGACGTCATCGGGTTCAAATGTCGGTAAAATTGTTTTTTGTCAATTACAAGAAAGTTGTACTTGTAAATAGTTGTAAGTTACACGTCTACTTTACTATTAGTATTTTAATATCCCAATTAAATTGAAAAAGCATATTTTTATTTAAAGTGTTTCTTCACACACTTCTGAAAATGTTGCCAATTATTTAAAAAGCGTAATTAAACGTCTTCTTGTCTTTAAAACAAATCTTTAAGTACACTTACTGACATGACATTATTAAGACAAATTGACATATTTGACACTTAGTTTTAATAAAAAGATTACTCGTGCTTGTTTCTTTTACATCACAGGATAGCAAACAAATAGATGATTCTCCTGATGAAAAGAGATAGCCGTAGTCTTTAGACACCAAAGATGTTAATAATGCTTTGCCATACCTGTGGTGGGTTGAAGTTTACCGACTTTCCCCTTTTAATTGGAATAGGACTACAATAATTCTATTGTGGCAGTAATAGGGAAGTTAACGGTACTAAACCTGGGCAAGACATTGCAGAACTCTACCACTTAACAGTTGCGATTTTATTGATATATCTGGCCAGTAGAGCAATGTAAAATGCGAGTACAGCAAATGTGTCTAAACATTAAAAAGTAAAATGAAATTTATATGAGGCCATTAGTATGACTAATATTTAGTACAAGAGGTTTCATTACTTAAAATACGTATTATTTTTGTTGCTAAACCAAGTGCTGCCGGTAAATAGAATGTGACAAACTTGTATACCAAAATTTCAGTCACAGTTTCGTTGGAACTTGAATCTCAATACCAATGTCTTTCAAAATGCATAGTGATATTAGTTTTTAAAATCATGTATATCAGTTCATATAGCATGGAATTGAGATAAAGACTCGACTAGTATTATAGTAGGCAAGTAGTATGTACTATAGTATTATAGTAAGTACTCTAGTATTATACTAGACAAGTATGAATAAAAGAAGATTAAAGGTTTTGGACTTATTCAAAATAGATTTCGTAAAGGGTCACATGAGAGTAATTAGCGTATATAATTGTGGTTAAAAATATAGTTAAGTCCTTATAATGTAACTTGTAGCTTAATTACTATTTTAAGATTTTTTTGCTATATTTTTTATTTTATGTGTAACTTAGTAATTAATTGGTAAACATGGTTGCAAACGAAAAATATTATACAGGATTTCGACAAAATTTAATACAATGTTACAATTTTTTTTAAATATAAACACAAATCAAACACAATTTTTTATTAACAAATATAAAGATGTTGCAAATTAATTATACATTTAGGTTCACTTGCAACAAACCGTTTAAATAATTTTTAAATTAATTTAACCATTGTAAAAGTTATTTAAAAATTATTTAACTAGCTAGGTGCAAGCGGAACTTAATATCTAATTTCGGGTAGTGTTTCCATAAAATATTTTACTAATGATGCTACGGTTTGACTTAACCATGCAATTTAACGTTAATCAATGAAACTATACTCATGAGTCGTAAGTCATGACAGTTAGCTGTCAATTGATTTTAATTCAACCAATTCTCAAATTACAATTATTATAACAGTTTGTCTCATTATTTTACTTTGTAATAATTTTTACTCAACATAGAATAATGTTATTCAATATAAAACACGTTAAAAACATAAAAAAATATAAATATTTATGCCCAAAAAACGCACCTTAAAAGAACGCAGATTGAAACTCACGTCATAATTAAAAATTATGAAATGTTTGTATTATTCGTGGTCAAAGACTCCAGTAACTTCCAGTTATTCACACGTGCACATCCCTCCAGGATAATTGCATCTTCATGTCTTCAGATCTATTAACAAGCTGTTTTGAAACTTATTTGTATTTTTGTATCGACAATTGACTGTAAATGCAAAATATTGCCACCCTTCTTTAAGTTAAGTCAGTGATTTCATTCAATGTTAATTAAATATTTTGTCACTTTGTAGCTGTGGATTTAAACATAGAGAAGTCTAAAACTTTCTAGAATGAATACACTTACCTATACAACTTACTAACCCTTTCCTATAAAGTACCTAAACAAATTAATTCAACATCTTGGTAAGTTAATTGGTAAAATCGTAAAACTATTGGTGCCTATCCCTTTTTTCTAGAATTATTGCTAAATAAAAAACAATATGCATTCTTATTTTAATGCGAATGTTAAGATGAAATTGACGTTAAGGCGAGGTATTTCGACGCGCGTCAATTCTATAGAAAATGGGTTGCGCGGTATGCTCTGAAACCGCTGGGAAACGTGTTAATTTTCGGATAAATAAATATAAGACATCATCTGAAAACTAAAATTTAGCACATTCTTTTTTGTATTTACAACTAAATATCACCATATAAAAATCATGTGGAAGATTAGAAATATTATTAACAAATTATTTGTTTTAGAGATTTTTTTAGCCTGTTTTCGGAATTTTACATGATCGAGTAAAGTACATTATATCATGTAATGAGTTAGCACATTCTTTAGATAATATCTTCAGGTATATCGTGTAATTTTTATAAAATTGTTTTTTAACAATCAATACAAAAACGTGATTAAACAAACCAGTTTTTTTTCCCGTTTGTCGCGATGCCTCGCCTTAAGCAAATAAGCAATCATAGACAAATACTTAAGTAGTACATTAGCAAACAGATATCTCTAAATATTTATGACTGAAAACTAACCATCAATTACTATAGAATTAACGAATGAAAAACAACGACTATATTATTTCTAACAAACACTCAACCGACCGACACTTCATCATATCTTTGTCTGGACATGTTATGCAGTTTACTGACTCTTTTTACTATATTGTTACTGTTAAGTGATAGTAGAAAAGTAGAGCAAAGTGATAGTAGCCGATATTTAAAATACCTCACAATATAACGGTGAACAAAACTACATTCCATTGAAATATTTATCTAGTTAATTAATAATATTTTTAGTAGTGATAATTGCTAACAAAATTAAGTTACTCTAAAATTTGTTATACGAGTGCTTGTTTGAACTGACTGATTTATTATATTAATTATAGTATATAATTATTTTATTAAATAAGTTTAATATGGAAATAGTCAAACTTACTTTTTAGCAATTTAGACAAAATGCTAGTACGACTCCTTGATAAGTTATTAACGGCATATTTTGAAGCAGGTATCTTTCTTGCACTTCTTTTACGGGCTATTATAATATGACTGATATTTATCATTCTGAATTTCGTCGTAGTTGATGCATATCATTGCACACAATTGATATGACTCTATCGATACTTTATCACGTTTGAACAACTTCCAAAGAACGATTAAATCCATAATCACCTATGCTAAAAATATCGTTACCGTTATAACTTACAGAATAATCGGAGCGTATAATCGGACGATTTCGTACCTATTTATAGTATCCTAAAATAGGAGTATTTTCTAAAATAAACGTCTTACTACGTCTTACTATTATTTGACAACTTATTCTTCTATATCCTTGGTAAGACAAAAGCTGTAAACATATCCGCAACATGACTGAGACCTATTATTTTCTGTAGCATTTTTCGAAACTATCAATATCATGTCTATTGTAATTCAACATAATGTAAGACTTTACTTGCATTTCAGTTTTGAATATATTTAATAAACATAATTGTGTGTGGTGTGTTTTATTTCTTGGTCACCTTTTAAAGATCTGGGCTGGGATCTCAAAACATTGAGATCTGTTGAAGCATTAAAGATAAAAAAGCATTACAAAAATAAAATATTTTTCGATTGTAATTCACTCCTTTCTGCAACTATTTCAATTGTAATACTCCTATAAGATGACCCAGAGACCTAAAATAATATTGCGCAATAGTTTTATTGTGTAATAATATTGAATACTCCCTTTGATTACAAACATTCAATAAATTCGCTCAATAAAATTGACAAACCAATCTGATCAATATTTTCGTGCAAGCAACATGTCTGTCGACGAAGTTTTAGCCGCAACCATGCTAATGATTTTGTTAAATAAATCTGTATACAATTATATACACTCAAGTAAAAACTCCGGTTCTTTATCTTTTATGGCATTCTTGCTTGCCATTTTGCTTAAATCTACGACACAACCATACATCAAAAACACGGTGACTGACCAAACGCGACCGCAAACTCTGAAGTGAAAAATATTGTGCAATATTAAGCAAGAAAATCATGTTAAACAATAAAAATTAAACCCGCTCAAACTTTCGTTCAATCTTTGTGCAATCTTCAATTTTAAGAGCCATTTTACAAAATCACCCAACTGAAATTTAGGTATTTTCTAATCGATGCGAGAGCTGGACGTCGTCGTCCATATAGTGCACCCAGTGCTGGTAAAATGAAAATAGTATTGATACTTTTAATATTTTAATTATTACTCTGAGATGTTAATTTTGGCACACGGACGTAGCGGATTTTAACTATTCTCTATTATTTATTTTTGAAATAAAAAATAAATTAATATTATTTAAGTGACCTATTTTTACATAAAAATAGAATATAATTTTGTTTTATGCCAATTTCTAAAGGAAAACTCATTATTTGATAACAAAAAACCCAGTTAATGTTTCGTTAATTTTCGTTGAAATAGGCATATTTGTATAATTAATTTGATATAGTTATAGATCTTTTAGGAAAAAAGTAATCCATTCAGGCACAATTATTGGATGTTTCTGGTAATTTAGTAATATTTTTCTAATTAAGTTTATTGATTCTTGCAGTAGCAATACCTTTTGGAAAAATAGCTTCCTTGCGTAATTGTCGAAACTTGATTTCGGAGAACATTTATAATAAGAAATACAATTGATGAACTAAAAATCTGTTTTATTGAGCCAATATTTAAAAGATTAAACTACCTAATGGTACCATTTAATTAAATAAAAGTACCTTATAATATGAAAAATTTTGATTTCTCGTCAAAAGTTGGTCTTGTAAACTGCCTCTTAACTCTAAACGGTCAATAATATTTCACAATACGTTATATTGCGCAATAATATTGTAGGTCTATGGGCACCTTAATACGCATTATCTACTAAATAATATACCATTGAACTGATAATTTAATCAAGTATAATTCTAATACTTTCAAAAATTTATTTATTGTAACAGAAACGAAAAAAAAACTTTTAGGTTTTCTAAAGAATTTTAAAATATATGAAATAAAAACATATGATAAACAAAAAAAAAATAAGAGATGTCGACATAACAGGAACTCTATTTAGATTTACCGTTTCTTAGGAACCCTAGATACAAAACAAATCTCTCCTTGCTAACGATTTTCGAAAATATTGCGGACACTTTCTCACAAAAACAAGGTCAAGATCTAGAAGGCCGTTGTCAGACATGATTGCTTTTAAGTATACTTTAAAACGCTCTAATGACGACAATGATCTTCCTGAAGATGCATGTTTGCTTAAAAAAATATCTGTAAACTAATTAACCCTACAGGCAATCTCTGACACATTTTGATAAGGTTAATTTTTTGACGTTTATAAAAATTTCTCAAAATCTGCTGAGTCGAGTATATTCAAAGGAAGTTCAGGAAAAGACTAAGTGGTACTAGAGGTACGTAGTTTAGTGAAAGCCAAAAAGTGGATCAACCATGTTTCAATCGGTCAAGTCGTTAAAGCTAAAAGAAGCTTACATCCACACACATCTATATATTATACATACAGACATACTGATGAGTAACGATTATTGCTAATAATCGTCTCGGTCGTTTTATTAATTTAATGTAATTCTAATCATATTATTTGAATATATTAGGTTTCTGCAGTCCTTTGCAATGTAAACTTTAATTGTGCCAAATGTCATACTCAACCTTACAAATGCGTAATTGTCTTGAAAAGAGGTACAACGTTTTTCTGGACGTATTATTATATGTGTCACAATTTTTTCAACAAATAAACATATAATGCGGATAAATTGCTTTGGTATATATGCAGTATAGTATGTACAACTACATAAGATAAATTTGGCTTCATAACATGCTATTAATTCACCGCACAGCCGAACTGAAATTGTCAGTGAAAATAATTGGATATGTGAGTGGAACACGACTCTCGTGAGCGTTTAATTAGTGAGTTATTGCCACTCAAAACATAGTCGTTTGATGTCGTCTGCAAAAATACGTGGAAACGGCCAATGTTAATTGCCAATATTCTTTACACTCAACAACGTGACATGTGTAGTGTATATTGTAGATATAAAGCTAGTGATAATTCTATTATTCTTTTTTAAATTCTACATTTCAAGCTGAATTTACATTTGAACACCATACAACGTCTGAAGATTCAGTGTAAAGACCTTTTATTTGTAAGTGGGTGGGTGTAAGTATCATGACATTTATATTTGTAGTCTGATTTGCTTCAATAGTGAGTGACCAGGTTCATTTTTTAAAAATTATATTAAAAGTTTTTCAAAAAATATCTTCGTAAGCTGGAGCGTGATTACAGCGGCATGCACAGGATTATGACACTGGGCATGCGGCGGAGTACTCGGTCACAATTTTTTTTTCCTTTATAGATTTTAGCATAGTCACAGCCACGCGACGAATCTCTAAGACGGAAACCATGCCAACAGAACAAGTCTTAGATGTACTACTATTCATGTACATCTTCTACAGCAACGCAGAGAAAACAGCGATCGATCGTCGCGGCGGAAGAAATTCTAGTAAGTAAAATAATAAGCTGAACTGATATAACTACTCACATACTTATCTAGTCAGTTTCAATTTTCACATATTCAAGGTTCCGGTTACTTGAGAATACTATATCCCGATGTAAATAAACGCAAGATTTTGGCCACCTCAAATATCTTATCCAAGTGAGTGATAGTTACAGAACACGTCTCTTGCAAGATATCCGATGTGGCCTTTAAAAATGCTTCTTTGTCACGGAATAAAAATTATTTAAATCTGAATATCCCGAATCATTCCACACTGTACTAGAATAATTACTAAACAATATGCAAGGGAAACAATATAATTTAATCGTGTGTATACAACCACACAGCCAGTTATACGTTTCATAACTTGTAACATGAAACTTTCGAGTTACATTTCCTTTTTGCTGGTTTAATTGTAACCCGGGTACACACCTATCTTTAGACACAATTTGAATCTTTTCACTGAATGACAATTGTGAGAACTTGATAATTTTAATTTTTAATAAATACACATTTTCAACACAAAATTCACAATCATATAACATTTTAAAAAATCTACAATTAATGCAGTAGTAAAAGCAAATCACTGCAATTGTTATAGAAACTTAGTAATAAACTGTTAAATGTAGGTACACACTTTCAAATGCTAAAATGAAAAATCTTATAAGAGAACTAAAAAATACTGGCGCAAACAAAATAGTAAACAATGCTTATTACATAATATGCAAAATGGCCCCCGCGACGCGAAACACAAAACATTTCTGCTATTTAAACAAATAAAACCTTACTAAACGAAAACGCATAATGTGCAGTACGTGATTTATAAGATTTGATTTTAGTCGGATTATAGGCATTAGGCAACATTTCAGATTACTCTCGACAACTGACGAACTCCGTAGCTTGCCGCAGAAATCGCGTCATTCGCCGCTTTCGATATTCATAGGTGTGTGCGTTTGCAAACTGTCCACGAACACAAAAATTACTACACACATGCGAACAAATATTCTGCAGATCGTGACAGCCTTACTTGGTTGACGACTGAAGTTGATATAGGAGCTATTTATAAAATATTAGGCGTTTTTTAATTAATGTATTTTGTTTATTCATTTATTTACTTTTAATTAAAGTCATCTAAAACGTACGAACGTTTTATTAAAATATCTGTGAATGGCAAGTAAAGCACTGCATATTTGCCTACAAGGAGTGCACACCACTGCGTGATTACGATATTATCTCATGGTCTCGTACAAACAAGTAAAGCTGTCTGTCCTGATAAATACAAGTCTTCTCCTAGTAATAACTACTAGGTAGAGTTCCGCAACGTCTCACCCGGGTTTTGGTACTCTGTATTCTCTTTCTATCATGAGATATGCATGTTTAACATCTAACTATATAAAAAATAAATATTGATCAATGTTGGCAAATCATGACTCTATGAAGAACCACCCATCGCATAGACAAACCAGAGAATCGTGAGGAACTCAAGCGGTTGCGAACTTTGATTCTTCTTTAGTAAACTTTCGATAGTAAATAAGCAGATGGTTTTCCTGGTAGAAAGAGACAGCCATGGAGTCACAACCAAAGATCTTAATGTCGCATTGTTATCCGTGCAGTGGGACCGGCCGGTACCAGCTGCCAAACCCTCTAAATCTGAACATGACAGCGACTAGAACCGACGCTGTAGTGGCAAGAATACATGAGGCGATAGTTTCAAGCCCGGTCAAAACATTCCAGCACTAGTCTCTTGCTGCTTGCACTTAGTAAAATCACTCGATTCACTCTTCATATCTCACAAAAAACCCAACGTAATGATATTTATTCATTTAATTATTTCTATTTTGACCGTAGCGCAAGTCAAATACCAATTGACTTTACCATAAATTCACTAATAAAGCAGAATGTCCGAATAATTCCAACAGTAATTGCTTAGCTCTGTTGCGAGATCAATTTGACCTTCCTACATCAATTTACTGAACTCAACAATAGGTAATTTTCAACTGAAGCGATAATAATGTGTTGCTGTCCACATGGCAGGTATGATAGGCTGCAACTATTTAACGGGCTAACTTATCCTCCAAACTAGTACACAACGGCGTATTAACTCGACGATGTTAAGAATATAAATGGCATATTCCTGAAAAGACATCAAAAAGGTCTACCAAGTGATTATAAGAGCAATGGCACTCGTTTTTTTTAAATTATAAGATAACAAACAAGCAGATGGTCCGATGAAAATGTATGTTTAGAGGCCAAACATAATTTACTAGCAAAATGATAGACTAAGCAAAATGGTTTGCTATTAACGTGTGCATAAAGTGAAACGTAAGCAAAATGCAGTGGAAACAATTTGGATAAGGTACTTCAATTACACATACTTTATAGTTTATATCAGTTACCGTCAGTATTTTATATAACGGTGAAACTCCATTATTATTGTTATTGTTTAACGAATAATCGACACTAACGATAATATAGGATTTACATTATCATTACTAACCGGTTTCATTAGAGATTACCTTATATTGACTATAGAGGGTGGTTGTATCTATACAGATATACATAACTGAACTTATACACACAAATACATACAAAAATACATATACAGGCTGACCAGATCATACATATCGAAAGACACATTAATTGATGGTCATATAGTGGATTAAGCAATCTACAAACGCTACTAGAAAAATAATAAAAAACAAAGAATGATAAATTTCATACATATATATATATATATATATATATATATATATATATATATATATATATATATATATATATATATATATATATATATATTAGGGTGGATCGAAAAAAAAAAAATTATTTTTTTTCTTAGCATGGGGGTAGAATTTGTAGCTTATAAAAAAAGAATGTTTTTCAAAAAAAAAAAATTTTTTTTTCGCAACATTTAGAGATAGCCCACTCGTTTTTTAATAAATTAATGGATCAAATGGACTTATTCTAGCGAAAAAATTTTTTTTCCGTCAAAAATCGTGGAAAACATGAAAAAATAATTGCATATGATTTTTTTTTCACTTACCTTTTACTTTAATACAGATAAAAGGGCTGCTTAATTCTTTATTTTTCGCTTAAGTTACAAAAATAATAGGAAAAATTTTTTTTTGACTTCTGATTTCCATTTGGCTTTCAAAAAGACATTCCACAGATTCTAAAACATCGTTTAAATATTTTAAAATTTTTAGTCCATTTGATCCATTATTTTATTAAAATACGAGTGGGCTATCTCCAAATGTTGCGAAAAAAATTTTTTTTTTTTTGAAAAATTATCTTTTTTTATAAGCTACAAATTCTACCCCCATGCTAAGAAAAAAAAATTTTTCGATCCACCCTAATATATATATATATATATATATATATATATATATATATATATATATATATATATATATATATATATATATATATATATATATGAGTTTCACCGCAGTACGCCTTGCCTGACTGGGAAGAGCTTTCCTCTCCCAGATCCTTCCATGATGTCATCAACTTCCACAGTTATGACGTCATCCCGACGTGATCACTACCCTTATTGTGGCTACCGGTGGTGTCACAGTCATAAGTAACCAATAAAAATATAATAATATTGCTAAACCACGAAATTTATGTTATAATATTCAAAAGGTATGGTCACTGTATAATGTACTAACACTCGTTAGTTGCGACATCGGTAAATCGCTGTTTATAAACAATGAACTTCTATGCGCCGTACGCGGATGTCTGTACTAAACATTATCATGCAGTAATCGTTGACGAAAAATTTTGAAAAAAGTGTTTTTCGGCATAGGTTCGAAATTTTTCAACCAATATTTTTTTTGGTATTCTACGATATTTTAGTACTAAAAAAACAACGTCAAATGCCGTTTTAAAAATCAAAATCGAATCTAATTCTCAAAATTTATAGCTTTTCAAATATTAAAATTACGTTGTTTTTAGCAAACTTACTTATTTTTTTTTAAATAACTTTCAAGTTAATTCACCGATTGACTTAAAAATCTTATCAGCTTTTCTCCTTCAGAAACTGCGTCAAATACCGTTAATTTAATCAAAATCGTTCAATTCGTTTGGAATTTATCAATGAAGAAAATAAAAATAAAATGCTTTTTGATATTGCTTCGAATTTTTTTAACCCCCGACGCAAAACGAGGGGTGTTATAAGTTTCAGATGTGTATCTGTGGATCTGTGTATCTGTGTATGTGTGTATCTGTGTGTCTGTCCGTGGCATCGTGGAGCCCGGGCGGATGGTCCGATTTGATTGCGGTTTTTTTTAATTGAAAGCCGTTTTGCGAGGTGGTTCTTAGCTAAGATTCAATAGAATCTGTTCAGCCATTTCAAGATAACCAACTCTTTTCAGATTGATGAAAGGATTTAAATAATTTGTAAATGCTTTGTCAATACTAAATTTTGTGTTCTGTTACTTTATTGATATTGCAATTACATGGTAAAGTTGAGCTAATACTTTGAGATCTCTTTGAGATCGTCTAGCACCAAATTGTTTTTGCAAACAATTTGGTGCTAGACGATTTTTAGTATCTGATGATGGAATTGGAACGTAGTCATGGAAACTTCTAAACCAAACAAGATAAATCTATCGAATTTCGAATCTTTTGTTGTGTTTTAACAAACATCCTGGTACTAGACGATTTCTGGGGTCTTATAATAGAGCTGATAATGGAGGTTATGGGAACTTTGAAATAAAATGGAGTAAATTTTTACAAAGATTTTGAAGCACATTGTTCATCAGTGCCTGATAATAGAACTGGAAAAAGTCTATAAGAACTTATAAGCAAATCCAAATAAACTCATTGAGTGTGGGCTGCTTGGGTTTGTTTTGACACATACTTTGGTGCTGGATAATTTTTAGGATCTGATGGTGAAACTAGAAGGTGACCATGATAATTTTTGAACTAAACAAGATAAAACCATTGAGGCCCGTGTTGGTCCAAGCTCCTTTGAAGAATAGGCCAACTATCGTTCTGCCACCGGTCGTAAAAGGCGATCGATTAGCTGTGCGAATGATAGAGTTCCGCATATCCTGGCTACTAGGTGATAGAGTTCTGCATTGTCTCGACCGGGTCGGTACAACCACCTTACCTATTCCTGCCGCGATAGCGTCAGTGCTTGTCACTGTCGTGTTCCGGTTTGGAGGGTAAGATAGCCGGTAAACTTATGCATGTGGCATTAGACCTCGCCACAAGATAGCAAAGCACAATTTACATCTTTGGTGTCTACAGGCGATGGTTGACTCTTTCCATCAGGAGACCTATCAGCTTGTTTTCTATCTTACTTAAGTCTTTGGAGCAGAATGGCTACCGGTGTCAGATGATAGTGGGAAGAAGTCCATTAGAAATCCTAAGCTAACTCAGAAAACCCCATTCATTGAGTGTGGGTTACTTCGGTTTGTTTTAGCATATTTTTGGTGCTAGATGGTTTTTTGAATTTAATAATGTAAATTGAAGGTGGCTATGGGAACCTTTGAAATAAACAACTTAAACCTATAGAGTTTGGACTCATTTCTTCTATTTTGAGAGTTACCTTGGTGTTAGATAATTTCTGTGGTCCTTTGATAAAGCAGGCGATTTGGGGTTCATTTAATTCGTTCTTATAAGGAATTTGGAACAGAATGACTTCTAGTTTCTCAAGATAAAACTGAAAGAAGTCCATGAAATCTCGCTAAACCAGACGGACCCATCGAGTATGGGTTAATTAGGTTTGTTTTGGTATACTGTTTGGTGCTGATTTTAAGAATCTATTGATGTAACTTGAATGTGGCTATAGGGTCTTTTAAACTAAATAAGACAAACTCAACGCTTTGAACTTATTTGTTCTATTTTGACAACTAATCTGGTGTTAGATGATTTTCAAGCTCTTACGATAAAGTGAGAGAAGGTCATGGAAACGAAACGAACGAACAAATGAAAATTGAGAAGCACCATCGATTTTGATCCCATTTGAATCATTCTTTTTTCTGTTTTCCAGTGTCTGATAATAAAGCTGGAAGAGGTCCATTATAACTTTTAAGCTAATCGAATGTTGGCTAATTACAATAAACCCATCGAATGTTGGCTAATTGGGTTTATTTTGGCAAATATTTAGGTGTCGAATGTTTTTTTAAGATAAAATAATGATGGAGCTGAAAGGTGGCCGTTGAAGATTGGGCTGATATCGTTGGCTTTTATTACTAGGAGATTCGCAGGGTTTGATAATATAAATAGAAAGTGGCCGTGGAACTCCTGATATAAACAAAATAAGTCCATTGAGTGTGGTCTCATTTGTAATATTTTACATACACTTTGTATCAAAATGATTTCCAGGACTACATAGTAGAGCTGGAGGCCATGGGAGCTTTGCAATAAAATAACTCAAGCTCATTGAGTAAGAAACCATGGTAACCTTAACCTGATGCTACAAGATCCTCTTTCGTAGATCATATTTTCACGTTTTACTCTTAAAATAATGCGTATGTAGCGGAATGGCGGTGTGAGGATGTGTCGGGGGTTTTTGAAATTTTTAATTTTATCTTGTTAACCTATTGATTATTATTTAGCTAACGCAATATTTTAGATCTCAAAAATTAAGTTGAAAGCCATTATAGTTTTCAAAATATACAGCTTTTCAAAAATTAATATACTGCCATTTTTAACAGAATAGATGTTTGAACTGAAAAATCCATGCTTATATTTTTTACTCTTTTAGCTTAAAATACATTAATTTAGTGGGAAGTTTCAGGGATGGCCCGTAGGGTCAACTGTTTACACATTTATTTATTTATTTATTTATTTATTTAATACATTATTGTACACAGAATGCAATACAAAATGACAATATTAACGTAACATAAGTACAATGGGCGAGCTAATCTCTACTTAAATAGATTTCTTCCAGTCAACCCATTAAGAGAATAAAAAATGGATATAAAGAAATGAGTAGACCTAGTGTACAAAAATAACAAATATAAACTATAAAACTAAATTAACACATACTAATAAAGTATTTTAAAAAAGAAAAGATGTAGAGAAAAAAACACAAGTATGAGGAAAATTTACATTTCAGCTAGGAAGTGTTCTTTGACTCGTTTTTTAAAGGACTCTAATGTCTGGCAAAGGCGAATCTCACTGGGCAGGAAGTTCCACAGACCTACAGCATGTACCGTAAATGAGTGTAAATAAGCAGCAGAGTTGCTAGGAGTAAAACCCAACAAGGTTCTTACGCTAGAGCGACATTGGGATTCAGGAGAGTGTAAGAATCCAAAGGAATCACGAACGAATTTTTTATTGCATTAAACGAACATTTTGATTCTGGACAGCGTCTGAAAATTTGGATGGACCTTTAAAAGTGACCCTGTATAGACACCAACGAGGCGATGTTATCCCTTAGGTGAGTGAGAATACCACATGCACAAGTTTACCCATAGGCGTAGCCCTTAGCCTTAATCAGTGGCGTAGCAAAGGGAAGGCGGCGGAGGCGGGCCGCACTGGGTGTCACTTTTTTGTGGTGAGACTCACCCGATCTCTTAATATTATGCACAATGTACAAATTTAAAAAAATCGCTAGCACAAGAATTTCTTTTTCGGGGATTCCTCCACAAGAACTAGCTCTATGTTTTGTTTTTATAGAAGAGGGGGCAAACGGACAGGAGGCTCACCTGATGGTAAGTGATTACCGCCGCCCATAGAATACTACACTACCAGAGGTCTTGTAATTACGTTGCCGGCCTTTTAAGAATGAGTAAGCTCTTTTCTTGAAGGTTCCTAAGTCGTATCCGTTTGGAAAAATTTCTGCCGATAACTAGTTCCACATAGGAGTATTGCGGGGCAAAAAATGCCTCGAGAATCGCACGGTTGTGCATATGGCAATGGCTATGTATAATTCGGGGATTCCCGCAAAAGAGCCTGACGCTACTGTGGAGGATTCCCCAACATTTCTCATTTGTTTCGTGAAGTGTGATGTGTTTAGTTGGCGTAAATTGTTAAACGTGTATTATTCTATAGTGATACATGGATAATAAAAGGAAAAAAATATATTAATCTATAAATATAAATGATCCATGACCTTTATCATACAACATTTATTGCTTTTTACTTTCGATGGGGAGACACCACCAAAGTGCCACCCAAGGTACCTACGCCACTGGCCTTAACTGGTAGAAAGGCATATGATCTATTTTTCAAAGGTAGCCCAGACCAATACATCAGAACGTTATAGCGCTATCTCAGAAACATTTAATCCCCGTGTTGGTTCGGTAAACTTATGCATGTGGCGTCAAAACCCTGTCATAATAATAGCAACGCACCATTTCCATCTTTGGTGTCTATAGGCGATGGTATTCTCTTTCCATGAAGAGAGGAATCTGCTTGTTTATTATCTTATGGTATTAAAAAAATATTCGTGGCATCTCTATTTTGTACCAACGCCTTACATAAGCCTGCAGCAACAGCTGAAATAATTGTCACTGCAATGCAACTCCAGGATGATACTGATATTTCACTATATCTAGAGTCCCCCCCCCCCCCCGTTGGTTGGTTATTTTACCCCGTGTTGGTCCTGGGCTCCTTTGTAGAATAGACGAACTGTCGGTCTACCGGATTAACTATACGAGTCACTACCATCGTGGTTACTAGGTGGTTTTCTGCATGGTGAAGTTCTGCATTGTCTCGCCCTGGTCTGATACCACCGCCTTACCTATTCCTGTCGCAATAGCGTCAGTGCTTGTCACTAGCGTGTTCCGGTTTGGAGGGTAAGGTAGCCGGTAAACTTATGCATGTGGCATTAGACCACGCCACTAGATAGCAACGCACCTTTAACACCTTTGGCGTCTATAGGCGATGGTTGACTCTTTCTATCAGGAGACCAATCTGCTTGTTTGCTATCTTATTATGATATAAAAAAGTCCGCTTTACTAAGTTACGCCCTTGTCACCATTTTTTATATCATAGTCTACAAGAAGTTAGATGGCATCCTGCTAATAATGAGCTAACAAGCTGATGATTCTCCTGATAGATAGGGAGAACTATCGCCTGTAGACTTTAGAAATTTATTTATGTGTTGCTATCCATACAGCAGCAATGAAATGCTTAATGCATCACTTTAACTACTTACCTTATTCGCCAAATAGACAGACATGCCGACAGATATTCTATACTTTCCATCGTCGGTACTTGGTGAAATTCTGTTGTTCTCGATCGAATCAAACTTTGAATTTGAAGTGAAATTAATGTACAAGGTAATAATATTTGTATCTGTATCCAATACAGACATACCTTCACATTTATACTGTTTGTTTATATTAATTTAAATTTTGCGCACATACATTTGCATAGGTAAAATTAACGCCTAGGAGCGTTCTCCACCAGTCAACCTCAAAAGTAACGGAGAAGGCGCAAGGGGCACACATAAAGAGAGAAAAATCAATAAATCGCTTAATTAAGTACCTTCATTAAACACGCAAATTAACTTAAAACAAAACTTATTAAGACCTATATTCATATATAATAAAATTATAATCCATACTAAAATCATAAATGCAAAAGTAACTCTGTCTGTCTGTCTCTTCTTCACGCCTAAACCACTAAACCGATTTGAATGAAATTTGGTACAAAGATACTGCCGTTTTGCCAGGCTCCCCATGTTGGTTCCGGGCTCCTTTGAAGAATAGACCAACTGCCGTTCTGCCAGGCAGGTCGTAAAAAGCGATCAATTGGCTATGCGAGTCACTACCATCGTGGTTACTAGGTGGTAGAGTTCTGTATTGTCTCGCCCGGGTCTGGTACCACCGCCTTGCCTATTCCTGCCGCAATAGCGTCAGTGCTTGTCGCTGTCGTATTCCGGTTTGGAGGGTAAGGTAGCCGGTAAACTTATGCATGTGGCATTAGACATCGCCACAAGATAGCAACGCGCCATTAACACCTTTTGTATCTATAGGCGATGGTTAACTCTTTCCATCAGGAGACCCATCTGCTTGTTTGCTATCTTACGATATAAAAAAAGATAGTTTGAGACCTGATTTTATATTTCAATGGTAAATAAACTCGGTTTTAATATAAGTGGTGTTTTATTACACAATATCGAACTCCGCCGTATTGATCTAGGCTCCTTTGAAGTATAGACTAACTGACGTTCTGCCAGGCAGGTCGTAAAAGGCGACCGATTGGCTACATGTGGCACTACTCACTATTATCATGATTACTAGGTGGTAGAGTTACACAATGTCTCGCCTAGGTATTTGGTACCACTGCCCTACCTATTCCTAAGCAATTACGTCAATGTTTGCATTTTCATGTTCCAGTTTGGAGGATAGGATATTCGGTAGATTTATGTATGTGGCATTGCCATCGCGCATCACGGATAGCAAAGCACCATTGACATCTTTGGTGTCTATAAGCGATAGTTTCTCTTTCCATCAGGAGAGCCATCTGCTTATTTACTATCTAATGATACTTATATAAATAAAAACTGCAAGCTCGTAACAATAGGATACATTTTTTTTAAAAAATCAACGTTCTTAGAGATCGGCAGATTGTATGAAATGTTTTATTTTAGTAAGATGTTGCTCTAGAGGCGGCCAAAGCTGCGCTCGTTAGCTAGTTATAAATAAAGTCCAGGGCCATGATTTCTTATATTATTGTATACTACGCTTAAAAATACCTATAAGCTACGTATGCCATATTGCATGTAACTACAACCAATACAGACAATTAATCGCTGTATGTATAAAGTGGAGCTAAATATGGTCATATCGCAATAACCTTTAACCGATTTCATAACGTATATAGGTACCTATTGGCCACTTAGCTTTATGGATGACATAAAGAAATACTTGCATTTAATTAATGCGAAAGTTGATATTGTTACAATGATCGCGTGTGGCACATCCTATTAACAAATATGTGGATAGAAATCTCAACTTTATTATGATTAACTGAACACGTATTCTTGTTTGAAATGCTTATATGGTATTAGTGTTAGATGTTGTTTTCTGTTCTTATTCGAAACACCAGTTTTCGACGGGCCATGACAAGTTGTGTACGCATGCATGTCGTAATATACGAGCTACGCGAGTGATGTACCGTTGCTTGAAATTGTATAGACTAGTAATATTTAGTGTGTGACAAGAATGTAAGCATATGTTTTTTATTCAAACGACACTTAAATTTTATTCTGTTAACATTTTCTTTACATGATGAAAGCTAAGAATCACATTAATCTATATTACTATATTAATATTATAAATGCGAAAGTTTGGATGTTTGGATGGATGGATGGATGGATTTTTGTTACTGAATCACGCAAAAACTACTGAACGGATTTGAATGAAGTTTGGCACACAGGTAGATGATAACGTGAAATAGCATATAGGCTACATTTTGTCCAGGAAAAATTTGGTGATCCCGTGGGTTTCACAAAAAACTGTTATAACGGGCTGCACACTGCAGCTAGTAATTTATACCTATATCCTTGAATAGTTAGTCGTACAAGTAAGCTACATCAATAAGAGTAGTATTTATTAAAATAATTAATAGTACGTACCTATAAAGGGATCTGGCATGAAGATATGCATGTGCTCGTATGCTATTAATATGTTAAAAAATTAAAGAATTTTTTAATTCTTGAATGTTTTATACTTTGTATGAAATACTTAAATACTTTCATGAGCCACGTCAAATTAAGAGCTTATTTATACACAAAAAACAAAACACAAAAACAAAACGCACGGATATAATTTCAATTCCGTGTGTCAACCTCCGAAAATTCTCTAAACACTAACCTCTTTACTACATAAAACCATCATACTGGAGGCTGTTACTGGCATTTCTGTTTTAGTAACAAGTCACGAATAAAAAATCCAGTAATTAAATTGCCGTTGAATTTCATTATCGGACATCGCGGCAAAATCAAAGTTCCATCCTCATCACCTGGATGTATGGAAATCTACAATCGTGTGATTCTCTAGGCGCTTTTTACCACGCACTACTCTTCTGTTGGACTTTCAAGAATAGAGCATACTCCTTCTTAAAAAGCCGCCAACGCAGCTGCAAGACCTTTGGTGATGTGGCTGTCCATGGACGGTGGTAATCACTTACCATCAGGTGAGCATCCTGCTCGTTTGCCCCTTATTTCTATAAAAAAATGTATAGGCAGTTGACCCTACAGGCCATCCCTGAAACTTCCCGCTAAATTAAGGTATTTTAAGCTTAAAAGAGTAAAAACTATAAACATAGAATTTTTTTTGTTCAAACATCTATTTTGTTAAAATGGCAGTATATTGATTTTTGAAAAGTTGTATATTTTGGAAACGCTGATTGAATTTGATCTTTCGAATGACATTCAACCCAATTTTTGAGATCTGAATTATTGCTTTAGCTAACTGATCGATAGGTTGAAATATTTTCGTAGCAATGTCAAAAAAACATTTTTTTTTCAAATATTTTCATCATTAATAAATCCTAAACAAATTGACTGATTTTGATCCAATTAACGGTATTTGTCGCAGTTTTTAAAGGAGAAAAGCTGGTAAGATTTTTAAGTCCATCGGTGTATTAGCCTGAAAATTATTTTAAAAATATAAAGTAAATATGCTAAAAATGACGTGATTTTAATATTTGAAAAGTTGCAACTTTTAAAAATTAGATTCGATTTTGATTCTTGAAATGCCATCTGACATATTTTTTAGTACTAAAATATTGTAGAGTACTAAAGTTTAGTACTAAATTATTGGTTGAAAAATTTCGAAGTTATGTCGCAAAACACTTTTTTTTTAAATTTTCGTCATCGATTTCTCCCAAACGGATAAACCGATTTTGATGCAAATTATACATTAGATGTAGTTTTTTGAGGAATAGAGCTGAGTAGTTTTTGTACTCAATCAGTACATTAATCTGGAAGTTACGTTAAAAAAATACTGTTTCCTTGTATTTAGCAAGTGAGCATCACTATTTTTCGTAAATAGAATATATTTCCACACATCTTTAAAATTACTAGCGACCATAGACTAACAATAAAATCTGTTTTTTTAATTTTGAGAACTTACTAAAGTCAGTTCAGTATATCGCTGAAGCGATAAAGGAGGTATTACTATGTCGATAGATAAAAGATAATAATTTAGTACTCATGTGTGTATATTGCATTGACATGTATAATATTACCACTATTATACATGTCAATGGTATATTGTCATGTATGTCGAACGTAGTGTGTGAAATGTTTATTTTGACCAATTTAATCATTAATATGAAAAAATCCAAGATGCACAGTCCCGTACAAAACTGATACTCAAAACTGTCGCTAACTTCATACAAGTAGTTGTAGCAATGACGTGTATAATAATACACGTAATTGAGTAGTAGATATGGCAAAAATGTATGTTTTTGCATATCCAACCTTAAGTACATTTATAATTTATTTATAATTGTTTTTACAAAGCAATGTACAAAAAGTAATCAAATTGACAGTATCGCGACTAACGCGATACTATTTGAAAAGAGCGCACAATTTAAAATTTTGCGCTCATTTTTAGAGGACGTTTTTGAGACACTGATTGTGTATCTTGGGTTTTTTATATCAATGAATTGAATGTATTTCTAATGCCTATTATTTAAAGATATTAGGTTTCTGCAATCCTCCGCAATGGAAACTTTAACTGTGGCAAATTGCGTACTCCACCGGTTGTGCGATTGGATTAAAACGGAGTCCAAAGTTTTTCCTTCACGTATTAATATATAGATTAACTGTAACATTACAGTAAAATATTGATTACCTAAAAATTTTCACTTAACCTTATATCGTTGATTGCTTTTACAGCTCTTTTTCAATCGACTTGCCAAAGCGAAGGAGGTTCTCAATTCGGATATTTAGGTTTTTCAACTTCCTGCTACGTAAGTTACTGTTTTTTGCCTCGATTTTCGAAAATCGATGTCCTAGGAATCTTTTCTAAATATTTTCTTGATAACGTTAGTATATCTGCGTCTATTTATATGTGTGTGTATGTGCATGTAACTATCTCATAATATTTGAATGGTTTGACTGCTGGAAACATGGTTAACATCATTCGATTGGGTTCAGCCAAACTTAGACTTACTGAAAATCTGAATCGATTCAACTTACGTTAATTTTGAGAAATTTAGGAAAAACTTCAAAATAGGTTTTGGTGAAACAATGTTTTTTTTCGGTGTGAAAATAACAAATGACTAAAGTAGGTATACTATTGTCATACAATTTATTACCGCCTCTTCGTTCGAGTGGTTAGCGATCTCTTCTCTTCTCTGCGTAGTATAGGATCTTGCAACAGTAATAGGTAAGGAGATGGTGTTAAACTCAAACAAAATGTAAAATTATTCTGCCTCCTGCTAGTAGTCACCATGACAGTGACACACCCGTCTCACCTTTTGAGAGGTGCCTAGGGGAAATTGAAAATTTTATAACATACTAGCTGACCCGGCAAACGTTGTTCTGCCTTTTTAACTACTCTTATTTTTTTCTGTATTTTCTCACCTTTTGAACCTTCCCTGGACTTCAACAATTAATTCAAAACCAAAATTAGCCAAATCAGTTCAACCGTTCTCGAATTTAAGCGAGACTAACTAACAGCAATTGATTTTTATATATATAGACTAGCTGACCCGGCAAACGTTGTTCTGCCTTTTTTTTAATAGCTCTTATTTTTTTCTATATTTTCTCACCTTTTAAACCTTCCCTGGACTTCAACAATTAACTCAAAACCAAAATTAGCCAAATCGGTTCAGCCGTTCTCGAGTTTTAGCGAGACTAACAAACAGCAACTGATTTTTATATATATATATATATATATATATATAGATTTATAGTTATTAACGAATAACAATAACTGTTAAAGCACAGCTGGGTATAAGAATTGCACTGTTAATATAATTTAACAATAATTTCCATTCCTAAGATCAACACGGTGTGATTGGACAAACAGAATCTATATGTCAATATGTGAGTAAAAACTTTGTACCCCTTTATCCAACAATTACGCATACAGTGTAGTATGAAAAGCACCGTTAAAGTTTACATGTCAGAGGACTGCAGAAACTTTTTTAAATAATATGCATTAGATATACATAAAATTAATAAAATTAAACAATACATCGCCTCTGTGGTCTAGTGGTCTAGCGTTGGCGTTGACCACATGAGGTTCCGGGTTCGATTCCCGGGTCGGGCACTTAAAAAATGTGTATTTTCAGTTTTTTGATAAACACAAATTTACCCGGGATTGGATTGGTCGTAGATACGGGCGTGAAGATATTTTTCTTTTTTAACATTAAACATACTATATTCATGTAACGTACGGGATAATATACACACATGTACACCTACCATAGACCAGATAAATACTAACAGACAAGGTGTTGGGCTTATAATGCGTAGCCGCTCATATGAGCAAAATGTATGTAAATGTCAAACGCTTGTAGATATATTATATCGTAAAAAACAGAAATATACTATATTTTACTACTTTATCGTGTCGAATAAAAGCTAAGGCTGAAGGAATACCTCTGGAGTATTTTTATTTCATCGTTAAGTATTATTAACTATTTAAATAACTATTTATTTCTCTGTGTAAATGCAAGCGACATTGACATCCTAAGAAATTGCCTTGAAAGGCGTATCCAGTTTAATCCGTGATACCTACCTATATTCTTTACGGCAAAAACCTCTTGTCAAACTTAACACAGATTTTATTGTTTAGTCTGCGGTCGAATTTCAAACGATCGCTAGTAGCAATTATAAAATCATATTTACAACTAAGAATGATGAAGAAGAATAGGTACCAAACATATACATGCATATTAAATGTAATGAATAAAAAATGTATTTAATAGATTCAGGCGTTACTTTGTGGAAATCCATAATTTAAAAAAGCAACTATGGTAGGTATATAATTCGGAAATTTTCAGTGAAATATTATATGGAGCTGCTGTGATGCAACAGAAATGAAAGATGGTGCAAGGAATGGAGCAAATTTGCAAATTAAACGCCATAGTTGCTTCCTTATAAAAAATGTAAACACTTAATTTAATTTTACACCATTTTATCAAAATCCGACGAAGGGTGTCCAACACATTGCAATGAATAATTCTTAATTGGCCCTTGTGATGAAAAATGTGGGTATATTTTTACGTATTTCACAATTAATGTAAAGTAAATCTCGTTTTAAAACTAAATTCCTAGTAGAGTTTAAATATTTCTAGTGCAAGTGCAAAAAATACATTTTTCTGGCACAACAGCATCTGCTGCCGAATTTCACCATCGGACATCGCCACCAAATTCAAAGTTTCATCCTCACCAATTCGATTTTGGAAGTCCACAACCGTGCGTTTCTCGAGGAACCAGCTATCAGCAGATTTTTTCCTAATGAAAACGACTTAGGGACCTTTAAGAAAAGAGCCTACTCATTTTTCAGGCCGGCAACGCAACTACAAGACCCCTGGTACTGTTGCAGTCTATGGGCGGCGGTAATCACTTACCGTCTGGTGAGCCTCCTGTCTGTTTGTAATTTACCCACTCTTCTATAAAAATGAGTACTATCACTGTCATATTTATGTAAATTGCAACGAGCTTATTCATTCTTAAAAGGCCGGCAACGCAGCTGCAATTCCCCCGGTATTGCGGATGTCCATGGGCGGCGGTGATCACTTACCATCAGGTGTACCATCTGCTCGTTTGCCCCCTCTACTATAAAAAACAAAAAAAAATTAAGGCACAAGCTAATTAACATACGTAGTACCTACTTAGGAAATTTTTACTAAATGATAGAGTTCCGAATAGTCTCGCTGGGTCACTACCGCCTAACCTATTGCTGCCGTAGTAATGTCAGCGCTTGTCAATGTCATGTTCCGGTTTGAAGAGTAAGATAGCCAGTAGACTTATACATGTTATACATTGTATTGTTATACATTGTTATACATGTTGCATTACCGTCCTGCCACACGATCACGGACAACATCTTAGGTGTCTATAGACGATACCTTTTTGATTTAAATAAGAAAAAAGTAACCGGTTTGACTTCGGGTCCTTAACTATTTCCTTGCCAAATTTCAATAAAATCGGTTAATCTGTTTAGTCGTAAAAGCATAACAGACAGACCAATAGGCAGCCATATTTTCGCATTTATAATTTTAATATGGGTAATAGATACGAAAAACCAAAGACGCAATAAAAACGTATGTATTGTGAAAAGTGTGCCGAGAAGAACATCAGGTTCCGGTTCTTGCATCACTAAGTTATTTATTGTAGAATTCCGTTATTATGCAAAACAGTATTCGAAATCGACGAGGCATTGAAATTTGAAACCTGATTACCAATGAGAATAATACAACCAAATACATAGGTATGTAAAGATCTTTTCGTTATGCACTTCAGCAAAATAACTATGGGTACAGTGTCCCGCCGGGGTCCTGGTACCTATTACCTTACCTCCTGCCGCAATAGCGTCAGTGTTTGTCACTCTCGTGGTCCGGTTTCTAGGTTAAGGTAGCCGGTAAACTTATGCATATAGTAAAGACCCTGCCATCAGGATAACAACATTAACATCTTTGGTGTCTATAGGCGATGGTTGACTCTTTCCATCAAGAGAGCTAGCTTGTTTGCAATCTTATGATATAAAAAATGTATCTAATATTGTTGGCATGGGATAATATTTAGTATCATTATCTATTTAGGCGTCTAATCCTGTGTACTAAATTTCTTTAGTGTATGTATGTTTGTCCACGAATTTCTCGGGAACTAAAAGCTATATCAAGAGACAAGATAATTATTTTTTATTTAAATCAAGTATATTCTAACTTATGGAACAACCCAAGTTTTATCAAAATCGGTTGTGTAGTTTTTTTATATATGGGTATAATTATATATATATATATATATTTTAAATTACTTGTTGAGACGTCGAGTGAAAAACCCTTTACGATTCTACGTTTACAGCATTTCAGCCATCTATACAGATTTTGCCAAGTTATATTTTAAAGTAAAAATTAAAACTGAAAAATTATTTGTAACTAATTTCTCGACCTGATATTCTCAGAACTTTTTTTTTATTATCGATAGGTAAGCGTTTGACCTCGATCTCGCCTGATGGTAAGCTAAGATGAGGCCTAAGATGGAACGCGCTTCCCTAGAAGGTACTTGTTCACTCTTCTCTTGAAGATCCCCAGATTGTACTCGTCCGAGAACACAGACTCAGGAACTTTATACTCTATACCGATTAATAATTTATGTAATTACAGTGGAATTGCGACCACTAGACCATTCATTTAATCAATTAACGAAATGAAGGTACATAATTAATTAAAGTAATTGGATTAGATATTTGGTGTAGGGGTTAACCTGTTTAGGTGTTAATCATGAGCCACCGTGTTCGATTACTGTGCCTACTCAACATTAATTTAAATACCTGATAAGGTATTGAACCTTGAAGGACCTGGAACCTTGATAAATCGATTCCTTGACCCGAAAAACCCCTAATTTGTGACTTTCATGAAAATCGTTGGAGCCGATTCCGAGATTCCAATTATATATATAATTCCAATTCCAATTCGAATTAAATATATATATATATATATATATATATATATATATATATATATATATATATATATATATATATATATATATATATATATATATATATTTTTTTTTAATATCATAAAATAGCAAACAAGCAGATGAAGAAAGAGCCAACCATCGCCTATAGACACCAAAGATGTTAATGGTGCGTTGCTATCTTGTGGCGAGGTCTAATGCCACATGCATAAGTTTACCGGCTACCTCACCCTCCAAACCGGAACACGACAGCGACAAGCATTGACGTTATTGCGGCAGGAATAGGTAAGGCGGTGGTACCAGACCCGGGCGAGACAATGCAGAACTCTACCACCTAGTAGCCACGATGCTAGTGACTCGATAGCCAATCGGTCGCCTTTTACGACCTGCCTGGTAGAACAGCAGTTGGCCTATTCTTCAATGGAGGCCGGGACCAACACGGCGAAACACATACAAGAATTGCTCGTTTAAAGGTATTAGATTAAGTAAGAACTTGAGGTGCCCAACTCAATTATTTATTTTAATGCTGAGTAGAAACATTAATGATAACCTTTTTTTTGTCAAACATTTTGAAAAGGGCAAACGATTGTTTATACCTAATACTACCATCGTGACTACTAGGTGGTAGAGTTTTACGACGTCTCGCGTAGGTTTGATTTTTTATAGTATCTGCAGGTATGGCGAGTGGGCAACCTGACGGAAAGCAGTCAATAGTACTGATGTATATTTGCAACACAAAATTTAGTTGCCAATGCGATGCCGGTTATTGGCGGCTATTGAGAATACCTATTGTTGATCTTCATTTAAAAATCCCAATGTCAAAGCAGCTAGGAAAAACCGTTTCGAAGCTATTCAAGAGTTTGTTTATAGAAGGTACTATCAAATCGGACAGTCGTAAAGGACCAATCATGGAACTAAAGGACCGATTAGCTTATTTGTTATCCTCAAAATCAAAATGTCTGATTGTATATCATAGGATAACAAATAAGCAGATTGCTCTTCTGAAAGAAGGATATAACCATCGGTGTTAATGGTCCGTTGCTATTTGTATTTAATTGTCGTATATAAATTTACCGGCTACCTTAAGGCCCTGATCGACGGACGAGTAAAACCGCGGTTTTATGGCTCGTCTGCAGATCTCACCGGTGCATTATTGCAACACCGCGATGTTATATACCGACGAGCCCGGCACGTGGCTAGTCATGTTTGCTTTATTTTTTCCACGACTCTTTAGACAAAACAGATTTTCTCGCTAGTCGATCAGCACCAACGTGCTGCGAGTAAAACCGTCATACATCAAAACCACATTTATGTTCATATGGGTCTTTATTCTCCAAACCGGAACACGACAGTGATATGCACTGACGCGATTACAGCAGAAAAAAGTGAGGCGATCTAATATTTACTAATACTTAGGCGCAATTAGCGCTCTTACACAGCTCCTCGCACGCGCTGCCATCGAAAAGAATCTATGAGTTAGATCGCGCCGCTCATGCCGCCGCCGCCGCGCCGCACATCGCTGTCATCCAGTTTGAGGCCTTAGCTTAATAGTCACGATGTTAGTGGCACATTTAGACAATTGTTTGCCTTTTACGAACTAACTGGGTGGTCTTACCCTTTTAGCTTAGATTATTGGATCCCGGATTCGATCTCCAAATCGGGCAAAAGTGTTAAACAATTACCGTTATGTTCTCACTTCTGAAAAGACAAATCTACTTATTGCAACGCGCACATGTTTGTCATATCGTATTAAAGCCAAATTTTATGCTCCTGCGTTCCCGTGATTTTCTTAAAAAACCTACCAAGCATCCGCTTCGTGTATTAATTTATAGATAGACTAGCTGTTGCCCGCAACTTCATCCGCGCGGACTTCGTTTACTCCGCACAGCTCCTCCCCCGTAGGCCTATAGGTGATAGTGTAACGCTCGTCGGGCGATATATAACAGCCGGCCGTGTTACTCCACCAATTGTAACACCTTTTGCCCGAGGGATTTGCTTTAACCTGCTTGGCTGCTCGAGGCACACGAAGATCGACGGGATTTCGTATTATTTCCAATAATACACGATTTTTATAACTTCATTTATTTTTCGGGCATATGTCTTTTCCCGTCAAGCTTATTTCGAACACTCTTATTCTAAACACGTTCCATATAAAAACTAGACAGTTCTACGTTTAAAAGTAGACAAAGCTGCCAGTGTATATGTAACACCATAAAGGTATTACAATAGCGTGATAATATGTAGCTTATATGTTGACCCGAACTGTTAGTAATATTCATGCAAAATTTGAAGAAAATCCATGCAGTACTTTTTTGAGTTTACCCCGGACATACATACAGATAAACAGAGAAAAATTCTAAAAACTATATTTTTGGCTTCGATATCGATTGTAGATCACGTCCCAAAAATTTTTTTTCAAAATATTTAATGTACAGTTTTGACTTTCCTGCGATTTTATTATATGTATAGATTAGATAATTCTATAACGAAAAATGTTCAAAAAGCGGTCAGTAGACATCCCAATTATCGCTTAGCCGCTTTTTGTCAATCCCACGGGAATAATGATACATTTGACCATTATTAAAAGTACTTTAGTAAGTACTTAACACTAAAATTACTTTTAAAAATATACACATATATATGTAATCAGTAATCATATTTATGCCTAAAGCCAAACTTAAGTCAAAATTAGAAGAAATTTCATGGTAGGTATTTCGACTAGAGGTTGATTGCTAGTATATTTAATCCCTTATTACAATGTCAAAACAAAAGCTTTAATTATGCATCTGTGACTTTTCATCACGATTCTGGAAAATGATTCGATACTGGAAAGTACTAGAATAATTTGTCACAATAACGAAAAGTAAGTGAAATATCAAAGTTATTCCGTTTGTAACAGTGAGTGCTACTTAAAAATTCTTATTTGCACAGCCGCCAGTCTATTGAAAGGACTCTCTGTACAAAAATAAACATTAAGAAGTTGGCAGTACACTGAAAATGTACTATTGTAATAAAATATTCAGGGGATTGCTTGAGAGCAATTATTTTTTCCGAGTTTTTAACAAAATGAAGCGGTATCATATCTCCCATTTTAAGTTGTTTTATCGTTTTTAAAGTACTTACTTTTTGTTTTTTATAAAATTATTGAAACTTTCTTGAGCCTTTAATAGCTAAGTAAAACTGTTGAACTCTTGGTGAACTCACCGTGTTAGTCCTGCCCCCTTTGAAGACTAGACCATTTGCTGTTCTACCAGGCAGTACGTAAGAGGTAAACGATTGGCTATGCGAGTCACTACCATAGGTGGTAGAGTTATGTATTGTTTAGCACGGTCTGCTACCACCGCCTTACTTATTTCTGCTGCAGTAGCGTCAGTGCTTATCACTGTCGTGTTCCGGTTTGGAGAGTAAGATAGCTGGTAAACTTATGCATGTGGCATTAGACCTCGCCGCAAGATGGCGAAGCACCTTTAACACCTTTGGTGTCAATAGGAGATGGTTTACTCTTTCCATCAAAAGACCCATCTGCTTGTATGCTACCTTGTTTACTAGCTCGTTTGCACCAGGCGAGATCGTGATCAAGCGCTTCCCTGTCGATAGTAAAAAAAGGGATCAGACCATGGAATTTATTCACTACCATAGGTGGTAGAGTTATGCATTTTCTCGCACGGGTCTGCTATCACCGCATAACCTATTCCTGCCGCAATAGCGTCAGTGCTTGTCACTCTCGTGGTACGGTTTAGAAGCTAAGATTGACCTTAGACCTCGCCGCAAAATAGCAACCCACTATCGTTTGGCACAACGTTTGGCTATATATGCCAGTACCATTGTGATCACTAGGTGGTAGAGTTTTGGACGTCTCACCTAGGTTTTAGTAGTCACTGCTTTATTTATTCCTGCCGCAATAGCGGTGACGTCACTTGTCACTGTCATGTTCCGGTTTGAAGGGTAAGGCCGGTAAACTTATGCATGTGGCATTATCATCCCGCTGCGCAGAAAGCAACGCACTTTTTACATCTTTGTTGTCTGTAAGTGATGGTTATCTCTTTTAATTTTTTATTTGAATAAAACATTTTTGATTTGGACTTTGTGTGATGTAATTTACTTTTTGAAATCATAAATTAACAAACAAGCAGATGGTTCTCCTGGTAGAAACAGAAAACCGTCGCCTAATATATTAATGGCACATTACTATCGATGTGGATCGTACCGGTAGTGTAAAGCCACATGCATAAGTTTAACAGCTACCTTACTTGGGAGAGCCTTCGAGGCAGGGACTGCTTAACCTATAGTGCAGGGTGTGTAATGCAAACGGGCGCCGCCGTCTCAGGGGGCGCCGCGGCGCTCCCTGAGACAGCTAAGAGCATCCCCAAGTAGCACGTTAAGCTGTATATAGGCTGCATTTAGGTTCATTTTTAAACTTAAAGCTGTATACGAAGCCGTACAAAGGCTGTAGAAGCGCTTCTACAGCCGATATAACACCAAAAAGGGCCCCAAGTTATACAGCTTATTGCGTTATGTAGGCTGCACAATAGCTATACAAGCTGTTATAAACTGTACAATGGCTGTTATTTGGTGTATAAAGAAACTATAACACTAAAGATACTCTCTTGTAACTGTCTTGTACAGCTAAGAGTTAAATAGGCTGCACAATAGCTGTACAAGCTGGTATAGGCTGTACAAAGGCTGTTATTCGGTGTATAAAGAAACTATAATACTTAAGATACTCTCTTGTGCAGCTAAATGTTCTTAATAGGTGTTTGAAAATGATAAAAAGTAACTAATCTGTTTTTGATATTGTATAACATTATATCTGCAGACGCCATAATTAAAAATATATTAATAAAAGATAAATTCTTGGACTTGGAGCAGTATTCAACGTGTATTCAAAGTGCAAATCCTAAATGACTGTGAAGTCGTGTATGTTTTTCCTCAAAATATTCACGCGCCAACGAAATAATCACGATAACACAAATAAAATCATTGCAAAATACGGTAACTGTTTGTGTTTAAGGTTAGAATATACAAGTATTTATGGTACAATATTGTATATAAAGGCATAATGATCATAATATAAGTTGCTTGTCAAGATATAGCTTTAGCTATTGCTAAATTTATCTTTTATTTAACAATATATTTCTTTAATGTTGTTTTTAATACACAATAATGGCGGCGTTTTGTTATACAGCCTAAAGTGTATTTGGAGGGTGATATACTGCAAATAGCTGTACTGAATCTCTTTTTTGTTCTATTATATGGCTATTGGCTTTTAATTACCGTCCAAATACACTTTAGGCTGTACTAAGTCCCTATATAAATCTATTGTACAGTAATTGGCTTTTAATCACTTAACTTATGTTTAGAGATGCGTACAAAAATTTAAGAACCCTAAATACAAAACATATGTTTGTCACTTGATTTCGCTATTGTGTTGTATTGATGTCGGTCGTTTGACTTTACAACTAAACCAACTTATTGTTAACTATAACTTATGGGACATGTATTTTAATCATGTTTTACTTTATTTTTCAGGGAAATATGCCTTATAAAATAATAAAAACAATTGAGAGAAGCCAAAACCGTATTTGTATCGTACCCAGTTTGTGGGAGGATAAAGGTGAATTATAATGACCAAGAAAACAACTTGATATAACTAAGTTGATCAAGAACGAAAAATCAAGCCCTTTAAATATTGGTCTATCACAAAAATATTTTTAAGAAGAATACGTTATTTCGTGCTTGTGATTTAATATTATTAGTTCTTCAAAGAGAAACACATACTCTTTTGCCTGTAATTGTATCTAAGTATATAATATTTTTAAAACGATTGTAAGTATACATATATGCAGGGTGTTGCAAAAGTGGTACAGTAAGCCGCAAGGGGGTGGCTCAGGGGATCATTCTTAACAACTTTTGTTTAACGACTTTTGGAAATTCGCGAAAAAAATATTGATTCTCCATAGAAACTTTGTTGGTCACGTGACTTTTCACAATGGAAAAACAAAATTGTTTTTCGGGAATTTTCACAAATCGTTGAACAAAAGTTGTTCAAAATGACCCTCTGAGTCACCCCCTTTCGACTTACTATACCGCTTTTGTAAAACTCCGTATAGTAGCAAGTTAAAAATAAAAAAATACATATTTTCTCAGTGTAATGATTTTTATTTCTCTTTTTAACTCTTTTTTATATATTCTTTGAAGAATAGACCAATTGCCTTTCTGCCAGGCAGGTCGTAAAAGACAACCGATGGGCTATGCGAGTCACTTCCATCGTGGTTACTAGGTGATAGAGCTCTGCATTGGCTCGACCGGGTCTGGTACCACCGCCTTATCTATTCCTGCTGCAAAGCGTCAGTGCTAGTCATTGTCATGTTCCGGTTTGAAGGGTAAGGTGGCCGGTAAACTTATGCATTGCGCATTAGACCTTGCCACAAGAGAGCAACGCACCATTAACATTTTTGCTGTCTGTAGGCGATGGTTGATTCTTTTCATCAGGAGACCGATCTGCTTGTTTGCTATCTTATGACATTAAAAAAAAACAGTTATTGTAAATTACCAACCAAGTAACCTTAATGAAGAAGATAAGACTAAAAAATAATAAATCAGATAACCTACAATCACTTTTTAATGTTTTTGTTACGGAACCCTTTTCCTTGAACATTAATAAAAATGATGATTGTAGGTTTACCTGAATTAGTAATTTTTCAGCTTTATCTTCATCACGATTACTTGGTTGGTAATTTATAATATTTAAATATTCCTTTTCAATATTCCTCTTGATTTTTTCTACATAATATCAACTATGCAGATATAAAAACAGCAAACAACAATTTTCTCAGTAATACAGCCTTGAGCTGTACTATAGCTGTATATGCAGATTTTTTAACACCATTGGCTGCATAACAGTCTACAATTACGCCATAAATATTAGCTGTAGAACGGTGATTGCGTATCCCATTTTACAGAAACAAGCGTTGAGTGATACTATAATAACACTTAAAGCTGTAATAAATTCCCGTGCTAAACAAAATACAGCTAATGTACAGCTTTAAGGATTAAAATCAGCCTAATGAGTTACAAATTGCTTAAAGCTGTACAGTAGTGTATTAATATTCAGATATAACGCCTAAAGCTTACGCGGAACTCTAAGAAAGGCCTTGTACAGCATTAGGCTGTATATAAACTCATAAAGGTCTCTTATACCGATAAAAGCATCTTTTTACACCATTGTACGGCTGCAATAGAACTTTAAGTTCTATATGAGCTGCTTTATGGGTATTAAACATGCTTGATTGCTGCTTGGGTCGTCTTGGACCCATTAGGGGACGTCAGGGTTTCATTGCACACGGGCGCTACATTAGCTAGAGCCACCCCTGCGTCGAGGCACTCTTAGTGATCAGGATGGTAGCATCATATTTGGCTCATTGTTTGACCTTTACAAACTGCTTGCCAAAACAGCAAATGGTTTACTCAGATTCTTCAAAGTGACACCAGCAGTCTTCGTTTACTTCTGCTGCGAGACAGAAGACAAATCTTTGAGTATATACCTCCAGAGAAAGTATCCCTAAGCAATTGACAATTAAAAATGTCCTCAGAATAATCTGCTCGTGTGAATTGTCAACGAGTGTCACTTGTGTACTTACAGTAATCAAGCCACGCACACTAGTGTGGTTGGTGTGCCCAAACTTAATTTTTTGTTACGCCTGCTTTCAATTTAAAAAGTGAAGGTAAAAGTATTTATTATACATCCGTATTTAATTTAAAACCTAGATACAATTACAAAGAATGCCCATGAATTATTATACGATTTTGAACTTGAAGTTTTTGCAGGAAATGTAAATTAAGTTTACCGCCCCGTTGGTCGAGTGGTTAGCGACCCTGACTAATCGACGGGGCTCACATTCGATCCCCGACGGAGACGAGCATATATATATATTTATATATACATCACGCTCATTTCCTTGCGATAGTAGTTGTCTTGGTTATTCAGGATTTAAACCGATCTTTGATTTATGCAAATTAACTTTTATATATACTTTTGGCGAGTGGACATTTATAGAATTACATACTACCAAATCGAAATGCGGCCCTACACTGAGTTGATCCGACTTAAGAAGAAACTTAGCGAGATTGTCTTGTCTTATATTATATTATACTATAAAATTTTTCATAGTACGACCAATTACAATAATAAAAGATTATCTAATTACATTTCATCAAAATCGGTAGAGCTGTTTTGGAAAAAATAATTAAATTTATTCGTTTAAAGTAAAGGATTTGGTTTATGAAGCAATAATAACTAATTACAGACATTCTTAATAATTTAAGATTTTACAATACCCTTTCCCACACAGCTCATATCACTCTCAATCATAATCAGTCAATAATAATAATCAATTTAAGTGTATTACATTCTGAAGATGCTTAAAAAGTGAAACCGGTCGAGTGATATACAAAAATAAAAGTTTTAATGTGCAATTAAAGTACAAGTGTTACAATAATTGTGTTACAATAATTGAATTTCACCAAGTGCAATATATAATATATAGATAATATAGATAATTTTCATAGATTTTATTTTAGGTATTTAGGTAGAATATCATACATTTTTTTATAAGATAGCAAACATACATCATAAGATAGCAAACAAGCAGATGGGTCTCCTGATGGAAAGAGTCAACCATCGCCTATAGACACCAAAGATGTTAATGGCGCGTTGCTATCTTGTGGCGAGGTCTAATGCCACATGCATAAGTTTACCGACTACCTTACCCTCCAAACCGGAACACGACAGCGACAAGCACTGACGCTATTGCGGCAGGAATAGGTAAGGCGGTGGTACCAAACCCGAGCGAGACAATGCAGAACTCTACCAACTAGTAGAACCTCGTACACTCGATTAACTCGATACATATATATCTATCTACACGTTATTGTACCATTTTATTATGATTTACCAAGATGTACTATATGAAATATGCTTCCCGTTTTTTTAGGAAATTACCCCAGTAATAAATCGGCAGTACTAATCAATCGGACTAAAAAATCAATTTTTTCATATATAATTGTAATTGTAGAACAAAAATTGCTCATGAAACGTGTTCTTGCTGTTATTATACGATTTTTTAAGATAATTGCGACAACATTTTGTCGTTACAAACCAGCATATTTTTAAATAATTTTCCTTCAGCTCGTTCCCCTATGATTGATAAAATGACACAATTTGACGTATCACCCAAATCTACCAAAAGTAGACTTTTACTGGGGACATTTTTTATCGCCTAATTAAATTATCAATCTGGACGTGTAGTATATCTATGATATACTACACGTCCAGATTGATATATATATACTATGAATATACTCTATTCTTTTAAAAGGGCCCGGTTAATACGACGTAATAAACGCAAACGCGTTTATAGTATAATAGAACTATAGACAAGTAAAGGGATTATTTGCTCGAGGTTACTCACTCGATTCAGAACAAACGTCCTTAACACAACATCACAATATTATATTAAATATTAGTCACGATCGGAAATGTAACCAATGTTGTGAAGCTAAAATAAAAACTCGTTTTAACATGCTTTTATGACTGGTTCGATCTCAGATTACGCATCTTCTATTTTTATTTTAGTTGGATAACAATAACTATCAAATATAACGCTTTATAAACGAAACTGCTGAACGACTTGATATCAACACTACCATTCGCTCTCTATTTTCACACAACGCTAGATCCAACGCTATATCTCTTTCTATTTGTTCTAATTTAACGCATGAGATTAAAGCTTTGATGAGAGAAAGATAAGGACTTGGCATTAATTTCCATAAACAATCAAAATTATAAAATTGCATGCATTCCTAAGCTTAACAGTTAAAAATGTTTGCATCTCTGTCTAACACGTTGGAATTTTTATAACAGAAAAACAGTGCCCTAATTTCAAATCATTTAAGAAAATTAACGTCACCTTAAACAGCCTGCGGCCAATACGTCATTACTAAAATACGATGTCGATGTAGGTAAGTTAAAATTTTATGTCAAATTACCCTTTTTTTACAAAATATTAAATTGATTTGAGCGTTTATTTGTATTTTTCTATGATTTTAGTGTGTACCTTAAATCTAAAATAAAAACTAATTGTTAAAATAACATGCCTAGTTGCAATATAATTTTTCAATTGTTAAGTAGACAGTAAATTAGCTGTTCATAAGTCCGCCATTGTTAGGGACGAAATGACACGGTTTTCCCCATGAACTATTAGGTAGGTGGAGTTAGCACTCGTATTAATCAACTGAAACAAATATTTACGTTACATCTCTGTCTATGAGGTCTCTCCATCTCTATTTATACAGCTGTATTAGAAAGAGAGAGTTAGATCTCAGAAGATGACAGCAGTATTTGAAATTTGGTTTCAAGTAGAAATTAGAAGTGCTGCTAGATATAATATATATAATATAATAATAATATAATACAAGATATAATACAGCTTCATGGTTTTCCCTCAGTTATTTTATATCTAGTAGTAGTTTCCTTCATCTAAGGATAAAGGCTGTCACACACTTCCATCAGTCTCTAATGTTCGGTTCCTATATCGATAAAATTATTCGTTTTAATTACACATTTTGGCACAGTCGTATAAAAATTATTACTATGTCACTTTCACAATCATGGAACATAGAACAAGGGAAGTGAAGAGTGGGCGTGCCGCGTGCGTCACTATTATGCGCTTTTACTCTAAATTGCCTTAGTGATACTTACCATATCATTAGGAGATAGTCGTCGTGCGAAAATCTATTATACACTGAATTATGCTGTATTGTGCCATCCTTGAATGCAGAAATGATAGTAGAATACAGATGATTAAAAATGGAGATATTTCATATCATTCGAAAGTACAATTTTCATTTTATTTTAATTAAATTCCTGTTTTAATGTAATCTCTAATGATATAATAGAAAGTCAAGCTAAAATCAGCCGTACACCTTACATATAAAGTTCATTTTAGGTTGACCTAATTTTTCTAGAAAGATATACGTAATGACAGTCATTACGTATATCGTTCTAGAAAGTTCTCTACTCAATATGATCAACTGAAAACTACGGAAAAATCAATACTGCCATCTATTGTAGAATAGCGAAACTATTAAGATCTTAAGTTTCACTATTGTACACATAGATGAGTCTATTTTGAATAGACTAACTACAAAAGGACGTAAATACTCTTTTTTTTTTGTAGCAAAATAAAATTTATTGTAACGCAGTTTGGTATATTTTTAAATGTTCTGTTTGTGTGTTTCGGATTATTGTTGTTTAAAATGAAAACGACCAATGAAACAATGTTTGCATTTGTAGTTTATATGCAATAATGCTTATTTTATGTGTGAGTGTGGCGATCGCGGTCCTGATACAAATGTTTGTACTTGCCAATTCCGTTGTTCTATGTTCCATGTTCACAATTAATACGAATTTAGTGACACCTCTCAAGCTTAAATTCATCAAGCCGTTTAGGCTACAGAGCTTGCAAATTAGCAAGCTTGGTACATGATACTCACCAACACATAACTATAAGATATGACATGTGCACAGTAGAAGATCCCGAATTTTTGTTTGTGGAGGGGGGGCTTGATTCAGCGAATTAATATGTTAGTGCATTGTATTGTGTATTCTATCTATTTATAGTGTATTGGATTAGATTGAGTGTAAATTGCCTAGGCTAGGGATATTTACTTATTTATGTACGTATTTGTGATTACCTATTATACCGATGAATATTCATTGTAATAGACATTGATCATATGTAGATAAAAATTATGTAACCAACAAAATTAGTTGTTAAGAAAGTGTTACTAATATTCAACGACCTCTATGTACTAACGTACTAATCTCTTGCTAACATTATGTGGATGTAGTCTTAAAATAAAATTTAATTTATTGTTTATTTATTTATAATCGCCTCTGTGGCCTAGTGATCCGGTGTCGGCATTGACCACATGCATCAGGGCAATTCAAAATGTGAAATTCAAAAAAAAACCGTTTTCTGTTATATAATAATGCTGCCCGGGATTAGATAAATGCCCGGTTGGCAATAGGCTTGCCACCTCATCACATCACGTCATCACACTGTGTGGGACTAAGTATTTTCGGCTAATCGTGGGTGAACTGGTTGCTTGCTTACCTCTGTGCCTGCCTGCCTGCGTGACTACCTCTTCGGGGATACGGGCGTAAGGGTACTTTATTTATAATAAACAATTTGAGGTTATACATCACGACGGTTCCATGGACAAATAAACGAACGCTACTTGTATATACGAGTACTTTTACTCCATTTAAATTATAAATGAAACCTGTTGGAAATATCCCATTTCCTTAAAGCCCCACAACTCGATGAAGCCCTTTTTAATATATGGGAAATTGCACAGCTGTCTGTAACGTCATCGATATTACAAAAAACATATTAGATAAGTAACCCATATCATATCAAATTACCAGATCAATAAACTTCCTCTTCTCAAAAACCTTAATCTCTAATTTTGAAGAATGGAGTTTGAGTTTATTCTGGATGATATTTTGCAAAGTTTTATTTGTTTATGTAATTATCCAGATGGAAATATATAACCATCGAATATGGACGCCAAAGATATTAATGGTGCGGTGCTATTTGTGAAGTGGAGTTAGAATGTCAAATGCATAAGTTTATCCGCTGATTCACCCTCCAAACCTGAATACGACAGCAACAGCAAGCTATTGCAATAGCAATAGGTAAGACGGTGGTACCAAACCCGGTCGGGACGTTGCAGAACCTAGTTAGTAGATACGATATTAGTGATACTTATTAGCTAGCCTTCTCTCACCTCTTGCAAGATGCAAGTTGATCTATATTTCAATAAATACCAAAGTGCGTGTCGGGCCAAGCGCGATGTAGGGTTCCATAGTTGCCCATTATAATAACACGAACAAAGGAGGACTTTTTATTGTTTCATACTATAAACATTTAACTCATTCAACAACGCTAATGACAAATACATCTTCCACAGGTTCACCGCCTATAACATTTTCTCCAGCTACATTTTATAAGTTGGTCGGCTATTACGATAAAACCTACTTAGTCGTTCCTTTTAATTTTTAATTTTGTATAAATTATATAGTGGATAGTTTCATTGTAACTTTTAATTATTTCAGACCAGACATATTCGTTGTAGGTATGTGCCGTCCAAGGTAAACAAGGAATCACGACTCAAATGCTTATTACCTACTGTCTTCTAATACCTAGCTGATTTCCACCATTTTATGTGCGTTGTTTATTATATTTACAAACATACTCGTAGCAGAATGCTTATAATAATTAGTACTTATAATCTTCTTAAATTGAATACCTAATGTTTTAGGTCTACTAACTAGCTAAGTTTAACTTTTTTAACCAGCCATTTCCCATGGCTTTACTCATGTAGGTCCTGATCCCGTCGGAAAATTGGGTCATAAAATGTAGCAGACATATAGGCTCAACAATAATGTAACTTGTTACTGGTAAAAGAATTTTCGGTTTAGTAGTTCCAGAGATTACTTCCAAAGAAAGTGCTTGTCGCTTCCCTATGGTCCTCTGCCACCTACGCAGTGTGAATTCTTTATGTAAACTATCAAATTTTTATACTTTTTTTATTTAGAAACTTAAAACGTTATTTTATACTACTTTAGGGGGGCGTATTCGATTCGTAATGAAAACTTCATGTTTTCAAGTTTTTTCCTGAGCAATATCGTAATAATGTGAGCAGATTATTTGAAGGATATTACAGTTTTTGCAAGATTAAGTCTAGATTATTCGATTTACCGCAGGTTCGAATTTTGATCGGCAAGCGATTACGCGCGAGGATTTATAGTGTTTTTAAAATAATTCTTCTAAATAAATGATTTCATATAACGGACTAAAAAAATCAGTATAATCAGTATACTTAATTTACACATGAAATACTAACTGGTGAAAAAAAGTGTTAAAAGTGAACTGATTTTGTAATTTTTAATATTCTTTTTTAATATCTAATAACATTGATATATAAAAACCCAAGATACACAATCAGTGTCTCAAAAACGTCCTCTAAGAATGAGTGCACAATTTAAAATTGTGCACTCACTTCAAATAGAAGCCCGTCGCTCACGTCACTGCCCGCGCGTCAAAAATACAGAATTGTTCTCTGATAAATTGTAAAATACAACATCATGAACGTTAAAAAATTATAAGATATTGTATTTTCGGTAAGTTTAAGAGTTTATCGATTTATTTTTGTCGTTTATATTACTAAATATAGGGTGTAATGTATGATTTTCATTTTATTTGTCTTAAAAATGTACTCGACGCTCCAAATATAATACGACAAAATTTCAATGGTCACTTTTTCAGTAAATGGACAATGCATTACAACCTCCTTTTAATTTAGTCGAATAATACAAACTGATCCTGTTATTATTAGTGGAGTCGAATTTTTTATAAAGTTTAATTTTTTTTTTCATTAATAATTTTGAATACCTTTTATAGTTTTTAACCGACTGCCAAAAGATAAGAGGACATCAATTTAACGATTTTAAAATGTTTGATTATATTGATTACTTATTTTGAGGACCAAGTTAGGTGATTCTTTTTATTCTATTTATATAAATATAAAATAACAATATATAATTGTGATTCTTACGATGAACTTTGGAGATATATTACGAAAATTTTAATATAACAATAGGGAATCATAAGTAGCATCGAATTTTGTTCTGTTTACACGTGTTGTTGATAACGATTTCTTCAGTGGAAGGCACATGTTGCATTTTAGAATGTTTATTTTTTGATTTAATAATTTATTTTTAATAAAATGTTGTTTTTGATTGCGGATATCTTATACTATACATATTATAAATGTTAAAGTTTGTATGTTTGGATGTTTGATAATCAATCACGTAAAAAATGGCTGTACCAATTTGGATTTGGACTCGGATATAAGATGACCTGGAATAGCACATAGAATACTTTTATCCCAATGCAGATATCTGCAGCTAGTCTCGTATAAATTTTAAGTGATTGTTTATATGTACGAGTTGTTTTATTTGCATACTAGCTGTTACCCGCGGCTTTGCTCGCGCATATTTACTTTAGAACTTATTTAACCTTTCTTTATTTTATTAAAAACCTCTACATTGCCGGGTGGGCCGCTAGTACGTATCTTAGTTATTATAGTATCTTAATTATTTATATACGACATTTTTGTTATTAAAATGTAAGTAAAAAACGTAAGACCTGAATTTCCTATAACTTCTAAATTTTCTATACCTAATATCATAACTAACTATACCTCAAACTAAAAATACCTATTAGTAACACACCTATCGAAAAAACTAACGTAATTATAAAAGAAATTTATAATTTACAGGAAACATCTAATCTACAATTACCTTTGGCAATAATATTATATGTACTAAACTATACTCCAAACTAAATATACGTATCTATTAGGATTTCTGTGTATGTAACATACCTATGTAACCAACTAATGTAACTATATTAAAAAAATCTGTGAGCTGGTTGACCCTACAGACCACCTGAAACTTCCCGCTAAATTTAAATATTTTAACCTCAAAGAAAAAACTATGCCTAAGAATTAAAAAAGTTCAAAAATCCAAAGTTTTTTTAAATGATAGTTATTCAGTATTTGAAAAGATGTATATTTTTTTCTAGTAAAACGAGAATTCTACGAAAAGCTAAATTTATTTCTAGGAAATTAATGCGTTTCCTTACTATGTTGTCGATACATTACATAATAAGTCTGAAAAAATCCGTGTCTGTTATCATGTAAGAATCTATGAACTTTATAACGTAGTCATAGTCACCATTGCAGTAAATTTCCTGTTTCAGTATATTCTAAATCTATTAGACTATGCAAACTAAATGTATCAATATCAAGCGTCAAATACTACATGGCTATAAACCCACAGTTTGCCTATATGTGTAGGTTCTGGGTAATAGAACTAATAACCTATAACGTTTGAAATATAAATAAATTATTTTAATGGTCATTATTTGTTTTATTGATATATAAATGTTCTACGCAAAAACAGATTTTCGACAAGATTTTTTTTTATGTAAATTTTCCAACCTCAATGTATAAAAATATTTATATTCGACTCCACATATCGTCGCACTAATTCTTATATGACGTAACTCATTTTTTAACCCAAACGGTTTTTTGTGTGATTCGAATAAAGCTGTTGAAAATACATCTTTCCCTTTCATTACTTTGTAAACTTTGTATTAAAAAAAGCGAGATAAATCACTTGACGAAACACGTCGCATCTCAGAACACTCGATTTTTCTTGCGAATAGGCATCAACTCATTATTCTCCATAGATTGTTTACGTTTCACTTATTGCTTTATGATTTAGGTGATATTTGATTGGATTTATTAGCCCCTAAGGTATGTTATCGTTTTTATGTCGTTATTTAATATTTAGTTTTTGTCTTGAGAGATTTTGGTAGGTATAAAATGACAGAAACTATTAAAATTATAAGTTTAACTGTGTCTGCTGAGACACTGCCTATTCAAATGATTGTTTCATAGTATGCATTTGAGATACGACTTATCAACGTAAGTTTTTTACCTCTGTTTTTAAACACCATCAGGATGGAGCTGGAAATGGAGCAATCAGATAAAGATCAGGAGTTTTTTAATATTTTAGTAAAATACGGATTAAAAGTTCATAATCCTAAGAAAAAAACGGCAGGCCACGATAAAAGTTTTATATGACATTTTGATCATGAACTCTTTGACAATTAACTCCTTCATTTAATTAATGTTACAGCTAAATGTTTCCACTCAGCAGCTATTGAATCCCGAGAAGCTCTAACAGGATTTGATTTGCTTGCGTCGAACTTGGAGCTATTATTTAGCGTCGCTACTGAAAATAGTCCTGGCAATGAAATTGGAGGCACATTTAGAACAAGGTTCGATCAAGTTGTACCGATCCCAGAGACGAATTTTATTACTACTGAATCTGGACCTATAACTGAAATTCATGAAGGCACAATAGATTTAGATGAATCCATAATTACACCCATTGCTGTTGACGTCGATCACAGACTAACAATTAAAATTGCAGAATTGAATGATGCTACGACTAAACCTGTTATAGAGACAGAAACGATTGTTTCCGTGTCAGAACCTACAACAATCGACAATGAAGAAACTACTAATGAACCAAATCGAAAAAAACGTACTGCACCTAAATAATGAAAAAGAAATATCACAAAGGAGAAGAAGATGAGAGGAGGGTGTTAGTCGGGGTATTCAAAAAATATATAAAGGTACGACTGGTTTACAAAGAACTGAAAAACAGATCGGTTCAATATGTAATTCTACGTTTTGCTTGAGAAGCTCTAAGCGTTTCTGTTCCAAGTTTAGAGAGAATGCTAGAACGAGCATTTTTGAGTATTTTTTTTAAATTATTGTAGAGGAGGCAAATGAGCAGGAAGTGCACCAGATGGTAAGTGATCACCGCCACCCATGAACATCTGTAATACCGGGGGTCTTGCAGCTGTGTTGCCGGCCTTTTAAGAATGAATAACCTCGTTTCTTGAAGGTACCCAAGTCGTATCTGTTCGGAAACCCCTCCCCCCGGGTAATTGATTCCACAAACGAGTAGTGCGAGGCAAAAAGTGCCGACAAAGCACACGGTTGTGGATTACCAGACATCGAGGTGCTGAGGATGGAAATTTAAATTTTGACGCGATGTCCGATGATGGAATTTAGTGGCAGGAATTAATCCGAACAACTCGTCGGAACACTCCCCATGATAAATAGGGCAAAAGATGCAGAGGAAACCCACATCTCTGCGTGACGCAGATGATTAAATGTTCGTTGATAAATAGCATTCCTACTAAACAAAAGACAGCTGGTGACTAACATAAAAGACAAGACAGCTTGATATACTATCTAAAGTTGATACCATGTCTGCAAGAAAATGTTTTAGGTATAAAAAGACGCATGGTTTTAACCTGGATTTCCCAAGCGAAATCGGGTATCACATTAACGGAAAATACCTTACCCACGAGTTTTTCAAAAATGATATGACACTGCGACGTGTATATGTTCACACTACCTGGAAGAAAACCTGGTATCCTGTAGGAAAAATTAAATTAAATTTTAATTTTCCCAATGAATTACAGGAGCATATTATCAGATGGAAGCCAGGAGACTACAACATCTGTACATTCTGTACACATGTAATCTGATAGAATTCCACTGAAAGCAAAAATACTTAAAGATCTTTAAGATCTGAAATGAATTCTGCTTTGAGACTGCCACTCTTTTTATGACGATTTACGTAAGACTAATTAATAAATACTAATTATTATGAGTAATATAAGGTTCTAGTTATGTACAGAAGTATATCTACGTACACACAACTATAAAGACTTACTATTATATTTAAGTTAAAGTGAAAAGTGCATCCGATGCGATTTTTTGATAATTATGTTAGAAGTTTATTTTTGATTGAGATTTTGTTTATTTTGATAGAAGTTTATTTTTCTGTAAGAGCTTCTAGAGACATTTATGTGGTTCATAGTTTACATAAAAAGTGCCTTTATTTGATAATCACTAAGATGTTATTGTTTTTGTGATTTTTAATAAAGACTGATATTACTAACATTGTTTCAATTTCAATGGTAATAAACCATATCTCATTGAATTAATCATGCTAATAAAACGTAACTCAGATATTAGACTAATAGTACAAATAAACAGCTTTATGACAAAACAATAAGATATGTTATGTTTTTTTAATAATTTGTTTAAAACATGTCTTTTATTGTTATTTAACAATTTATAGGAGAAAAATCGTTTTTTGTTGTTCCTGAAAAGTTGTCAGTTTTGAGATATGTTGTATTAGAATTAAAGCGAATATATGCCTTGTCCTACCGGCTAACTTAAGTCAAAAATTTTATTGCTTTTTGTACATTGTTTTTTAAAAATGACTTAAAAATGACTTTAAAGACTTTGCGTTTAAGGTTGAATATGCAAAAACACGTTTGTGCCATAACTATAAACTTTTTGACTGAATTAGCGACAGTTTTGAGTGTCAGTTTTGTTCGGAACTGTGTATCTTGGGTATTTTATATCAATGTCTAATAACAATATTTTCGCCATGTTGGTTCTGTGTTGCACTTTAGGTCCATACATCCTGTTGGAAAAATGCATAAAATAAAGTACCTATTAGATACGGCACATTAAAATGGTTGTATTCATCCGGAAAGATAGCTCTGACGCCTATATCCGTACAACACTATGCAGGAATTGTCTTAGTTTTAAAAAAACGTTATCAAAAATTATATTTTTGCTCTGTAGTGCACTAAATCAAGACTTAATCTTGCAACAACTGTAATATCCTTCGAATAATCAGCTCAAATTATTACAATATTGCTCTTGAAAAACTTGAAAACATAATAACATAAACTTTTATGCATTACTTTACTACTTTACTTTTTCATCTAGTTTTTAAAATAATTTAAATGTTAAACAATTAGGTAAGCGGCAATTAACGGCACCCTTCTGCTATCGTTAATTAATAATAATTATTATTATTTACGGGACAAATTACACTTACTGATCTAACCCCAAAATAAGCAAATTATTTGCTTGATTGCTTGTTGCTGTTGGGTATTTGTCAACGATACTAATACATAGAAAGCTGTGCTTGTTGTGCTTGTTGTTATTGGGGAAAGTAAATAGCTGTGCTTGTTGTTGGGTATTTGTCAACGATACTAATACATAGAAATACATATATAAATCCTGTCCATACATAATAAACACCCAAACCCAGAAAAAGAAACATAGGTAAAATCTTAGTAGACGAAACTAGATCTACTCCTTTTTCTAGTTGTGGAACCTAAAAAGGCATCCTAGCAAACCTATTTCATACTTTAATATTAGGTGGTAGAGTTCTGCATTCCTGCCGCAATAGCGTCAGTGCTTCTCACTGTCGTGTTCCGGTTTGGAGAGTAAAAAAATTATGCATGTTGCATTAGATCTCGCCAAAAGATAGCAACACACTATTAACATCTTTGATGTCTACAGGCGATGGTTGACTCTTTCCATCAGGAGACTCATCTCCTTATTTGCTATCTTATGATAAGTATATAAAAATAAACTTATGTAACAAGTTAGTAGCGGCTAATTTGTTGGTTGGAGCTCCTTTGAAGACTAGACCAATTGCCGTTCTGCCAGGCAGGTCGTAAAATGCAACCGATTGGCTATATGTGTTACTACTATTGTGACTACTAGGAAGTAGAGTTCCGCAACGCCTAATCCGCGTTTTTGGTACCACCATCTTACCTATTCCTGTCGCAATATCGTCAAAACTTGTCATTCTCGCGTTCCGGTTTGGAGGGTAAGGTAGCCGGTAGACTTATGCATGTGGTATTGCCATCTCGCCACACGGATAGCAACGTTCCATTAACATCTTTCTTTTCATCCGTTTCTCTTTCCATCAGGAGAGCCATCTGCTTGTTTGCTAATGATATAAAAAAATACGGCACTATAACCGGTAGTTATGCAGCTAAAAGCACTTTTTATACCATAAGATAGCAAACAAGCAGATGAATTTTCTGATAGAAAGAGACAACAATCGCCTATAGACACCAAAGATGTTAATGATGCGTCGCTATCCCTGTAGCAGGGTGTTAACGCCACATGCATAAATTTACCGGGTACCTTACCCTTCAAACTGGAACACAACAGAGACAAGCATTAACGCTATTGCGGCAGGAATAGGTAAGGTGGTGATACCGGACCCGGGCGAGACAATGCGGAACTCTATCTCCTTATACACTTTAGACTATCCCATGAAATTATGTAACGTATACTGACATATTATTACAATGGACGTCGGGTCCGCTCTAAAAAATATCCGAGCCAAAAGAACTACAAAACGCAAAAGAACTACAATTCCGCGTTAGTCGAAATTAAACCTTAATATAATGGATTAGAGTTTAAATTACCTTGTTAAACTATCTCTTTTTGTGATGTGTCACTCGGACATTTTATCGCGATTTTAGTATGAGACCCGATGTCCATAGTAATAATATGTTAATGAACGTATATTTTACTTTTATACGTACCTAGCAGACATTACACTCGGCTCTCGATGTGACTATAATTAGTAAAAAGTAGGATAGGACTAGTCGGACTACGACTAGTCCTATCCTACTTTTTACTAATATTATAAATGGGAAAGTATGTTTGGATATATGTTTGTTACTCTTTCAGACAAAAACGGCCGAACCGATTCAGATGAAATTTAGCACACATATAGATGATGACTTGGAATAGCACATAGGGTTTTTATCCCGGAAAAATATTTTTTCCCCTGGGATTCACCATAAACTGTCATAATGCAGCGGACTGCAGGACACAGCTAGCAACTATCGGCACACCTTTTTCAACAGTTCATTACATTCGAACTTTTGAAATAACTATTAGACTAGACTTGAAATATAATTAGCAAAAAGCAGAGCTTTGTAAGGGCTCGCAAAGTTATACTACCTTGTTATATTGTTAGGAAAGTATTTTTATGAGAATTACATCTTTTAATGTATGGACTTTGTTTATAATTATCTAACCTAAAAATCAAGCGTATTTTCACCCGAGCATTATATTCGCATCAAAGGCATCGTCAGGCTTTCGGCTAGGGGAGCGCAGGAAAATAATACCAAAATAAAAAAAAAAACATGTTTCTAGGACTAAATTTTTTTTATACTTACAAAAAAAATTTATTAAAAATTTTCTTGATTTATAAAAAACACGATTTTTATAATTAACAATGTTATCTACACAGAACAAATATGAATGTTATCTACATATTTAACACCATATTTTCTGGTCTACCTATAATATAGTACGGTATACCTATAATATGTAGCAACTCAAGATCCATCTTGCGCCACCACTTCGCTCTTAAAATCTAATATTGATAGAAATCAATTTTTATTTATGGTAACTTTCTTGTAAAAGAGTTTTCAAGGAGAAACGGGTATTTAAAATGAAAGTTGATCTTATAAAGAAAAACACATTTTTAACATTTCGCTAAGACAACTTTTATTTTCTTAAATCGGGAATTCCTGGTTTGACACCGATTTTCGAAATCAAAAAAAAATGTTTTATTTAATTAACCTTCAAAATTTTTAGAATTAATATTGGACTTCACAAACACGAAGAATTTGCGGTAGAAACTTAGCGAATATTTTTTTCGAATTTTTCTCTCAGAGGAACCCTCGGGGTTCGATTCCCGAGTCAGACAAATTCAAAAATGTGTTTTTTCAATTTTCTAATAAAAACAACGTTACCCGAGATTGGAAAAGTGCCCGGTTGGTGATAGGCTGGCCACCTATCACGTTGTGGGACTTAAGTATCTTCGGCTAATCGTGGATGCACACGTTTTACCTCTGCTTATCTCTTCGGGGATACGGGCATGTACATATATACCTTTTTTCAGCTTTTTACCCTCGGGCTAAGATTGGAAATTGATCCCAATACAATATTAATCAATTAAATACACTTGTACCGTTTCACAATAATCATATTGCGAAAAATTCGTGAACGCTTGACCCTGCAGGCCATCTTTGAAACTTCCCGCTAGATTAAGGTATTTTAAGTTCAAAAGAGTAAAAACTATAAGCATAGATTTTTTCAGTTCTGAGAAATATTGAAATGTCTCAATTGCTAAGTCACAAAACAACAGCAAGAAAATACTTACTTACTAAATCCGTAACTTCCTTATCTACATACGTTGCGGGAATTTAAAAAATACAAGTGTATTAATAGATTAATATTGTATTAAAATGGAGTGAATGAAAATGAATTAAAAATACCACGCCAAAGCTCAAATCTAAAAGTGCCATATTTTCTCAGTAAAATGTACCACAAAAGATCATAGCCCAGTTTAGCTGTGTAGCATTTTAATTCGTTAGTTTTATAATAGATGGCGTTAGTAGTAATAAAATTCTAGTGCAACATGTATATTCTATTTTTTTAATGTTTATAAAATGGTATTTTAATGGTAGATCATATTATCTAGACATGAATTTAAACTACCACGTCAAAGCTCAAACCTAAAAGTGCGATACCTTTTCAGTAAAATTTACCAACAAAGTGCATAGAAAGTTCCCTAGTATTATAATCAGATTGTTAAATTTACTATTTTGTTTCCAGATTCTTAATCGCGGTGGCTTCAATCATGAAGAAAGCGGGGCCCCTTTCGAGTTCTAAAAACTCCAGCAGTAGTGGCAAAAGTAGCGGCATTCTTTCGAAAAGTGGAACAAAATCTGGAAATATTTTAGGATCTACTTCAAAATTCTCCAGTGTTCCATCTTCATCGATGAAATCGTACTCTTCCAGTTACTCATCGACGTCATTTACTATACCTAAGAAAGGAAAATCAACAAGTTTTGGAATAATTTGGATACCCACAAAAAGAAAAAATAAACATAAGGATCAAGCTTATAATTCCCAACAAAAAGATCGTTCAAGGGATAGATCGCCATCTATGTACAATTTGTAAGTTTTTTACGTGCATACTTACGTCTATAAAGAACACGGGCAGACTTCATACATCGTTTTTAACTTCCCGCTACGTAGTACTAGTGTACGTAGATAGGAAGTTGCTGTTGCTGAATTTGCCCCGATTTTCGAAAATCGAGTTTTCGCCGGATCTCCACGTTTTGAGGTCCTAGGAATCTTTTCCGACTATTTCCGCGATGACGTCACTATGTCTGTATGTGTGTATGTAAACATCTCATAACTTTTGAACGGCTGGACCTATCGAAACGCGGTTGATAGCATTCGATTGGATTCTGCTCAACTTAGACTTCCTGTAAATTTTAACCAAATCGGCTCAGCAGATTTTGAGAAATTTTGAAAAAACCTCAAAAAAAATTGGCAAAACAGTATTTTTTAACATAACTTCCAGATTAATGTGCCGATTGGGTACAAAAACTAATCAGCTCTATTCTTCAAAAAAATACATCTAATGCATGAATTGCATCAAAATCGGTTTATCCGCTTGGGAGAAATCGTTGACGAAAAATTAAAAAAAAAGTGTTTTTGGACATAACTTCGAAACTTTTCAACGAATCATTTTTTGGTATTCTACGATATTTTAGTACTAAAAAAATTACGTCAGATGGCATTTCAAGAATCAAAATCGAATCAAATTTTCAAAAGTTACAGCTTTTCAAATATTAAAATTACGTCATTTTTAACAAATTTACCTTATATTTTTAAAATAATTTTCAGGCTTATACACCGATGGACTTAAAAATCTTATCAGATTTTCTCCTTTCAACCTATCCATTATGTAGCTAAAGCAATATTTTAGATCTCAAAAATTGAGTTGAATGTCATTCGAAAGATCAAATTCAATCAGCATTCCGAAAATATCTGACTATAAATAATACATAAGAATATAACTGAAAAAATCCGTTTATAGTTTTTACTCTTTTGAGCTTAAAATACCTTAATTTAGCGGGAAGTTTCAGGGATGGCCTGTAGGGTCAACCGCTGACACATTTTTTTTTAGTTATACCCTTAAAATTTAATATATTCCGTAAGATTATATATCAACTCCTAAACTTATTAGCATATTTAAATATTTATTAACCTTGGGGAATAGTAGCTAAATAAAGTTGGGATTTAGGTAAAGTCGACGTGTTGATCTTGGGCTGTCTTAAGTTGGCGGGGTGAAATTGATTTTTTATAACTTTTTTTTGCTATTTCAATTGTATATTGTATAACTGTTCTTAACTGTGCGATCAAATTTTTTTTGTACGGTTTTTGTTTATTTTTTTTTAATTTCATAAAATTGACTCTTAAGTTGGCGAGAAGAAATTGATTTTTACTATTTCCATTTGCTATTTCAGTGCGATCAAGAAAAATTTATGTACGTTTTTAGTTTTTTTTTTAATTTTCAAGGACACTAAGGCGCAGTGTTGCCAACCCGAATTTTAGAAAATTAGTAGATTATGTACCAAATGACGGTAGAAATTGGTGGAATGTAAAATGCAAAATTGGAAGATCTACCACCTCAATTTAGAAGATTTTTTAAGTTTAAAAATGCATGAACTGTTCTTAAAATGTTAATTTTTGGAAATTATACATATTTTCTTTAAATAGTTTTAAATATTCTGCGCTAGGCTGCCCGTTGTTTGCTATGAATCTCTTAGTACGCAACAATCCCTTGGTACTTTATTGAAGCCAACCTGCAAATTCCTTGCCTTTCTCCCATAATTTCAAATATCTTTGGTCATAGTGGCTTTTTCTAATTTTTCGTGGCGGAGTTCCTAACCTAGAACTCTGTGCATTGCTTTCGCTGCTGTCAGAATCGATTATATAAATAAATGCACGCAACATGGAACAAACGGCAATCAGCACCGTTAATACGCAATTATTTAGTTTTAAAGGTTCCCCCTCACCGGGAGCACTCGAGTGTAATGTAACATTATAGATTCGTCTTTGAGCATTATATTACAATAATACCTTCCTGACTGATGAGCATTCGCATGTAATGTAACATTATAGATTCGTCTTTTGAGCATTACATTACAATAATAACTCCCTGACTGACGAGCATTCGCGTGTAATGTAATAACGAGCATTCGCGTGTAATGTATGCATCACTTGATTCCATAATGTGAGAAGAAGCGCACTCAGTACGAGTGCGGCAATATTAATTTGACTTTATTATTTACGTAAAAAAACGCAGAAGAAACGATATTGGTGTCATGAATTATTTCAAAACTGAACGAGCGGGGATAAGTGAAGCGCATTGATGTTACAAGTTGTATCAAGATATTACACATTGTATCATTACAAGGTGCACATTGTAATGCTCGGTTCTCTTCCTTCACTGATGTAAGCCGGTTTTGTATCATTACAAGATGTAGATTGTTATGTTCGGTTCTCCTCCTTCACTAATGTAATCCTCAAATCTGTAACGTTACATTACACGCGAATGCTCACGGTGAAGGAACACCTTAACAACAAAATAACACAAAACAGGAACAAAGATTTACAATTTATTCCGCAACAAACCAACCGGGAATGGGCCACAGAACAGTATAATAATGTCTATGGGCGCGAAATGGCGCGAACGGCGAACTTTTGATGACTTTTTTTTTGTAGTTTACTGCCTGGACAGTATGTATGTTTGACGCATCATCGCATGGCTCACTCAACACATCATAATGTCGCTCGTCGATATAAACATAATCCAAAGTGGTGATATGTCAAATTAATTAAAAATAGGTAGTTTTTAGGTCTAGGGTGGTAGATAGGTAGACTGAAGTGAAAATTGGTAGATCTACCAAAAAGTTGGTAGAAATGACATCACTGCTAAGGCGCCCGCCCCATAGACCTACAATAACATTGCGCAATACTTTTATTGTGCAATAATATTGAATACCCCTTTGACTCCAAACGTTCAATAAAATTACTCAAGAAAATTGACAAATCAGTCTGATCAATATTTTCGAGCGAGCAACTTGTCTGACGATGAAGTTATCTCTCACAATCTCTATACAATTCTATACGCTCAAGTAAAAACTTCCGTTCTTTATCTTTTATAGCATTCTTGCTCGTCATTTTGCTTAAATTTACGATTCGACCATACATTAAACACCGTGACTGACCGAACGCGACCACTCCAAACTCTAAAGTGAATATATTGTGCAATATTAAGCCTACACAGTGCAAGAAAACATAGTAAATATAATACCTAATAAATATAAATATTCATGGGACAAATTACACTTACTGATGTAACCCCAAAGTAAGTAAATTATTTGCTTGTGTTATGGGTGTTAGGCGGCCTCTAGACCTACAATAATATTGCGCAATATTACGTATTATACAATATTTTTGACCGTATAGAGTTAATATTGAAGATTGCACAATGATTGAACGAAAGATGGAGCGGGTTTAATTTTTATTGTAGAATTTTTTTTTTCTTGCACTGTGTAGGTTTAATATTGCACAATATTTTTCACTTCAGAGCTTGGAGTGGTCGCTGTCGGTCAGTCGCGGTGTTTAATGTATCGTCGTGTCGTAAATTTAAGCAAAATGGCGAGCAAGACATTTTCATCATTTCGCGGTAATTTTATTCATCTTGTTAATAGAATGGGCCAAAATTTCGACCACTGGCCGAAATTCGACACTCGGTCGAAATTGAACACGTGACCGAAATACGTCATTCCGCCGAATTTCGACATTCGATCGAAATTCAACTTTCGGCCGAAACTCAACATTCGGCCGAAATTCGACATTCAGGCCAATTCACTAATCAATATAAGTGTTGATCGAAACAAGACCAATCAATAAAAGATGAAGAACGGGAGTTTTTACTTGAGTGTATAGAATTATATAGATTTATTTAACAAAATCACCATTCACCAGCATGGTTGCCGCCAAAACTTCGTTGTCAGACATGTTACTCGCAGGAAAATATTGATCAGACTAGTTTGTCAATTTTATTGAGTGAATTTAATGAACGTTCGGCAGCAAGGGGGTATTCAATATTATCTATACATATAATAAAATCGTAGGAAAGTCAATGTATGTCCGGGGTAAACTCAAAAAGTACTATATGGATTTACTTCAAATTTTGCATGAATATTAATAATAGTTCGGGTCAACATATAGGCAACATATTATCACGCTATCACCTATTGGGGAGGAGCTGTGCGGAGTAAACGATATCCGCGCGTACAAAGTCGCGGGCAACAGCTAGTTGCACAATAAAAGTAATATTGTAGATCTAGGTAAATAAAATAATATTTCTATACTCTTTGGGTCTAGGGGCCTTGGGGCCGCCTTACCTTATACCTACTGTTTACTCTTGGCCTTAAACATACGTCAATTTTCTTTACATTTGCATTAGGCAGATGGCGCACCATTGACCAAATTATAAGGCTAAAATCTATGTTCCATGGCAAAAATAAACTATTTATGATTTACGAAAATGGAGAAACTATATCATGACTGAAAGAACTAAGTAAAACCTATTTTAGTTTTTATTGCGATTATAAAAATGTGAATTACATTTTGAATACAAAAAGCAAGTAGAAGTAGCAATTATTTTATAGTACAGTAGGTACTATACAAACATTCTTAAACTATTGAGTGTCGATATTTTGCAAATAAAAAACAAAACTCTTTGGTAGATTTCGATTCTTTTGACACAAAATGCAAGAAGAAAATAATTTTAAGACAATTATAAGCAAATGGCGTCAATTATCTGTTGTCGAAAAAACAGCACAAAAAGAATCAGTTGCATTAGTAAGGTAATTCGATGAACGAACAGTAATATGATAGTGTATGTTTTAGTGGCTATTGTTTGACCAAGGGTGTTGTAGCACAGTGAAATTAAATATTTTGCTCGCGAGTCATTGACAGCGATTGTCAATTCAACCGGTTAAACTATTTTACTGTTAGAAAAAGTTGTATTTTTATTTACTTATTGGTGGTAATATCTGGTGTATCTTTTTAGTATGTCCGGTGACTCTTCTAACCATACAACATTTTTGGAGAAGAAAGAAGATAAGAGTTGTTTGCTTGTACCAGAACAAAAACAGAACTCTTCAATAGGTATTCTTGGTACAGGGAGTGTAGTGACATCAGAAATATCTCCAGATGTGTCAATAAATCGAGATGAGAAGGTGGAATTGATAAAACCAAATGAAGAAGAAAGCAAGGTGAGCCAAAAAGACATATACTATTTAGCATACTTTTAATATGAAACCAAAGAAAAACATAAAAAAAGTAAGGAAAGGTAGTAATATTTAAATGTTATATTTTATTATTTCCCAACCTCCCATCAGAAGTACTTTATTCAATAAAACTTTTTATAAGTTATTTTGACGCGTCAACATTTTTTTTAAACTACTACCAGATCGGAAATAAGGCCACACACTGAGAAGATCCAGCGGAAGAAAATCCACAGGCTTGTCTCTTTTTCATATCATTTTTTACGTAAGATATAATATATAATGTTTAATTTGTAAGTATCTAAATACTGAATAGGCTGAATTAAAACTATTATTAAAGTGTTTTCAGAATGATCACACTCACTTGGTCTGGTGAAGATGTGATAACACCTGCATGTCTCTGATAAACACGTAAAAACGACTGTCTCAATAATCACAAAAATAAGCAGTTGTTATCATGTTGGTAAAATGCAATAATGGGGACCACCACACATTTTGCCTACAAACGGTCCTGTGAATTACAGTGAACTAGAATATGTATTGACATATGGTTATTCGCCTACACCCCAAGGGAATGGTGTGATAATATTATTTCATTATTTATAAAACATACTAATTTGGTGAATGTAATATGTTGGCTGAATTTGAATTTGTTTGAATACCTGGTTGCCTCATTGGTCTTTAGCCCTAGGTGTAGTTACATGTCCTGTCCAGACTTGGGCACAAATCCCAATCATTTGTTTTGAATGAGTCATAGTTTATTTGCAAAGTGCTATTTGAAACTGAATGTGTATAAGCCTGTAAGTTGCCCACTTTCAATATCATGGGTGCAAGCTACTAGCTGTTTATCCCATTGGGGATATCACTGTTAGTAATTATATTTATTTTGTGGATTACACATTGACCTTTTAGTAACTAACAGTAAAAAATGTGTGATTTACATCTTTATAACATTTGTAGAAAAATTGGTTCATGATAATTTTCAGCGGACAGTATATTAATTTGAAGTGTTGCCTTAGACAATACAGTACTGTTACTTTCTGAATCACTGACTTTTTATAAATTAATTTTATTTATTACTGGCTGTTGCCAGCAACTTCGTCCGGACTTCGTCGTCGCTCGGACTTCATTTGCTCCGCACAGCACCTCCCCCGTAGGTGATAGTGTGATAATATGAAGCCTATATTTTGACCCGACCTGTTAGTAATATTCATGCAAAATTTGAAGTAAATCCATGCAGTACTTTTTGAGTTTACCCCAAACATACATACAGACAAACAGATAAACAGACAAAAATTCTAAAAACTATATTTTTGGCTTTGATATTGATTGTACATCACGCCCCAAGTATTCTTTTAAAAAAAATACTCAATGTACAGTTTTGACTTTCCTACGATTTTATTATATGTGTAGATGTAGATAACTAAGACAAAACTAAAAGGGCTTAATTTTAAAAAAATGTTTTGGGTTGCAGTTTTTGTTGCCTATACAAATGCATTAAGCAGTCAAAGCTTCTTCTAATAAGTAATATTGTAATAATGAAAATATCATATAAAATTTGTTATGTAAGCAGCTTGCCTTGCCTTGCTCCTTAAATATGTTTCACTCTACTAGTGAAACATATTTAAGGACACACTTGCTTCATCACAATTAGGAGATTAGAAACACCACATTTGGCAAATTTATTTAAAATTTTACCAAATGAAACAAAAAGGATTGTGCCCACCCATAAATCCGGGGATTAGGGGTGGGCATGATCCTTATTGCTTCATTTGGCAAAATTTTAAATGAATTTGCCAAAAAATGAAGCAATTTTGATACTAGTGTTAAAATATATAATATTTTATACCAATATATATTTCTGTATATTAGAATAATAAGACAAACAGTAAGGTCTACTTATGTTCAGAACCTTACTCTCCAAATAGAAAAACAAAAGTTATAAGTATTGTCTCTATGCAGTAGGAATAAATAGGACAATATTACCAAATCTAAGCAAGACGTTGTGGAACTTTACAACCTGGTGGTCACGATGATGTTAAGCTAATCCTTTGAATTTTAAAAACTGCCTTGCAGAAAGTCATATGGTCTATTCGTCAAAGGGTTCCAAGATGAGAAAATATTGAAGTAATATGGCTTTGAAATCCGCATTACAAAGTTCAAAGAGAGAGAATAGAATAAATTGTTAATATTGTGTCAATTGTAGTACAAGTAACATTTATTATGATTAGGATTAAATTAATGTTACAGCTTGTAATTCTAGGAAGCTGCTGGAGACACCGGTGATACCCCTACAAAAGAAATGGAAAAAGAAGATATACAAAGCAATGAAAAAGTTCTTACTCAACCGCCTCTGTGTAACAAAGAGAAGTTAGAAGATAATGTTGATAGTGTATTTTTGAGATCACCACCTCCACACAAAGCAAGGTCAGCAGCCTCCACTATAGAAGAAGAAAGTTGTGGAATGAAATGTTTATATTATACATTACAATGCTGTGACTGTGTTCTAATGTAAGTTTCCATATGGATTTCACAAAGTTCCTATTCTCTTAAGGCAAGACTAGTAATTCTATAAAGTTGTAATTTCAATTTGTTGTGTGATTCAAATTTGATCTCCAGTAGAACTCTACTAAAGATAAGAAGCTGAAATTTTTCTTCGAAATTGTTAGATTAGATTGTTAGTATATTTAGGACTGGTTGCAAAAAAATACTTTTACTATGGTTAAATCGATTTAAAAAGTATTTAAATAATTTGGTGCAAGCGGGTTTCTTAAGAATAGAAAAATTTTGAACACTGAAAACAATAAAAAGTACCACTTTTTATTGTTTCATTTTAAATCAAGATTCAAATTAAAGTTCAAGCTAAATTTTTGGCAGTATATTGTCTACAACTAGATATTAGGCCCATATTATCCAGTCGTACTCCAGTGACTCCAATTCACTGGAGTATGACTCCAGTGATTAATTTCAAATTGTTTAAAACAACAAATGGAAATTATAAACTGAACATTTGAAATTTGTCGCAGTATTGTATGTGTGACTGCTTTCGATGAAACATTTTGATTTCGTATTAATACCGTTCAGATGGTATACAGTATACAATGTATTTAAATTAGACCTAGTATACTTTTTGATAAATGCACACAAAAATTAATTGGTTAAAAATAATAATTATGAAATGTAAAAGAATAACAGTCTATCAGTATTAACACTTGTCTTGACTATTTTCTACACATTGAAAGAGTAATTTTATTTTTCTATCTGTAAATATTACACACATAACAAAAATAATAAATGAATTTTCATGTTTTTCTGTCATATTGTTTAACAAGAGCTTTGAAGAATAACAGTAGACAACAATGAAATTTACATCAAAATGTGATTAGTTATTGAAGTTTTTACTACTTATTGTTAAGTCTATATTTTAAAGCTAGTTGGTAATTCATGGATTCTACATTTTTGTAATAGCATTTTTAGTACACCAAGGCCAAATCTTGAATTACAAGTTTTGTCTACAATAAATGATATATAAAAGCGTATGATATAATTTTGGATAAAATTTTATGACTATAAAAGTTATTGGGTCGAAATTTTTAGGTGAATATTCTTTATATCAAATTATTTACTTTTATACTTTGTTTAATAATACAACAGCATTTAGTTTACAGTTAAAGATTTATTTAAAAACTTGTTTTAACATGTGCCAAATTAATATTACAAGTGGGTAGTCTAAGTGTGCAACAATTAGTCTGCAGAAGCAATAATTTACACCGTAGGTAGGGGGTAGGAAAAAATTCAAATAAAAAAAAACAAATTGAAGCAATTGCCAAACAATGTAATGGCGCTTAGACCCAGAATGCCGTGTTCGCAATTTTTTTTCTCAATTTTGTTTTATAATTGATATACCGTGTAAGGCCACAGTGAAAGCCTAACATTTTAATAGGCTTTTACTGTAAGAAAACTTTTGAGGTTTTCGATTGATAGATTAATGTGAGATACAAATAAATGTACAAACCAATTGATGTTGCTGCAGGCCAATTGTAATGTAGACTAAATTTACTAAACACTGCTCAAATTGTCAATTGACATTCCACTCAACCTCGAATTTTGTGATAAGATAGATATATTTTTTACTTGGAAACCTTGAATAGCATAAGTAATTTATAGATTTAGTTTTTGTTTTATAAATTAAATGGTAAGTATTAACGTTAGGTGCTCTTGAAAGCAATTGTTAGTATGTATATATTACTCTAAAACAACAATTAAAGAGTTTTTACAGACAAACAGCATTTTACAGTAGACAGAGCCAATTGCAGCTATCAACATTGGTTTACTCTTGCTGTCAACTGATTCTAGCAATATCAGTTGATTATTAATTCCTACTATAGCCTATTCTAACAGCCATTTGCCAGTAAACTTTAAATAGATTAGCATGCAACATAAACAGGGACTGTAATGAGTCATATCGATAGCAAATGTCAACATAGATTATTACTGCATCCAAATGCCGATTGCCTACGTTGAGATGCAGTTGCCTATGTCCACTATAAATGCTGCTCGTTTGGACAAAGCTCAAACCAGTGCCTCTCAATTACTATATTATGACATGTCTTCTAAGTAAGTTTTTATATCGACTTGAAATAATTCTTTTAAATACATATAAACCATACCAATATAAGTCACTTGAAAAATACCTAGAAAAATAATAATAATATGTATTGTAAAATTAGATCTGATAAGGCTGTTAACTATTAAAAAATGAAATAAAAATGTCATATATCTGGATTCCTTAAAAGCTTTTTTTCTATTTAAATTATTTTAAGTTATATTGGGTCAAATATTTTTAATAAATCCAGCTAATAGGTTCTAGGAAAAAAATTACTCAGATATTTGTTTAATAATTTTTAAAATTTATTTGAAAATAATGTAAATACTTAGGTAGTAACATTTTGTTTAAGATTTATTAAATTTTTCATTGCATTTGCAATTGGGTATAATAATAAATATTGCAAAAGAAATTACAGGGATCCAAAACTTATTTACGTACTTTTAGTGTTGCCTAATTTCACATCCCTTAAAAAATATACATTTCATTAGGCATTATCTATAAAATATGACTATATCTTGTAAAAAAGCTAAAGATTACATTCGATATTTTTTGTGTGATCGGTACATTCCTATAAGTCAATATTTCATAAGATTTGTACGGTGGTGACCTGATAGACTAGATTTTTTTTATTTTTTACGTTTAATGCTATTTCTTTTGTAGAACACTAATAAAACTCATTTGTGTTAGTAGTTTTTTCGTTGACTACAGATTTATTTAACTCACAGTTTGTAAACTAACTAAACTTTTCACCGTATTTACGACTCCTAACGACTAATTTTTGTTAGTTGCGAAAAACGGAAATGAAATCTTTGTGCTCTCCGAGGCACGGATTGTCTGTTCTCTTGAAAGAATATATGCAATAACACTTTTATTATTCTAACAGTCGTTTAATTGCATATACGCAAACAATTATTTTTAGTAATACTTCTTGCATTTTGGTCATTTTAATTTATTTTTATGCTTTTTATACACGTAGGTATCCTTGTAAGTAGGTACCTTTTATGTAAATCAAAACTTTGGATCCAGAATATGAAAAAAAAACATTGGCTATGCTTAATGTGACGTAGGTACGAACTAAAGTATTTTGTATACCGTGGCAATAAATTTTAGACTTTTAAGTGCCTTTGGCCAGAAACAAATCGAAGATGAGACGCGACGAGAGGATATATTTTTTAAACAACAAGAAAAATAATCCACTGATCTTATGCTGAGGGAATGGACACATACATAAAAATACCGTCACGCCCAAATCTATACATTGGCAGAGGTGTAACCAGTACACCCTTGAATAGTTCACGGCATTGAATCCTAAAATGCGACTCGTGGCCATCCTATGGACCAATCAGGTATATATCGAGTCTCAGGCAAGTTCAATTTTCCAGAACGAATTACCTATATAAATAATGTGTATGTCGCAGTGACATTGTCAATAGTCGTTAGATTATAATCTACCTAGGGTGTTTATAATTTGGTTAGGTTAGGTTAGCAGTTAAATAATAATATCACTTATTTAGATTATAATCTAACGGTATTGATAATTTTACTGCGACATATATATCTCGAAGATGGCGATAACAATTTACTGACGGCGCAACTTAGATGAGGTTAATATACGTTGGTGTTTTTCTATGAAAAACGCAATTTGTCACTAAGTGTACCTGAATAGTTGTGTATAAAATATAATTTCTCCTCTCGTCAATTCTGCTCTTCTGCTCGAGGTTAGAATTTGTTTCTGTACTAGGGCCTACGGTGACCATTGTCTACGATTGTTCATGTGCATTAAATTGCATTGCACATGTGCATTAAAATATGAAAACTCATCGGTCGTAACTTAGTTCAGTTCTTATTTATTAGGTATTTATTTAATATAGAAATATTTGTAAAACTTTCATATATTTAGTTTATACTTGAGAAGATATAAAAGCAGCCTCCGTCCATTTGGGAGTCTGATAATCATTGATAACATAGATGTAGTGTTTTATATTTTTAGAAATGTACACTTTTGTCGAGATAATAAATATTTTCAAAACTTTTTCTTTTATTTCAGCATTAAACAGAGTTAAGCTTACGCGACCAATATCAGGATGTTGAAAAATAGGCATATTCGCGCCAATAAGTCCTAAGTAAATGAAATTTCATAACCATGTACCTAGTACCTAGTCTAGAAACTTGAAGCTAACACTTATAACTCGCGTACTGTTGAGGCCCTCCACAAAATGTAAGCCTTTTATTTTAAACATCCAATAACTTCGGTTTACGAAAATTTTCACCATTTCCTTCAAAATAAAAGAAAATTCAGACGCGTTCGAGAATTTTTTCTTTGCAACTTTATGACCTTTCCACTTGCTTACCTTACATTCAAATCGTCAGATTTTCTTATTTTTAGATTCCTTAATCTGACGCGCTTCAACTAAGCTAATGGACAAATAGGTAAAGCGGTGGTACCAGACCCGGGCGAGACAATGCAGAACTTTACCACCTAGTAAGGTTTCCGAATTTGTTAATCATAAGACGGCGGACTAAAAAGAGGGCTTTTGTAATATTTTGTGCAATAGCATTGGGCTAAGAACATAATTATGCAGGCCTAGACGGGCACCCTGAAAAAACTGTCCTTTTATGCAACCTTAATAACGCTCCATTCACTCTGTTCCCTGCACACACTCTTCTTTAAACATCGGCGGTATACCTTCTATCCCGCTAAAACCACATGCAAGATATACAAACTCATCCACCTGTTCCAGCACTACATCATCGACCTATTTTACCTTTTAGATACGGAACTCTAAAAACGGGTTATGATTGTGTCATGAACACAGTCGTGGATGTTTTATGTGAATACGATAAGTATCTCCAAAGATTCATTAACGCCGCCGCCTGAGACGGCGGTGCCCGTGTGCATTGCACACCCTGCACTATTGGTTAAGCCGCCCCTGGTTAGGGAGATTACTTAATAGCACAATTTTAAGTCAGGATGCCCGACTAGCCCTGCATAAATATGTGCTTATGCCAACGCTAATGTATGGAAGTTAGAGTTAGTTATGTCAGAAGGGGCATGAAAGTAAAATCAACGCGATCTTGATGAGAGATCGCTAGGAAAAATATTTGGTGTCACACTCGCGGACCGGGTTCGAAATGTGAAAGTGAGAAAGGTTAGGCTTGAAAGAAAGTGTCGGTGTAAAGATGAGAAAGGGCATGCTCAGTTGGTTCGGACATGTAGAAAGAATAGTAAATGAAGGGCTAACAAAACAGATATACAATGCGAATGTGAAAGGATGTAGGTATCGGGGAAGACCAAGACTGATATACCATGATCAGATTGATCGAGTACTGTCCGAAGGTGGTGTCAAGTGTCTTCGCAACCGGCATGTGTGTATAGAGTGATGAATGTGGAGGAAGCGAGACAAGCCTGCAAGGATCGTGATGTATGGCACTCGGTTCTTTCTGCCTTCCCGTAAGGGGTCTGGCGTGAATATATGTATGTATGTAGTTTTTATTTGAATATATAGAAACGATGTCAATAAGTGATCACAGTCAATTACACAGTGATAAAACATAATTTGGTGTCAGAGAAGAGATAAATAGAACATCGAGTTTATTGCTTATAATTACTTTAATTTTAAATTTAGGGCAAAAAGTTATATGTACATGTTTGTAGGCAAAGTGATTTGCTACAAATTGTTTTTACTAAATTTTTATAGGACGCATAGTTTCGAGATATCGCAAAAAAGTTGTTTGCTCCCTTTTTTCCAAGATGGCGGCCGGGGGACAAGGACGACAATCCCACAAACTTGGGGTTAAGCTTCTATTGACCCCCCCATACATATCCCAAAAATAAAATTGCGTCCTCTAATAAATGTAAGGCTCACGTAACATTCCAATGTACCATGTATTTTACTGGAGTTTAGCAAATAATTTTAAACCCAGCCAAGCAAATAACAAACCAATATATGTGTTTGTATGTTGGGTGTGTGGAATATGTAGAATTTATGGGTTAAATGAAAAGCAACATCTTATTAATTTTTTTATTACAACCCACATTGAATCACATTTATTTATCCACTGAATTAATTCATACTTCATACATGTTAGTACATACATAACACACAAAAATATTTATTAGGATTGTAAATAGACATACAAATTATTAATATTGAGTTAATGCGATATTACAGTATTTCACTTATTATATTAATATATTTTAATAGTATATGTGTCGCACGTTTGCAAATTCAAACTATGTTGAAAGTTTTTCGAAAATTTATAATATCCGCAAAGGATAAGTTTTCCACCGACTTCCCAAAATGAGGATATTTTCAGCTAAGCTGTATTTTATTTTTGTTACCTCAGAACTCGGTTATTTATGAAGTTTTTTTCCATCCCATTTAAATTTGGTGAAGATCTAACGCAGGATTCCGGAGATACAGAAAATGAGAAGTAAGTTGCTGCAGTTTTACTAGTTTTAAATTATTATAAACACAAAATTAGTTTGTATTTTACACTTTTTATCGTCGGCACTTAGTGAAACTCCATTTGTAATTTTGTTAATACACTTGTACTGTTTCGAGACAGAAAAAGTCTCGTAGCCCTGAAGATGCCGTAAAAGGCGAAACCGGTTGGCGATATTAATTAAAATTTAAAGTGATTTGTGAAACAGTACAAGTGTATTAACAAAATTACTAAATTAGTTATTTGTAGTAAGAATCTTTAACTATTAGGTGACAAACATTCTTCTCCATCTGTTATACTCACGTTAGATATTCAGTTATATCGGCGTATGACTAAGTTTGTTATTAGAATAAAAAGTTATTAGTAAGACAACGTTACTAGTATCACACAAAACATGCATAAATTCAACAAAATTGTTAAAATATTAAAAAAACTAAAATATCTAGGTAATATTTTTGTTAAATCATAGTATCGTCATTACGCCTTTGCAAATTAGAATTTGATAAAACTAATCAGACATTACATAGAGTATAAAAATAGTGTTAAAATGTTTTGGTAACATTTATCTATAAATATTACTTAAAATTAACACACATTACAAAGTAGGTGTCTTTCTCGTTCAATTAAAATCACATATTTATTATTTTTGGTACAAAATGCCCAATATTAGGTATTGCAATGGTGTTTACATTTACCATAATTAATTAATTAATTTTAATTAATCAAATATAATTAAACAAACGTCGATATTATATCGATATGAAATTAAAACTCTTAAAATACAAGTAGTACATTTGTTATACCATCTTTTGATCGTATATTGATGGTTGAAATTGGCAAATCATTTTCCGAGAAATTATAAATGCAGTAAAGTGCAAAGAATAAGGCCAAGAAGACTCAGAAAAGATCTTAAGTTCAAGATAACATTAAATATGCTAAAGTAATCCTTTAAATGAAACAGTCCTTTATATTTAAATATTTTCGGGAAACAGTCCTTTACATTAAAATAATGCATACCTGCTCTATAATCTATACATATAATAAAATCGTAGGAAAGTGAAAACTGTACATTGAATATTTTTTTAAAAGAATAGTTGGGACGTGATCTACAATCGATATCGAAGCCAAAAATATAGTTTTTAGAATTTTTGTCTGTTTATCTGTTTGTTTGTATGTATGTCCGGGGTAAACTCAAGAAGTACTGCATGGATTTACTTAAAATTTTGTATGAATATTACTAATAGGTCGGGTCAACATATAGGTTACATATTATCACGCTATCACCTACTAGGGAGGGGCTGTGCGGAGTAAACGAACTCCGCGCGGACGAAGTCGCTGGCAACAGCTAGTCACTAGAATAAAATCTTTTGTGAAGCTATAATATTTAAAAATACCTTACCAATGTAGCATATTGGTGGCGACTAATTTTAGGGATGGAGTAGTTATAATTAAATAAATCTCTGTTTTGTTATTTAATTACATAACAAAATAAATAATTACAATAATATATTATTGACATTGATTTTAATTATGAACGCTTCGCGAGTGACGTCGGTAGAAGTTGAAAAATCATTTTCTTGCCTCAATTGGATATTTTCGAGTAGGAGACAAAGACTCTTCTGTTAATCCAAGTCATTTACTACGAGTGTCACATACTAAACAAATTCCAATGTCAATAATATATTATTGTAATTATTTATTTTGTTGCTATGTAAATAAAAAAAAGAAAACAGAGATTTATTTAATTATAAATACCCCATCCCTAAAATCAGTTACCACCAATATAAGATAGGATAAAGAATATAGGAGTATTCACTTACAATAAACTTATGGAAAATATAATTGAGTGCTATTTATACACTAGGTGACCCGGCAAACGTTGTTTTGCCATGTAAATTATTTAATCAAAAAATAAGGGTTGGTGATAGAAGGGTAAAAATTTAGAGTTGTATGTATTTTTCAATGCTGAATCATAAAAAAAAACTGTCCATAAAATAAAATAAATATTTTTAGGGGTGGACAACCCTTATCCCTTAGGAGTATAAGAAATAGATGTTGGCCGATTCTCAGACCCACTGAATATGTATACAAAATTTCATCAAAATCGGTCAAGCCGATTCGGAGGAGTACGGTAAGTAACATTGTGACACGAGAATTTTATATATAGGATGTAAATCAAAAATTCAAAACAGAAAACGAATGCTTGTAATGCTTTTATCTTAGTATCGTGATGATACCAAAATGGAACACAACTTGGCCTATACTGTAGCGTTCGTGCCACAGCACTGGTTCTCAGTAAGCCCAAAAAAAAATGCGCTGTGTCTACGAGGCAACCACGGGGATCCAACACTGCAGTCGCATTATGACCCCTTTGCTTTTTAGGGTTCCGTATGTAAAAGGTAAAAACGGGACACTATTACTAAGCTTCCGCTGTCTGTCTGTCACCAAGCTGTATCTCATATGATAACTAGAAAGCTGAAATTTTCACAAAATATGTATTTCCGTTGCCGTTATAACAACAAATACTAAAAATAATAAATGAAAATATTAAGCGGGGTCCCCGTACAATAAACGTGTTTTTTTTTCGTATTGTTTTGCTCAATATAAATAGTTAGATGTTTAAATTTTTCACAGAACATTTAGTTGTATATTACCTTTCAAAATAAATCTATATACATAAAAATCAATGCCACTTTTCGTTGTAATTTTATAACTCAAGAACGGGCTCACCTATCACAACCAAATGTTTAAGCTTTGTTCGGACTATTTAGTAGATGGTTTATGTGATGTATGCACAAAATCGGTAGAGCGGTTCTTTATTTTTTTCATTAAATTTTTTGTAACAAATGAATTCAATAAATGGCGATGCGTAGCGAAGCACGTAACGAGCCGCTAGTAATTAAATAAAAATAAAGTAAATATTAAAGGCTCCCATACAACAAACGCAATTTTTAAGCAATTTTTTAATCGATCTTAATAAACGTACAAAGTATGGAATCCTTCGTGCGCAAGTCCGACTCACACTTGGCCGGTTTAAAAAATGATAGTGTAGCGCGTTTAAATTTATAATCTTTATTTTGTTTCGCTTGGGCCCATTTAAATTTGGTGAAGATCTAATTCAGGGTTAATGAAATACAGAGAAGCTGAAAGTCAGTTGTTGCAGTTTACTGCGTTTAAATTATCCTATGAGACCTAAATCTTGATTAGTCTTTTCAGTCGTGTCTTTCGTAAATTATTGCCCTTTTCTTATCAATGCGTATGCTTACAATTTGCACTGCAAGTATAATTTATCTTAATTTTACTCAAGGAACTTATATACGATAGCTGGAATAATTATGAGGCAATATTTGAAAAATAAAAATGTATTTTATTTCGTTACCAGTAAAGTTGACATTTCTTTCTTACTTAACAAAGGTGAAAATGTTCTGAGCAAGACAACGACAACGGTGGATATTGTCCCTTTCTTGCAATTACCAGTGTAAATAAAACAGCTATCGGAAGGTAATTTTTTATATATTCGGTAACCGATATATTAGCATAAAATGTATTGTAAGAAATATATTGAGTGCTAAAATGTGCTTATTTTAATTATTACGTAATTATTTATGCAATGCAAAAACTGTTTTCTCATATAAGTAGAATTAGTAGTATTTGCAAATTACGCACGGCCGCACTTGTATGTGGCGCTTTATTTAGTAGAAAGAAACACACTCCACCAATGTCGTTGTACTCTTCGGAGCGATTTTGAAGTGCATGTGAACCTTCCAGGTAGTATGTAACTTCCTTGATTTTCTTTAAGTGACACTTGTCAAAAGTGACAGTTACATATCAAGAATGTTATTGATGAGACTTTTAGTAATTGAAAGAAGTTCAAATGCCATTTAAAGGCAAACCGTTTCACTGATACTAAATAGCTCTTGAATGGAATCTTAATAAAAATATGTTAAATCTAATTAAATAATAAGAAATTAAACACAGTATTTTCTTCTGCAGCTTCAGTGTCAGATCCAATTTCATCTCACATTTTATATATGGGTTTCCATTTCAACCTTCAATACAAATCTGGTTTACGTAACCAATCAATGATGTAGGTTCGTTGTTTCGTGGCACTACCTTGGGTTGATTCACGTAACATAACGTCCTACGAGTGGAAGCGTTTAGTGCTCTTACGCACTTTTATTCACATTATGCTGCGTCATAGCGCGATAAAACTTTGCATCGTCTAGAGTCCTAAGCGCTTCAATTCGATTGATGTTTTATTCCGTAAATTAAGGGGCCGATTGAGTTTCACTTTAGAGTAATTATACCTATACATAATTCTGTCGTTATCGTTTCATTCGGTACATTCCAATGTTAACCATAAAATCTCAGTAACGTACATTTAAACCCCTCTAAAATCATCTCTAAAATATACAACCTAAACAATTATTCCATAATTAAAACCTCTGTCATAATTGTCACGAAGTTTTTAGAGCTATGTCTTATTTAAATAATATCTGTTAGCTTTATTTAAATTCCACATACAAATATAATTCATAATAATCAGCATTTCTAGTTCAGAAACGTCTTTATTGAAATACTAATAAGCACACTGAGGTAATATAATAATTAAATTACCAAAAATACGTTAGATTCTTAACGTAAGTTAAATATTTTTAACAATATTGAACTCCCACTTCACCAAAAATATCCGAAGTCATTAAATGAATTGTAATTATGGAGATTAGCGATTACAAGTTCCATAATACCCCTGATATATACCACAGATATTCAATAGCTAAATGTACATGAATTTCGCAAAAACTAAAACTACTGACGCACAATTTGCGCGTCTACTTGTTTAAATTGTACTAAAACAATACTATTATTAAAATACATAAATAGCAATATTACAACTTATATAACTAATAATGTTGACTTATAAAACAGCAATCGTAACAAATAAACAACTTATATGTATATTTTAATGCTATGTATTAACAAATTCCATATATAACGTCTGGTATTTAAAACAACAAGTTTGTGATATCTATTATTTTACTAAACAATACAATTTAACACATTTAACATTATAGTAAAAAATAAAAAAATATCTGAATTCACCCTAATTTAAAAATATTATAAATCTATTTGATATATTATGCATATTTCAGTCATACATATGTACTATGTGTTTCAACTGAGAATACTATCGCGCTTATTATCAACTTCATATCTTATGTGCAAAATTAGTAATGTTAACAAAAAAATATTTGTTTTAAAAAAAAATTGAGTTGATTTATTGAAGAACAAATAACGTTCAAATAATTCTATAATAATATTTGTGTTCCATATCATACCACATGTACCTACATAAGTGTACCTATGTAAATAATGCCGTTATAAACATAATTTGAAACACGTAATTAATTTTACATTTATGCCATACTAGCTGTGCCCGCGACTTCGTTCGCGTAGAAAAAATGTCTAAAATAAAAACCCGCATAGTTCCCGTTCCCGTGGGATTTCCGGGATAAGAACTATCCTATGTCCTTTCTTAGGTCTCAAACTATATTTGTACCAAATTTTATCCAAATCGGTTCAGCGGTTTAGCCGTGAAAGCGTAACAGACAGACAGACAGACAGACAGAGTTACTTTCGCATTTATAATATTAGTATGGATTATGTGCAACAAAAAAAAATTTACACCAATGATGACGAAACCATTTTTTAAATGAATTTCTTTGTTCATATTTTTTTTGCTTACCATACACAATAGTATACACTAATGAAGTTTTTACAAAATGCGGAACAATATGGCGTCCTGACAGTCCTTTTCTCAGTTGGAACGCATAGTAAAATCTATTACTTATAGTTTAAGAAACATGGCGTAAAAAAAACGAGCTGTACTCGGGTTCCATTTTACGGTGACTTTGCACTTATAATGTAAAATGTAGAGCCATATTAATCCCAGCATACGGCACATCAAGCATCAAGTCAAATTTAATTTTCACTACACTTAACATTCCATCCCTACAACAATTCATTTAGGAGTCATAGATAAGGTGTCTATCGGTAAGTAATTCGAGTAATATTTTCGTCAATTTCCCAAAAATAACACTTTACACTAAAATAGCACTTTCACTAGTGTATTTTAATAATCTCAAGTCGCATCTAATCGTGCGTCGTCGCGCGTACATGCACGAGATGTACAGTTTATTTATCACTAGCTGACCCGGCAAACGATATATATATAAATATATATATATATATATATATATATATATATATATATATATATATATATATATATATATATATATATATATATATATATATATATAGATTAGTAATTTGTATCGAGTTATATTTTGATGCGATTTTACGAATGTAATTCAGTTGTATTATCTTCGTTAACGATTCTGCAAAATTTCACCTAGATAGCACCGCCTAATCCGCCGCTATTATTTCCTGCCTCCATAACGTCGGTGCTAGTCATTATTGTGTTCCGGTTTGGAGGGATAAGCAGCCAGTAAGTTTGAAAAGTTTTTAGCGTAAATCTGCTACACATATGACACAGCCCCATCAATATTTTTGGTGTATGGAGGCTATGGTGAATTCTTTAGTAGAGGTATTCACTTTTTTTTTAAGTATAAGATAGCAAACAAGCAGATGGGTCTCCTGATGGAAAGAGTAAACCAGCGCCTATAGACACCAAAGCTGTTAAAGGTGCGTTGCGTACCGGATAGCTTACCCTCCAAATCGGAACACGACAGTGGCAAGCACTGCCGCTATTGCGGCAGGAATAGGTTAGGCGATGATACCAGACTCGGGTGAGACAATGCAGAACTCTACCACCTAGTTACTTGTCTTTAATTCGATGATAAGAATTATCGCAAAAACGAGTACAAAGTTTTCGCTTCACGTATTAATATATTGGAATGAAACGTTTGCAATATTCATAAAATTATGAAATGGCTTTTTTAAATTGTCGAATTTAAAAATCGAAGCAATTAAAGGTTGCCCTAAATACTTATGAAATATATTTTCGATGTGAACTAAAAAATATTTTGTTAAAATTAAAAATCTTAAAATTTCTTCAATAGATTATGTTATTTAATCATCTATACATCTATACAAATAAATAAAATTGAAGTGGCTGTTTGCTATATTAAAATAACCAGTTTTAACTAAATGCATATCGATGTATACATGGTATATGTACCAAAATAAGATTTTTTACAATTTTTGTCTGTCTGTCTGTCCATCTGTCTATTTGTTTCGGCTAATCTCTGGAACAGCTGGTCCGATTTCGACGGGACTTTCACTGATAGGTAACTGACATAATAAGGAGTAACTTAGGCTATTTTTTTAAGATTTTTTTCCACGCGGACGAAGTGGCGGGCACAGCTAGTAATGAATAAATATGTTGTCTCAATAGAGGTAGATCTAACTAATGTAGTAATTGTAAAAGAAACTTGTTATATTTTTGGTCACAGGTTCTACAATTTGTAAATGTTGAACACTTGGCCACGTTTAAAGTTGTTTTAATCTATTCGTATTTATGTGTTAAGAGTGAATGAACATGAAAATATATATTAAGAATAAATGAACTTGAAAGAATATTATGTAGTACAGAACAAATAAAATTAGAAATTTAACTACAACAAAACTCCATGACCTCGTTCCGTCAATAAAGTATTTTAAAAGAGATTTGTTCCATTCATATCTCGTATCAGCTTAACCTGCCAATTTTGGGATGAATACAATTGACATTTGTCTTTCTCAAATATTTTAATAACATACGTAGCATTCTTACTAGTATTTATACTCTTTGCGTAGCATAAAAATCCATATATCCTCCTTAAGGCCAAGAAATTTTGTGCAGGAAAATTCAGTAAACATAAATAAAAATATTCTTTATATTGTACACAAAATAAAAATATAAAAAAAACTATAAGAAACTTATATATTGCACATAATTACATTGTGTATATATTGGACGAATAAAAAGTAATCTATCGCTTACTTATATCATTTTAAATTCACATAAGTCATAAGTAAAACTAATTGAATGGATATTACAATAATAGATTAATAGATTATTATATTCTGAAAAGCATATTCAGGCGAGTATGTAGTTCAGAGATGAGAAATCTATTAAATGTCGATTAGGCCCGAGCGTTTGTTACAGAGGCTTTAATGAAAAGGAAAACAAATTCCATTAGAGGAGCAAGTCCGAATTATATTGTAACCTTGTGCTTTCCTTGTTCAATAACAACAATAACAAGTAAATGTTTTAACAATTCTTTCTTTTTATTGAAAAACAATAGTTGCAGTTTTGTGTCGTCAATATATTATGTCATACGTAAATTCGATTCCATAGAGTTCCAAAAAAGAGCGATTTATAAAAAAAATCTTCGTAGTTTATTCTGACAGTTTCATAGAATGCCTATGTCCATAACACATATTATAACCATTTAACGTATGATATTTAGAAGTTAAAATAACATTTTACATTTTGTTTTGATCGTCTGAGCACAGCCGGCTTCGGCCTAGACACACTTTATATTGTTTATATTGTTTAAACAGCAAAAATATATTTATATATATTTTTGCTATTTAAACGTGTCAAAACCAATAGAAAATATGTCAGAATTATAAAATGCCGCTGTGACATACCTTACCCTATTATATTCCTACCTCTACACCATCAAGACATCTTCAATCTACATGTTAAATTAGACCAATTTATTTATATAACAGACGTTCTAGAAACAGACAGGATAAACTGATTAGTTTGAAACAAAATGTAAATAATTCCCTATGAGTATACCTTTGCTAAACAGATTTGAACCGCGTTGAAAAAAATGAATAACTAGTGTTTTTAACGCGGTTTTTTATCTATTACATAGAAATTTTAGATTTGTCTGTTGAAAGAATTAAATAAACATTACTTAATTTGTAAGAAAACAAACTACTTTGTTTTTTCTTTTATTACAGCAAAGCTTCTTTAATGGACAGTTTAAGTTTGAATCAAAAATGGAATTTATAATTATGGCTCTGGCACTATTAGGGCGCAATGTTATTAAAGTGCAAGTGAGGAATTATAGTATCGACATATTGGATAATTCGTAGAAACGTTGTTAATGGTAGTATGATCGCCATGAACAACATTCAATAAAAAACAACTAAATGTGTAGGTGTATGACACCTATATTACTGTTTATGATGTTGCAGAACAATAGTCAGGATGTACCTTAACTATTGAGAGCTTCAATTTATTTATGTATCTACACACACTAAAATATGTACTTGTAATTAACGCCAAATATCTGTACAATAGGTCACCTTCTCTTCTTAATTTCTGCAGCAATAGCGTCAGTGCTTGTCACTGCTGTAGTTTGGAGGCTAAGGTAGCCGGTAAACTTATACATTTGACATTTTAACCCGCCATGTGAATGACAACGCACTGTTAACATATTGTCTACAGGCGACGATTTGTTCAGGAATCATCCCAATGTAACAGAAACTAATATGTGTGCAAGTTAGCCATCCCTAGAACTTAATTGGGTTAAAATTATATATACCACATACTAGAATATAAAATACAGTAGAACTACGTTATAAGTAGCAACAACCAACTTGCGTAGCAAGCATTTCTTAACATTGAAGCCATATGAGAGTTTATTGGGTAAAATCTACTCCATCATTTGTCGAACGTGTGCGTACCATTAAGACGTCCGCCATTGTTATTGTTATACAATCGTTTAATGTCTACGTCGATGAAGCATGGCGACGTAAATTTTCTTTGTAGTACACATAAATGGTTGCAAATATATATTGGCGTACCCCACATTATAAAATAAACTTCAGCCATTATATTTATCTTAATATAATCAATTCCTGTGAACAGGTAACGGGTGTGCTTCAGAGTTCATGACGTATTTACTTAAATCTATAATAAACCTATCTTCACTGAACAGTAGGTAGAGATATTTAAGCGTCTCCGAGAGGAAAAACGATTCCATCATATCTCTTTGTATCGGTTTTTCAGATTTCACATTCGCCAACGACGTGAACCCGTTGGGTACTCTTGCATATTTTTGGAATCCCTGAAGAAGGAAAAGTTATATTCATAGCATAAACAAACAGCAATGAACTAAATTCATACAAATATTATAAATGCGAAAGTCTGTCTTTTATGGTTTCACGGATAAACCGATAAACTGATTTTAATAAAATTTTGGCATAAGACAGTTGAAGATTTGGGGTCAAACCAGGGCGTGCGTTATCCCAGCGGAAAAGTTTCGAAATAAATTATTTGAGTTTAATAGATTTTTAGTGTGTCACGGTGGTAATTGTGTGTGATAATTTTAAATTTGTGTGTCCAGGCATTTTGAAGCTATTCGAGAAAAACAGTTTCCGCTGGGATAACGTTTTAAACGTTATCCCAGCGGAAACTTTTTTATAAAAAGGGTCCTGCAGAAAAATTAAATACTGCATTAATAAGTATGTAATGAGAGGTAATTGTGTGTGCTTAAGCGGAATTTGTGTGTCAAAAGACTTCGAGAATATTCAAGTTTCCGCTGGGGTAACGTTTGGCTGATTGCTGGATCTTCTAAATGGCTCGGCGTAATGTATGATTTTTTTTACTTGAATTGCTATGAATTTATGTGTAATGTTTGTGGAAACAAAATCAGAATAATAAGGACTGGTTAAGAGTAAAAAATGTTTATATAAAATAGGGGTTTTAGGACCTAGTACTTAAATTAGACCTGATGAGCATTAATTTTTCACGTTTACGTATGCCTTATAACTACGTTCAAATGTGTACAAAGTTTTATTGACTGATTGTAAGTAGTTAACAAGTTATGTAAAAAATAAGATGGAAAAGCTATGGTAACTTTCCCCTTTGATTTAGACGATTTTCTGAATGGTAGACACATAAGAAAGCATAAAAATCATTTGTTTGTTCGTTCAAGTATATATCAGTGTAATTTTGGCTCGATACACTTGCTTTGAAGGGAGATATAAACAAAATACTAACAACTTACAATAACGAAAATTTAACAGTTATTAACCGACAAATTTTGATTAGCCACATAAAAGCGACCGTGCGATATAAAATGCTAGCCTCCCGGAAACGGTGGATTTTTTCCGTGGTTTGGGTTGTACATGTGAGTACAGAATTGTTTAAATTAGTTTTAAGCTAGAGTGTTTGAAAACTTACTAAAATAGTTCACGTTTTATTTACTATCGGCATGTTAGTATATTTTCCAAAAATTGAGGATATAGATAAGATAGTTTTATCCGCAGCTTGAAAAAAAAAACGCTAATTTGCATTTCCCACAAGAAAAGAAATTGCAATGCTAATTAAAAAGTAAAAATGTTTTTTTTTTTTAATTTTTTGGTTAAAGTCTCTTACACGTTGTTTAAGTATATACATACCTGGGATAAGGGATACACAGGTTGTAAGGGACGGTCTATCGAAAATCGAAACCGTAGATTACTATGATTCTAAATCGGAAACTGTGCGAAAATTGTGTGGGACTTTTTTTGATGATTTTCTACTTTAACTTAGGAAAATTATATATTATGCCGAGCAACTTAAACGGCTGGCTTGGAGTACTGCGGGCGCAACGAGCCTGAATAATGATCGTGTTACATTGCATGACGTAAAAATTTAAAAAATTAAAAAATTACAATATATCTTCACGCCCATGTCCCCGAAGGGGTAGGCAGAGGTACAACATGTGCACCCACGATTAGCCGAAGATACTTTATCCCACAAATGCCAACCGGGCACTTTCCAATCCCGGGCAACTTTGTGCTTCTCAGGAAACTGAAAAAACACTTTTTTTTATGTACCCGACCCGGGAAACGAACCCGGGACCTCATGTGGTCAATGCCAACGCTGGACCACTAGACCACTAGATTCACAAATATCGCATTTCTTACAAGAAAAGGAATTGCTAATACACACACTGAAAAATTTGCATGCCATTATATAGTGAAGTAGGAAGGATTGTAATTTTCTTCAATAAGATTTTTTTGTATCCCTATTTCGTGCAAATAAAGACTTATTATTATTACGACTAGCACGTAAAAATGGCATATTTTCTTCCCTTACACGCTGTATAGGTACAACAAATAATTGTTGTAGGTAATATAATAAATAATTATTATAAAGACTCGGAGAAATAAAAATTAGGAGAGCTATGTTGTTTATGGTTATTTAGCACAGTCGAGTAAAAAAAATATAAGTAATAATGTCACTTTCACAAAATAAGTCGAATCTAATATAGTTATCTAGTTTAAATCCATGAAACTGTTTAGGATATAGAGTATGCCAAAGAAATATGTATAAGTATATAAACCCTCGAAAATATAACCCTACTTCTAGGATATACCCATATGATCATTTTTACTAATATATTATACAGTGTCTCCGTCCGCGTCGGTGGTGTCTTCCAAATTAAACCTTAAATAATATGCGCGTATCAAATGCATTTGTTTGTCATTTTTAAGTATTTTCATTCATTTGTGTGCAAACAAGAGAGCCTGCGGACTAGTTAACATGAATAACAGGTGATATTATCACATAAAAACGTACTAACACTGCGACTTGTTTATGATAGCGGCACTTTTTGCATTCGATATAAATAGTGCAAGATGTATTTTTAATCATATCCCATGCACATAAAAAAAGATCAAAACAGACCACAATGAGTTTGTTATTGTTAAGTTCAACTATGTTAAGTTTTGTATAAAATGGTTCGCATACATCTTGACTTTTTTGGCAATTAGTCACAAACGGTCAGTCATGGTTCCCACTTGATACTTTGTATACCATTTTTGTTTCCTATAAGTATATAATCCTAAAAGTGAAAGACACTACAACAATGAGGTAAATTTTTGTTTATAAACTAACCCTATAATTATATAGTTGCTTAAATATACTTCTAGTCTTGTGAATTGCTATACACGCCCCGACCGCCCCATTGGTCGAGTGACTAGCGAACCTAACTACAAATCGATGGGGCTCGGGTTCAATTCCCGATGGAATCAAACACATGATTGATGAGCATAGCTGTTTGTATTTCTGGGTTTGGGTGTTTATTATATATGTAACAGTATTTATATATGTATTTTTATTTATTAATATCGTTGACTAACATTCATAACATAAGCAAATAAATTGCGTACTCTGGGGTTAGATTAATTCGTGTGATTTGTTTAGTTATATTTATTTATTTATCCAAGTAAGTCCCCTGTGGTGGTCCGGACTCCTTTTAAAGAATAGAACATCTGCCTCCTTGTTAAGTAGGAAGTGAAATCTTAACTGCTAAATGAATGATAACAGTTTTATTTCTTCTTGCTCCAGTTTTTTAGCCTTAGCTTGTATATTCTAGATGCAATGCTTAGCACTTCGTGTTCTGATTGCGCAGGTAAAATGTACATATTTAACAGCTATACCAGTGTATACGAATATAAAATGAAAATCTCTAATTGTATAAATATAAGTGTAAGAATACATTACCTTTTCCTATATTCATAATATAACAAAAGATAATGTATTCTTGGTACATTTTCGAAAGAAATGTACCTACTTGATTAAAAAAACCGAGTGGAATATTACATATACAATTTAATGATTATAGCCATTGAATATGTTTATTTTGTGAATGTGTGTTCGACATTGTATGTATAATTATGCTTCTTAAGATGTTATATCTGACACGACCATTCTACTGCATAGGACCGTGGACAATCTAAGTTTTTAGATGGATAAAAATACTAGTTCTAAACTATTAGCTTATATACATATACGTAAGACATCTCGATGGATGTCTTTGTAAATGTAATTTCTCTTTCGTTTCCTATCTATCATTATTGAACAAAACCTTAAAAAAATAAAACGGATTCTTTCGGCTATACAAATTTCATATTATATTAAAATTGCATTTCCTGCTAGTTTTTCAATATTTAGCTAGTGTGTGTATAGTAGTGTTTCTAGTAAATGAATGTAGAATACTTTTTTTAGTAATGGAAGACCTTATCTAAATGCCAGATATACATAATTACTTATTGACAAAAAAGAAGTTAATTTTGACATTCCTACAAATGACGTTAAAGAATTTATATTTGGCATACGTAGCTCATAGCCGAACAATGCCTTGAAATTTATAACTAAATAAATATTTATTATCTGTTGTAAAACTCCTATTTCTTGGAACAATAGTTTTTTTTGTTAGCATTATCATAATAACCCAAGTAGCACGTTAAGATGTATATAGGCTGCATTTAGGTTCATTTTTAAACTTAAAGCTGTATACGAAGCCGTACAAAGGCTGTAGAAGCGCTTCTACAGCCGATATAATACCAAAAAGGGCCCCAAGTTATACAGCTTATTGCGTTATGTAGGCTGCACAATAGCTATACAAGCTGTTATAAACTGTACAGTGGCTGTTATTTGGTGTATAAAGAAACTATAACACTAAGGATACTCTCTTGTAACTGTCTTGTACAGCTAAGAGTTAAATAGGCTGCACAATAGCTGTACAAGCTGGTATAGGCTGTACAAAGGCTGTTATTCGGTGTATAAAGAAACTATAATACTTAAGATACTCTCTTGTGCAGCTAAATGTTCTTAATAGGTGTTTGAAAATGATAAAAAGTAACTAATCTGTTTTTGATATTGTATAACATTATATCTGCAGACGCCATAATTAAAAATATATTAATAAACGATAAATTATTGGACTTGGAGCAGTATTCAACGGTGTATTCAAAGTGCAAATTCTAAATGACTGTGAAGTCGTGTATGTTTTTCCTCAAAATATTCACGCGCCAACGAAATAATCAAGATAACACAAATAAAATCATTGCAAAATACGGTAAGTGTTTGTGTTTAAGGTTAGAATATACAAGTATTTATGGTACAATATTGTATATAAGGCATAATGATCATAATATAAGTTGCTTGTCAAGATATAGCTTTAGCTATTGCTAAATATATCTTTTATTTAACAATATATTTCTTTAATGTTGTTTTTAATACACAATAATGGCGGCGTTTTGTTATACAGCCTAAAGTGTATTTGGAGGGTGATATACTGCAAATAGCTGTACTGAATCTCTTTTTTGTTCTATTATACGGCTATTGGCTTTTAATTACCGTCCAAATACACTTTAGGCTGTACTAAGTCCCTATATAAATCTATTGTACAGTAATTGGCTTTTAATCACTTAACTTATGTTTAGAGATGCGTACAAAAATTGGAGAACCCTAAATACAAAACATATGTTTGTCACTTGATTTCGCTATTGTGCTGTATTGATGTCGGTCGTTTGACTTTACAACTAAACCAACTTATTGTTAACTATAACTTATGGGACATGTATTTCAATCATGTTTTACTTTATTTTTCAGGGCAATATGCCTTATAAAATAATAAAAACAATTGAGAGAAGCCAAAACCGTATTTGTATCGTACCCAGTTTGTGGGAGGATAAAGGTGAATTATAATGACCAAGAAAACAACTTGATATAACTAAGTTGATCAAGAACGAAAAATCAAGCCCTTTAAATATTGGTCTATCACAAAAATATTTTTAAGAAGAATACGTTATTTCGTGCTTGTGATTTAATATTATTAGTTCTTCTAAGAGAAACACATACTCTTTTGCCTGTAATTGTATCTAAGTATATAATATTTTTAAAACGATTGTAAATATACATATATACAGGGTGTTGCAAAAGTGGTACAGTAAGCCGAAAGGGGGTGGCTCAGGGGGTCATTCTTAACAAATTTTGTTTAACGACTTTTGGAAATTCGCGAAAAAAATATTGATTCTCCATAGAAACTTTGTTGGTCACGTGACTTTTCACAATGGAAAAACAAAATTGTTTTTCGGGAATTTTCACAAATCGTTGAACAAAAGTTGTTCAAAATGACCCTCTGAGTCACCCCCTTTCGACTTACTATACCGCTTTTGTAAAACTCCGTATAGTAGCAAGTTAAAAATAAAAAAATACATATTTTCTCAGTGTAATGATTTTTATTTCTCTTTTTAACTCTTTTTTATATATTCTTTGAAGAATAGACCAATTGCCTTTCTGCCAGGCAGGTCGTAAAAGACAACCGATGGGCTATGCGAGTCACTTCCATCGTAGTTACTAGGTGATAGAGCTCTGCATTGGCTCGACCGGGTCTGGTACCTAAAGCCAATAAAAAAAACCTATTCCTGCTGCAAAGCGTCAGTGCTAGTTACTGTCATGTTCCGGTTTGGAGGGTAAGGTGGCCGGTAAACTTATGCATTGGACATTAGACCTTGCCACAAGAGAGCAACGCACCATTAACATTTTTGCTGTCTGTAGGCGATGGTTGATTCTTTTCATCAGGAGACCGATCTGCTTGTTTGCTATCTTATGACATTAAAAAAAATCAGTTATTGTAAATTACCAACCAAGTAACCTTAATGAAGAAGATAAGCCTAAAAAATAATAAATCAGATAACCTACAATCACTTTTTAATGTTTTTGTTACGGAACCCTTTTCCTTGAACATTAATAAAAATGACGATTGTAGGTTTACCTGAATTAGTAATTTTTCAGCTTTATCTTTATCACGATTACTTGGTTGGTAATTTATAATATTTAAATATTCCTTTTCAATATTCCTCTTGATTTTTTCCACATGATATCAACTATGCAGATATAAAAACAGCAAACAACAATTTTCTCAGTAATACAGCCTTGAGCTGTACTATAGCTGTATATGCAGATTTTTTAACACCATTGGCTGCATAACAGTCTACAATTACGCCATAAATATTAGCTGTAGAACGGTGATTGCATGTCCCATTTTACAGAAACAAGCGTTGAGTGATACTATAATAACACTTAAAGCTGTAATAAATTCCCGTGCTAAACAAAATACAGCTAATGTACAGCTTTAAGGATTAAAATCAGCCTAATGAGTTACAAATTGCTTAAAGCTGTACAGTAGTGTATGAATATTCAGATATAACGCCTAAAGCTTACGCGGAACTCTAAGAAAGGCCTTGTACAGCATTAGGCTGTATAAAAACTCATAAAGGTCTCTTATACCGATAAAAGCATCTTTTTACACCATTGTACGGCTGCAATAGAACTTTAAGTTCTATATGAGCTGCTTTATGGGTATTAAACATGCTTGATTGCTGCTTGGGAATTGACAACATGTCTACTGCATAGTAGTCATTGTACAAATATCAAAGAAATACAATTCTGCGTTCTAAGATATACGCTTTCGAAAAGATCTCAACAAAGACAACGATCAACAAAACAATACCAATAATTAAGCAAAAGTTTTAAACAGTAACCACTATTTCTATGGTCTTAAAAAACTCAACCGTTACTAGCCAAAACATATTTATTTTGCTGACTTCCTTTTTTAACTTCGTATGTAGATAAGGAAGTTACTGATTTTACCCCGATTTCCGAAAATCAAGTTTTCGCCAGATGTCCACGTTTTGAGGTCCTAGGAATGATGACGTCAGTACGTCTGTATGTATGTATGTGTGTGTGTGTCTCATAACTTTTGAACGGCTGGACCGATCGAAACGCGGTTGATGGTATTGGATTTTGGCATGGATTGGATTCCGCTCAACTTAGATTTCCTAATATTTTTTTATATAACTTCCAGATTTATGTACCGATTGAGTAAAAAAACTAATCAGCTCTATTTCTCAAAAAACTACGTCTAATACATTAATTGCATCAAAATCGGTTTATCCGTTTGGGAGTAATCGTTGACGAAAAATTTTGAAAAAAGTGTTTTTTGGTGTTTTACGATATTTTAGTACTAAAAAAACTACGTCAAATACCGTTTTAAAAATCAAAATCGAATCCTCAAAACGCTTTTCAAATATTAAAATTACGTTTTTTTAGCAAACTTACTTATTTTTTTTAACAAATTTTAAGCTATTTCACCGCTTGACTTAAAAATCTTATCAGCTTTTCTTCTTTAAAAACTGCGTCAAATATAGTAATTCAATCAAAATCGGTCAATTTAGGATTTATCAATGAAGAAAATTAAAAATAAAATGTTTTTGACATAGCATCGAAATATTTCAACCTATCGATTATTAGCTAAAGCAATATCAAAAGAATAATTAGTGGGATCTAGGATCTCAAAAATTGAGATGAATGCCATCATCGTTTTTAAATATACAGCTTTTCAAAAATTAATATACTGCCATTTTTAACAAAATAGATGTTTGAACTGAAAAATCTATGCTTATATTTTTTACTGTTCTGAGCTTAAAATACCTTAATTTAGTGGGAAGTTTCAGGGATGGCCCGTAGGGTCAACCGTATACACATTTTTTAATAAAATTTCAATGGTAAAGTGACTAAAATGTATGCAGCGTAACCGTAGATGGAAAATAATACCGAAACAAATTATTATAATTTTATAAAGAAATAACTTTAAATATAGAATCAAATTTTTATATCCGAAACATAAATAATTTTGTTGAATAAAAAGCCGTTTTATGTGCATAAATGTAATCGTAATATATTATTTTATATAATTGTACAAAATTTGATATTAAAAAATGTACTGAAGCTTTTTATTTTGAATTTAATATTGTGAACACGAATGTACCAATGTGTTGGAATAAAACTCAGTAATGACAAAATAAATCTGTATATTTTAAAAGGTAAGCAGTTTATATCAAACTTCCGCTTTTTTATGGCTATCTAAACTTGGTCGGTTTATAAGTGTTTTATATTTATTTTAGTATTTTATTTATATCTCCCTTCAAATCAAACGTATCGAGCCAAAATTACACTGATAGATACTTGAACGAACAAACAAATGATTTTTATGCTTTCTTATGTGTCTACCATTCAGAAAATCGTCTAAATCAAAGGGGAAAGTTACCATAGCTTTTCCATCTTATTTTTTACATAACTTGTTAACTACTTACAATCAGTCAATAAAACTTTGTACACATTTGAACGTAGTTATAAGGCATACGTAAACGTGAAAAAATTAATGCTCATCAGGTCTAATTCAAGTACTAGACCCTAAAACCCCTATTTTATATAAACATTTTTTTCTCTTAACCAGTCCTTATTATTCAGATTTTGTTTTCACAAACATTACACACAAATTCATAGCAATTCAAGTAAAAAAATCATACATGTACGCCGAGCCATTTAGAAGATCCAGCAATCAGCCAAACGTTTAGTTCGCCATGATTCATGGGTTTGCTGATTAGTGAGATGCGTGGTGGTTTCCATTACCACATATCTGATAATACTAGCTGCAGCGTGCAGCCCGTTGTAATATAATTTTTTTTTGGGGAATCCCACGGGATCACCTATTTTTTTCCGGGATAAAAAGTAGCTTATGTGGTATTCCAGGTCAACATCTACCTGTGTGCTAAATTTTATTCAAATCTCTCCAGTATGTGATTGAGTAACAAAGATCCATCCATTGAAACATCCAAACTTTCGCATTAATAATAATAATATAGATTAATGACATTCACCGCCGCCGTTAACATATTGTCGCGACATATTGTTCAATATACTTGTAATAAAAATGGATTGTTTGTTAAGAAATACAACCCTACCCAACTTCTTACATGAATATGAAGTAAGTTTGTTAGGTCGTCTTTAGGTTTCACACCTGGAAAAAGTTTACTCCGTACCTACACTGTTTACCGTCGTCGATGTCAGAGATCGTATCTGACATTGACGCAATTATGTCATCAACAATTTGCTTTCGGAAATTTGTGTTGAACGTTTGCGTTTTTAAAATTACGATGCCGTTTGTGTTACGACGAAAAATACAAATTGACTGCGACATATAGATTTTTTTATATATTTCATTAGATAGCAAACAAGCAAATGGCTCTGTTGTTGTTGAAATGTTAATGGTGTGTTGCTATCCGTGTGGCGAGATATATACGTCGACCGACTACCTTACCCTCCAGACTGGAACACAACGTGACTAGCACTGGCGATATTACGGCTGAACATGATAATGTGGTGGTACCAAACCCGGTTGAGACTTTGCAGAATTCTTTAGATACGTAGACTTTCTTCGCCAATTACATAATACCTGACTAGCAGTAAGATAGTTGATCCATTCTTCACATATCAACACAAATATGTTCCGAAAAACTGAAAACTTACATCCATTTATTCCAAATCCAGTAAGCTTAGGATAAACAATGCGAGATACATCTCAATCGAAAAAGTGACGTTTGCTCGACCTTGACTACTTGACTTGACGTCAGAGATAGATTACTTAAAATTTACTCGAATAGAGAAACCAATCTTGAATAGCACATAATTATAATATGGCACCTGCCATAATTATAATATGTATCGACTGGACCAAAACCTCCCAAATAACTTTATTAGGTTCTCAATTAACTTATAATAAAACGAGTGAATTTAATTAAATAAATAGAAGTTTATTACTATGAAACAATTACCAATATCTTAACAAAATGTGAAATCGATAAAATGACAGCGAGATTTCCAATCGGTAGAGAAAATGACTACTGTCGAGTAAAATGATCATTTTCTCTTCCTTTGAAGTATCATGTCGAATCAAGCGTCAAATGCGTTAGCGAATAGAGAAATTGACAAAAATGTCGAGACAACGGGTCGATAAAATTTTATCGCGCTGCTTATCCTAAGCCTGCAGGGCGCGATATACCTCCCAGCTTTGGTACTGCTAAACGACAGAGGCGACATAATGTTTATTAGGAGACATCCATAAATTATGTCACGTTATGTTGTAATTAAATTAAGGGGTGGGCGCCTCGTTAGGCAACGAAATATTTTTTTTATAGAATAAGGGGCAAACGAGCAGGAGGTTCACCTGATGGTAAGTCATTACCACCGCCCATGGACAGCCACATCACCATAGGTCTTGGAACTGCTTTGCCGACCTTTTAAGAATGAAGATCTTTTCTTGAAGATCCCTAAGTCGTATCCGTTCGGAAACACCCCTGCCGGTAATTGATTCAGTAGCGGATCAAGCAATCTACAAATGCTACCAGCAAAAATAGTAAAAAAATGGAAAAAAATAAATTTAAAAATAAAATCCTGAATCGCGATATCACAATTATTTATCTTGTACACACTATATACGAGTTTCAACGCTTCTCAAATGGACTTCTATCCCCAGGCAGTACACCTTGCCTGACTGGAAAGATCTTCCTTTCCCCTTCCTTGTCCTTGTGTGACGTCATCAACCTCCAAAGTTATGACGTCACCTGACAAGAAGCTGGCCCGCTGGTTTCATCACTATGACCCTTCAGCGGTATGAACCAACGGCGCCACAATTCCAGACAAGAAAAGTGCGTGGTAAAAAGTGCTAAAAGAATTGCACGGTCGTAGATTTCCAGACATAGAGGTGATAAGGATGTAACTTTGAATTTTGCCGCGATGTCCGATAATGAAATTCAACGGCAGGGATCAATCCGAACAGTTCCTCGGAACACTCCCCATGATAGATGTGGTAAAAGATGCTGAGCGAACCTACATCTCTGCGTAACGTCAAAGATTAAACCCGATCGGAGACAGCCTGGTCGTCAACGAAGTGCCATAAAAGTAAAACTTCCAAATTCAAAAATCCTCCGTGTTGGATCCGGGCTCCTTTAAAGAATAGACCAACTGCCGTTCTGCCAGGCAGGTCGTAAAAGGCGACCGATTGGCTATGCGAGTCAATACAATCGTGGCTATTAGGTGGTAGAGTTCTGCATTGTTTCGCCCGGGTCTGGTACCACCGCCTTACCTATTCCTGCCGCAATCAGTGCTTATCGCTGTCGTGGTCCGGTTCGGAGAGTTAGGTAGCCTGTAAGCTTAATCATGAGGCATTAGACCTCGCCACAAGATAGCAACGCACCATTAACACCTTTGGTCTATAGGCGATGGTTGACTTTCCGTCAAGATACCCATCTGCTTGTTTGCTCTCTTATAAAAAAAACTGTGACGTCACAACAGGTAGGTGGGGGTGCGCAAATATAACCATCTGCGTAATTTATAGATAGCCTCTTTTATCTAAATATATTTTCTATAGTATTTAAACACTGATATAAAAATCTAAGATGCATAGTCTCTAACAAAACTGACACTAAAAACTGTCCTTAATTTTACATAAGTAGTTATAGATATAAGAAAAACATATGACTTTACATATCCAACCTTAAGCGCAATATTTATAGTTGTTTTTACAAAGCAACGTACAAAAAGTAATAAACGCGATTCTATTTGAAATGAAATCATTTTTAGAGGACATTTTTGAGACGCTGATTGTGTTTCTTGGATTTTTATATCTATGTATTTAAACGTGTAGTGTCTTCGAAATTACCTGAAAAACTTGCCATCCCCAATCTTGATATGTGGTATTGCCAGTTATTTGATACATGTACCACAGACTCTCTACAAACTCTGGCCTTAATAAACTGTGAGCGTCCGCCGTTTTTGTGTACATGTCGTCTTTCGTGCTTGCCTGTTGATTAGTAAAAAATATTAGGACTTGGAGTATTGGATTATCTTTATCACAATAAGCATGTTAAAAATATATTTTATCACTTATATACTTGTCCTGTTTCACAATGAGGGAATTATTATAGGCCAATTACCGTTCCGAGGTCCTAAAATGCGACCGATTGGCTATACGAGTCACTATCATCGTGGCTACTAGGTGGTAGAGTTCTGCATTGTCTCGCCCGGGTCTGGTACTACCGCCTTACTTATTCTTGCTGTAATAGCGTCAGTGCTTGTGACAGTCGTGTTCCGGTTTGGAGGGTAAGGTAACCGGTAAACTTATGTGGCATATGGCATTAGACCTCGCCACAAGATATCAACGCATTATTCACATCTTCAGTGTCTATAGGCGATGGTTGACTCACCATCCATGGAGACCCACTTGCATGTTTGCTATGTTATAATACTAGCTGTGCCCGCGACTTCGTTCGCGTGGAAAAAAATCTAAAATAAAAACCCGCATAGTTCCCGCTCCCGTGGGATTTCCGGGATAAAAACTATCCTATGTCCTTTCTTGGGTCTCAAACTATATTTGTACCAAATTCTATCCAAATCGGTTCAGTGGTTTGGCCGTGAAAGCGTAACAGACAGACGGACAGACAGACAGACAGACAGAGTTACTTTCGCATTTATAATATTAGTATGGATAAAAAAAAACGTCTCGCCCGATACTACCGCTTTACTTATTCCTGTCCCATAAAGTTATAAAATTGCTGTATAGAGCACCTCTTAAATAGATTATATGCTTTCTAACTTATTGAGGATATATTTAACTAAAATATTATTTTAATATAGCACAGGATAAAAAAGAAGCAGGCAGCTCTCTTTATGGCATGATATGACGTGACATGTGTTAGCAACCGCACATGACAACAATACTAGCCGGCCATATGTGCGGCGAACCTGTGTTATGCACTTGTTATTGGGAGATAATGACGTCATAATAACAATGGACAAAATATATAAAGAAGAATGATATAAATAGGCGAGGATAACATTTTTTCATTCACTGTAATTGTATCGCTTGTTGAGGGCGTTACTCTGCCCAAAAAATATACTGTGTGGGTAAAAGTAATTCAAGCGTTTTTATTCGGTCAAACTGCTTCTCGGTAATACATGATATGGGATATGTTATGCAGAAATTAAAAAAAGTAATGATGTGTTGCCACCAGTGTAGTAATGATACATGATAATTTACAGGCTGCTTTGGCTTATCAACTAGAACGACATAACGTAATTGTGACACATATAATTAAGACGGTGGCACTCACAAACCACATAAATACTAATAGACACGCCATTGGGAAGGAAACGTGTCGCCGCGCATATGAGCAAACGCTCCTATCACTGTCAAAAATGTCATAAATTTGTAGAAATGTTACATTGTGAAAAATAGAAATAAACCACTCTGTCCTGTTTTATCATACCGAATGAGATGAATTACCCTTAAGGTGATTTTATTTCATTGGTAAGTAGAACTCTATTTTTGAGTGTAATTGGAAGCTACATTAACAAACTAAGAAATTGTCTTGAAAGGCATATCTATTTAATCAGCGGTGGCACCAAACACCAAATACAGCCGTCTACCTTCTAGCTTTCTCTTTAAGCATACCCTGCATTCGAAATCAGAACACAACAGTGATTAGCTCTGATAGTATGGCAACAGATAGGTAAGCTGGTAGCACTGTAGCTGGGCGACAAGTTACAGAACTCAACAGCTTATAGTAGTCACGATAATAGAAGTTTTTTTTTTCTTAGAAAAATGGTGCAAACGAGCAGGAGGCACCTGATGGTGATCATTCGTAGAAAATCTTTTCTGAATACATACCATATTGAAATGCGTTATCTCGGGTGCTAAAAATGTCGGATGCACAGCATAAGTTAAATAGCAGGTATATAATAATTCTTCAGCCATCGTCATGTGCCAATCTGGCAATCCATTTGCGTGTCCAAGAGCTAATGTTCCCGGTAGAAAGCAAGTCAAGTGATCCATTTTAGGATTGAATGACTGTAAAACAAGAAATATTCTTACTGCATATGCTTATTTAAAACTAGCTGTTGCCCGCGACTTTGCCCGCGCGGACTTCGTTTACTCCGCACAGCTCCTCCTCCATAGGTGATAGCGTGATAATATGTAGCCTATATGTTGACCCGACCTGTTAGTAATATTCATGCAAAATTTGAAGTAAATCCATGCAATACTTTTTGAGTTTACCCCGGACTTACATACAGACAAACAGACAAAAATTCTAAAAAATATAATTTGGCTTCGATATCGATTGTAGATCACGCCCCAAGTATTTTTTTTGAAAAATATCAATGTACAGTTTTGACTTTCCTACGATTTTATTATATGTATAGATTATAAACGCGAAAATTTGGTTGTGTGAGTGTATGTACAGTCGCGGTAAAACCCGAAAAACTTTATTTATAGAGTCCATTTTTGACGTTAATACGTCTTTAAATTTGCATTTACTAATCGTAAACATCCAAGCATCTCTCATTCATTACATCTATCAATTCGTGCGTCTTATAACCAAACTTTTGTATGGTTTCATGCTATGAACATTCAACCTATTTAACATTCATAGCGAATATTACCACACCACAAGTTTATCGCCTACAAATCTTTCTCCAAATACATAAGTTGGTCGACTATTACTCAAATACTTGTAAAGCCTTCAAAGCCATTATAGTTTTCTTTTTATTTCATTATATTTACTACTACCGTGATTTTTTTCCCACCACCAAAATCAACCGTTAGGTAGCAGAGGGGGAGGACCCCTGACCCTAGCAAAAATTAGCACTTTAAAACCTAATATTTCAAAAACAAGTTCCTTAATCGAGTTGTTTTTACAAACCGACAGCATTTTTTAAAAACGTATTTAATGATATCCTAAAGAGGGGCGACTGTTACTGATCCAATAATCGAATAGTTTGATACTACTAATATTAACATTCGAATACAAAAACAATCGATCGCTAGTTTGCAAATGCGAATAAAACCGCTAGTTCATTCATTCGCTGTTCCATACAAAATTAGACTGTATTCTTATACGTTATAGTCTACTTTTAATTGATATTCGTACTTACTAGTAATAATTAAGGCGATTACAGCTGCGAACGACCTTGAGTTAGTGACAGGCGCAGTGTAAATACTATTTCGCACGTCGGGATCTCCCGTCGTCAAAGAGTATATACAGTGAATGCAGATACGTTTTAACATATTTGTTTACCTATATGAACTTTTATCATCATGAATCAAATGAATGTTGGCAAACTCAAAACTCATAATAGATAATCGGTCATTTATCGATTATCCGTTCATTTTAAAAAAACGATAATAAAACAATATCAAAAGAAAAACCAGTAAATATCGAAAATAGACAAAAAAAATATATGAAAATTTTACACAATAATGACTGTTACGTATCTTATTTTTTTTTGTAATATACAATACATATTGTGTAGCACTTTATTTTTAAACATTAATATTTAACAAAACCTTTCAAAATGTGATTTTGTAATAAGTGATCTCTTAAATAACCTTTAAAAAAATTTTTTTTTGTTTCAAAATTTCGTAAGAAAAAGTAGAGATTTAATTTAATTGAAAGCTTATAGAGGATGGTATTAAACAGGTTGATAATTTTGACTATTTGTATGTATAATATATTTAATTTATTTATATTTATTTCATTTCATATGACAGCAAACAAGTAAACAGTTTTCCTGATAGAAACATATAACCATCGCCTATAGACACTTAAATATTTTAACGGTGCATTGCTACTCATCTAGCAGGGTTAGAATGTTACATGCATATGTTTATCAGCTACCTTGTTCTCATAACTAAATCACGACAGTTAAAAACATAGACGCTATTGCGACAGGAATATATAAGGCGGTAGTTCCAAAATCGGGTTAATGTGTTGCAAAAAACTAAGATTGAAAAAAATAAATGATTATAATAACTGCCTCGTAGTCTAGGGGATAACCTAAAGTTTCGTTTAAGGTATTTTTCGAAAATTAAAAAATCTCAGTAGCCACTTGTATTCTGGCGGGTGGTGTGTTACCACTTCCGTGCCTCGGATGAGCACGTAAAGTCATCGGTCCTGGTTATTGTTAAAACAACAACCGACCAACCGAGTGCAATATGTCACGATTCTTACAATTTTTTCTTGCTTCCTGCACGTTAATTACTCTCTTCATGCAAACACGCTGGCTGCGGAGACTTCACTACCTTTAAATAGTACCAGTTTTTATCTTTTTTCTTCAGAGTTTTGATGTTTTTGACCCTTGTAAGGGATAAAATTTAAAAAACCTTAAACTCATATTTAATTGTGTTAAAAAACATAAATAATAAGTTTTAAATAATTTCTACAATATTTTACAATAAACAATCTATTTTTCATTCAAACATAAACGCTTTTTTTTTACCCTTTTAAGATATAAAATTTATAAAATCCCTAAACATGTAATTCTTAAATTATGTTGAAGAACATAACTACCAAATTTCAAGTTATGTTGACCATGAATAAATGACAATGGTGAATTGTAACTCCCACTTTTACTCCTTTAAGAGATGAAAATGAACTTCATTACGCGCATGTTTCTTTAATTTGGATTGAATTGAATAAGTAGGTACTAAATTTTATGACAGTTTAGATAATAAACTTTTTATTTTTAAAACAAATTTATACACTTGCCCTGATGAAATGGATGAAATTAAAAGAAATTTTAAAATAAAAATTTCTTTAATTGTATTAAAAACCATAAATACTAAATTTTAAGTAATTTCTACAACAAACAATTCATTTTTCATACAAAAATTAACTCTCCTTTTACCCCTTCATGGGATAAAATTCAAAATGCGTATTCCTTTAATCGTATTAAAAAGCATAAGTACTAGATTTTATGTAATAAACAATTTATTTTAATACAATCATTAACGCCCCTTTTATCTCTTTAAAGGTTTAAATTACATCATAATAACAACCTCTTTAAAAAACAGCCTTTCCGCTCCAAACTTATTATCTACTATACAAAACGTTCAATCGTAAACGAAATGTCCAATTTTCAAACATCACAACCTTATTACTGTGCCAAACGTTCTATCTGTATTATTACTCTTTGACTGGAATGTGGAGAGCGGAGTACGCTAACGTGCGACACAGCCTCCCCGTACGAACGCTACCGAGAGACTGACTTTCGGAGCGAGCGCTGTCCGTGAATGAAATAATAAGGTTTTTATTGATTTAATGGCACACTATAATAATTTTATAAAATGTTGAACTTAAATTTTATAAAGCAATAAATTGTCTGTAATAAAGTGAAAAAATCATCAAAATTGTTTCAGTAGTTTGAAAGTTATAAGAAAATTCTTGCGTAAAAATAAGAGAGATATTCGATTTTTTTTCGTCAAAAATAACAACAAAATTTGAAAAATCGAACTTAAAATTTAAAGTAAATTATATTTTACGTATAATGTATATTTTTTTTAAATTATTGGATTAACCGTTTAGAAGTAGTAGGCTTTCAAAGAGAAGTATATTTCGTAGTTTGGCGTATGTAATCGCCTTAAATAGTAACTGATTTGCAAATCGCTAGTTGATTCATTCAATTTGCAATACAAAATTGACCGTTTTTCCGTTTTATAAAGAATTACTTTTAAGTTTTATTTGATGACAATAATTAGTTAGGTTAGGTTTTACAATCAAAATATTTTTATATGTGTGCAATAAAAACTATGATATCCGAATACAAACTAGTAGTTATCGTTAGTTCGATAATTTTTGCCACACGAAAATAAGTACTTTTTCTCAGTACATAGAGTTTACTTTTAGATGAGGTTACGGATTATTCGAATATAATATAAACTAGTAGTAATGAAATTTGAATCGGAAGGAATGAGACGACGCAATACTTACGTATTTATTTCTCGCTTCTTTTCAAATTCAAATGAGTCATAACTCATTAGGTTATTCGAATAATTTGAATGACTGCTACAATAGAATTATTCGAATAACGTCATTCACAATCGCCCATCTTTATGACATCCCATACCATGGTGTATACAAGAAAAAAATTAACATCCCCACTTTACATGTAGAGGAGTTAACCTAAAAAAATGTTGCGATGGCTAATATGTATATTCATACCAAATTACAGCTTTCTAGTACTATAATAGTATAAAAATTAAAAGTGCCATATTTTTGAAATGTCATTACTTATGTTGCAGGCGCAATCACGATATGTATAATAATTTCTAGGTCTTTGTGTTAGCGTACGGCTGATACATAAGGTTAGTGAAATGTATGGGTGTGTGTTTAATTTTTAAGTCCCAACGTCATGCAAAGGGTTTCTAAGTTGAAAAACGAGATAATAAAATATCTAAAATTACCTCAGATCCAGCTGATAGTTCACCAATAAATAGTCGCTTATTAGGAGAAGATCGTTTCGCTAGAAATTCCCTTACGCCTTCAATAGCAGTCATGTAGTCGTCGAGTAAGCTGATGGAGTAAAATTAAAAGTATTTATTACTTTGTAGAAATAATTATACTAAAATTTATTATTAAATATTTTATGCTGGCAATTACGACTATTGGGATAACAAAATAAGACGTCAAGTTCTTCACAGATTGATCAAGATTTTGCAAGAAGCTATAAGATGAAAGGAATAAAAAAGTTTGGAAAATCCAAAAGTGCACGGCGCAACTATTTTTTCTTTAATAACAGATCCGAATGAAGTGATTTTCAATAGGGATCTCTTCTGAGTGGATTAGATAATATTAATAATAAAATAAAGTGATTTCATAAAACCAATCAAGTATCAACCTATTTCGTGTTTACAGACATAAAATAATCAACTGACGACCATTAACATTTTTTTTCAACGAGATTTTTAGAGTAATTAACTCACTTCAAAGGCAGTTCTTCAAGTTATACAGAATTTGAAGAATTAAGGTTTCTCTTTATAATCATATACTTTTTATATCAAATTAGTGTATGAATTTAATACTGAGTGTGATTAAAGTTGGTTGAGCCATACATTTTCTTTCAACCGATAATAATCACAACCACGCCGCGGCGTGCAGTATGGAGACGGTTTAGTGCAATATCATTGGAAAAGAGGTGTATAGTAGGTCATTTATGTTATTGGAAGGGATTTGTATAGAGGCCTCCTCGCGCTATCAAGAAAGGCTCACGGTGCGATATGTAACTGAGATTTCTTCCAGGAATGGTAGTGCCGAGGGATTTGCTTTCATGTCATTCAACGCCCCTGGATAGCGGCTGTAGTTGTCAAATACTTTGGAGCCCTTAAAATCAATGCTATACCTGCCACAAAGTGCCCTCGCCTTAGCCCATTAAGCTTATTCCCACACATAAATAAATATCACTGGACAAATTACACGAATTAATTTAACCTTAAAATAAGCAATTTATTTGCTTGTAATGTGAATGTCGGTCAACAATAAATTATCACGCGCGAGGACTTTAAAACAATTCTTCTAAATAAATGAATTCATATAACGGACTGAAAAAATCAGTATACTTAACATAACTTTAATTCACTTATAATAAATATTTTAGGTTTCTATTGAAATACTTATTGGTGAAAAACAATATTAAAATGAACTGATTTTGTATTTTTTTAAAATTATTTTTTAACATCTAAAAACAATACCTACATATTTGCCATTTTGGCCCTATGTTGCACTTTAGGACCATATTATATCCTGTTGGAAAAATGCATAAAATAAAATATTATGACACATTACAATGGTTTGAAATTCGTCTTGAAAGATAACTCTGACGCCTATTTTCGTAAAACACTTATGTAGGGATTGTTTTCGTTTTAAAAAACAGTTATCAAAAATTATATTCTTGCTCTGTAGTGCATTAAATCAAGACTTACTTTTGCAAAACCTATAATATCCTTTAAATAATCTTCACACATTATTACGATATTGCTCATGAAAGAACTTGAAAAACATGAAATTTTCGTTGCAAATCTAATACACCCTCTTAAGTGTATTGTAGTATGAGAAACTAAAAACTCACTAATTAATTGTTTTTCCAGTCTGAAGCCATTGTTTTAATAAATACTCATAATAGCTGTCCCCTCTAGCGCCAAGAGTGATCGTAGCGTGTGGTAGGAAATGGCCGCTGTTAGGGTTGATGAAGATAGGGACCAGCCCATGTCTCTTTGGCAGCTGATGTATTTTCTCTGACACAGCCGCTGCTGCATCCTGTAAATTAAAATTATAGTAAATAACTGTTCTTGTGTTTTTATCATATTTGCTCCCTTCCTAATCGCCTCTGTGGTCTAGTGGTACACTGTCGGTATTGACCACATGAGATCCCCGGGTCTATTCCCGGGTCGAGCAAATCAAAAATATGTTTTTCTGATAAAAACAACGTTGCGCGTTCACATTGTGGGACTAATGGCCAATAGCACTGACGTTGTCTTAGCTTAGGACAATGCTAAATAGTATGCTGTCACTTTTTGGCTTAAATGAAAAGAATGTGACAGAATACTATTTAAGCTAAGGCAATGTTAGTGCTATTGCTCATAAGTATATTCAGCTAATCATGGGTCGCACCTCTGCCTACATCTTCGGGTATACGGACGTGAAGATACTTTTTTCTCCCTTCCTAAGAATCATAATGTTATATAACGTATAACATTATCTCATAAAAACATTACAAAATGTAAAAAAAATCAAAATTAATAATAGATTTCACTCAATTCAATTTCCAGTAGGTTTGTAATTTCAGAAATCCCTTTAAAAGAATATAACAGGCAATTCAAGGCCCATTATTTGCCAAGTATGTCACTAGCATCGAGACCACTAGGTGGTAGAGTTCTGCAACGACTCGCCCGGGTCAAGCTGCAAGAGCAAGCAGCGGTATTGCAGCCGCAACAGCGTCCGCGCTTGCCAAACTCAAATCTGCTTTATTCAAATAAATTTTAACAGGAACTTTGGACGAATCGATATTTTTTATTACTACCGGATTGTAACGCAGCCACACAGTAAGAAGACAGAAGAAACTTAGCGGGTCGCTATATATTGGTTTGGAACATAGAAATCATATATAGGTTTGGAAGGTAATATACTCGGTAAACCTATGCATATGAAATACCTACTGTATTACAAACTAGCTGTTGCCAGCGACTTCGTCCGCGCGGAGTTCGTTTACTCCGCACAGCACCTCCCCGCTAGGTGATAGCGTGATAATATGTAGCCTATATGTTGACCCGACCTATTAGTAATATTCATACAAAATTTGAAGTAAATCCATTCAGTACTTTTTGAGTTTACCCCGGACATACATACAGACAAACAGACAAAAATTCTAAAAACTATATTTTTGGCTTCAATATCGATTACAGATCACGCCCCAAGTATTTTTTTAAAAAAATATTCAATGTACAGTTTTGACTTTCCTACGATTTTATTATATGTATAGATAAATTCATTTGTACCCATTTCCAGTTCACTTATCTTTTACATACACATACAAGTAACTCTATCTGTAATTCCTATTTTAAAATGCAGTTTCTCCGAGAGCCGACAATAGAAAGTGTCCAATTTCCGCAAATGGCGTATAGACAAGGGCTCACGTATAGACAAGGGCTCACGTATAGACTGCAATAGCTATAGGGCCATCAGTTTGATCAGCTTAGCATCGAAGGTGTATGGTAAGATCATTGAAAGGAGAATGCAAGGGAAGTCCGAGGGAATGTTGTGGGAGGCACAAGGGGGTTTCAGATCTGGAAGAGGATGTATGGATCAAGTTTTCCCACTCCGCAACATCGTAGAGAAGCATCTGGCTGTCGGCCAGAAGGTTTTCTGCGGTTTTGTGGATTTGGAGAAAGCGTTTGATAGAGTTGTGCGAAAGAAACTTTGGGACATTTTACCCAGTTATGGGATAGATGGGCGTCTGCTGCGTGCTTTGCAATCCATGTACTGGGATTGCAAAGCATGTGTGCGGGTGGACGGCAACATATCGCCCTGGTTCGATGTCAATATCGGCGTCAAGCAGGGTTGTATGTTGTCAGCTCGTCTGTTTATTCTATATCTGGATAAGTGTCTCCAAAGATTGAGGTCATTGAATGTGGGAATGCGCATGAGTGATCTTGTGGTGAACTGCCTGCTTTATGCAGATGACGCTGTACTTTTAGGCTCAACTCCATCTGAGCTGCAAACACTGGTCACAGTTATGAATGAGGATTGTAAGAGTATGGGCTTACATTTGAATGCGAAGAAAACTAAAGTTTTGGTATTTGAAAGAGAAACAACCAGAACGGATGTAAGAGTTGTGGTCGATGATGTAGTGCTGGAACAAGTGGATGAGGTTGTATATCTTGGATGTGCTTTTAGCAGGGATGGAAGGTACACCGCTGATGTTGAAAGAAGAGTGTGTGCAGGGAACAGAGTGAATGGTGCGTTAGGGAGATTACTTAATAGCACAATTTTAAGTCAGGGTGCCCGTCTAGCCCTGCATAACCATGTGCTTATCCCAACGCTATTGTATGGAAGTGAGAGTTGGGTATGTCAGAAAGGGCATGAAAGTAGAATCAACGCGGTCGAGATGAGGTCGCTAAGAAAAATATGTGGTGTGACACTCGCGGACCGGGTTCGTAATGCCGAAGTGAGAGAGAGGCTAGGTTTGAAAGAAAGTGTCGGTGTAAAGATGAGAAAGGGCATGCTCCGTTGGTTCGGACATGTAGAAAGAATGGTAGATGAAAGGTTAACAAAACAGATATACAACGCGAATGTGGAAGGATGTAGGTACCGGGGAAGACCAAGACTGACATACCACGATCAGATTGATCGAGTACTGTCCGAAGGTGGTGTCAAGAGTCTTCGCAACCGGCGTGTGTGTATGAAGAGAGTGATGAATGTGGAAGAAGCGAGACAAGCCTGCAAGGATCGTGATGTATGGCACTCGGTTCTCTCTGCCTACCCCGTAAGGGATCTGGCGTGAAGATATGTTGAAGATATGCGTATATACCAGCCAGCGAAATCAATTGATGCCAGCCGCTCCGATGACAATGCACTATTGAAATATTTGTTGCTAAAAGGTTGTTATTTGGTTGGTTATTTCTATCCATCAGTTGGTTATATCATTTCATATGTATTTTTGTTTGTGCATAAAAATAAATAAATAAAATAAAAAAACAAGCTTCGTCTATAAAAATCAATGATGTTAATGGCCCATTACCATTAGTATGGTAGGGATAAAACACCTCATGTATACGCTTCCCAACTACCCACGACGAGCATTAATGACAAAAAGACAGAGCGGTGGTATCAACCTTTCGAAAGTCTTTGCAGAACTCTACCATCTAGAGGTCACGGTTCAATAGGCTAGTTGACTAAATTTGAAAATTTGTTTAATACTTTACCTTATTATGTATATTAACAAAGAAACTGTTTCTCTTTTTAATATCGTAAATTTGCAATAAAAATGGTGCGTTTTAAAATTTAAATATACCCTGAAAACGCTCTGGACTATCATGGCGTCCTCTGACATCACGTCGTGGTAATATCTACATTACATACTCTGTAGTTTCTATGAAAACGTCAAACATTATTGTGACGTTTTACCAAGGTGTGACGTAACACAACGAGATTTGCGTTAACTGTCACTAAAAATATTATTAAATACTTGTCTTTTAAAATAAATATTATAGTTTTTTGTTATTTCCATGTCATAATTAATCATTAGAAACAAGAATATATCCGATTCATTCTTAGTGGAAACAAGCCTATTGTTTGCCTTTTAGGAAATGCCTAGCCGGAAGGTAAATAGTACATTAAACCGGAAAGTAAATAGTAAATAATACATTTATCAAAAGAAGATTGGACTAACCCGTGGAAAAATGGTTCATATATTAAAAATAAAATCAAAGAGAGAGTATATCAATATGAACATGAGATAATTAACACAATTAAAATTGTTTTTCGCAGTTGGCAACATATTTATGTCAAAATAGCAGCCATTTTGTGTTTGTCTTCTCTTTGTCAGTAAGTTACAAAGAGTGCGCTAAGCTGCAGACGAGTTAAATTTTGTTATTTTTAAGACTTACAATTTTGCAGAAGTAAACTTAACCAAAGTGGTATAGATTTATTCTACAGACACATTTATTGTCATTGGTTAGCAAATAGTAGACGATTCTAATAAATGGTAAAGATATCCGTCCCCACACCTCCAAGATGTCCGTTTTATTTATTAACTCACAACTGCATACGTTTGTAATGCAGAATTTGGTCAAACTACATGACTTAAACAATATCTTATTTCGTACGGAATGGAAGTATATGCTCCGCAGGCTATTTTACATAGGAATATAAATTTATTATTATAGATGAAAAATTCGCAAGCAAGTCGCATTAAAGCATCCATTTATTTTATTCAATTAAATGGTATTTTTACACAATTAAGGGTGTTATATAAAATTATGCATATATTTAAATTAAATAAGTGATATGATAACAGTTCCTAATTATTTGTTAACATATATTTAGTATAAAGCAATTTGTAAAATTTGATTAGCTAATTTTTATAACAGTGTTATTTTTTATATCATAAGATAACAAACAAGCAATTGGCTCTCCTGATGAGAAGAGCGACCATCGTCAACAGACTCAATGGTGCGTTGCTATATCCTTGTGATGGAGTCTTACGTGCCACATGCATAAGTTTACCGGCTACCTTCGCCTCCAAACCGGCACACGACAGTGACAAGCAATGACGCTATTGCGGCAGGAATGAGTGAGGGGGTGGTACTAGAACCGGGCGAGACATTGTAGAAATCTACCACCTAATAGTCACGATGGTAGTGACTCGCATAGCCAATCGTTCGCCTCTCACGAACTTACTCGTAAGAGCGCAGAGGGTCTATTGTCCATTTGGGAACCAGACCAATACAGGGTACAAAATGTTATAATACTGACATTAAAATTGTTTTTTTTTTTTGCTATAGCGTCACATTTAATTTTGAATAAAAAGCAATTATTCACAAATATATAATATCATACAAAAGTAGCGTATTTTTATCTCTTCTCGGTCTTGAAGATTTAATTTCTTTTTGGTCTCGGCCGAGAAAAATTACCAATCTTCGAGCCTTAGTATTGTGTACCAATCGTTGGTTCTGGCTGTCGCTACTATTATATAATGTTTTTACATCGCAAAATGCAATGATTGCGATTACTACCTATATCACCAGCAGATAACACTAGTGAACCTAGTTCGGTTAGCTCAGCATACCCCACAAAGCAACCAGAATGCAGAAATAATATATCGATTGAATTATCAGGAGAGCTATAAACGTGCTATCGCATGCCATGCCATCATGTATATCACAGGAATGTAGTGTATGTCATGTTTACTTTTATTAATTTTGTGTATTTCTAATGTATATTATTTAAAAATATTAAGTTTCTGAAGTCCTCCATAAAGTAAACTTTAACTGTGACATATTTTATGCTACACTATTCGTGTAATTCTTGTAAAAACGGGTACAAAAATTTTTGTTTCACGTATTAATATAACGATGAATCTAGTTCGGTTAGCCAAGCATAACCCCACAAAGGAACCAGAGTGCAAAAATAATATAGTAAAGAAATATATAGCAGTAAAATAAGCAACCACAAGAGTTTAACTACACTAAATCACCTTTCGGCACAAGCGAAAAAACTAATTTGGCAGTAAAACAAAATTCGTCCCGAACCTCTTATTTTAATAATAAACATAAAATGAGTTCCAGCGGTTTTGGAAACCATAGCGGGAGACCAACAGTCAAAACAAAAATATGTAAAATATATTTATTATATACATGAGTAGCTTATTTTTTATTTCCTTGCATTTTTTAGAAAAACATTACATATGCCCTGGCGGGAATGGCAATTGCCTGTCTCGCATCATTGAAGTCCTCGCCTATGGCGGGACGCATGTATATATTTGCAACTAGCTGTTGCCCGCGAATTCGTCTGCGCGGACTTCGTTTACTCCGCACAGCCCCTCCCCCGTAGGTGATAGCGTGATAATATGTAGCCTATATGTTGACCCGACCTGTTAGTAATATTCATGCAAAATTTGAAGTAAATCCATGCAGTACTTTTTGAGTTTACCCCGGACATACATATAGACAAGAATTCTAAAAACTATATTTTTGGCTTCGATATCAATTGTAGATCACGCCCCAAGTATTTTTTTAAAAAAAATATTCAATGTACTGTTTTGACTTTCCTACGATTTTTATATTTATAGATAATTGCCTTTTCCGCGGCCTTTGCAATTATGTATTATTTATTTATTTAAAAAAATGCAAGGAAATAAACAATTTTTTTTTCTTATCGCCTATGCTGACTCATCTGTTGCTATACAGCCACGTGAACGTAATTTGTACCAAGATCAATGAAAGAGATCTAAATTCAAATGTCCCCAGCACACCTTTCTTATATTGCCAGTATATTTTTTATTTCAAAATGCAAAATACCCGCTGATAATGGCTTTAGTTTGTCTGTGTACGTATTAACGATATTATACGTGTTGTTTATTCGAAATTAATGGGAATATTTCTGCGCATATTTGAGAAAAATAGATAAATAAACACAAGTTATCAAAATTTCGCTTTGCATTTCACACAATTATAATATTAAAGTTACGCCCAGCCCTTATGAACAAATTACAAACTAGTTTCTGTAAAAAATCTTATATTTAAAAGTTTATTTATTATTTGATTCAGTTAATCACATTTACGATGTTATTATTTTGTTTGATTTTTATTATGTTTTATCTGCCCCATCCGACTTCACATTGGTCAATTTTATGAAGAAATTGAAACCAAATCTACCAATATAGTACTAATGCTTATATTCAAATTTCTCCCTACACCGTACATTTTTTTAATGATTTTCTTACATATAAACCGATAACAAACCAGTCGTATTGGTGCAGCTTTGGTGTGATGTAACAAATATTTATTTGCACCAATTGACATTTATTTATTTAGTAAATAAACAGTTAGTATTTAAAAGTATATTAAACGATATTAAAATTCGAATTAAAAATAACATGATTTTTTTATAATTCATACAACTCAGATTAACAAACTAAATCATACCTCAAACATAGGATTATTTGTAGCTCGAGAAAGTTCCCTAAATTCCAATTGGACGGTGGTAACTTCGGCGGTGGTGCTGTAAGGTGACCATTCAGGAGCGTGCGCAGTCCGTGTACTAAGGTTCACGTCCGAGTATGGAATCCCAGATGGTGATGAAAATGCCGCCATTAGTCGTTCTCCTAAATCTTTCTGGAAATATTTGAATTAAATGCATATGTATAATTGGTTAAATGTTTGAATTAAATGCATATGTATATGCACCCCGTGTTGGTCTGGGCCCCCTTTGAAGAATAGACCAGCTGCCGTCTTGCCAGACAGGTCGTAAGAGGCGACCGATGGGCTAAGCGTGTCATTACCATCGTGACATAGGCAGAAGAGTTCTTCAACGTCTCGCTCCGGTATATGGTAGCACTAGCTTACCTATTCCTACCGCAATAGCGTCAATGCTTGTCATTTTCGTGTTCCAGTTTGGAGGATAAGGTAGACGGTAGACAGACGCATATGCGTGTAGCATTGCCATCCCGTTACACGGATAGCATATTAGCATATAGACGATTTGTTTCTGTCCATCAAGAAAGCTGTCTCCTTGTTTGCTATCACATAAAAAAATGAGAAAATTATAAAAAATTATACTACATTAAATAAGTATGGAACTATAAATATGAAAGGTCGTCTTTAGCAATATAATAAAGAGAAAACACCAGCTCTGTATATGTGTATGAGTGAACTTGATTGACTGATCTTTAGATAGAAAGCTACGTAATCCGGGTATAATGTTTATTTTATAAACAAAATAAGAATGGATTTCATGCCTATGGAACAGCGTAAATTATCTAATTATTATTAAGTCATTAAACACAAATTTATAAGTATTAAATGTATTATATTATAATAACTTGCTCGTAATATTGTAACATGACTCATGATAACCTGTTAAGAAATGTAAAAAATTTGTGGTCATCACTGCATAGTATAAAACAAAGTCGCTTTCTCTGTCTGTCCCTATGTATGCTTAAATCTTTAAAACTACGCAACGGATTTTGATGCGGTTTTTTTAAATAGATAGACTGATTCTTGAGGAAGGTTTTTAGTATATAAAGCTTTCCGATATTCCCACGGGAACAAAAGCTACGCGGGTGAAACCGCGGGCAGGTCGCTAGTTAAATATATATTTTCTATAGATTAATATTATATAATACCTAGATATATATGTAAATGAACTTGAAAAATTAAACTGATGAATATCTTAAAAACTACCGAACCAATTTTGATGAAACTTGGACTGTCCCTTAAGTTGGAATATACTTAACTTATTTAATACAAAAAGAAAGATCTCGATATAGCTTTTCGCTTCCGAGAAATTCGTGGACAAACATACAAACATACCTACCTACCTTTTTTCGTCGGTTGAAGAGGATGTTTGTATATATTAAACCTTTTCACTCAAAATCCATTTGACCGAACACCATGAAACTTAGCATGTATACGTATTTTTTCAAGAAGGTTTATTTTCCATCCCCATTGTTGTAATTCGCCACCAGATGGCGCTGCAACATGTTGCTTATGATTATTATAAATGCAAAAATTGTGTGCGTGCGTATGTGTGTGTAAGTTTGGATTTTGTTTGACCTTTTAGCCTTACACTCGTTAGACGCGTCAAGAATTTTTTGATTTACTATCGGATCAGAAATACGGCCACGCTCTGAGAAAATCCATCACAAGAAACTCAGCGGGAAGATTTTACATATTGTCTAACTTGTGTAAAATGACGCTCCTAGATTTATAGAACATTGATATGAGGAGCAATTAATACCAGGGTTTTTTATCGTCTAGATATTCAGTCTAGATAGTAACTTTTTTTACAGAGTTTTAATAAAATTTTTTTATTTGTTTACTAGTATCTCCAACAGAGTCTGGTTATTGAAACGTCTATATTGCCCCTAAAGAATAATCTGAAATTATTGCATATTTCAAGCGACAATCGTCACTAATTAAGCCTACTTAATTCAAAGAATTTGGAAAAATATATGGGGGAAATGAGTAGGATTGCCAATTGTTTGAAAAATGAAGTATTATTTTTATGCTATGCTATTAATTTTTCGAGCAATATCTGATAATGCTCTTCACTAATCAGTTTCATCTCGTAACTGGATATCCCTTCAAAAAAAAATGTTTTAGATCATGTTTAAAAGTGGTCCATACAATTTCTGTTACAAACAAAAATAGATTGAGTTTCTCGTTTCTTTAAGTAAACAATTAAACGTTTTTAAGTGAAATGATAAAATATATTATTTTCATGAACGTTTATTGCCTTCAAAAAGTATAAAGTACGTGTATCTATACATATAATAATATCATAGGAAAGTCAAAACTGTAGATTGATTTTTTTTAAAAGAATACTTGGGGCGTGATCTAAAATCGATATCGAAGCCAAAAATATACTTTTTAGAATTTTGTCTGTTTGTCTGTATGTATGTCCGGGGTAAACTCAAAAAGTACTGTATGGATTTACTTCAAATTTTGCATGAATATTACTAACAGGTCGGGTCAACATATAGGCTACATATTATCACGCTACGGGGAGGAGCTGTGCGGAGTAAACGAAATCCGCGCAGACGAAATGGCAGGCAACAGCTAGTCCAAAATAAAGTACAATACTTTATTATAAAGTACGGATGGTAACCCTAGAAATTAACGTAGCGGAATTAAATTGACTACGAGTACTTACGGCTTTGTTAAGGAACATCTCATCTTGTGTAAAATGATAGTTTGTTAGCAAAGCACCCAGAACTCTTATGGTGACTTCAAAGAAGTTCACATCCTTATTTTTCGTAAACACCAACTCTTCTGCTATCCACTGCTTGCCTTCCTCAAATTCTAAAATTTGAAATATATAAATAAATCAATGTAAATATAAGATGTTTAAATAATATGCAGGAAACAGTGAAAATGAAGCGTTAAGAAAATTACTACGAAGGGTAATTTTAAAGGTCAGAAAGAGCTCGCTGAAAATATGAGGTAAATCACTCGCGGACTACTATCATAATACTGAAGTAAGAGGCTATAAATGTGGGTGTAAAAATGAAAAAATGCATTAAAATTGACAACATTTTCCTTTCCCGAAAGTCTATTGAAAAATATTAAAATATTGCAATATGGAAGGCAAATTATTAAAGAATTTATTAAACAAATATCAGATTCAGAATATCAAAAGATTCAGGCGGATTTACTCGAACATCGGCAGACATTTAGATTCGTCACGATCTATTTTATCTGCTAGCATATTAGGTGGTAATCTTTATAACAGTCAGTATTTGCCGAATTTAATAACTATTGTTTCTTATTTACAATTATCGGGTCTAACAGCTTTCTGTACATGGGGTTTCTTAAAACGAATTAATTATTTGCTTCCCATTCTTATCAAGACTATGCTAGCAGATTCGTTACTTTCTATTTTAGATTATGCCGACGCTAGTTATGTAAATCTTTCTATAGACCAGCCCCCCAAGACAAGTGGCATCAACGCTAGGAGAATAGAAAAGTAAATGTATGGATTTGACATAAGCTGTTAATACGAGCGTAAACGAATGTGTAATTGGTAGCCAAGTGTCCTTCGTGAAACGAAACGTTATATTGCATCGATCATTTTTGATCATTTTCATACAAAACCTTAGCCAAGTGGCACTTTTGACAAGCAAAATTGTGATTCGATGATCAGCGAACGCTAGAACCCTGTAAATTACGCTAAAAATGGCGGATGATCACTATTATTCAATCAGCTGTTCTAAATCGTGGATATTATCTGTTAGAATTTTTGATAATTTTAAAGTAAAATGAACGCAAATTGCCATAATTTAAGAGCCCTAACCTAACTAAGGGGATTTCAATACTTTTTTTTTTCTAAGCCGCAGACGCCTTTGTAATGGATTTCGGTTTTCATCCCCTAACTCCACGGGGAATGAACTCAGAGTAAAGTGACCTTAACAAAAGTTGGTGTCCCTTACCCCCTTCACGCAATAGTGCAATAAAAAGGGGGGTTAAAATTTTCCATCAAAATTTTTCTAAGTCCTGCGCACGCTCTGACCGCCAACCGAGCTCTCTGTCCATTCTAATATAACGCTTTGGCGTCATTTAGACCAAATTGGTAGCCAAGTGGATCATGGCTTGTTTAACGTTCATTCTATTGAGGTCTATCGAATATTGTCTGTGAATTGACGGCGATGTCAGTTTGAAGTGTTATTTTTACAACGTGAATCAATCTCGGATGAATAATATACATGGATGTAATATATAAATAATATAAATAATAAGAACAGAGTCGCTATATCTGATTCAATTTTGACTGTATGTACCGCGTAAGTGCGAATAAGATAAAATATACTATCTTTTCTTCTCGATTACTGTCATGCCGTAAGTTTCTATATAGCTAACATATCAATTGAACTCTGTCAGTACTACCAATTTAAAGAGTTATAAAATTAAATACTGTCACCAAGATTTATGTATTTATCTTCGTTGCTATCAAATTTGATTGTGTTAACATATTTAAAGTAAATCCTCTTTACATTACAAGTGAACGTAGAATTGTACAAAAGTTATCGATAGTCAAAACTTAAGTTTCAGATTTATGAAAGCTGATGATAAATCCTGCAGCAATAGCAACAGTGCTTGTTACTGTCGTGTTCCGGTTTGGAGGGTAAGGTAGCCGGTAAATGTATGCATGTGGCATTAATACCCCGCCCGCGCCACAAGGATATTAAAGCACCATTAATAATATGCCACCAAAAGCCTTCAAATTTGCGTTCATTTTACTTTAAAATTATCAAAAATTCTCACAGTTTTTATCCACGCTTTAGAACAGCTGATTGAATAATAGTGATCAACCGCCATTTTAAGCGTAATCTACAGGGTTCTAGCGTTCGCTGATTATCGGATAATTCGCTACTATTTTGCTTGTCAAAAGTGCCACTTGGCTACGGTTTTGTACGAGAATTGTCAAAAATGATCGATGCAATATAACGTTTCGTTTCACGAATGACACTTGGCTACCAATTACAAATCCGTTTACGCTCGTGTCAACAGCTTATGACAGATTCATACATTTCTCTTTTATTGTACTAGCGTTGATGCCACGTCTTGGAGAGTAAGTCTTTTTTGCTTTTAATGCACTTTTCATATAAATAAAACTTATAATCTCGGTGAAAATAATACTTCAAACTGACGTTTACCGTCAATTCAGAGACAATATTCGATATACTTCGTAAAGTTCGTATGGAACAAACGTTGAACAAGCCATGATCTACTTGGCTACCAATTTGGCTTAAATATCGCCAAAGCGTTATATTTGAATAGTTATTGAGCGTTTGCCACTTGTCTAGGGGGGCAGATCAATAAACTTGAGCGACTTCAAAATCTATGTATAAGATCCATATCTGGTTTGCGCAAATATGATCACTGATCACGATTCCGAATTTGCTCAAAAAATTCCGAAAAAGCTCAAATGATTACCTATTCATCTTCGTTGGAATACTCACTTTTCTACAGTTTTATTCTACTCTCTATGGCCAGAATTCGCCATCTTACTTAAAAAAAAAATCTTTCCGTTAAAACCAGCACAAATATCTGACCTTGGCTAATAATCGTTTTCTGTTAGTGCCTACGGTAAACATTATTTACTACAGCCATTCCTACACTTCTCAATCTATTGCGCTTTGGACTATCTTTCAGAAGATATTAAAAAGCGCCGATTCTTTTGTAATGCCACATTCTTTTTGTTATGTTAAATGCCACTTTCTAGTAGTTTATTTTCATTTTATTTTTTAAAGTTAATTTTACGTAGGTATAACTAGTGTAACAGTTTTTTATTAACTGATTTTTGTTTTGTGTGTAATTATAATAATAAAATAATATAATATCAGTGGATAAATTAAGCAATTTACTTGCTTGTGATATGCATGGTCTGCGTTACTGTGATTTTTCTATATTGAGAAAGTTATAACAGCTTGCCAAATCAAGCCAAGTGTCCGCGGAACATCACACTAATTTTGAACTGATGAACACATACTTGAAAGCGTGTGAGTTTTCTTCTTCTTCTTCTTGAGAGCTTCCTTTTGGCGAATCCAACAAACTTTCTAGATTTTTTTCGAAAGCATTGTATTTTTCAAACGAGCATAATCAAAATCTGCCGAATCTATAAGTTTTTCTTCCCTGACGGATGTAGATATTTAGTTTTAATACCTTTACAAAATAATTTAATGGGTAATTCGAAAAATATTTTGCATGACAAAAATATTGCGCCGATAAGCTAGTCTACCACCGCGAAAATGCTGAATTGAAGCATTTGCGTTTTAGACAGGACTCAATGCATACATAGCTTATTTTTGCTGAATAGTTTAATAATTATTATTGTTATTAAGTGGTTACAGTATTCGACAAGTTCTTTGCTGCATTGTTTAAGACCTATAGGTTACAAATATTCGCAGCACTTTCGAAAAAAGTCGTTGGTAGAAAGTTTGTCAGACTCGTCAAAAGGAAGCCACGATATTTCGAGTATGTATTAAAAAATTAGTGTGTTGTCCCACGGACTATAGAGCCACAAAAACCCTCTAAACCGAAAAGCGACTATAACAAGCATTGACGATATTACGGCAGGAATAGATAAGGCGGTGGTACCAAATGCCCGGACGAGAAGTTTGCGGAACTCTACCACCTAGTAAACTACAGGCTAAGTGTAAATCTACAAAACTTTAAATACATATAAGTACCAAAGAAAAATTTTGTTAACAATGTACCTACATACATTATATATATCTTCATGCCAGATCCCTTACGAGATATACAGAGAGATCTGTGCCATGTCTCGATCCTTGCAATTTTTTCTTGCTTCCTTTACATTATTTTATCTTTTCATACAAAAATACCCCGGTTGCGAAGGCTCTTTACACCACAAACTTCGGATTTCAGACATCAATCAATTCGATCATGTCTTGATCTTCCCCGCTACTTACATCCCTCCACATTCGCATAAACATAAGTTCTTATCTAATATCTTTAATCGCGTAATTCTTGTTAAAAAGTATCTTCACGCCCATGTCCACAGCCGTGTGCAGAGTTACGACAAGTGCACCTGCAAGTAGCTGAAGATATTTGGTTCTACAATGTGATGAGTGGCAAGCCTATCGCCAACCGGGCACTTTCCAATCCTGGGCAGCGTTGTTTTTATTACAAAAACTGAAAAATTTACATTTTTGAATTGCCCGACCCAGGAATCAAACCCGCGACCTTAGGTGGTCAACACCGACACCGGACCACTACACAGAGGCGGTTAAATTACAGATATATCCTTCTCTCTGGGTCATACTATTTTCATGATTTCATGGAGGGAGTATACAATTATAAAAGATCAAATATAGGCATATATCATACCTTCATTAAGTCCCATTATAAAAGCTGTATCCAGCCCGTCCACTATCGTCAAACCAAGGGAAAACCAATCGTGTCCCATTCCGGACACTGGTTTGAGATTATCGCTGCCCCAAGCATGCTCTTTGTATCCTCTCCATGCATGTTTGAAACTTTCTACAACTGCATACTGACGCGCATTTGATGGCCCTGAAATGGTTAGATACTTCCATGATCGTATCATCATATAATATATTATTTCTAAAAGGTGTTTTTCCTGGAGTGACTCGATCTTTTTAACTACTTCACAAAAAAAATACCCGGCTACAGCTTATGTTTTCTACGTTGGGCGAAATTCTTTTTGTTAATAAAAAAATTAATGAAATATAATTTTTATAACAAACGACCGGAACGCCATCTGTGAGTGACACATCAAACATTTTAATAGTTTTATACTTGGAAAACGCTAGATGGCGCCGCGCGAAATTCAGCCAGTACATAAATATTACAAACTACATAGTTAGGAAAATCCAAATCTGAACGTCTCAAAAAAATGGTTTTTGTGATTAACTTTATATGTGGCTTATTATTTTTACGTAGGAAGTTTGGATGGATGGATGTTTGTTACTCAATCACGCAAAAACTACTGAATGGATTTGAATGAAATTTGGAAAACAGGTAGATGATGGCCTGGAATAGCACATTTTTTTGTCCCAGAAAAAAAAGGTGATCCCGCGGAATTCGCTAAAAACTCTTAATGCAGCGGGCTGCACGCTGCAACTAGTATGAATTATTTATGAACATTGAAGAACAAAGAAACCGAAAATTTATGCATTTTTATTAATTCAAATTAAACAAAACCGAATTGCGCAGCCAATTGCAGTTGGAAGCTGCGCGATATAATCCTGAAGCCATATTAAAAAAATAAAACTCGATGAGTTAGGTTTGGCGGCCACCCGGTCAGGCTCGGAAAATCAGTGTTTTTTACATTAAATACAAAAAAATTTTGAATAAACCCAATATGTTTAAACAAGTGTTCCGCTTAACATACTTGAATTCGAATTATTCCGTAAATGATAATAAACAAAATTTTTAATAACAACAATTTATAATTATAATAAGATTTAAAAATTACCATTCTTCCTTCACATTCACAACAGCTGTCTTCATAGAAAATATATTCTAAATAGTCCGTAAAAGCCGGCCTCCGAGACCCGAGTTATATTTCAACAACTACTTTTCAAGATTTACGTAAAAAAATGTGTACACAATTTAAAAAGGAGACACATTTATTGACAAATATAATATATGGGTCTTGACATTTGAAAATTAGCAGTCTCCATTCAAGTTTGAACTTAAAATTAAAAAAGCTCAAATTTATTATTAAGAAATATTTAAATCAATCAGTCATGCTGTGTCATAAGCATATGTATGTAAATATAAAATGAGATTGTCATGGGCGTACCGAGGGGGGGAGAGGGGGCGAGGGCAGGGAGAGGCAGCCCCCCCCCTGGAATTTGTTAACCTCTCTATTGTTGTAGATAAAAAATAAGATAAAAATATAGTCTTAAAATGTTACAGTTGAAGTTTTATAACTTTTAACAATTATTATTATCATAAATCAAGGTAGCAAGCAAAAAAAAGCTCTCTGAAATATTTTTAATAACATTATCATCCTATATCAAGTTATTGGTGATTTTAGTGATGGATACAATTTTAACAGTATTTTGCTAATACATATAAATAACAGTTGTTAATTGTTAAAAAAATTAGTATGAAATTTAATATTATGTTAACTCTTAAATGATCCATGCCTAATTTAGTGATATATAAAATAATGACCGGTATAAAATTGCCTTACCTGTAAAAACGGGCCTTTCAATTGGTTCACTATCAAAAACAGTCTTTTTATGTTTTGCTGCCTCTACCATCTCAATGACTAGGGATACATTTTTAGCTGCTTCCTAAAAATACATAAGAAACTAAATGTTTATACATTTATATATTAGTCGAATTGCGAGTTCCAGTGACACAAATCCTTTGTTTTACTGAATATTTTATTTATCGGAATATATCCATATAATATCACATGTTATCGATAGGCTTGACACATAATATGGCATTGAATAATTATAAGTGTTCATGGCATTCTACCTAACGTCGCTTGGGCAATGAACCTACCACTCGTTACCACCACTGCAAACTTCTGTAAACCAAGAATCAACAGCGGCAAAGCTAAGGTGTCTTGGAACCTCCACAGAAATTATTTCACAAATATATTGAAATACAAAAATACATTGTTTTGCCTAACTTCGCTAGTAGAGATAGCAAGTTATGCAAAATGATTCAAGGTTATGATTTCCTATAAAACATTCTTATCTGCTAGTTGCTACCTATAACACATGTTATGTTTTTGATGGATATACCATGGAACCTGTTAATTAGTACTGCCAATTTTTATTTTTTTTATCATAAGATAGCAAACATGATTTTCTTCTATAGACATCAAAGATGTTAATGATACGTTGCTATCCGTGTTGTGGGGTGATAATACTACATGCATTCATTTATTGGCTACTTTCGAAACCAGAACACGAAAATGATAAGCATGGATGCTATTATAGTAAAAGCGCTATTGGGGCAGAAATAGGTGAAGCGTTTTGTATCTCATACTTGGGTGAGACGTTCCAGAACCTAGTAGTCACGATGGCAGTGACACGTACTTATAGCTAATCGTTTTTACGAAGTTCCTAGCAGAAAGGCAGGTAGTCAATTTTTTTAAAGGGGCCCAGACCAACTCTATGGAAAATGCAATGTGCTAATTAAGAGTGTATTAATAAGTACCTAAACCTATTAGATAAAAGGCGTGACGATTCTAATTACTTGATAAGTACCTACTTACATTTATAACAATAATTACTAATCACATACTTTAGTAATATCTTTTTAATTATCCATACCAATATTAAAAAAACAAAAAAATTGTCAGTTAAGCTTTCAAGGCTTAACCGCTGAACCAATTTGATGAAATTTGGCAAACAGATAGTTAAAGATCTAGAGACAAACATTGACTAATATTTTTTTGAAAAGCAACCCCGAAGGAGCTGAAATAGGGGATGAGTTTGAATGAAACAGTAAATAAAATAATGCTTTACTCGTATACGCCAGTCCATAAAGCGCATTGTCCAGAGTAAAGTACTACACCACGCGGTACTATACCACGTGGAACGTTACTATTGTGCTGGACCGACCAAATCAAGTCGGCCGTTAGCAATACAGTACATGAGTGCACGACGATAACGGCAAGTAGAAAGAGCTGTCGTGAGGCGTATTACATCTGCCACTGGTAAAGTACGAACATGACAATCACGTAGAGTATAGAGAGTCGGCAGAGAAGAAGACTACTCATGGGCGAAGCTGAGCGGGTCTACTAGTTATCATAATACATTACAGTATAATTTGCTTAGTCAACTTACAAATGACTTTATCAAAAGGATAATTTCGTCGAAATCTTTTTTCTGTTCTAAGCAAAATCTCAAACTAATTAATTTTTAATCGATTTAGGGATATTTAAAAAAGGGTGCCTTGTAATGTTGGCCCCATTGAATTTATGTAAAATGCTAGATTCAAAAAATTAAGATACCGATATACGAGTACATGCCCTAGGGCGAGTAGCACCCTAAAACAAACTAAGAGTTAAAGTCTCACCCAGATACGACGCCAATGTCCAATTCCTGCCGGTTTAGTCAGATTATTTATTTTATTTCAAAACAAATAAACACATAACTCCTTCGATGGTTTGAGATGAGAGATGAGATGAGATGAGAGAGGTTTATCACCCATGACACCAAAGATGTCAATGGCACGTTGATACCCGTGTCGTGGGATCGGAATGTCACATGCATAATTTTACCGTCTACCTTATTGCGCAATTTTACGCTATTGCGGCAGAAATAAGTATGGCCGTGGAACCGAACCAGAGCAATACGTTGTAGAGATCTAACACTTCGTAGTCACGATTAATGATGAAAATTGCCGGCAATATTCCCAAAGTTGCCAAAACTACCACGAACATTTCTAAACTTGCCAAACTTGCCGGTAACATTGGCAAAAAAGTGTAAATAGAGAATGATATTTTTTTTAGTTTATTCTGGTAAAGATATGTTAATCTTTTTTACCGTAAAGTTAAACTTGTGTTCGTGGCAGTATTGGCAACTTTGGGAATATTGCCGGCAATTTTCAGTACTAGTCACGACATGACAGTAGTGACTCGTATAAACCTTTTACGAACGGCCTGGCAGATGGTCATTCTTTCAAGGGGGCACGGATCCGGCCTGTATACATGAAGGGGGAACGTATACAGGCTAATGCAAATATCAAACAACTTAGTGATTATCGTTAATTAAAACCGTTACTTAAATGTGTGGTTTGGAATAAACTAGAGAAAATGGAACGTCCTATTAAAATCTATAACTGTATAAAAACAAGCTTCGATAACTGCTACAACCAATCTAAGTATACTATAAAAAATAGCATTTCAAGTAAAAGAAACAAAGAATCATGGATAAATAATAAAATAAATATTATTTGCCAAAAAACGAGACTCGTTATAAGATATACTAGCTATCTATTCATTAATATTTTATCGCCTTTTGGAATACTTTTTTTCGAATTGATAACTTTTAACTCTTGAGTCATGGCCTACTTGTGAATAATCGTAAAATCTTATTTGGAAATTACTTAGTTTGACTTTAGTGATATAAATCCGTACAAATAAATACTATTGATGTATCTGTTTGTGATTTCTGTAGCGCTTTTGGTTAGTTATGACATAAACAACGTTTTATTTTTTTTATTTTAGTTCTTGACTAGACATTCGAATCTTAGATCAACAAGAACACAGGCGAGACTCCATACGTCGTTTTAAAGTTTAATACAGGCTGTTAGGATAAACACCGTTGACACTAAAACCATAGGTAGTTGACTTAATGATAAATATACTTATGTGAATTAAAAAAAAAAAAAAAACACGTTCCCCGACGAGTACTATCTGGGTCTTCGAGAGAAGAGTGAACAAATACCTTCTAGGGAAGCGCGTTCCATCTTAGGCCTTATCTTAGCTTACCATCAGGCGAGATCGAGGTCAAGCGCTTACCTATCGATAATAATAAAAAAAAACGTTATTTTCTTTCAAAAATATATGAAATTTTCTGTCCAACACCTTCCATAAATTCATGGATGCTATGCGCAAAGGGCGCTGACCTGCCGCACTGGCCGTCCGTTTTAACTACCTTACACAATATTCCAATAAAACACAATACACATAACCTGTGATGCTGGTTTCCACGTCCCTGCATAATTTTGAGGAAAAATGGAGATTTTACTTAAAAAAAAAAAAATTTTTCATTAAATTTACGTTGTATAAGTGAAATTAAACCACTGGTTTCAATGATAACGGTGTTTACACTAACAGCCTGTATATTCCGTTTTTTTTTGTTATTTTTAAAAGTCCTTAACTCCACGACCCCGTTGGTCGAGTGGTTAGCGACCCTGACTACGCAATCAACGGGGCTCGGGTTCGATCCCCGACGGGGACAAGCATTTGTGTGATGAGCATAAATGTTTGTATTTCCGGGTTTGGGTGTTTATTATGTATGTAAAAGTATTTATATATGTTTTTCTATGTATTAATATCATTGACTAACACTCATAACACAAGCAAATAATTTGCTTACTTTGGGGTTAGATCAATAAGTGTGATTTGTCCCGTGAATATTAATTATTATTATATTTTATTATTAAACTTATCCGCGTTTAGTATATATTTTTAAGCTTGGGGAATAATAGATAGACAAAGTTGGAATTTAGGTTACGTTAATGTACAATTTGTCTTTGGTATGTAGTCTATGGATAGGTTTTATAACATTCATGGAACATAGAACAAGTGGAAGAGAAGAGTGGGCGTGCCGCGTGCGTCACTATTATGCGCTGTTACTCTAAATTGCCTTAGTGATACTTACCATATCTTTAGGAGATAGTCGTCGTGTGAAAATCTATTATACACTGAATTATGCCGTATTGTGCCATCCTTGAATGCAGAAATGATAGTAGAATACAGATGATTAAAAATGGAGATATTTCATATCATTCGAAAGTACAATTTTCATTTTATTTTAATTAAATTCCTGATTTAATATAATCTCTAATGATATAATAGAAAGTCAAGCTAAAATCAGCCGTACACCTTACACATAAAGTTCATTTTAGGTTGACCTAATTTTTCTAGCAAGATATACGTGATGACAGTCATTACGTATATCGTTCTAGAAAGTTCTCTACTCAAATATGATCAACTGAAAACTACGGAAAATTCAATACTGCCATCTATTGTAGAATAGCGAAACTATTATGATTAGAGTTTTACTATTGTACAATTAGATGAGTCTATTTTCATTAGACTACAAAAGGACGTAAATACTCTTTTTTTTGTAGCAAAATAAAATTTATTGTAACATAGTTTGGTATATTTTTAAATGTTCTGTTTATGTGTTTCGGATTATTGTTGTTTAAAATGAAAACGACCAATGAAACAATGTTTGCATTAGTAGTTTATATGCAATAATGCTTATTTTATGTGTGAGTATGGCGATCGCGGTCCTGATACAAATGTTTGTACTTGCCAATTCCGCTTGTTCTATGTTCCATGATAACATTAATGTGTCAATGTTGCTATGAATCAATAATCAATTAGTTTTTATACAATAATGCACACTATTTTTTAATTAAACAAAGTATTTTGGAACGTGCATGAATTTCATATTTTGTTTTTTGTACATTTGCCGAGTTAAGTGTTAATATATTACCAATTTTATTTTAACACATTATTATGCTAACAGAAATCAATCAAAGTCTTAATATTTTTTATAATTATTTCTAGCGATATATTTTATGTAAATAATTTAAAAATCGTAGAAAATTATTCTAGTTGATCTAGTGTTGGTCTAAACGACACGCAATAATTGTTTGAACTCAATAAATAGCCTGTGTTCCATAAGAGACAGTTAAAATAACCTTTTAGAGCGTACTTTTGAATAAAAGCCCGCTTGCATAAAACTAATAAAATACTTTTTTATTGACTATTACTATGATTTTATGGTTATGGGAGTTTGCTGCAAGCGTACCTTACCCTCTCCCCCCTTCTCCCTGTTGAAGTCTTCGCTTTGTTAAATTTAATCACGCTGCTTATTCTACCCAAACCCAGGCTCATATTATGTACCTGTACAAACAACTATACTTCTTAGCCAAATACATGTCGCTATTGCGGCAAAAACATCTTCGATGTTTATAATTAGGGGCCGTCCATACATTACGTCAAACGAATTTCATGAATTTTTGACCTCTCCCCTGTCCTTTTCACAGCTGGTCATATTTGTGAGACCCCCTCCTTCCTAGTGTGATGTCACATATTTTACAATTTTACATAAGAAAAATGATCTTAGATTATTGTTTATCTATACAGATATTATATTTAAAAAAAATGTGATGTGACAAAATTTGGGACCCCTCCCTACCCCTTAACGTTTGACGTATTTATGGATAGCCCCTTATATCCATAGGTATCTCGCCATCAGTCTGTTTGTTATCTATGTTATTCTATATATCTATAAATAAAAATATAATCATCAAAATACTTACTTGTGATATTTTCTTATTATTAATATTTACATCGGATAAAACCACTTTTGTATATAATAATACTAATAATGTTATCATTATAACCATCACCGCATACGCTATAGATCTCTGTAATCGGGATAATCGATTCCACCACTAAAACAAACAAATAAAAAAATACTTATAAAAAAAGGCTGTAAAATAAAATTAAAAAAAAACACTAAACATGGAAGTTTAAAATTGCTTCTTACACAATTGTTTCAAATGTAGAATGGCACTTTTGTGCGAGTAGCAGGAAATAACAATTACTGAAATTGGTCGTAGGTCAAGCATAAATGTATATTTATATGATAGACAAATCCGCTTTGACCTCATAAAGCGATAGTTGTGGAACAGCGTGTTGCTTTTTAAGCAAAAAGAGCGCTGCATAAGCTGCTGATACAAATTTATACAACATTTGTTACACTATTTAATTTTTATTTTCAATAATATTATATACAATCTTTTACCAGTAGTAAAAAATTGTACGTCATATTTAAATTCGAACTACACGATATTTAGTGGTCATAAGTAAACAATAAAAATAAGATAAAAAGAAAATACTGCTTAACCACATAGTAAGCCTCTATGAAAATTATGCAATGAATGATGAAATATGAATGAATGAAATTCAAAACTATGGCCACTGCACGATGTACTAACACTCGTTAGTGACGAGTTTAGTAAATCAACGTTTGTAAATAATGAATTGCTATACGCCGTGCGCGGGTGTCCATATTAAAATATTTTTATCGGAAAATTAGGTCAAAATTTAAGTAGGTACCTATTTTTAACTTCCCGCTTCGTATGTAAATAAGGAAGTTACTGATTTTTTCCCGATTTTCGAAAATCGAGTTTTACCAGATCTCCACGTTATGAGGTCCTAGGAACCTTTTCCAACTATTTTCACGATGACGTCAGTATGTCTGTATGTGTGTGTGTGTGTGTGTATGTAAACATCTCATACTTTTGAACGGCTGGACCGATCGAAACGCGGTTGATGGCATTCGATTGGATTCTACTAGGCTTAAACTTCCTGAAAATTTCAACCATGTCGGCCCAGGAGATTTTGAAAAATTTTAAAACAACCCAAAAAAAATTATTGGCAAAACAGTATTTTTTTAATATAACTTTCAGATATTTTATGGACCGATTGCATCAAAATCGATTTATCCGCTTGGGAGTAATCGTAGACGAAAACTTTTGAAAAAATGTGTTTTCTCGATATAACTTCAAAATTTTCCAAACATAATTTTTTTAGTATTCTACGAATGTTAGTACTAAAAAAACTACGTTACAGTTTTTTCAAATATTAAAATTACGTTGTTTTTTAGCAAACTTACTTAATATTTTTGAAATAACTTTCAGGCTAATACACCGATTGACTTAAAAATCTTATAAGCTTTTCTCGTTTCAAAACTGCGTCAAAAACCGTTAATTAGATCAAAATCGGTCAATTTATTTGGGACTAGCTGTTGCCAGCGACTTCGTCCGCGCGGACTTCGTTTACTCCGCACAGCACCTGGCCGCTAGGTGATAGCGTGATAATATGTAGCCTATATGTTGACCCGACCTGTTAGTAATATTCATGCAAAATTTGAAGTAAATCCATGCAGTACTTTTTGAGTTTACCCCGGACATGCATACAGACAAACAGATAAACAGACAAACAGACAAAAATTCTAAAAACTATATTTTTGGCTTCGATATCGATTGTAGATCACGCCCCAAGTATTCTTTTAAAAAAATATTCAATGTACAGTTTTTACTTTTCTACGATTTTATTATATGTATAGATTTATCAATGCCGAAAGTTTTTGAAAAAAATGTTTTTTGACACTGCTTCGAAATTTTCAACCTATCGATTTTTTAGCTAAAGCAATATAAAATATTTCTTTAGTTAAAAAATCGATAATCGAATTCAATCCATTCCATTCGAAACATCAAAATCAAATCATTTCCAAAATATACTGCTATTCAAAAATCAATATACTTCCTTTTAACAAAGTAGATGTTTGAACTGAAAAAATCTATGCTTATAGTTTTTACTCGTTTGAGCTTAAAATGCCTTAAATTAGGGGGAAGTTTCAGAGATGGCCTGCAGGTTCAACTGGTGACAAATTTTTTATACATATTTTGGTATCAGAATCGAGTCCTGAACGCCCTCTTTCAATATGCATAATCTTTTACCAGTCAACATGTATACGACTATTCCCCAATAGCGTAATAGGTATTTGATGGAATGAGAAAGACTGAACTAATTCTGAACTTAAGAAAAAAGATGGATTCGGTTAGCGGGGTTCAAATTCACAAGCACATGCCCCATCCGTTCGAACATATAGTAAGAAAGTCGGATGAAAGAATAATAACACAGTTACACAATGCAAACGTGGATGAATGTAGGTAACTGCAAAACCGACAAGTATATATGAGAACGAATTGTGAATGTGTAGGAAGCAAGTTTTTTTATATCATAAGATAGCAAACAAGCAGATGGCGCTCCTGATGGAAAGAGAAACCATCGCCTATTGACACCATAGATATCGCACTCGTAATAAAACAACGACCGAATTCATAATTACTAACTTTCGGCAATAGACCAAAAACTATTTTTAGTAGGCGATACATTTTTCAAAACCACCATAAAATCTAATCAAATACGCGTAACTCCTATTTGGACGTGTAATATATCTATGCGTAACTCCTTATTGCTTGAGGAAAACAGGTGTTTTTTTCAGCCTAGGTTGTGAAGCTTGCTCTTTTGGGTCGGTATTTTACTAAAACTCATTTTGCCAAAATTTTGAGATGAGTCGTTGTTCTACTACATGGCAATGCCACATGCATAAGATTACCGGCTACCTTACCCTCCAAACCGGAACCCGACAATGACAAGCACTGACGCTATTGTGGCAGGAAAAGGTAAGATAGTGGTACTAAATACCCGGGCGAGTCATTGCAGAACTATATATATATATATATATATATATATATATATATATATATATATATATATATATATATATATATATATATATATATACATGACATATATAGTATACTATTTTATTGTTTACACTGCCCGATATATACACATTTATCTGCATGACTACTTTTAAAACTAAATTTCTTCACGAATTTTTTAATTACTTTTTGCAAAATTGTGACCGGATCAGCTACAATAATTTCTAAAAAAAAGTAGGTTTTTTCGATTATATTTTTTGCTGCTAAATTGCTATGAACTGTGCATTTATGCATAAAATAAACAGTCCCATAACTTTAATGGAAGTTACTAAAAATGACATGAATTTGAGAATTTATGTTAAGTGAGTTATCATTTAAATTTTCAACTTAAAATTAAAAACATAAACTGTTAATTCTTAATTTTTAAGTAGCTTCAGAAAATGCGCTAGACTCTAAGCTTTCATAATAATAATAAAAAAGTTATAACGTCATAGGCTATTTTTCGCTGAAATCAGTCATCAGAGACAGCGAGGTGGAAAATTCGTTAAATGTCTGAAGGCTTCACGATTCGCATAGGCGGTGATAATCACTCACCAATAGGTAAGCCTCCTGCTCATTTGCCCATTTTTTCTTTTTTATGTTTGTTTTTATTCATAAAGATTTCTTATTCGTTTAAATTATCAACTTAAAAGTTAAAATCTAAATAAGCAATTTCTTAGTTCCTAAGTAGCTTAATCCTCGTGTTGGTTCCAGGCTCCTTTGTAGAATAGACCAACTGCCATTCTGCCAAGCAGGTCTTAGGTGAAAGGCGACCGATTGGCTATGCGAGTCACTACCATCGTGGCTACTAGGTGGTAAAATTCTCCATTATCTCACCCGGGTCTGGTACCACCGTCAATAGCAATAACACCAGTGCTCGTCACTGTCGTGTTCCACTCGTCTCTGTAAGGCAGCCGATAAACTTATGCGTGTGGCATTAGACCTCGCCACAAGATAGCAAGGCAACATTAACATCTTTGGTGTCTATAGGCGATGTTGACTCTTTCCACCAAGAGATTCATCTGCTTGTTTGCTATGATTATATATATTTATGATCTATGTAAAAAAAGAAGAAATCAGTCAAAAAAGACGAAGGGAGTGGAAAATTTTTGAATTTTATTTTTCATAAAGTCAAAAATTAATCATTGAAAAGGCTAAAAACTAACCAAAAAAATAACTTATGAGGTTTAGAACATTGGATGAATTAATTTAATAAACCAAAGAAGATTATAATAAAGTTAAATTTATTTGCAATAGGTTTTCAAAATGCCCCTCTCCCTTAATATTTTAATTTTTAGTATTTGTTGTTGTAGCGGCAACGGAAATACATAATTTGTGAAAATTTTAGCTTTCTAGCTATCACGGTTTATAAGATACAGCCTGGTGATAGATAGATGGACAGACAGCGGAGGCTTAGTAATAGGGTCCCGTTTTACATTTTAGGTACGGAATCTTCGATCGATTTTATTTATAGCAATACAAACAATTGTCTAATCAATGTACGGAATTCTAGGACTCTTGTTTGTGGGATTTCGACCCACACTTGTCCATTTTTGATTATTTTTTATCTATAGGGCTGACTATCGAATCCTAGTATTACTATGCCTATGTAAGTACATAATATATAGCAACACTCTTTGACCAGTATTCATTCCTTAGAACTTATTAAGCTTTCGTTCGCCACTCAACTTAACTGGGAAATGATCTATTCTGCATAAAAGGCTTTTTTAAATCATTAGTTAGTAAACAAGCAGATGGCTCTCCTGATGGAAAAAGAAACAATCACCTATAGACACCAAAGATGTTAATGGTCGTTGCTATCCGTGTGGCGGTATGGCAACGCCACATACATAAGTCTACTGGCTACTTTACTCTCCAAACCAGAACGCGACAATGATAAAAAATTAATGCTATATGTTACACCACTGCCGCAGGGCAGGAATAGGTAAGGCGGTGGTAACATATAGGTAAGGCAAGATGTTGTGAATGGTAGACACCAGTAGCCAATTGCCAGGCAGGTCGCCTTTTACGACCTGTCTAGTAGAACGGCAGTTAATTTACTTCAGAGGATCCCAAACCAACTGTTGGCTGGGACTTGGGAAAGATGGATCGCCACAATGAAAAAACTCTGACGAGGATACTTGGTCCATAGGAAAACTAATAATTAATGGAACCCGTAGTTAATGGCTTTCCTAATAGTAACTACCTTAATATTATATTAGAGTTCAAGACAAGTCCAATTTATCTTTAAAAACGACAAATATTAACAAAAAGAGGAACGGGAATCTTCATCTATCTAACCAGAAAAAAGGGGCGGCCAAATAAAACAACATTTTACCATATTTTGATTTTTATATATATCGTCATGAAATTGTCAGTACTGTTAGATTATAATCTACCTAGGGAGCAATTCCGTTACATTATAATCTAGCTAAGTGATATTATAATTTAACTGCTAACCTAACCGAACTAGATTATAATCTAGTGGTATTGACAATTTCACTGCGACATATATATTGTCTAGCTTCACTATCACTTTATAAATCGATTTATTCAAGCTATCCTCGTAACACAGACTGGTGGTGGTGGTGGGAAAAAAGTCATTATAAAGTGTGTTTCAAATCAAATAAAGAAAAGTTGTTTTTAAGGAAAAAATCAATAACCCGGTTATCCTGCAAGCCAGCTCGTTAAATTAAGATATTTTAAGCTTATAGGAGTAAAATATATACCTAAACATAGAATTTTGACCTTAGTATAAAAATAATCTAAAGTTTGTTAGAAATGACAGTATTTTCATTTTTGCAAAGATTTTTGCACAATATGGTCAATTGTGATATTTTAAATGGCATTCAGTAGAATTCTTTAAGCGCTGGAGTGTTGTATTAGCTACAAAATCGATTATTTGAAAATGTCGAAGTAATGTCAAAAAACACTTTTTTTTTTAAATTTTCGTCACTGATGATAAATCCTGAATGGATCAACTAATTTCGATCTGATTAACGGTTTTTACACGAGATTTAAGGAAGATGAGCTAATTAGATTTTAAAATGACACAGTCTTAACGTTATTTTAAAAATCTGAAGTTAGTTTATTTAAAACAAAATCATTTTAACACCTGAATAGCTGTAACTTTAGAACACTACTATATTATCACGCTATCACCTACAGGGGAGGTGCTGTGCAGAGTAAACGAAGTCCGCGCAGACGTAGTCGCAGGCAACAGCTAGTGTGTAATATTTGTAGTATAAGGCAAAGTTATTGCCAAATTTTATATTTCTAGGACAAGGGAAAGTACATCATAAATTTTTATTCTCTTGAGTGTCAAATATATATTTTTGCAGCATAAATAGATGAAATTTTAACACGATTTTATTAGATTCGGTCATATGTTTTCTTGAAACTTGAAATTTGTATCTGTCTTATAAAGGACGGATGACAGTATACAATAATATAAATAGTTAGTCCTGCTATCCTTAGCAGGATCTTTAAGATTAGCAATTTGTTTTTCTTTACCTGCAAGGCTATCACGTACCATGTAATGTGCAATTATCATAATTGTTTAAAAAAAAAATAATTGTTTATTACTTTAACAATGATAAAATTGACAAGATAAAAGTTTGTTTAGTTATCACAAGACACATAATAGCCACATATATTAGTGGCAGTGTAAAAAACTTGCTTTTATAAGAAATTTAATTAAAATATAAAAATAAATAATAGTTCAAAAAACTAAAAAACACGCTTTTGTAGAAAACGAACTAAAAAATTAAAAATAAATAGGTAATTTAAAAAACTAAAAAAAACAAGCTTTTACCAAACTAAAACATAAAAAATAATTTTAAATTAAGAATTGTGTAAATAAGAAAAAAATCTATTGCATTGTAAAAAATGCAAATGGGCAGAAGGTGCACCTAATGGTACGTGATGACCACCGCCCATGGACATCCGCTATACCAATATCAAAATCCGCAATATCCGCTGGCCTTTTAAGAATGAGTAAGCTCATTCTTGAAGGTCCCTACGTTGTATCCTTTCGGAAACACCCCTGCCATTAATTGATTCTACAACAGATGAGTGCAAGGCAAAAAAAAGTATATTTATAGCTTAAGCACATAATATAATATTATACTATTCGTCTTATTATATAAGTAGATAGGTGATTTGTTCAGTTCTCTTAAGGTCATAGACCTAGAAGAGCCCTGCTTAGTAGAGCTCCTTCGCTAAAACTCTGCTCTAAACTCCTACATAAACAGCAAGTTTGTTAGGTTGCTTTAACATCTGAAGTACTAAAAACCTGTCCTAAAACTACCACTGACCAATTCCCTCCAAATAAGGAAAGAAAATCACAATTAAAACTAAAATCCAAACAGAGCAATTGTTTAAACATTTGTACACTAAATGCACTAACTTTAAGAACAGAGGAAAGTCTCAAAGAACTAGAAATAGCTACAAATAATATTAAATGGGATATCCTTGGTGTGAGTGAGATGAGAAGAAAAGGGGAAGGGATAGAAGACCGAGGTAACTATATTTTGTACTATAAAGGAGCAGAAGCTGGTCATTATGGAGTTGGCTTCATAATAAAAATGAAACATAAAACTAGAATAATTGAATTCGAAGGCATATCGGAAAGAATAGCCATTCTTCACATAAGCATCCCTCACTACAGTAAAAACTGGGTAATCATCCAAGTGTATGCTCCTACTGAAAAAGCAGATAAATGTGATATAGAAAACTTCTATAATACCTTATCCGATCTTGTCGATAGGCATTCAAGTAAATACCTAATAATAATGGGAGATCTAAACGCTCAGGTAGGAAAAAGAGAAGCTGGAGAAGAATCAGTCTTAGGAAAATATGGTCACGGAAAAAGAAGCAGTAACGGACAGAAGTTAGTCAGCTTCTTATTAGAACACAACCTCACACTGCTCAACTCAGTTTTTCAAAAAAGCCCTAAGACTAAATGGACATGGAGATCCCCAGACTGGCAATATAAGAATGAAATTGATTATATAATAACAAATAAAACTAAATATTTTGCAGACACTGGTGTTATCCAAAAACTGAACTTTAACACCAATCATCGTATGGTTCGTAGTTGCCTATACGAACATCAAACAAAAATTTCAAGAAGGCACATTATTCACAGGCAACTGCTTCCCACAGAACTTGTTTTAAAAGGACTTGACCATCTTTCTATGAAGAATCTAATGGAAATTGCAAACTCAAACGTAACTGTAAACGAAAAATATAACCAAATTGAGTACAAAATTAAAGAACATATCAAAATGTACCAAAACAGCAAAAATGCAAAAGGGTTATCAGATAAAACACTAGATTTAATAAATGAAAGAAAACACCTTATATGTAGAAAAGAAAGCAAAGAAAACCGGAGAAAAATAGCAAAACTAAGTAAACAAATAAAAGAAAATATGAAGAAAGATAGGAAAACCAAACGACTACATACTCTGGAAAGATACATACAAAAAACAGGCGGCATCAAAAAAGCCTTGAAGGAACTGAGAGAACAAGGGAAAGAGTGGATTCCTAAATTAAAGAGCAAACATATGGACGTAACAAAGAGGAAGGAAATCCAGAAAGTAGCCACAGACTTTTTTACAACACTTTATTCGAACAACAATAATTATAGTTCTGAAAAAGTAGATAATGTGTCAAGAATAGTAGAGAAATATTGCATAGGATTTGAACCAGAAATAATGAAATCAGAAGTTGTAAAAGCTATTAACTCACAAAAATTGGAAAAGGCGCCAGGGCCTGACAACATACCTAATGAGCTGTTACGAGGTACTGTTGATGAAATAAGTACAGTGTTAACAATAATATTCAATGAAATTCTGTATACAGGTGTCATTCCCAATCAATGGACAAACTCATATATTATTCTGATTCACAAGAAAGGAGCTAAAGATGAGATTGATAACTACAGACCAATTAGCCTAATATCAAATGTATACAAAGTCTTCGCAAAAGTTATACTAGAACGAATTTCGAAAAAACTAGATGAAAACCAGCCCAATGAGCAAGCCGGATTTAGAAAAATTTTTTGTACTATCGATCATATCCATACAGTCAAACAACTGCTTCAGAAATATAACGAATACCAAAAACCTATTTACCTTGCATTCATTGACTACTCTAAAGCTTTTGATAGCCTTATCCATAAATACATTTGGTTGAGTCTGGAAGAGCAAGGAATTAGCGAATGTTACATTAAGATCATTAAAAACATCTATAGCAAAAGTAAGAGCTGCATAAAGCTAGAATCAGTAGGATATCCCTTTCCAATAAACAGAGGTGTCAGACAGGGAGACCCTTTGTCCCCAAAATTATTTTCGGCAGTGCTTGAAAGCATCTTTCGGAAAATGGATTGGGAAAGTTTTGGCCTAAATATTAATGGACAACGTCTAAACAACCTCAGGTTTGCTGATGACATAGTTTTGTTTGAAGAAGACCCAAAAAAACTTGAAACTATGATTCAGATGCTTGCACATAGGAGCCAAGAAGTGGGACTTAAGACGAACCTGGAAAAGACAAAATTGATGACCAACTCCGAACACATTGAACTTAAACTAGATGAGACTAGACTAGAATACACTGAAGAATATGTTTACCTTGGACAAATCATTTCTCCCACTGACCAAATGTCAAAAGAAATAAACAAGAGGATAGCCAACGGATGGAGAAAATACTGGTCTCTTAAGGAAATCATGAAAAGTGAAGATCTAAACATACAAATAAAAAGAAAAACTTTTAATACATGCATCCTGCCTTGTATAACTTACGGCTGCGAAACTTGGGCTCTCACCAAACAACACAGAGAGAAACTAGCTGTATGTCAGAGGGCAATGGAAAGGAGTATGTTAGGTATAAAGATTAAGGATAAAATTCCCAACTCGATCATCCGGGAAAGAACAAAACTACCTGACATACTCTCTAGAATAGACCAACAAAAATGGCGATGGACAGGTCATATGCTGCGAAGCACTTTGGAGAAGTGGTCCAAGCAAGTGACCCTCTGGTACCCAAGAAACGGTAAGAGGCTGAGGGGCCGACCAATAAGAAGATGGGAGGATGAAATACGACAGATTTTGGGCCCACACTGGACTAGGATTGCCTGGGACAGGATATACTGGAGAGAATTGGAGGAGGCCTTTGCCAATAGGTTCTCCGAAATTAGGGATTTCTTATGAATGTAATTTAAATACCAAGTAACATCTAAGATTAGTTGTATATCTAATTTCGGAAATAAAGGCTATTTTATTTTATTTTATTTTATTTAAAACTACCACTAAATTTGTTAAATAAATAGGTAACATGTTTATTCGGATACCTTTAGATTCCATATCTATACATATAATAAAATCGTAGGAAAGTCAAAACTATACATTCAATATTTTTTTAAAAGAATACTTGGGGCATGATCTACAATCTAATCAAAAATATAGTTTTTAGAATTTTTGTCCGTTTGTTTGTATGTATGTCCGGGGTAAACTCAAAAAGTACTGCATGGATTTACTTCAAATTTTGCATGAATATTAGTAATAGGTCGGGTCGACATATAGGCTACATATTATCACACTATCACCTATGGGGGAGGGGCTGTGTGGAGTAAATGAAGTCCGGGCGGACGAAGTCGCTGGCAACAGCTAGTCCACAATAAGGAGCTTCAAATCTGTCAATGAGAACATAATTTGTAATTTTTTAGTTTTATCAGAAGTTGAAGGGGACCTACAGTCTCTCCCTCTCTTGCTCTATTAAGGCGGCATGTTTAAATTATTATCAATATAAGTGTTACCTTTTTTTCTGTCTCCAAAATATTTAAACCCTCTATGAAATTCAACGGTTTAGTATTACCACCCATGTGCATCCAAATACAGGAATATGTTTTAGAGAAAACAAGCAATTGTAAAAGTGTGAAAATGGAAATTAATACTAATATGGCATTATAGAGTACCTAAGCATCCGTTGATACTTGGATCATTAACTATTTTTTTATTACAACTTACCCTAATAAATTTCCTATGTGATACTGATCTATCTGGTATTAAAACTATGCTTTGTGGTTCTTTAAACCATTGTTTACCGGCAGTAGCCACTGGCAATTGGTAACCAAAATCAATATTCGTATGATCCGCCTTCTTCATTTTGACAACTTGTTTCTTTTAGATTACATACAATGATAACTATGTAAATCGCCCATAATCTGAAAAAAAAAATTGTTTTAGAAATATGAGCCAATTTTATATTAAAATACTATTCTTAACAAGTATAATATTATACATTTACAAGTAAGTATACATCTATGAATTTGTGCAATAATTAGTAGTCAGGAAAGCAACTTTTCTGTAACTTAAACTTACTGTAACTTGCAGAGGTTAAATATTATGTCACATTAGGCAGGTACTAATTATCAGTTTTTGGCATTTTGCAAAAAATAACTAGGAAGTAGGTACTTCCACGTCTACAGCATCTCTAGGTGCCGAAACGTAGTGCTATGATTATTTAAAGTTCCTTTACAATTAATAGACTAAACGAGTTGATTTTATATTGTTCTTCTTTCATATAGCTATGATGATTGACGAGTCAGATCGGTTATTTCTACATTCTAGTTTACCTATTTTATAAATTATTATTTTTGAACAGAAACAGGACAGTACTGCGAACAGCGAAATGCAAATTTTCTTTCAGTTTCGCTATTGCTATTTTTATGAAGTCCTAATCAGGGTTGCCAGATCATATTTCTTTATTTTTTTTTCGTACCAGCGTTGCGAAATAACTCGTACCTACTTTCAACATATTAATATCTCGTACAAAGTATTTAATTTACACTAATGTACTACTAATTGTAATTAATGTTAATTAATTTACACTAATGCAATATTATTGCCTAGCCTGGGGGTAAATAACTCCTTTTGTATAACTGGCTAAAAATACTGCCTGGGTCATCTTTAGGTGATTTTTTTTAAATACAACCCAACTAACGCATTAATAAATAATTATATCTGCATATATTTATTACACTAATAAATAAAATACCAAAAATTTATTACACTAATAAATAAACAAATTTATAGTGATGGGCCGAATGTGGTTTGAACCGAATTCGAACTTCGGCCGAACATTCGGTGAAAATAAGAAATTCGGCCGAAGTTCGGCCGAACTTCGGTTTAATTTTGGGGAGCTTTCTTAAAAGCGACACGTCGTGACTTTTTTACGAATTTGCTTAAAATTTAATTATGTTATACTAGCTAGGTAAATAACCTATTTTACTATTTACTACTAGCTATTATATTGTCCGCGGCTTCGCTCGCATAAAGTAAAAGAAAAAAGTAACCTATGTCACTCTCTATCCCTTCAACTATTTCTACTAAAAAAATCACGTCAATTCGTCGCTCCGTTTCGCCGTGAAAGACGGACAAACAAACAGATACACTTTCCCATTTATAATTTTAGTATGGACCAGCTGTTGCTCTTGTTGACCAAATCGAGTTTTCACCAGATCTCCACGTTTTGAGGTACTAGAAATCTTTTCCGACTATTTTCACAATGAGGTCAGCATGTCTGTATATATGTGTGTGTGTATGTGTAAACATCTCATAACTTTGTACATAAATAACATACATAAATAAATAACTTTGTATAATCTAAGTAGATAAATGTATAGATTAGCTACAGAATCTAATCAGCTCTATTCCTACAAAAACTGCGTTCAATGCATTAATTGCATCAAAATCGGCATTTCCGCTCAAGAGCTATGGTTGACGAAAAATTTTAGAAAAGTGTTTTTAGACATAACTTAGTAATTTCTCTAACTAATTTTTTTGACCTTCCACAATAGTTTAGTGCTTAAAAAACTACGTCAAATTTAGTTTCAAATCGAGTTTTCAAAAGTTACAACTTTTTTAATATTAATATTTTTTTGTTTACAGAAAACTTCTTAATATTTTTATTAAAATAACTTTCCGGCTAATACCCGGCTTGATTTAAAAATCTAACTAGCATTTCTTTCTCAAAATCTACGTCAAATATCGTAAATTGTATCAATACCGGTTTATCTGTTTGGGAGTTATCGTTGACGAAAATTTAGAAAAAAGTAATAAGTATTTATATAAAATAAGAGACTTTTTGACCAAAACTTGTTTGAAGGTCAAACCTTCTACAATATTGTGGTACTTAAAACATGTACGTCAAATGTAGTTTCAAGAATCAAAATCGAATCAAGTTTTCAAAAGTTATAACTTTTCAACAATAAAATTTTGCTGTTTACAGAAAACTTACTTAATATTTTTAAAATAACTCTTAGGCTATACACCGATTCACTTAAAAAATCTAATCAACTTTTCTCTTTAAAAATTGCGTCAAATACCGTCAATTGGGTCAAAATCGGTTTATTAGGATTTATTATAACGAAAATTTTTGAAAACAAATTTTGATATTACTTCGACATATTAGCCTATGGACTCAAAATCATTTTAGAGCTCAAAAATTTCCTTGGATGCCATTTGAAGGATGAAAATCGATCATCGTTTTCAAAATATACATTATACAAAATATACATTACTTCAAAATATATATTTTAGAAATTAAATTGCTGTCATTTTCAGAAGTTTGAAGTCAAAAGTCAGAATTTTTACCCTTGAAAAAAAATGCTGAGGTATAGTTTTTGTTCCTTTGAGACTAAAATACCTCAATTTAGCGGGAAGTTTCAAGGATAGCCTGCAGGGTCAACTGACTTACTTATTTTTTTTACCTTTTTTTCGACATTTTTTAACCTACCGATTTTGGAGCTAATAAAACCATTTAAGGTAAAAATTACATTGAATGTAATTAAAAAGATCTAAATCATCATGTTTTAAAATATATGCATCTTCATCTATATCAAACTTTAGATTTTTAACTTCCCGCTACGTACGGAACATTTTCTGACTATTTTCGCGATGACTTCAGTATGTCTGCATGTATGTATGTATGTGTGTGTGAGAGAGTGTATGGTTGTGTGTATGTAAACATTTCATAACTTTTGAACGGCTTGACCGATCGAAACGCGGTTAATGGCATTGAATTAGATAAAATAAATTTTATCCAATTTGGACTAGAATATTTTGAGAAATTTTGAAAAAATCGCAAAAAAATGACGAAACATATTTTTTTTAATATAACTTCCAGATTAAAATATAAAATTTTAGCAGCTCTTTTTCTTAAAAAACTGCGTCTAATTCATAAATTGTATCATGATCGGTTAATCCGCTCGGAAGTTATCGTTGACAAAAAAATTTGGAAGTGTTTTTTCGACACAAATTCTAAATTTTTCACAAATACAGTTTCAAAAATCAAAATTAAATCAAGTTTTCAAAAGTTACGGCTTTTCAAATATTAATATTTTGTTGTTTACAGCAAACTTAGCATTTTTAAAATGACTTTTAAAATGACTTAAAAGTCTAATCAGCTTTTCTTTCTATAAAATGCGTCAAATAAGCAAATTGCATCAAAATCGGTCGATTTATTTGGGACTCAGTAATATCGAAAATTCGAAAAAATAAAATATTGCTTCGACATTTCTGAGTCTGTAGATCACGTAGTTATAAAAACATTTTAGAGTTCAAAAATTACGTTGAATGCCATTCGAAAGACCAAAATCAATCATCGTTTTTAAAATATATAGCATTTCAAAAATTTTGAAATTACTGTCATTTACAACTACTTCTATGTGCTAACGAATATTTGTAACAAATTTAAGATTTTTGAACTCTGAAAAAATCTGTGATATGCTAAGATATAGATAAAAATCTAGCGGGAAGTCTCAGGGATGACCTGCCGGGTTAACCGTTTTACATATTTTTTGAACTCTTCGAACTCAAAAATCTATGCTGAAGTTTTTTCATTTTTGTTTTTATGTTTTTTTTTTTAATTTACGTTTTACGGATTATTTTTGAAAGTATAGTATAGCCTATTTTACTCGGGCATGATTTCATATCTTTCTAATGGTGAAAGATTTTTTCAAATCGGTTTAGTAGTTTTTGAGTTTAGATGATGCAATATATAAAAATATAGAATACAAATCTTTCCTCTTTATAACATTAGCGAAGATTTCAAGCAAAATAGTGCAAGAAGATACTTTTTTCTAGTGCCGAATGTTCGGCATTTAAACCGAATTTCGGCCGAATGTCGAAGTTCGGTTCAAGCTGCCGAAATTCGGTTAAACCGAATGTAAAACGAATTTCGGCCCATCCCTACAAATTTATACATATTATTCTGGAGCCTCAACCTCACTTGCGTCTATCGTCACAAAACTTCGTGCAATGACACGATAAATGCAGATGTGACCTCTACATTTATCGTGTCATTGCACGAAGCTTTGTGACGATAGACGCAAGTGCGGCCCTAGCATGGAAGTAATGTTCTTGATTAATCTGGAAATTTGTAGAACGATCGAAAAAATGTTGGATTTTTCTCAAAATTTTCAGAATTGTTCGATATCTATTAGATATTCTGGAAATTTTGAAAAAACTCATCGAATTGAATTGAAATATTTACGATGATTCTCGAATCTATATTACTACTACATATCTATGAACACGAAAAATAACTTTTTATTTATATATATTTTAACTTCCCGTTTTGTTAGAAGTAAAAGGAAGTTACTGATTTTACCTCGATTTCCAAAGATCGAGTTTTCACGAAATCTCCACGTTTTGATGTCCTAGGAAACTTTTCCAAGGTATTTCACGATGTCGTTAGTATATTTGTATCTGTGTATGTGTGATGTGAACCTCGAATTTCTTTTGAAGGGCTTGAACGATCAAAATGCAGTAGATGTCATTCGATTAAGTTCCATTTAACTTAGATTTCATAAGAATTAAAACCAATGCAACCAAGGAGATTTTAATAAATTTTGGAAAACCACAAAAACTTGTCGATGAAACGATCTTTTAAACTTCCAGATGAATAGACCGATTGATTACACAATCCAATTAGCTCTTTTCAAAAAAATGTGTTAAATACTACTATTGCATCAAAATCGGTTTATTTATCCGGAAATAATATAACATAATAGTCATAACAACATTTTTGAGTTCAAAATTTGCGTTAAATGCCATTCAAAAATGAAACTATTCGCTCGTTTGCTACAATGTTATCTTAACTCAAAATTAACGGTTTTTGAGTTAGTAAAAAATAGTACTTAGTTTGCTATAAAAACATCATTTCTTTAGGCTAAGTGAGAAAGAAAAAAATTACTGTTATGCCAACAAACAACAACACTAGAAAGTGTTTTCTCTTATGTATTTGCTGCCTCGCGACAATAATATCATATTAGTTGATATGTAACAGTGTGAATGGTAAGTTGAGCTTCTGTACGGTAAGTTAATCTTGAAGAAACACAATATTAGCAAAAAGGTATATTAATTGTACTAATTTTTTGTCTAAACAATTTATCTTAACAGTCAGGGGTGTTTATCTTAACACACTGTAGTGATATTAATTAGAAACTTCAAATTGTTCTCCGTAAAATGATGTTTTTGAGAAAATATGTTATCCTTGTTGCAAATAAGCGAATTGCTATTTTTAACAAACTTCTGATTTTTGAACTTTTTGAGCCCAAAAATCTATGCATAGATGGTCTGCAACTGGTTTACATATTTCCTTAAAAATAGTTAATGATAATACTAGATGTATCATAAATATGAACAGTTACGTTCAAGTTCACGTTTAAATATTATGTGTTTTTTTTTGTAAAATGTATCACTAAACTTATTTTGATCTGATGGAGGCTCGCTTCGCTCGCCTATTCGTTGTATAAAATTACTAAATAATTTCTAACTATTTAATAACTGGTAATAAAATGCTGACATGTGACAGAACTTCAAGTACATAGTAGGGATTAGAAATACGTTGCCAGATATGTTAATGCAATAACAAATTATTATGAAATTACCTACATCTTAAAGTGGCAGCATAAATTTGCGTGAGGAAGAATGAAAACAAAAAATTAACTCCAAAAAAAAGAGATTAACACGATCCACACTCGCGCTCACGTATTTTACGGTGGTTTGAATTAGTAGTCGGCATAACATTTGTATTATAATTTTTATACACGACACGTGCAGTCAAGATTTTATAAAAAGTACGAAACTATATTTTCCTCGGATCTCGTACTGAGACTACCAAATCGCGTAAAGGTTCGAGATTTATTACACTTTTGGCAGCACTAGTCCTAGTGTCACATGCGTCAAATGTCAGTTATCTTCGTCTTCTTCTTGTTCAGTATACGAGTGGCAATTAACAAAGAATTCTGCCAGTGTCGAATAAACTTAGGAAGTGATACGTGTTATCCATTTCTTGAAATGGAATTAAAGAGGCTTCTTTTAGGATTGCAGGCTTCTTCTAAATTTAAACAAAAACAATACAAAAATATACGGTAAAACAAAAACAACAAAAAATCTACATACTACAATCTAATGTTGTTAGAATCAATAAAGTTTAGTAACACTTTAGCAATAGGGCTAAATACAAGTGACAATAAATATTTTAGGACGAGGTTGGTCCCGGCCTCCTTTGTAGAATAGGCCAACTGCCGTTCTGCCAGGCAGGTCGTAATAGGCGACCGATTGGCTATCGAGGCGAGACAATGCAGAACTCTACCACCTAGTACCATCGTGGCTACTAGGTGGTAGAGTTCTGCATTGTCTCGCCCGGGTCTGGTACCACCGCCTTACCTATTCCTGCCGCAATAGCGTTAGTGCTTGTTGCTGTCGTGTTCCGGTTTGGAGGGTAAGGTAGCCGGTAAACTTATGTATGTGGCATTATACCTTGCCACAAGATAGCAACGCACCATTAACATCTTTGGTGTCTATAGGCGATGGTTGACTCTTTCCATCAGGAGACCCTTCTGCTTGTTTGCTATCTTATGACATAAAAAAAGAGGAAGGTCATCCGGAAGAGAATCAAGAAGTGGTGAATAGGCATTAGGGCAACTGAAAAATATACGATCAACTGATCCTTCATATATAACCCACATTCACAGACAGAAGTGTCCTTAAGCCTAAGCTTGTATAAAAAAACAGGAGAACAAACATGTCCAAGTCTTAATCTACAGAGAACAGACGTAGCATCATGGGCGTACCCAGGTCCTGGGGCAGGGGGGGGGGGGCAACCATAACATTTTAAGACTATATTTTTATCTTATTATATTTTTATCAACCACAGTAGATAGTTAGTAGAGAGGTAAACAATATCTAGGGGGGGGATCTACCCCTCCCTGCGCCCCCATCGATATGTCCATGCCTAGCATGCTTTGTGGCTAAACGATTTTTGAAGAGCCAAGGTTTTGAGAGAAATGATTCTTGAACGTCGTTATGATGATTACAATTGCCAAAGTCAACGTTTCATATTACATAGATTATAAATCTTGGACCAATAGTGAGTGTGTTCCTAATATTATCTTGTCCAACTTAAGACTGTCTGACTGTTTACCAACTTACTTAGACTTGTCAAAGTAAACAAAATTTTATTTTGAGCATCTGACTTTAGCCGGTTTCAACCTGGACGCACTTTCTATCTTTAACGCTCCAGACCACAGAAAACTGCTCCAGACCTATAAAAAAAGTGTCAGAATTATACAATGGCGCCTTGACTTGCAAATAAAATGGCGGCATTGGGAAATGTCTTATTATCTATAGAGTGTCTAGGTAAAATCTTACTTTAGCCGTCTTAAGATCTCACGTATTGGAGTATATTTTCTCACCTTTTAAACCTTTCCTGGACTTCAACAATTAATTCAAAACCAAAATTAGCGAAATCGGTTCTGCAGTTCTCGAGTTTTAGCGAAACTAACGAACAGCAATTGATTTTAATATATATAGATATAGACAAATATCTGTTCTGTGTTCACCACAATGCCACAAGTTCCAATTAAGCTTTTAGTCATTTTTTTTTACCTCCTACTGGCTAGCTAGACGAACGCCTGAAAAACAAATCCATCAAAATCGATTAACGTCAAGCATTGGATTAATCTGACAACTTGTTAAAGTATTTTCAAAAGTTTGTTTAGACATAATTTATACTTTTTTATTGAAATTTTAATTTACCACATAGCTATTGTTACGTAATTTTAAAAATTTTGAAAATTTTCACGATAATGCCTCGCTCAGATTACTGGCCATTTAAACTTAAAGGACTACAGGATGATGATTGTACTGGAGAGTCGTCACTATTGGTTTGTAATTAATGGAATATAATGAGTATAATGTAAAGAGAATAATGTACCACGTAATAGAAGCTATCGATTTAGCAGTCGTGTTCTATTTTGCTAGCAGTGTAAACCAACTGACGCTGCAGCGTTGAAATATTAACAAATCGTCCAACCAAAGTCCTAACTAATCAGCGTAAAATAGTTAACGAAGATGTAATTTTTTCGCGATTACAAGGGCATAACCGCCGTGAATTTCATAGTGCTTACCATAAAATAGTAACGCATTCTCTCTGGTGCTTACATATTTCTTTCAACGAGTTATTTTTATATTAGACGATAGACGACGAAGACAACTATATTACAGAACGGACATCAGGTATTTTACCTAGAACCGGAATTCTCATTTCTATTTTATAATTTATTTCATGTCAAATTCTGGCCAGTACAATATTTTTATTTCATGTGCTTACAACTACTCCAGTAAAATAAAGTTTTAAATCCTTTGATGTTAAAAAAAAAAAAAACTCTTATTATCTTCTAATAAAAACTCAGTCAAATCACTCTTCTTTGCATTTAGGTATAATGTAGTTTCAATGGTATAAAAATTATATGTAAAGGTTTTTTGGTCGGCAACCAACTGGCAACAGTTGAAACGAAATAAAGTGTTTTTTTGCAATACTTAAAAAGGATAAAAGATCAAAAAGTTTTTTAAATAAAAAGTGAAGAACTTATAATTTTACATCAAAAAGGTTATATTCTTTTTCTCCTGCGGTAAAATTAACTGAGTTAGAGAGATTAAACGAAGCTTTAGCTTCCGATTTTTTTGTAACTAATAAAAATGGATTAAAAATTTTAGCTAATAGAAATAAGTAATTTCTCGTTATTGATAAGATGGATAAAAAACTGAAAAACCTCTCTCTAACCCGGTTAATTTTGACTCGAGGAGAAAAAGTCATATAACCTTTTTGATTTCATACAAGTTCTACATATTTTATTTTATTTTTTGTTTAACTTTTCCGTTTTTGAGTATTTGCAAAAAAATATCGCCTCTGTGGTCTGGTAGTCCGGTGGCGGTGTTGACCGCATGAGGACCCAGGTTCAATTTTCAGGCCGGGAAATACAAAAATATTTTTTTTTTCAGTTTTTTGATAAAAACATTGTTGATTGGGATTGGATAAGAGCCCCGTTGGCGATAGGTTTGCCATCTATCACATTGAGTCTAAGTATATTCGGCTAATCGTGGGTGTACTTCTTGTTGTACCTCTTCCTAACTCTTCGGGGATATGGGCATGAAGACACTGACCGCCCCGTTGGTCGAGTGGTTAGTGACCCTGACTACGCAATCAACGGGTCTCGGGTTCGATCCCCAACGGGGACAAGCATTTGTGTGATGAGCATAAATGTTTGTATTTCCGGGTTTGGGTGTTTATTATGTATGTAAAAGTATTTATATATGTATTTCTATGTATTTGTATCGTTAACTAACACCCATAACACAAGCAAATAATTTGCTTACTTTGGGGCTAGATCAATAAGTGTAATTTGTCCCGTGAATATTTATATTTATTTATTTATATTTAAGAAGATGCAAAAAAACAGTTTTAATTTTTTTGAACTCTTGCTTGTGGTTGCCGGCCAAAACACCTTTACTTATCGTTTTTATATTACTAAGACTTACTATATTCAAAATGCAAAGAAAAGTGATATTATACCTATTTAGATTTAAAACCTTATTTTACTGGAGTAAATGTAGGTAGTACGTAATTGTCTTGTGCAGTCGGTTATAGAGTTTTATTTATTAATTTCATCATTCTATAAAGTAAAAGGCATAACTTTAATCGTAAGCAAACTTAAATAAAACCTAAAACTATGTCAGGCTTAACAATAAACTAAGTTAACTTTCCCGCTGGATTTCCCGCTACGTATGGTAGATAAGGAAGTTACTGATTTTGCCCCGATTTTCGAAAATCGAGTTTTCATCAGATCTCCGAGTTTTGAGGTCCTACGCACCTTTTCAGTCTATTTTCACAGTGACGTCAGTATGTCTATTTATGTGTGAGTGTGTGTACGTATGTATGTATGTACATTTATCATAATTTTTGAACGGCTTGACCAATAGAAACACGGTCAATGGCATTCGATTGAATTCCGCCCAACTTAGACTTCCTGAAAATTTGAACCAGGTCAGTCCAGGAAATTTTGAGAAATTTAAAAAAAACTTTGTAAATTGATGTTTAAAGATACAGTATCTTTTTATTATAACTTCCACATTAATATATCGATTGAGTACAAAATCTAAATAAAAAAAATGGGTTATGGCTGTGTCCTGGACACAGCCGTGAATCTTTAACGTGAATACGTCTATGTCACGGGTAATATCTTGCGATAACATTTTTCATTCGTCGTTCCAATTACAAACTTCAAACCCGCCTATAGACCACGTCCGTTCATTTGTGGATAGCGAAGTAGAGCCCAAGGCGGCGCTACCACCAGAGGGTGACCCGTTTTGCGCACCGATACCGAATTAGTGAAATAATCAAAAACCTTCACAATTCAAAGGCCCCGGGTTCGGATAAAATCACAAATATGGAAGTTAAATACTTCCCCTATATACCTACTAGTGTGCATCTTCAATGCACTCCTAGCCGGTTGCGCGTTTACGGACGAGAGGAGAGAAGCCACCGCCACCGTAACAGTAACTACCCACGAAAACACGTCGGTAGTTACTGTTAAATTAGCCTACGTTAGCCCCAATACGTTAGGCAAAATCTACGAAAAAATCATACAAATCCCCTTAAGGGATTTATTTGTTCACGAGCACTGTCTCATAATAAATACGAGGTTCGGTTTCCAAGAAGCTCACTCTTGCATTCATCAAGTGCATCGACTCATAGAGAACATTTACGTTTCACCCATCTGCGAACCAAGCCCAAGGAAAAGAATCAGCCGGTGGACAAAACAATGCCCCACCCTAAGCCGAGGATAGGTCTTACAGGCAACTCCCATAGGGCGGAGGCCGTGCAGCCCACAGCCGTATCGGCCGTACATCTTTAAACGCTGACTGAGCACTCTGCTCATCCTAGCGAGCAGTGAAGCTGTGAAGGCCCTTAAGGCCAGCAGTAATTCAGATATTCCGAAAAAAAATCATTTATCATAGAAGTGCCATTGTTGATCGGTTCGGACGCCTTCATATTTTTGCGTTCTCAACATTTCTTCAATTATTTATATACGGGCTCATCATAATATACTCATTAGATTGTTATTTAAAAATTCCTTTCAGTCTTTTCTACGTACGTTTCTCGTACTTTGATATGACTTTTTAAAGATTTTTTGGCTGAATACAATTTTTATTTGAATTTTTCACCAAAATATAATATTTACGCCAAATTTAGCATTTAAAATTATTTTCTCAAATTATACAATCAATAAATATTTACAAGAGCTTTCGAATAAAACTTAATCGAACTTTGTAGTTGCTCTGAGTCAGAAGATATATGGTATATCTTCTGACTCAGAGCAACTTTAAAGTTCAAGAAGCAAAATATGTGAAATTACCTAAAAGTCGCGGCACTTTCTACTCCACTCCCCGCAAAGTATCGAAATCCGCGCTCAGCCTATCAAATTTTTTGATTTACTGAATTTTATTGAATTTGATTTTGATTCTTTAGCTATCAAGTGGTATGATTAGATTTTGGATGTTGGTGGTAGTTACGTAGCTATATAACCAAACTGTATGCTCCGATTTTGTTGTCATCTGTTTTTTGAAATGTCCTCCCTATGAAGGCAAATTTAAAGACGTATTCACGTCAAAACGACGTCTCACACATAAATTAAATCTAAATCGATATATTCGTTCGGGAGTAATAGTTGACGAAAAATTTAGAAAAAAGTGTTTTTCGACATAACTTCGAAATTTTTCAACCAATAATTTTTTGGTATTCTACAATATTTAAGTAGTAAAAACTGCGTCGAATGACGTTTCAGAGTGCTAAGTGTGAGTTTTTCTTTTCGCATTCGATCGTGAGCGCGTTTGGAGTTTACTAGGAATTTGTATGTGATTTGTACAGCGCCACCTAGTGGTAAACGTGAGAAACCAGTTTACCACTAGGTGGCGCTGTACAAATTACATACAAAACCCTAGTAAACTCGAAACACGCTCACGATCGAATGCGAAAAGAAAAACTCACACTTAGCACTCAGACATCAAAATCTCACACTTAGCACTCAGACATCAAAATCTCACACTTAGCACTCTGTACCCAAAGATGACAAACTTTTACCATAATCCTTTCATACGCTTGCGTAGCGTTTGCCCATCTCGCCCGTACGGACTTGCATCCGTTGCAAGTGGTACAAAATAAATTCCTGCGTATTGCCACGGGAGCACCGTGGTATATGCGCAACGTAGACCTCCATAACGATCTTGAATTGCCGAGCTTAGCAAAGCATTTCAAAGACATCTCCGAAAGATACTTCGATCGTGCCATCTCGCATCCGAACCCACTGGTGGTAGCCGCGGCTGACTACATCCCAGACCCTAATCCCGATCCCAAACTACGTAGGCCCCGCCACGTTCTTACCGATCCCGATGACCCGATAACTCTGGCCAACGGTTTACATGATAACACTGCACACCTACATTGGCGACACCGTCGCCGCCAGCGGCGACGAGGACCCCTGTTTCGCCCTTCGGCGAACCGAGCTCAAGGGCAGGGTTCGGCGGACGGACAAAACAATGCCACTAGCCCTCTCATCGCAAATCACGACCAAATCCTAAGCCGAGGTTCGGTCTCACAGGAGACACACTTAGGGCGGAGGGCGTACAGCCCTACACCTTTAAATTCTGGCTGAGCACTCTGCTCGCCCCCGCGACCGGTGAAGCTGTAACAGCCCATAAGGCTAACAGCAATTGAGACATTCCGAAAAAAAAACCATAATAATTAGCCTCTAAGTCTGCCTGTCATGAGGCTCTATTTCTTGAATGGAAATAGGAACTTGAAAATTTCTGATTAGATGCTAATGCAATTTTTGCGGTTGAAACAAAGCTTGGCTTGGCTTTATCGCATTCAAAATCGGATGCTAAGAAAAGTGTTTTTTCTTAAGCTTATATTTCGATAAAACTAAAAATCTATGTATTCGAATGCTATTTATTAAGTAAAATACCTACTTTTTTATATTTTATGCTTTAATACTATCAAACACCAGCAGCAAAAACAAGTGGGGGCTATGGAAGGAGAAGTAAAAGAAATACAGATGGAGCTAGCGGCGATAAAACGTGAAAGACACCTGCTAGATAAAAGAAATACCTGTGAAACGGTAAGTGCTGAAATAGAATGTATACAATGATATGGTACAAATAAAAAAAAACGTGAAGACAAGTGAATATAAAGGGCATATATCGCGTCGCAACATTATGCTTCGGCCGTGCTTGTGACTATCGTTACAAAGCTTCGTGCAATGAAATGATAAATGCAGATGTGACCGGCTATTATTGGATATTGTCGCATACATTCCGGACTGCGTGTGCCTTATCGCGCTAATATCTTCGGGACGACAGACGCAAGTGCCGCCGCGCCGAGGCATTATTTTAACGCGGTTCCAACGTAAGATTAAGCAGTAAATTAATATCCCTTCAATATTATTTAATGGTGTATATGTCAAGGTAAAATAGTAAAAAGCTTTATTTTATAATATACTTAGGTTTATATATTGTATAGTTTATAATTTGGTTAGGTTGGTTTGCAATTTGTTTACAACAATACGACCATAGATTAAAATCTAACGGTTTTTGCAATTTTACGGTGATATAATACATAGAATCAGCTCTGTATATTTCACAGAATTAGAAAATTTGCAGAAGGGGTAAACGGGCTATTGTGAACCGATTTTCGAAAAAGAAGGAAATTCTCAATTCATCGAAATCCTTTTTTATGCATATTTGCCGATTACTCGAAGACATCGGATTTTTTTTTGTTTTAAAGGGTATCAAGGTGGTCGCAATTAAGATAATTTAGTGAAAATCTGATGCAAGGTTTCGAGGATACAACAGGAAATTGGAAGTATAGTTTTACTGTGTTTAAATTATAACGGTTAAAGATTATTATTATTAGAGGTAGTTTCATTTTGTGTGATCAAGTTGCTTAGCATAATTTTATTTCCCTTTCTCGTCATTAACGATATTATCTCCATTTGCTACTGTTACACACCCATTATTTGACAAATGTATATTAGAAAAATCGAGATATTAGTGTAGGGAACAGAGTGAACGGAGCGATAGGAAAATTACTTAAAAGCAAAGCACTAAGTCAGGGTGCCCGTCTTGCGTGCTTATGTGCTTATCCCAACGCTATTGTATGGAAGTGAGAATTGGGCATGTCAGAAAGGGCATGAAAGTAGAATCAACACATTCAAGATGAGATCGATGCAGAAAATATATATGGCGTAACATTTGCAGTGTTGGTTTGTAATATTTAAGTTTTTGAGAGGATAGGCATGAAAGAAACTGTCAGTGTAAAAATGAGAAAGGGCATGTCTCGTTGGTTGGGACATGTAGAAAGAATGGTAGATGAAAGGCTGCCTACCATATGACTACCTTAGGAGTCGTGTTTCTTTTAAAGAATGTTAATTCATATTTTAAAATTTACTAGCGGTCGCCCTGTTGTCGCATTTAAAAAAAAAATTTCTTAAGTTTGGAAACAGACTATATTCGTAAAGAAAATGTAGGTATATATGTGTGTGTTTTATCGTGTATATCACATGAATTGAGTGTTTGTAGCGTTTATTGTTATTATTTTAATGTATTTTCTTTTACTAGGTGATAGAGTTCTGCATTGTCTCGCCCGGGTCAGGTACCATCGCCTTACCTATTCCTGCCGCAACAGCGTCAGTGCTTGTCGCTGTCGTGTTCCGGTTTGGAGGGTAGGGTAGCCGGTAAACTTATGCATATGGCAATAGACCTTGCCACAAGATAGCAACGCACCATTAACATCTTTGGTATCTTTAGGCGATGGTTGACTCTTTCCATCAGGAGAGCCATCTGCTTGTTTGCTATCTTATGATATAAAAAAAACGGGTAAGATAATGATAATCTAACGGTATTGACAATTTCACTGCGACATATACATTACTATTGTTTTAACATATAAGCATAGATTGCGCAAAAATATAGATCATGTGTTAGTAAAACGTGTGAAGAGGTAAGTACCAGAGTTTGGTTATGTGGGACGTGGGTATGGAGTTATAACTTCATCTGACCAGACGAATATCAAGTACAGCCGGGCAAAAAAGAGTAAAAAATAATTGAGACCGCTACTATCGTTTATATGGTATCAAATATACTGCACAATTGCTTTTGATACTTCGAAGTTTAGCTACAACATAATATCACCGTTTACGTTATTGAAGTAGCAGGTTTAAATACTCCACAAGAAATATATTTTTTATCAGTCACCCCTAAGAGCGATGTCTATACCTACTAATAATATTAAAGAGAAAAGATTTGATCGTTTGTTTATTTCATTGAATAGGCTCCAAGACTACTAGACTAAAATTAGAAATTATTATAAAAATATATAAAAAATGTGAAATTATTGGGAAGTCAACAACTAGTAAACAAGAAACAATTGACGTTTATGACTCGAATCTCGATAACTTTAGTGTTGTAATAACTGTATATTTTAGCTAAATACGTCATCGCAACCCACCCTTTTTTGTTAAACTGTACCTAAATATTGATGAATATCGTCAAATATGTAATAATTCGTTAAATTCGTCAAATATGAAATTATATACTAGCCGACTGGTGCAGTTTTATCCGTGACAGCGCTCGCGATATAGACGACATGCCTGATCAACATGCCAGTCGTCTATAGGTATAGTTCTTTTGTACAAACTCTCATCATCTATTTCAATCTCATGGGATTTATTTTTTTAAAAAGTTAGCCTATGTTTGATGCCGGATCTTCAACTATTTTCGGGCTACATTTTGATAAAAACGGTTTAACAGTTTAACCGTAAAAGGATCATGGATAGACAGACTTTCGTATTTATAATATATATTAGTATGGATTATCGTCATAGTAACTTTCAATATTTCTAAAGCATGTATTAAATAAGCCACCACTATTTCAGGAGCTGGAAGTAGTTAAAGATTCAACTTTCTTGAATAAAACAGTAACCAAATTCCATGATGAGGAAATAGAATTCAACAGAGTGCCCCAGGTATGAAATATCAATAAGGTCTAGTATATATAATGATAGGACAAAATTGCATTGATCGTTAAAGGTTACAAAGTTATTTAGTGTCTAAATTGACTTGGTGGGAAAGTTCTGCAAAGTTCCCCTCTCCCTCTTTGGTACCACGGTACCATGAGGTGCAAGTCGCGAACTTGTTTATGATAAGGAAGTTACTATGCTGAAATATTCTTAGAACCTTTGATAGATTTCAAATATTGCTACATAAGATATAAACTACATAACTAGCGCCCGCCTACATGAAAATGAATTTGGAAAAACGAGACGTGATTTTGCAATCAATAATTTCATTTATACAAAATTTTAATAAAGGTATATTGTACACATACATATTATCTTCAGGCCAAAACCCTAACGAGGTAAGGCAGACAACATTGAGTGCCATACATTTCGAACCAGACAAACTCCTACTTGCAAACATGCCGGTTTCGGAGACTCTTAATACAACTTTTGGATATCGGAACTCTACCACTTAGTAGCCATGATTGTAGTCACACGTTAAGCCAACCTTTCAACTTCTTATGCATTATTTGGCTGCATGGCAGATGTTCTTTTCGAATGGGGCCCGGAACAGCAGGAAAACCTTTTCCAAAATATGTTGCGTGACTTACAAGGGATAAGCGTAGATGCGAAGGAAATAGAAACTTTGAAATTTGTATTATAATATTTTTTTTATTATAAACAGGCGCTAAAGATGACTAAATAATATTATCATTTAGGGGCTAAAGAAAACTTAACGCTAAAGATAACTAAATAATCTCGTATTATTTATTTATCTATAGCGCCTGTTCATTTTAAGTAGCTAAGAAGAAGAGTTAAAAATTGCGATTTAGTATTAGTCATTTGATATCTGTTAAAAAAACATTTGTGAACTCAGAAATATAGATATTTAATGAGATTGATTACTTTTGTTCTTTTCTTTCAGATAACCAAGCTACGTGAAGACTTAATAAGAGCAAAGAATGCAGCTGATGAAGAGAGATTCCAAAGAGAAAAGTATGAAACAAAACTGAAAGATCTGGAAATGAAACTAAACACTATTTGCAGCTCTGGAGTGGTCGAAATAAAGGCAATTTTGAATTATACAATTGGTATATAAGCGAGTTACTCAGCGAGTCAGATACAATTGTCAATGTTCATTACGTTACGTAATCTATATATACAAAAATCAATTGCTGTTCGTTAGTCTCGCTAAAACTCGAGAACGGCTGAACCAATTTGGCTAATTTTGGTTTTGAATTAATTGTTGAAGTCCAGGGAAGGCTTAAAAGGTGAGAAAATATAGAAAAAAAAGTTAAAAAGGCAGAACAACGTTTGCCGGGTCAGCTAGTATAATAATAAAACTGTAATTTAAACAATACAACAATACAATGTAATGTTAGCTTTAATGACTTAACTTGGTATTGAAAACAGGTTATGTTGAAGAGGTTTAATGGGGCTGGCCTGTAGGCCGGTACAAGTAAATCAAAGATGGCGAAAACATACTTACTTAAACATACTTAGTAACTACTTCCCTTTTTAGGGTTCCGAAGTCAACTAGGAACCCTTATAGTATCGCCTTCTCCGACCGTCCGACCACAGCTTAGTTTGGATACATATTATTCACGCCGACTAAATGGTAAAATAATATCTTGAAAAATTTTTTTGTAATAGGTTTCCTTCTCAGCACGTATTTTTAGGCTATTGTTGGATAGGTTTTCAAAAAAATTACAAGTGTGCGAAAACAGTTTTTGATCGAGGGATTCGATTGTGAAATGTTAAACTTCAAAGTGCTAACTTATTTTAGAGTCAAGTGCCTCTGGGGAAGAGCTTCTGCTAGCTAAACAATTGGTTTTGGGTGTGTGAAAAAATTCACGGTAGTAGTGCCTAGCCTAAGGAGAACTATCACGGTTGAGTAGGTATTAGATTGAGAGAATTAATGGACTAAGACGAACCTGGTGGCAAAAAATTAAATAAAAATATCCGATTTCTAGTATTATAAGACTATTAAATTTCGTTTGTTTCTCGATATAGGGGAGAGATAGGACTATACGAAAATGCTGTGCTACATATCCCCATGACTTGCCTTATCAGCGGCAGCAGCATAATAAGTGACGCCTTGCACCTAGGTGTCTAGTCGATCGACTTACTTAAAAAACAAAAGCTCTTCTGAAAGAACATCAATTTCTGTGCAAAAAAACCACTGCTGCATCTTCCAAACAGTTTCACCCTCTTCCTTTCAATTAGTATTGATTGAATTCGCGTGCAACGGTCATGTCCCAATAATTTTATTGGTTGTTGATTATTTAAACAAATAAAATGGCATTTTGTAGGTATTTGATATTATTCGATTTTTCAGCAGTTTCCATTGGGTTGTTTACACTTTATGTACTTTTTAGGGCTTTATAGTGTTCTGAAGTCTTGCATAAACATTGCTAGCTAAAATTGCTAGAATGCGGTTATATTTTCTTTAATTTCGAAGGAAATTGTATAAGAACTAAGCAAAAAAATTTGAATTTTCACAATATGAAGTTTTGTTTCACTGCCTCAGATGTCCGGTTCTATACATCTATAGGGCCCGTATTTGGTGTAGAGCCTCAACAGTATGAGCCTCTCCTCCTCCTCTTCCTGGCCTCTTGGGCTCGCCTACCATAAATCCTTACAAATCAACTCAAAAACTACTCGACCGATTTTAAAACTTCCTTTATCTTTAGAAAGCTTCTTTATCCAGATTGACTTTTGATTGTTTTTTGCCTAGACTGTATTTTTAAAGAATATAATACAAAGATAGCCCGACAGTTCGTTGCGAAAGATGATTTGTAATATTTAAATTCGCCCGTTGTGTCGTTGTGACGTCATTGCCGCTAGTGTTGGACATCGATACGAATCTTATTCCAACTTATCGTACGGCAGCGACTTCACCACTAACATTAGTGTCTTAATTTCTGGGTGGCAATTTTTAATATATATTGTGTATATTAGTATTATTACACTAACTTTAGATCTGTATAACCTAAAACCTGTAAAACCCAAACTAAAACTCTGAAGTGATGTTTATTTTCTTTAAATTTAGCAGGGCAATAGTAAAATAACAACAGAAGAAGTTGCAACACTAAAAACACAAATAAGAGACATGAAAGAAGAAGTGGAGGAAATGAAGATAACGGTTAACGAGAAAAACGAACAAATGCAAGAGTATCGACTTAAGGTACGCTTTTATGATTAAGTATTGAATATTATTGTTGTCGTCATTTTAGGCACTTTCATATTATGAGTTACAACAAGTAGCGATCGCCATCTTAAAAGATAAAATTAATTAAATTTGCTATTGTCCTCGAACTACACAATTTGACCTCCGCGATGACGTCGAAGAGAAACACGCCGATTAATAAATGGATAAAGCTCACCGATGGTCAAGACAAAAAAGACCCCAGCGGTACAATAATTATCCACTCACATCCACCACACTTGCACCAAGGATTTATAACGTTATAACACTGATATGTTTGCGTCGTCGTGATTGGTTATGGTATATGATATTGTGACGTTTTCTAGCGCTAGTTGGCGCACCAATCACGAAACAACATGATATGCGGCGAACCAATCACGAATCAGCAAACATATCGATATTATAACGTTTTAAATACTTTACTTGTACCTAAGTCGGCACCAAGCACAAACGCATACAATTTATGCACTTAACACACGTTTCACTTCAAAGCAAAGGATCTTCAGGAGAAGTGAACATTACCTCACTCAACGCGAGCGTAATAATTTTTTGTGCGGACCATCGGTAAGTTTTCTCCATTTATTAAACCGGTGTCTTCCTTTCGATGACATCGCAAATCGCAAACAGACAAAAATTCTAAAAACTATATTTTTAGCTTCGATATCGATTGTAGATCACGCCCCAAGTATTCTTTTAAAAAAATATTCAATGTACAGTTTTGACTTTCCTACGATTTTATTATATGTATGTATAGATTTATTTCGTTAACGCAACTAAAAGCTGCGTTTCGAGGAATAGTTTAGTTGCGCTTCAATAGGTGTGTTTGAAAATGGTTGCGCTTCGAGGAATACCCAAAAATTAGTATCAAGTAACGAATTGTCACTGGATGCACTTTTTACGATGTCACAGCGCCAAAAATAAGCAGCAATGACCAACTAATATACGAGACTATTATGTATCTTGCGAATACCAAAAAATACAATAATTTCTTATTGCGAGATACGTGATAATCCTGCCGATATAAGAAATATATATTACTGTTATTTATAAATTATACGAAAAAATGATAGATAATGTACACATTGAATATATGTCTCCTATCTAAATTGCGAGCTCATAATATTAAATAAAGTTTTAATTAAATTTATTTTTTCAACTTTACCGTTAGTTCTTTATAAAAATCGTATACTTGTTAAGAGAATATTTATACTAAACAGAATTGAAATCTAAAGGTTCCAGTTTCTGTGCTATATATACCCGGCAACTCTACATTTGCGCAAAGGTCGCTTATTTTGTAGATACCTACTTATGGTGGACCTGTTTACTCTAGGATGTTTAAGCTCCGCTCTACCCTACTATAATGTAGCTGTAGAGCCTTTTGTGTTTATCAGAGAACTCCAATCTCTGGGTGAATTCGGTCGGATTTGAATTATTTAGTGTATGATAGCCACATTCATCAGAAAAGCTATAGACTACTTTTTCTTTTTTTTAAAAAGAAAAAAATGTTTTTGGATCAAGTGAATAAAGGCGCGAGTAGTCGCTAATTAACTTTATATAAATATACAACATAAATAAGGATATTTGATAAGGTCACGGGTTTGATTCCCGGGTAAAATATCGTGTCATTGGTTTTTTATAGAAAAATCTCAGTTTCAACTCAGTTTGATGGTGATACCCCATCACATCATATTTCGATAAAATAAGCAAAGCTTCTGGTTATCACAAAATATATGATAATCGCTTTAGTTGGTAAATGCAACAGGAATTGCCATCAGTTTTACTTACCTACATACCGGTGAACCCTGGTCAACAGGAATGTCTTTGGAATTTCGGTAGGTACTTTCTGCCCACCATACAAAGCAACTGGCGTGACGATATTTAATTTAAGTAGTACGTTATTTAAAACGAAGGTTACAAACATTAAAACACACCTTGTGGCCTGTAACGACACATAAAAACAGTATTATAATGCCGTTTTAACGTTCTTATTGCGTTTAAATGAGAATGTCAAAATGTAATTTCAATACTACGAACGATATATTAACATAAAAATATTAATATATCGTTGATTGATAGGTAAAAATCATATGCTTATTTCCTATATCGGTAAAACGACTCGTTTTAATTACGAGTAATAAAATTTTCTACGAGGCTAAACAGATACAAATGACGGATCGTTGATTATAGGAATTTGGCATAAGTACAGTTTTGGGTGATGAGATATTGATATAATGTTATTAATTTAAGCTGTATCTTGACCGAGAAAAGGTCACCAAGTCCCTAAACACATTTTTTAATGAGATATAAAAAGAAATATTTCTAAAACACTGACAGGAAATAAATCATTGAAATGTCTGTGTTTAAAATTGATCTGGGAGCATAGTAGTGTCCCCGCCACGACAAGCGAAGCGAAGCGCAAGGGCATCATTACCTACATTTTCTGAAGTGCTTCGTCGTTTTTTGCAAAACGACTTATACGGTTGACTTTAGGGGTCTTCACTGTGATACCGGACATTTGGAGCGAGCCGAGTACTCAGCAAGAGTTTCAATTAAAGCTGTTCACGCCCGCGCTAAGGGCTCCTACTAAGCTTAATATTGTTAGCTAATAGTCTGTTAGAAAGTCTGTTTAATTATATTAAACAGACTTTCTATTCAACAGAAAGTCTTAATATTGTTAGAAAGTCTGTTTGTCTGTTTCGCTTTCATGGCTAAGCCGCTGAATCGATTTTGATTATATTTGGCATGGAGATAATCTAAAACCCGGCAAACAAGGAGATGGCTCTCCTGATAGAAAGAGAAAACATCACCTATAGACATCACAGATATTAATTCTGCGTTTCTATCCGTGTGGCGGGATGGTAATGTCATATGCATACGTCTAACGGCTACCTTACCATCCAAACCGGAACATGACACTGACAAACATTGACGCTATTGCGGCAGGAATAGGTAAGGCGGTGGTACCAGATCCGGGCGAAACAATGCAGAACTCTACCACCTAGTAGCCACGATGGTAGTGACTCTCATAGCCAATCGGTCGCCTTTTACAACCTGCCTTGCAAAACGGCAGTTGGTCTATTCCACAAAGGAAGCCGGAACTACCATGGGGATTAAGTTACTTAGGAACTAAGAAGTTATATAATCGGTTCTTTTTTAATGGTAGTTGGTCTATTCTTCAAAGGAGCGCGGACCAACAACAATAATATAAATGCAAAAGTCTGTCTGTCTGTTACGCGTTTACGGCTAAAACGCTAAACTAATTTGGATGAAATGTGCCAAAGACATAGTTCAAAACACGGGATCAAACTTAGAGTACTTTTTTCTTAGAAATCAATCTTTAAGGGGGTGAGCATTGCAGGTTTCCCACATGTTGGTCCCGTTTAAAGTGAGCCCGTCTCTTTAAAGATTAGACTATCTGCCATTCTGTCAGTTGGCTTACAGCGGAAGAGAATAACGATTGGCTATGTGAATCACTAGCATCGTGGCCACTTGGTGGCAGAGTTCTGTATTGTCTCGCCCGGGTCTGGTGCCACCGCCTTACTTATTCCTGCCGCAATAGCATCAGTGCTTGGCATTGTCGTATTCCAGTTTAGAGGGAAAGGTAGCCGGTAAACTGATGCATATATGGCATTAAGACCCTAACCATTGTATGGAAGATACAAACGCACTATTAATATCTTTGGTGCTTATAAGCAATGGTTATCTCTTTCCATCAAGAGGTACATCTGCTTGTTAGCTATCGTAAAATATAAAAAACAGCTTGTGTGTAATTTTTTATATTGATAACTTGTCACTATACTCGCGGCCAAAAGCTACGCGGGTTAACTAGTGTTGTAATAATTACAACTTTTTTAGTATCTTCAAGCACAACAACAAGTCGAAGAACTAAGGCGTCAGATTGACGTAATAGACTTTGATAACAAGCAAGTATCGGATCAAATACAGATAGAAATACAAAAAATGAAGGTAAGTTAAGGTAGAATTATACTTTTAATTATTTATATGAGGTCCTTCCAAAATAGGTAATCATGTTTCAACACAGCGTTCAGTACGTCCAATCAAAGATAGGTAATCAATCAAAATCTAGTCAAAAATAATGTGCTGGAACTATTTTTTTTTGATTTTTACGAATAAAATAATTTTGTCTCCATACACTTTACGCACTTCTGGATAAAATAATCTACTTTTGACGTAAGAGTGAGTAGTAAGGTAAATAACCTCTTTCCACATTACGTTAAAATTGGAAAGCGTTGACACAAAATTATTTTAATCGTAAAAATTAAAAAGTTGTGGTTCCTTAAATCACATTCTTTTGTGGGTAGATATCTTTGGTTAGACATACGGAACGCTGTGTTAAAACATGTTCACCTATCTTGGTTGGGCCGTACAGCCTGTAAGGGACAGTCTACCGAAAAATTAAGAAAACATGCCATTTTACGTGCTGGTCATTAATTCCTGTTCTTTTGGGAAATGCAAAATTTGCGAGTTGTTGATTTTTACGCCGCAGCCGCCCTTCACTGCCCGATCCCTCCCCTTGGTACGCCCATGCACATCCCTACACATATTCATGCATACATCCGGACGTCTATAAAAATTTTAAACCAGTTTTTCTTATATTATACTTCACTATTTATTATGAATATTTTTTAAAGTATTAAAAGTGTTTTTAAAAGGATTATTCTTTATATTTGTGTACTTATATTATTGTACTAATGAAATATGTATATAATACACACACGCAGTATAAATCCAGAAAAATACTTGAACTTTACATAGTAGGGGAGCCCAAGATGCTAAATGGGTAGTTACTCGAGCGTCGTAGGGACCTATTGGATTTTGTAGATTAAATTATAGGAAAAATAAAAGGTTAATAATGTTTTTCATTTCAATGGTGGGAAAAAATCTACAGATAAAAAAAATGTTTAAAAACATCAGTGACATGGAAACACTGAAGTGCGTCAAATTAGGGTACGGTGGGTTAATAGCCAGCTAAAATTTAGAAAATCTGACAATTCAAGTGTAGCGTAAGGGAGTGGGAGGGTCACAAAGCTGCAAAGAAAATGTTGTCTTGACATTCTCGAGCGCGTCTTAATTTTCTTTTATTATGTAGGAAATTATGAAAGAATTACGAAAAAAGTATATTCTGACAATTTCCACAAGCCCAAGTTATCTTAATTTTTTTTTCTGCCATAGTTACCCCCCTCTATAGAAAGGGCTTATATTTGGTGGCGAGCCTTAACAGTATGCGAGGTACCTCCTCCTATGGTAATCTGATGTGCTCGAGTAAATACCAAAATCCCCTCTTGGGCTCCCCTACTAACATATTGAGAGTAGAGTGCTCCCTCAACACTCCGCTTATGAGGCGTGCAAAAGGCAATTTAATTACTGGATTTTTTATTCATGATTTGTTACTAAAACAGAAATGCCAGTAACAGCCTGCAGTATAATGGTTTTATGTAGTAAAGAGGTTAGTGTTATAGAGAATTTTCGGAGGTTGACACACGGAATTGAAATTATATCCATGCGTTTTGTTTTTTGTGTCGGATAAAAATATATATTTTTTTTAAATATTATTTTTATTACATAAATCGAACATATCGATTCTGAACAGCCTCTGAAAATTTGGCCGGACTTTTAAAAGTAACCCTGTATAGATAAACGCACTACTAGCTGCACGATCCAGCTTAACAAATCTATAGAGAATGCTTAAACACATTTTTTTTTAATTTTGTGTAGGTGAGTTTTTTAAATATTTTCTTTCATATAACCTTGTCCTGACAATTACAAGCACATAAAAAATGTTAAACTAATACAATAAAAAGGTGCAGCCGCTTTAAAGTTATGCGCGAACAAACATTTGTGGCAATTGATTTTATCCGCCTCGTTGATCGAATGGTGAGCAGCCCTCGATGACAGGGACCAATATTTGTGTGATGGGCACAGATGTTTGTATTTTTGGGTTTGGGTGTTAGTTTATTATAGTGCATTGCGAATGGTGTTTAGGCACAAAACAAATACGTACAGAAGTCAATCTACATACATGTTCGAACAACGCCCACATCTCCTCTCACGGACCTCTCACGGACACGATGTTTCGGAATGGTTGGAAATGGTGCAAGCGCGAGTGAAACTTGAATGATTTTTTTTGTGTAAAATAATGACATTAAAATAATTTAGTTATTATTGGTTTACATTTCTGTTAACCACATAGCGCATTAATCTCATTCTATTACAAATTTACCAGAATACAGTTTCACTTCTACTGGGTGTGAGCTCACACTCGATTAATTTTTATTTTCTCATACGTATGACATATACCCACACTTCAGTTATGTTTTCAGTGTGAAAAAGATTTATTAGGTACCTAACAGAAAAGCATGGCTAATGTGTGGACTTAGATTATACAGTGCTGTAAAATATATTTTATTATTATTGTATTTGTATATATTAATATCGTTGACTAACAATCCATATTGCAAGTTTGGGGTTAGATCAATTCGTGTTATTTGCCTAGCCATATTTATTAATTTTTATGAAGCATATTTCAAAACAAAACTCTGTAATGTCTTTGTACTAATTTTTTGTTTTTCGCAAATCTTTTAGGTAAAAAGAAAAAATGTCTATCAGTAACAACCTCACACTTTCTAGTTTCCGTCAATTTTAATGTGATGTGTTGTTCATAATATCAGATGCAATTTCAAGAGAAGCTACAAGAGCTGTCACCGCTACCGGATCTTCTAAAAGGCGCTCAAATCCAACTTCATGAAGCGAAACAATTGCAAAAGCTAGCTGAGGATAGTTCTGAACAACTTTCCAATGAACTTCATCGTGTTAAGGAAAAGGTTAGTCTATTTTAAACACATTAAAGACAAAGAAAGTAAACACAGAAAGACACTATTACAAAACACAGTAAATATTCTAAATAATGGAAGATACTTGATTCTTGATAAGTCTGCAATAAAAAAACTGAATGATGAAGATATACAATAGGAAATATTATACTTATTAGATTAAGCGTAAAATAAAATAAAAATTTGTTAAAAATGAAACATATCTCAAAACCACTGAACCGATTTGGATGTAACTTAGATTGTTCCTTAAGTTGAAATATACTTAGTCTAAATTAAAAAGAATTATCTCGATATAGATACTTGTTCCCGAGAAATTCGTGGACAAATATATATATACAATTATGAAATTTTGTACACCTGCTTGGACGCCTAAATAGTTCATCAAATCAAATTCCAACAATATTTCATACATACATGTCAAACTGATAACTCCCGTTTTATCGTCGGTTAAAAATAAAAAAACTTATTTTGAAACCCAATGAGAAAGATAAACATAATAAGAATTCTTTCACAACTGTTACTTTTTATTTACATACTAGCCGCCCGCTTCGGTTTGGCATGGGTGGTGTACCTAAAGAAAATAACGAGAAAACCTTCAATTTGCAATACAACTTGTAGTGAAAAAAAAGTTGTCAGTTGTTTTGTAAATATATATAATCCCTCCCACTAATCTCCATCTCACTCACTCATTTACTTCTTATATTTTCTTCATCAATACATATAATAAAATCGTAGGAAAGTCAAAACTGTACATGGAATATTTTTTTAAAAGAATACTTGGGGCGTGATCTGCAATCGATATCAAAGCCAACAATATAGTTTTTAGAATTTTTGTCTGTTTGTCTGTCTGTTTGTCTGTCTGTCTGTCTGTCTGTCTGTTTGTCTGTATATCTGTATGTCTGTTTGTCTGTTTGTCTGTTTGTCTGTCTGTCTGTCTGTCTGTTTGTCTGTTTGTCTGTTTGTCTGTTTGTCTGTTTGTCTGTTTGTCTGTTTGTCTGTTTGTCTGTTTGTCTGTTTGTCTGTTTGTCTGTTTGTCTGTTTGTCTGTTTGTCTGTTTGTCTGTTTGTCTGTTTGTCTGTTTGTCTGTTTGTCTGTTTGTCTGTTTGTCTGTTTGTCTGTTTGTCTGTCTGTCTGTCTGTTTGTCTGTTTGTCTGTTTGTCTGTTTGTCTGTTTGTCTGTTTGTCTGTTTGTCTGTTTGTCTGTTTGTCTGTTTGTCCGTTTGTCCGTTTGTCCGTTTGTCCGTTTGTCTGTTTGTCTGTTTGTCTGTTTGTCTGTTTGTCTGTTTGTCTGTTTGTCTGTTTGTCTGTTTGTCTGTTTGTCTGTTTGTCTGTTTGTCTGTTTGTCTGTTTGTCTGTTTGTCTGTTTGTCTGTTTGTTTGTTTGTCTGTTTGTCTGTTTGTCTGTATATATGTCCGGGGTAAACCAAAAAGTACTGCATGGATTTACTTCAAATTTTGCATGAATATTACTAATAGGTCGGGTCAATAGGCTACATATTATTACGTGCTGTGCGGAGTAAACGAAGTCCGCGCGGACGAAGTTGCAGGCAACAGCTAGTATTATATATTTCTTTTACACGAATCTTCTGACAACAACTAACCCAAAAAATAGAAATTTAATTTGGTAAATTCATTCCTCAAAGTTATTCGTGTGCAAACATTTCAGGGATTCGTTATTATTTATATAGATTGTTATATTGCTAATAATAAGTATTAACAATATAATAGTCCAGTTCCATTATACGATAACAAACAAACAAAATCTTTCTTAAGTTTTTAAAGTTTCAAGTAATGTAGGTAAGTACTAAAACACTTATAGTTAGTAAACGAAAACACTTACGATATTTTACAATCTTGTGTATTTTATATAAATAGTTGTTTAACTTTAATAATTTTCATTGCAGCTGGTAATTGCAGTTAACAATTTAAATCAAGAAAAGGCAGAAAGAATTAAGTATGCTGAAGAAAATAATTCTCTGAGATCTCAATTAGACGAGAAGCTAAGAGAAATTGACGAACAATCAAGAACGATAAGTGAATTTAAGTAAGTGATTTTTTTAACTGTTTTATTACATACCATCATATCAGCAATAATTTTACTAGTTTTAATTAATCATAATTACACTAAATGATAAGTTTATATACCATATGAAAAGCTAAAATTAAGCATAAAAAAAAGACATCGTTTTTTCACAAAATATCTATTTCTCCTTAACGGTTTGATTGTCAGAAACTCTTTAACTCGCCTGTTTTACATTTGTATACACATTATTGTATGTACATCACATTATATACATATGCATTGTTATTTTTGCCTAAGTGATAAGTACCTAATTAAATCATTTTTAATGCTTATATCAGCCTAGCGAATAAATGTGATACTAGCATACTGTGGTACGATTCACGCCGATCGGCTCGCTACGGTCCGCACCGGAACGGATTCATGCGCAAGCCGCGGCAGCTGTATGCATTCTATGGCTGCCGTACACAAGCTGCGGCAGCGGTACATTTATGCTACGGCAGCCGTACGCAAGCAGCGGTACCGTACGCATGCTGCGACAGTGAGTCGAGTCAAATTAAATGACCCGACTCACTGCCGTAGATTAGTGATAGGACCCAAGTGGCTTTTTTTCACGAGTCACTCGCCAGTGAAAACTGAGGCACTCCAGTGAAAATGAGACTAGAGTGTCTTTTATTTCCACGCGAGTAAAGGATATGTATGATTCGAGTTGTTAGAGTATAGATGTGATTTTTTACAGTAAATAAAATACAAAATTAAGTAAAATATCATAAATCATTCAAATCAAATTTTTAATTTTTACTATCTTCTTCTGTGGCTTACAGTCGCTATTAGGTATATTATTGCATAAATTCAAAAATACTTAGTGTATAGTAGTTACCTATTTTTAACATAAATTCTTTATAGGCTTTTGCATTACCTTAACAACATAGCCAGGTATTATAAAAATAAATTAAATAAATAATCCTGCACAAACTTGTATTGAATTTCAAATGGAAGATACATCGACAAAACTAGACATAACCTGAAATTTTGGGTCGGTATAAGCCACTCGAGTAGTCCGAGTCATTCGAGTTGATTCGAGTCACTCATAATCCGAGTTATCATATATTTTACTCGAGTGTGAGTAAAATCTACTCGAGTGACTCGAGTTAGACGCGGCTCGAGTCTCATCACTGCCACAGATTATTAAATAGTTATATCGCTGCTCTCTATTTTACTATTATAACATTTAGCGACGGCCGTACGGCTCCGAACGGATTTCGACGGAGTCCGTATAGAGCAATTCGGAGCCGTTGGGAGCAGTTTAGCCGTCATGTAACGTGAACGTGAAAACAGAAATATAAACTGTAATTTCTGTTTACACGTTCCAATTTCCTTTAGCATTTTACAATGCCGAGCGGAGCAAATGCGAGCCGGTCGGTCTGAAAGGTACCTATGCCAACTTGTTATTTGCTGTATATTTGTATCGGCTGATAGAAAATATTTGTGGAATGATCATCTGTAAACTTAAACTAGAATACTTTTATTACTGTGGCACAATGTCAAACCTCATATCCATTTGCCATCAGTTTTTTAAAACGAAGTAAAAATTAATCACTTCTCTAACTATTCGAATACGGTTCATACTTATATTTCTTATTACCAGATGTGTCGTCTTAAGATTAGAAGAAAAGTTGACTCAACAAGAAATATTATACAAGGAGAAATCCACAGAATGCCACCACTTGCTGAAGGAACTTGACGACTTGAAGGTGGAAAACAGCAGATCTCTAGCTCGTACCAAGGAGAGATCGGATTCTATGCGACGCTATATGCAGACCCAGGTGTCGGAACTGGAAAGGCAGTTAATACAAAGTCGGGCACAATGTCGGGCCTGCCAAAAAGAGAGAGATGATGTAAGATTTTTAATATGCAGGTAGATTGATAAAATATTGTACATACTGAAGGAATGTGTTCAGTACTCGATTCTAATACCTGCCTAATATCTAACAAAATAGGTATTTAAATTTATCCAATAAAATATATTAAGCGTGGCTACCCATGCATAGACATCGAAGTACATTGTTAACGAGCAATGAGTTGCCGCCTAAGTCAAGGCGCGTACCTCTGTCCCGTACGGTGACAATATTTTTTGAATATTACTATACAAATTTCGTTGAGGTTTTTTATGAAGCTAAGCAATATTCAGTTTTTATTATATTTTTATTGATTACATATGAATGTTGATATCGTGTCCTGAAGGACAATAATGTCTACTTACAGTCTTTTACTAATCAACCTTCATTTTATAGGATAGCAAACAAGCAGAAGCTCGGACCTCTTAAGGGCAAAAATATCAAAATTTGATATATGAATAAAAAATGACAAATAACACAAATCAAAAGTTAATTAATTGCTTTTCATATGGGTGTTAGTCAACTATATCAGTTCTACTAATACATATATAAAATCGTAAAAAAGTCAAAACTGAACATCGAATATTTTTTTAAAAGAATACTTGGGGTGTTATCTACAATCGATATCGAAGCCAAAAATATAGTTTTCAAAATTTTTGTCTGTCTGTTTGTCTGTATGTATGTCCGGGGTAAACTCAAAAAGTACTGCATGGATTTACTTCAAATTTTGCATGAATATTACTAACAGGTCGGGTCAACATATAGGCTACATATTATCACGCTATCACCTAGCGGCCAGGTGCTGTGCGCAGTAAACGAAGTCCGCGCGGACGAAGTCGCAGGCAACAGCTAGTATTATATAAATATTGAATATATAATAAACACCTAAATCTAGAAAAAACATCTATATGCTGTTCGTTTATACTACACTAGCTGTTGCCAGCGACTTTGTCCGCTCGGACTTCGTTTACTGCGCACAGCACCTGGCCGCTAGGTGATAGCGTGATAATATGTAGCCTATATGTTGACCCGACCTGTTAGTAATATTCATGCAAAATTTGAAGTAAATCCATGCAGTACTTTTTGAGTTTACCCCGGACATACATACATACATACAAACAGACAAACACATAAACAGACAAACAGACTAACAGACAATAATTCTAAAAACTATATTTTTGGCTTCGATATCGATTGTAGGTCATGCCCCAAGTATTCTTTTAAAAAAATATTCAATGTACAGTTTTGACTTTCCTACGATTTTATTATATGTATAGATAACACACAAATGTTGTCTCCGTCGGAAAAAGAACCCAAACCCTATTGATTGCCTAGTCAAGGTATACAATTGCCGCTGAGATTTATATAGAAAGATCAATGCTTTTGGCGATTCGATATTCAAATCCTGGACCTCAAGATTACAGACACTGAACCCGGTCGAGAATTCTGCAGTACGCACCTAACACGTTCCGATTCACCACTGAAGATTCCTAACTTCTGCTACTAATTACTATTATTTATCATAATATTACATTAATTCCAAGTTTTAAATATAACTGAACTTGTAATATTTATGAAATGCGTGAAGCAAAAACTTTGTACCCCTTTTAAAGACAATAACGAGAACGGTGGAATGTAAAATTTAGCACAGTTAAAGTAGAAGGAGATTTCTGTTTAGTTGGTGAAATTTTTTTTGACCATATGGCGATCGTTAGTGTATATGTATTAGGACAATTAAAATAAAATAAAGTAACAGCATTAAGAATTGCTAGTTTCTTTCCTAGAGCTGACTTACAGTCTCTGATATTTTATTACAAAGTATATTTTTCACTCACTTTAGTAGTTTGCATTCGTGGAAAGCCAAGGCAAGTAACTAGTTAGGTAATAGTTACTAATTTAAACTAATTGGCGATTGTAAATCTTTTTAATTGACATCAAAAGCACGATCTTGATACAATATAAGGTCATTTCTTGTTTTATTAAATGACATAGAAACCTACTCTATTTTAACTTAGTATTGTGTCGGTGTCTGTATTAATTTAGTAGTTGTATTCTTCTAGTCGAAGGTTGTATTATGATGTTACCTGGTATGGTTTTGAATTCATATTCCATATTGTCTTATAAGTATATTATGCAATATAAAATGTTTTGTGCGCAGATAAAACATTTTTATTCGGTTTTTTACGTGTTTACCCCCTACTCTCACATGCTCGCAAATATTGCCTTTTATTTTGCCGAAATGTGTCAAAAATAGCCTTTGGATGCTATAATTGCATCATACGATATAGTACCAAAAGCACGGCCCCAAATTTAAATGCAAAATGCAAACCCGAACGTGAAAATCTCATCTTAGCACACACACTCACACATACACAGAGAGAAAGAGTGAGGCTTATGCTTGCACCCTTAAGCATGGTCGCACGCACGCACGTACAAACTCACCCACGAACACATGTCAGTAGCGATACCGGCAAAAGGGCGATTTCGTTTTTTTAAATATTAATTTCGTGTTATAACACTAGCTGCAGCGTGCAGCTTGATGCATTATTTTGCAGATTTTGGTGAATCCCGCGGATTACTAAATTTTTTCGAGATAAAAAGTAGCCTATTTGCTATTCCAGATGCCTATCCTATGTGCCAAATTTTATTTAAATCCGTTCAGTAGTTTTTGCGTAATTGAGTAACAAACATCCATCTATCCGTCCAAACATTCATACATCCAAACATCTAAACTTTCTCATTTATGATATTAATTAATTAATATCTTATTAATTTTATGATATTAATTATTTAATATGATATTAATTAATTAGTTAATTAATTAATAATAATATAGACAGCAAGCGAACCAATGACTCTCCTGCTGGAAAGAGACAACCATCACCTATAGACACCTAAGATGTAATTAATGCCCGATTAACATGCATTAGACGTAGTTTTTTGAGGAACAGAGTTGATTAGTTTTTGTACTCAATCGGTTCATTAATTTGGAAGGTGTATTAAAAAAATACTGTTTTGCCATAATTTTTTTGAGGTTTTTTCAAAACTTCTCAAAATCTCCTGAGCCGAATCGGTTCAAATTTTCAGGAAGTCTAAGTTGGAATCCAATCGAATGCCATCCACCGTTTTGCGATCGGTAAAGCCGTTCAAAAATTTATGAGATATTTACACACACACATACACACACACATACACACACATATAGTGACATCATCGTGAAAATAGAAAAGGTTCCTTGGACCTCAAAACGTGGACATCTGGTAAAAATACGATTTTGGAAAATCAGGGCAAAGTCAGTAACTTCCGTACATACGTAGCGGGAAGTTAAAAATCTGTAAACCGGTTGGCCCTAAAATTTGAATGAAAACCCGCTAAATTGATCTATTTTAAGTTGAACGAAGCAAAAACTATACCTTAGCCATTATTCAAAAATTAAGTTTGTAAAAATGATAGTATTTAAAGTTTGAAAAGATGTATATTTTCAAAATGATGATTGGTTTTGATCTTTTGAATGGTGTTGAAAGCAATTTTTTGAGTTCTAAATTTTATTTTATTTAGCTACAAAATTAATAGGTTCAATAATTGGAACCCTATATCCTGTTTTTCCGGACCAGCATGGATATGACTTGTTAACTCGCATTTAACTTAACGAGCTGCTCGTCGGAAAGCCCGGTAATCTATTCATGAGAAGGAGTTTATACCAATACGACGTACTGCGTCTCGCGGCCTAGTGGTTAACCTGTCCTCAATAATAAAAAAAAAACGTTATTAGGGTTTTTTCCAGTAAAAATTAGTATCAGCTTACATACTGTTAGAACTACGCTTCTGCAAATGCAAGTTAAGCTGTTAGTCCCGGTTTATCCAAAAAACAAGCAATAAGCATTAAAAATGTTAAAACGCGACGTAGCGTTCACTAATCACCCAAGTCCGCAGACCGACGTATCATGGTCAACCAGGAGATTTTTATATAAACGCCGCAATAAGACCGGTGTAATGATTTTTAATTTTTATTTTAGGTAAGACAACGTATGCAAATCCAAATAAATAGTCTGCAAGAAAATTTCGAATTGGTAGAAATAAGACTTCGAGCTCTTCAAAACCAAGTGTCTGCACTGAAGAACAGTTATTCACTAATTCTATCAGAAGAAGATGAAAATTGTGATGATAAAATTGCAGCGATATGACAATCCCTAAACGCAGGAAGTGTTTTAAATTATTTTTTATGACAATTTATAACATTTTATACATTTAGATATTAGAATGTAATTTATACTATTTTGTTATACTTATTTCAAAAGAAAATGAACAATAAAAAAGAAACTATGGATAAAGTTAAAGAATAAAGATAAATAATTATGATATCCAATCACAGAGATAATTTTACATTAGCAAAAATAAAAAAAAAGTATCTTCACGCCCATATCCCCGAAGGGGTAGGCAGAGGTACAACAAGTGAACCCACGATTAGCCGAAGATACTTGGTCCCATAAATGTGATAGGTGGTAAGCCTATCGCCAACCGGGCACTTTCCAATCCCGGGCAACTTTGAGTTTCTCAGAAAACTGAAATAACACTTTTTTTTAAAGTGCCCGACCCGGGAATCGAACCCGGGACCTCATGTGATCAACTCCAAAGCTGGACCACTAGACCACAGAGGCATTAGCAAAAATTGAAGGTAGAAATATTGGAAAGCCGCGGAATCTTCGTATCTATACATATAATAGAATCGTAGGAAAGTCAAAACTGTACATTGAATATTTTTTTTACTTGGGGTGTGATCTACAATCGATGTCGAAGCCAAAAATATAGTTTTTAGAATTTTTGTCTGTTTGTCTGTATGTATATCCGGTAAACTCAAAAATTACTGCATGGATTTACTTCAAATTTTGCATGAATATTACTAACTGGTCGGGTCAACATATAAGCTACATATTATCACGCTATCACCTACCGGGGAGGAGCTGTGCGGGGTAAACGAAGCCCGCGCAGATGAAGTCGTAGGCAACAGCTAGTTTTTAATAAACAAAGTTTGATATTTTAAAAGTCAAGAATTTAGAATAGAGAAATTAAGGTAAAACTATTCAAAAGTCGAAGAGTTCTTACATATCACTAAAACAAAGATGGAAATAATCAAAAGCCTAGAAATCTTTACATTTTCAAAACATAGAAATATTCAAAAGCCGTGAAATCTTTACATTCTTCAGAACTAGAGATATGTATATTCAAGAGCCAATAAATCTTTATGCAAAATTATACATACTTACTATAGCTATTGAACCGAACACTAAGTCAGAAAATTATATCATCTTATATTACAGAATTACACACTAAAAGTTTTTTGAAGTAGTATGTCCTATATCTCGTCCAATGGAGCTTAATAATTAATTACATTGGGTTCCATTTTCATGCAACGAATTACTAACGAAAGGCTCTCTTAACTCTGACTTCGAACCCACATTTTTCATGTTGTACATTATACGTAGGTCACACTATAAGTTTTGCGTAATTTAAAAAACAACATGTTATAACCAAAATATTATGTTTATTGCTTTTCAAAATAATTTCCTTTACATTTCAAACATTTTTTCATGCGATCGAACCATTTTTTAAAACAAGAGGACCACAAATCTGAAGGTATGTTTTCTACGTGCTGATTGAACGCTATCACTGCCTCTTCGGAGTTGGTAAAAGTAAAACCTCTCATCAAATCTTTGATTTTGGGGAAATTACAGAAATCACAGGGTGCTAGGTCGGGGCTATGCGCAGAGTGAGTGACGAGATGTACTTTTTCGGGAGCTAAAAATGACTTTGTTTTGTTGGCTGTGTGTGAAGAAGCGTTATCATGGTGTAGGAGAATGTGGCTATTGGGTTGTCTTTCGCGAAATTTTTCTAACACCCTGGGTAAACAAATAGTAGAATACCACTCGGCATTAACATTCTTTTGATCTTCAAGTGGAATTGTACAGATAGGACCCGTAGCTGAGAAAAAAAACGTGATCATTTTTTACCAACGTTTCTCGCCTGTTTTGGCCTGTTCTCATTTTCAAACACTCATTCACAAGATTGCTGTTTTTCTTCGGATTCAAAACAATAAATCTACGTTTCGTCTGCTGTGATAATGTCATAAACAGCAATTAGAATGTCCGTGGTCGTACTTTAGTAGCATCTGTGAGCACCATTCCACGCGAGCCCGCTTCTACTCCGCTGTCAGTTCATGAGGAATCCAACGACAACAAAGTTTTCGAACTTTCAACTCTTCATTTAAAATTTTCTGAATTTGGTTTATACCAATTCCCAATAGTCCTCGAATTATCTCATAGGTAATCCGGGGGTTTTCTTCAATTAACCGTTTAACAGTAGCCACATTATTTTCGTTGACGGCAGTTGAAGGCCGCCCTTCACGAAATTCGTCATGTAAAGAAACTCGATCTCTCTCAAATTCAGCAAACCATCGCCTCACGGTGCTCAAACAAGGTGCTTCTCTCCCAAAAGAATTTTGAAGACAAGCGGCACAGTCTTGCGGAGAAAGAGAACTTATAAAACCATAAAAAATCATCACTCTAACATCTTTTTTGACTTAATTCCATTTTCGTTGCGTACGTAGAACTTTGACGTGTGATAAAAAAACAATTGACAAATCATTTTCCGCCAATTGTTTTTTTTATTACTAGGAAAGTTGCAACATTTTAAAAATATAACATTCGAAATTCAAATAGTTCCGATTAGCTAGAAGTGCAAAACTTTTAGTGTGCCCCATGTAATTTATAACAAAAGTTCTTGATAAATTAAAAAAAACGCTTAATGGATTTTCATGAGGTTTTCCTTCATATACAGAATGATTTATGAGGAATTTTCAGTTTTAATTTTTAAAGTTAATTTAAGTAAATATTAATGTAAATTAAATATTATTAAAAGAATATTTCTACCCTGCATAAAATACCTGAGATATTAGTGTTGCGTTCTTTGGGATAAATTATTAGTATTTTTATTAGGTAACTAATATAAACCGAATTCTTTATTTTTTACGTATTATGTCCAAAGCGATGAGTCTGTTCAATATATTGTGATGTAAAGACAAAGGTTTTCTTTAATTTTTAGTGTAACCTTTGAAATAAGGAGATCGATGTTGGGAATTCTTTTACGCATAGAAATCTATTATCGGTAAAATATATATAAAAGACTATATTTTGTTGTGAAAGGATTTCTAGCAAAATTACTGCATGCAAAGCTATTCAATATCGCATTTATGTTTTTATATTAGTTTGCATTGAATTTTGTATAACGACTCACAGCCTTCACTAAAACAGTGTTTGCTCGTTCAAAATGACTGTTAAAGTTAATGCGATCACGAGCGAAGGTAAACTACATAAAATATACTTAGGCCTAAAGGCTCTTGGAAGAGCTTAGAATAAACAAAGCAATTCAAGCAACAAATTTTGTTCTCGTGCTTGACGTCACAACCAAGTTACGTATTTGGAACATTTGTTTTTGATTTTATTAATTGTACATGTATGACGTCAAACGCGATCTTAATGATATGATAAGGGCCAATCTTTTTTTTAATTACTACTTTTTAACTTCCCACTACGTATGTAGATAAGGAAGTTACTGGTGTTACCCCAATTTTCAAAAATCGAGTTTTCACTAGATGTCCACGTTTTGAGGTACTTAGTAGGACTTTTTCCGACTATTTTCACGATGACGTCAGTATGTCTGTATGTATGTATGTGTGTGTGTATGTGTGTATGTAAACATCTCATAACTTTTAAACGGCTGGACTGATCGAAACGCGATTGATGGCATTCGATTGGATTCCGCTCAACTTAGACTTCCTGAAAATTTTAACCGATTCGGTCCAAAAAAATTTGAGAAATTTTGACAAAACACAAAAAAAAATTTTGGCGAAAAAGTATTTTTTTTATTTTACTTCCAGATTTATGTACCGATTGAGTTGTACTCACTAATCAGCTCTATTCCTCAAAAAACTACGTCTTACACACAAATTGCATCTAAATCGGTTTATCCGTTTGGGAATAATCTTTGACGAAATATTTTGAAAAAAGTGTTTTTTCGGCGTAGCTTCGAAAGTTTTCAACCAATATTTTTTTTATTCTACGATATTTAAGTACTAAAAAAACTATGTCGAATGCTGTTTCAAAAATCAAAATCGAATCTAATTCTCAAAATTTATAGCTTTTCAAATATTGAAATTATGTTGTTTTTAGCAAACTTACTTACTTATTTTTTTTAAATAACTTTCAAGTTAATTCACCGATTGAATTAAAAATCTTATCAGCTTTTCTCCTTTGAAAATTGCGTCAAATGCCGTTAATTTAATCAAAATAGGTCAATTTGTTTGGGGTTTATCAATAAAGAAAATTAAAAATAAAATAATTTTGAAATTCCATCGAATTTTTTCAACCTATCAATAGCTAAATATAGCTAGAGGAATATTTTAGATCTCAAAAATTGAGTTGAATGCCACCATGTTTTCAAAATATACAGTTTTTCAAAAATTAATATATAGCCATTTTTAACAAAACAGATGTTTGAAATGAAAATCTATGCTTATACTTTTTACTCTTTTGAGCTTAAAATACCTTGATTTAGTGGGAAGTTTCAGGGATGGCCCGTAGGGTCAACCGTTTACACATTTTTTTGTTTGCATTGTGTTTTTGAGATAGTTTTGAAAAAATTTTTTTAATAATGTTGTGAAGCAAAGATTTGCTAAAAATTTCGTTTGCTTATAATGAACATAAATGAGTATCAAACTAGTACTGTAATCAATACCCTACATTTGACAATTAAAGTGGTGCATGAGAGAATACCTATGGGCAATGGCCAGATTCTGCCCTTGTATTAAATATTAATAACTGCCTTTTTTTAATTAAAACAGCGTAATCGGTTTTTACAATTTTATATTTTCTTTTACATTGTCTAATGTAACCAAAATCCTTATTCATTGTAATTTTAACATTCTATCTTTTAATTCTATCTATCTTTGAAAGTTATTTTAAATTTAAATATAATATAAATTAACAAATACATGTACCTTAAATTGCTTATGCACGTTCTGCAGTATTCAAATATTATCTTACTTTTAAACGGAGGCCAGTGTGTGTTACACTGATCGATGCAGGAGACTGAATGCCCGAGTTTTCAACCCGTCTTACCCGCCATTGTTGTTTTCGTGCAAGCTCTGTGTTACCAGAGTAAATCATTTTAATTCGCACAACAACGATGTCGGGCAAAATCCTGCTTTATTAAATAAAAACCTAACACTCGACCATCCTGACCTCGTGCATGTCCTCATGCACGCTCGTTTTTCAAAACCTAACACTTGGCCTCCTCAATGTTTTAGTTTCTCATTTATTTTATTTTATTTATTACATTGAATAGAACATTTTAATTCTTAAAAGAAAGGTTCAATGTTCTGCTATATGTTGTCCACTAGTACAAGTTATTTACATACTACTAATTACTAGTGATTAAAACCATACATCTAAACCTAATACATTATAACAATTAATAATCAATAATTACAATTGACCAATAATTAAAATTGAATTATAAAATAAACAAAACATATTAAACATACAAGAATGCTAATTACAATGTTTTTAACGTAATATTTTTTTTACGTATTTGGGCACTAATAATTATGAGTGACTAAAACCATACGTATGAACCTAATATGTTATAACAATTTAATAATCGATCAAATAAATAATCAATCAAATTATATCAATTGAACTATGTTAAGCGAAAAATATCTAAATATGTCTACACTTACAAAAATCCTTTTTTTGGCTTACATCTAATATTTTCTTCAATAAAGTTCGACTGATTTCTACTCAGCGGGGAGATTTGCAAGAATGATAATTACTATGTTTTAATGCAATAATTGCACTACATATTTGTATGCTAATAATTACTAGCGACTGAAAACCATACATATAAACCTAATAAATTATAGCAGTTAAATAGTCGATAATTGCGATTGATCAATAATTACGTTTGAACTATAACGTTAAACGAAAAATATCTTAAATATATGACTATACTTACATCCACATTATTTCTTATATCGATATCTACTTAACAGAGCTATTAGTCATTACAATGTTTTTATACCATATATAGATTACACCTTTTATGGTTCCCTGTTTATATGAAAAAAAATATTCTTTGAATGAATAAAGCAAATTTTCGAAAAACCACATACAAATTTCTTTGATGAAAGTTGTTTGTTTTTAATATCTAAGTGTTTACTGTTAGATAGAACTATTTTATTTCTTTATTATCTTTGCCTTACAATGTTGTTTGGAGAATGCACTAAAACATTGCATATTCATAACCATTTCCATAGTCATTTATTTAGCTATCATAATTATATTTGTTTACAAATATTACCTCATGAAAATCTACATAAAGCAGGTTTACAATTAATAATTAAACCAATATAGGATTACAATCGATCTACACTTAAGTTTAAAACAATTTCATTTTGTTTTCTTGCATAAATTGAAACATATTTTAATTAAATTTAAGTTCTTTCAAAACTCGTTAATAACAAAGTTCTAATACGTCACTGATTGTAAATTAAATTAGGTTGAATTTTAATACATATACAAAAAATATCATTCAACAGTGCAATAAAATGATGTAAAACAAAGTCAATAAAAGTGTCTGTACTATATTACAAATTTTCATATTATTAATAAAATAAATAATATTTTTCTTTATAATTCAAGGTTCTCGTATTCTCTAGTAAGCAAGAACTTTATGTAACAACAGACTAAGTAAACCATGTGAAAGTAAAAAGAAGTAAGAGTTCAAAGCGATACAGTAACACCATATTTTAAATTATTGATTCCTTTTATGTTACAAAACTGGTGTTTTAACATATTTTTTTTCCAAATTGTTCTGACATTTACTGGTATTTCTCGATGTAAAATAATTTCATTATAAATTTTAATGCTTACCAAATAACTCAAACAATCGATATGTATGTATTTTATTTCTTTTATTATTTTGCTACATACATCAGAATCTCCTTAGATAAAATTGGCAGATTCCAGAACATACATATCCGATAAGACCAATCATTACATAGTATAAAACAAAGTCGCTTTCTCTGTCTGTCCCTATGTCCTTATGTCCCTATGTATGCTTAAATCTTTAAAACTACGCAACGGATTATGATGCGGTTTTTTTGATAGACAAGACTGATTCTTGGGGAAGGTTTTGGTATATAAACCTTTCCGATATTCTCACGGGAACAAAAGCTACGCGGGTGAAAACCGCGGGCAGGTCGCTAGTATTATAATAAAAATAAATATATAAATTTTGTCACATTTATTTTTAATATAATTCTATTCTTTAATTCTAAACTCAGCAAAATCAACTGATCGTGTCCTTTATTATCATATATACAATTTATTAAAATATATAGATATAGTTTTCCCAGTCCCATCATAACTATCCAATACATATATCCAATTTAACCCAAGAACTATATTTTTTTTTTCAAATTAAATAATATTCATATATTACAATCAACCCTATTAATCAAATAAATAAATTTCTATTTATTTATTCATACCTGTATAATATACTATTGCGACTCCACCGACCCACGACCGTTTTTTTGTTAGTGGAGAGTTTCTTTTTGACAACCAAAACAATATGTAGTATCATACATATCGATAATCTATACATATAATAAAAGCGTAAGAAAATTAAAACTGTACATTGAATATTTTTTTAAAAGACTTGGGGCGTGATCTACAATCGACATAGAAGCCAAAAATATAGTATTTTGAATTTTTGTCTGTTTGTCTGTATGTATGTCCAGGGTAAACTCAAAAGTACTGCATGGATTTACTTCAAATTTTGCATGAATATTACTAATAGGACGGATCAACATATAGGTTACATATCACGCTATCACCTACGGGAGTGAGGCTGTGCGGAGTAAACGAAGTCCGCGCGGACTAAGTCGCTGGTAACAGCTAGTCTTTAAATAAAATAATCTATCCATCCATCCCTAACACTGCTATAACCCTCCTGGATTTTACTACTGTAACTATGGTACATTCCCCAATCATAATATATTATTGTGGCTTCCGACTCACAACAATATATTTAATCCTCTGTCTATGGTTTTGGTGCAAATCATTTTTCACAACCGAAACCATAGTAAATACATATCAGAAATATCCATAATATTGTAGTGAACCTCCCGAGTTTCACCACTGTAACCAAAATATCATAAAAATGTTATCATAATAATCGTGTTCGCCCTGAATCACGACCACTTCTCCCATTAAGTATTTTTATATATACGTGTAACCAATAAAATCCATGAATTCATAGTAAATAAACATTAAATTACCCTTTATAGGTTTCCGAAGTAAACTAGGAACCCTTATACTTTCGCTATGTTTTCATTTTCATTGAATTAGTATTCATCAACTTTATCATATCATATTGGTTCATTATCTAGTAACATTTGAAAGAATTTTATGTGAAGTATAAAAGTCCTTATTATTCTTGCCACTCTAATGGAACATAATTTTCGTGATTTCCATTAGATCTCTCTCGCTAAAGCGTGGAGGAAAAACTGCTATCTCAATTGTAAAGTTCCATGTGTTTAATCTGATGCATTAATATGCAAATTGCAAACTTATTGTTATCGTTGCAAACATATTACCTTATGACAGTTAAGTTGGTGTTATATATAGTCTAGCTATTCTCTAATTTTCTTCAGGTATAAAGTGCAAAAGATCGCATTGACCAATTGAATAACTCATATTGCATCCGAAGGGTCTTACCGATAATCTAATTAGTGCTGTTCATACCTGATGAATCCGATTTCCCTTCATCGTTACTTGGACTTTGCACTACCGAATTTTAAAATTCGAGCGAGCGAGATTAAGTCACAGTACTTATACATATAACAAATTTGTAACCAGTTAAGCATTTTACTACAGAAAAATATCATGTTCCCGATGCCTTAAATTTAATAGTGCCCGTATTATCCCTTTTTTATTTTTATCCCTTTTTTATTTATTACTATCCCTTTTTTTTATATTTCAATCGACGAAATTTTTCCTTCCTATACAGCTATATTTTCATACAATCGTTGAGCCTAATATAAGTTATGTTATCTATTACATAATAGATTTAATTATTATTTCTATCTGTTATTCTTGATATCATCTGAAAGATATGAGGTTTCCTAAATACTATGCATTTCGAAATGCCGCCAAAAAAAATTTAGTTTTCAATGAATTAATTGGTGAAGGTTGTTCGAACTAACATATAAAAATCAATTCCTGTTCGTTAGTCTCGCTAAAACTCGAAAACGGCTGAACCAATTTGGCTAATTTTGGTTTTGAATTAATCGTTGAAGTCCAGGAAAGGTTTAAAAGGTGAGAAAATATACATTAAAAAAAAATAGAATAGTATTAAAAAAAACAGAACAACGTTTTCCCGGGTTAGCTAGTCTATAATATAATTAGTATACTGGGTATTTGGGAGTTCACGTGAGATATTCTTACTTCCGGTTGATATCATGTACTACACAGACATTTATAACAACAGGCTGCCATACCATCTTGTTATACGAGAGACAAATTCAGTATTGATAAATGTTGAAAACAGAATATTGCAATCAGTTTTAATTCTATACAGTAGGCCCAGGACATATACTCTGTATTTTGGGTTTAGTAAAACAATTAACTGCCAATGCCTACAAATAAAAACCTATATTTTTTCCATATATATTTTTACGATGTTTAACACTAAAGAAAACTACTAGATGGCAAGGCTTTAAATCACACCATCTCAGGAGCAATATACCATCGTTGCTTAGTTTACTCCCATCTACAAGTAGTTCAATTTGTACCGCTGGGTCATACATAGGCAATAGTAGCTCAGATAATTTGTTTTTCAAATTGCTCATCCACTTGTGCCATTCCTTTTCATAATTATATTAAGAAGACAAGATAAAGTTGTGCAATTTCCTATAAGTATTCCAAGAATTCAACGAGACGTATAATTGCCAAAAACATTGTATGCATTGTAACCTAATTTCGTACTAATTGAATCACGAGTGAAATTGTTTTTAAGACAAATATTTAAAATGCGATGCGCAGAGAACCTACTTATGATAATAATTATAGTTTTCTGTCAGTAATTTCAAATATTAGAATTATCACTCAACTAATCAACCTTAAAAGAAATAAATATTTTGTAACTATAATAACAATATTTTAATAAATCAAAAGTCAAATTTGCCTGTACTATTATTTCAAAATTTTCTTTATCGTATGTAAACATCACCGATTGTATCAAATTTTGAATCTGACTCATAAAGATAGCTATACTGACTTAGATATTGTAGTAGACTTAAAAGTAAATTAATCAGTCAGCTGAACTTTTATACTCTGAGCCGAACTCAGACTGGGCTGTAAATAATACCAGGTCAGACCAGGACTAAAATCAGTACACATGATACATTGGAACCTATAGATTCTAAAATGTACTTGACATTGCCAATCATCCACGTACTCAGTACCTATGTAGTAAAATTTATTTATGTGTAATAGCGTTCACGGAAGTCATTAGGGCAGACGAAAAAATATAACTATTGCACAGGTGTGCTTCAGCCAAAGTTACAATATTCAAAAAATATTAGTTTTTACCCCTTAAACTATATATACCTTCAATGTAATATGCGACATCACTAAACCGATATTCCAAGGTACCCCTTTTTTGAAAATCATTTTTATAGCAGCACTTAAAATTGACTACTATAATTATTACCCCATTACAAAGTTAAACAGGAATATTTAAAAATAAATCCGATTATTCTAGGTTCAGCCAAGTAATTTTTTTTTTGTGAAATTGTTACTAAAAGAACATTTGTTTCCATTACTTATTTTTTTTTTAATATCGTAAGACGAATGACTTTCCAGATATAACCAGAATCGTCATCTACTCCATCACAGAAAAACGGCACTAACACTTAATGCATGATTTTCACATTTATTTAACCCTCCAGCTGTTTTTGTCTTCTATATTAAATTATGCCAATCTACGGAGCATCTTAATTTTAAATAAAACATTCATTTAATATCTTAAATCAAACGTAATATATGCGGTGGTCATAAAAACGGATACTGCGCGGTGATGAATTGCCTAACAGTTCACAGCTTCACAGCCATCTTGTTGGGAAATCTAATTATGTTTCCTAATAATCCTCTTTGCTGAAGTATCAAAGTAAGTTCGTTTCCTGGTGAATTTGCAAAGTAGTGTTACCTGTCGTATCAAACTCCACTCATACTCGGTCATCCGTAGTAAAAGACGTTCTGCTTACACGAGGAAGACGGGCTTCGTTGACGGCAAGGCACTTATTATTTCATTCTCTCGTTACCACGTGACCGCTCCAGTGTTACGAGTGATTTTTCAAGTATTTAACTTATCTGAAACTTGAAACGACAAAGAATAGTATACTCTTCGTACCTACATATCTAACAACGTGCTTTTTTTTTAAAGACCAAAAACGCAAGAAAAATAAAGGAAAATAAATTAACTGTTAAATTTTATCGATTTTAAAGTAATATTTGGTACTTTAAAATATAGAAAGGTTACAAAGGTGTTACGTATTTTGAAATAGTCTACCGGTAATGCCAGTGTGCAAAAATTATAATAAGTCTACTTTTTATTAACCAAAAAAACATGTTATATGAAATGAGACTCACAAAATATAGAATATCGATATGAGAGAATGTCACTAATTAATATTTGATAATCTAGTTATATAATGTAACCTTTGATTTGTGTAAACTGTGGGTAGACCACTTCTGAAATGTAATCAATACCCTACATTTGACAATTAAAGTGGTGCATGAGAGAATACCTATGGGCAATGGCCAGATTCTGCCCTTGTATTAAATATTAATAACTGCCTTTTTTTAATTAAAACAGCGTAATCGGTTTTTACAATTTTATATTTTCTTTTACATTGTCTAATGTAACCAAAATCCTTATTCATTGTAATTTTAACATTCTATCTTTTAATTCTATCTATCTTTGAAAGTTATTTTAAATTTAAATATAATATAAATTAACAAATACATGTACCTTAAATTGCTTATGCACGTTCTGCAGTATTCAAATATTATCTTACTTTTAAACGGAGGCCAGTGTGTGTTACACTGATCGATGCAGGAGACTGAATGCCCGAGTTTTCAACCCGTCTTACCCGCCATTGTTGTTTTCGTGCAAGCTCTGTGTTACCAGAGTAAATCATTTTAATTCGCACAACAACGATGTCGGGCAAAATCCTGCTTTATTAAATAAAAACCTAACAGTACCATCACGCTCGGTTCTTCCTGGATAGGTAGCGTAAACTAAACGTCTACAGACTTTCTAGTTCATCATGATACACCGGTTTGTCGGTGGCGAGATGAGTGATAATCCCAGTCGCTGCATTTTACCGAACTAATAGCAATTGTCGATTATTTCTAGCGATATACGGGAAGGACCGCTTTATGTGGTCATCCGAGGTACGGGGGTGGTAACACACCACCCGCCAGACTCCGACTGACATTTTGGATATTGGAATTGTTTTTGCCTTACCCGGGGATCGAACCCGGGACTTCAGGATCCGAATAGGCTGCCCCCTAGATCGTGAGACAGTCAAAATAATATCATTTAGAAACATATTTCCGTGTTGCTCCCGGGCTCCGTTGAAGAATAGGCAAATTGCTGCTCTCCTAGGCAGGTCGTAAAAGGTCTTAACCCCCCCCCACCCCCTTTCCCTTTATCCACGGGAGGCGTGGCTTGGTTCGCCTACTCTGCGTATACTATCTCTATGGATTTTAAAAGGCTCAATAGCGACGTCGTGTAATGAAAACATATTTATTAAGTTGGGCTTAATATATTATATTTGATCGATAAAGGTTATATACAGAATAAGTAACTCTTTTATGGGGCAATGTATACGCTTTTACAATAAACTTCCCGAAACTATAAGAGATCTACCAGTTAATAAATTTAAAAAATGTGTTACAACAATATGTTAAAACAATGATATTAAAAAATCTCAGATTATTTAGAATTTGCTCCTCATACCGATCTCATACATATTTTTTGTAATATTGTGATTTGCAAAAAAAATAGATATGAAAAAAAGACAAGCCCGCTGAATTTTTTCCGCCGGATCTTCTCAGTGTGTGGCCGCGTTTCCGATCTATAAAAAAATATGTTGACGTGTCAAAATAACTTTTATTTTTATTGAATAAAGCACTTCTAAATTCTGATTTCTGATTATATGATTGAAGATGAAGCGGTCATCTATTTTTATTTCGGTGTTTAAATTTTCTAATTTTCTGTCATTATTTCCAGTATTGTTTCCCTACTTTTACTAACTACAATCATTAAAAAATGTAGCAAAACTCTTCCAGCCATTTGCAAGTGATTTTTACATGCAAAATAAGATATTCATCTTCACGACAGATCACTTTCAGGAACTTATGCTAACAGATTTCAGTGCACCATGATTGCATCAAGAGTAGGTACATCACATCCTCCAGATTTGCCTTGCGTCTTCGAAGTCCATCATCCATGACTATCGTCATTATATTAATGATAATATGGAAGTTTTGGTCTTCCAAGGCGCATACATCCATTCATATTCGCATTGTATATCTGTTTTGTAAATTTGTTGTTTGAAATTTATTCGAATAAATTGAGCATGTTCTTTTTTATTTTACATCTACACGCATATTTTCTTGTCACCTAAATAAATGGTGAAAAACATAGGCAAAATATACTTGTATTTAAAAAAAACAGATGAAAATTACACGAATTGATCTAACATCAAAGAAAGAAAATTATTCGAATACAATAGGGGTGTTAGTCAATGATACTAATATGTTTAGAAACACATCAAAATAAATATGCATTTAAAATACACCCAAAGCTAGAAATACAAACATCTATTAATGCGTGTCTTACTCACACAAACGCTTGTCCCGGTCGGGAATTGAAAACGGGGCCCATTAATAACGCAGCCAGAGGCGTTCCTAACAAGGATTTTTCCGTCAATTTATCACTTTGATCTTGATATCTACTTTTTAACTCCCCGACGAAGGATGTTATAACTATGGCCGCTTTGTGTGTCTGTGTCTGACTGTGGCACCGTAGCTCTTAAACAGGTGAACCGAATTAGATACGGTTTTTATTCGAAAGCTTGCTTACTAGCGGTGGTTCTTAGACATGTTTTATCAAATTGGTTCAGCCGTTTCAAGGTAATCAGCTCTTTTCTCCTTAATGAAAGGAATTGAGCAACTTGTACACAAGCCTGATCGATACGAAATTTATTGTTCTGTTACTCCAATTATAATGCAATGACATTGTAAATTTGTCCTGAAGCATAGTATTTCTATTCGAAGACCATCGGCTCTTTTCATGTTTTTCTATGCAAATGAGACAAGAAGTTGGCCTTATCATAAAGGAATGTGTTAGGGGTTTTTAAATTTTAAATAAAGAGTTATTATTTAATAAAAACTACGGAATGACAGAACTCATTCGTCTGAGAGGACGTATGGACATATTATGTACACCAATACTTCAGGCACTGTACGTGACATTTAGGACCGCTCTTAGGACTTGGGCGTTCGTAGGTTCCAAATTCAATTTCAAGTTTGTGTCCTCTTCATGTTGCACGCGTTTAAAAATTCTTCGGAAATTGTTGATATCGCTTAACTAGAATTATTTGCACTTGGCTTGAGGAATGAACTTTTGAGGACTGAGAAAAGAGGTGGAAAATTGAACTTTTTAATTATTTCTAGTTCGTACTAGTGAAAAGTGAAAAGTAACAAGTGAAAAGTACCCCCTCGTGGGGGTACTTTTCACTTGTTAGGTTTTTACATAATAATATATGATGAACATTTGATATTAATGCAGAAGGAAAAGGCAAAGGTGGTTCTTTTCAACAATTTCTAATAATCCTTCAAATTCAAGTTTAGGATCGTTTAGTTCATTTGAACATGTTAAATAGACAATTATTTACTTGTGTACAAGACTAACGTTTAATGCAGAAAAGAACGGTAATTCTTCAATCATTACTTATTTTGGGTTACGTTAATGACACTTCGCGATTAAGGTCTAATGATTAAGACAGGACGCAGAAGGTGTGTATTTGGGTTTAAGACTGCTTAAAGTATAGCGTTGAGTATTTAGTCCGGGTTCCCTTTGAAGAATAGACCATCTGCCGATCTGCTAGGCATTTCGTAAGAGGCGAACGATTTTTTTTATGGAATAGGGGGCAAACGGGCAAGAGGCTCACCTGATAGTAAGTGATCACCGTCGCCCATGAACAACTGCAACACCGGAGGTACTGCAGGTGCGTTGTTGGCCTTTAAGGAATGAGTACAACTACATCAATGAGTACAATCGCGACTACAAGGCGGTAGAGTTCTACATTGTCTCGTCCGGGTATTTGGTACCACTGCTTTACCTATTCCTGCCACAATAACGTCAATGCTTGTCATTGTCGGTTTGGAAATGAGTAGACTTATGCATGTGACATTTCCATGCCGCGCACAGATAGCAACGCCCCATTAACATATTTGGTGTCTCTATACGATGGTTTCTCTTTCCATCAGCAGAGCCATGTGCTTGGTTGCTATTTAATGATATAATAATTTTAAATTATTGTAACAGCGACAATCAGAATTATTGGTCTAATCTGTTTTCGGAAATTAGCTGGAAATGACAGACAGACAGATAAATAACCTTTATATTTACTGATTAGGCTTTTTTTGTAAAAGTTAAATTATTTTGAAACGCTATTCAGTATTTATTGTGTTGTTTGTTATGTTGTATAAGTTCTGCATATATAATGTAAATCCATAACTGGCCGTAAGTCCAAGTTACTCTTTGTATGTAGGTATTTTGTTGTTAAGCGCTGTGGATTTTGTTAAAGAAATAAATAAATAAAAAGACAAGCTAGAAACCAAGCAACGGATATGATATGAGAGAAAGGATAAGGAGTTTGTATGAAAGATAAAAATTTGTATAAAACTTGCGTAAACCGCTTGCGCTTGCGTACTAAAGTAGTTTTATTTTTCATTACTTGTACAAAGAACTAGAAAATTATTGTAACCCAATTCTGAATCTTGAGATCCCAACATTTGTTAAGAAATTGTGCAATATTTGTAGCTGTGCTGTCTTCTAATGTCGTATGCCACGGAGCACTTTGTGTCGCTCTAATTTATCGATGTAGCAGATTGAATAACAACTTGTGAATTTTATTAGATTAGTCTAAAAACGTGGGGTGCAACAAAGTCAGCATAACTATTGCATTATTAAAGACTTGTTTAGAAAAATGTGTTTTCAGATCCTCTACACTGTTCCTTCTGCATATCAATAACATTATGCGAATTCGCAACATACATGGTGCTACATACTCCAGCCGTAGCGATATTTCTCGGGAACTCGTCGAAGAGTGCCGAAACAAGCTTGTGTCTGAAGTTGAGAATCGACTAACCGATGTCTTGGTATGAGGTCGTCAAGACCTGGTCGCTTTTAACCTTAAGCTAAGGTAAGCTTTGCATGTTTTCCGCTTAAAAGACACCCTTTGTCGTGTCATCTCGATTTGGGGATACTCTCCTGACAACCTCAGCAAGTGTCGGGATTCTGGGTGTCGACATATCGAATTACGTTCAGTTTTGCCGTCAATTGGAAGGTAAGGCTAAACTAGCCTTCAAAAAGCTCAGTGTGCTCAGCAGAGCGAGACAGTACTTCTTACGGGTCCATCGCTTTCAACTTTTTAAGGCTCAAATTCGGCCTCACATGAAGTACTGTACTCATCTCTGGTCCGGAGCTCTTCAGTACCAGCTTCTTCCTCTTTATTGCATTCAGCGTAGAGCGGTATGAATCGTTGACGACCAGGCTATTTTGAAACGGCTTGTCTTTTTGGCTTTGCGCAGAGATATTGGTTCACTCTGTATCTTTTATCGTATTTTTCATGGGGAGTGTTCCGACGAGTTATTTGGATTAATTCCTGCCGGCGAATTCCATCATTGGACATCGCGTCAAAATTTGAAATTCCATCCTCACCATCTCGATGTATGGAAATCCACACTTGCCGAGAGAAACGCACAGTTTTCTCTCGGCAAGTTTTGCCTCGCACTACTTTGTTGGGGAATCAGATGGGAATCAGTTACAAAATAACAAAAACATTAGGGATGTTTCCAAAGGAATACGACTTGGGGGACAAGAAAAGATATTTCTAATTCTTAAAAGTCCGGCAACGCAACTGCAAGACCTCTGGTATTGTTGATGTCCATGGGGAGAAGTGATCACTTACCATCAGCTGCACCTCCTGCTCGTTTGCCCCCTCTTCTATAAAAAAGATGTAAGGTTAATAGAACAGATATACCATGCGAATGTGGAAGGATGTAGGTATCAAAGGTAAAACCAAGACCGTACCATAATCAGATTGATCGAGTACAGTCTGAAGGTGGTGTCAACAGTCTTAGCAACAAGAAAAGAGAGTAATCAATGTGTAGAAAGCGAGGCAGTGTGCAAAGATGTGATGTATGGCACTTGATTCTCTCTGCCGCCCCGCAAGGGATCTGGCGTGAAGATATGTGTGTATGTATGTATGTATGTTTGCATGTATGTATATGTGTTGTTTTAAATGCCGAATTAAAAAAAATCCATAAAAACTATTCTGGATAGAGACACCCCACGGAGTAAATGGGGGCGACTTCTTGTGACGTTTTTTACACATCAAGCTTAGCTAAATTTTACACTCACACAAATACGTCAATGTATGCACACAGTACGCCAACAATAAAAATTCAAATTTAATTAGAGTTGACCTCGATGCTCGAATATCGATAGTTTAATTTACGGTACTAAGTACTAAATATCGAGTTAATCGACAGTGTCCGATAATTTATATAGTCAATAATCCTAACGACGGTATCAATATTATTGATATTTTATTAGAGTTGGAATATATCTCTTATGCTGGAGCCGCACTTGCGTCTATCATCACAAAGCTTCGTGCAATGACACGATAAATGTATAGGTCACATCTGCATTTATCGTGCCATTGCATGAAGCTTTGTGACGATAGACGATAGTGTGGCTCCGGCATTATAATAAATTTTTAGTCTGATAAATTTGTTGTAAGCTTGTAATTATGAAAAAATAAAAGACAAGCCCGCTGAGTTTCTTCCGCCGGATCTCGGTATGTGGCCGCGTTAAAGTAGTAAATAAAATACCTAATTACCTATATTTATCTACTGTTTGTGTTTTTCAAATTTGCAAAAGGCTACCGATGATAGTTGTTTTTAACTTTTTTTAAATATTTGAGTTACACAAACCTAATGCGAGGTAATTGTTTTTAACTTTTTTTAAATATTTGAGTTACACAAACCTAATAATATAAAATTATAAGCGAAGTGTGACATCGACAAGCACAAATTGTCTATACATGCCCTATAAATCTCGTAAAATTGCACTCGTACCAATAACCACGATAGTCGGTACCACGAGAAAAGTTCATATCTATCGCTGAAGGTTCATTGCACGTCACACGCGTACACAACTCCAGTTATTAGTAAGTAGTGTACATCAATCTTGTAGCTTTAACGGAGTCTGTAATTTGCCATACTTTTGACAGTGATTTGAGCGTTTGCTCACATGGCCGGCTACATTTTCATTGCCAAACACCATATCTATTAGTATTCATGTGGTCATTGTTTATTCATGTGTGGTGATGATTTTTTTTGGTATCCCATAAAATAAAATAAAAATAAAAAATATCTTCGCTTTTGACATTTTATTCAGTTCTGAAGTTTAAATATATGAATGTAAAAATAATACTGTTCTTGTTTGTGCGAATAGCTATCATTAAATAATCTAAGGTCGTTAAACTCGTGAGCTGAATTGACAGATAAAACTGTCCTAGATTTTCATTGTATTCTAAAAGAGTGAAAAGGTACCTTCTTCGGAAACGCATTCTATCTTAGGCCACATCTTAGCGTACCATCAGGCGAGAGCGTGGTCAAGCGGCTCCCTATCAACAACAAAAAAAAGTTATTTTTGTTTTTAGGGTTCCGTACCTAAAATGTAAAACGGGACCTTATTACTAAGCCTCCGCTGTCTGTCTGTTCATTTGTCTGTCAGTAGGCTGTATCTCGTAAACAAATCTATACATACAATAAAATCGTAGCAAAGTCATGTATGTCCGGGGTAAACTCAAAAAGTACTGCATGGATTTACTTCAAATTTTTGCATGAATATTACTAATAGGTCGGGTCAACATATAGGCTACATATTATCACGCTATCACCTACGGGGGAGATGCTGTGCGGAGTAAACAAAGTCCGCGCGGACGAAGTCGTGGGCAACAGCTAGTACCTACTAAAAATAAAAAAAGAAATGAATATATAAAGGGGGTCTCCATTAATAAACGTGTTTTTTTGTATTTTTTAAAGATGATGGTACGGAAACCTCCGTGCGCGAGTACGACTCGCACTTGGCCGGTTTTTTAAAATCATATATTAACATCTATTAGTATTATTTTACTTCATAGAGTAGCAACAAGCAGATGATTCTCCTGATCGAAAGGGGTAACTATATCGCATATATACACCAGTTGATCGTGTTGTATATGCAATCTATATGTATAACGGGGTCCTGATTGCCATGCGTATGTTTACTGTCTACCTCACCCCCGAAACGAGACAGCGATAGCCACAAATGCTATTGCGGTAAAATAGGTAGATGGTGGTACCAAACCCGGTATAATGTGCCTTTCCCTCGCCTTTTAGGAAACCAGTTGATCTTTTTTCCAATATGTTTGAAATTAAAAACTATGGTTCTAAATCAAAATTGAAAAAAATATTTTATTCAAATAAACCTTATGGACATTTTTGACGAAGCGACATACCGTATCCGCAATGTACTAACCGATCCCGACGATCCCATAACGGTGGCTATCGCCACCAATCCTTTACAAAACACACACACTACACAAATACACCGTCGTCGCCAGCGGTCTCAACGGCGACGAAGACTCCTATTCCGCCCCGCACCTAGCGCGGAGCGTAATGCCACTACTCCTCCCCTCCAATATTAGTCAAAACAACGCACAAAGCCAAGGTTCGGTCTCGCAGGAGACAACCCTTAGCGCGGGCGTTTATTGTCCAAATTTTAATTGAAACTCTGGCTGAGGACTCTGCTCGCCCAAAAAGCCCGGTTACGCAATAATGACCCTCAAGGTCAACTGTAATAGTCATTTCGAAAAAAAAGGACATACCGTATCCGAAAGCGGACACTCACTTAGAAAGTCATACGAAAGAAACTTAACGGGCTTGTTTTTTTTCTATTATTTTTTATATTATGATAAATATGTTAAAATATTTCAAGGTTTTTTTCATATTACAAAAAAATATAAGAGGTTGGTATGAGGAGCAATTATACCCAGGATTATTTATATTCTAATTATTTTTAGATTTTATAATACCCTTTTTTACACAGTTTTATTTAACATATTTTTTAAATTTGTTAATTGGTAGATCTATTAAATCACCAGGAAGTTAATTATAATCTAAGCAAAATTACATTTATAGATCTGCTTTTAAATCATTTTAGAATATAATAAACATAAAAAATTATAAGGCACACCAAATGACCAATTACTTGAAACTAGTTAATTTAACCTTGATTTATTAATAAGACAGCGCGTCTTAAATTTGAAAAAATATCTAGTTAAGACTAGCACTAATATTGCTTGAACAGTAGGTATTACTTATTTTTTTATTTTCCAAATGACTATTACAGTTGACCTTTTGGTTGTTACTGCGTCACCGGACTTTTTGGGCGAGCAGAGTGCTCAACCAGAGTTTTAGCTAAAATTTGGGCTAACAATGCCCGCGCTAAGGGGTGTTTCCTTTGAGACCGGACCTCGGCTTAGTGCGCCGTTCGGACTAAAAGTGGAGGGAGGAATCGTGGCAGTGCGCCCCGCGTTGCGCGCGGGGCGATAGAGAAGTCTTCGTCGTCGGGACCGGTGACGACGGTATCGTCTTGTGTGAGTATATATGTCAGGATCGTCATCGGGATAGGAAAATACGTGGCGAGATCTCCTGAACCTGTCTATCACGTTCGCGCCGGCTACGGTTTCATAGACCGCCGTGGCTGTGGTTAATGGGTTAGAGTGGTTAGTTGCTTTATCGAAATAACGTTTGGCTAGTTCCTTCATGTGCATGATGGATGGGAGCTCTAGGTTCCAGTGAAGATCTGTGTTGCGTACGTACCTACCATGAGCAACCGGTAGCCATACGCATGAACATATTTTGAACGGCCTGTAGATGGTATATTAGTAGGAGTGACGTGAGGAAATGCTACGCTCGCGTACGTCACAATGGATCTTATACACGTTTTGTAAAGTGTCACTTTATTTACAGGTGGCTATAATACCGAAATTCAGTAACCGATTTCGGTATTATAGCCGCCATGTTGTGATTTTGTTAAATGTCATTCTGCTGCCAGATTTATATACAATGTCGTAGCCAGATCGCAGAATTGCCTGTATAATGAAATGCTCGAGATTTTCATGAAGTGATGGCATTTCCATTGGACACATGATGATCTTTCTTGATCAGATCAATGATAAGAAATAGATATGGTTAACTAAACGCCCGTGTTGGTCCCGGGCTCCTTTGAAAAATAGGCCAACTGCCGTTCTGCCAGGTAGTTCGTAAAAGGCGACCGATTGGCTTTGCGAGTCACTACCATCGTGACTACTAGGTGGTAGAGTTCTGCATTGTCACTTCTTGTCTTAAATGAAAGGAATGTGACAGCATACTATTTAGGATTGTCCTAAGCTGAGACAATGTTAGTGCAATTGGCCATAAGTATCTTCGGCTAATCTTGGGTGCACTGGTTGTACCTCTGCCTACCTCTTCGGGGATACGGGCGTGAAGGTACTATGTATAAACAAATACAAGCAATGAACACGGAACACAGAGAAAAAGTGGAAATACAAATAATAAATACAAATAATAAACGTCCAAAAGATGGTATAGTGTTTGTCTGTGATTTCAGAATAACTAGGTTTTATCACGCTATGGCGGATCCAGGGGGATCATGGATGTCATGAGCCCCTCCCTCGCTAGAGGTCTAGTGTATAGATTTATTAGAATTAGATAAGGATTAGAGCCTATCATGACTGAACCTTAAATATGTGACCCCCCCTGAACCGAAGACTGCATCGGCCCTTGTATATGTGACCCCCCTGAACCGAAATCTGGATCCGTCCTTGTTATTAAGCGCAGGATGTTATTTTTTTATATCATAAGATAGCAAACAAGCAGATGGGTCTCCTGATGGAAAGAGTCAGCCATAGCCTATAGACACCAAAGATATTAATGGTACGTTGTTATCTTAGGGCGAGGTCTAATGCCACATGCGTAAGTTTACCGGCTACCTTACCCTGCAAATCGGAACACAACAGTGACAAGCACTGACGCAGCCTATTTGCGGCAGGAATAGGTAAGGCGGTGGTACCAGACCCGGGCGAGACAATGCAGAACTGCACCACCTCGATGTTAGTGACTCGCATAGCCAATCGGTCGCCTTTTATGACCTGCCTGGCAGAACGACAGTTGGTCTATTCTTCAAAGAAGCCCGGAACCAACACGGGGAGAATAACAATAGCAATATCTAAACAACCATTTTTAAAATTTCTGTCTGTCTTTCATTTTGTTTGTACGGGGTAATCTCTTTAACGGCTGGATTTTGATAGAACTTTCACTAAAACAGAGGAGTTGATAGGACAGGACATAGGCTACGTTTTACCCGAATGAGTAAAATGAAGTAATGGTTTTGGATTACGCGAGCGAAGTCGTAGAGAGTTCCATGCGTGACTTTCCAAAAGAACAATTTTAAAAATTTACAAAAACTAGCGATCGCACTGTGATCGAAATTCGACCTAAGACTAAATAATAAAACTCTTCTAAGTTTGACAACAGATTTTAGTCTTAAACATGTGTATACATGTGTGTATGTTATTCTGGTTCCGTACCATCATAGCACAAAAATACGAAAAAACACTTTTATTGTATGGAGACCCTCATTAATATTTTCATTTAATTTGTGAAAATTTCAGTTTTCTAGCTATCACGGTTTATGAGATACAGCCTGGTGACTGACAGACAGACAGCGGAGGCTTAGTAATAGGGTCCCGTTTTACCTTTTAGGTACAGACCCTAAAAATGGGTAAAATAGCTTTTGTTTCGCGTCTTAATATTATAAAGATATTCAAAATTTTATACGATGCTAGCCCTACGAGTGCGAGCTAGCCCTAATAGTTTGTAGTGTACGTAATGACTGCTATACAGTTCTTGTCATAGTCAACAAGCGTATACGCCCTTGCCGGTTTTGAGGCCATACCTCTCATTTAATGCCTTGTTTAATGTCAACGCACAAGAGCGACCTTTTTTAAGGAACTATTTTTATGTACTCTTTTTATTCAGGCAGAACCAACTGCCCTCGATTGATTGCAATATTTTATAAAGTTTTTAGAGTTTGATTAAATACGATGGTTCGTCTGTGTAAGTAATGTAACTTACAAAAAATATATAATGTGAGAGCTCTCAGCGGATTGCTTAGTTTCGCTAGATAAGTTTTTTTTTTATATTATAAGATAGCACACAAGCAGATGGGTCTCCTGATAGACACCAAATATGTTAATGGTGCGTTGCTATCTTGTGGCGAGGTCTAATGCCACATGCATAAGTTTACCGGCTACCTTACCCTCCGAACCGGAACACGACAGCGACAAGCACTGACGCTATTGCGGCAGGAGTAGGTAAGCCGGTGGTACAAGAGCCGGGCGAGACAATGCAGAACTCTACCACCTAGCTGTAGCCACGATGTTAGTAACTCGCATAGCCAGTCAGTCGCCTTTTACGACCTGCCTGGGAGAACAGCAGTTGGCCGATTCTTCAAAGGAGCCCGAACCAACACGGGGAAATTATGTATAATATTTATGTCCTTGCATGTGTTTAATAATATGAAAATAAAATAAATTTAAATCTTTCCTGTAGAGAAATATGAATGTGCAGAAAGCAAGGCTTTCTGCCTACCTTGTGAGAAATTCGACATCAAGATATGTTGGATGTATGTAAGAGATACTAATAATCAAAGAGTAAGTATACAATACTACGTAAGATAATAATGGCCTATAATATTTGTTTATAAATAACAAGTATGAATGAGCAACTCATGTATAATAAGTACTTGAGTAAATATATTATATAAAAAAATAATTTTTTTTTTATTTAGTACCATGTGCTTCTCCCGAAGTTTTTCCCTATAAATAGAGAGGAAAATTACAAAAAATATTAATAAATATTTTTATATTTCGCGTCTCTATTTACAGGGAAAATGTTCGGGAGAAGTGCATGGTATTTGCGTTAGCCTGACTTTAAGCAATGCGCCACTGGGGGCTTAGATATAGTCACATCGCTTCGTATAGTTTTTTACGTATATCATTAGACAACAAACAGGCAGATGGTTCTCTTGCCCAATCTCTTGCCAAACAATATCTTCCATAAACACCAAAGATGTTAATGGTGCGTTGCTATCGCTATGTAGTGGCAAGGTCTAATGCCTCCTGCATTTACCGGTTACCTTACCCTCCAAACCGGATTTAGTTTACCGGCTACCTTACCCTCAAAACCGGAATACGACAATTACAAGCATTGACAATATTGCGGCTGTAATAAGTAAGGCGGTGGTACCAGACCCGGGCGAGACAATGCAGAACTCTACCACCTAGTAGTCACGATTGTAGTGAACTGCCTGGCAGATCGGTAGATGGTCTATTCTTCAAAGGAGCTTGGATATCTAAATTCGTCGTCGTCTCTGAATATAACGATGCACGATGAATGATGACGATTGACCACATGATTTAGCGTGGCTTATTTAATTTCCATACATTTTATTCTTTTCTCATTTGCTTATAGTTTTTATTTACTTTTTTTATTATATTGTTACTTTGTCTAAGTCCGCAGGACTTTCTAAAGAGTTCTAAATAATTTATTTGCAACTAAACCGCAAGAAACGGATTTCACTCTCCTGTGTTTCTGGAATCCTGAATCAGCTCTTCACTAAATGTATACCAGACAAAATGATAAGAATATATTTCTAAAACATTTTTTATTGGTTAATAAATGGCTGAGTTTTCAGGTATCTAAACAATACAGCAAGCAGGTTATAAATGTCTGTTGCTAACCCCTTACATCACTTTCCCATCACTATCTTCCTGCTATAGTTGTAAGCCATAGCAGGAAGATAGTGATGGGATAGTGATCTGGGGGGGATAGAATCTGGGATCTGGGATAGAGGCATCTATAGTAACGCGTGTCTGGTTGCGCTCTTTTAAATTGGTTCCTCCGGTTAAACTAGGTATGTTGTGTACTGTGTAGTGGAGAGAGAATGAGAGAGAGAGAGAGAAAGAGAGAGACGCAGAAAGTTTTGAAATTCAATACGTTTACCCATAGGCTAACCAGCCCCCCAAGACAAGTGGCATCAACGCTAGGAGAATAGAAAACAAAATGTATGGATTTGACATAAGCTGTTGATACGAGCGTAAACGAATTTGTAATTGGTAGCCAAGTGTCATTCGTGAAACGAAACGTTATATTGTATCGATCATCTTTGATCAATTTCATACAAAACCTTAGCCAAGTGGCACTTTTGACAAGCAAAATTGGTGATCCAATGATTAGCGAACGCTAGAACCCTGTAAATTACGCTAAAAATGGCGGATAATCACTATTATTTAATCAGCTGTTATAAATCGTGGATAATATCTGTTAGAATTTTCAATAATTTTAAAGTAAAATGAACGCAAATTGCCATAATTTAAGAGTCCTAACCTAATTAGGGGGTTTTCAATACATTTTCTTTTTTTAAGTCGCAGACGCCTTTGTAATGAATTTCGGTTTTCATCCCCTAACTCCACGGGGAATTAACTCAGAGCAAAGTGACCTTGACAAAAGTTGGTGTCCCTTACCCCCTCCACGTAATGGTGCAACAAAAAAGGGGTGTTATATAGGGTTGAAATTTTCCATCAAAATTTTTCTAAGTCCTGCGCACGCTCTGACCGCCAACCGAGCTCTCTGTTCATTCTAATATAACGCATTGGCGTCATTTCGACCAAATTGGTAGCCAAGTGGATTATGGCTTGTTTAACGTTCGTTCCATACGAACTTTACGAATTATATCGAATATTGTCTCTGAATTGAATATAATAAAAATAAGAACAGAGTCGCTATATCTGATTCAATTTTGATTGTATGTACCGCGTGAGTGCGAATAAGATAAAATATACTATCTTTTCTTCTTAATTACTGTCATGCCGTAAGTTTCTATATAGCTAACATGTTAATTGAACTCTGTCAGTACTACGGACTACCAATTTAAAGAGTTATAAAATTAAATACTGTCACCAAGATTTATGTATTTATCTTCATTGCTATCAAATTTGATTGTTTTAACATATTTTAAGTAAATCCTCTTTACCTACCTTAGTGAACGTAGAATTGTGCAAAATGTTATCGATAGTCACATTTTAAAACTTATGTTTCAGATTTATGAAAGCTGATGATAAATTTATTATTAAAAATGAACAAAAATATGCAAAACTGAACATATAAAACTTCTTTTTTACGTATTTTTTGGCATACATATTTACAGAAATGTAAAATTGATCGAAATCTATTGCTACACTGAAAAATAAACTATCTTTCTTTGTTTCATTAAATTTACAAAATACAAGGGTTGTAACAAGAATATAGTGTTTATAACTTGAACTTATAGTGTCTGTAAAATATTTAAAGACGAAATATTATATTTATCATCATTAAGACATTGTCAGCATTTTGCAAACCTATCACTACTTACAATGTGTCTAGGCAGTTCGTTAGAAGCGAACAATTGGGTAAACGAGTCACTAGTATTGTGGCTTCTAAGTGGTAGGGTTCTGCATTGTCTCGCCCGGGTCTAATACCACTGACCCACCTATTTCTGCAGCAATAGCAACAGTGCTTGTTACTGTCGTGTTCCGGTTTGGAGGGTAAGGTAGCCGGTAAATGTATGCATGTGACATTAATCCCCCCGCCACAAGGATATCAAAGCACCATTAATAATGTGCCACCAAAAGCCTTCTTAATTTGCGTTAATTTTACTTTAAAATTATCAAAAATTCTCACAGATGTTATCCACGCTTTAGAACAGCTGATTGAATAATAGTGATCAACCGCCATTTTAAGCGTAATCTGCAGGGTTCTAGCGTTCGCTGATTATCGAATAATTCGCTACTATTTTGCTTGTCAAAAGTGCCACTTGGCTACGGTCTTGTACGAAAATTGACAAAAATGATCGATGCAATATAACGTTTCGTTTCACGAATGACACTTGGCTACCAATTACAAATTCGTTTACGCTCGTGTCAACAGCTTATGACAAATCCATAAATTTCTCTTTCTATTGTACTAACGTTGATACCACATCTTGGGGGGCAAGTCTTTTTTGCTTTTAATGCACTTTTCATATAAATAAAACTTATAACCTCGGTGAAAATAATACTTCAAAGTGACGTTTACCGTCAATTCAGAGACAATATTCGATATAATTCGTAAAGTTCGTATGGAACGGACGTTGAACAAGCCATGATCCACTTGGCTACCAATTTGGCCTAAATATCGCCAAAGCGTAATATTTGAATAGTTACTGAGCGTTTGCCACTTGTCTAGGGGGGCAGTTACTAGCCTAATGCCAACGCCTCGCCCGGGTTTGATATCTCCACCGCTTTAACTATTCTACGTACCTTACGTTATGACAAGTAATCTATACAAATAAATAAAATTCGAGTGTTTGTTTGTAATATTAAAATAACCGCTTCTTACTAAATGCTTATTAAAGTAGACACGGTACACATACCAAAATAACATTTTTAACCAATATACATCTATACAATACATCTATACAAATAAATAAAATTGGAGTGTTTGTTTGTAATATTAAAATAACCGCTTCTTACTAAATGCTTATTAAAGTAGACACGGTACACATACCAAAATAACATTTTTTACCATTTTTGTCCGTCTGTCGGTCTGTCTGTTTGTTTCGGGTAATCTCCGAAATGGCTGAATCGATTTTGACGGAATTTTCACTGGCTGAGCTGATTTAATAAGGAGTAACTAACCGCCCATCGCCAGCGGCGGCGGATGCGAAATTCATACGGCGCGGAATTTCAGGCGACGCGGACGTGCGTTTTCGCCGCGACCGTATAATCCGAGAGCAAGATGACTTTTTCAACTTTATCTCGATATTGCTTGGAGGGGAGTAATTTGGTACTTCAGTACTTACTATTTGGAAGAGAATGCGTAGTACATGATTTAAATCAGAATCGGGGTATAGTATAGACGTTGAATTTCACAAGAAGTATGAGAAATACGTGATATAGTATCAAGACAAATTTTTGGAATGAGTGTCGAAACTCGAAACCTTTGATATATAGTGTTGTCGCTTGATAGTCCATTATCGATAGGGTTTCATTAATTCAGTAAGTACAATACTATCAATAAACAGCAATACAATCGATAATATTCATGATTAAAAAATAAACTATCAAAAGTATCAATACTATCGATAGTATTGCTATTTAATACTGCATTAATTACAATTACTATCGATAGTCAACTTTATTGTAATACTGACCGATGTTATCGATTGTACAAACTATCGATAGTATAAAATATATCGATAGTCAATGCAATATTGTCTAACAATACTATTGATAGAATCGATTCTTCGTTTATCTCCAATGATTGATACTATCGACGCAATCGATATTTTATTTACTTGAAGTGTTCAATACTATCGATAAGTACTATCAACGTTGTGGCGTTTCCAGATTAAAACTATTGATTTTTTGGTGCCACTACTTGTATTCTTGTGAATATTTAACATTGTGGGAAGAAAGAAAAAGTGTATCTCTGGACTTTGTTTATACTTATGATATGGTGACCAGACTTACATATTACTGGAATAGTAAGTATTTGAATTTGAAAATTAAAGTGTTAATTAAAGCCAATAGTTTTGTCAATCACTATAATTTTGTATTAATTTTACAGTAAATCAAATCAGAATATCAGAATGACAACCAATCCATCCGATCGTCAGATATTTTCTTAACGTCGCCTCGCCGTCACAAGTATTCTTTTTTATAGCGCTTGATGTCATAGACTCATTGACGTGTATAATATTACCACTGGACTTGCTGCTGTCAAAGAATTTTTGTGCCTATTTGAATATCGCCATTTTGGCGCTGTAGACCGATGCGTGCGTCCATGGAACTAAAATTAGTGATTCCCACATGTCGACGTCTTTGATAAGTTTATCGATCGTTTAATATTTACAGCTAGGTGGGCTGTGGTCATGAAAATACTTAAATGATTATATATATATATATATATATATATATATATATATATATATATATATATATATATATATATATATATATATGTATTTATAGCGCTTGATGTCATAGACTCATTGACGTGTATAATATTACCACTGGACTTGCTGCTGTCAAAGAATTTTTGTGCCTATTTGAATATCGCCATTTTGGCGCTGTAGACCGATGCGTGCGTCCATGGAACTAAAATTAGTGATTCCCACATGTCGACGTCTTTGATAAGTTTATCGATCGTTTAATATTTACAGCTAGGTGGGCTGTGGTCATGAAAATACTTAAATGATTATATATATATATATATATATATATATATATATATATATATATAATATATATAATTTATATATATATATATATATATATATATATATATATATATAAACATAAACAAATATTGACCGATACATTCAGTCAAAAAAGTATCGGGAATGGATGATTTGCTTATGGTTGCAAATTCAATTTTTTGATATTTTTGTTGTTCGATTGGCAAAACTGTTTTCAAAAGATGAAATTAATTAAACTTGCTGATTTCCGCATACTGTTTAATGTGAATTCCGCGATGCCACCAAAAGAAAGACGTGGGCTTAATAAACAAAACGCATCGATCGCGATGGTGCGGATAATAAAAAGACCCTCCCCAGCTGTACGATTATCTACCTACATTCACCACATTTTCACCCACGTCGGCATCAAGTACAAAATCACACAATGTACGCACGTAACACACGTTTCACTTTGAAACCGAAGCATCTTCCAGAGAATTAAATACTACTCCACTCCACGCGAGTGTAAGTAATACTAGTATTTCTTACATTCGCGTTGAGTGAGATAGTGTACGTTCAAGAGAACCAGAAGATGTTTTTTTTCGATATGAAACGTGCGTTGAGTAATATTATAATATTATTGTGATACAGTATATTATATGTATTGTACTAAAATAATATTTTTCTATAAAAGTATGAATTTATGTAGTAGTCCATGAAAATATTACAGAAGGCTTACAGTGAATTTATCAAAATCACGAGCTTATAAGTGATACAACACATTCAAAGGCGGTCGAGATGTGTGAAAGATTTGTGTCGCTCTGGTATGCCATCGATGTCTTCAGCTGAAGTTAACATCGCAAAAGTAAAAGAAATAAGGATGGAAAATCCTCATTTAAGTTAAAAAGAGATAACCGCTGAACTTTCTATATCTTACGAGTCGCAACATATCATTTTAAATAATCATTTGGATATAAAACATGTTGCCACTTGGCTATTCACAAAAGACCTGCATTTTCTCTAAAACCCCACTCGAATGAGTCGCAGAATATATGCTAGAACGAGTCAATTCCAACCCAACGTTCATGAAACGCATTATTACTGGTGACATGACGTAGGTTTAGGAATTAGACATACCAACGAGTCAACAAGCTTCGGAGTAGTGCCTTCCAGCAGAATTGAAACCGAAAAAAACACGCCAAAGTCGATCAAAATTAAAGTCACGCTGTTTTCTTTGACCATCGCGGAGTTGTGTACTTGGATTGTTTGCTGGAAGGTCAAACGATAAGTATAGAATATTATTTGAGCGTTATGCGCCATTTATAAGAAAAGAAATTTTACGAAAAGGGCCAGATTTGTGGAAAAAATCCTGGATTTTGCACCATGATAATGTGCCTTCGCCCAAGGCCATTATTGTGAAAAATTTTTAACGAAAGCATAACAAATTTCATCAAGTAACCACCTTTTTCACTAGATATGGCTCCAGCTGACTTCTTTTTTTTAACTCAAATTACTACTTCTTGGCATCCGTTTTAATTCCGTAAAAACATCACGGTAAGAACTGAATTCAATTCTGAAAAAAGCACTTGAAAAGGTTGGCGTAAGTGTATTGTTTCTGAAGAAGCATACTTTGACGGGCATAAAATAAATTTGGATGAATAATCAACATTTTGTTTATTACTAATCGTTTCTCGGTACTTTATTGAGCTTGATCTTTAATATGCCTATAAAAATATTTTTGTAATAGCCTGGCGTTATTTCTAGATGATTATTACGACCAAGTTCAAATTCGGTGATAGAATTTTAGGGAAATTGAGAAAAATCCTCAAAAATGTTATTTAATAAAATAAATTTAAGAAAAGCTTTATTCGATATGTTGGGTCCATTATAAAATTAGCAATAGACACTAGCTGATATGATATTACTAAAACAGCACTGTAATTTATCTAAACTAGCAAAAAGCAGAGCTTTGTAAGGGCTCGCAAAGTTATACTACCTAGTAATATTGTTAGGAAAGTGTTTTTATGAGAATTTCATCTTTTTACGTATGGACTTTATGTGTATTTTTACCCAAACATTATATTCCCATTAAAGGCGTTCTCAGGCTTGGGTCTAGAAGGGCGTAGGAAAAAAAAAACAAAATAAAAAAACATGTTCCTAAGACTAAATTTTTAAGTACTTACAAGAAAAATTCTTTAAAATTTTCTTGATTTATTAAAAACACGATTTTTATTATTATCAATGTTATCTACACAGAACAGATATAAAGGTTATTTACTAAAATTTTACATCTACATAAATGATGAACATCATCATACATACATCTACATAAATGAAATGACCAGAAAATACATATGTATAAATACATACATATTTTCTGGTCTACCTGTAATATAGTACGGTTTACTTATAATATGTAGCAACTCAAGATCTACCTCGCGCCACCACTTTGCTCTTAAAGCCTAAATATCTGGTTGACCGAGCTTTGCTCGGTTTTTCACATACCCATATCTTGGGAACCGAGCTTTGCTTGGACCTGGAACCTTGATAAATCGATTCCTATAGAATAAATAATTTTTTTTCGTTTTTTCATGTTAAGCGTATTTTCATGTTAGAAATCTGAAAGTTGTAAAGGGACAGACGTTTTATTACAAATGAAACAATACACGTATAAAAAATATTTTCATTAGCAACTACAAAAAGGAATGAAATCTCACCGTTAACATTTTTATGTAAAATGTTGCCACGACGGGACTATATGGTTCGCGTTGTCAAAAAGTTATCAGATCTCATATAGAACTAAGCTTCTAAGGCTACACACCCTCACTAGTAGAGAGCCCTAACTTAAACTCAAAACTAAAATCTCAACTTCACATCTTAGTCAAAATATGTGGCTTAGCCGTTTCGCTACCATCACATGGGCGTAAAGTAAAAAAAAATATTTACGTTATATTTGTTTTCTGTTATACAATAGTTCTTGTAGTAACGAAACGGCTAAGCCACATATTTTGACTAAGGTGTAGAGTTTACGGTATTAGGATTAGTAGAGTGAGGGCGTGTAGAATAGAATAGAATGAATATAATTTATTTGCATGAAAATGGGTTACAATAAATAGGTATTACGTTTTTTCAGATCGCCATAATCTACCGCCAGTGCTGGTGTGCAAACACAATAAGTGTTTACATACGAGCATTGTCGGAAATATAATCTACTTAATCATATTTTATAAATTTAAGCTCATGAATTATTTTTATAATCATTGATACAAAAAAACCCAAGATGCACAGTTCCGAACAAAATTGACACTCAAAAGTGTCGCATATTTCATGTAAGTATAACTATAGATATTTCAAAAACATATGTCTTTGCATATCCAATCTTAAGCCCAAGACTTATAGTTGTTTTTACAAAGCAATGTAGAAAATGAAATAAAACTGACAGCACCAGTGTTGCAACGACGTGATTCTATTTGAAATGAGCGCACAATTTCAAATTGTATATATAATTGTGTATATATATATATATATATATATATATATATATATGTATATATATATATATACGTATATATATATATATATATATATATATATATATATATATATATATATATATATATATATATATATATATATATGTATGTATATGTATGTATATATGTATGTATATGTATGTATGTATATATATATATATATATATATATATATATATATATATATATATATATATATATATATATATATGTATGTAATATATATATATGTATATATATATATATATATATATATATATATATATATATATATATATATATATATATATATATATATATAAACAGCTTCATCGATTTCTATGAAATTTTATATGCATATTCAGTAAGTCTAAGAATCGGCTACTATCTATTTTTCATACCCCTAAGTGATAAGAGTTATCCACTCCTGACATTTTTTTTTAAATTTTTTGGTCAACATAATATATTATTTATACTTTTTTGCAAGATAAAAATTTCATATGTATCTTTTTAAGAGCAAAACGTGGAAGGACCTGATGATCTTCGAAACGGAATCTTGCAGTATCAGGTTAAGATTACCACGCGTCAGTGCTTCTTAGTAGACTTATGCATTTGACATTTCCATGCCGCACACGGAAAGCTCCGTACCATTAATATCTTTGGTGTCTATAGACGATGGTATTTCATTCCACAGGAGAGCAATTTGCTTGTAATATCTAATGCTATAATGCCTAATGACATAAAAAACATACATATTTTGGTATAAGTGTTTCCGACTGACGCATGCGCAGTATGTAATCATATGTAACTGAATTCTTTTGTATTTGATGCGCGAATCATTTTTCTGCTTTATTGTTTCTCAACAAACTTGCGTCTGTACCTATGCCTGAGAAACTAGTACCATATTCTCATCTGACCGTCCCATTGCTCGTTTTGTTAGCGAACCAAACTACGAATTGAGGTGGCTCGGGCTCGATTCCCGACAGGGACAAACATTTATATGATGAGCATAGATATATTTTGAATTTTGAGTTTGGGTGTTTATTATGTATGTAACAGTAATATGTATTTTTATATTTATTATTATTTTATTACTTTTCTTTCGGGATGACTTTGTGCTTGATTCGCCTACTCTATATATAACTAGCTGTTGCCAGCGACTTCGTCCGCGCGGACTTCATTTATTCCGCACCGTTCCTCCCCCATAGGTGATAGCGTGATAATATGTAGCCTATATGTTGACCCGACCTGTTAGTAATATTCATGCAAAATTTGAAGTAAATCCATGCAGTACTTTTTGAGTTTACCCCGGACATACATACAGACAAACAGACAAACAGACGAACAGACGAACAGACGAACAGACGAACAGACGAACAGACGAACAGACGAACAGACGAACAGACGAACAGACGAACAGACGAACAGACGAACAGACGAACAGACGAACAGACGAACAGACGAACAGACGAACAGACGAACAGACGAACAGACGAACAGACGAACAGACGAACAGACGAACAGACGAACAGACGAACAGACGAACAGACGAACAGACGAACAGACGAACAGACGAACAGACGAACAGACGAACAGACGAACAGACGAACAGACGAACAGACGAACAGACGAACAGACGAACAGACGAACAGACGAACAGACGAACAGACGAACAGACGAACAGACGAACAGACGAACAGACGAACAGACGAACAGACGAACAGACGAACAGACGAACAGACGAACAGACGAACAGACGAACAGACGAACAGACGAACAGACGAACAGACGAACAGACGAACAGACGAACAGACGAACAGACGAACAGACGAACAGACGAACAGACGAACAGACGAACAGACGAACAGACGAACAGACGAACAGACGAACAGACGAACAGACGAACAGACGAACAGACGAACAGACGAACAGACGAACAGACGAACAGACGAACAGACGAACAGACGAACAGGCGAACAGGCGAACAGGCGAACAGGCGAACAGGCGAACAGGCGAACAGGCGAACAGGCGAACAGGCGAACAGGCGAACAGGCGAACAGGCGATCGATATCGATTGTAGATCACGCCCCAAATATCCTTTTAAAAAATATTCAATGTAAAGTTTTGACTTTCCTACGATTTTATTATATGTAAAGATATCTCTATGGTTTATTCATTGATACCAATAACATTTTACGTATCTTCCTTTTTTAAATAAAGATTATCTTTTTATTTCATCTCGTAAAATGTATTTAATTAACAATGTAGGTAGTTACTTCGTCTGATCAATCTGAAAACGCCTGTCTCTAGGGGAAGGTTAAATCTTATTACGGGTACCTAAGGCGAGACCGGACTCGATATTTCCAATGATTACTTTATGACGAAACTCTGAAGGAGCTTTTAATATTAGAAGGAAATAAATTTTTAAGGATTGGTATTTTAATGCCTTTTAGTAAAACATAAGCGCGCATGATATTTTTCTTTTCTCTAGATTTATTTCTTTCATTTCTTCGATTATAGAACTAAAGTATAACTCTTAAGCTAAAACAGTCACTTTTTGTAAGATTTTTATATAGAACTAGCCATTTCCCGTGGTATAGGCCCTGATCCCGATGGAAAATTGTAATAAAATGTAGCTTGCGTCAGTCTGGAATCATGTAGTTTTTCACTAGTGAAATAGTTTTCAAAATCATGATTCCAGAGGTTACTTTACTTTGCAGACAAACTTAAATATATAGTGCACGTTGCCGGTTTCCTTCAGCTATTCATGGATGGCAGTGATCTATTATCATCAAGTAAACACCCTGTCAATTTTCTCAATATATGGAGCAAATTGACAGGGTGTTTATTTGATGGTAAGTGATCACAGTCATCCATGAACAGCTGAAGAAAACAGGCAATGCACTTGCAAGGTCCTTGCATATAAATAATTGCGCGGCGCAAAAAATGGTTGGAGATTCGCACGTAATTTTTGTACATTATCAAGATCAGGCCACCTGATAGAAATAAATAGCCATTGCCTGTAGACATTGATGATGTTAATTGTGAGTTGCTATCCATGTGGCGAGCAAAGAATGCCATATGCATGAGTTTGCATAAGTTTACTGGCTACAGTACTCTCCAAACTGGAACAGGACAGCGATAAATACCGACACTATTAAAGCAGGAATGAGTAGAATAGTAATACTAAACCCGGTCAGGATGTTGCAGAACTCTACCACCTAGATAGAAGTCACGGTAACATATTAATCTGCTCTCGCTTTGACGAGATGCCTAGCAATTAGGTTGGCCAATAAGGATTTGATCTATTGTTCAATAAGGGACTTAATTCAAGACTGGGATATACAACGTAATAAAGATTAAAATCTCGTCTCAGTTAATTTAAGAGAAATACAAAAATTTAACTTGAAGCGAATCATTTAAAAGCCATTTGAAATACCAATCCAATACTTTAATTTGCAGAATGTATAACAATTTTTTTATTTATTTTGACGTCTGTGCTTTTCCAAGTTATTAAATACACAAGTATATAGAGAACCTAAGCAGATGTGATGCAGTATGCAGTTGTTTTGTAATAAATAAATGGGCAAGGCCGCAGCTTTAAAGGCAGCGTCATACAGGTCAGCGCGGTGACGTTATTGTAAGCGCCGTCTCTTCTTTGAATTTGTCGCTCATCAAATCGCTATCCCGGGTATATACATACCCATAATAGAACACGGTGTCATCACAGTCTAATATAAAAATCACAGCCCAATGATTTCGACTGGTTTTAATGTCTTTATATTTTTTATAATTTACTAGCTGACCCAGCAAACGTTGTTCTGCCTTTTTAAGTACTCTTTTTTTTCTTTATTTTCTCACCTTTTAAACCTTGCCTGGACTTCAACAATTAATTCAAAACTAAAATTAGCCAAATCGGTTCAGCCGTTCTCGAGTTTTAGCGGGACTAACGGACAGCAATTGATTTATATATATATATATATATATATATATATATATATATATATATATATATATATATATATATATATATATATATATATATATATATATATATATATATAGATAAAGATCTACTCTATAAATTATAGAAGGATACGGAGATTATCATTGATGAGATTATTTATAAAAAGTCATATAGTTTAAATGAATGTTCAAGCTAACATATTAGTTCTCACTAATTATAGAATAATTTAAGCTACACAGATAATCGCAGCTAGACAAGCAACTAACCAATTTTGATATTCATGGATAGCAAAGCTATAATATAGCAACAAAACAATTTCAAACTTCATCAAGGAGTGTCATGCATCCCTAAATGATGTTGGTAAAAAAATAATATACTACAGTAGATCAAAACAACGCTGCTAACAAATTAACTCGGCTTGCAGAGTGGCAACGGGACTTGAATCCGCTGCTCTTCTGCATGTAGGCTAAGGCTAAGCGCAGAACTGCGTCAGCAACGAAGCAATTGCACAACATATACTGGGCCAAATGCATTAACTGTTGGCAAACAAAAAACATAATCGATAAGGTAAAACCGCAGTTATCTCACAACGACAGGACACGGCTACTTTCACGAACAAATGCTTTACATATGCGTTACAAACAGTCATCTATAGAAATCCTTGAGTATATAGGCAACATGAAATACCGAGTCTATAAGATCTTACTAATCTTAACATTTATAAACTATTACGTTTTTTGTCCGTGATGGACTCCGAAACTACTGAACCGATATCAATGAAATTTTATTAATTTTGTGAATTTTGTTGTTTGCTCCAACTTAAAAGATAGGGTAGTTTGTATCTCAATTAACCTTGACTTGAGAAGGGGGGGGGGGGGGGGGAGGCTCTCAAGTACCGTACCAAAACGAGTTAAAAAATCTAAAGTTTGCTCTAAAATGTTTCGTTAGCTACAAAATCGAAAAGAAAAAAAAATGGCGAAGAAATTTGAAAAAACTTTTTTACAAAATTTTCGCCATTAATAAATCCCAAACGAATCAACCGCTTTTGATTCTATTTACGGTCCTTGACGCAGTTTTAAAGTAGAAGAGCTAAATAGATTTTCAAATCAATCTGTATGTGACTGAGTTATTATAAAATTTAAAGTAAACAACATAATTTCAATATTTGAAAGAAAAGCAGTTACGTTTAAACGTTATTCGATTTTATTTTTGAAAAGGTATTCGACGATTTTTTTAGGGTTCCGTACCCAAAGGGTAAATGCGACCCTATTAAGCTAAGACTCCAATGTCCGTCCGTCCGTCTGTCTGTCTGTCTGTCACTGGAATGTATCCCATGAACTGTGATAGTTAAATATTTGAATTTTCATAAATAATGTATATCTGTGGCCGCTAGAACAACAAATACTATAAACAGAATAAAGAAAAATACTTAAGGGTTGCTCCCGTATACAACAAACGTGTTTTTTGCAATTTTTTAATAATCTTAATAATAACTAGTAGATTTTTTTTATATCATAAGATAGCAAACAAGCAGACCGGACTTCTGATGGAAAGAGTCAACCATCGCCTATAGACACCAAACGATGTTAATGTTGCGTTGCTATCTTGTGGCGAGGTCTTATGCCACATGCATAAGTTTACTGGCTACCTTATGCTCCAAACTGGAACACGACTGTTACAAGCACTGACGCTATTGCAGCAGGAATAAGGAAGTCGGTGATACCAGGCCCGAGCGAGACAATGCAGAATTCTACCACCTAGTACCCCCGATGGTAGTGACTCGCATAGCCAATCGGTCGCCTTTTACGACCTGCCTGGCAGAATGGCAGTTGGTCTGTTCTTCAAAGAAGCCCGGGGCTAACACGGGGAAATGCTTGCTTGAAATATTCACAGAATTTTTAGTTATACATTCACTTTAAAAATAAATAATAAATTAAAATAAAATAAATATTTAATGTGGGCTCCCACATAACAAACGTGATTTTTTTGACGTTTTATAGATGATCGCACGGAACACTTCGTTCGCGAGTCCGACTCGCACATGGCTGGTTTTTTAGTACCAAAACATTGTGGAAGGTCAAAAAATGATTGGGTAAAAAACTTTTAAATTTATTTTGTCTGTAGTTTCATTTTATTAAGTCCAGAGTCAGAGTAAAAAGTTGTCAATTAATGACAAGCTAAAAAGATAGTAACGTATTTTTATACTTGCATATCTTATAATCCAAAGTTCTAAATTTTACATTTTTTTAATTTTCTTGTTTTATAAGGATGCTAAATAGTAATGTCCATCTGGTTTTCGCACCTTATATCTTATATTGATTTAGTTCTAAGAAAGATTAATAGTCTGTTCAGTGACACCAGGTATCTCGTTAAACACTAATTTTAATATATTATTACAAATAATATCCCTGGTATTATTTCTGTTCACTTTTTTATATTTTTTTATACATCCAACCAGTTTCGCTATTTACAGCATCGTCAGGAATGTTTTGTACAGTTATAATCCTGATCATTGGATCAAGATCTAACTCATTGATTTCAATGCCTTTTCCCGTTTGTCTGATAAATTCTATTACGTCTTACAGTTTATCTTTTTTATAATGTAGAAGTTCATTTTGGTGTTTTTTTTGAGGCTGCTTTTTAGGCAGTGTCACAAAACTCAGTTTGGAAAATATTTAACTTGACTAAATTGACTTTAAAAGGATTTTTACGAGTTTTTAATTTATAGATTAGTAAACAAGCAGATGTCTTCAGATGGAAAGAGACTACCATCACTTATAGACATCAAAAATGTTAACATTACGGTATCCGAGGCAGCAGGGATTAAATGCCTCATGCATAAGTTGGAGGTTTATCTTATATCTGTACAGGATAATGACAAGCGCTGACGCTGTTTTGACAGGAACAGTAATTGTAAGAAGTACATAAAACTGAAAAACAAATTTTTGAATTCGCCGACTCGGGTGTCGAATCTGAGACCTCATGTGGTCAACTCCGACACCGGACCAATAGACCACAGAGGGACATACCTATTATCTACATATCTTAATATATTGATACGTTTTGTGTATTTACTTTCTTGGTTTTAATTTTTACGTATCTTTCTACTCAGGTGGTATTTATAATCTTAAGTCAACCGATGGTTCTTTCCTAAATCTGCAAAAACATTTTGTACAATACATTTGTGTATGTTAAAAATGTAGTTCATTCCTTATTTGTAACTGTTGCCGGGTAATTATGAAATCTATTTTAAATTTGATTTCCTTTTAAGAATATACAGGGTTCACTTTTTTTAAATGTATACACGTGAAGAAAAAATTATGAATCTCGTTTTACGGCAATTGTGCGAACAGAGTATGAAATTTGTCACAGTTGAATTTTACATTGCGCAGGAGTGAAGAAAATATGTATTAGAAATACATTAAATATGTATTAAAATACATTAAATGAGTAAAATTAACATTACATACACTACAATCATTTGACACACATCATAATATACAAACATATTATGATGTGGGTCAGTATTATGTAAGATCTACTAAATCTATTTGAAAAGTTTAAGCAGTTTGTTATGACATCAAAATAATTTTCTTATTATTGAATTTATCTAATTCAATAATAATAAATCTATCTATTATCTAAATTATTGACATATCATTTTCAGTTTTAAACTATGCTTTTTAACTTTTTTCATCCTGATAGTTTGTCTACCCAGTTTTATTACCTACTTGAAAAGTCTTAGTTTTCTACTCCTGTTTTTATTTTTATATATTTTTCTTAGTCATTGTTAGTAAGATTTGGCCCAGAAATATAAGATTTTTTTTATCGCTATATAATATTTTAGGAACACGGATTTAAACAAAAAAGTAGAAGAACTGGAAAACAAAGTTAACAAGTTAGAAGATACCATCGATGATAAAAATCATTTAATCTCATCCGTTAAAGAAGAAACACGTGGACTAAAAAGTGAAATGGCAGTCGTCAACAAGGTCAGTATTTAACCTTTATTGAGGCAATGGATGTTTTATTGATATATTAATATAACGTATCCGTGAAATTTTTATTGAATATCCTAGTAAAAAATTATAAGAATATTATTCTGTTGCTCAATATGTGATATTATGGAGCTAGTAGAAATATGAAAAGCTTAGCAATGGATCAAAGTTAGAGATTATAATTGTCACTTTTATCAAAAAGTCATCAAGAATAAGAAATAAAGTGACTGAACACGTAGCAAGATGAAATTCATTTAATCAAAATTGTTGTTATGAGGGGCAAACATCTACAAGAAATAAAACACAAAAATCGACTCAAACACGTATATTTGTTGTTTGGTAATTTTTTAAATTTTTGGTGCTCCATTTTTAATTGTGTTTCACGTTAATTTATAAATTAATACTAATTACAGCTACGGCTTCGGGAACGAACACAGCCTCCGTAAATGGGCAATCGGGAGCTCCGTGTGCTTTCCGAGGCCCGGGCAATGAGCTCGGCGTAATAAATAATAAGGTACAAAAGGAATTCAGCTTGATACCATCCGATGGCTTCACACACACTCTCTCTCCACACAGCAGTCTTACATTATCACTAACTATACAAATTGCGGTATACCGCGTGCACTGATTTTTTAACGTCATACGTTGGGTCCTAGAGATTTACTCGAATTGAGATCCTTTCAACTTCTTGATAGCATTGGTAAGGTGTAGCATCTCTGTGTTTAGTTGCCAGATGAGAGTTTCCAGTTTGTCGACAGAGTCAAGAACTTCTACACGTTCAGTGTGAGGGTTGAAACGAACTTCAAAAGGCCTTGACATGGTCGAGACCCAACGTCTGAAACAAGAGTATAGGTCTAACTTAGTAAGTTATTTATAATTAATTTAGCATCCATATTTTAATTAACTCTTATAGCGGAGTATAAAAAATTATGTACACTAATTGCAAGTAAAGTCAAGCTTCCTCTGAAGGTTTTATTTAATTTTAAAAATATACATTCACGCTTCAATTTTTTTAGGGGCTGGTTAATCAATCACAATTACTTTTTTTGTGAAAGTAAATTTTTAAATTTATGTAAACTTTACTTATCTAAATCTTCCTTTCCTCCGCATACAAAATATTCTTATAAAGGGATCCGAAATTTATATGTTAGGGATGGATATAGATTGCAATATTTAATTCATACTAATATTATAAATGCGAAAGTCTAGCTATCTGTCTGTCTGTCTGTCTGTTACGCTTTCACGGCTAAACCGCTGGACCGATTATCATGAAATTTGGCATGGATATAGTTGAAGATGCGGGGTCAAATATAGGCTATTTTTTTTCAAAAATCAGTCCCTGGAGGGCTGAAGTAGGGGATGAAATTTTTATTAAAAGCTATTTGGACGACTTATTAATATACTCGCGGGCGAAGCTGCGCGGGTCAGCTAGTTCTTAATAAATTAATGACACGCAATGCTTTTACCTTCTAATATCTGAGCGAATGACTGGTTATTGGTATTTATGACTCGATTCTTTCATGCAAAATGGATATAGTCAATATTTTTACTATGCTGCAGATTAAGGAATTTGTTTATCTTTACATTTTTGATTGTTGGTTATTAACACAAAAATTATGTTTATAAGTGTCTGCTTACCTGAATTTTTCTTTGGCATCTTCGAAGCTTTCAGCCACGTAGTATATCGGTTGGTATTCTTGATCTTGATAAGGCTGTACGGATGTGGAAGCTGGTTCGAATGGGCGTAGTTCTGGTTTGTCGCTGAGCGCATGTAGCAATTCTCCTATTGATGACAAGAGAGCAGCTCCATATGCTTTCAATTGCTGATTCTCTTTGCAGAGACCAAACTCAACAGTGAACCAGTACACCTAGAAATAAAACAATTCATCACCACAAATCCCCACAAATCCCCACTCATTAAAATTTGAATTTTAAAAAAACAAAGATTCGCAAATGCTTGGGCCCAATGTGTTATTTTCGCACAGCAGACATTGTATTGATAAACCACAAAATTCAATAGTTAAAACATGAATATAAAAAACGGATACATTTTGATTCGACATTAATATATTGAATATTTTTAATATTTAGATCAATATAATAATTAACGTTTGCAACTTCTCTTACTATAATGGCCCGAATAAGGTCATCACTAAATAAAAACACATAATTGTTTAAGAATGTGTAAAATAATTGCAATATTTAAACTTACTGTTGAGAGTTTTTCAATTTCGCTGTCTGAAGCACCTAGTGATGCAAGACCAATTTCTTGAGAGAATTGAGCAAAGCTTGGATCAGCAAGCAGTGGAATGTGTCCAAGAAGTTCGTGAATACAGTCACTAAAATCAAACAAAAATTAATTAAAAGGTGGTATACTAGCACGCTAATAGGTTAATTGTCTCTATTTTGAACAAAATTTAAGATATGGATAAATGTATATTGCTATGTCATCTATAATGGTTAACTAGCAACATATATTTGTTCATATGAACTCGTTCTATATACAATTATATTATACAAAACTATTGAAACGTTTTATGAACGTTTCATGAACTCACATAAAATGCAAAAAAAGCGACACAAATTGATATCTTGTTTTGTTTTTCATCAGGTGATAAAGAGGTTTTCTAATTACAAATATTTAATTTTAAATGTCAAATTATGACCATAACTAAAACTAGCCTAAGACTAAAGTTCTTGGTTAAAGAAGTCGCTAGTGTTTACATGAGAAAATATTTTATTTGTTGATACAAAAAGGTGTGCTAGTAGCTCTTAAAAATACTAAAGATCTCGTTAAAAGATTCAATCTTTAAAGAATGAAAGTTCTAGTAACAGAATTAAAATTCTAATATTACGAACCCGGAACCTAATTTACTACTATATAGATGGGAAGTGCATTTAATTGCATAACGTTGCAATAATACAGTTACCGTGAAATATTACGTTAATGGGAACAGCCTTTGATGTTTAAAAGGACGCTTTTGGTTCAACTAAGTTAGATCAGAAGCCTTTAATAAGGTTACGTTTCTATCAAAGCTTTCTCAGCAACGTAATGTACTAAGTTGCGTGCTACATAATAAAAATATGTAATGCTTTCAAGTACAAGATAAATTATTAATGACATTGAAGGTCAACCTTTAATTATTATCATTTTTTTTAAATTAAAAAAATACATTAATATTAATTAGTTGGTTATTAATAATAGTAACGAGCGTGGTTGTCAAAAAATAAACCTTCAGAACTGCAATACAGACACTGTAATTTTAAAAACAGCTGAGCAATTATTTCCGCCTTTAATTACTTATGTGAACACAAAAACTTGTGGATATTACGGAAATATCAGTTTAAACAAATGTACGACCTCACACATTAACTCTTATATTGTAATTATGAGAAAATTTAGTAGGAAGTAGGTACGCTAATAAAAAATACTTACGGTTCGGGTGTGTGGAATGGTGAGTTAGAATGGCGTACGTATTGTGTGGACTGGAACACTCGGAAAGCAAGTGATGCAAGGAAATCACGGGCTGTTAAAAGACCAGCAGCTGGACGCAGAGTGAATCCAGTGTGTTTACGGAGGAAGTTGCTGACATCTTCTAACTGTGGGATGCGATGCGGGACAAAAATATCTGCCGCTTGCAATTTCTCAAATGCAACTTTGTATTCCTTGCAAGCGTGTTTTGGCATCAAATCAGTTACAGTGTTGAATACTCGCTGCCAAGTAGAGTTTTCTGATTCGGTGTAAGCGATGGAGGGAATTGGATCCCCGTATTTGTAAGCAAAAGCAATTTCTGCAATGTCCTTCCTGCGGGCTCTATATTCTTTATCAGCAAATCCTGGATGGTTCATGTCTAATTCTGGTTCATATTTAGTCATGAGATGATTGCAGTTATCTAAGTCTGAGGCGTGGCGCGGAAACCAAGGAGTTTTGTTAGAAATATTATCAGAGAGTAGATTGACACCAGCGAATGATGTTGACTGACGCAGAGATCGAATTAGTTGCAAGAGGTTTATACGAGTCATGCTGACTTTGACGAGGGCATCGAATTGAGTTCCAGCTGTTTGAGATGGTCTGGTCTCGAGATGTTCTACACATCCTTTGTAGTTATCAATAGTTTTAAGAATACGAGCTAAAGATCCCATGCCCTCTCGCATACGTAGAAGTAAAGCAGCCTTCTGAATAGCTTGTTCAGCTTCCGGACTCTCACTTGCTGCATTTTGTAATATTACCTCTTCTTCCGTTAACGTGTAATCTGAAAAATGCATGTTTTGTCAGAACTGAACTATTTAACTACCGATTTTGTGATTAAGGCAGGCTTGTTAGTTATATAAGGCAGTTATTTAAATTGTCCTTTATACTAATTTAAATTTTTACAACAACTATGAAATATAGTGTCCATAAAATAAGATAGTTTAAACTTAATGTTACTATTTATATTTATTATTATAAAATCATATTTGCCTGGAAATTAATTTTATTTTGATGGAGAGTTTTAAGTACCAACCAAAGGCTTAATTATATGGCATATTAAATAAAAATTCTAATTAATACTTACCATCATCATACTTTTCGCCGTAGTCATTTACTCCCTCCGCTATAAAAATAAAAATAAGAAGAAATAAAAAACTGGACTTAAAAAAAGAAAAAAAAAACAATAAGTATTTAACTGAATTAAGAAATTAAATTAAAATCAAAATAAATCTAACCATTCTTATTGCCATCGACTTGTGGAACATTTTCGATGGTCTTTTCATCAGCAATATAATGTGGGTCTTGAATCCGTTCGGCGTCCAAACCAGAATCTAAATTAAGAAAAAGAAATAAAAGTAAATAAAAAAAAACAAAACATAAAATGTGTATGTAAAGGTCACACAATCAATTTTAACGTCACATCGCTGTCATTCCTATATGGCTAAGTCTCATTTTGTGTCAGTGTTCAAAAAGCCATTCATCGAGTTTGATTGATGTATCGGGCTGTGGACCTGTACCTGAATGAGGAAATATTTTATTGCTTACCATTAGCTCGAGCTCGGGCTTCTTCTAAAACGCTTTGCTTAGTCTGTTTGACCACCAGGGTTTCGAAGCGTGCGTCGTCTACAAGCGAGCGACGGCGAGATGGGTAGCCGTTCTAAAACAATAAATAATATTTTTTGAGTTTCAATGTATGTAAATTATGAGACATATTAATACTTTTTTATGAAATAAAACATAAAGCCATGATATACTAAACTATATATATATAGCAAATTATTTGCTTATGTTGAATCGCAACGACTCAACGGAGGAGTTTGATATTTCGCATGGTTAAAGTTTACATTATGGAGAAATAAAGATATTAATATTTTAAAATAATAGGCATTAGATTAAGAAAAATAAACATAATTCACTACATTTATATGATGTACTTAATAAAATTCACACATTCAATTCAAACTGTTTTTATTTAAAATGAAAAATTTTTAAATCAAAGAGCATTTAATGTGTGATCGGTATTACTTAGTAATTATTATATAACTAGCTGACCCGACAAACGCTGTTTTGCCATACAAATTACTTATATTGAATATTGGGGGAGGGGAGGGGAGGGGTTAATTGAGATTAAAAACTATTCTATCTTTTAAGTTGGATCAAACAATTGATACCCACTAAATTACACTGAAATCGGTTCAGTAGTTACGGAGTCCATCAACAAACAACGTGACACGTAATTTATATATAGAGATTATTAAAAAAGATTGATTTATTTGTCAATATATTTACTATATGTTTTCTATTTGTAAAATAATAATTGGGCTGAAATATTCCGTAGCTTGCCCGTGAACCGGAAAACCTTCGACGGAAAAAAGTCTAATAATATTTTTTCCGGACTCGGGAAGTGAATTCAGGATCTCACACTTTAAGACTAAACGGTTAGTCGGTTTAACTGAAAACGCAGACACTGAGGCTGATCTATTGACTTCAAATATATATTTTTTATAGTACTAAACAATGTTGGCAATAAAACTTCAGCTATAATTCCTTTTAAAGAAAGATGTATGAAAGCGAAAAGTGTGTTGATCTGCTAAATCCTCACGAATATAAATCGGTCATAAGATATTATATTTCATGTGCGAGTAGAAATTGCTTTTACGAAGTTCCTAAGCTTATTTCCTGAGCTGTCCGGGCGTAAAGTGCTGCCATTACACTCCCGCCCACAACGGATACGACTCTTGATGGAATTGTACAAAGGAGTTAGAATTTCTGGACCACTGCGTTTCAATGGTGCCAATTTCCCAAGACGACTTAACGTCTCGTAACAGTTTTATGGAAGACTTCTTTTTATTTGAAAGTTTGTGATTTGATTTTATAAGGCAGCTTCTAATTAGTCGGAGCAACGTTCACTACGAATATATTTTAAGAACTGTCTTAACTTATTTCATTAATTTTATGTCATCAAATATAAATTTAGTAAAATTATTTTGGAATATTTTTATAGAAAAGTTTGTAAGTAAATATATATTTAATGCTATGTTGGATTTTATATTATATTATAAATAAAGATTAGGACGAACAGAAAGTTTAATTATATACATATATGTGTTTACATCAATAATTCGTTTGTATATAATATGTAATTAGTACTTTATTAAATACAAAAAGGAATACCGTTTTTGTAATTATTATTCATGAAACTGGTTCACGTGTTAATAATTACTTGTATTTCCTTTTGTATTAATTTTTATCTTTTCTTGATGATCTTGATTGTATTTATGTATGCCCTTCTCATAAGCTAAGTCTTAAATAGTTCTGAATTATGTAAGAGAATGTAATTACATTTTGTACATGTAATACATCCATTTCGCAATCGCTACTACTAGATATTTAGCTATTATTATTATGTTCAATGATTTGTGTTAGAATCAATTACTTGCATAATCTTAATATTATAAAGACAAAGTAATTATTTAATAACTAGCTGCATGAAAAATAGACGACCGAACTATATACGCGGTGCATGTAATTTTTAAAACTATATAAAAACAATGTCGAAATCATCCAATTGGCTTTTGTTAATCTACCATTAACTAGCTCTAAACAGATAACTTTTCATGCAGTCCAGAAATTATAAACTTTATCGTAAGGTCACGATAATAATTTTAGCGTAGATGAAAAGATATTAGGATAATTTTTAATTTTTGTTGTTAATAAACAATAAATGTATACTTGCTCCTTAAACTTGTACATTTTTGCAAAATGGTATACCGTATTTTATTCATCAAAGTACGAATAGTAAGAAACTAGGATTCAGTTTAATACTGCAGTTACTACGTAAACTAGTAATTAATTTAATATATTTATTGTTACTTTCTAGCACTGTCTTATATCCTTTTATTTCTTTAGGCTGTATTCCTCACAAGGTAAACAGAGGGATTCTATTGACATACGGGTCAGATTCAGATAATTTTGCATTTGCATAATTTTGCATGGAAAAAAATGGCGTAAATCTCAGATTAGTAAGGAATATTTTTTACAAAAGCAACTGCACTATACTAAAGTATGTCAAGTTGATAATTAGTCTCTGTTTCTGTGCATATTCCCGGTTACACTCAAGATAAAAGTTCTTGAGGCGGTAAGCAAAGAAGTTCTTACCCCATATCGATCGAGGAAAATAGAACCTCAATTTACTCTTAGGGTTTAGTTTATTAAGTTTAGAAACCACTTCTTTTCATTAAATTTATGTATAAACATATATATATATATATATATATATATATAATGTAATAGATCTAGTGCGTTTCTATCAGAAATACTGAAAAATCTATACTTGTACCAGATTGTGATCAAAGAAATGCGTAATAAATATAGGAGGTATGTTTTAATTACATATGAAAGACACGGTTTTTATTAACATGAATTTTTTAAATTTCATATTACAAAACTCAAACCAGTTAATTTTTTTATTATTACAAAATGTGTTTTTGAGTATAAAATTTAACTTCACTTGTATTTTTTTCTCTTTATTAGGAAATAACAAATCACTAAGCGAATTGCATGAATGAATTAATTTAACCTCAAAGGATGCAAATTATTTGCTTGAGATACGATTAAAGTCAATAATTCTAATAACTAAATTCTAAAAACTAAAATGCTGAAAATATTTGTTATAAACCCAAGGCAAAAAGTACAAATATCTATGTTCTTCAGACAATTACTTGTTTCTGTTCTGAGGATCAAATCCAAGCCCCGTATTGTATCGTAGGGTTGCGTTAAGCGTATACAGACATACAGAATATTCAAAAGAAAAATAATTAAATTTATTGGTTTTTATAAAATATATTAATACATATACATCGATTTACTTCATTATTTATCGAAATGCTCGAATAAGTATTTTGTAAACATCTAATGCAATATTACAAATTTAGCCTTTGATTTTTATATTCGTAAATGTTCAATTAGCATATTATTTTAATTCTTGTTATAAGGAAAAATAGACATATTGATTCTTATAAAAAAATCTTATTTCTTAAGGAAAAAATGATGTAACAACTCTGAAGTACAATGGTTTTCGTGATTAGCTAAATGACAATATGCAATTTAATACCAACAATCTGTCTGTCCTTAAGAAATCTAGGTTACGATGTCTGTCATTACGCCTTTTAATTTATAACCTCAGCAAATGCAATATGCTCATGGCCAGCTTAATTAAATACATTTTAAATAACGTTACATATGTCACTGTTATTTAATATTATATTAAATAACTTTGATAATTTAGGCTCGTTATCAGTATATATTAAAAATAAAATGGCGTGTGATGCCAAATACTTAATGTGGCTTACTCAATCATTTGTTAATTTAGTAATTTAATTATACTTCAATTATTTTTTCAAAGACGACAGTACAATGTATTTTCGTGTAGAAAGTAAGCAAAACAAAAGTTACTAAGAAACGATCGATCTTCGCATCGAAATTTGTATCGTTCCACACCTCGTTAGTAAAATATGATCTCGTAAATTAGTTTAAAAATAAAAGCAATTATATTCGCACAATTCGTAACTAAAAAATATAAATATAAATAAATATAATAAAATCGTAGGAACGTCAAAACTGTAAATTGAATATTTTTTTAAAAGAATACTTGGAGCGTGATCTACAATCGATATCGAAGCCATATATATAGATTTTAGAATTTTTGTCTGTTTGTCTGTATGTGTGTCCCGGGTAAACTCAAAAAGTATTGCATGGATTAATTTCAAATTTTGCATGAATACTACTAACAGGTCGGGTCAACATATAGGCTACATATTATCACGCTATCACCTAAGGGGGAGAAGCTGTGCAGAGTAAACGAAGTCCGCGCGGACGAAGTCGTAACAACAGCTAGTAAATAAATAAATGTCACTGGGCAAATTACACGAATTGATCTTACCCCAAAGTAAACAATTTATTTGCTTGTAGTATGGGTGTCAATCAACGATACTAATACATAGAGATACATATATAAATAATCAAATAGATTTAATAAACACCCAAACTCAGAAAATCGTCTACGCTCATCACATAAATGTCTGGCCCTGTCGGGAACTGAACCCGAACCCTATTAATGTCTAGTCAGATTCGCTAATCACTCGACCAACGGAGCAGTAAAATAAATACTTAGCAAGAACGATAAGTTAAAATAAATGCGAGGTCCTGCCGTTCAACAAACATTTGTAGACCTTCTAAGTAGTTATTACTTAATGCCTTACTGAAGTAGGCATTTTAATTATAATCTAAACTATTTTATTCACAACATAGAGTTAAAATGTACAATTTTAACTCGTTGCCGTAAGTTAAAGGTGAATACTGTTATTATAAAATAGCCTACTAAATCAATTTATAACAATTATATTTGAAACGATAATAACATGTGCTAGTTGAGATATACAACAATAAATCTAAACTGAATTATTAGAGGGTCTACTGTCATATTTTATAGCAGTATTTATCATCTCTGTTTTATTTAGGATATGCAAATTGTTTTAAAATAAAAATATCAAATGCAAATTTTAATTCACGTCACCTGCTATATATTAGCAATCTATGGTACAGTGACATGAGGTCAGTATAGACGTCATTATAGATTTGATCGCTTTCAAATTCAAACTATTTAGATCAATACATGTATAAATTATTATTTAGTTTATTTGTAAATAATATTTTTGAAATGTGTTTTAAACTTGTGTTTATGTTTTTGTTAATTACAAAGAAAAATGTTGCATCAATGAACAAAGGGATAAAACGTAATTAAAACATTCATTGCGGAAATGGTGATCGGTGTTGGACAAATTTAAAAGTCTACTTGTAGGCAGGATTCGAAATCCGGTCGAAATAACCTTGGCTCTAAAGTGCCCACTTCACCGCTCCAATCTCTCTGTTAATTAAACCGCCTCTGACCTGGCACCCTTCAGCCTAATACTGATCCAATTAGTCATCGTAGATATTATTTGATTTACCAACAATTTGAAAAACTACGACATTCATTTCTTTTGTATCTATGGTCATGTGATACTTTATTTCTATTGTTACTATCTGCTGATTTTGGCGTCAGTTTATTTTGGCCATTATATATTTCGTTAATTTTTAATTTATTATTTCGTATTATAACGAGCTGCCCTAAGAAAATTACGGAAATACTGAGATTTTCGACGTAGGTTGAAATAGTTAATTACAAGTGCTTTATGATTTTAAATGTAAATTTGACCTCGATTAATATGTTTACAACCTCGAATTCATTTTATGGACAGTGTCTATAATTAATGAATTAAAAATAACAACTACAAATTTCAATGTTGACATCGATATGTATTAAAATACTATTAGTCCTCGTACATCTCACACGCTTAATATTGTTGAATGCAGTTGTTGTATCAAGTTTGTCTCTTCGTACACCTATGATGGTTGAAGAAACGTTATTGTATTACCTTTTTCAATGTCAATTATAAAAGGTACGTTAATAGCTATTGGACTAGTTTTCGCAAAGCAGTATACAAAAAATCGCAGCGCGCTCTATTTTTTATAATATCCGTAACAACAAAAATATAAATTAAGGTAATTTATTAAAAATACCAATTACTTTTACTGTAATAGATAGTTCAGATCTTTTCAAAAATATATTAAAAGTAGTAGTTTAAGGATATATGAAAAGTACAAAAAAATTCGCATAAAATTTTCGCATTAGCGTTTTACTGAAGAAACGATAAAATATTATGCAATTATGATAATAATTTACATTTTCATTGAAATAATCATTACTACGTTGCAACATAATTGAATATTGACAATGGTAATTTTTTACACAATGAGGAGTAATTAAACGGTAATTTTCCTTTCGTAAGCAAATTACGATGAGAATAATAATATTTTTAGGACGCTCTAGTTGCATATGCATTTCAAAAATGTCGGTGATCACAATGGTCTTGAAATGTATTTGTTGTCGAGACATGATGTAATTTGGCGATAATGTGGGAAGAGACAACTGTACTTAATAATTTTAACTTTATTAATTTTTAGTATACCAGAGAAAGTTGAACTTTGTACAACAACTGCCATCATTTTACCCGCTTTCCCCCTTATTGTCCCAACGTAGGTACCGCGCAATAACTTATTGTTTAAGATAGATACATTAATTGTATTTGGTTTCGATAATAAAACTTGCAAGTTCCGCGATGCCTATGGTTTCAGTAATTGGGATATATATAAATAACAGCGAATGTATTAGTTATGAGCCTTTGTTGATCAGATTTGCGAATGCTTTATTTGTAAAGTTGTACTATTGTATCTGCAGGCGTCATTTGATATGATATTTGATATCAAAAAAAACGCACGCGGATAATATTTAAATTACATTGTAAATGTAATTGATTATTATCATTTAAAAAGAAATTTCGTAATGAAAAAATGTCTAAGAGTAGTAGTAGTATAAACGTGCAATTTAAACTAATTTGTTGAAAAACTTTATTTTATTTAATACTATTTCATTAACTAGATTTAATTTACTATTTGATTGATTTGATTTGAGTTTTATATAATGTAAGTTGAATGATAGAGAATGTCTATGAAACTATCGTTTTAAATAAAATAACCTTACATAACGTTATTAACATTACAGCGTATTGAAGGAAGACTTGTAACATTTAATCATCAAATATAATGTTATTACTTTTGCCAATGAACTTGATAAAATCAAACTTGACCCCTATTTAAAATTAGTTGCAGCTTAAACTCATTAGTTCTTAATTTGATTTTTGTTTTAAAGTTTGTTTATAAACAATTACCTAGCTGCAATTAACATTTTTATATTGTAAGGCCACACGCTAACAGTTGCGGAATAATGAATTTGCAATTTTTACAATAAAATGCATTTGTCATGAATTTAGCTCATTGTATATTTTGCTTATCTAATGTTAAAAATGTTTTATAAGGTAAATGATGAGTGAATTAAAATCATTGTTACAACTATGATAACTATAAAAATATGAAAGTGATTATTGCAAGCATAAAAAAGTCCGCTTTTTACAATTATTGTTATTGGTTTGATATAAGTAGCAAAATTAAAAACGAAGCATATAAATAACTTTACAAAGTTTGGCAAAATAAGAAAAAGTAGAGCAGAACTTTTTTGAAACTTTGTGAGCAATGATAAGCGTGACAATCATATGTCCTCACCTCGATGCTGTAGGACTTCTTGATGGCGAACATTTCGCGGTTCTTCTGAGCTGCTGCGACGGCCATGGCTTCTCACAACACTGAGGATAGGGCCTGAACGGGAATTCACTGCGCGCTTAGCTAGCGTACGTCTGCGAGAGCTTTACGTCTCGACCACGGGCTGATGCCTGTCTGTCTACGACTCGAGCTGTCGTATTACAATTGCTAACTAAACTTTGGATTGCAAACAGACCAATGCATGATGACCGTTCGTAAGAACAGTTTAAATAGTGTTAGGCGCTCGCCTCCCACCCCGCTTGCCTTTCGGAACGCATGCGTCACGTCGCGCCCCGCGCGCTTGCGTCTCCTGCAATCCTGCGACCACCGTCGCCCTTCACACCCCTAAAGTGCTTTTAAACCAGAAAAAAGGACTTTTCTGTATATTAGTCCATATTCGAAATTTTAACTTTTATTAAGTTCAATTTCAAATAGATATTATTCATTTTTAATCAACATTTATTCCGCTTGGACGTTTCTGCACAGAAAGAAATATTTGCCTTAAAAGTTGAAAATGCTGTAACTTTCAAAACGGAAAAGTGCCTTACAAGTATTTTCTTTTTATATTGAGAATTTTAACATATATTATTTTATTTATATATCGTCATCATCATATCCTCAACGCCAAATCTCTGACGGGGTAGGCAGAGAGAACTGAGTTATTAATAAATTATTTATTTATAAATTTTACGTCACTATTAGAGAAAGGTAATAAAAATTTTGAAATATATTAATCTTTTCAATAAATAGAATTAAATATAGACTAAAAAATATTAATAATTTGATACAAATACCAGCTGAATTAAAAATAAAAGAGTTGATATAAAATATATGATATAGAATGTTGCGGTTAGGTGTCCACAATTAAATATAAGCTGCAATTTAATAAATTTAAAAAAAAACGAAGAATTGAACAATGTAACTATATCTATACCGATTTTATAAACACAAACCTTTGTATTTTTATTTGTTTGTAACGATTAAGCTTAAAAACTACCGCCGATTAAAAAAATTCTTTTACCATTAGAAAGCTTTACTATCACCTTAGGCAGCGTAGCATTTTTAATAATAAAAGTGACATAGGCTTCTTTTTTATCAAACTGCGCAAAAGGGTTAATGATTTTGGATCACGCGAACAAGGTATTAGAAATTGTAAATAAAAGTACCTTCACGCCCGTATCTACGAAGAGCTAGGCAGGCGTACACAATAAGTGCATCTACGATTAGCCGAATATATTTTGTCACACAACGTGATAGTTGGCAATCCTATCGCCAACCGAGCACTTATTTAGTCAGAAGTGAAAAAAAAAAACAAATTTTGAATTGTCCGAACCGGGAATCGAACACTGGACCTCACGCAGTCAACACTGACACCGGACCATTATACCACAGAGGCGACATTATAACTTATTCTATTCTAATGTTCAAAAATCTTTCCGCCTACAAGCAAAGGCTTACAGGCTACTAATTTATTTTTTTAATTTAAATTGTCAGTATCTGTCCATGCAGCTTAGAATTTAATTACTTCACAATATCATATTGTGTTTTATACAATACATAATAATAAAATATGGTAAAGTTCTTGAGTTGAAACCATTGCATACCAACCGAAGGATGGGGTTGGATGGAGTTTAGATATGGGTATGAGACACAGAGAGAGATTGTGTGTGATATTGCAAGCATAGCACTTGTTTTGTGTTTTTGTGAATTCATAGAAATTAGTCATACATAATCTATATATATAAAAATCAATTGCTGTTCGTTAGTCTCGCTAAAACTCGAGAACGGCTAAATTGTTTTGGCTAATTTTGGTTTTGAATTAATTATTGAAGTCCAGTGAACATTTAAAATTTGAGAAAATATAGAAAAAAAATAAGAGTAGTAAAAAAGGTAGAACATCGTTGCCGGGTCAGCTAGTAAAAACTAAAAATCAGTAGATTAGTTCTTAGAGTATTCACATGGAATAAAATTCATTTAACTTTTGAAATAGTAAGAGTTAAGAGATATATTGTGCGATACGAAACAGGAACGGAAATTTTACCTCAACAACAACACAAATGTAACGAACATTGAAGAATTACAAACAAAGGAAATGAGAATTATAAATGTATTTAACTACTCACTATGTGGATTCTAATAATATTTAACATAGCGACCTTTATGTTATAATGTTATTACAAAAAAATTTGCTTAACCAAGTAAGATATTTCACTAGGAAGTTAAATAAGTTTATCGATACTCGGAACAGGATATACAGGTCTAAGTCCGCGTTTCAATGACTTTGAACTGTTATAATATGTAACAACTATTACCATTAATAATATCTGTTCTGTTTAAAGTTGTTATTCATAGTTCTTTAGCTGTTTCAACCTATTCCAATCGGTTCCTTTCATAGGTATATGCTTCTCCAAACATGTATAGAATTCATTTTCAACCAACAAAAAAACGGAGGTTATCAGTTGTATGTAAGTAATATTGTTGGAAATGGATTGGAAATTTATTGGGGAATATTGATCTATTTAGGCGTCCAAGCACATGTACTAAATTTTATAAGTATATGACGTATGATTGTATGTTTGCGTGTTTGAAAGTTTGTATGTTTATATATTTGTAAGTATGTATGTTATCCGTGAACTTCACGGGAACTAAAAGCGATATAGAGATCATTCTTTTAGAAAAAAAATATTCCAAGTTAGGGAACAGTCCAAGTTTCATTAAAATCGGTTAAGTAGTTTTTGAGATATGGGTATAGTAGCTTGGCAGATATTTAGGTCGGTTTACTTTTTAAATTACTTTTATAATTGTTAATAGGCAAGTGATGGAGTACCATAGCCGTAGTGCCATGAAAAAAAATGCATATTGCTTAAGGCAAATCAGCACGTTCGCTTGTAGTACTGTAAAGTAGTAGGTAAGTATCTGTCGAATGACATTGTAGTGTCACTTACGATTTTATGTAAGGTCCTAGTCGAAGGAGCTGCTTTTTATAGATGTGTAACCTAAAAGTTAACTATAAAACAAATCGGGTAGAGGCTAACTTGTGGCAACTTAAGTCATGTACTAATATGAAGCAAGTTACGGCACTATAACTGGTAGAGATAAAGTGCAGTTAGTGACACTCTATACTTCATTTTTTTATATTATTTATTATATATATAGTAAACAAATAGATGGCCTTAAGCATAAGTTTCCCAGCTAGGTGCCTTATCCTCTAAACCGGCATATGACAGTGACAAGCACTTACGCTGATGCAGCAGAAAGAATAAAGGTTACCACTGGTACCAAACCTGTCACGATGGTCCAATCGTTCGCTTCTTACAAACTGCCTGGCAGCAAGGCGGAAGAGACATGTTTTAAAACGGGCGTAAATGTAACCAAAAATTACAAAATTAGATATAAAATCAAGGAAGGATATCTTTCATTAAAAACACGTTTTTCCCTAAGACGAAAGATAAATATAATAAAAGTAATTTCCTCGTAATAGTTCCAAGACGATTAAAGCATGAAGCTGTAATATTCCGTTAGTAGAAGTCACACTGAGACTAAATTTAATGTAAATTAATTCAATAATAGAAATAAAAACAACATATTCTAATAAAATTTTAGCAATGCTGTGTTATGACGTTTGTTTACAAACAGACTTGTTTCCACTTGGAATGAATCGGATATATTGTAATTTCTAATGATTAAATTGACGTAGATACACAAAAATGATTCAATCCATATAAAGTCACTTTAGAGATATTGACATTTGAAGTTTGGAAGATTTTGGATTAGTGTTAGTGTTTGCATTATACAAGTATTGTCGCTGATGAAAAAGTATTAAATACACAATAATATTCCAGACTCCTTTATCATATATTTAGAGTGATTCAGAGGTTGAAAAAAGTGACAGACACCTAATTTTGCTTGTATCTTTTTCAAGAGTAAATTAAAGTACTGATATTTAGCATCAGTTTAGTATACTAAACTTATTTTTGACAATGTTGTGGATTGAATCTTTCTCGTTTAACTACGCACTATTATGATATACAGATAACAGAAGTCTTAAATATTAATTATAAAAGATAAGGATTAATAATATTTTAAGGATATAATTTCGGCTAAAATAGAGAGAGAGAGAGAGAGAGAGAGAGAGAGAGAGAGAGATTAAGCCACGTGAAAGTAGAAGAAAATCTGAAAGTGTTACGTTACACCATGGTAAAACGCCATATTGCTTTTTGACATTTTCTTAGAAACCAAAGAGTATGTAATGTATGTATGACCTCGGCGTATTATGTACGTCATTTACGATACCAGCACATTCTAGAGTGATTTCGCGGTAAATTTAGATTTATTTAAAACGCGAAATTATTATAATAAATATATGATATCTTTGTATGATATTTAAAAAAATATATAGTATTTTGGTTAATATTATATTATATTAATTTTTCAAATTTAGTCAAGTAGCCTATTATGCCAGAATAAAAACAACTAGTATAGATTACTTACATAACGTCCTTCCAAAATAAGTGATCATATTTCAAAACTGCGTTCAATACGTCTAATCAAAGATATCCAGCCAAAAAAGAATGTGATTCAAGGACCTAAAACTTTTTTAATTTTTACGAAAAAAATAATTTTGTCTCATAACGCTTTATTCCTTTCTGCATAAAATAATCCACTTTTAAAGTAAAAGTGAATAGTAAGGTAAATAACTTCGTGCCATTTCTGTGGGACGGCGTAAATGGTTATTTTTATTATTAAAATTATTTTATTCGTCAAAATCAAAAAGTTTTAGTCCCCTAAATGGCATTCTGTTTTGGCTGATATCTTTGGTTAGACGTACTGAACGCTGTGTTGAAATATGATCACTTGTTTTGGAAGAACTTTATATATTTATACTACATTATAAACATATAACGTCTATCTGTACATTTATCTTTTTTTCAACTTCGTGATAAATATTCATTTTACCACTTGAAAATGTTTGTCGTCCGTATGTCCCCCTATAACTTGAAAACGGTTTGACAGATCTCGATGATGATTGGTATACGGTGAGAATACGTATATAGGCTATGTACATTATTGTTTGTCTGTTTATATGTTCCTTCGAAACTCAAGAACGGGTTGGATGTACAACAATATTACATAATTGTGCAAATGATAAAACGCATATTTTTATCGACAATAAATTTACGTGTTAGCTAAATTCTTATAAAATTTACTATTTTCGTCTCGCATTGTGGGTTAGAGATAAGCCTATTCGCTTAATCTGAGTCTATGTTTAATCTGAGCCTATTCGACTCAGATTATGAGGTCCCGAGTTCGATCTTCGGGTCGGGCATGTATAAACAAGGTTTTTTTGAGGTTATTCTCGAAATCCAGAATCTCAGTTCGTAGCCTGTTGAGTGGTATCTTACCTCTTCCGTGCCTTGGATAAGCACGTAAAGCTGAAGGTCCCGGTCATCGTTAAAAATAGGTAATAATCTTTATCAGGCAGGTAAAACACAACGATGGGCACTCATCTCACAAATCGACAGACTGGTGAATCCAGGTGAACCGGAATATTTGATTTACTCTGCCTACCTTGCGAAGGAAATAGCATGATGATACTTTACTTTATTTTAGGAAGTGTTAAAATTTTATAAGAACGACTAGTTAATAAAATATAATGTTTGTTTACTAATTATGCCAGTAGTTTCCTCAAATTTTTGTTTATACGCACAATTTTTGGAAATCACATTTTTTTGTTTGATTGAACGACAAAAAATTCCCTTCTAACTGCCACGTAAAGTTTTAGGAGAGGATTTTTTTGCTGCAAGGATGACGTTGAACTTTTTGGAGGTTCTGTTAATTTTGAGTCTGTCTAGCTAAGGGTCGAATGCACAGACCGGCTTGTAATGCACTAGATATTGTGGTATTTCATAAAGCCTCTCAAGGATATCCTTTTCTTGCCATTATCATGTCAGACCTAAGTCTGGATTACAAACAAGTTCCCGAAAATTTGTTGACAAACATATAGAAACATACGTACACTTAAAAAATTTAGTACACTTGTTTGGACGCCTAAATATATCATTATACTCAAACTCTGGCATAATCTCTATAAGTTTAAAAATACTAAATGTCAGGCAGTCACTTGATATCTTATATAGGTTAATTAAAACGTTAAATGAAAACTTGTTACCCTTTTACGAAAGTCAAGCGATGGAAGAGTATGAAATTTGGTATAACCAAAGTTTATGTGAAAAAGAAATGCAGAAAGCTAATTTTTATTATAATGTGAATAAAAAATAAATATTACATACACTATATTGTTTGTTTAAATTGCATTTGACACATACAATATATTATTTATGGTGAAAGTTGTCAAACTTAGAAAATATTTTAATATAGTCTATGATAAAACTTACGGTCGTATTTATTAACCAGTGGGTGATCGCTTGTATTTTTATAAACTCCAAATGGTCTGGAAGTTAGCCTGTTAAAGTATCTTCACGCCTATATCCCCGAAGGGGTAGGCAGAGGTACAACAAGTGCACCCACGATTAGCCGAAGATACTTGGTCCCACAAATGTGATAGGTGGCAAGCCTATCGCCAACCGGGCACTTTCAATCCCGGGCAACTTTGTGTTTCTCAGAAAACTGAAAAAACACTTTTTTATGTGCCCGACCCGGGAATCGAACCCGCGGCCTCATGAGGTCAATGCCAACGCTGGACCACTAGACCACCGAGGCGATTTAGCCTCTTAAATTGAGAAAAAAATGTGGTTGTAATTTCTCAGTAATAGATCAGAATCTTTTTGATGGTATGGTGTTCCCATACCTCGGATTTAGCAACGGGATCACCCGATAACCTCCATTTTTTTTCGTTGATTGTTAAATCCATGGCTAGTGCCATTACCCACCTTTATTCTTGACCTCTTTTATAAAAATACAAATAAGATATCACGGCAGTTTCCTTGCAAAGTAGGCAGAGTGAAATAAACTTCAATAGATGCTTCAGTTTACCAGTTTACAATTACCAGTGACGAAATAGGGTGTGATAACCATCGCTGCTTTGTGCCAACTTATGTGAGCTATAACTTATTTCTTGCAATAGCCGGGATATATACGTTTATGTGCTTTAAAAACAACAAAGAAAAATATCGACACGCGGGATTTGAACCTGCGACCATCTCCCTAAAGCCTCTCCCTAAAGTCTCTCCCTAAAGTATTATAAGATTTATGTGCTTATCTGGAGCACAGGTTAATAATATACTAGTATTAGACTCAAAGCTATGTGATTTAAAACGGGACCTCATGATTTAAGCCAAAAGAGGCTAGCAAACTAAACTTTAAGCAGTTTGTAAAACAAAATAAAAAGTTGTTAAATGTTATTGATAAATCAGTAAGTAAAAGCATTACACGTATTGTTAAGGTGGTTTTCAAACCGCATGAATAATCCCGATACTCAATTAAATAAATTGTTCAATTATGCAAACAGATTAGCGGTTTCAAAGATAACCACATAATAAGATTCATCTGCATCGCGAGACTAAATACATCGGTGTTAAAACTTATAATCTAGTCGCATTAAATTGAAATGTTTTGTTCTTTTGGAATATTTTAATGTCAGTGCATAAATATATCTGTATTCTATATTAATATTATAAATGTGAAAGTTTGGATGGATGGATGTTTGTTGTTTTTTTTTTATATCATAAGATAGCAAACAAGCAGATGGGTCTCCTGATGGAAAGAGTCAACCGTCGCCTATAGACACCAAAGATGTTAATGGTGCGTTGCTATCTCATGGCGAGTTCTAATGCCACATGCATAAGTTTACCGGCTACCTTACTCTCCAAACCGGAACACGACAGCGACAAGCACTGACGTTATTGCGGCAGGAATAGGTAAGGCGGTGGTACCAGACCCGGGCGAGACAATGCAGAGCTCTACCACCTAGTGTAACGACGGTAGTGTCTCGCATAGCCAATCGGTCGCCTTTTACGACCTGCCTGGCAGAACGGCAGTTGGTCCATTCTTGAAAGGAGCCCGGAACCAACACGGGGAAAAGGTTTGTTATATTGCCTTTTGATCCCACGCCTTACGTAATTTATTACATAAATGGGTACCTAGTTGATTTTAAATTAGAACCCTACACGATTTGTTTAACTAAATGAAGTAGGCTTGTTAGATTGCATTTAGCTCTGACACCGAAAATTACAAGTGCCATACAATGTTACTTTACGGTATTTACACGGTCGTGTTAATTTACCATTTGTCTACGTATATGTGCTTTACGGTTCTCTAAACGTGCCCTATTTACGAGAGAAAAAATTGGATGTCGCAAGGAGTATGAATACCAGAGGTTGTATTTAACGTATATATTTTTTTTTTTATGGAATATGGGGCAAACGGGCATAATGCTCACCTGATGGTAAGTGATCATGATTTTTTTATGTTAGATCACGCATAATTTTTTTCAAAGTAGTTTGATTTTGATCATTCTTGTTTCATCATTAGAGTTCGAAAACAGGGGATTATTGATTGATCAATTATTGATTTTATTGTGTGATCACGTATCAGAGTTACCTAGTTGATTTTAAATTAGAACCCTACACGATTTGTTTAATTAAATGAAGTAGGCTTGTTAGATTGCATTTAGCTCTGACACATTGATTAAAATTTTCTGAAGTAGAATAAAAATAGATCGGCTTTTTACTATTGGCTAGATATTTGGTTTAGATATTGATTAAATTTTCTTTTAGTATAATAAAAGTAGGTCGGCTTTTACTAAGTCTAATTTCGAATATTTGGCCAAGGTAGCTGACACTTGACAGTCGATGGATTTAGCAGTGAAATATCTGTCAACACAGAATCGCCTTTTTTGGCAGTCGGAAAAATACGATTCCATATTAATAGATGTAATTCAGCCCTTAGACTGGATGATAAAGTAGTAATCAAGTTGGTAGAGGTTTACCTTAAAACCTTATACATAACCAAATAGATTTCTAAGACTTATGATTGTTTTCTAACAAAACAAAAAAATTCAGATTTTTTTTTCTGAAATAAAAAAAGTTATTATTATTTATGATTTTTATTCTTTATAAAGAAATATATTTCATTATTTATTATACGGTCATTATTGATTATATTATAAATTTGTTGAATATCTTAACTAACCTATCTACTTCTACATTTTGTACGATTTTTCTTTTGTTTGTAATTGTTATATTATTTACTGTTGTGTACAATAAAATATTAAATAAATAAATAAAAATAAATAACCTAGCTTCAGAGATACAGGAGATATACTGTGATTAAATTACATAAAATAATCTTCCTCAACAAATTCCCAAGCATAGCTAACGGACGATTGATGTCATGCGTCTGTTGAATTTCCTCAAAACGGTATGTCGACTCATGTTCGTCACTACCTGGGGTTTACCGTGCGACAAATCTAAATGAAGTCCCCTTCCCAAGCCTGTATTAAGATTACGCAAAGGTAAAACCACAGAGAAAGTATATATAGAGTAGTTGAGCCAAGCACGAAGTCGTTCTGTCGACAGAGAGGGAAAGAAAATAAAATACTGGTTTCCGTCTCTTTATCTAGCATACGTATATAACAAATGCACGTTTTTTAATATTTCTATCAATGAAACGTTTTCATTAACATACGCGCTTATGGCTCGTCTACTCTATCTTTATAACATATTATTTCTATGATTAAAACCGGTTGGAAAAAAACAAGCTCATTAATGACATTATAACAACGTATTATATTTTTCCTTCGATATTCGGATTATTCACCGACAGCACAGTCATATAGCGGGGTTTTCGTTGTAACGGACCGTTACGTATGAGTTTTGTTATTAAAGAAATCCAAAACGTATTTAAAACCGTTTTGGGTTTTTCATACTTAAGACTTATTTTTAAAGGTTAGACGTTATAATGATTTTAAAAGGAAGAAAGATTTGATTGATTCTAATAGAGGAAGTCAAAAAGTACTGAACCAATTTTGAAAAATATTTTATTTATGAATATCTACATGATTCCGGAATAGCATATGGAATTTTGTTACTCGATTTGGTAAAGGAAAATAATGTTTTGGGTCACGTGACCGAAATTAAAGGCAACGTAAAATACCTAATACAATATGAATTATAAAGATTATATAAACATAACTCCGAATGTATGTATTTTGAGACATTGATGTCTTTCAAAACTTAAATTGGCATTAACTAGTACTTCACTCCGAATTGAGACCTCACCATAAACTTATATATAGCAAGTGTTTTCTTATATCATTAAATAGCAAACAAGCAGATGGCTCTCCTGATGGAAAGAGAAATCATCACCTACATACACCAAAGACGTTAATGGTGCCGTGCTGTCCGTGCGTCAGAATGGCAATGCCACAAGCATAAGTCTACCGGCTACCTTACCCTCCAAACTAGAATAGGACAATGACAGATATTGACGCTTTTGCGGCAGCAATAGGTAAGACGGTGGTACTACATACCCAGGCGAGACGTTGCGGAACTCTTTTACCTAGTAGTCACCTCATAGATCACCTTTTCCGATCTGCTTTCAGAACGGCAGTTAATCTATTCTTTAAAGGAGTCACACGGGGGATTTAAATTATAGGATGACCGTCCGATTGGTTGGGTGATTAGCGACCATGACTACGCAATCAATGGGGCTCGGGTTCGATTTCCGACAGGGGCAGGCATTGATGTGATGAGCATAGATCTTTGTATCTCTGGGTTTGGGTGTTTATTAAATTTGAGTAAAGTAAAGTATCTTCACGCCCATATCCCCGAAGGGGTAGGCAGAGGTACAACAAGTGCACCCACGATTAGCCGAAAATACTCCCACAAATGTGATAGGTGGCAAGCCTATCGCCAACCGGGCACTTTCCAATCCCGGGCAACTTTGTGTTTCTCAGAAAACTGAAAAAACACTTTTTTTTTAATGTGCCCGACCCGGGAATCGAACCCGGGACCTCATGTGGTTAACGCCAACGCTGGACCACTAGACCACAGAGGCGACCACAGAGGCGAAATTTGAGTATTTAACATTTATATATGTATTTATATGTATTAGTACCGTTGACTAGCACCCATATCACAAGCAAATCCCCATGTTGGTCTCGGGCTCCTTTGAAGAATAGGCCAATTGCCGTTCTGTCAGGCAGGTCATAAAAGGCGATCGATTGGCTATACGAGTCACTACCATCGTGGCTACTAGGTGGTAGAGTTCTGCATTGTCTCGCCCGGGTCTGGTACCACCGCCTTACCTATTCCTGCCGCAATAGCGTCAGTGCTTGTCACTGTCGTGTTCCGGTTTGGAGGGTAAGGCAGCTGGTAAACTTATGCTTGTGGCATTAGACCTCGCCACAAGATAGCAATACACCATTAACAGCTTTGGTGTCTGTAGGCGATGACTCTTTCGATCAGGAGACCAATCTGCTTGTTTGCTATCTTATGATATAAAGTAAAATAATTTGCTTACTTTGGGTTTACATAGATCAATTCATGTAAAAGTGTTCAGAGATATTTATTTATTACTAACTGCAGCTTGCATTATAAAAGTTTTTGGCGAATCCCGCGGGATCACTTAGCCTATGTGCTATTCCAGGTCATCATCTACCTGTGTACCAAATTTAATTCTAATCCGTTCAGTAGTTTTTGCGTGATTGAGTACAAACATCCATACATCCATTCATCCAAATTTTCGCATTTATAATATTAATATAGATTTATTTAAATATAACACGTATAGCAAACGTATGTTTTTTCTTTTCTATTAACGGGGCATTTTCACTAACTCACTTTTCTATTAAATTATCTCTATGACGACGGAAAGCTGTCACCTTTACTAGTATCCAAGAGTATCCATCGTGGTATTCATGACATAGACATTAGACAGAATTAGTTGTTTTTCTACATGAGAGTTATGCAGTCAACAGAGTCAGTAGCACAGTGAAATTATTTCTCAGTATCAAGGAACAAAATGTAACGCATTGTAAACAAAAAGAATAAATATCACCGGCATAAAAGCCGACGTACGGGGAATACCTGAATATGTGGAAATAATTGCATTAGGGTAAAAGTCAGCATCTTAACTCGTCGCGCTCAACTTACACTTATTTTAAAGATGCAACTGCTAATAGAACTTTACAGTTAATTATGATGGTATATTTGCTTCTATTTTCTCATATCTATATATGTCACCAAAAAACTTGTAAATGTCGTTGGATTATAATCGGGAGAATTTATTAGGTTAGGTTAGGTTTGTGTATAATTGCGTAATAGTGTAATTATAATATTATTAAGGTAGATTATAAAGAGTTACTTTTAAAGTCCGACCAAATTTAAAAATTAGGAATTGAATATTGAATTAAAAGTGTATTATAATTATTATTGTAAAGTTATAACAAGATAATACCAAAAAAATCGTTTAGGGCCAATCTTAGATGAAGGAAACTACTACTAGATATGAAATAACTAAGGGAAAACCGTGTCATTTCGTCCCGAGTAATGGCGGACTTAAGAACAGCTGTTTACTGTTTACATAACAATTGATAAATTATATTGCAACTAGGCATGTTATTTTAACAATTCGTTTTTATTTTATATTTAACGTACACACTAAAATTATAGAAAAATACAAATAAACGCTCAAATCAATTTAATATTTTGTAAACAAAAGGTTATTTGACATTAAATTTTAACTTACCTCATTTCTTCTTAAACAGCTTGCGTATTGGCCGCAAGCTGTTTAAGGTGACGTTAATTTTCTTAAATTATTTGAAGCTAGCTAAGCCCGCGACTTATTCCGCGTGAAAAAAAATTCGAAAAAAAGTAGCCGAAGTTACTCGCTATCCCATCGGCTATCTGCCAGTGAAAGTCCCGTCAAAATCAGTCCAGCCGTTCCAGAGATTAGCCGGAACAAACAGAGAGACAGACAGACAGACCGACAGACTGACAGAAAGATAGACAGACAAAATTTAAAAAAATGTTGTTTTGATATATGTATCGTGTATACATCCATTTGCATTTTGTAAAAAGCGGTTATTTTAAAATTACAAACAGACACTCAAATATTTATTTGTATATAGATTAGAGCACTGATAAAATTTTTGTAGCTTTATCTATTATGAAAATTCTAACTTGTTAGACAGAGATAAAGCCATTTTTACTTGTTCAGCGTTGGAATGCATGCAATTTTATAATTTTGATTGTTTATGCAAATTAATGCCAAGTCCTTGTCTTTCTCTTATCAAAGGGGCCAATATATTCCTCACTACCCGGGGCCAATGAACACTGTCATGACCACAGACTACATGAATACTTAAGTCACGACCATGAAGCTGTATTATATCTAGAGGCAGCACATTTAATACCTACTTGAAACACACATTTTAAATACTGTTGTCATCTTCTGAGGTCTTACCCTGTCTTTCTAACAAAGCTGTATAAAAAGAGATGACGAGACCTCATAGACTAAGATATAATGTAAATGTTTATTTTAATTGATTAGTACGAGTGCTTACTCTACCTTTACCTAATATTTCGTGGTCACGACCGACAGCGAATCAGCTGAATTTTGTGTAGTTTACGTACCTACATCGTGTTAGTTTATCTACGCGTTGTTTTGTGTCTCGGATAAAAATTAAATTTTGAAATTTCAAATTTTTTTTTATTAGGGAATTTGAACATGTTATCGATTCTGAACAGCCTCTAAAAATTTGGCTAGTCCTTTAAAAATAACCCTGTATATATATTTCGCCTCGTGGTCTAGTGGTTAGCTATTGAGATTTTTCGAAACTATTATCAAAAATCCAATCTAATTTCAGTAGTAGTCTAGCGGGTGGTGTGTTACTACTCCTACCTACCTACCTAACCTTAAGTGAGCACGTAAAGCCGTCCGTCTCGGTTATCCCTAGAAATTATTGTTATCTGGTCAGTAAAATGTGGCGGTGGGGATATTCTCTCATCCCACCAACCAACAAATCGGTGAATCGTGGTGAACAGGAAAGTCTATAGACGTTCGGCTTACTCTGCGTACCTAGCAAGGAATTCGGTATGATGATATTTTACTTTTTTCAAAAATGTTGCTAAAATTTTATAAGAATACTAGCTAATAAAACATTACGTTTGTTTGCTATTTACGCCAGTAGTTTACTAAAACCTTTGTTAACTATATTAATAATTTCGTCAAGGGGTAAGGTAGACTCGATCGAAACCTTACCTGAATTATAAAGCGTAAAAAATAATTATTTCGAGTCGACAACATAATATATCCGCAAAATTCTGGCTGTCGAGTATTTTGTTAAATTCTTATCTCAGAGGAATACTTATTTCTCTGAGATTCTTATGGTGAAATGCCAGTCAAAATGCAGACATTTTTAAGGAGCCCCATAGACCTACAAATTACAATAATATTGCGTAATACTTTTATTGTGCAATAATATTTAATACCGCTTTGATTCCAAACCTTTGACAAGAAAAAGATAAGGACTTGGCATTAATGTCCACAAACGATCAAAATTATATTTTTTTCTATATCATAAGATAGCAAACAAGCAGATGGGTCTCCTGATAGAAAGAGTCAACCATCGCCTGTAGACACCAAAGATGTTAATGGTGCGTTTCTATCTTGTGGCGAGGTCCAATGCCACATGCATAAGTTTACCGGTTACTTTACCCTCCAAACCGGAACACGACAGCGACAAGCACTGACGCTATTGCGCAGGAATGGGCAAGGCGGTGATACCAGACCCGGGTGAGACAATGCAGAACTCCACCACCTAGTAGCCACGATGGCAGTGACTCGCGTAGCCAATCGGTTGCATTTTACGACCTGCCTGGCAGAACGGCAAACGGCATTCTTCAAAGGAGCCCGGAACCAACACAAGAAGGAGCCCGGAACCAACACGGGGAAAAATTGCATGCATTCCAACGCAGAACATATAAAAATGGCTTTATCCCTGTCTAACAAGCTAGAATTTTCATCATAGACAAAGCTACAAAAATTTTGTCAGTGCTCTAATTTCAAATCACTTAAGAAAATAACGTCACTTTAAACAGCTTGCTTGCTTTAGATACACTGTCAATGTACGTAAAATGTCAAATAACCCTTTGTTTACAAAATATTAAATTGATTTGAGCGTTTATTTGTATTTTTCTATAATGTTAGTGTATATCTTAAATCTATAATAAAAACTATTTGTAAAAGTAACATGCCCAATTGCAATATAATTTATCAATTGTTATGTAGACAGTAAACATCTGTTCTTAAGTCGGCCATTACTCAGGACGAAATTACACGGTTTTCCCTCAGTTATTTCATATCTAGTAGTAGTTTCCTTCATCTAAGTTCCAAATTTTCAATAAATTCACTCAATAAAATTGACAAACCAGTCTGATCAATATTTTCGTGCGAGCAACATGTCTGACGACAAAGTTTTGACTCCTAACATGCTGGTGATTTTGTTAAATAAATCTCTATATAATTCCTTACACTCAAGTAAAAACTCCCGTTCTTTATCTTTTATAGCATTTTTGCCATTTTGTTTAAATGTATGACACGACCATACATTAAACACCATGACTGACCGAACACGACCGCTCCAAGCTCTGAAGTGAAAAAATATTGTGCAACATTAAGCCCACACAGTGCAAGAAAAAAAATATTGCACAATAAAAATTAAACCCGCTCAAACTTTTGTTCAATCATTGTGCAATCTTCAATACTAACCCTAAACTGTCAACAATATTGCACAATACGTAATATTGCGCAACATTATTGTAGGTCTATCTAGGTATATGTTTGGCTATTTATCTAGGTATATAAGAAGAAGATGACATTGATTGAGCTGTTAGGAGCCCTAACAGCTCAATCAATGTCATCTTCTTCTTCTTTATTACGAGTGGCAATTATCAGTGAACTTTGCCAGTGTCGAGTGAATTAAGGAAGGGAGACATGTTATCCGTTCCTTGAAAATGGAATTTGGGAGGCTTCTTTTTGGATTGGCTTCCTCTAAGTAAGGTTAACAATGTCAATGTATAGCAGAAGGCTATCAATTGGAGACTTTGACTTTGTAATCGCGCATGCGTCAATCCCCTCCAATGGTTGGCGATAATTAACAAAAATGTTGCTTATGTATTGAGAGTTTTTTGGAAGTGAAAACTTCTTTCGCCGCGTTAGACGATTTCTGGCAGGAGAAAATCAAATGGATCTGCGTCAGCAATATGCTATCCTTGGACGAATCAACAAGAAACATGTCAACAATGAAATCAACGGGGCTAGGGTTCGAGTCGGGAACAACTATTTAAGTATTTATTGTTTCTTTTGAATTTTTTTTTTTGTATGTTCTATTTTAATCAAAGTGTAAAAAATATTTTCTTTATTTTAAAAAAATTGAAGAAAAATTAAATTAGAGAGAATGAGAGAGGCGAAATGGGGGAGATGGGGATAGGGTAGAAGGAATTAGGGGGAGGGGTGAGAGGAAGAAATAAGGAAAGGGAGGTAAACTTTGAACAATTGTAAAAAAATAAACAACTCTTTAGACCCAAAAAGTTGCCGAGCCCTGGTCTAGGCATTGTTAGGGTTCCGTACCTAAAAGGTCAAACGGGGTCCTATTACTAAGCGTCATCTGTCTGTCTGTCACCAGGCTGTATCTCCTAAACTGTGATAGCTAGAAAGCTGAAATTTTCACATAAATATGTATTTCCATTGTCGCTATAACAAAAAATACCAAAAATAAAAAAATGAAAATATTAAAGGTCCCCATATAATAAACGTATTTTTTTCGTAGTTTTTTGCATAATATTAATAAAAGTAACAGGTAGACGTTACACATTTTCACAGAATATTTAGTTGTATACTACCTTTCAAAATAAATAATTAAATAAAAATAAACTAAATATTAAAGGCTCCCATACAAAAAACGTAATTTTTAAGCAATTTTTTACTCGATCTTAAAAAACAGGTAGAAACTTGAATAGGGATGGTAAGGAACCCTTCGTGCGCGAGTCCGACTTGCACTTGGCCGGTTTTTTAAACAGATAACTCTTTTAAGAGCATTAATAACGCTGTCCGACCCGAAATATAGGTAGGTAAATGACATAAGCATAAAAAAAATAACGAATTAAATTTATGAAAATCCACATTAATATAAATGGGAAAGTGTATGGAGAGAAGGGAGATGTGGGTGGACGGGGAGATGTGAGTAAGGAGAGATTTTTGGGGGAGGAGGTAGATAGGAGGAGGGAGAGACGGATATAGGGGAAATAGGGGGAGAAGAGGATGGGAGAGATAGGAGGAGGGGAGATAGAGGGAGATGAGGATAGGAGAGATAGGAGAAGGGGAGATATGGGGAGAAGGAGGTAGTGGGATGAGGGTTATCACACCCCTCCCACGATCCCCCAAGGAGGGTTATCATAGAGGGGAAAAGGTAGGGGGACGGTAGAAGAAAGGCAGGGGAAGGTAGAAAAAGGTAGGGGAAGTTATAGGAAGATAGGGAAAAGGTAGGGGGATGTTAGGGGGAAGTAAAGGGAACGTAGGGTTAAGGTAGGGGAAGAAAGTGGAAAGGTAGGGGCAATGAAGGGGCAGGAAGTGTGAACGCAAGGGCAAGGTAGGAGCAAGGTTGGAGAAGGCAGATACAGGTAAAGGAAGGTAGGGGGAAGGTAGAGGGAAAGGTAGAGGGGGTAAGGAGAATATAAAGAGAAGGTAAGGGAGAGGCGAGGGGAAGGTAGCGGGAAGGTAAGGGTAGGGAAAGGTAAAAAGGTGGTAGGGAAAGTTAGGAGTAGTAAGAAGAAAGCAGGGTAAGGTAGGATTTAGGTAGGGGAAGGTAGCGGAAAGTTAGCGGGAAGGTAGTGAGAAGTAGAGAATTTTTACCCCCCAATGCAAAACGAGGAGTTTCAGCTCTGTATCTGTGTGTCTGTCCGTGGCATCATAGCGCCCAGACTTGGTTGCGGTTTTTTTTCATGAAAGCCCTATTTTGCGAGAGAGAGAGAGAGAGAGATAGAGAGAGAGAGAGGAAACGTGAAAAGAGGAAACGGCTGCACAGGTGTTATTAAATCATAGCTAAGACTATGATTTAATAACACCTGTGCAGTCGTTTCCTCTTTTCAAATTGACGATAGTATTAAGCAACCTGTAAAGGCTTTATGTATAATAAATGTTGTATCCTGTTGATTGAATGATATTGCAATAACTTAGTGATCTAGCTGCTGCTAGATCTTCATTCGAAGATCATCAGCTATTATTTAACTGGCAATGTTAGTATCTAAATAATAGATTTTATAAATATTGCAAACCATTTTACAATGACTTTATGATATCTGTTTGGGGGTATGGGCTGTATAACTTTTGTCTGTACGCCTATCGGTTTGTGTATCCTGTTATAGCTCATGAGCATTTACTTCCGATCTTTATGCAAATTGGTTACTTATATACTAAAAGTACGTTCATAATATTAATTAGTAGCTTAGTTTAGATATCATATCTTTTTCAAAAAACAAATTTTGCTCAAGATGCGTAATCTAATCGAAATAACTGTTTATCGAAGTTCTCGCATATTGATCGTTATTAACGAAAGATTACGTAAATATGCAACAAGTTTGAGACGTAAAATGTTTATTTGCGTTTTTTTGCTAGTCAAGGTTATATAAAACTTATATACTAAACTACATGTACGGTATGAAGGAAAAGCATGAAATCAGAATTTTCCCGTTATTTCGATAACAGGGTTTATGGAACAACTAGCTAGTAGGTAACAGCTGGATTCGCTTGGTGTAAATTAGTACACGATAAAAAATCATATGACCCATCATTTGTGCAATTTCATGTCGGTTAATAAACAATTTTCATGAATATTGTTTATTGACAGCCTATTCGGCTCAGATCCTGGAGTCCTGGTTTCTGACGGAAACAAGTTTCATCGAGTTATTTTCGAGCCATCGGACCCAGTTATCGCTAAAAATATTCAATAATCGTTCAGGTCGGTAAAATGCGGCGATGGGATCACTACTTATCTCGTCATCTGACAAACCGAAGAATCGTGATGAAATGAAAAGTCTATAGACAGACTTTTCATTTCAGCGAGACATACTAACGTGCAGTTAAATGTTTTCAAAGTGTTAAACACCGTTACACAATTATACATTAACCTAAGCTAACTAAATTATAAATTATAATCAAATTACTGAAAAATCACTGAAGAAGTTGTACCAAGTTACAAGTTTTTCAGTGACATACATTGATATAAAAAACCCAAGATGCACAGTTCCGAACAAAACTGACACTAAAAACTGTCGCTAATTTTACATAAGTAGATATAGATATGGCAAAAATATATGTTTTTGCATATCCAACCTTAAGCGCAAGGTTTATAGTTGTTTTTACAAAGCAATGTACCCAAAAGTAATAAAATTGACAGCGTCGCGACCGACGCGATTCTATTTGAAATGAGCGCACAATTTGAAATTTTGCGCTCATTTTTAGAGGACTCTTTTGAAATACTGATTATGTGTCTTGGGTTTTTTATATCAATGGTGACATATATAGATATGCGAAAGTAGAAGCAAATATATGTACCATCATGATTAACTGTTAAGTTCTATTAGCAGTTGCACCTTTATTTTGTTAGTGTAAGTTGAGCGCGACGAGTTAAGGTGCTGAGTTTTTTCCCTGATTCAATTATTTCCACATATTCAGGTATTCCCCGTACGTCTGATTTTATGCCAGTGATAGATTTCTCCTTTTTGTTTACAATGCGATACATTTTGTTCATTGGTACTTAGCACTAATTTTACTGTGCTACTTACTTTGTTGACTGAATAACTGTCATGTAGAAAAACATCACTTAATTCTGTCTAATGTCTATGCCATAGATACTAGTAAGGGCAACAAAGTTCCGTCATCATAGAGGTAATATCTTTGACAAGAGAAGATAAGGACTTAGCATTAATTTCGATATTCAATCAACATTATAAAAAAGAATGGATTCTAACCCTGAATATATAAAAATAGCTTTATCTCTGTTTAACAAGTTCGAACTTTCATAAAAGACAAAGCTGCAAAAATTTTGTCAGTGCTGTAATTTCAAATCTTTAATGAAAATAACGTCACCTTAAACAGCTTGCAGTTGATTCGCCATTACTGTGGCACGTTGTCAGTGTACATAAAACGTCAAATGATATTTGTTCACATAAATATTTCTCGATTTGAATTAAATTATTATAGTTTTCCATTATTATGGTGTATACCTTAAATACAAACGTAAAAAAATAAAAGATGATGTCTAATTGCACTATTAAAGAATGTAGAACAAATAATAGAACGAAATCGCCAAACAAATCATTACATCGGCACGTATTGTTTAAATGTATTTGATACTTAAATACATCGTCTTCGTGTTCTGTTTTTAACCGGTGTTTTATTCAAACCTATTTAAATTAAAGAATAATAAAGATATCGATAAAATATCGATATTTTTTAGACTTAAGTAAATCTTGACATTCTGTCAATTGTTAGTAGACAGCTGTACTTACGAGTAAGTCCACCATTACTCGCGACGAAATTACCCGTTTTTTTCTCCTATTTCATATGTAGTAGTTTCTTTTATCTAAGGATAATATACATAGATAGAGTTCTTCTTTATCATAGTAGAGTCATATACTCGTATGTTAGTGAAAATGCCCTGTTAATAGAAGAGAAATAAATACGTTTGGTATATAACATATAACACGTTTCTCTAACTTATATTTTATATTATAAAGTATAAGTTAGGGAAGCGAATGCCAAATTACATTATATTTCTCTTGTTTTTGACGCGACAATTATAGTTGGCTTCCATACTCTATGCTGACTTTCTCTATGTCCGCCATACTACGTGTACCTATGAAAAATAGTGATAATGTATTATACAGATAGTAGGCGAATCATGAGTGCGTATGTATGTGAAAATGTCCCGTTGATAAAAAGAAAGCAAGTAAGCAAAATAAGCAAATTATTTGCTTGTGCAATTGTATGGTATCATTTATCAACGATACTAATACATAGACATACATACTTAAATACTGTTCCATAAATAATAAACATCCAAATCTAGAAATACAAACATCTATTGTCCCCCTCCCCCAGTCCCCGTCGATTGCATGGTCAGGGTCGCTAACCACTTGACCATTATTAAAATTGTAATAGGTACCACGTTTTTTAAATAGTAGAGGGCAAGCTCATCAAAATAATGTTGTGTAAGTAAGAGATAGTAAAATGGTCACACAGAAGCTTTGAACGGTTTGATTCCAACTATCTTTGCCTTGCCGCTAAGTTTCTTTCCTTTCTTATATCAAGACAAGTTCGGTAATGACCCTGAAATGCTGGAAAATTAGCTGTAAGTCTTATTGCAGATGTCGATAGCGATCCATATTAGTTGCCTCTTTTGCCGAGATTTGGTTCCACAAATGGCAGTGATCCTTAGTGCAAGTAGTTTATAACTTTTGTCCAGACATATATTTAAGGCTATTCCAATATAAAATAAAAAATCATTATCACGCCGGTTCCCTTGCGAGAACAGGAATGAACTAAACGTCCATAGACTTTCGAGTTCATCTTGATTCACCAGTCTTTGGTTAGTGAAATAAGTGGTGATCCCCATTGCCGCGTTTTACTGATCTGATAAGGATTATCGCCTATTTCTAGCGATAACCGGCACTGAACACTTAACGTCCTCATCTGAGGCAAGGCGAGGGTAAAGCATCGCCCGCTAGATTCGGAGCTGCTACTAAGATGGATTTTAAAAACCTTGAGAAAACTATAGCTCTTTTGCCCGACTCGAGATCAAACTCGGGATCTCAATATCTGAGACGAATAGCCCAATCTGTAGAACAAGTGGCCAACATTGTTTTTTTTTATTGTACACCATTCTTTAAAAAAAGTTATAAAACATTAATATGTTAACAAAGAAGATATACAAAATTGCAGTTTTACCAATTACTAGCGATTTTTGCTAGACAACCAGCGAGGCTAGGGAAATTTTGCAATTTAGTAACTTAGGTGCACAATTATTGTTTAAATTGATCTATATTAATTTATATATTTGAAAAATAAACAATTATTAAGCTATTTAATAGATTCAGGCGTTACTTTGCGGAAATCCATAATTTAAAGAAGAAATTATGGTATTTAATTTGCAAATTAAATACCATAATTTCTCCTTTAAATTATTAAGCTATTATAATCAAAGTACCTAATATAATAACTCCGTATTATACCTATAGTTACTCCGTAACTATAGGTTCTGACACGATGTTAGGTCTTAGGATATTTTACTTTAGAAGTACGTATTATAATTATAGTAAATATCCCAAATAAATAACAATTTAAAATAAAATCCTGGCGTATATGTTAATAAAGAGCAGTATTTAATTAATCTAATTATAATAATACATTTTCTGCAACCATAAAATCTATGACAAGGCAAAATATACATGAGTTTTTTATGACATTAGAGAGTAAAAGAGCTGATGGCTGTCCTGATGGAAAGAGAAACCATTGCCTATTGACATCAAAGATGTCAATGTTGAGTTGCTATCCGTGTGGCAAAATGGCAAGGTCACCTTTACTTACGCTTTAAACTAGAATGACAAGCACTGACGCTATTGCGACAGGATTAGGTAAGGCGGTGGTATCATACACCTGGGCGAGATATGGCGGAATTTTACTACCATTTAGCACAATGGTAGTGGTACGTGTGGCCAATCATTCACGTTTTATGAGCTGGTTAGCAGAATGACAGCTTGTTTATTCTGCCCAGACGAACACGGGGATCAAACCATAATTCATACAAGCAAATAATAACTAAATTAAAATGATGCCTTTTTATATAAATTAGATATCTCCATTGTCAGGGTCACAGAAACTGGCTCGTTACTTAAATTTATGTAACTTCATATAATTACTGGTTAATATTAAATAAATGATAAGTATATTTTATTCCATTTTTGATTTGAACTTATATAATCAAAACACTTAAATTATTTCATTTGCAAAATAAATAGGTAATTAAATCACGTATTATTAGCATTTTATATGCTCAAAACTATTATGTAGAACTATTATAAAGATACGCGTTATCAAATATATATTTTTCAGCATTACGCAATTTTAAAAGTGACCTCCAAAAACATATTGCAGCAAAGTGCTATGTAAATTAATTTCTCAAACATTTTTTTCAAACTTTAGATAAGCACTTTACATAAAACGCTTAATAATGTCAATATTAACAGGCAATTATGTTTTAAGTAATTAGCATTTTAAACCTTCAAATTTACAACTTGATCAGATTATTATGTATATATTTTTTTAATGTATATTAAATTACGGGGTGCTTTAACTTTGAATGTATATGTAAATAGCATTTTATAACTATAGGATACCAACCAACATGCTTTTCTAAGGGTAAGAGATGACTTCTGTCTGTATCTCAAGGAGATATAAAATATGTTAATAATACGTTTATATTTTTAAAGGCCCTCAAACAAGCATAGGATGTGTCAGGTGCAGGGGAAGTTCAAAAGTTTTTTAAAGCAATATTAAGGAAACAATTTTTATAACGCAGTAAAACTGCAGAAAGATTTCCCCCCGTGTTGGTCCCGCGTTCTTTTGAAGAATAAGTCTACTGCCGTTCTGCCGGGCAAGTCGTAAAAGGCGACCGATTGGCTATATGGGTCACTACCATCGTGGCTACTAGGTGGTAGAGTTCTGCATTATATCGGCCGGGTCTGGTACCACCGCCTTACCTATTCCAGCCGCAATAGTGTCAGTGGTTGTCACTGTTGTGTTCCGGTTTGGGGGGTAAGGTAGCATTAGACCTCGTCACAAGATAGCAACGCACCATTAACACCTTTGGCGTCTGTAGGCGATCTTTGACTCTTTCCATCAGGAAACCCATCTGCTTGTTTGCTATATTATAATATAAAAAAAAGCAACCAACTTCCCATTTTCTAAATCTCCCGAACCCCGCGAAGAATCTTCACGAAATTAAAATAGTACCACACGAGGAGTATACTAGAGGTGATCGTCAATAAACTGTTTTTATTAACAGTTTTATGTTCGTCAACAATTTTACTGTTTTTCTTCCATATAAAAAGCTGTTAAAAATATAAACGTAATAAATTTTTCGCAATACAACGAAGTGACTACGTTGAAAATATTAAAAGCTAATAAACGTCAATATTTTCGCAACTCGCAAAGAGTTGACTTAATATTGAAACAACTATTAATTATTTAACCTATAATGAGTTTAGTGCATAATTCGATCATTGAAAATCCGTTGACGAGTTAACAGTTTTTTTAACCTGTTGACCATTGACGAAAAACAGTTACGTTAAATTAATTTGAAAACCGTCAATGACACACCCCTAGATTATACCTTCTAAAAAAGAATTTTTAAATATGGTTTATAAACGACCGAGTTCTGATGTAACAAACTTAAAAAACATACAGCCGGATTGATAACCTCATCCTTTTGGAAAGTTGGTTGAAAATAGAAAGGCTATAAACAATAAGAAAAAACCAGCCAATTGCCAGTCAGACTTTCAAGTTTTTACCTGTTTATTAAGATCGAGTAAAAAATTGCTTAAAAAATATGTTTGTTGTAAGGGAGCCCCCATTTAATATTTACTTTATTTTTATTTAATTATTTATTTTGAAAGGTAATATACAACTAAATATTCTGTGTAGAATTTAAGCGTTTACTTGTTACCGTTATTAATATTGAGCAAAAAATACGAAAAAACACGATTATTATATGGGGACCCCCCTCCATAATATTTTAGTTTTTTAATTTTAATTTTATAATGTTATAGTGGCAACGGAAATACATAATTTGTGAAAATTTCAACTATTTAGTTATCACGGTTTATGAGATACAGCCTGGTGACAGACGGTCGGACAGACAGACAGCGGAGGCTTGGTAATAAAGTTCTGATTTTTAACTTTTAGGTACGGAACCCCAAAAAGAGGTCGCATTAATTTAAAAACTAAATAGTTTAATTTACTCAACAACTTGAGCTCTTTAAAATTATTAATGTATACGCATAACGCAGGGAAGACAGGGATTTATAACAGATTTTCAATTATAATAATTATGTAACTGCACTTGTACTGCTTCACAAAACACTTTTTGTTATATGTATTTCACCAACCGATTCCACTTTTTACGGTAACTTAAGGGCTACGCACTTTTCTTTTTACTCTTTTTACTTTTCTTTCCAGTACATTTACATTATTATTAATGGAGTTTTACCAAGAGTCAACGACAAAAAGTAGGTATAAAATATATATCGAATTTCAAAATTAGGAAAAATAGGATATTATTTTTGAAAACCCATGAAATTAATTTAATGAGTAAAAAATTAAATTTGAGCTCTTTTAAATAAACATATTTTAAAGATAGTGTATTTTTTGCTCGTGCCACTTTTTACATAATATTATAATAGTTGTTGTCTGAAATTTCATGGTTTTTGGTTGATGGCTGATTTTTTAGGATTCCGGTTTTTGAGATACAAAGGTAAAATGGGATACTAAGCCTCCGCTGTCTGTCTGTCCGTTTGTCTGCTGACTCGCACTTGGCTTGAAGTTTTTATAAACTAGTTTATAGCAAGGTAAATAAAATGTTGATGTAGACATGTTAGTTTTTTTAAATAAAGGGAATTGAAAAACTACAGTTTCATAACAACTTTAATTTATTGCTTGAAATTATGTGTGCTAACTTTATATTGCTTAAATGTTTTTGTAGCTATCAACAAAAAATATAATTGCTAAATATTTTTGAAAAGAAAAGTAATTTAGGATGTCATGATCGCCGCCACGTACTCTGAAAACTAGATCTAACAACCAATCAACTAAATAAAACTCTTAATATATAACCAATTAGTGTATTCAGTTTGGTAATTTCTTACGCAGGAAAACGAAATTATGACTGTCGTGGTTTTCCCGTAGATCTAATATGAAAGCCTAGATTGTAACAACTAGATTGATTACCTGTTTAGGTTAAGAGCGTTTCCACATTATCCGATCCGCTATGGGTATCGACGCCAAAACGATATCGGGGCAAGCAAAATATATGAAATATGAACCTACCTTCCACACTGTCAGTCCCATTTAGGGGTACTGAAACAGACACCGGCGGCGGCACCATCGGACGTCCGTGAGCTTTCGGACGTTAATATTTTTACGTATGCTGTACATTACAACATTGTTACTGTGTGTGAAGAACCTGACGCATGGTGGCCATTTTGAGCTTGTTTAGTCCGATTTTGGTTGTAAACACTACCTAGTCAACATTTAAATATACTGCGGGATACAACTAACGAAGAATATAATATCTAGCTTGCACAATGAGATGTATTCAATTCTGTCTGTCTTATTTTGCGCCTCAATTATAATAGATATAGCATTTTTTTAATTATAGTTCGCATTGACCTTGCCCGCACATTGAGAAATTGGGTCGTATCTATGTATTAGTATCGTTGAATAACAACTATAACACAAGCAAATAATTTGCTTACTTTGGGGTTAGATCAGTAAGTGTAATTTGTCCCGTGAATATATTTAATTTATATTATAAAGGCGTGTTGGGGGTTTACTATTTTTTTAATTAACAATTGTACTTCTTTTAATATTACTTAAATTGGTGAAAATTTGCTAACTGAATTATTTTAACACGGATTTTCACAATGTAATATTTCAATCTATAATTTAGTACAAACAATTAAAAAAAACAACTCGACGGGTGTTTGACTAATGACCGCATTATACAGCGGAAACCCTTATATATTTCTTACTATTATATATACTTACATATTACTTTTTAAATTTATTCCTTAACTAAATACCAGTTCACTACTACGAGATTCGAAGCTTCGACAGCCTCTACTAGATATAGCCTAAACTGCAAGATTGCCTGCAAGATCGTCTAGAATGTCAGTTAGGTTAAGTATAATTGAGTATATGATCAAGATTCTTTACAACCGGCGTGTTTGTATAGGGTAATAAATATGGAGAAAGGGAATAAAGAATCGTGACATATGGGACTCCGTTCTCCCTGCTTACACCGTAAGGAATCTGGCATGAAGATATGTATGTATAATTACGTTTTATAGCGCTAAATAAACTTTAGTAGCTGCATAAAATCTGGTAAATGTGTATCAACACCATTGCGTCTCACAACAACACGTAAAAAAACAAAAAAAAACTGTTTTTTCCTGTTGTTAATCTGGTCTGTGTTAAGCTGGGCCCCTTTCAATATCATCTGCCATTCAGTAGAATGTACAGAGTAGAGAGACATCATGTAGAGTGACATTTTTGCCCAATTGTTATGAACTGTCTAGTAAGACAGTTCATAACAATTGGGAAAAAATATCACTACTATCGTGATTAATAGTAAGTTATAATAAAGTTTCGCAAGGTCTCAAGCGGGTTTGTTACTGCTTTACCTATTCTTGACTTTAATAACGTCAGTGCTCGTCACTGTCATATTTCAGTTAAAAGGGTAAGACGGACGATAAACTTATGCGTGTGGTATTACGATTCCGCTACACAAAGGGTAATGCACTATAACAACTTTGGTGTCTATAAGTGGTGCTTGTCCTTTTCCATCGGGATGATGTTGTTTTTGTTACTTTATTTGAAAATTTTCCATTTTTCTATCCTAAAAAATATTCCTTGGACTTGGTTGGCGTGCCGAATCGGTTCAGCCTGGTTGGCTGAATAGACCAACCTATCTTCTATAGTCTTACTACCATCATGACTGCCAGATGTTAGAGTTTTGCCACATTTCGCCCACGCTAATGCCACCGACTTAACTATTCCTGATGCAATGGCATTGGTACTTACTATAGTGTAAGTTTTTTTTTTTTTTTTTATATTAGAGGGGGCAAACGAGCAGATGGTGCACCTGATGGTAAGTGATCACCGCCGCCCATGGACATCCGCAATACCGGGGGTATTGCAGCTGCGTTGCCGGCCTTTTAAGAATGAATAAGCTCGTTTCTTGAAGGTCCCTAAGTCGTATCCATTCGGAAACACCCCCGAGGGTAATAGATTCCACAAAGGAGTAATGCGAGGCAAAAGGTGTCGACAAAAGCGCACGGTTGTGGATTTCCAGACATCGAGGTGGTGAGGATGGAACTTTAAATTTTGACGCGATGTCCGATGGTGGAGTTGTATAAAAGGTTAGATAGTCAGTAAACTACTATATTGATTGACAAAATGATAATTAATACATATTAATATATATATATATATATATATATATATATATATATATATATATATATATATAAGTTGGTATAAAAGGTCAGATAGTCAGTAAACTACTATATTGATTGACAAAATGATAATTAATACATATTAATATATATAATAAAAATAAAGTAATTTGAATGTTATTAATTATTTAATAACTGACGTCCAAAAAGAGGTTACCATTAATCCTGTTTTGAATAAAAAAGTTTTGACTTTGACTTTGAATGAATGCATGGATGCCAATTAACATGTCTGTTGTCTCTAGAATATATTCATTTGATATTCATTTCTTTTCACTAGGAGAGCCATCATTATAGTATTTTTTTCATACGAATTTTGTTTTATGCTAATACTTAAAATCACAAACACATTTATCATTTCACGCAGACAGACGACTTGCGTCGATTGAAGATCTAAAACTGATTGCACGCGAAATCGGGTTAAGCTATTATTAGCCATATGTAAACTTGCAGTTTACCTATTTATAGCTGTGTAATAAGTATAAATAGTTGTGTAATAGGTTCCATCGCCGCATCAACGCTAAAATTGTAGTCAGAGCTCATTTAAATAATTATACTCCCTCAAGTGAAAATTCATCTTTATACAGTCAAGTGACTCGACATGTTTGCGCCATGAACTATGAAACTCCAATTGCCTTTTCAAGTATATTTCACTTGTCCTCCTGTTAGGCAGTTCGTAAACCGTGAGCGATTGCCTAAATTTGTCATCATTTGAATTCTATCACCTCGTAATAATGAGTAACAATAGGTGATAGAGCTCTGCAATGTCTGGCACCGCCTTACCCATTCCTGTCACCATGGCGTCAGCACTATCGTAAAATAGCAAACGGAAAGTTGACTTTCCTGACGGAAAGATACAACCATGTCGTAAGGATAACAAAGATGAACGATAAAAGATAAAGATATTAATGGCACAAATGCCATATGTATAATTTTGCCGGCTACCTTACGAACGGTTGGAATAAGTAAGGCGTTGATACCAAACCCGGGAAGGACGTTACAGAACTCTGCTACTGAGTAGTCACGATGTAAGTGAATATTTGGCCTTGGCCATGGCCATGGCCTTTTACATTTTTTTTTAATATTATAACATAGCAAATAAGCAGATGTTAATGCAGACCAAAGATGTTAATGGTGTGTTGTTATTCTTGTAGCAGGCATTCAATGCTACAAGCCTAAGTATTATCTTCCAAACCGGAACCGAAAAATCTGCCGTTCTGCCAGGCATTTCAATAAGAGGCGAACAATTGGCGACCCGAGACACTTCTATCGTGGCTACTAAGTGGTAGAGTACTACATTGTCTCGCCCGGGTCTGGTACTACCGCCTAACCTATTCGAGCCACAATAGCGCCAGTGCTTGTCACTGTCGTGAATCGGAAGATCAAAGGGTAAGGGTAGCCGGTAAGCACATGCATGTGGCATTAAGACCCCGCCACAAGGATAACAACGCTCCATTAATATCTTGGATGCCTATAGACAATGGTTGTCCCTTTCCATCAGTAGACCCATCTACTCATTTGCTATATAATGATTAAACTTTGGATTATGTACACTATCAAAATGCCAAAATATTCATGCAATCTATTACATGATAAGATTCTCGTGTCGCGCTGTTTGTAGTTAAACTCCTCCGAAATCAAGCCGACTCTCATGAAATTATGTATGCATATCGGGTAGGTCTGAGAATCGAACAACATCTATTTTTCATCCCCCTAAATATTAAGTGTAGTCTACCCCTAATTTTTTTTTATTTTTTAGATATTTTTTGTGTTTTTTTTTTATGATAAAACATTAAAAAATACATACAGCGTTAAATTTTCAACCCTCTACAATCAACCCCAATTTTATTAATCTAGTAATTTATATGGAAAACGACGATTACCGGGTCAGCTAGTATGCACTATAATAATTTTTAACGCCGTAAAACTGCAGCAACCGACTTCGCATTTTCTTCGTATATCAGATCTGCATCAAATTAAATGGGACCATACGGGAATTATATCCTCTCAAAAAAAGAATTTTCAAAATATGTTCATAAATGACGAGTTCTAAGTAAAAAACATTTTAAAAAATACAGCAAAATTGCGAAATTCCTCTTTTTTGGGAAAACAGTTGAAAAGTGCCAAAATAAGCACTTAATTATGCACAATCCTATGTATTAAATTGACGTTTCTATTCCCAAAATAAATCTAAAAAACTAATTATATATATAATAATAAGTAATATTTATGACAATATACAACTATGAACTTTTAAACTAACGCGTTTTAATACCATTTTTTTAAAAAAACGGGCCAAAATCGCGTACATATATAGAACTTGTAAAATTCGACGTTTCGGCCAAGTTACATTGACCGTGGTCACGAGCGGACTGCCGGACTGACTGACGGAGCTTTACAAGTAAGTTCTATATATCATTATATGTATATGTTTTTGAACACAACTAAATATTTTTAGTTTTTTAAAGATTAATTTGTAACGACTAGGGTGTTATTATTTCTAAAGTCTTGCACAGAAGATAGTTTCTAGTGTCCCAATAGTGTAGGGTATGTACATTACTAAATAAGCTACGTATGATATAAGCAATATTGTGTTTCATTGAATAATTTTTAAATGTCAGTTGGATTCAATTAATTGCAATGACTTCTGAACTGACATATTTTATGGTTTTAAAATTGTTAGCATAAAACTATGGCTTTAAACCAGGTTCCCTACAACGCGAACGTAAATATTGATTCTGAGGCTAGAGTACTTATGTTAAGAAACCGCAGATCGTAAGGGCGTATGAAACACCTGCGCATCACTTTCACTGACTTTGATGCGCCACCGTTTTTGAATAATACAACACACCTTATAAATTTAACTGTTGTAAAAAAAGATATCTTCACGTCCGTATATCCGAAAAGGTAGGCAGAGGTACAACCAGTGCACCCACAATTAGCCTAAGGTACTGTAACGCCGCCCAGCGTACTACGTGCCGGACGTGTTACTTTGCCGACGATATCCCTTTTTTATTCAGGGAACCTTCTTGGTACTCGCTTGGCTGCTTGAGGTACTAATTAGTAGCAGGACCTTTTGGGATTCTTTAAGAAATTAGACTTTTCGTATATATCTTCGTTTATTTTCAGAGACGTCTATCTTACGTCAAATCTTAAAAGATACTCCTATTCTAAAAACAATTTATTCTTTCTCTACATACTAAACAATTCTACATTTGAAAGTCGACAAAATGGCCAGTTCGTATGTAACACCATAAAGGTGTTACAGTACTTAGTCCCACAATATGATAAGTGGCAAGCCTATTGTCAATCGGGCATTTACTTAATCCCGGGAAACGTTGATTTTATCAGAAAACTAAAAAAAACACATTTTTGAATTGCCGGACCCGGGAATCGAACTCGGAATCTTATGTGGTGAACAACGATACCGGAGTACTAGACCACAGAGGCGACTTAACTATTTAAATAAGTATTAGCAATGTAAATGTACAAAAATATACAATAATGCTTTATTAATAGCGTTTTTTTGCATTTGCATAATGCAAACATGCAAATGCATATAACCCGATATGTCTACTTATGATATAAAATGAATCGACCAAGTGTGAGTCGGACTCGCTCACGATGGGTACTCCGTACCATCATCTATAAAAGAAAATCACATTTGTTGTATGTATACTTAAATATTTATTTTATGTATTAGGTATTTATTTTTATGTATCTTCGCGCCCGTATCCCCGTAGGGGTAGGCAGAGCTACAACAAGTGCACCCACGATTAGGTGAAGATACTTGGTCCCACAAATGTGATAGGTGGCAATTCTATCGCCAACCGGGCACTTTCCAATCCCGGGCAACTTTGTGTTTATCAGAAAACTAAAAAAAACATTTTTTAAGTGCCCGACCCGGGACCTCATGTGGTCGACGCCAACGCTGGACCACTAGACCACAGAGGCGATAATTTTATAGTTAATATATTTCCAAATACTTTTTTCTTTTGAAAATATTCAAGTTTCTACCTGTTTATTAAGATCAAGTAAAAATTGCTTAGGAATTACGTTTGTTGTATGGGAGCCCCCCTTTGATATTTACTTTATTTTTATTTAATTATTTATTTTGAAAGGTAATATATAATATTCTGGGAAAATTTTAGGGCGAGGTATTTTGACGCGCGCCAATTCTATAGAAAATGGACGGCGCGGTATGTTCTGAAACCGCTGGGAAACGTGTTGATTTTCGGATAAATAAATATACTACTTCAGCTGAAAACCAAAATTTAGTACATTCTTTTCTGTATTTAAAACTAAATATCACCATATAAAAATCATGTGGAAGATTAGAAATATTATTAACAAGTTATTTGTTTTAGAGATTCTTTTAGCCTGTTTTCGGAATTTTATATGGTCGAGTAAAATACATTCTATCATGTAATAAGTTAGTAAATTCCTTAGATAATATCTTCAGATATATTGTGTATTTTTTGTAAAATTGTTATTTAACAATCAATACAAAAAAACGTGATTAAGCAAACCAGTTTTTTCCAGTTTGTCCCGATGCCTCGCCCTAAGCGTCTACCTGTTACCGTTATTAACACTGAGCAAAAAAATAGGAAAAATACACGTTTAATGTATGGGGTACGTTTATACTCCCCTTAATATTTTCATTTTTTTTATTTTTTAGTATTTATTGTTATAGCGGTAACGGAAATACATAATTTGTAAAAAATTCAGCTTTCTACTTAGTGACAGACAGACAGACGGACAGACAGACAGTGGAGGCTTAGTAATAGGGTCCCGTTTTACCTTTTAGGTATGGAACCCTAAAAAGTTAATGTAAGAAGGTGAATTGTAGCTAAAGCAATACGATTTTTCCCTGTGTTGGTCCGGGCTCCTTCGAAGAATAGGTCAACTGTCGTTCTGTCAGGCAGGTCGTAGAAGGCAACCGATTGGCCATATGAGTTACTAACATCGTGGCTAGTTGTTAGAATTCTGCATTGCCGCCTTAACTATTCAGAATAGCGTCAGTACTTGTCACTGTCATGTTCCAGTTTGGAGGGTAAGGTAGCTGGTAACTTATGCATGTGGCATTAGACCTTACCACCTTCATCAATGACGAAAGTTTTTGATAAAAATGTTCGTTTTTGATAAATTCCAAACAAATTGATTGGTTTTGATTCAATTAACGGTATTTTTTTAATTAACTATATATAATTATAATTAATATACAATAATATATAATTTTATTAACGGTTTTCCAAGGAGAAAATCTGACAAGATTTTTAAATTAATTGGTATATTAGTCTGAAAATTATTTCAAATGTTATATTAGGTTTACTAAAATAAATGAATTAAAATATCTGAAGTCAACCGCGTTTCGATCGGTCAAACCATTCTTAAGTTATGAGATGTTTACTTACACACATACACACACATACACAGACACACATACACACACACAAAAATACATACATGCAGACATACCGACGTTATCGTGAAAATAGTCGGAAAACTCCGAAGACCTCAAAATGTGGAGATCTGGTTAAAACTCGATTTTCGAAAATCGGAGCGAAATCAGTAACTTCCTTTATTTACATACGTAGCGCGAAGTTAAAAAACGAAAACAAAAATTTGGACATAAAACAAAACAAACCTACCTAACCTACACTAAAGACTTACAAAACAATATAGCCCACACGAATAGGTACGTATTAAAACTTAAAAATAACATATACCTACATAAAAAGCGCCAGTACTAATAACCATTACACTATATTAATTAAGATGAAAAAGTTTAAATAAATAATAACAGTATCTTCATTCATCAATGTAAATAATAATAATAACAAATATTCACGGGACAAATTACAGTTCTAACCCCAAAGTAAGAAAATAAATAATTTTGTGTTACGGATGTTAGTCAACGATACTAATACATAAAAATACATATATAAATACTTGAATATATTTAATAAACACCCAAACCCGGAAATACAAACAAATACAAACATTTTATGCTCATCACACAAATGCTATACAATATATATATATATATATATATATATATATATATATATATATATATATATATATATATATATATATATATATATATATATATATATATATATATATATATATATATATATATATATATATATATAGTTAATATGTCTAAGCGACATTTTTTTGGAAAGCTGTTTTATGAATTTTGAAAAAATCAATTCCTGTTCGTTAGTCTCGCTTAATTGTAACCTATTTTTTGTGTCCATTGCACAGCTCCTCAATTCTCAAAACTAAAAGCATTGCGATATCGTAGCGATTTTGTCGTTGAAACAGTTTGGGTATAATCTCATCCGTCACTGAAATGTCAGAAACATCGATTTTACAGTCGCTCAATTGAAATATCGCTGAATTTTTAACTACTTTTATTTTTTTTCTATATTTTCTCACCTTTTAAACCTTCCCTGGACTTCAACAAATTATTAATTCAAAACCAAAATTAGCCAAATCGGTTCAGCCGTCTCGAGTTTTAGCGAGAAATACGAACAGCAATTGATTTATATATATATATATATATATATATATATATATATATATATATATATATATATATATATATATATATATATATATATATATATATATATATATATATATACATATATATATATATATATATATATATATATATATCTTTTAAACGGCTAAACGTCAAATTTCTCAACAATTGTGTTCTTTTGCTCTAGACATGCATTATTTTTCCCATTGATAAATCACACTTATTTTTTTCATTTGATTGATAAATCACATTTACTTTTAAATTCGTTTTAAATTTTAATAAATTTACCATTACTTAAAAATCTCTAGATGTTCATGCTTTCTAACTCTGTATTAATGCCTATTTCAAGTATTTCAACATTCGAATGAACTGGTAGAATATAGAATAAAATAACTAGCAACAAATCGTTATGCGAACGTTTACTTTTGAGCCTATTGTCGCTGAGTAAAACAAGAATACCGACTTTGAATATATACCGTGGTCCTATAACAAACTTTTTTGATTAATAACTAGCTGAATTTTTGTGAACAGCTTTGTTTTGAGGTGACAGATCTTTTCTATCTTCAAAAAATCTCGAATCGGGTAACTAATAAAATTATGGGGCTTTAAAATATTTAGTAATAACAATATGTATTGTTATTAAGAAATATATTTATTAATAACAATAATTATTTTTCGACATTAAGCGCTTGATTATATTATGTAAAATACGATGAAATTTTTGTCCTACAAATTCGATGGTTTTTCTGACAAGTTCTCCACTCTAAAGTCTCGTAATTATGAGATTTTTAAATTGATTGTAATCAATTTAAAAACGATCTAATTTTCTCACAACCGCTTGTTATTTATTAGTATCATTCAAAGATTATTTTGTACTACACGTAAAGTGAAAACTTTTCTTAGTCCGGCATTCCAAAGTTTTCTTTTTCACCTATCTTTTTTAGTTATCCGATTCAAGATTTTTCGGATATAGAAAAGATGAGCGTCTCGTTAAATCAAAGCCATTCACAAAAAGCTTGTTATTAATCAAAAATTGTGTCATTTATAGGGTCAACTACAGACGATCCCTGAAACTTTCCGCTAAATTAAGGTATTTTAAACTCGACAGAGTAAAAACAATAAACATACATTTTTTCATTTCAAACATCTATTTTGTTAAAGTGGCAGTACCTATATTGATTTTTTAAAAGCTGTATATTTTGGAAACACTGATTGTATTTGATCTTTCGAATAACATTCAACTCAATTTTTGAGATCTAAAATATCGCTTTAGCTAAATAATCGATAGGGTGAAAAATTTCAAAGCAAAGTCAAAAAAAATTTTTTTTCACTTATTTTCGTCATTGACAAGTCCCAAACAAATTAACCAATTTTGATCCAATCAACGGTATTTGACGAAGTTTTTAAAGGAAAAAAGCTGATAAGATTTTTAAGTCAATCGGTGTATTAGCCTGAAAGTAATTTCAAAAATATTAAGCAAATTTGCTTAAAACAACGTAATTTTAATATTTGAACAGCTGTAACTTTTGAAGATTAGATTCGATTTTAATTTTAGAAACGGCATTCCACGTAATTTCTTAGTATTAAAATATCGTAGAATACCAAAAAATGATGGTTTGAAAAATTTCGAAGCTATTTCAAAAATATAATTTTTTTTTAAATTTTCGTCAACTTTTTTCCAAACGGATAAACGGATTTTGATGCAATTTATGCATAAGAAGTAGTTTTTGAGGAATAGAATTGATTAGTTTTTGAACTCAATCGGTTCATTAATCTGGGTTATATTAAAAAAATACTGTTTCGTCAAAATTTTCTTTGAGGTTTTGTCAAAATTTCTCTAAATCTCCTAAGCCGATTTGGTTAAAATTTTCAGGAAGTCTAAATGGAGCGGAATCCAATCGAATGCCATTAACTGCGTTTCAATCGGTCCAGCCGTTCAAAAGTTATGAGATGTTATGAGATGATACATAAACACTCACGAGCACACACACACATACATACATACAGACACACTGACGTCATCGCGAAAATAGTCGGAAGAGAGCACCTAAGAGCACAAAACGAGAAGATCTGGTGAAAACTCGATTTTTAAAAATCGGGGCAAAATCAGTAACTTCTTTATCTACATACGTAGCCGGAAGTTAAAAAAAGTTTGTTGCTGGGACCACTATCTAATAGAGCTTCATTTGAACGACCGGTCAACGTCAACGATATTTCGATAGTTAGTTGTTTTGAGAATCGGGGGGCAGAGTGGTGTAATGTCTCAAAATGGCCAACACTCATAAGCTAATGTTGAGAAGTTATTACCTCAACGCTGATCTTCAGTGTCAGCCAAACTACTTCGATCGTTACCGAAAGGTGGCATTTATGTACTAAAGGTGGTATTATTTTTTATTAATGCGTATCTCCTTACTGGGGCATAACTGGGCCGTGAAGTAGGTACAACCTACAAATAAAAAGCTTGTTACAAGTTTTTGTTTTGATATAAAACCTAGTGAGTAATGTCTTTTTTGTTCCAAGTGTTTTTAATGTCGCTATTACAGGTGATCGTTATGCGTGATCATTATGCGTTGGATGAATAAAAAATGTTTGATATATGACAAACATCATGTTCTAGAATTGTTTTATGAGCCGATTGATTAGCCATGCCACGTAAATAAATGCCCAAACAGCTCCCACTTTTTAATCTTCTACTACGTGGTTCTGCATTGTCTCGCCCAGGTCTGGTACCACCGCCTTACCTATTACTGTCGCAATAGCGTCAGTGCTTGTCACTGTCGTGTTCCAGTTTGAAGACTAAGGAAGCCGGTAGACTTATGCATGTGGCATTATCATCCCGCCACTTGGATAGCAATGCACCTTTAATATCTTTGGCATCTATAGGTGATGTTTTCTCTTTCAATCACGAGAGCCATCTGCTTGTTTTCTGTCTAATGATATAAAAAATTTATCACTCAGGTGATAAGTACAAAAATATCTCTGAAAAATTATAAGAAGCGGTTTAACCCATACATATAAATACATTTACAGAAATACATATATTAACACTGAAATAGAATTAATAAATCATTCAAACACAAAAATACGAACATCTGTGCTCATCACACAAGTGTTTGCTTCTGTACCGCTAACCACTCGACCAACGAGGCGGTCAAATTTCGAATAGCAGTGGCACGTGTACCTAATCTTCTGTTGATCTCTCCCTCAAGATCGGCTAAATGAATTTTGGGGAGATTCCAAGATTTAGTCTCAAGATATGAAATATTTTGAATCTAAAAGCTAAGTATATATGACTATGAATTAGTATAATATATTATTGTGTAAAAGACATGAAAAAATTTGGGAAATGGACGTAAAACAAGCGGCACACTTATGTGAATCATAAGTAATATGTTTGATTCGTATAACGTTATCTTGTATTGGATCACCCTTACACTCGGTTTCTACTTCTATGTGGCCTCTCCTAACTATAAAAATACAGCATGTACTTAAATGATTGTTTTAATTGTGAAATAAGAACACGGTCATCTTTTTTATTATTCATTGATCCTCTTACTATTAGCCATAAAATAAATCAAGTCAATAGATATTTTAATCTATTTAAAACTACGCACAGAATGTTTGAGATGTAAAAATTATGTTTGATAGTTATTTGTTGGGTTCCAGAAATAAGAGAAATGAACATTAAATATCTTAAATATTGAGTTTTTATAGGAGTTGATCCCGATTCGTCATGATCCCAATTGATCATCAAAAAAATATGACCCAATTCGTCATTGTTTTAAAAATATAATTAAGTAATATAAGTATTTTATATAAGTTCCGATTCGTCATCAGTACTTTAGTACGGTCAAAAACATTACATGTACTTGTTATATTTCAATGAGTTTGAGTAAAAAAGCAATTTATTATCAATAATAAATCATAAGATGTTATGAAGAAAATTTTACTTTTTACTGATGAATAGCTGCTGCTTTTATTACCCAGTCGGTAGCAAAGTGTATTATAATTATAAAGAGTTGATTCGTCATGATCCCAATTCATCATACAATTTTCTTCCATACAACAGTTCCCAATTCATCATTACCGAAAAATAAATTATTTTGTATTAAAAAATGATGTCCCAATTCGTCATTATCTTAAAGGCGACTGATGAGATTGGCTTAAAAGAGCTACAAAAATATAGCGTCAGCCAAAATTATTAAATTAATTTCATTTACTAAAAGTCAATATTAGAATGCAACAGACACTTTTCAATAGCAAGTTAATTTTAAAACGATTTTAGTTGGGAAGTCATGAAACTAATCAAACTTGTACGCTATTTCTTATTTCTAAATCAAGCAAATATTTTTCTTTTCTGCCATCAAATTAACACTTTCTTTTATTTCTGACCAACTAAACAAATCATAAACATGTCGGATAGCTAAAACGCAAACTTTTAAACAAACTATTATATAAAATGCAACAAAAATGATAAGAAATTTATTATTATAGTCGAAACTTACAACATAGAAGGCTGTATAAATAAGTACTCTTAGTATCATCCTAAAAAAAAAAAACAAGTCTAATTTATACTGCAAAGTGCGAACGAGTAACAAATATTTTAATATAAACAAAAATTTTTTTTCGTTTTTTAACTTTTAGTGGTTAAAATCAAATAATCTTTATTAGTCTGGTCAACAACTGCGTTTTAGGTCAAACTTTTTCTAATTTTCCAAAACTTATGATTTAGATGTCATTCGAGTCGGAATGGCACGTAGAAAATTTTTGAGAAAATTGAAAGGCCGCTCCCAAAAATTGCAAAAGTTATAAATAATTAAGTGAAAAAAACGGGGCGTTTGGTTTTTTGCAAATATCTCAAAAAGTATTTGAGATATTTTAAAATGGAAAAAATATTCAAAGAGAGGAGGAAAAAAGTTCGTACTTCTGGAACTGTAGGATAAAGATTTATAATTTTCCTAGAGAGTTAAAAATACGCTCGAAAACAGATACTCCGACTTGCGCAAGCCACGCCAACTTTGAACTTTTAAGGAATAAATATTATTTTACTTATTAAATATGAAAATTAAGAAGTAAAAAAATTCACACGCCTACAAGATAGATCAATAAACAATAATCCGTCGGCAAATTTTTTTTATCGCGATATTTAAATTAGTTATCCATTAATTAACTTACAATTTTTTGTAATGCCAATGTTAACATTGAAAATGCGATAATTGTTAAACTACAAATCTGGATCTTTTTTCCTTTCTTCGAGCTATTTGAAAAAGGTTTTGAAAGAGATTCCCGTTAAAAAAATTAGAAAAAATGATAATTTTCACTTTGTTATTAACAATTATGAAGCGCGATTAAGCATATTTTTTTTTATAATATTACTATTGTTTCGTTTTTTAATGATCAAAAGCTATCTAAAAATGATTTGTAATCATTCTTTACTCCTATTGATTAAAAAATTGTTTTAAACAAATGCATTGTTTATGACAACGCATTTGTTTATAATTCATTTTTTTTTCAGAAACATAATCTGTTAAAAAATATGATTAAAAAATACCGTTTGAAAAACAAAACTTAATTGTTTATAACTTTTGCAATTTTTGCGAGCGGCCCTTCAATTTTCTCAAAAAGTTTCTACATTCTGAATCGAATGACACCTAAATCATAATTTTTAGACAATTAGAAAAAGTTTTGACCTAAAAAGCACTTGTTAACCAGACTATATGATGAGTGGCTTAAAATCAAGATGAAATGATGTGAGTGGCTTAAAATCGAATGTAACAATTGTAAATGCAAGTAATATTAATCTTTGAAGGAGTTTCGTGAATATTAGTATTATAAAAAGTGTCCGTAATACAATTTACATTTCAGAAGAAATTAATAATGTATTAAATACGGTAAGCAGCTATCATCATGTGTTGCGTTTTGGGCCAAATTTGTATAGAGCCTCATCATTCTCCTTTGGTTGTTGTAGAGTATAGTTAGATACAAAATATTAAGAATATTTAATAAAAGAAATAATTCAAAAAGTTTTGATCATCATGATATTAACTACTTATAGAAAACAAGTACAACATTTACATAATCATGTACTTTTGTAATTGCTTTAAAATCATTATTAATAACAATATCACAATAACTAATAACATTGAACAGAAAACATATAAACAAAATATCAGTTGCGAGTAACTTTTGGTAACAGATGTTAACTGCACATATATCAGCTGACGTTGTCTGACCAATAGTGTTCGTTCGCCCTCTATCCTTTTACAGGAATGCTATATATTATATAAATTATTGTTTTTTACTATAATACAAATACATTTATAATGTCCATATATAAGAAATTGATTTTTTTTAGAAAAAAACAAACATATGATTATGGTTGCTGTCGTATCTAGACATCCTGTAAATGTCGTGTTGCAGCTACTTTCCTATTTTTCAGATACGCATTATTTGCAAATTTACAAGGAATCTTCCTGGCAAGCCAGAACTCGGTAGATACTAACGTTGTAGCGACTGCAATAGGAACCACCATACCATTGTACCATTAAACACATACCATTGCACAAGAACTGTAACTTTCTTTAATTAATCGACGAACCAATTGAAAACTATTGAAACAAATAATCATACCTACAGTTCTAATTAAAACCAGAACAGTTTGTACCTCTTTGTTGTGTTGTAGATACATTCATTTAAAGTTTGATTATGTTTTTTTTAATATTTACGGTAAGAGTGTAACAAAGCCTATTAATATGTAGTCCCACTACGACCGTGATCAGTAAGACTGAAACTACAGTAAAAAATATGTAAACGGTTGACCCTGCGGGCCATTCCTGAAACTTCCCGCTAAATTAAGATATTTTAAACTCGAGAGTAAAAACTGTAAGGACTGTAAGCATAAATTTCCCTATGTATGCTTAAATCTTTAAAACTACTCAACGGATTTTTATGCGTTTTTTTAAATAGATAGATTGATTGTTGAGGAAGGTTTTAGTATATAAACCTTTTCGATATTCTCACGGGAACATGTGCTACGCGGGTGAAACCGCGGGCAAGTAGCTAGTAAATAATAAATTAATTAATTTCATACGAATAATAAGTATAATTGGCCATTTGACATCACATCATAATTGTCGTATGCTAGTTATTTATTAAAATAATTTATATTTTTAAACTTGTAATAAAACAAATTTTTATTTTAAGTGAATCGCATAAGCATGGGATTATTGATCCAAATAAACTTTACAGTTTTTAAATTACTGAAAAATATTTTAATACAAATGTTCGAATAAATGGCGTCATACGAAATTTCAACGCAGTGTATTATCGTCATTTTGTATCATATATACAGGAGAAAAGAAAAAACCCAACTTATATTTTTTAGTTATTTAAAAACGAAAGAAGATAATAAAAGTTTGTCGACATTCCTGTTGTCTTTCCATTAAACTAGGTTATAGAGTTAAATAAGTGCTATAAATTTTATCAACAAAGTGACTTTATGAATTCATTGTTCTAAAATATTCTTTTTCTCAAGGCAAAATGAAATAAATAAAAACTATATATTATATATGACAGCTACTATATGACGTTGCGATATTTTTAAGTTTTTGAATATAGAATAAGTAGGTAAGCATTGTAAACTCACGCCATATTATTGTGCTGCGTTTATATGCAACGCTGAATCTTGACAGTCTTGATGGAAGATTTTAGTATTATAAAAGGCGTCCGTGATATAATTTAAATTTCAAAAGAAATTAATAATGTATTACATTACGGTAAGCAGCTATCATCATGTGTTGCGTTTTAGGCCAAATTTGTATGGAGCCTCATCATTCTCCTTTGAAAATTGGTTCTTAGGGTACCTCCTCTACATGTACAGTGGAAATGTAGTGTGGGATACGTAGTGTGGGGTTTGATCATTGGATAGGTTTTTAAAATATTGAGAGTTTGTAAAAACAACTTTTCGATTAAGGAATCTATTTGGGAAATACTGAGCCTTAAACTGCTAATTTTTGTTAGAGCCAAGTGTCATTTCCTGCCAGCAAAACGGTTGGTTTTGGACGAGTGAAAAGTTATGGTATTCTATATATGATGAAATTAAAAGGAAAACTATCACGGCTTAGCAGGCTTTACGAGTTTACGAGTAATAGTCGACCAACTTCTAAAATGTACTTGGAGACGTTTTTATAGGTAGAGAAACTGTGGTGCGGATATATTCATCATTGCCATTATGTACTTTATATTTTCATAGTATGAGAAACTTAAAAAGCATATCATTAGTCCGCACTATTTTGATGGGTAACTACAGAACCCTACATTGAGTGTGGCCTAGCAAGCACTTGGCCCGTTTTTATGAAGTATATTTTCAACCAAAAATATCTTTATACCAAACCCTTAACACACAGATAATCACATGATATAAAACAATTGTGTTCCAGCCCTAAGATTAAACTTGCAAATAAATAACGTTGAACCAATTAAAATGAAATAAAAAAATTGAACCAGTTTCAAGTGGTCAGTTAACTCCAGTAGCATTTAATGTGAATCTTTGAAGGCCTTGAACACGTTTTATAGCAACAGATTTAACAATAAGTATTGTGTGTTTCGAATTCAATTAGTGAACGTAAAAACGACCTCCAGAATTCATTGTTTACTAGAGGTTATATAATATAGCAATTTTAACATTTACGAATTCTTTTTTCTATGTGCTTTCACAGTTTAACTACTAGGCATAAGTTAGCCAAATTTGGCATGATAATAGCTATAAGTCTGGAGAAACATACAGTATAATTTTAAACCTAGTATCCAATATGGTTCCCGCAGGAGAAATAAAAACAGATTCACCTGAAAAACGCTTATTACTCGCAAGCTGAATAGGCATCTTTATAATATTTTTATTTTTGATTAATAACAAGCTGAATTTTTGTAAATACCTAGCTTGGTTTTGACGAGACGCCCATCTTTTCTCCTTTCGAAAAATCTCGAATCGGGTATCTAATAAAGTTAGGGGTCTACAATCATATTAATTTGGTAAGAGAAAAGTATTGATACATACATACATACATATCTTCACGCCAGATCCCTTACGTAAAAATATTGATTAGTAACAATAATTAGTTTTTTACTTTAATCGCTTAGTTATTTTATGAAAAACAAGAAAAATCTTTTGTTGTTGTGTTAACCCGATGTTTTTTCTAACGAGTCTTTCACTCTAAAATATTGAGATTATATATATATATATATATATATATATATATATATATATATATATATATATATATATATATATATATATATATATATATATATATATAAATATATATATATATATATATATATATATATATAAATATATATATATATATATATATATATAAATATATATATATATATATATATATATATATATATATATATATATATAAATATATATATATATATATATATATATATATATATATATATATATATATATATATATATATATATATATATATATATATATATATATATATATATATATATATATATATATATATATATATATATATATAATTAAGTCAGGGTGTTAGAAAAAGTTCGCGAAAGACGACCCAAAAGCCGTATTCTCCTACACCATGTTTAAAATGTTTAAAATGTAAAGGAAATTATTTTGAAAAGCAACAAACATATTTTTTTGGTTATAACATGTTATTTTTTGAAGTTACGCAAAACTTATAGTGTGACCTACGTGCACTCGCACGAAGCTTCATTACTTGATAGTTGTAACATACACCGTTTACGAGTCTAAACCGCGATTTTAAAGACCAGCGGTTTTACTTGCAGCTCGTTGGTGCTGATCAACTAGCGAGTAAAGCTGTCGTATCTGAAGAATCGTGGAAAAAATGTAGAAAACATTATGAGCCGCGAGCCAGGCTCGTGGGTGTATAGAATTGCGGTATTGCAATGATACTTGCGCGAACTTTACCCACGAGCCATAAAACCACGGTTTTACTTATCCATCGATTAGGGCTTTTACTATTGCTCAAGGTCTTTTAGAAAGTTCACTCAAAAAGTGAGTGGGGTAGTGTTTTCATATGAAAATCATTAATTTGAGTTTATAATAACTACATTTTAATAAAAACGCTGTTCAAATTGACAGTTCTGCTGTCAAAGTCATATTTGTTTTCATTCGTAAATTGTACCCATGTGAATCTGGAGAGTGTCGTAAGTTACGTACAAGATTAATAGAAAATTAAAAGAAAATTGACGAAGATATCCACACACATGAAGTATTGGTATAGGTAGAGAGAGCTAGCACTCGTATTAATCACTTGAAACACATATTTACGTTATATCTCTGTCTATGAGGTCTCCCCATCCCTATTTATACAGCTGTGTTAGAAAGAGATGGTAAGAACTCAGTAGATGGCAGCAGTATTTAAAATTGTATTTCAAGTTGGTATTAGAAGTGCTGCCTCCAGATGTAACACAGCTTCATGTCCACACATACCAAAGAGATCAAGATTATTTAATCTACATTGGTCGAATGTTGTCTGAAGGTCGGCTCTGAAACACGTGTGTTTGTAAAACGTGAACTGTGCAGATGGGAGGGGGGGGGGGGTTAAACTTAACTCTAACAGAACTTAGGACTTAAAAGTTAAATATTTTACAAAGGAGTCCCTTAATCGGAAACTTGTTTTCACAAAGGTGCTACGTACGTGCACTAGACTACGTGAGAAAAAAAATAGCAATTTACATGTAGAGCTACGCTAAAAAAAAAAATATTTATCAAGATTTTATGTTGCTACTTTGTTGACGTGACTATAATATGTATATTCGTGCCAAGTTACAGCTTTCCAGTACTAAGGATCTATGAGCTATCCTGCGGACAGACAGACATATCAAAACTATAAGGGTTTCTAGTTTACTTCGGAACCCTAACACACGAGAACACGTTACAGTAGTCGCATATGAGCACTAAGGTACGATTCAGACCGACCGACTCGCATCGGTCCGGCTCGGACGACACTTTCAATGCGGTATAGAAAATGGGAACTTGTAAACAGGACTTATAGTCCATATTTCCGTTACATTTACGATTCACGACATTTGAACTTCTCGACGGCTTCGAAATACTCGATACAGACAGATAGCTGGCTCCGTTGGCATGCTTCGCAGTCTATTCGAAGCCATACGGCGGTCGCGAAATGTGAATAGAAAGCAGCGGTGCATCGAGTCAATTTAATTGACGTTTAGCTGCCGCGGCACGCGTACGGTTCTGTCGAATGCGTAAGGCTTCCGCGACATGCGTACGTACTAGTTCTGGTGCGGGCCGATGCCAGCCGATCGGTGTGAATCGTAACTAAATGATTAATTTTTTTCTTCATATTGGTCATTCAAATAGCGAGCGCTTCCAAGGCTTCTTCTTCTCGGGGTCACATACCTTCAGTTATTTTTGATCGAAGAACTTCACAATTTAAAAAAATCCTCCCACAGATTGCAGGATAAGCGATAGAAAAGATGTTACACAATAATAAGAAACAACAATAATGAATATCTTGTATGAGATTATTTGTTTCTACTGAGCACCAACCCTAACAAGTCGCTTTATTTTACCGACATCAATGTTTTTATTTATTTTTTATTTCATATCATACGTTTACCTCATATATGAAATATATCATATGAAAAATGCTCTCCTAATGAAATGAGACAACCATGGCCGTTACTGGTGCGTTACTATCCGCGAGGCTCTGTTCACCACATACACTCGAAAACGCGTCTACAACACACCATAATCAAAAACGTAAGTACAAATATTCCTATTATCTAACTTATTTTTATACGAAATGTTTAGAGTTCCACGAGCGGCACCATATTGCTATCTGTTATGGTTGGCTCCTAAGGCCTAATACAAGCGCAATGGTGGTAAGTCGGGTGGCGACTACCCGACTTGTTACAAAATATAAATAAAATATTGGGTTTGTTGGATTCACACGATACATCAGCGTGACCACTTTTAGTAGATTTCAACTTTTTAGTAGATTTAAAGCAAATAAGGTGTTAATCTAGTAGGATAAAATGTCTCATTAGTATTCAATAGAAATGAGAAAAAAATCGATAGGTTTTAGTTTTTATTCGCTATCAAAGAATATTGGGCTCAAAACCAAGCATCCATGTCCAAAAAGTTTTAATTTTACAGTTGACACCGCACAAAAGTGATTTGGGGGATTTTCCTATTATTGAATGAACGTTATTATGGTCATATCAAATCGAACTTTATTTTTTCAATAGATAAAGACTATTTTTATAAAATAGATCATTCAACTTAGATCATTTTTAAATAGCTTCTACTTATAGACAGATTATTTAGACAACACAGTTTTATTTAGTCATTTTCGTTCATTGAACTGGTACGTACTGTATATTCTGTGCTGGTACTTCAATGTTGAAAACAATGAATAACAGTTATACAAAAATGTAAAAAAAAATCAAGAACAATGACAAAATACGATACTAATACATAGAAATACATAAATAATACTTTTACATACATAATAAATACCCAAACCCGGAAATACAAACATTTATGCTCATCACACAAACGTTTGTCCCCGTCGGGAATCGAACCCGAGCCCCATCGATTGCGTAATAACGGGCAATAAACAAGCGGTCAAATGATGTTATTGATCATAAGTCATATATGTGGCAAAGGTAAAACGCCACATTTATAAGTTTGCCGACTACCTTAGGTATCCTCTGAATAGAAACACATCTGTGACAAGCACTAATGCATTGTGTCAGGAAAATTTAAAATATTGGTACCAAGCCCGAGCGAGTAATTTTTTTGTTTCATTAGATAACAAACAAGTAGATGGCTCTCCTGATTGAATGTTACAACCATCGCTTATAGACACCAAAGATGTTAATGGTGCGTTGCTATCCTTGTGGTGGGGTCTTAATGCCACATGCATATATTTACCGGTGTAATGACTCGCATAGTCAATCATTCCACTCTTTCAAACTGTCCGGCAGAACGGCCATGTATCGTACACACGTCCACGAAGCAACTATTTAGTAATCTGTGATGAAACATGTACTAATTGTGTATTTTAGTGATTTTATAGACCAGTGTTTCCCAAACATTGTTCTGATATGGCCCGGTAATTTTCACACTGCCCCTCCGTGACCCACTTAATACTTTTAAATCCAAGCTGGATGTATTAGGTGAAATAATACATATTTAATAATAGTAAAAAGGTTTATTTAATGCTACATGCTTTGGTGTCGCCTATTTTGTCATCACTCAACGCTTACGAATTTTCGTCGCGTCGCGTCGAGTTACGTTGCGTCGATCTTATAGTAGGTAATATTTAAAAAGCAAGGCGGGAATGTTGCGACCCGTTATTTTTTTTTATGGCCCAGTACCTGGTCGCGACCCGGCAAATGGGAAACGCTACTATAGACGGTTGTGATACATGAACACGGTAAAGCCACCAAGGCCGCTTAACTGCAATTGAATGATCAATTATTTATTATTACACAAATATGCATCACATGGTAGGCAGTTGCATTCTTTACGTGTTTAAAATTCTTGTATGTAGTAGATTGTTGTTCATATCTAGGTATAATTTGACTAAAGGATCCGTAGGCGTATCACGTATCGATTGCAATCCGCCAGCGATCAGCGATAACTCTTTAACGCAACGAAAAATCATCAAAAACGTCGCCAATTGCTTGCTGGTCACTAGATACATTTTTTGCAACGTCACTACACTAAAACTAAACAAGCGGCAACGGCGCCATTAATATATCGCCATTAATGCTGTTGTGTCCTGCAATAACCAAACAATTACGATAATTTCGCATTGCGAGTTATGTGATAACCCCGCCGGTATGTCTGTTCCTGGATCTGGATAACAACACCTACTTTTAGCTAAAATTGTATTTGTCTGTTTCGAAATTTTCTTTAAAGTATTAATGAACCAGTCAATGTTCCAATCTCAAACTATATAGTTAAGTGTAATATGGATGTTTTTTTATATCATAAGATAGCAATGAAGCAGAGGAGAGATGAGATGATGTATTTAAGTGATTGAGGGAAGTCATCCATTTGTTTTTATCTTTAAAAAAATGGATCTTTTTGCTACCAACATGGCGGGATGGTAATGGCATATCCACGTATTTATTCGCTACCTTATCTATAAAGGAACTAGACAGTGACAAGCACTGACCCTATTGACGCAGAAAAGGGTAAGGCGGTAATATCAGACCCAGGCGAGACAATGCAGAATTCTACCTATCACCTAGCAGTTACGATGGTAGTAACACGCATTGCCAGTCGTTCGCTTTTACGTACTGCCTGGCAGAATCGCATACGGTCTTTGAATGAGGCCTGGACTAACACAGTGGAAATTTATAGTGTGTAAAATGGTATTGTATGACCGCTCTGTTGGTTGAGTGATTAGCGACCCTGACTACGCAACCGACGGGGCTCGAATTCGATCCCCCATGGGGACAAGCATTTGTGTTATGAGCATAAATGTTTGTATTTCCGGGTTTGGGTGTTTATTAAATATAATCTAGTATTTATGTATGTATTTCTATGTATTAGGATCGTTGACTAATACCCTTAACACAAGCAAATAATTTGCTTACTTTGGGGTTAGATCAATAAGTGTAATTTGTCCCATGAATATTTATTCTATTTTATTTATTTTATTGTGTCAGTCAACAATACTAATACAATTTTGAATAATTAATCTGGACCCCTCTTCAAGAACACTTTCAGGTAATAAGAAAAGGCGGACGGTTATATAAACCAGTCAGTTGTCACGTTATCCAACATCTCGTCAAGGGGTTAGGAAGTATCACTAATTTAGTTGATGACAGAGGGGCCTATCTTTTAAATATTCAAACGTAAAAAATACAGTACTATAATTACTGCTTACTAATAATGTCAATCATCGACCATTGTTCGAGGTATAATCAATCATGAAAGACAATCTTGTCCTTGCCGTGTCAAAATAATTACAAATCTACATTAAATTTACATATTAATCGTAAATAAATCTTTTAGATCAAGGTTGATAAAAGTAATAATTCGATGAAATTCCAAAGATGAGGATAACATTTTGCCTCATTGTTACCTCCATCAATGATTTCTAGTCTTATAGAAATTAATTAACCTAAATACACATCTTACATCTTTTCCTGTTGGTTTGGCCCTTCGTTTAAAATATAGGTTGACTGTCTTATTACTTGGCATCTTGGAAAAGGCAAGAGAATGCCTTGTCAATAGCATAGTGATTACTGACTAATTGATAGAGCATTTTCTAACTTTCCGCTAGGCAAATATGTAGATTAGGAAGTTAGTGATTTTGTCCAATTTTCGAAAATCGAGGTATAACCTCGATTTTCTACGTTTCCTCTACGTTCCCGTTACGATCCTCTACGTTTTGAAGTCTTATAAACTTTTTCGAATATTTTCACTATGACGTCAATATGTCTGTATGTATGTATGTATGTATGTATGTATGAATGTATGTATGTATGAATGTATGTATGTATGTATGTATGTATGTGTGTGTGTGTATGTGTGACGTCTGTGTATGTAAACACCTCATAAACTTCCGCTCAACTTAAACTTTCTGAAAATTTGAACCAATTCATTCCAGGAGATTTTGAGAAATTTTGAAAAAACCCCAAAAAAAATTTATCGCCGAGACAGTTTTTTATATAACTTCCAGATTAGGGTACATTGAGCACAAAATCTAATCAGCTCTATTCCTTGAAAAATTGCATCTAGTGCCTTGTATTGCATCAAAATCGATTTATCTGTTCGGGAGCTACCTATCCTTGACGAAAAATTTTGAAATGTGTTTTTTCGATATAAGTTCTAAATTTTTCAACCAATCATTTTTTGATCTTGTAAAATATTATATTGCCGTTTCAAAAATGGAAATTGATACATATTTTTAAAAGTTACAGGTTTTACGCTGTTTTGTCACTTCTTCAACATTTTTTAACCGATGGAATTTGTAGCTAATAAAACAATTTAGAGCTCAAAAATTGCGTTGAATGCTATTCATGTCATTGATCATTTGTCATTTTTTCGAACTTTAGATTTTTGAACCCTTAGAGCTCAAAAATATACGTTTAGGAATACACTAATTGCTTCTTTGAACATAAAATACCTTAATTTAGGGAAGGTTTCACTTTGAATTTGCAGGCATACGAGCGAGTGGGCTACCTGAAAGTTGAGCATCACTCACTCACGCACATGCGCGCGCACACATACACACACACACACACACATACACACACATACACACACACAGTCACCACTGCCCATGGGCATTCCTGCCGCATTAACGTCGATGCTTGTCACTGTCGTGTTCCGTTTTGCGGGGTAAGGCAGCGGATTGACTTATGCATGTGATATTATGATTCCACTGTAGGAATCGCAACGCACTATTGACATATTTTTATTTGGTGTTTTTTGGCGTTAGTTGCCCTTTCGTCAAAAGAGTAATAGCAAATAAGCAATAAAAATTGCTTATTTGCTATTATTTTAATATCATATTGATGTTATTGCATTAAAGGTATAGAGTAAATAAAGCCTGAGCGAGTTATTACAAAACTCTTTTACTTGTCTCCACAGAATAAGTACTTAACTCTTTTATGGAGCAATATATAATCTGCACTACAAAGTATAAAACAAAGTCGCTTTCCGCTGTCTGTTCCTAATTCTCTATGTATGCTTAGATCCTTAAAACTACGCAACAGGTTTTGATCCTTTTTTTAATAGATAGAGTGATTCTAGAGGAAGGTTTAAATATGTATAATACAGCGAAATCAAGGTATTACTATGTCAATGGTATAATAACATTATATGGCAAAACAAAGTTTGCCGGATCAGCTAGTTTACAATAAACTTCCCGAAACTATAAGATATCTACCACTCAAATTATTTAGAAGACTAAAAGCCCGAGATTAATAATTGCTCCTCATACCAATGTCATATATATTTTTTGTAATATTGTATTTTGTAATTGTAACTAATTATGGAAAACAGAAAAAAGACAAGCCCGCTGAGTTTCTTCCGCCGCATCTTCTCAGTTTGTGGCCGCGTTCCGGTCCGGTAGTAATTCTAAAAATTTCAACCCGTCAAAAGTGTCTGCAAAGGTTTATTTGAATAAAGCATTTTATGAGTTTATATATATATATATATATATATATATATATATATATATATATATATATATATATATATATATATATATATATATATATATATATATATATATATATATATATATATATATATATATATATATATACATATATATATATATATATATATATAAAGGGTTACGTCGCCTACATATGTATTTTGGGTTCTTTGATTCGTCATTATTAGGGACCTTAGTCAAATACCAGTGATACGTTGAAATTACGATGCCACTTGCCTTCCTACTCATTGCCTTTTCGCCCTAAGCTGCTTTTCGCTAAAATTTTATACAAGAATTGAAAGTTCGGAAACTTTGTTGTCGTTGGATCCCTCATGAACTGACAGCGGAGCAGAAACGGGCTGGCGTGGCAATAAACATAATACCTATTTTGGTTATAACATGTTGGTTTTTTAAGTTACGCAAAACTTATAGTGTGACCTATGTACATATTATATACGTATAATGAATGTGTTTCCACTCGATCAAAGTGCTCAAATTTTGTTTTAATTATTTTCGTTGTTCCAAACGGTTTTTATGAATTTGATAAGAAGATTGATTCTGTATTCTTTTCTATGTTATGAAGATAAGAACTAATTATAATTAGTTATGATCTTATACATCATCTATAATAATTATTAGAGACATTTATACATTAGTCTTGTCTTTTCCACCTGCATATATTATTTCACTTACGAAATCAACCTTTCGGGATGACAAACAAGCGCTCTCCTGACAGAAAATTATAATCAATGAATTGGATACTTTCGACTGTTAAAATTAGTGCAATTGCATCTTTAAATATTATAAATAAACTCACTTAGAATTTTAGTCTATTTTTTATTTATTTATACACTGAATCAGTTTCCCTAAATACAGCATTATCAAGGGATGTATTATTTTATTAATAATAGCTATGGACAACTAATATACTAAAAGCGTGTTATCATGCTACATGAATAAGCTTACCGATTACTCTATCCTTCAAACCCAAAAATATTTATAATAAATACTTTTATATATAAGTAATTTACATATAAGAATATAGGAATTAGTAAGTGGCACTACCATATACCCGAGGTGGCCGATCTAGACATTGCAGCTTAATTTGCGACATAATAATTGTACTGAGAACATCAAATGTTACTTTGTATAAAAGTTGGTTTTTTACATACACATAATCTACTCTATATTGAACATTACGATTTATTCACACTTGTTTGCCGGCTTTAAAAATCAAAAATCTTTTCGTTAGTTTTGGATGCGAGTACCTATGTTTTAACTTATTTCACTTCTTTTACTGTAAATAATTTACCTTTCAATTAATAGATCACACAAAATCCCAAAAAGAGGTTTGTTTTTAACTTCGAAAATTTATTAGACTTGTAAATTTTAAGACATCTCAAGTTATTTGGAGCAAAGTACAACAAGTAATTCGTTTACACAAACAGTTTTTTACAATGGCCAGGAAGTATTTATCATAGTTAAAGCAATTTAGATTATGTTTACGCTAAATATAATAATTTTTGAAACATAAAGACAAAGAATTGTAGCAGATTGGTAAAAAAGACCAATTATCTAAAATACCTGGTTGAAGGTCATCAGGAAGTTGGAATTCGTTGGAATATGGATAGAGATCCATAAGTTGATTCATGAATATTTGAAAATTTATCCTATCTACAGACTTAATTAACGTATAAACGATGCGCTTCTTGATTACTAAGTTCGTTTGATTATTAAAACTAACAGTCGCCGTATGTTTAAAATTCAACCATAGATTAAACAATAAAATTTCTTCCAAGTTTGACAATAGACTTTGTGTGTAAAGCAATGACGTGTATAATAAATATTAAACATGTCATTGGTGTAAAGAAAGCAGCATACAATATGTCTATATATTATCTACATACTACATACTAGATTCATGTGACGTCCATGAGGATGTCACATGAATGTAGTATGTCATAGTATGTAGTGAGGATGTCACATGTAGTACGTCGTAATATGTGTAATATTTATTTTTGTTAATTTAATGTATTTCTAGTGTATATTACTTAAAAATATTAGGTTTCTGCAGTCGTACGCAATGTAAACTTTAACTGTGCCAAATTTCAAACTCCTCCATCCACGTAATTGTCTTAAAAAGTCTGGTCTGTTGCCTTACATATTCCTGCCCAAATAGCGTTATTGCCTGTCACTGTAGTATTCTGGTTTGAATAAAATCACTTTGTTTGAAAATATTTGTATACACGATAGTACCTAGGCGTCTAGGAGTTAAATTATATCATCATGTAAGCTTCTCAAAAAGCTGGTATTTTAGCACATTTGTCAAAAAACCAGGAGCCCACTTTACGTAACAAAACTAATCGAATCCAAGCGTGTCGTAGCGTGACACGATATTGTATCGTGTTTATGTATGTAGGAGGAGGAAAGAGTTAGTGACAGTAACTATGATATTCTGAATATCATTCATTGGACATAATTACAACATTCACATGATGGTGATTAGATAATTAATCTACCATTACCGAGGACTAATGCGGTGAACCACTATCCATATGCCAGGTTTTTAGTACGGCTAGGGTAGGGTAGGGAGCTCGTTTTACCATTTAGGGCGGCTTGCACGAAAATGCTACAGCGTTTAAGGCGTTCTGACAGTTGCTAAACAATGTTTAAGGGACTAAATACATTTAAGCATTTTCATGCAAGCCACCTTAGGGCAGCTTGCACCAAAATGCTTAAATCATTTTAAGTCACTAAATACGTTTAAAGTGACAGCATTTAAGGCGTTTTGACATTTGCTAAACATGTTTAAGGGACTAAATGCATTTAAGCATTTTGGTGCAAGCCGCACTTAAACTCTTTCGTAGCTAGTTATAACTGCTTTTACCAATTATTGTTGTAATCACGGGAATGTCCCGAAAAACGGTTTGGATTAATTCCTACCGCTGAATTTGCGGCATTGAGATAGAGCAGATAAAATTGAGTAACCAAGCGGTACGTTAATTTGGAAGTTATTATAAAAAACGTTTTTTTAATGTCTTTTTCGAAGTTTCTCAAAATCTACTGGGTCAAATCAAAAGTCAAAAGACTGTCAGAAAGTCTAAGTTTGGTGGAACCCAATTGAATGCCATCAACCACGTTTCGATCGGTTAAGCCGTTAAGAGAAAGATATTAAGTCAATCCTGTATATTTTACTGAGATACAGCCTGGCGACTGACGGAAAGATAGACGGACAGCAGAGTCTTAGTAATAAGGGCCCATTTTACTCTTTGCGTACGGAACCCTAACAACAATTTGTGATTGATATAATCCATATCTGTACTAATATCAAAAATTTGAAAGTAACTTTTTTTTATATCATAAGATAGCAAACAAGCAGATGGGTCTCCTGATGGAAAGAGTCAACCATCGCCTATAGACACCAAAGATGTCAATGGTGCGTTGCTATCTTGTGGCGAGGTCTAATGCCACATGCATAAGTTTACCGGCTACCTTACCCTCCAAACCGGAACACGACAGTGACAAGCACTGACGCTATTGCGGCAGGAATAACTCTTATTGTCTCTTCTTTACATCTAAACCACTGAACCGGTTTGGATGAAATTTTGCACAAAGATAGTTCGAGAACCGGAAAATGACATGGAATAGTTTTCATCTCGGAAATCCCAAGGGAATGAGACAACAACCCCGGGACTTTCATTTTAGAATTGTTTCCTCGCGGACGAAGCTGCCGACACAGCTAGTTTTATCACTTTAAGTACCTCGTTTCTACATACTGTTTACGGAAAAAATAGTAAGTCAGTTTAAATAATGTTTAGATATTTTATTTTTGCAAATCTAAGCCAGATGTTACTTAAGAAATAAAAAAAAATGAAATATTTTAAATAGAATTTAAGGAAATTTCACTCTTTATTTAGAACTAACTGTGCCCGTGTCTTCATCCACATGGTATTTTTTAAATATTAACCCGCATAGATCCCGTTCACGTGGCATTTCTGGGATAAAAACTATCCTATGTCCTTTCTCTGGTCTCAAACTATCTTTGTTGGTACAATTTCATTCACGATTTGAATGTGTTCAGTGATTTGAATGTATTCAGTGTTTTGAATGTGATCAGTGAATGAAATTCAGTGGTTTAGGCATGAAGAAAGGCAGTCAGAGTTACTTTCGCATTTATAATATTAGTATGGATTTTGCACACCCGTTCAAGATCCGTCTCAAGAGTAACGGATACGGATATCCGGCACATCACTAACTATAATTAAATATTCAATTTACAATCACTTTAATATATGTATGCATTTAATGTATGATAGTGATGTACTATGCTAAAAAAACAACATTTTAAGACATTTTTAATCAAAAAATGTTTATTATTGTTCTATCAATGCTAAAGCTATAGCTCTGTTAGTTAAAGCTGTATAATAATTTATACCGAATATAATTATTATTAATACACAAATAATAATAACTTCTACAGACAAATTACTTTGCTAACTGAAATTTAATAATCAAATTTGCAAGTAGTGTATGTTGTTAGACGTTTTTGCAAGTGGCTACTTTTCAATACTAAGTAATAATATCACTAATGTCAAGGTAATAAAATTTGTTTCAGCTACTTCCTTCCTGCATTCCTTAGGTAGTGGTGATCATTTACGATCAGACGAACCTACTGCTGTACCATTGCTTTTCCATAAGTCTCTTGACGATTAATATTAAATGAGCTCTTTTTTGATGGCCGCTAAATTATGCCTGCTCTTAAATAGCCGAAAATTACACGGTTATGCATTTCATACATCGAGGTGGTGTGGTGAACATTTGAACTTTAACCTGCCATTGGTGACATCAATTTCACTTACAACGTTGATGACGCCGGTCTCACAGACCAGGGGTTTGAACCTAAGATTTTGACAACCGTTGGCTAGTTATCCCACTTTTAGTTAGTTAGGTTTAATCACAAATACATTTATGAAAATAAAATACAAAAATTCAACCCATCACAGGTTGTTTATTACTTATTAAAAATTATACTCACGACACTAAATTTACCCATATGTTTGTAAAAAATTTGAAATTAGTATAAATGTTTTTTTTTAATAAAATCAGCTTTTGTCAATCTTAGGCACTGTAAACTCCTAGAAAATAAACAAGAATATATATCCTTGTAACAAAAAATATTACATGTATTTTACTATATGAAAATATTATAAATGCTTGGTGACGCTGGTCTTACGGACCGGGTTGGTGCTGATACTCGTGAACGTGCATCCGTGGCAAATTCATAAGTGGTAGCAACGCTGTAGGACCTAAAATGAGGCAGTTGCTCGAAATCGCAACTCGAATCGACGGCGGGTGAAAATTTATTCGAATCTTTCGAATCACCCGGTCTCTCAGACATACACGTCACCAATGGCAGGTTAATATTATCTTTATATTAAAATTCAAATGTAAAAATAAATTTCACTATCGGATAATATATCCGATTACGTTATTTATGTTAATTAACTCGAACAATATGTGAATGTTCGACTAATAAATTAATTTACCAATTAAACTGGTATGATTTTTTCTGCTTACTATCCTTGTGTGCATATTACAAGATTTGTTACAGTATCCATTACTTATGTCGATGCCAGTGACAATAAAATTAATTAACTTTGCCTTATAACGAGTTACTAGGTCAATATGATACATATTAGATAAATCTAATTTCTCGTACCGGTCTTATAGCCTTGACTTTGCGGTCATTGCAAAAAGCTAATGGCGAATGTTGTTAAATCTTATTTTAAATTATCGAGTAGTTAAATTTTTTTATATTTTATTGATTTAAAAAAATGTCAATTTCTGTTTTTTCTAGGAGCATATAAAGCAGGCTACTGACTTTTAATTTTAACTGCTTGGTTTTAACTGAACACTCTGACTATGCAGTTATAACTGACGGTCTTATTGTCTACACATGTTCGGTTTTTTATATCATAAGATAAGAAACAAGCAGATGGCTCTCTATATTGATTATTACCGTGAATTTTTTCCCATCCCTAAAACCAATTATTCAGCTGGCGGAGATGGAGGGAAGAAACTTAACTCTAACAAAAATTAGCAATTTAAAGCTTAACATTTCACAGACAAATCACTTATTCGAAAAATTGTTTTCAAAACCTAAAATATTTTTTAAAAACCTATCTAACAATACCCCACACTTTCAGTTACATGAAAAAAAAAAACATTCCCACTTTACATTTATATAGAGAGCTACCCTATAAAAATATTTTTCAAGATTTTATATTACTACTTTGTTGCCGTGTCTAATATGTATATTAATGGTAAATTACAGAAATTACGCCGTGTTGGTCCCGGCCTCCTTTGAAGAATAGGCCAACTGCCGTTCTGCCAGGCAGGTCGTAAAAGGCGACCATTTGGCTATCGAGTCACTACCATCGTGGCTACTAGGTGGTAGACTTCTGCATTGTCTCGCCCGTGTCTGGTTCCACCGCCGTACCTATTCCTGCCGCAATAGCGTCAGTGCTTGTCGCTGTCGTGTTCCGGTTTTGAAGGTAAGGTAACCGGTAAACTTATGCATGTGGCATTAGACCTGGCCACAAGATAGCAACGCACCATAAACATCTTTGGTGCCTATTGGCGATGGTTGACTCTTTCCATCAGGAGACTCATCTGCTTGTTTGCTATCTTATGATATAAAAAAAGAATTTAGTACTAAGTATCCCTGAGCTAGACTGTGGATAGACGAACGGATATAGCGAAACTATAAAAGTTTCTGGTTTACTTCGGAGCCTTTAAAACTAATTTATACATAGGTACGTTCATTTCATAACAAAAACATTGTACACTCTTTTATTATGTCTTGATTGTGATCGTAAGTCAGCTAGTTTTTTCTTATATGATAAAATAGCAAACAAGCAGATGGCTTTTCTGGTGGAAAGAGACACTCATCACCTATAGACACCAAAAATATTAATGGTGCGTTGCTATCACGGTGGGGTCCTAAAGCCACATACATAAATTAACCGATCATGTTATACTTAAAACCGAAACACGATAGCAACAAGCACTATTGTGGTAGGAATAAATAATGCTGTGGTAACCAGACATGGGCGAGATAATGCAGATTTCTACTACCTGGTAGCCACGATGGTAGTTTGACTCGTATAGTCAATCATTCGCTGGTTTTTCCAGTTTCCCAAGCACGGGGTGAGTGGTATAACACAAAAGAAATACCAAAGTACTGATCAAAATTATAAATGTGATTTTCATCTGCAACGATGAACTCATTTAACTAGTACGTTTGTATACCTAGCGATCAGTACAATCGACGTAATCGATTATATAGCAAAGAAGAATTTTGCCACCTCGAGCCTGTCGACACTAGTTCAGTGGAAGAGCGTCCCGGCTTTCGGGAGATGGTCGCAGGTTCAAATCCCGCGTGTCGATATTTTTCTTTGTTGTTTTTAAAGTTTTTCCAGTTTCTCAAGCACGAATTGAGTGCTGTAACACAAAAATAATTAACGACACATTGTCTATTCTACAAAGGAGACCCGGACCAACACGGGAGGACCGAGTGAATATATATATATATATATATATATATATATATATATATATATATATATATATATATATATATATATATATTATTTTATTTTATTTTATTTTTTAATATATTTTTTATAGGTCAAAGGTACCCAAAATTGGAAATTTTTTGAAATCTTAATAATTTTCCTTGGAATTGTTCAAATTATTTTTGTTTGAACGATATCGCACGGGGTTGTCCCATGGCAACATACGTTTATGTCATCAGTAGAGCAATTTGAAGAGGATCGCATCAAAAAATTGAGTTGGAATAGTTTTTGGTACTCATGCGTCGATTCCTCCTGGACTATACACATTTGGATGATTTGAATATACTTCTATTACATACATTATACATTATTTTGTATGTGTTTGTGTTCTCATAGGTTTTCAGTTGATTTTGTAAGTTGAACGAGACTTATTATTTAGTTTTTGAATGGTTGATAATCATGATTTACCAGCAAAAGCGCCATCTCGGATGATCCTTGTCACTGTCGTATTCCAGTTTGGATGGTAAGGTAGCCGATAAACATGCATGCATATAGTATTACTATCTCATCATACGGATCGCATCATTACCATCTTTGATGTTTATAGGCGATGGTTGTCTCTTTCCATCAGAGGAGCCGTTTTGCTATCTTATGATATTATAAAATATTATATTTAATTTATTTCAATCATACTAAGACAATCAACTGCCTAGAATGATCCATAGGTATACATAGTCGTCTGAAATTATCGTTATACATAATTAAAGTCTGATTATATTAATTTTTTACGTACTCCGAGCAATACCTGCCCTTTTTTATTATTTCTTGTATTGTAATTAACTTTATCAGCTGTCAAGCCTGTATTGTGTAGTTCCGGATAGATGGAATTATTCACGTTAATGATATTGAGCTAGTGTTCGCAGTAAATCGTCGAAGGTACTGGAAATTTTTCACTATTGATTATGCTATAAACTATTTATTAAAAAGAGCGTTCCGGCTTTCGGGAGATGGTCGCAGGTTCAAATCTGTTGAAGTTTTTCCAGTTTCCCAAGCCGAAGTGGTGCTGTAACACAAAAATAATTAACGGCACATTGTCTATTCTTCAATACATTATTTCACCCTAATTATGCTATAAACAAGTTGTCACGCGCATCTTCTTACGATAGTAGATTAACGGGCCATCGCTGTAAGAAATTATATATCAGCGATCGCCTGTGGCCGAAATCCGCCCATATACTAAACAATAAAACTCTTTTAAGATAGATGGAATTATTCATGGTAATGATATTGTGCTAATGTTCGTATTAAATAGCCGAAGGTACTGGAACTTTATTGCTAGTGATAAACTATTTCACTCCAATTATGCTATTAACTAGTAGACACACGCAGCTTCTTACGTTAGTAGATTAACGGGTCATGGCTGTAAGAAATTCCTTATCAGCGATATTCAGCGATCACCTGTGGCCGAAATTCGCCCATATACTAAACAATAAAACTCCTAAATTTGACAACTGACTTTAGCCGTAAAGAAAATATTATGCATATGTATATATAATTTCATGTGTGCTCCATGAATGTAGTGTGTGTAATATTTATTTTTATTAATTTAATGTATTTATTCTATACTATTAGCTATAAGTCCTGAAGATTCGTTAATATGTAGTGAAACCAGTACAAGTGTTTTATAATTAAAATTAATGTATTTATAATGCATTTTACATTTTTAGGTTTTTATATATATATATATATATATATATATATATATATATATATATATATATATATATATATATATATATATATATATATAGACATACTGACGTCATCGCGTCGTGAAAATAGTTGAAAAGTTTTCTAGTGATTTGGTGAAAATTAGATTTTCGAAAATCGGGGCAAAATAAGTAACTTCCTTCTCTACATACGTAGCAGGAAGTTAAAAAACAACGTGAATTAATTATTAATTTTATGTTTCCAAACGGATACGTCTTTCAAAAAAAGAGTTCATTTGTTATTAAGAGGATCGCAACGGAACTGTAAATTGTGTTTGTTGATGCAATATCCACTGGCAATGGTAATCACTTAGCATCCGACGTGCCTCTTTAAAATAATAAAAATATTCTAGGACGGCCCAAGCCTCTTTTGAAGAATATATAGACCATCAGTCTTCTGCCACGCACCGTTACATATCCAAAGTGTCGGAGTTTGAAAAAACCCGATCGGTTTGATAAGTTCAAGTTTTCCTGAGCGCGGGTGAATCCTAAAACATAAATATAATTAGAAACTCGATCCGGTTTGGTACTACCGTCTGACTTATTTCTGCCGAAAAAACGACAGTGCGATCGGTCGAAACGACAGTCGGAGTTCGATTTTGAGGATGAGATAGCCGATAAGTTAATGCATATGACATTTCTGTCACACGAATCCACCATTAGCATCTTATATATCTATATGCGATGGTAGTCTATTACCGCCAGGGAAGTCATCTGTTTCTTATGTAAATAAAATATATTATATATGGTTTAAAGAACTGTCTACCCATCGAATCAATCGAAACTATGGTATTGGACCATGATTTGATTTGATTTTGAGTTTAAAAGCATTGGAAATTAATGTACGAAACTTTTGATTTTTTTACGACTTTTTGACCTGAACTTTGTAAAATTTTATTAATTGTAATACTCTACAGTGGTTATTCTTATATAATATATAAAAAGTAAAACTTAAGGTAATAGTGTATTAACCGCCACGTACCACACGAAATAAAAAGCTGATTCGAGAGTTCTGTGGGCTAGACGAGTTGGAGCATAAGTTATTATTTTCATTACTATAAAAATATTTTTAACTGCAATTCGATGGCGTCCTACGACAAAATACTGCTAGAATATATATATATATATATATATATATATATATATATATATATATATATATATATATATATATATATATATATATATATATATATATATATATATATATATATGACTCCCGCGGGATTGTCTAATTTTTACGGGATACAAAGTAGTCTATGTGCTATTTCATGTCATCATCTACCTGTATGCCAAATTTCATTTAAATCCGTTAAGTAATTTTTGTGTGATTGTGTAACAAACATCCATACAAACATCCATCCATCCATCCAAACATACAAACTTTCGTATTTATAATATTAATAAAGATATATCCTACAGTGTTTTTTCTTAAAAATATAGTAAAATTGAAGGAAATACACAAAATAAGCAATGCTGGTTCAAAAGTAGCGTAGTGTAGTAGTAGAGCTGTTCTGTGATAAATAACTACCAGAGGATATCCTATCGATTCTCTATTAATTCTGATAATATTAGGTACTTAGTTAATAATACTATTGTCTGAAAAAATAATCGCAGAATACTTACTGTTACGAGCGATACAACATAGCATTTTATGTGTGCTGCTGCAAAGAATTGATTGGCAGATACATCTATTATTAACTTTAAAGAGGCAAGATTACCAAAAGCATAAGTAATGAGTAATATCCGTCTTAAGATTTTATTATGGGTGTAGGCTTCTTATTTAAGCATATTTTGTTTGATTGAGTGCTTCCGACTATTACGAAGACTACCAAATTACGTGTAATTAGATTGTTTGACGGTCACATTCATTTACTCCAATTCGCACATATTTAGTGTATTTGTGTGGATGAGATTAATCATACATATTTGTATGTAAAGTTGACGCCCGTTATTAGTCGTTGGAAAAAATAGAGTTTGGCGGCTAATTGCGCCCTAAAAAAGTGTACAATTTTGTGTTTTTTTACTTTTTTTTTATTGATGAAAATATTAAAACGTTATATGTTCTTTAATAAATCAGCAATATTTTTTGAACAAATGTTTTTTGCTGACATTACTAATTTCACACTTGTTATATGAAGTTAATAATAAGCGCGAGCATATTCTCAGTTGGAAGGCATAGTAACTATTAAAGTAGATGCACCCTGAAGCCTTTATAAAATTTTTTGGTGAATCCCGCGGGATCACCTGCTTTATCGGGATAAAACGTTATCTATGTGCTATTCCAGGTCATCATCTACATGTGTGCCAAATTATATTCAAATCCATTCAGTAGTTTTTACGTGATTGTGTAACCAACATCCACCCATCTATCCAAACATCCCAACTTTCGCATTTACATGGGGCACACTAAAAGTTTTGCACTTCTAGATAATCGGAACTATTTGAATTTGGAATGTTATATTTTTGAAAACGTTGTAACCTTCTTAGTAATAAAAAAAAACAATTGGCGGGAAATGATTTGTTAATAATTGTTTTTTATCACACATCAAAGTTCTACGTACGCAACGAAAATGGAATGAAGTCGAAAGGATTTTAGAGCGATGATTTTTTATGTTTTAAAAGTTCTCTTTCTCCGCAAGACTATGCTACTCTTCTTCAACATACTTTTGGGAAAGAAGCACCTTGTTTAAGCACTGTGAGGTGATAGTTTGCTGAATTTGAGAGAGGTCGAGGTTACTTTACATGACGAATTTCATGAAGGGCGGCCTTCAGTTGCCTTCAACGAAAATAATGTGGCTACTGCTAAGCGGTTTAGTAAAGAAAGGCCCCGGATTACCTATGTGACAATTTGAGGACTATTGGGGATTGGTATGAGCCAAATTCAGAAAATTTTACACGAAGAATTGAAAGTGAGAGAGGCGAGAAACGTTGGTAAAAAAATGATCGCGTTTTTTTCTCAGCAACGGGTCCCATCTGTACAATTCCACTTGAAGATCAAAAGAGTGTTAATACCGAGTGGTATTCTACCATTTATTTACCCAGGGTGTTAGAAAAAGTTCGCCAAAGACGACCCAAAAGCCGCATTCTCCTACACCATGATAACTCTTCTTCACACACGGCAGACAAAACAAAGTCAAAAAGTACATCTCGTCACTCATCCTGCTCATAGCCCCGACCTAGCACCCTGTGATTTCTGTATTTTCCCCAAAATCAAAGATTTGATGAGAGGTTTTACTTTTACCAACTCCAAAAAGGCAGTGATAGCGTTCAATCATCACGTAGAAAACATGCCTTCAGATCTGTGGTCCTCCTGTTTTAAAAAATGATTCAATTACATGAAAAAATGTTTAAAATGTAAAGAAAATTATTTTGAAAAGCAATAAACATAATATTTTGGTTATAACATGTTGTTTTTTAAGTACGCAAAACTTATAGTGTAACCTACGTATAACATTATAATATTATAGATTATGAGGCACTGCGACCGCGCATATCCCAAAATAAAAACATCATCCTTACATAGTATAAAACAAAGTCGCTTTCTCTGTCTGTCCCTATGTCCTTATGTCCCTATATATGCTTAAATCTTTAAAATTACGCAACGGATTTTGATGCGGTTTTTTTTAATATATAGATTGATTCTTGAGGAAGGTTTAAGTGTATAAACCTTTCCGATATTCCCACGGGAACAAAAACTGCGCGGGTGAAACCGCGGGCAGGTCGCTAGTGTATTTATATTAAGATGCGAAGAAATATATATTTCGTATCTTAAGATAGTATCTTTAGATATGAAATATATATTTCGTCGCATGAAATATATATTTCGACGTCGTTCGGTATCTCAAGATACTAAAGGTGAAATATATATTATCTTAGTCGTGTGTGATGGTTCATAAGATTTGTATGGTGAGCGATTTCTGAAATTTGCTTTAAGATATATATTTTTTTTATATCATAAGATAGCAAACAAGCAGATGGGTCTCCTGATGGGAAGAGTCAACCATCGCCTATAGACACCAAAGATGTAAATGGTGCTTTGCTATCTTGTGGCAAGGTCTTAAGCCACATGCATAAGTTTACCGGCTACCTTACCCTCCAAACCGGAACACGACAGTGACAAGCACTGACGCTATTGCGGCAGGAATAGGTAAGGCGGTGGTATCAGACCCGGGCGAGACAATGCAGAACTCTACCACCTAGTATTATATTAAGGCATCTTAAGATCAAATATTATAGTATCTTAGCCATGTGTGATGAGTTTAAATAATAAATATTCACGAGACAACTTACACTGACTGATCTAACCCCAAAGTAAGCAAATTATTTGCTTGTGTTATGGGTGTTAGTCAACGATACTAATACATAGAAATACATATATAAATAAACGGTAACGGTAAACTTACGCATGTGGTATGCCAAGCCAGGCACAAAAGTAATAACGCACTTTTAAGATCTTTGTTGTCTATAGGCGATGATTACGCATTCCATCATGAGAATCATCTGCTTATTTGGTATGCTATGAAATAAAATAATAATAATAAAAATTGAAAGATCTAGAATAGAAGAAGTATACATCCACGTTCAAACAGGTTTATATGAGTAAATGAGTTTGAGTTTGACCATTACAAATAATTTTTTCTCTTGATAATAATATTAACATTAGTTAAGTTAAGCTTTTACTGTTTGAATTTTACGGTTTGACTGACATATGCGTTATAAACAGTCTACTTCCCAGCGCCCTTGTCCAGTTAAATTGATGTGATATTAGATTATTTATTACGCATTAAGGTACGCTTCACACCGACCGGACCGGCTCGCATCGGCCTGCACAGGAACGGATGTGTACGTATGCCACGGAAGCTATTCACGTGCAGCGGAAGTCGTACTCGTATCGCGTAAGACGTACATGCTTGCCACGGAGGCCGGACGCGTGCCGCGGTAGCTGTAGATACCTCACTTGAATGACACAATTCATTGCAATTCTACATTCACTTTCCGTGACGATTGTACGTATGCCGACGGAGCCGGCTGTCGCCGAGTACGTTTGTAGACGTATGGAGCCGCACGGATTCGCACGGAGCAATTTCGAAGCCGTTCAGCAACCACCCAACGTGCATGTATCGGAAATTTGAACTATAATACCTACCTATTTACACATTCCAATTTCCTGTCACGCACTATAAAATCCCGTCCGGGCCGGACAGATGAAAACTTGTCGGTCTAACTATGCATCTTGCTTTTATGCTGTTAAACCACATATCACATGAGTCATGAATATTCAAACGCTGTCAGCCAGACAAAGTGTTTGAACTTTATAATATTTGGTTGATTTTAATGTAATTAAATTCTAAACAAAAACTATATAACGCTCATATGGAATAAGAAAATGTATTAAAAAATATCGATATTGATATGTAATATGTATGTACATATTAAATATTGTCTTTAATTATAATAATTATTAATTAAAATATATTATTGTTAATAATAATTCTTACACACACTCACGCCAACATTGCACATACTCAAACACATATAAACGCGCACACACACACATACCCACACACTCAAATAAATGAGAAATTAAAAGATACACCTTTTGTTTATTATGATTTGCAAGGACGGATACTGCCTAATACTGGTATATTTTCACTTACTATGTATGTTACCACAGTCTATTGTTAAAATAGTTTATAAAGAAATAAAATATTTTTAATTTTACAACAACAACATATCTTCACGCCAGATCCCTTACGGGGTAGGCAGAGAGATTTTTTTTAATTTTAATTATTAATTTTAAAACAAGATAAAAAAATACCTAATTATCAATAAGTTATTTTCGATTCAAATGTAGCACGCTTCATTTATAATAGAGTAGTAAAATATTTTTATAAGAAAAAATAGCATTAAATAGTACTATGGCTGTACAAAACTTTGTGTTTCTTGCATCTAAAAGTGAGACGACAGAATCTCTACCTGTTTTTTGTTTTATTTCATAAGATAGCGAAGAAGCAGATGGTTCTCCCCACAGACCACATTTAAATACTAACAGACATGGTGTTGGATGGAAAACGTGTAACTGCTTATATGAGCAAATGCTTACAATGTCAAACACTTATTATATAGTTAAACAATAGATTTTTTTTTATAGTAGAGGGGGCAAACGAGCAGATGGTGCACCTGATGGTAAGTGATCACCGCCGCCCATGGACATCCGCAATACCGGGGGTATTGCAGCTGCGTTGCCGGCCTTTTAAGAACGAATAAGCTCGTTTCTTGAAGGTCCCTAAGTCGTATCCATTCGGAAACACCCCCGAGGGTAATAGATTCCACAAAGGAGTAATGCGAGGCAAAAAGTGTCGACAAAAGCGCACGGTTGTGGATTTCCAGACATCGAGGTGGTGAGGATGGAACTTTAAATTTTGACGCGATGTCCGATGGTGGAATTTAGCGGCAGGCATTAGTCCGAACAACTCGTCGGAACACTCCCCATGATAAATACGGTAAAAAATGCAGAGCGAGCCTATATCTCTGCGTAACGCCAAAGAGTCAAGCCGATTGGAAATAGCCTGGTCGTCGACGATTCGAACCGCTCTACGTTGAATGCGATCAAGAGCAAGAAGCTGGTACTGAGGAGCTCCGGCCCAGAGGTGAGAACAGTACTCCATGTGAGGTCGAATTTGGGCTTTGTAAAGTTGGAGGCGATGGGCTGGCATAAAGTACTGCTTTGCTCTACTGAGTACACCAAGCTTTTTGGAGGCTAGTTTAGCCTTCCCTTCCAAATGACTGCGGAACTGAATGTTGTTCGATATGTCGACTCCCAGAATTCCAATACTGGCTAAGGCTGTCAGGAGAGTGTTTTCGAACCCAGGTGATACGACAAAGGGTGTTTTTTTTGCGGTGAACGCACAGAGCTGCGTCTTTTTGGGGTTAAATGTAATAAGGTTTTGACGACCCCATTCTGAGACATCAGTTAGTTGATTCTCGAGTTCAGACACGAGCTTGATCCGGCCCTCTTGGACGTGTTCCCGAGAAATACCGCTACGGCCGGAGTATGTAGCATCAACAGTACTGTGGTCCGCATAGCAATGTATGTTACTAATTCGCAACATATCTTTGATATGCAGAAGAAACAGTGTCGGTGATAGCACGCAGCCTTGGGGAACACCAGCATTGACAGGTTTAAGATCGGAGCATGCACCGTCAACTACGACCTTAATGCTCCGATCAGCCAAAAAACTGGTGATCCACTTGCATAGTTTCTCAGGAAGCCCATAGGAAGGCAGCTTTGAGAGAAGCGCTTTATGCCATACCCGATCGAAGGCCTTCGCTATGTCTAAACTAACTGCCAATGCCTCCCCCTTGGACTCAACTGCCTCCGCCCAACGATGTGTCAGGTATACTAGAAGATCACCAGCTGAGCGGCCACGACGGAAACCGTACTGATGGTCACTAATCAGCTGGTGCTCTTCTAAATACTTCAGGAGCTGACAGTTTGTAAGTGTCTCCATGACTTTGGAGAACAAGGAGGTTATGGCTATTGGCCGATAGTTTGACGGATTAGAGCGATCTCCTTTTTTAGGAATGGGATGCACTAAAGCTGTTTTCCATGAATTCGGTATCACGCCAAGTGAATAGGAGAGCCGGAATAGGTGCGTCAATGCTGGCGCCAACTCTGGAGCACATACTTTAAGCACAACAGTAGGGATGCCATCAGGCCCTCTCGACTTGTGGATGTCCAAGGAAAGAAGTGCTTTACGCACAGCTGACTGCCGAAACTGCGGTTCTGGCATGGAACTATCACACTGCGGGATGGTAGGCGGTGTGTTCCCTTGGTTATCCAGAGTCGAGTTGGCCGCAAAGAACGAGCCCAGAAGATCGGCTTTCTCCTTTGCGGTATAGGCCAGAGAGTCATCGTCTCTGTGCAAGGATGGAAATGAAGGCTGGGAGAAATTCCCTAAGACAGCCTTGGCGAGAGACCAAAACGCACGAGTGCCAGAAGGAAGGCGAACTAATTTCTCACCAATTCTGCCAATGTGGAACACATTTTTTTTTCGCTTTTGCCTTGGCGATAGCTCTTTTGAAGAATCTCGAGGAAGAGTTGTACTCCTTTCGTTATGCGCTAGTTTTTACATCACGAGATGCCGACGCAGCAGCCCAAGCTCGGTAGCATCTCTGCTTTCGGCGTAAAGCCGTTTTGCAGTGGCGTTTTGCAGATGAGCACCGCAGAAAACGGAATGAAAAGTTCCATGCCCTGCAGCACCACATCAGCGACAGAGTCAGCGACAGCATTCGGATCATCTAGCGAGAAGCACAACCGCCCCCATGAGTAGGATGCAAAGAAAGACCGCATCCCGTCCCAATCTGCTGACCTATAGTGCTAAACGCGACGACAGCCTGCAAAGGGAGACCGTGATGGGCGCGTGACCGGCACTTTGCTCCGGATCAGGCAGTGGTTCGACGCGCCAAGTGGAGCGTCCACCGATACCTGATAACGATCCGGGTCAGAGGTCAGCAGGAGATCCAACAGTGAAGGCGTATGGCCATCCACATCGGGAACACGCGTAGGCGAGGTTATCAACTGTGTTAGACCATACGCCAAGGCAAAATCGTGAACAGACCTCCCCGCATGATCGGTGGTGCGAGAACAAAGCCATTCGGCGTGGTGGGCATTAAAATCGCCCAAGATCACAATCTCTGCGGAGGGGGTCTGCTCTAACACGGAATCCACAGCCGTTTGTAAGCGCTCAATGAGCCGTCAACTTCAGTATTCCCGCTATGGGACCTGTATAGGCACGCGTAGCTGCGAGGATGGTCGTGGCAAGCTACGCGTAACCAGAGAATGGATAGGTCCTGACCTTCAAGTCTGCCGAGGCGCCAGTAACAGATATCTTCTCTGACGTATGCGCACACACCAGCCCGCGGTACAAAGGAATGTTCCAGTTTGTACCCCGGGTAGGAGAGGTAGGAAGTATCAGCCGGAGAAGATATCTGTGTCTCGGTCAAGAAGAGCAAAGCTGGCTTCGCCGTCTCGAGATGGTAGTGGACGATGTTCAGGTTGGAATGAAGGCCCCTGATATTGCAGAAATCCATAGTAAGCGTGGTAGGGGGTGCCATGGTCTTCTTGCTCTGTTTGCCCCGGACAGAATTGTCTATGAGCGCAATTTTGCCCCCCCCCCCCCCCCAGAATACGCAGGGCAGCCTGAGCATCCATGATCTGGCTGGAATCCAGAGCACGGACGCTCAGGGGGGGATTCTCCACTGCTGGTGCAAGTGGTACCCCCTGGGGTAGTTTTTTTTTAAATAGCGCATTCATAGTGTGCGGGAGGGGGGGGGGGGGGGTTAGGCCTCCGGGACTCTCACAAACCAGACGAAAGGCAGCAGCGGAGCTGCTACTTTACGTCGGTGTCAAGTGAGAGAGTGGTATCTCCCCGGGCGTACCGGCCTATTCAGTTGCAAATGCAGTATCGCACTACCACTAATTTGGTTGACTAACTGCACTGGTGCTAGATAATTTTTGAACAAAAATTATCCTACCAGTGGGCGATGGGGTCGTCACATCCCTACGCCGGAAAAATGCTATATTGCTATATAAACTGGTTTCTCACGTTTACCACTAGGTGGCGCTGTACAAATCACATACAAATTCCTAGTAAACTCCAAACGCGCTCACGATCGAATGCGAAAAGAAAAACTCACACTTAGCACTCAGATACTATAAAAAAAAGGTCATTTTTGGAAATATAAATTAGAAAAATTATTTATAGCTTCATTATTTCAACTTGCTACTCAAGCTCTTTATCCAATCTATTTTGTACACTAATCGATGTTTACAAGTGCGTTTTATTAATAGTATAACAATTAGAGCGTAAACAAAATAAGTTAATGTTTCACTGTTTTTGCTGGCCTTTTTGCTGTCTTATATTTAAGTATTGTGTTTGCTGAGAATGAATTTAGTGTGAATTTTATTAAAACGTCAAATATATTATGATCCCTAAACTGTAATCTTTACATGTAATAAAATCGTAGAAATATCAAAACTGTACATTGAATATTTTTTTTAAAAGAAATACTTGGGGCGTGATCTACAATCGATATATAGCCAAAAATATAGTTTTTAGAATTTTTGTCTGTTTGTCTATCTGTTTGTCCGTTTGTCTGTATGTATGTCCGGGGTAAACTCAAAAAGTACTGCATGGATTTACTTCAAATTTTGCAAGAATATTACTAACAGGTCGGGTCAACATATAGGCTACATGTTATCACGCTATCACCTACAGGGGAGGAGCAGTGCGGAGTAAACTAAGTCCGCGCAGACGAAGTCGCAGGCAACAGCCAGTTACAAATAAATTTAACTAATTAGATGTAAGGTAATAATAAGCAACTATTTTTATTAATCAATAAAATGTTGACGGAACAAATATACAGTTTACGTTTTACTAAAAATAAATAATAACTTACAATAGAAAACAATCATGTGACATATTGAATCTGTTAAAAAAATGTTACCGATACGTTGAGTATTTTGAGTGTAATCGTGGTACATCTATACATACAGACATACGGACGTCCAAGAATTTTTTTTTAATATATTATACTTGACACATTTATTTTTTAAAAGTATTAGATGTATTTATAAAAATGTTATTTTTTATATCTATGCACTTAAATTATTGTATTAATTTATACTTTCCATCGTCGGCACTTGGTGAAACTGCATCATATTGTTTTTTTAAATATAAATGCTTGTACTCTATATATGACGGTACTTAGCAATTAATTATTGTTCATCCACTTTATGTACTCGCATTTTTGTTGTATTGCAGTCTTTGTGTATGTAAAATATTTAGGTTTTAAAATAAGTTAATGTGAAAGATGCCCTGATGATGATTTAATAGGCGAAACCGTTTACCTGTAAAATTAAGACTGATTGTGATATAAATAAAATGTAAATTACATTTGTGTAATAATACAAGTGTTTATATTTAAAAAAATCAATTATTGTATTAGTGAAATATGAATACAGTTTAAGTTTAGCAAAATGCTTAACCTTGTCAGGTTGAAAGTAGAGCACTCCCTCAACGCTTCGCGTGTGAGGTGTGCCTAACATATTTTTTTACAAAATGTCACTTAATATATTATGTAACCCATAGGTACACCGTGTTCCCGAGGACAGGCGCTCACTTTTATAGCATTTACTAAATTTGCCTTTAAAGAAAGTAGAATATTCAAAAATTTTAGTTTTTAAAATATTTGGTAAGATAAGATTAAAATTACCTTTTTATAAAAAAAAAATAATTATTAAATAAAATAATTTAAAAAAACTAACTAGCTGCCCGTTGCTGTACCGGCTTCGCATGCATATGCATGCATAAGCATTTTTTGTGATGAGCATAAATATTTGTATTTCTGGGTTTGGGTGTTTATGCATGCATGTGAAGGTAATTATATGTGTATTGCTATGTATTATTATCATTGACTAACTCCCATAACACAAGCGAATAATTTGCTTACTTTGGGGTTAGATCAGTAAGTGTAATTTGTCCCGTGAATATTATTTTTATATTATTAAATATTTGCTATACTATGTAATAAAATATAAATATAAAAAATAATATTTACGCCCTTGTTCAAACTGATTCATAAAAAAGTTAGAGTTTTATTACGAGTACAAACAAATCCCTTCGCTTGAAATTATTAACATTAGTTTAGATAAACTTTTGCTATAATATGTTTGATTGACATATCCGTTTTAAAAAAGCTACTTCCCATCGCCCTTGTCCAGTTAAATTGATGTGATATTAGTTTTATACGCATTATGATAAGGGTCTATATATGCATGTTGCTTTTATGCTGTCATAAGATGTCAGTCAGAAACTTGACGAGCGGTTGAACTTTATAAACTTCGGTGATTTAAACTGACGTTATTTAATAACAAGATAACAACATAAATATAAACAAACTATTTGCGATTCACAGGTAGCACGCACTCCACTGTGTATATGTGTGTTGTATTTATTTACACGGCTCGGCTTGTTTTTGAAACTTAAATAAAAAGTTTGAGACACCTTGTCTTTATATTTTTTGATTTGAGGAATTCATATATATTCTAGTCGGTAGTCGTCCGGGCTACTTTCAAGAATAGACCATCTACCTTCAGACAGGTCAAAAAAGGCGACCGATTAGCTGTACATATTACTAATATCGCGACTACTAGGTGGTAGAGTTCCGTAACGACTCGACCGAGTATTTGGTACAACCGCCTTATCTATTCCTGCCGCAATAACGACAATGCTTGTTATTATCTTAGTCCGATTTGTAGGGTAAGGTAGCAGGTAGACATATGCATGTGGAATTGCCATCCCGATACACGGATAGCAACGCACCATTAACATCTTTATTGTCTGTAGGCGATGATTTCTCTTTCCATCAGAAGAGTCATCTGTTTGTTTACTAACTTGTGATATAAATAAAAATAAATAAAATTAATTTGTGTCAGTAGCTCCAATCCTAATTTTGACAACTGTTTTCTTGTATTTTGTATTTCGTAGTCCTTTGGTTACGAAAAAGGATGAAAAAGGCAGTAAGCTCACCTACAAAACCCTCTTTACCTAGCTAACTAGATTTTCTCAAACAGTGTTCGCATTTCGATCCGGTAGTCATTATAAAAAAAATCTGTAAAAGGTTGACCTTGCAGGCCATCCCTGAAACTTTCTGCTAAATTAAGGTATGTTAAGCACAACGCGGTAAAAATCATAAGCATAGATTTTTTCAGTTCAAACATGTGTTTTGTTAAAAATGGCAGTATATTGATTTTTGAAAAGCTGTATATTTTGGAAACAATGATTAATTTTGATCTTTCGAAAGACATTCAATTCAATTTTTGAGATATAAAATATTATTTTAGTTACATAATCGATATGTTAAAAAGTTTCGAAGTAATGTAAAAAAACATTTGATTCAAAAATTCATTTTAAAAGTCATTTCAAAAATCATTAATAAATCCCAAACAAACTGATCGATTTTGATCCAGTTAACGGTATTTGACGCAATTTTTTAAGGATTGATTACAATATACAAACACGTTAAGGAAAGTGCCTTAAGAGACTTGAATAGTAGTTTACAGGAGTGTTGGACTGATTACCATCACATATTGCTCGAATACATTTCTTTTGGACTCTAAAAAATCGTATCAATTCAACAGAATCTCTGAATCAGGAATTCCTTATTGTAAATTAGAAGAGACATATCTATGGTATGATCAAACATCATGCAATTGGTTATATAAATATTAATAATAATAAAAACATGCTTGACAAATCACACAAATTTAACTAACTCTAAAGTAAGCAAATTATTTGTTTGTGTTATGGGTGTCAGTCAACGATACTAATACATAGAAATACATATGTAAATACTGTTACATACATAATAAACACCCAGAATCAGAAATATAAACATCTACGTACATCACAGAAATGTTTGTCCCTGTCGGGAATTGAGCCCGAGTCCCGCCGATTCGTAATTAGGTTTGCTAACCACTCGACCAATGGGGCGGTCAAATATTAAATTATGTTAATGATTTCTTTAATTTTTATATAACTACTAGCTGATCTAGCAAACGTTGTAACGTCGATGGAGTAGGTAGGTACTTCAGGCCCTCCCCTCAAGTACATCACCAAAATATTGGGGATTGAGGGATGAGGGGGGGGGGTTATTTGAGCTGAAATCTATCTAATATTTTCGTTGGTTTGTTTGGACTAAAGTAACTACAAAATACATATCTATAGAATTTCACTGAGCCACTGATATATATATATATATATATATATATATATATATATATATATATATATTAGGCTGATTCAAAAAAATCGACTGTTTTTTTTTCGATACTGAAACTCAAAAACCTTCGGAAAGGTGTAAAAAAACGCCTGTAAAAATCTGAGCTCTTAATATTAATATTTAAGGTTCGCGCACTGCGAATTTCTATTTCCTATCTAAATAACACAGGCAAAATTTTTTACAAACTTTAGAATTTTATCACTTCCGAGTGGCTTGCTGGACGGCTAAGATTATAGCTGATTCTTGTAGAGAATTTGACGCTCTATAAAAAAGGTCTCTTGTAAATTTTCGATTATTCGACTCTTTTAAAAGATATTCAAAGTCAAAGATAAACCTAGAAAAAATTAAAGGTTTTTTTCTACTTTTTGGTTGATCTACCAGACTTTTTATAAAATTTTGCTTTTAGCGATATTTTCTGAAGCATCAGATTTTTACAGGCGTTTTGCCTGTAAAAATCTGAGCTCTTAATATTAATATTTAAGGGTCGCGCACTGCGAATTTCTATTTCTTATCTAAATAACACAGGCAAATTTTTTGACAAACTTTAGAATTTTATCACTTCCGAGTGGCTTGCTGGACGGCTAAGATTATAGCTAATTTTTGTAGAGAATTTGACGCTCTACAAAAAAGGTCTCTTGTAAATTTTCGATTATTCGACTCTTTTAAAAGATATTCAAAGTCAAAGATAAACCTAGAAAAAATTAAAGGTTTTTTTCAACACAACTAAAACACAACTATGAATCTACAGAATTGAACTATAAATTATAATAAATATTCAAGGTAAGATTAAGAAAGATAGTTCAGAACAAAGCGGCACAGTGACAAGTGAAGTAATAACAAATATTTTTTTGGTTACATCGATAAAAAGAGCACTACTCCCCTAATACACTACTGTTGGTAATTTTCTATTAAATAATGCGACTTGGCTTAAATCATGTCAAAAAAAGCGTCTATACAAAACCACAAATGAAATGGACTAAGGCTAATCTCAGAATTACAAAAATGCTTCAGAAAATATCGCTAAAAGCAAAATTTTATAAAAAGTCTGGTAGATCAACCAAAAAGTAGAAAAAAACCTTTAATTTTTTCTAGGTTTATCTTTGACTTTGAATATCTTTTAAAAGAGTCGAATAATCGAAAATTTACAAGAGACCTTTTTTATAGAGCGTCAAATTCTCTACAAGAATCAGCTATAATCTTAGCCGTCCAGCAAGCCACTCGGAAGTGATAAAATTCTAAAATTTGTAAAAAATTTTGCTTGTGTTATTTAGATAGGAAATAGAAATTCGCAGTGCGCGACCCTTAAATATTAATATTAAGAGCTCAGATTTTTACAGGCGTTTTTTTACACCTTTTCGAAGGTTTTTGAGTTTCAGTATCGAAAAAAAAATAGTCGATTTTTTTGAATCAGCCTAATATATATATATGTGTGTGTGTGTGTGTGTGTATGTGACAACTTAGGCCAATCGTTCGTATTTTACGAACTACATACACAAGAGCAGATGTTCCAATGTAGGGAAATATAAAGAATATATAATTATGTTTAGTAGCGCCTTGAAATGATTATGACTAACAATAGGCGTAATTGGAGCGAAGTGCCGTAGACGTCACAGAATTGGATTAGTTCCGAGTTCCGCTTACGTATCTACTAAACGCTACAGCTGCGGCGTGCAGAATTTATGAATTTATTACTCAGGGTTATACGTTTTTAATATGATCTTTACGCATAAAATAAAATATTATCGCACATTACAATGGTTATATTTGCCCTGAAAGATAGCTCTGACGCCTATTTTTGTAAAATACTATGAAGGGCGTCTTCGTTATGAAAAACTGTTATCAAAAAATATATTCTTGTTCTGTAGTGCACTAAATCAAGACCTAATCTTGCAATAACTCTAATACCCTTTAAATGATCTGCTCACATTATTATGATATTGGTCTTGAAAAAATTTGAAAACATGAAGTTTTCGTTGCAAATCGAATACGCGCTCTTAACGCTACAAAGAGATCTCTTTCTTCTCTCTCCTGTATTCTTTTATATAACAACTTAAAAATATTATCCTAATTTAACATAAGAATCATTTATAATTATTAATATCGTTTATGGATTAAGGTGGATATTTAAAATATTAATTTTAAACGATATAAATTATTATAAGTACCGACATACTTATATATTTTTTTCATTTATTGAAACATATACCTATTTTAACACACATTAACAAAAAGCATTGCAAAAACCGTATTCCGGTTTGTCCGCAAGCACGCTGTCTCGCATTTATACATAGGTATAAGTTATTAAATAAACAATCTTTATACACTTGCTGAAATAAAGCAAAAATAAAACTATAAATAATTTATAAGTAGAGAGAAACATCCACAATGACTAAATCATCACATCACATCCTAGGTAGGTGTAAATATTATCTATTTACGTTTTCCAACTAACGAAAACGTCAAAAACAAACTATATTATTCTATATAATTACTAGGTTAAACATAGCAAGAGTTTTTGTATGAACTCCTTAAAACATAGACAAAATAAGCTATGGAACTTATGGTCTTGCACAGTATTTATATTGGAGTAAATATAATTATTTGCATACTATGAAACGTCGTCAGTTAATCATGCTGTTAAGCAACTTCATTGGCCAGTCCTTAGCGCGTTAGTAGCTTGAGTGAATACAGAATGATGCGTAAATTTAATTTGTTGAAAATTAAATTAGTTATTAGTATTGTATTTTTTAAGTTGTTATCAGATTATAGTTGTAAAGTTGTAAAAAGCTACTCATATGTATATTCATACGTACACACACACATACTTATATACACATACATATTCATATTCATACAAATACATATAATATATTTTATAATCGTAGATTTTGTAGCTCCCTATAAAAATATGCTTTGAATATACTTTTACAATTTTCGTCTGTAATGAGCGATAATGTATTAAACGGTATTTTATTCAATTCCTACAATTATTATAAACTAGCTGTGCCCGCGACTTCGTTCGCGTGGAAAAATTTCTAAAATAAAAACCCGCATAGTTCCGGTTCTCGTGGGATTTCCGGGATGAGAACTACTCTATGTCCTTTCCTGGGTCTCAAACTATATTTGTGCCAAATTTTATCCAAATCGGTTCAGCGGTTTAGCCGTGAAAGCGTAACAGACAGACAGACAGAGTTACTTTTGCATTTATAATATTAGTAAGGATTTATTCGTGCGTTTTCCGTAGTAGCTGCGCTCTTTAGGTATTAAACGTTTTTTCTGAGTTATTTTTCTTGTAACAGTTTTATTTTTGTTTGTAGCTCTTTATTGTCAAATTGTTCGGTTAATATTTGCATTTTAAATTTAGTATGAAGCTGGCAATATTGTGCAATATTTAAATATTTTAATACTATCCTTGTTGCTTAATTTAGTTTTAACATTTTTAGGTATTGTTATCTTTAATATTCTTGGCTGTAAATTGTATTTTGTATCTAAATAAGTTTTAAAAGTTCTGCCCTAACTTGTGATGCCATATGTGATTAATGATTTAGCCAACGCATTGTATAAATTTAAAGGAACAAAAAACTTTGAATTTTAAAATTGAAAATTTTGCTAGCATACCTCTGAGCTTTTTGCTTACGTGGTCAATGTGATGTTTTCAGCTAAACCTATCGTCCACTATAAGGCCTAGGTATTTGTAAAAAGTGACTTGCTCTAGACTAATACAATTGCATGTATTTTCTCCTGAGCTTCTCTGATGCAGACAACTATGACTATGTGCAGTAATTTTCAGGTTTCGGTCGATGTTTTTGCGTGGCTTGAGCAAACATGCAATTTTTTTTATTTTGTTTAAGGTAAATATAAGCCCTGCATCGTAAGATCATTTACATAGGTCATCAAAATCATTCTGTAACATATAATCAGCTCTTGTTATGTCTTTATTAGCTATGAGTAAACATGTGTCTTCAGCATACTGATGTGCTGGAATATGGAACTGTGTTCAATAATGCTTTCCATATCCTTGCCATAAGTAAGATAATGCGATCCTTGTGCTGTTCCAGTATTTACTGATATCTCTTTACTGTATTCATTTTTAATTTTTACTTGGTATTTTCTATCTTTTAAGTAATCTTCTCACCATTTTAGGAGCGGTCCATGGACACCCGCGTTATCTAACTTTTGTAACAATATATCATGTTTAAGTGTATCAAAGGCTTTGCTAAAATCTATTAAAAGGATAATTACATGTCTTTTTTCATGTAGGTGGTTATTAACTTCATCTGTAAAGTTTGTTAGCAGGGATGAGGTTGATTTATTTCGCTGCAAACCATGTTGGGCGCTAGATAAAATATTGTTGGTTATTTTGGGTGATAATTTTGGATTTGGCTACAAATGGATTTTTCTATTATTTTATAACTGGCAGTATTGTTGTTGCCGGTAATTGTCGTAATCACTGCATGAGCCTTTTTTATATATGGGCCGTACTATTCCTGTTTTTAATTCTGATGGATATTTTCCCGTTTGAACACTTATGTTTATTAATTTCACAATTGCAGACGTAATTTTTTGGTATGAAGACTTAATGTCTATACAACAAATGCAGTCTGCACCAGCTGATATATTTGTATTTTTTTTTATGATTTTAGAAATGCGACTGCAATTTTCTGGTTTAAAATATATGAATTTATTTTCAGGAAAAATATATGTTGATTTATTAATAAGGTTTTTATTACAATTTGGTACATTTTTTATATTTTCATAAAAAATTTTTGCGAAGTTATTAACTAACGTTTTGAATGTTTTTTTAAAGCTTTTAGTATTGCTGCATCGACTGATTGTTTGACTCGACCAGTTAGGGAGTTAAGAATATTCCACAACTTTTTGGGATCGCTTTTATGCTTATTTATTTCGTTATTATATTATTTATTTCTTGAGGATTCTTTAAGTTTTTGTGTTTTATTTCGTTGCTTATTATACTCTAATCTTAATGTTTTGTTATACATGTCTTTTTCCACTTATTACATAGCAAATATCTCTTATCGCAATGATAATTTATTTTATTAGTAATCCATTGACTCTTATTTCTCTTACTTATTAGGCTAGTTTTAATGGTATATTTACATTGGATTATAGCAACTGTTGAATGTGTTTTTGATAAAATTATAAATTTCAAGTGGGCAATGTATCTTTTCTGTTATATTCCAGTCGACATCATCAAATAATAGGTGTGATTTTTTATTATTAATAAATTGCTTAAAACTTATATCAGCATGTATATTGTTATTTTTCCCGATCCCTACGCACGACGATAAGGACATGCGATGATCTGCCATCACTGTAACGAACACTGCCGAATATAGGTCTAACGCGCGCGATCTAGCAAATATGTAATCAATGCAATTTGTAGTTACTATTTAATTTCGTTTCTCAATTCGAGTAAAATCTGTTATCGCACTCGTTAGACCCGACGCCGCCACGCAGCTTATGTAGTAATCGCGAATATTATTTGTAGATTTTAGGTCAATATTTATATCTCCGAGTAAGAACAAGTCAATAAACATATCATTACTCAAGGTCCGTGTGTGTTCTGTTATAAACAATCTCTTCGTTATAAACAAGTTTTTACTTTCTTTAGGCGGTCTATAGATGGCGCAGATATGTGCTGTGTAGTGATCAAATATTTTAATTTGAACAAATAATGACAATGTTTTAGTTTTATGCTATCTATAGTGAGCTCCGAATGATTTACAGAATTACTCTTGAATGATGTAACTGTACATAGAAATCACTGTTAACCGTTCATCGACACAAAGAGAAAATTTTAAGCCGATATCTTTTCTACCGATAGCTCGCTTCGCTGAAAGAATGATAAAAATAATTATTGCTTCACCGATACTACTATCTGCAGATAAACCGATTCGAACAACCGGAAAAATATACCAAGAAACATAAATAAAACGAACAAATGTTAGTGTTGCTTTCAAAAAACTGATTAAGTAATATATATTAATATCACGAATAAGAAAGTTTGGATTTTTGAATGGATGGATGTTTGTTACTCAATCACGCAAAAAATACTGAACGGATTTAAATGAAATTTGTCATACAGGTAGATAATAACCTTAAGAAGCTCAAAAGCTACTTTTTATTCCATAAAATAAGTTGTTCTCGCGGGATTTACTAAAAACTTTTATAACGCAGCGGGCAGCAAGTATTTTAATAAAAATCAAGTAAAAGTAACCAGTATTTTTTAGAATGATGATGCTCAGGAAATGTTAAAATCATTCCAAAAATGTTGGTTATTTATACTTGATTTTTATTAAAATACTAGCTGGCTAGCTGCACCTTGTCGCCCGCTGCGTTATAAAAGTTTTTGGTGAATTCCGCGAGAACAACTTTCTTTTCGGGATAAAAAGTAGCTTTTGTGCTTTTTTAGGTTATCATCTACCTAGTTCGTTGTAAATCCGTTCAGCAGTTATTGCGTGATTGAGTAACAAACATCCATCCGTCTAAAAATCCAAACTTTCTTATTCATGATATTAATATATACTAATCAGTTTTTTAAAAGCAACACTTACATTTGTTCGTTTTGTTTATGTTTCTTGGTATATTTTTCCGGATGTTCGAATCGATTTATCTGCAGAGAGTAGTTTCGGTAAAGCAATAATTATTTTTATCATTCTTTTGGCGAACCGATCTATCGGTAAAGAAAGGTATCGGTTTAAAATTTTCTGTTTGTATCGATGAACGGTGAACAGTGATTTCTATGTACAGTTACATCGTTCAAGAGTAATTCTGTAAATCATTCGGAGCTCATCTGTGGTGGTCTTTAATGTATATAACATACACATAGAAATACCGACTTCTGTTAGGATAATTACACCTATTTCAATTTGTGATTGGTTTATAAACAGCAATAATAAGCTAACGTTTTTGATTATGGACTTTATATTAATATGAACTTTGCTAAAGGAAGACATATGTTTGGGGAGATAAGTGAAAAAATCATTTATATCAGGAGAATCGTGAATTTCTGTTATTTCTGAAATGAGCCTATAATGAAAACTGCTATCGATTATGGTTTTTCTCCATCGCGTATTTTTCTATATCGCTAATGTTTCTGATATTTTTTTGGTTTAATTATCATTCTTACGCAGTAGAATTTTACCACCTTGAAACCAGATATACTTGTGGGTATCTTTAAACTTTAGTTTGGTTTGCCAAAGTAGGGTTTTGTTAGCGGAAGAAAGAGCCCGACGTACCGACCTTTGAATTTGCCACAACAGGATCCGTGCATGTGACTACATTCTCCACAAGTATTGTATCCTTTCTTGCGGCACGTATTCACTGATCCATCTCTTCTTCTTTTGTTAGAGTAATTTGAATAATACCCTCTTTTCCATTTTTTTCCTCTTAATCGTTTGGCTGTATAAATATGTTTTGGCTCTAAATTTAATTTTCCAGCTAGCTTTTTAGAAATGTCTATTATGAAATGCCTATTATAAATATATAAAATTGTTATGATATTGCTGAAATTCAAATTTTTCTTTCAATTTCAATTGAATGTATTTTAAAACAGTCAGCCGCTAACCCTATTATTTTTAGTCAAAGCAGCGATAAGATTAAGAGATATTGTTACAAAATAGAGAATAATAAACTAGTTCTAACGGCGAAGCAAACCTTGGTATAATGTCCTGATCTGTTTTTATTGCTTTAACATTCTAGTTATAAAAATTGAAAGTTTTATACGTTACCTTTTATTCTACAATATCTCGTCCGGGTTTGGTACTACCGCTTTACCCATTCCTGCTGCAATGACGTCAGTGCTTGTCACTATCGAGTTCCGGTTTAGATGGTAAATGAAGTAAATAGTAACGCACTTTTGAAATATTTGGTATCAGTAGACGACGATTATTTGTTTTCTCAAGAATTTTCAGACATAAAAAAATGAATTAAAAAATATTGTTATTCTTACAGTGAAACTTTGTTTGCCTTTATTTTACATTACTGCTATTGCATACTTACTGTTATTTTATGAAACATCTGAATTCAACAGTATTGGCGTTACACTTTTATGAAAATATATATATATATATATATATATATATATATATATATATATATATATATATATATATATATATATATATATATATATATATATATATATATATATATATATATATATATATATATATATATATATATATCTGTATTACTGCTACTGTCTTATATAGAATAGATTACTGTTCTTCTATATAAGACAGCAGTAGCAATACAGTTTTACCTATATTTATACTACTTTATTAAGCTGTATAAGCTTAGCTGTTACTTTATTAAGCCTAGCTGTTGCCTGCGTCTTCGTCCGCGCGGATTTCGTTTACTCCGCACAGCACCTTCCCCGTAGGTGATAGCGTGATAATATCTAGCCTATATGTTGACCCGACCTGTTAGTAATACATGGGGCACACTAAAAATTTTGCACTTCTAGCTAATCGAAACTATTTGAATTTCGAATGTTATATTTTAAAACGTTGCAACCTTCTTAGTAATAAAAAAAAACAATTGGGAAATGATTTGTCAATTGTTTTTTTATCACACATCAAAGTTCTACGTACGCAACGAAAATGGAATTAAGTCGAAAAGATTTTAGAGCGATGATTTTTTATGATTTTAAAAGTTCTCTTTCTCCGCAAGACTGTGCCGCTCGTCTTCAAAATGCTTTTGGGAGAGAAGCACCTTGTTTGAACACCGTGAGGTGATGGTTTGCTGAATTTGAGAGAAGTCGAGTTACTTTATATGACGAATTCGGGAAGGGCGGCCTTCAACTGCCGTCAACGAAAATAATGTGGCTACTGGTAAGCGGTTAGTTGAAGAAAACCCCCGGATTACCTATGAGACAATTCGAGGACTATTGGGAATTAGTATGAGCCAAATTCAGAAAATTTTACTCGAAGAATTAAAAGTTCGGAAACTTCGTTGTCGTTGGATCCCTCATGAACTGACAGCGGAGCAGAAGCGGGCTCGCGTGGAATGGTGCTCACAGATGCTACTGAAGTACGACCACGGACATTCTAATGCTGTTTATGACATTGTCACAGGAGACGAAACGTGGATTTACTGTTTTGAACCCGAAAAAAAAACAGCAATCTTGTGAATGGGTGTTTGAAAATAAGAATAGGCCAAGAAAAGTGAGACAGGCGAGAAACGTTGAAACGAGAAAAAAATGATCGCGTTTTTTTTCTCAGCAACGGGTCCCATCTGTACAATTCCACTTGAAGATCAAAAGGGTGTTAATGCCGAGTGGTATTCTACCATTTGTTTACCCAGGGTGTTAGAAAAAGTTCGCGAAAGACGACCCAAAAGCCGCATTCTCCTACATCACGATAACGCTTCTTCACACACGGCCAACAAAACAAAGCCATTTTTAGCTTCCGAAAAAGTACACCTCGTCACTCAGCCTGCGCATAGCCCCACTCTGTGATTTCTACATTTTTCCCAAAATCAAATATTTGATGAGAGGTTTTACTTTTACCAACTCCGAAGAGGCAGTGTTATGATATGATAGCGTTTAATCAGCACGTAGCAAACATGCCTTCAGATCTTTGGTCCTCCTGTTTTAATGAATGGTTCGATCGCATGAAAAAATGTTTAAAATATAAAGGAAATTGTTTTTAAAAGTAATAAACATAATATTTTGCTTATAACATGTTGTTTTTTTAAGTTACGCAAAACTTATAGTGTGGCCTACGTATTCATGCAAAATTTGAAGTAAATCCATGCAGTACTTTTTGAGATTACCCCGGAGATACATACAGAAAAATAGACAAACAGACAAAATTTCTAAAATCTATATTTTTGGCTTCGATATCGATTGTAGATCACGCCCCAAGTATTCTTTTTAAAAATATTCAATGTGCAGTTTTGACTTTCCTACGATTTTATTATATGTATAGATCAACTGTGTTGGTGCTTCTATTTTATAATGAACAGGTACAGTTGTTGCAGTTTTATAAATAATATATCAACAGTCAATCTTAAGATAGCAAACAAGCAGATGGCGTTCTTGATGGAAAGAGGCATTGTCTATAGACACCACAGATATAAATTGTGCGTAGAAATCTATGTAGCGCGTTAGTAATACCATTTGCACAATTTTACCGGCTAATTGGTAAGGTGATAGTACCGAAACTTAAGCGACATATTGCAGAATTATAACATCAGCTAGTATTTATAATTGTGTTTTTATGTGTGCCGGAGTGGAGACCCCGTACACATAAAAACACAATTATAAATACGCCATGTATGATATCATAATATCATCTCCCAATGTTCGGTTACTGCATTCAGCTTCCAAAAGCGATTAAATCGCTAATGGCCGATGCTAGAAGTGTCATATTTTTTTAAATCGGAACGCCACAACATCAAGGATTGACGCTTTTACAGCAGGAATAGGTGTGGTGGAACTATCAAATACCCGGGCGAGACGTTGCGAAACTCTACCAGTGCCAATAATTATAGCTTATCGATCACTCTTTACTGACTGCCTAGGACAATAGTAACGGAAAATTTTTCAAAGGGAACCCGGACTACCCGGGGACAGTAATATTTTTATATTTGGAAGTATACAGAGTGCCATTAGCGTAATGCTGAATGCTATTATTACATGGCTCAAAATAAAAGCCGCAAGTTCATCGTGCCCCGACGTGTTACCTAAATATGAAATAGGTTTTTTAGGTTACTTTTATATCACTCAGCTAGTAAAATGAGCCCTAGAATTTACCTAACCTGATCTTTCTTAACGTCATCAACATGGACGTCATCGTTTACAAGGTACGGAAAAAAGATATTATGTCATTTAAAATTAGCGTATTTTTTTACCTAGGAAAGAGATCTATTTAAACTACTCCATGAACACGTAATTTAAATTTTTTAATGAGGAGAATTTAGCAAAACTATTCAAATAGGTTATTTAAATAAGCAGCAATCTTCATGCTTAAGATGAAAATATTTAATAATACTAAAAATTTAATTAAAATACCAAATCCCTGTTAAATCTTTTAAACAATAGATCACCTATCATTCTGCCAGGCAGTTCGTAAAAGGCAAATGATAGGTTATAATTATTGTCATTACTTGTAGTTGAGTTTCGCAACGTCTTGCCGGATATTTGGCAACACTGCCACACATATTCCTGGTGTAACAGCGTTAGTGCTTGTTAAAACAACAAGCATTGACGCTGTTACACAAGGAATATGTGTGTGTTCCGATTTAGAGGGCAAGGTAGCCGGTAGACTTAATATGCACGTGGCATTCCAACCCAGTTACATGGGTGGAAACGGCATCCGATCTAGATCCGAGAAAGTACGAATATAGGAAACTCAGAATATTGAAATCGGATATTACTTTTCATCCTATTTTTTTTCAATCTAAATCCGCGAAAGTATCAAATCAATTTTATTAAATACAGAACATCAGCAGAAATGTTTTAATTCAATAGGCTAGTTACTAAAAATTACTACACTAACACTAAATTTCAAAAACTGTTCAATATATTGTGTATATTATCCAAAAACTTATTAGTTTTGATATCGTACAATAAAAGTGAAAATTTAGCGTTTTAACATTTATTTTATCATTATTTTTTATTTATTTATAAATATTTTAGTTTTTGTTGCCTCCATATCGTAATTATTATTCATTAGGAACTACAATATATCAGACTCATTCTAAACGCAAACAAGCTTATTGACATAAACTTTTAGCACTACGTTTTTAACAGTGTCCAGATATCTTACTATAGAGACATCGACCGTCAATATTCCGCCCGAGTGCGGGATTGAACCCCTACACCTCTCTTCTCGATTCAAAAGCGCTAGCACTCGCCACTTGGCCACGTTTAACTCACTTTATAAGGCAAAATTAACAATAAAAAAAGCCATAGGCACTTTATAATCCGACTGAGTAAGAGGAAATGATGTTTTGGGTAGCGCAGACGAAGTTGTGACAGAGAGGGCCTGCGCAGTCGAAGCCATCCACGGGGTACTTTTTTGTCCACCAATATAGGTCCCTAATAAAACGTGTGAAATAAGGCACAAAAACAGTCTTTATTCTGGACCAATGCATTTTTTCTTAAACTTGAGTTAAATTACAACTTAACCTATTCTCAGGAGTACTTCGTACTAAGAGTACTCAGGAGCCTTCATAACGTGGCTTTACTAAATTTCTGGCAACAAATGATCGCACACCGTGTGCGTTAAGTCTGTGCCAAGTTCTTGGCGGGCATGTTTTCATCTTCTGCGGACAAAAGTTCCTCGTCTACGTAGGCCATGAAATAATAATCTTGATAATAAGAAGCGCGCGACATCTATAAACAAGATAACAACGGATTGAAATAAATATGAAAATTAATACTTCGAAGATATTAATGGTAGGTTGTTACACCTGATATGCAATATGAAGCCATATGCACTTTACTAGCTGTACTTTTGAAGCCAGCACAAGTACAGTAACAAGTACTGACGTTAAACACCTCAGGTAAAGCGGCAAGGAGAAAAATGGCATGGTAAATCATCACATAAATCTTTTATCTCATTGTCGTTGTGTAACAAAATAAACTCGCCTTCCTGCAAAATAATGAGAAAGTTTGGTATAAATCTCCTTAACAACACAATTATTATCTCATCTGTTTTTATGAAAAAGCTCGGAAAATAAATTTCATAACTGTTTAAAAAACTCTTAAATCTTACAAACAACACCCTTAGGAATATGGATGTTACTTAAGTAGATCTACTCTCTATTTTCATATAAATACTCTCTGGGGAAAATACTCTCTATTTTCCAGAAGTAGGAAGGAAAGTTGAAATGACGCCACAAAACAAGCTTCTTTGTGTCTTCGCGGACATCAAACGTGCATGTGGTAGAACGACATCCAAGGATATTGAAATAATAACTCGAAATAAATATATCATTTGTCCAATTCAGAAAGTATTGAATATATTCACTTGAATAACAATTAAGTCAGAAGGCATTAAATTGGTAGGGTAAGTAATAAACTTAAATATAAAGGTAATTGCTTAAAAAATATGCTCATAGCGGGGTCTAAAATGCGCAGCAATAAGCAGCATTTTAATAATCCTTATAGGCAGACGCAAACTCTAGCGCTTGGCTATATTAATGATCTAAATATTTTGGAAGGAAAAGCAACGAAACCCTAACGAAAAAATTTAACGGATGATTAACACCTCCAAAAGCTGACGAAAATATCAAGCAACCAACAAAAATAACCAACGCGTATTCACAAATTTTGCACTAAGTTCTCTTTACATACAAAATTTTATGATATTTAAAACTATTATCTCTCTTTGAATTTACTCTCATTTTAATTATTCTCAAGTATCTTGGCGTTACATTAGATTATAAGTTAGGGTAAGCATCATGATAAAAATTTCATTAGCTTTTTTTAAGGGGCAATGGGCCCACCTCTCGTTCCCACCACTGTAACTTCTGTAAACCAGAATCAACAGCGGCAACCGTCCTGATAACCTCTGAGTTGCGAGCTCAGGGTGCCCTGGGGAAAAGCTAAGCTGTCTTAGATCCCGCAACGAAATTAATCAGAAGTATATAGGAGGAGTAGGAAATAACTCCTGTTTTCCTCCCTTTTTAGCAGGAGATAGCAAAATTTTAAAAGCATAAAAATGCTACGAAATGAGACTTTTACAATCAGGTTAAGCCTGATTGTTATTGCACTGCGGAAGTTTAGAAATTAGGGACCTACCAGAATGGCATTGGCTATAAAACGTGGACTAAAATCACACACTGTTATTACCGTAATAAAAGCATAACAGATAAAAACATACTATAGTTTAGTAGCCTATAACCGAAATTACGAAGCTTTAGAGAAGTTTAGAAAGCTTTCAAAGGAAAATTTGTCTAGCAGCATACATAGTGGCTGCTGCAGCTATGTTTATAACAGGAAATTGCAATGTCTTACGTCAGACTACAATATTGAAACATTGAGTAATAGTATTCCTCATCACGTCATGATTAACCTAAACAAATTGGCTAATTAAAAACCTTAAATTTTTTACCGTGCATCAGGTTCTTACACTGGGCGTAGCTAATCCATCGGAAAACTATATGTTGAAATCCGAGCAATTGAAATACTTAAAGACTTGGTTTCTTAAAGACGTAGTTATGTATATGAATCACTTTAAGTACCTTTCTCCGAAAGCAACCGGAGTGGCAGCTATAGTCATTCCAAATGACTATATGCGCCATCATCTTAGATTATTACCCCAATTGATATATATAAATTTGAAAAAGGTAATAATCATGTTGATAGCTCTAAATTTTACACAAGACTTATGAGTTCCTAGAAATCCAGGACAGTCAAATCAAAGCTCCACTGTATGTAATTTAAAACCGCAAGCCAATATTCTTACCTCTTTAATGAAATAGTTGTGTTAGCATTATTATTAAATGAGGTGCCATTTCTAATAACATAGCAAACAAGCTTTTGCATATCGCTTCATCTTTTGATTTGTCCCCCACATCGGTCCGGGCCCTATTTCATTAATTGACTATCTGCTTTTCAGCAAAGCAATTCATAAAAGGCGAACGATTGGCTATACGTAGCACTCTCATCGTGACCACCAGGTGGTAGAGTTCTGCAACGTCTTGCCCACGGGGTGAGGTAGCATCGCCTCGCCTATTTCTGCCGCATATCATCATTGCTTACCACTGTCGTTTTCCGGTTTGGAAGGTTATCTTACCGGTAAACTTATGTATGTGGCATTATTACCACGCTACATAGATTGCAGCGCATCATTAACATATTTGATGTCTGTAAACGATGGTTGTCTCTTTTCTATTTAGAGTAAATACTTGTTTGCTATCTAATTAGCAGAGTGGACCGTAAAATCGGAAAACCTCTGATTTCTCCCAGTAAATTACAGATACAAACAAACATACATAAAGCCCTGATAATTCTGACAAGCAATAATTACTAAGAATTTGGATCTCTTTACAAGTTAGATAATAAAATCACCCCTTCACTAGTTTCCCGATGACGAATGAACGACAAGACCTTTATTAATCAGGAATAGGACTAAGCAAAATATGAATAAAACATTCACCACCACCTCTTCATCTGTTCATACAGCAAACAGCAGCGACCTCGGCGGTACGTTTACAGTCGCCGAGGGCTTGGAATCATGCTGGGCAGGTACAGGAAGGTTCTTACGCAAGTATCTTTAAACAAGTTCTCTAATATCTACCGTTTGTCGCGGCCCTTAATATGATGACGAATGAAGGACAAGACCTTTATTAATCAGGAATAGGACTAAGCAAAATATGAATAAAACATTTTTAATAGTTCCGGCAAAGAATATGATTATTTATTTATTGGTATTTTATAAACATAAAAATCTGCATATAAGTCAATATTTATTTGTCCATTATGAAATACGGTGGATACTAATATAGCTAAACAAGTAATTTTTGTATAAGTATTTCGTGTAACTCGAAAACAGTCTGATTAAATCGGATCGGAAAACAGTCTGATTAAATCGGATCGGAAAACAGTCTGATGAACTCGGTGGTACCATAATAACTCTTTTGATTATAAGTAAAATTCATGGTAATATTATGTGTAAGGCTGGCCGCACATGTACGGATTTTTGGTCAGAATGCCTGGTCTGGAATTGCGATTCAGAGACTTGCATGCATGCACGACTTACGTACAAAACGTTCAGCGAGGCGCATACGATCTTATATTTTCCAAACATGCTAGTTATGAATTCAGACCTCCGAAACTGGATTCCGGATCTGGAACCTTGACCAGGAAACAGCCCATATGCCGCCAGCCAAAATTTGTCACTATTTGAGTGACATTTCACATTTAGAACCGTGAAACGTATTTTGAGAGCTTGCCGCACATGTATAGTTTTATCGTCAAGATTCCTGGTCCTGAATTCAGATTCGGAAGCCTGAATATACGACTATCATATTTTAAAAATATAAAAACGTGTCAGCCTTGCTGAACATTTTGTATGTAAGTCAAATTAGAAACATTTTTATAGGACGGTTTTGAAACACTGAATGTGCCTCTTCGGTTTTTACATCAATGTTTAAAAATTAAGAATTTGACAAATTAAAAAATCTCGCATAATCATCGTAACAGTTTTGAGGTTGTAAGTGCACACACACACACACACAAAAGGGTGTTCATTTAGTGTCTAGCAACAATTCCCAAACAGGAGTACCCACCTATTATATAAAAAAAGCAAAATATGTTATATGATAATTAATATCGGCTGCAATAAATTAAGGCAGAACGTGTTTGGCACTTTCTAATAAATTTTTTGAATATTACCTATGGTAAATAACAAAATATGACATATTACGTAAGGCTTAGTACGAAGCGGTTTTTTTAACGTCGCCTTGACACGAAGGCGACATCCTTGTCTCCTTGGAGAAAGATAAGGACTTGGCATTAATATCCATAAACAATAAAAATTATAAAATTGCACCCATTCAACGATGAACAAATAAAAATGGCTTTAACTCTGCCTTACAAGCTAGAATTTTTATAATAGACAAAGCTACAAAAATTTTGTCATTCATTTTGTCAATCTTAAACAGCTTGCGGCCAATACGCCTTTACTAAAATACGCTGTTAATGTACGTAAAATGTCAAATAATCTTTGTTTACAAAATATTAAATTAATTTGTATTTTTCTATAATTTAAGTGTTTACCTTAAATCTAAAATAAAAACCAATTGTTAAAATAACATGATCAATTGAAATATAATTTATCAATTGTTATATAGACAGTAAACAGCTGTTCTTAAGTCTGCCATTACTCGGGACGAAATGACACGATTTTTCCTTAGTTTTTCCATATCTAGTAGTACCTTACTAGTAGTACCTTCATCTTAGCATTAGCTACAACACGTAGCTATAATTATAATGAGGCGAGGTGTTGTCCAATTAAAAATATTTGCTAAATTTTAGGGCAATTAAAACATAAATATGAAAAATTTTAAATATTTTTATTTTATAAATATTATAATTTCATTATTTTTTATACAACTTACCCACTTTGAAATTTGTCTTTCGGATCGGACAATATTTTTGTTACTCACTATATATACACATTATACACATAAGATACATACTTCTTAAAAACACTAACTGTGAGGTTATCAGGAATCTTCAGTTGCAAAATTTCTTGTAAATGCAAATATTGCGAGTATTTCAAAAGTAAAACGTCTGGCGGTCTGTCTGGTGTCTGAATGTAAAAAATATGTTAAGATATTATAAAATATGTGTAAAACATCCCTGATGATGCTTTAATAAGCGAAACCGGTTGGATGTGAATAGTAAAAAATAAAAATATACGTGAACTGGAAGTACAAGTGAGTTTTGTTGTAATACATAATTTAAAATGCAGTTTCACCAAGTGCCGACGTTGGAAACAATCCAATTTATTTCAAAAGTGTTGTGAAGTAGAATTAAATAATAGTCAATTTAAAGTCATTATTACTATTTTTAACAAATACGTGAGTAAGTTTTTCGTCCATTTTACTTAAAAACCGTACATTCGGAGTAAGCCCAATTTACGTAAAATGTTTGTAGCTCGGATGAATAATTCAGCGAATGTCATTGGTTGAAGTTGCACAATTTGTGTAACAGTAAAACGACTTGTTTTAGCTACGAGTAGTGACATTTTTTACGAGGCATAAGCTAAAACTGCCAACTGCTAAACTACAATGTCCAAACAACTTGCGGAACGCCTCGTTATTATTAAATTTGTTGCTAACGGTTACTGCTACGACTGACGGATCGTTGATGTAAGTAAAACGCAGTGATTATATACTCTTTGGTACCTTTGGTAACTTACTATCTAGTTAGTAGCAAAGATATTGAAAGTATTTCAGCTTTGTGCAGTACGTACAGTTTTCGTCAGTAGCAGATTCAGAATTTAGTTTGATTGGCTTGATTTATCAAATTTGGGATGGGCTTGATTAAACTCAGGGTAGACTTAATCAGGGTATTCATTAAATTTTTCTGTTTGGATTGGATTGAGCTCCCTAGCCCGTCCTCCCCTGGATACGCGGTTTGCATTATTTTATCATATTTATTCTAATAAAATAGTATTGGCTTTATAAAGTTAGGCCGGCTATTAGGTTTATACTTACATAAGTTTGTATATACGGTAGTGTTCAATACTGAACGTAGGTATTCTACGACCAGACCACCGAAAGACACGAGGCTGACGCAACCATCATCGTTACATTGTTACTCAATAGTAACACACACTATCAAATTTCGACCACTGTAGATATATCACAACACATATGCAATATTTTGTATAAATAATAGGTAATTATAAAATAAAATCTCTTGTCAATCAGTCTTTGGTTGTTTCCCTACCTCCCGGGTAACTGACTTATCACTGTGTGGCAAAGACAATATCTAAGCTTTTAATTAACAGATTACTGCCTGGCGGTAGTGAAAAGACTCCACCATGCCTTTAAAACTTGACTTTCTACCACTTTCCTTCCCATTAGACTTCGTGGAATGGATATAACTAAGTAAGTTTCCTCTCACTGTAGTAAACAGTGAAAAAACTACCACCACCTTTATATACCAGACCTCCCATCTCTCCGTCTGTTGCTTTAGGTCGTACAGTACAGACATCTTGGTGTATTCTATAAATTTATATATTCTATATATGGTAGGGCGAGGGTGCTAGAGACAATAGAGACTTAGGTCAGTAGGACAATAGGATAGTAGGGTCTTTACGCTACAAAGTAACCCTGCCATATGCATGTGCAGCGTGGTAATGCGAACTATCGAAGGGAAATTTAATATCATACCGCTACGCGCTGTACATGTAGTATGGACGGACCAGCAGGCTCTCAATTTGGCCTCGACAGAACCCGTTCTTTACATTATTTAGAAAATTTATGTAAAAAACAAAGTTTTTTTCAGTTTTCCTTTTTGGAACTAATTTTATAGGAAAATGTTAGATATGTACGTTTTTACATGTTTCGGGTACCTGTATGCTATACCAGCGTGCTTGTATAAAGAGAATAATGAATGTGGAGGAAGTGAGACAAAACTGAAAGGACCGTGACATATGGCACTCAGTTCTCTCTGCCTATCCCATAAGGTTGGAGGTATCTAGCATGAAGGTATGTTTAACATAAAGTTATGCGCCACCATGCCAAAGAGTACTACCATGCCCTCTACAAAATTAGTTCTACGGGAAAATTACGTCAAATAGTTTAGCAGTAAATTGCAATTAGTATGTACCAGAATTCCGGTTTAATTTTTTTCAATACATACATACATATTTTCACGCCAGATTCCTTACGGGGTAGGCAGAGAACCGAGTGCCGTACATCACGGTCCTTGCAGGCTTGTTTCGCTTCCTCCATATTCATTACTCTCTTCATCACGCCGGTTGCGAGGACTCTTGACACCACCTTCGGACATTACTCGATCAATAATTTAAAATAATATCATAATCCCCGTAATATGGATTTTCAAAGCAGTATTTCATGTGAATAACGCCATTCCCGAGATTGTCATGTAAAGTTTATCGACTTGTCTATCGATTCCTCAAAAATTCCTGCTCCTGCTTGACTCTGAGAAGGGGGAGGGGAACAGAAAATGGCAACTAAGTATTTTTTTCGGAGGTAAAGAACTGTTGCCACAATTTGTGACGAATCCCGATAAACGGTATATGACTGTTTCAAGAGTAGCGTCACCCTCATGAATTTGGTCTGTTCTTCAAAAGGAGCCCCGGACCAACACAGAGAATATATAACTTAAGATATATCTTAATATATGTTAAAACTATAGAACTATACATATTATCGTATTATTTTTATGTTGACGGGAGAAAAAATCCCGAAGTTGACAGAAACTAGCCGCCGCCCGAGGCCTTCGTAGATTGTAGAATGACCTCAAAATACACCTCCAGGCGTATGCTTGCTAGTAATTTTGCAAATTAGTTTGATTGAATTATATCAGTGACCATTGAAGGTTTGAGCTATGACCATATTCTAAGTGGGGGTCGATTACGTTGATTACGAGACTTGCTTAAATATTGTGAAACAAACAGAATGAAATGAAGGTTAACTTCCGAGGTACAAATGTGTGTTATATTCCAGCTACATGAATATCAACGTAAAATAATTAAGGTCTTTGGTGTTTATAACTTATAGTTGGTTCTTGATAAAAATAAGTGACTGACTTTGACAACTAATTTTATCGACCTATACAAACACAGTGCGAGGATTTTTGTGCGCGAAATATTTCTAAGTTACGCACTAATGCCTGATTCTTAGTAAAACGGGTCATTTCAGTTAGGAGTAGTAGTATTTTCTACGAGGCTATTTCTTTAAATGTCGAACTACCAAATGTACAAACAACTTTGGACTGAAATTGGTTGTTAATGTTTACTGCTACGAATGACAAATCGTTAATTATAGAAATTAAACGTAAATATCTCAGCAATAACAATTAAAAAATACAAAATGCCTAAAGTTTGATTTTTCTTACATATATATGTTTATATTAGTTCTCTTCCTGGGTAGGCAAGTAGTGTGAAATCACAAGTCACAAGTAAAATAAAAAAACTCATAACATACTAGATATAAGAACGAGCCTCCCAAAAATACTCTCGCTAAGTGTACTGATTTGAAAATCCGATTGAAAGCCAATTTAGCTAACAGTGATTTGAATTTCCGAAAGCAGTTTTTACTATACAAAATATCATCTCAATTGGTTTGCTTCAAAACAGAATAAATAAATATTGCACGCTATGTTTTCTGTGGAATCGAAATGGTAGCAATTCCAGTTCCAAAAGGTGATTTCACCAGACACGTTACTTTATGCTGCTATTGCTAGTTAATTAAAGTAAAAGGGGCAACAGCGTTCTGTGTATATATATATATATATATATATATATATATATATATATATATATATATATATATATATATATATATATATATATATATATATATTAGGGTGGAGTGAAAAAAAAAAAAAATTTTTTTTTCCTTAGCCTGGGGGTCAAATTTGTAGCTTATAAAAAACAAAAATTTTTGAACAAAAAAAAAAAATTTTACTCAACATCTTGAGGCAGCCCACTCATTTTTAAAATTAATTACGAGTAAAAAATTTGGTTGCAAAAAAAAAATTTTTAAAAGCGTTCTAAAAACTTCAAAGTGTCCTCTTTTATGCCAATTAAAAATCACAAGTTAAAAAAAATTTTTGTGACTGTTGTTTTAATATTTAAAAAAAATCCAAAAAGTAACATTCCTCATTAGGGCACTAGAATAAAATTTGAGTTGGAAATGATCATAATTGCCAATTCTTGGATGTTTTAAGACATTAGAAGACAAATTTTTTTTTTTTGCAACCAAATATTTTTACTCGTAATTAATTTTAAAAATGAGTGGGCTGCCTCAAGATGTTGAGTAAATTTTTTTTTTTTTGTTCAAAAATTTTTGTTTTTTATAAGCTACAAATTTGACCCCCAGGCTAAGGAAAAAAAAAATTTTATATATATATATATATATATATATATATATATATATATATATATATATATATATATATATATATATATATATCATGATGATGAGCAATCATCAATGATCAAACAACATTGACTAATTTTGATCCAATTTATGGTATTTGGCGCAGTTTTTGTGGAAAAAAGCTGTTTAGATTTTTAAATCAATCGTTGTATTGACTTGAAAGTTATTTTAAAAATATTAAGTAAATTTTAATATTAATGTTTGAAAAGCTGTAACTTTTGAAAATTTGATTCAATTTTGATTTTTGAATCTATGTATGTCTCTATAAGTACTAAAATATACAGGGTTGAAAAATTATTAGTTAAAAAATCTCGAAGTTATATAGAAAAGCACCTTTTTCAAAATGTTTTGTCAACGATAACTCCCGAACGGATAAAACGATTTTGATGCAATCCATGCATTGCACGCAGTTTTTTTAAGGAAAAATGCTGATTAGATTGTGTACTCAATTGGTACATCAATCTGGAAGCTATATTAAAAAAAAATACGGTTATAAGTGATATTAAAAAAGTTTTGCACGGACGGATGGAGATAGTGAAACTATAAGTGTTCCTAGTTTACTTCGGAACCCTAAGAAGACGACAGTTTCTACGCAGACGTTACAGGAGCCGCTTAAGATGGGTTGCTAAGCTTGGAAATATGGTCAAACTTTTTAAGACAAATAGTATAATAAATACGTGTGATTGTATTGTAATCTTTCGAGCCTCTCCACATCCACTTACGTAGGTTTTTACAAACTAATTACTAGTGCATGTAAAAAAACATAAGCATTAATTACTAATTCCTGAAAAATAATGGTATTCAATATTTTTTACATATTGAATATAAAAAAGAAGGAAAAAGAACAGAAAAAGAAAGACAAAGAAGGAAAGGAAAAGAATTTAGGACATAGCGGTTGTTTCATAACTTATTTGTGGGTACTTAGGGGGTTAGTGCTACAAACATTACATTTACAATAAATATTCAACGAGCGCCATCTATTGTCATGTGAAAACTGCCTCTAAGCTTATCCTAAGTGTTAGCAGAAAGTCTCCAAAATTTAAACTTAAATGGTGGGCAGTATGACAGTGTATCACATTTTTTTGATTGCCCGATCCGGGAATCGAACCCAGGACCTCATGTGATTAACATTGACATCAGTTACTATACCACAGAGGCGATTTATATATACTATTTGCAGCGTGCAGCCCGCTGCATTATAAGTTTCTGGTGAATCCCGCGGGATCACCTGATTTTTCCGGGATAAAAAATAACCTATGTGCTATTTCAAATTATCATCTACCTGTGTACCAAATTTCATTCAAATCCGTTCAGTAGTTTTTGCGTGATTGAGTAACAAACATTCATACAAACATCCAAACTTTCGCATTTATAATATTATATTAATTAATATTAATTAATTAATTAATATTAATTATTTAATAATAATTAATTAATTAATATAGATACTTGGTGATGCTCGTATTGTTGTACCTGAGCGTATATTACCAGAAAAGGTGTTGCGTGCAAGTAAATTATTTGAAAGAGTAATTGCTTAATTACGTATCTGGTAAATTACATGAATCATTGTACGGGTTTTTGTTTTATTTAAATGGATGTTTTTCGACGCATAATTGAAGAAAACTAGACGTTATTTACTAACGATGTAAAAACCCGGATATTTGCGTTACATTTTTAAGGTAATTGACATATGCGGGTATTGTCCTTTGATAAAAAAATCGTTCGTATGATTTTTTGTTGAACTGCTGAGGAAAAATTGGGATGACGACATCATGAAGGTGGTAAAAGTAACGTGGAGAATTTAAATATACATTTTATAATATTGTTATTATTATTAAGTTAATAAAAGGCACCGATTTTATTGTGATACATGAATTGATTAAACGCTATTTAATTTTATTGGTGAGATATTTCAAAAATTTTAACTCGTGGGCCTTTTTTCTATGGACACATGTTAGTGTGAATTCATTTTCAAAAATCACACAGCAAAGAATTTTACTTAAATGCCTAATTTTTGGTTTTTTTTGTGATAAGTTTTGATCCACGTTATGGTATTTGACGTATACTTTTAACTATTTACAATGAAGATGGTGACGAAGGAGTCCTATTGGAATTCACAGATAGAAAGTGCTTCTAGATAGTCGAGTTTGGGGACGTTGATTTTATTATGATGAGTACTTTTAAGTACACACGATGACAAGTATCTGAAGATATAAAACAGAGGAGTATTATTGTAACTCACAAACAAAAAGTGCTAACATAGTCGAATTCGAGTTTGTTTTGAGCTTATTGGTTATACTTTGACTAATAATTACGAGGGTATGAATATGAAACTGGAAGAGCGCTATTAAAATTCAAGGATAGAAAATGTTAAGAAGATTTGAAATAATAATAATAAAGAGCATTTAAATGAGGTGACTTCATATAAAGAAGATTTAAATATGTTGACTCGATGCAAGAGTGTTATTAGAATTCAAAGATTAAAAGTAGTAGAGTCTAAGATAGTAGAGTTTAGGCACGTTAATTTGGTGGTTATGAATGCTTCCTATTATTATAACTACGAGAGACTGAAGATGGAATGAAAGAAAGCCACTGAAACTCAAAGATAGAAAGTGCTGAGATAATCGAGCTTGGGTTTGTTGTTATGAGTGAGTCAAATCTTATATGTTGAAAATTCTCAGTCGAGTTTGGGCTCGTTGCTTTTGTTGTTATGAGTATTTTAGGCATTTTACGATTACTTACTGTACGTTAATACCTGATGCTACTAAATTTAAATGTAGATACATATTGATTATTTTGGAAAGATCTATATTAATTATATTTCCGTTCGAAGAAATTACCTATCTACATATTAAATATGTTTATGATGATTTAATACCATAGATATACTCATCGTCCAGATTGATAATTATTGGCGGTAAAGAATGTCCCTATTTAAAGTCTACTTAATTCATACATCTTAATTGTCATCGAAGTCTATCAGACTTCGATGACAATTAAGATGTCACTTAAACAATCACATGAGAATGAGCTGAAAGTAAATGATTAAATATGCCGGTTTGTAAGGACAAAATGTTGTGCAACTACTTATATGAGAAAATCTTATAATTATACCAAGATCATATTTCATCGGCAACCTTTGTTATTTTACTACAATTACATATATGAAAGAAAGGATAATTTAGTCCGATTGGTCGGCTCTGGCAGTTTATTACTAGGGTAGTTTTCTGAAAGAATGGAAAACACATTTTACATTAAGTACATCTTCGTAAACCATAATAAAATTATGACATATTAGAATAGCATCTAAAATTCATGACAAATAGGATTCATAAAACGGCTATTTGGAGTGCTTTAATTGGTAGACTCAGTGTTCATCAATGTCAGTGTCCTTTGAATAATTATAAGGGAACGAGCTTAAAGAAAATAAATAAGAATACTGGTCTGTGCTATCAAACTGTCTCCAGAATCATTGTTTTGTTTTTGTTTTAAAATTGAATTGAAATTGTTGAAGAAGCAAAGCAAAAATACAGTTACCTCAACGAACTTTTCCTTCCTAAACCGTAAGAGATCTAGCTTGAAGATAAATGCCAGTTTTCTTATAATCACAGACTTCTCAACTATATTTAGCTTTTATTATTTTATTTCTATACGAAAATTGCTTGCAATTAAGATTTTTGTATAACTTGTACTTTTATACAAATACTATGTCGTGGTTTTTGGTAACGTACATTTTAATTATTTCTATTTTAAATTTTTTTTTTTTAAATTCTAAGATTTAATAGATTTTAGTATTAATAATAGCCTATACCTTATTAATATTGATAAAAGTGGTAACAAAAAAATTTGTAATTTTTGTAATACACCAATAACCTCTTATATTTATTTAATCTTTTTTTTAAATAGTTCTTTTATTATTAGAGTAGTTTCTGATAACATATTGTAAACTTAACCGATTGCTAAAAATCTTAACTTATATTTTGCCAGGACACAACAGATACTAAAACATATTCTAATGCTGCCATTTTAATTTGTAAGTAAATTGTATTTATAATTCAGGTACATTTTTATACACAGACAAAAATAAAAAGTGTGTCCAGGTTGAAACCGGCTAAAATCAGATGCTTAGAATAAAATTTTGTTTACTCTGACTTTAGTAAGGCTGTAAAGCAGCTTAGGTACGACAGTTGTCAGGAACGCACCAAATACGATAGATTAATAATTATATAAAAATTGTAACGTGTTCGATATAAGTTACATTCGATTGCCGGCCTTCGATTATTCAGTGGGTGAAACGCGTATCCCTAGCGAAACGCGTCGGCGTCGGGTTTCCTCCCGTTTCCCGCATGAGAATATATAAATTGACCGCGCCGCCCATGCTTCCTTTTCTACCTATTAATCTCGGAGCCTCCGGCGCTTGCTGGGTTGGCTGGTTTGTTCGGTAAAGTATAATTTTATTTCAATAATTATACCAATTAAATTCATCTAACTTTAAATCCACATTTCTTATCAATAAAGTAAGATTGTAATGACTAGTGTCTGAAATAACTCTTTTGTTGGTTGTAAGTGATCGAAACTTCCAGAACGACCTACCTCAAGGTTACAGCTATGGCTGATTGTGATAGTTCTGTAATCTATATTAAATAACTCCTTTTAATTTTTTGTTGACCTTGGAAACAACTACTAGACGTAGATTAGTTTTTTTTTGTGACCTACCCCATGTGAACCTGACTCGTCCCGCTGACCGCGTGGTTAGATGGGATGCGTCGGAAATCACAGGATGACATTGTTCCCTGTGCTTTCCAGTGGCTGGTGGCGTTTCAATTTCTTACTCCGCGTGGCGGATGTGAACCCGGGCCTCCACCGTGTTGCTGCAGCAGGAGTGCCGCCTGAGAAGATATTCGATTTTCCCGAGCCCCAGCCGGCTAAGTTCAAGTCCATTCTCATCGCGCCGTTGGCATTCCAGAATCTTCCCTTTATAATTTCGGACTCCGAGATAATAAAATTAGTTGAAATTATTTAAAATTTATTACTAAAAATGAAAATGAAGAAACCAGAATATAGTCTTGACTTTAAGGAAGTAAGCATTTTATTTTTCTTCAAATCGCACGAATCCTGTGACAAAATAGATAAAAAGGCAAGCCTGCTGAGATTCTTCCGCCAGATCTCAGTATATGGCTGCGTCAAGATTTTAGAAATGTTGATTATGTTCCTAAAATTAAAATTATGTTCCTTTAAAGGTTTATTTGAATATTTTTTGTAGGTATCCGAATATTGGAATAAAAACGTGAGTCTTTATAATGTTGGTGAAATTAGGTAATAGGAATTTTCGTCATAAATCCTGGATAACCGAAACATCTACTGGCATTCGGTTCACTTTGCCTATCTGGGTAAGGGAATGGGCGTGATGTTACTTATTTATTTAAACTTACCTATTTGTAATTAAAGCTGCATTTCCTTTAAAACAAGTTTCAAATCGTATTCTTATTTATATGTGTCCTTTGTTATTATTTATATTTAAATAAAATCATCTATAACCACCTCAAGCTCTTCAAAAGTCTTAAGACCTCTCGCCCACGGCGACTTAGTCGCATTTGCAACGCGCTACAAAAGCGATGCCAACGCGCTAATGCATCACGACTGTATCGATCAAAACGCATGACTGTGTCGGACGACATCGCAGAGAGAACGGAGGGAGGGTGGCGTGTGAGTGCAGAACTGTTACTGAATCACGTTTGCATCGCGACAAAAGTGCGATAGTATGGCATTTGCATCGCGACTGAATCGGGACCCGTGGGCGAGGGCACACAGCTAGCGGCCGTTTCGCGACGGTATCGATGCGGGCGTGCGACAACATCGCTACTGCATCGCTACAAAAAGTCGCCGTGGGCGATGGCCCTAAGATATTTACATACACAAATACACACACAAACTCACATACATACATACAGACATACTGGTGTCATCGTAAAACTATCCTGAAAAGGTTCTTAGGAGTTCAAAACATGGAGATCTGGTGAAAACTCGATTTTCGAAAATCCGGCAATATCAGTAACTTCCTTATCTATGTACGTAGCGGGAAGTTAAAAACTTCCTTATCTACATACGTAGCGGGAAGTTAAAAAAGTTTAATTAATTTATATAGTATCGTAACACCATTTTAGTGTTATAGTTTATATTATAGCCACCGGTTAATTGTTACGGATTTTAAATTTAGTAGAGTTGTTTAGAATGTATAGCACATTATAAGGATTGTAATTTTGCAATAACCCGTTAAAAATAGTTTGACGGGCTGACGGTCAAAGTGTTATGAAATTGTAAAAATATATTGAAAGTCTGCAAAAACATTTAATTTACAATAGTACACCCAAGTGCGAAGACCTTTTGGTACCTCCAGTATTTGCGCAGCAAAGCAAGGCCTCTACCCGTGGCGGAGACACCGCTAAGTTGATGATGAAGAATTGAAGACTACTACGAAACATGACAGCTAAGTCTAAGTTTAAACAGAAAATATCGAAGAACGTCGAAGGAGAAATGGCTCAACCGACTACATATATGTTTTTACCCGATTCGTTCGTCATTTTCACAGTTCCTCAGAGAATTTAGTATCACAGTGCCGATTAATAATATTAATAATAGAAAATGACCTATCATTACTAGTAGCAGCATATTTACAAGGACCAGCATGGCTTATAAAATGATTCATAGAGTTAATATCAATTTAACAGAATTACTCAAACAAAATTTAGAAAGAATCCCCAAAATCGATTAACTATGAGAAAAAAATCTAATTTAAGACAATTTCAAAAAGAGGATATATTAGCATATTTTATAGGATCTGTGATGTTGCTCATAAGATGGAAATTGACGGAACATTGTTTTCCTCAAGTCAACCGTTTAAGAAGTTAACCGGGATTTAAGGAAAAATTGGGAACAAGGTTATATTCATGTCGAACTGGTTTGCGAGACACAATTCAATAGAACGAATTATTTGGTGAACAAACTGAGCAACTGACGGTTAATTTATCAATAGAGCCATCGCTAGGATTACAACAGAAGACTTGGAATTAAAACGTTGGCACTGCATGCTGCGCAAGGGCGCTACCAGTTCGAGCATAACGTCAATGTAACGGGGAGTTTCGTATACCACCATAGTCTACAAATATAAATATGAAAGATTTTAGATAAAGTAGACAGCAAGCTGGTGATGAATAGTGCCGCCAAATAAATGCATACGAGGCGAGTTTTTCTCTCGTGTGTAAGTCAGGAATGCCTATAGGAGATGGATATAGAGATTTGTCATGTCCATGTATTAATGTTAAAGTTAAATATCAGGAATGTCTCACTTTGATTCACACAGGGACAAATGTTTCGTGCATTTCAGAAAATTTAGCCAGGAACTTGTAATTATCAAGTAAATATGATCCGTAAAATCAATAGCTGAGTCCACACTAAAGGTTGTGGTAGGATCCAGATTAAAATTTCTCACTGATGCAAGAATATTCCCTAAAGATATAGTAACTGTCACACGTATCTGGCATGACATGATTTTAGGTCATAATTTTCTGAGTAAATAAGGTTCAGAAAGGTTAAGAATACTTAATTTCTTTGTAGAGTTCTTAAATCAGAAAGTTTAATGTATAGTCACGTTAAAAATAGGTTCGTCACCTTAAGATCTAGTTTCGCTTGCACTAGTGTACGAATCAATCATGCCAATATACTAGTATAAAAACAGTTCTACTAACATTAAATAATTGTGACGTTTTCTATCAAATAAAGCCTATCTAACAATGATTATTGCATCAATTATTGCTGCTCATTCTTCAATTCTTAAAGGTTTTTTATGACATTACGGAAATAAAGAATATTATATTAATGGCAAATATATTTTGTCTCTTGTCAGTTGAAATCTAGAAACAACAACGGTGACATTAACCATGACAATAGTTTTATCATAAATATTAATGGCAGGTCAAATCAATAAAAAGGTTTTAATTAAAAAACATTAGCATCTCTTTAGATAATATTCATTTACACAAGATAAAATAAGGAAATAGTGTTGATGCAAGCAAGTCTGAACCATGTTATCGAACAGTTAAGCATAATTTTCTGTGCTACGGTCTATTATGTGACAAATTTTCAATAGATCATATGTGCTCGCAGCTTGTTAAATGAATCAATTTGAAAACTGACGAACCTATTCGTACCACTACTGTAATAGAGAATTTATGCTAAATAGAAGTCTTGTTCCACTTTGTTAGCGTTCGCGCGACAAAAATAATAAATCATCCAACCAAAGTCAAAATTAAAGAGCGCTTCATCGTATAATAGCGTAATATATATTCGCAACCAAAAAGACCGAAACCACCGTGAATTTAATGGCGCTTACACTTTTCATTCAATGTCCTCTGACGTAGGTGCAATACATGGACTGCAAATCAGTGGAACACAAGTGGCGTGACGCATGCTTTGTCTAGTACATTAGTACATAAAAGTATTTGATTCAAAATATCGATTTCAGATAGATTTCAGACAGACAGACACACAGGCAGATTTTAGAAAAAATAAAAAATCATAAAACGCAAATTTTGCGTTTCCCATAAAAAAAACTTGCCATCACGTCTAGAACGTAAAAATAGCATGTTTTCTTAATTTTTCGGTAAATCGTCCCTTCCATGCTGTATATTTGCATTTTAGGCTTACCTGAGTAATGCTTATATTTGCGAGTAATACTTGTAATAAAAAATCTAGGTTTATATAATATAAACTGTAGTGTCTTAATATAAAAATTATAACATAATAACCGTGAGACAGGCGGACAATGTAAGAAGGCAAAAATAAATAATTAGATATACTTTGCAGATTCATAATTGAGTATTTTGTAGTTTTTACAATATATTAATATTAATTTATAATAGTTTTCATTTAGCGCTAATGTTAATTACCCAATTATTAATTTTAAAAACAGAACCACATTTTGTTCAACAAATAAGTATTTACCCAATTAAATAAAAAGGCTATGAAATCAGATTAAAATCACAGAAATATTATTATAAATTATATAATACCGTATGTATAATCGTAATCACACATGACGTTATACGGTAAACTTCGCCAATTTTGTTATATTCTGGGTTAACCCATTGTCATTAATGACATCCATATAAACTCCTAAGTTCTCACACAAGGTTGAAGTCTCAGATGACTTTTATTTTCTCCGAGTCTAATTCTGGTTCAACACTAGATTTACCGAAAAATACCGTTAATTTTTATTTGAAATTTAGATCTAACAGGCAGAATTATATGTTGTGGGTTCACAGGTTTTTAAAAAGCACATAGACGCGGCTCAAGTTAAAAAAATATTAAAATATATAATGTCTATATTGTAACGTTAGAGCTTCCACCTTTATAGAAAGTAGGGGAAGAGGATTTAAGTCACAAGATAAGCTGTCACCAGATTCCTGGAGTTCGAGCAATCTGGTGGCACAAGGGGAAAGGTTAAATGAAATGCTGATCTAAACATTATAAATTGTCAGAAGACGAAGACCGGCACTGAATATTTATTGGACCCCCCGGGTCAAGTGTAGAAGTCGGAGTCGCGCTGGTGTAGATGCACGTGGAGAAATACGAGGAACTTGATACGTAGTACTGGCACGGAGTACGGGCGCGTAGTACAGGATGTAGTATACTGTACAGGAAGCACGTAGAAGGGCGCACGCTCTTTTCTTCGACTTTTTCCTGATACTTTTAGTTACAAGTTCCCGGCGATGACTCACTCGATGATGGCTGTCTCGGGTATTTATAGGCCCAGGGATGGTACAATGTCGAAACTTAAAGTTATTCGGATTATATTTTTATATTAGGGGTATATTGATTAGAAATTTATTTAGAAGGCATAATTTCAAATTTAAGAAAATAATTTTGACGTACATTGTGTCATGTCAAAATTATGAAAATCAAAATAATGGAAAATGTTTATAAATAAAAACATTAATACAGCATGAAATAGAAAGTAAAACATAACCAAAGTACAAAGGGAATACATAAAAAATGTAAGTAGCCAAATAACTTTCGTAAGACAAATTCAAAATACAGAAACATAAACATGAAAGTAAGGAATCACTATAATATTACATACTAAGATTTAAACGCGTTAAAAAAATTTAGTTGTAGAGATCCGGGGTCAAAGAATAATTTTTAACTTACCGCTAAGTACGTAGTAGATAAGGAAGTTACTGATTTTGCTCAAATTTGTGAAAAACGCGTTGTCTTCACGTTTTGAGATCCTTGGAACCATTTCAGACTATTTTCAAGATTGAGTTAGTATGTCTGTATGTATGTGTGTGAGTGTGTAAATGTGTGTATGTAAACATCTTAATATTACCTTTGAACGGCTTTATCGATTGAAACGTGCCTGAGCCTATTGAGTTCTGCCAAACTTAGATTTTGTAAAAATCTGAACCGATTTGGCCAAGAAAATTTTGAGAATTTTATAAAGAACATTAATTTTTAATAAAATAACCCGAACGAAATTGTTTTACATAGGTGCAAATCTCAAAGGAAAAAGATGAAGGTTCATACAAAGTTTGCTTAGAAACTATCGCATGTTGATATATGCTTTTCGTATTGTAAAAAAATATTAATTTATTCTAAAATGTAAATTGTATCACGGACATTTTTAATGCTGCAATTCACAAAAACCTACTAGCATTATAATTACTTAATTTTTATAATTATAATTCACTTTGCAAAATATAGTCAATATAGATATAATACGTTCATGTGTCTCATCATGAAGATTATTTGATTTTAACTATCTAAAAGTTAAAACATAAATTACCTTTGTTTACAATAATATAGCAAAATATTTATTATCACTCAAGCACAGATTTAATATATGAAACTTGTTTTTTTTAGCTAGATCCTAAATTAACTCGTTTATACAGCATTGTGTACAGTTTGGACTTTAGTAACAAATACTGCTTTTTTTGTTGCATTCTATACAATAATGTATATGTTTACATTTTGCGTCTTACAGTTTTATGACTTTCTTTGGTTGGTTATAAATAAAAAAAAGCGTTGTAAAATCTTTGCTCAGTTTAGAATTAAGAAAATGCTTACAAGTTTGATTAGTTTCATAACTTTCAAGTATATTCCTTTTTAAAATCTATTTGCTATTAAAAAGTGTCCATTTTATTCTAATAGGGACTTATCTTACATTAAATTAATTTGATAATTTTTGCTGAAGCCATATTCTTGAAGGGCTTTTAGGCCGATCTCATCAATCTCCTTCACAGAACGTGGAGTGTGTTTAAACAGGATTAAATTTAGTTCGACATAAGTACTTACCGAATGAAATAAAAACGGCTATAAAATTATTTCAAAAACATAAATATTATTAGATTATGTAATAACTTTTGCATAATCGTAATTACTCGTCACGTTGTACGTTAAACTTTGCCAATTGTATTATTGTTATTAATACCGTAATGATTTTCTTTCAAAAATTTTGAAAAGACAAAGAGTCTGTGAGTCAAACGAAGGAGATAGAGATGTGCAAACACATACTTTCTCTAGGGTTATGGAAAAAAACAGTTTAATTAATATTTTGTAGTAAAGCATATGCACGTGCATGAGTACGTGTAAGCAATATCGTACAATATATCACTCCTTATTTCATCATCTACGGGCATAAATTAAAAAAAATGCTGTCTTATTCCTCATCTATAACATAAGAGCAGCCCCTGTGAATAAGCTTAGCTTAAAGGGCTTAGGCTAGGGGTTAGTTATGTCAGTGAGTAAGATGGACTTTTATTTTTATATCGCACCTTTTGGTCGAATAAGTGCACAATTGTTAAAAGTTGGCAAAATGAGTTAAGTATGCAGAAATGCTTTAAAAATGCATTTCTGACTAGAAGGACAAATACATGTATGTAGTTCCTTAAAAAAACGGCAGGTGAAAATAGTGGCTTTGTCTTATTGGCTCTTTTTTCAGCACTAACCGCTCACTTCACTTTGGTAATTAATGAGACCTTTGACAAAATCCATTAATATACTATTGTCTCTATAGGGACCAATGCTAACTTTATCCAAAAAAACAATATTTTCACTATTTACCAGTTTTGATACAATACTCTATGGTATTTTATCGTTTTTGAACGAAACATTGTACAGAATAACATCAAAGTCCTTAGTCCGGCATTTTGATTCGTGCTGTGTGTTATGTGTTGGTTGCAGTTTATGATACAGGTTAATTTAAAAGTATTTTGGCGTATTAATCAACAAGTAAACTTTATTTATAATCAAGATTAGTTCAAGATCTAACAGTTTAGATAATAATTTTGTTAAAAAACCGTAAATATCAATTAATAAAACATATTTCGTTAATGACCAGCTTGATGATACCAGCGCTTTGGGTATGACGGTACCTATTTTTATTTATTTTCGTAAATTTTAGTGTAGATATCTATGATCTCAAAAAAAAATCATATAATGTAAATGTGAAATATCCTAAACAATATAATAAAAAAATAACATAGCTGTAAAATTGAAAAAGAAATAAATTATTTAAAAATTACGAAATAAACTACCATTTACGTAAATAAAAAAACTAATATTTATGTAAATAAATATTTTTTTACTATATGTTGTTTATTTTTTTCCAATTGTATATGTTAGAAATAATACAGAAGTTTCATGTATAATATTTAATTCACTTTACACTTATTGAATCTTAGCGTTTATGTGTGTTCTTGTCGGCCGTTCGTTTCACACTGATCCCCTCTACACGTTTTTATGCCTTTTATATTGTTAGGACTGCGGCCTAAATCAATTATTGCAACACAGATGTTCAAAACAACAACACAGCTGACAACTAAAAATATTCTGAATTACAAGAACGTACATTAATTTCACATTTCTAATAAATATTAATATAGTAACAAATAGAGTGGTTTTACAGTCGGCCTTTCCTGATTTTTCTTTCGCGTCCCGCGAAATAATGCAATATTGAGAGGTCTCACTATTATAATAATTATCACATAGGCACCTTATTAACATTAAAATCAAAATTAAATTATTGCCAAAATCATCCAATTTGAAGTCTATGATTATATGCACTTTCACTACTTGAAACCCCTTCCATGTTTTCAAGTAGTGAACTAAATAAAATTAAGTATTATGTGTGACCTCCGTCATATCCACAACAAAGTAAGTAATACTGAAGCCCCACATGTCTTCAATATTTACCTGTGCAAGACCCCCTTTATGTTCTTGCACAGTCAATACATAATTTCACAATATTACTAGATTTATTTATTAGTATACATAATTTATAGCTTAAATATTCTTAAACTATAACTCTGTGTGGCCTCCGACATATCCACAACAAAGTAAATAATATTGAAGCCCCATACATGTCTTCAATATTTACCTGTGCAAGACCCCCTTCATGTTCTTGCACAGTCATAAAATAATTTATCTATACTATAATTATATTTACAGACTATAACTACTAAAACTAAGTATTATATGTGGCCTCCGTCATATCCACATTAAATACTCTTAGACTATAACTCTGTGTGGCCTCAGACATATCCACAACAAAGTAAATAATATTGAAGCCCCATACATGTCTTCAATATTTACCTGTGCAAGACCCCCTTCATGTTCTTGCACAGTCATAAAATAATTTATCTATACTATAATTATATTTACAGACTATAACTACTAAAACTAAGTATTAAATGTGGCCTCCGTCATATCCACATTAAATACTCTTAGACTATAACTCTGTGTGGCCTCCGACATATCCACAACAAAGTAAATAATATTGAAGCCCCATACATGTCTTCAATATTTACCTGTGCAAGACCCCCTTCATGTTCTTGCACAGTCATAAAATAATTTATCTATACTATAATTATATTTACAGACTATAACTACTAAAACTAAGTATTATATGTGGCCTCCGTCATATCCACATTAAATACTCTTAGACTATAACTCTGTGTGGCCTCAGACATATCCACAACAAAGTAAATAATATTGAAGCCCCATACATGTCTTCAATATTTACCTGTGCAAGACCCCCTTCATGTTCTTGCACAGTCATAAAATAATTTATCTATACTATAATTATATTTACAGACTATAACTACTAAAACTAAGTATTATATGTGGCCTCCGTCATATCCACATTAAATACTCTTAGACTATAACTCTGTGTGGCCTCAGACATATCCACAACAAAGTAAATAATATTGAAGCCCCATACATGTCTTCAATATTTACCTGCGCAAGACCCCCTTCATGTTCTTGCACAGTCATAAAATAATTTTAATACATATATCCAATTACATCATTTCATAATATTACTAGATTTATTTACGAGTATACATAATTTATTGCTAATTATATTATATGGATATTTTAGTTTCATATTCTTATTAATGAAATATTAAATAAAATAATTAAACGCTCCAATCTCTACCTTCATCAGAACTTTCTCCGATAAACCAGCCAAAGACAAATTTTGAGAAAACACCAGTAAAGGGCTTTCCTCTAAGGCCCGCTTGCACGCAAATCTTGAGTTAAATAAATAACTCCGAGTTAACCAACTCGAAGTTAATTTGTTGCCTTTTTAACTCGGGGTGTATCTTGCACGAACAGAAATTAACCCAAGGTATACTAACCCAACGTTTTAACTCTGCATTGTGGTGTTTCTTTCTGTCAAATCCAAAATTCATCCGCTGTTGCTACCTGCGGCTAAATACAAAAGTTTTTTTTTTCTTTTTCGCATATTTTGCTTATTATATCCTTTTCTTACGTCATATGGCCTAATATGGCGTTTTGGGGGCTTTATTGTAAAACCTAAGCGTCAGCTTCATGACTCGTGTTAATAAAATAATAATTTCGCATTTTATAATCCGTGTTATTTTCTATAAAGATGGAAAAAATCTCATTTACGTGGCCCAAGTTTTACAAGTAGTGACAATTCTCTTCTTTGTGATATATCAAAATTAAAATTAAAAAAAACTGATGGCGCTAATCTTCCCCAAAAGTAAAAATTTGGCTAGAAGTAAGTTCAATACTTTGTCTCTCGGCAAATTAAAATGACCAATTCGTTCCGCAACTCTTCTATTGAAAAAAATCCAAATCAATATATTCGATAATTTTTTCGTCATCGTCAGAATACAAAAAGTCATTCACAATTGAATAAAAGATAATTAAATTGTTATTTCTTATCAAATACACAACTCAATGTGGTATAATCTCACAATTTTGTCGTTTTTAACCCAGAGTTAGAAATTTAACCGCCCAACTTTGGCGGGTTAAATATTTATCTCTTTAACCTATGGTTTGGTGTTAACTCTTGTCAGTGCAAGAAAAAATAAAAATATAACCCTGCGTTAGCAGCCAACTCAAAGCTAAATAATTCAACTCTGGAACGCGCAAGCGGCCCTAAGAGATATTGGCCATCATAGCTAACTTACAGTATTAACCATCGCACTCCCTTTTGTATAACCCAGCGATCTCCAATACTTGTTTTCGTATAAAGCAAACCTGTTTTTAACCCCCGATGCAAACGAGTAGTTCTATAAGTTTCAGGTGTGTATATATCTCTCTCTCTCTCTCTCTCTCTGTGTGTGTGCGTGTATGTGTGTGTGCGTGTATGTGTGTGTGCGTGTGTATGTGTGTGTGCGTGTGTATGTGTGTATCTGTGTATCTGGCCGTGGCATCGTAACGCCTTGGCAGATGATCTGATTTGCTTGCTTTTTTTTTTAAATTGAAAGCCTTGTTTTGCGAGATGTTTCTTAACTATGATTCAATAGAGTATTCAGCCGTTTCCAGACCACCAGTTCTTTTCGAATTGATGAAAGGAACTAGGCAACTTGTAAGGGCTTTATTAATACTAAATTTTGTATTCTGTTACCTTTTGATATTGCAATCACATGGTAACCTCGACCTTATACTTTAAAGTCATCATTTTGAAGATTATCAGCATCGATTTAACTGGCAATTTTCGTATATAAATAACAGATTCTTAATATTGCAAGCCACTTGTTAACGTCTTTCTGATATCCGTTTGTACAAAAACTTGGTAGACTTATGAATGTTTAGTAACAATGCAATACTATTTTACCATCTAACCGAGTTCATGACCTAGCCTGAACGTAGGGACTGGAATTCTCTGATGCAGAGTTTTAACAAGACAATGTTGTTTGAACTCATTAGTCTTGTTGCAATATGTACTAAATCTGATTAATACCCATGATGCAAGGGCCTGCAGATGGTGCTGGAAAGTGCTACTGAAATTCACGCGCAAAATTTAGAAGAGTTTGACCTCGTTGGATTTTTGGTGACGTGTAACATATTATAATGTCGAAGATCTTAAAATTGAGCTGTAAGGGTGCCACTGTAACTCAGATAGAAATTGCTAATATAGAGTAGAAGTTGTGAAGTCATTCCATTTGTTACCTAAGTTCTTTCTCGTGATTATAAGGTTCTGAAGATTGAGCCGGAAAAGTGTCATTGGAACTTCAAGAATCGAGATTCAAAATGCAATTACAATTAACTGCTAAACAATACGAAGTAATGTTTTTGAATTAGAGTTTAATTATATTGTATTAACAAATACCTTAGTGCTGGATGATTTTCAGGATCTGATGGTGGAACTTGAAGGTAACTATGAGGTCTTCTAAACTAAATATGATAAACTAGCCTAAATTGGACTCTTTTTTCTGTTTGGGTAAATACTCTAGTGCTAGACGATTTCTAGAGTCTCATGATAGGACTGGAAGTAAGTTATGGGAACTTTGGAATAAAATAGAGCAACACCATTGAATTTGGTATCGCTTTAGTTTGATTCGTTATTATAAGGACTTTGGAGAGGGATGGCTTCCAGTGCCTGATGGTAGAACTGGAAGATATATCTGAAAACTCCTAAGCTAAACCAGGTTTACCCCATTAAGTGGGGACTAATTCGTATCTGAATAATAGGAATTGAAAGTTAGTAATAGGGACTTCTAAGCTATACGAGATAAACTCACTGAGTTTGGACTCATTTGTTGTTTTGAGAAATACCTTGGTTCCAGATAATTTCTGTAGTCCTATGACGAAGTAGGAAGGAGGTTATGGAAACTTTGAGCAACGTCATCAATTTTTGGCTTATTTGGTTCGTTCTAATAAGAACTTTAGAACAGGATGTTTTCCAGTGTTATGATAGGGCTGAAAAAAGGCTATGAGAACTTCTAAGCTAATTTAGATAAACCTATCGCGTGTGGGGTAGTTCGGTTTATTTTGGCCAACAATTAGGCGCCGGATGTTTTACTGAGCTATAATAATGAAGGAACTGGAAGCTGGCCATCCAAGATTAGGCTGATATAGTAAGCCTTTATTACCAGGAGATTTGCAGGGTTTGATAATGGAACTAAAAGTGGCCATGGAACTCCTGGACTAAACAAAAAAGCCTATTGAGTGTTGTCTTATTTGTTATACTTTTACATACACTCTGAATCAAAATGATTTCCAGAGTGGAGCTGCAGACCATCGGAACTTTGCAATAAAACAACTAAAGCTTATTGAGTAAGGAAACGTAGTAACCTTAACCTGATGCTGCAAGATCCCCTTTCGAAGATCATCAGGTCCTTTCACGTTTTACTCTTAAAATGATGCATATGTAGCAGAATGGCAGCCTGAGGATGTGTCTGAGATTATTGATTTTATCTTGCTACTATACAATCATTTCTTTTTCAATTATATTGTTTCTATCTGGGTATTGTATTACGTTTACAATATTTTGTAACATTGAATCGCCGCGATGTACTGTCGAGATATCAATTCGAGAGACATAAGACGTACATTCAAGATATTTGGTGTAAGATCTAATGGATTACGACTTAAAGCATGGACATGGAAGACCAGGTCTATAAATTATATTAAAAGATATTCCTGCATCATGTTGATATATATACTGGTATATACAAAACTGTTTTTTTTTTTGTTTGTTTTTTTCAAAATATTATTTTCTAAATCAATATTTCGCTAAATGTCCTATTCTACGACACAGTTCACATTCTTTTTTTTAGTTTGATTGAATTCAAAGGAAGGGTGTATATCCTCACTACAATTATAACAATTAGTTACCCCTTCTGTACTAAAATTAAGTGATATTTGTCTATTGGGTCTTAATCGTATATTTATATATTAGGTACTAGCTTGCATAGGCATAATAGTATTTTCTGTTCTTTTAATACATTTTACGTTTCTTACAAAACAAGAGTTTCTGGCTCTGTGAACTGTGCTGCTTCTGCACACTGGTTTTAACAGAAAGATCTTCTGTTTCCTCACAAGATACACCCAATAGCATTTGTACCAGCAGGTACAGTTGGCGGTAGATGAAAGGGCTCCTCAGTTCTCACACCCTGACTGCGTTGTTGCGTCGGCATATACAGGCTGCGGCCACGTCCCCGTGTAGTGGTATGGCAGCTACGTCTATCTCGCCGTCTTGGCGAGGAGTGCGCGTGAGTGCGCCTTACTCGCTTGTGCCGAGACGTACGGCTTTGGTGGTGTCGCGGCCGAGGCCTCCGCTTCCCACTGCTAGTCGAGGATATCGAAGAATCTGAGCGTTGAATCACGCTAGTTTGTTTTCGTGTAACTTGACCTTTGCCCATATTGACTTACTGAAATGAAATTAATACTCCAAACAGTAAAATGTAAAAATAAATATCTCCTCTGTAAATAAGTCAATGTAGATTTAAGTAAATATACATTTTTTTTTTCATCAGTTGGAAGTGTAAAAATAAGCTAAGATTTTAACACAGATTCAGTTTAAGACTGAATCCGTTATTATTAAAAGTATTTATATTTGACTGCTTTTTATATATTTGTTTAACCCTTTTGGTATATTGCCCAGAACATAATATAATATTGGATGTTATTAATGTTTGAACTCTCTAGCATGCTAAAAGTTTTTTTAATAAATAATAAAATAACTAGGTGTTGTACAACATAAATAATTAATTAAAATGCTAATATTTCAATAAATTATCCTTACTTGATTTGTGTTCTGTAAGGCATATGTACATATTCAATACTTCATTATATTAACCGACGTAATATTTAATTCAATTAAGTAAAATATAAAAAAAAAACAATAATAATAAAAACGCTTATATATTATTTAAGCCAATACTAATTAGTCAATTTTTAAATTTCATGCAATAATACATTCTTATTAATTTAATTTAGTATACATTCTTTTATTAATAGTAAATTAGAGTAAAATATTTAACAATCTTTTTTGATTGATTAATTTAATATTTTAATTTAAAATTGTAATTTCAGAAATTATATATTGGATAAGCAAGTATTTAATAAAAAAAAAACACTTTTTTTAAATTTTAAATAAGACTATAAAAATAAACGTAATTAAAACTCGAGTCAATAGATTGAATTGATAATATATGTTATTTTCTTAATTTAAAAAAAAATTAGGCATTACGATGTACCTTAGATGGGCGTTGTGTCCATATATCGAGAATATTGTCTCGATATTATCCAACTTCTGATTTGTTAGAAATAATACAGAAGTTTCATGTATAATATTTAATTCACTTTACACTTATTGAATCTTAGCGTTTATGTGTGTTCTTGTCGGCCGTTCGTTTCACACTGATCCCCTCTACACGTTTTTATGCCTTTTATATTGTTAGGACTGCGGCCTAAATCAATTATTGCAACACAGATGTTCAAAACAACAACACAGCTGACAACTAAAAATATTCTGAATTACAAGAACGTACATTAATTTCACATTTCTAATAAATATTAATATAGTAACAAATAGAGTGGTTTTACATATATGTTTACCAATTATATAAAAAAAAAATATAAAAAGCATAGGTCATCGATTTACTTTTTGAATTAAAAATCCTCGACTATCAAGTAGTCATATTTTTCTCTAAGTGTCGTGTTACACCTGAATTATTTTGTAGCTTAAGCTATTTAAATTAAACAATTTTCACACCAGTGTATTGCAGTGCTCAAGACCTCATCAAAAATATACGCATTACATTATCGGATCCAATCCCAACAACTCATAAACCATTTTTGTGACCACGCTCCACCGGAACGAACTCGGAACGTTTGCGCGTAACGGTCCGTGTGTTTTTAGAAAAAAATGCGAAAATGGCTGGTGGTATGAGCGGCTAAGGTGTTTGGCTATACAATACAATTAAGTGCTAATTCAAAAACATTACTTGGCTTAGTTTAGGAGTTCACTGTAGTTGCATTTCGAATTTGGATTCTTGAAGTTCCACTGTCACATTTTTGCCTCAATCTTCAAACCCTTATCATCATAAGAAAGAACTTACTGTATCAAATGAATTGACTCTAAACTCCACTATATTAGCAATTTCTATCTGTGACTTACAATGACTGTCTTACGGCTCCATTTTTAGATCTTCAACATTATATGTAATGGAAAGTACACCTATAGTGCACAGATCGTCAAAAATCCATCGAGTCCGAGCTTGACTATCTTATCTCCTTCTACATTTTACGCGTGAGTCTCGGTAGCACTTTTTCAGCTTTATCTTCAGATGCTTGTTATCATGAATACTAATCAGTATGTATGTATCAGTATGTATAGATGTATTCACCTCAAAAATGTTCTAATTAATATTTTGCGTTAGACCTCTAATTTGCAACTACATTTAAATATTATTATTTTAAATATTACACTTGCAATCGTCGGCACTTGGAGAAATACTAATATTATTGGTTGAAATTAGTTTTTACCACACTTATACTTTTATTTCACTATAAATTTTATTTCACTTATAGTTAAATAAAAGTACAAGTATGGTATAAACTTGTTTCAACTAATAATTATTATTTCGTGAAAAGTATAAATTACATTTATGTATGTTTGTGCAGTATCTACGGACTCAATCTCTCAAATAGAAATATGCTATTACGAACTTTTTCTAGGATAAAGAAAGAAATATCTGAGTTCCTAATCCTGTTTGTCATTTTATACATATGCAGTACGATTATAATCTTTCATATTATATATGTCATAAGATCTTCCTCTAGAATTATTGAAAAACGATCTTAATTAATATTTCGCGTTAGAGCACTAACTTGCAGCTGCATTGAAACATGTTTGTCTTATACAAATGTATCTTCAAATAAAATCTCTTTCTGGTGGAATATAGAAAGCATGTTTATTAGTAAAGATCACTCAACACAAAGTAGAATTGAAAGAGCGACGTTGCTGTAGATATATTTTGTGTATGTGTGTTTCCGTGTGTATGTAAATCTCTTGTAGATTACGAATGGCTTGACAAATCGAAATTCGAAAGGCGGTTCACCGTATTTAATTAAATTCTGCCAAACTTAGATTTCCTGAAAATTTTAATCTTACTAACGTTTAGGCCAGTAGATTTTGATAAATTTTACGAAACTTTTAAAAATGTCGCCAAAATAATGTTTTTTAAATAACTTCGCCAGTATCAATTCACACCGAAATTTAGTAGACTTTAGAGCTTGAAAACCTCCGTCAAATGTCAATAAATGAAATCAATAATAATAATGTTTATCGTTGTGGATTTATCTTATTTTGTGTGAGTAAGTTGAAAGTGAAATTGGTATTATTCAACAAGAACGGAAAGGTATTTATAGTAACTTTTAAACTAAATTTTACATCACAAATCGGCATATTGCACGCTTCCTAAGCGAAGTGTTAAGGTACCGCTTTACTCTCAACATGTCAAGGTCAGAATTTTTTGAGCTCAAACAGTATCTACGGTATTCATATTTTATTAATACAATAATATATTAAGTACACATATATAAAAAATAACCCTTTCAAAACTAAGGCTTTAGGAATACCTCGGAAGTGATTTTATTTCATCGGTAAGTATTATAAATCCGTATTTCTGTGTGTATTGCAAGCGACATTGACATCCTAAGAAATTACCTTGAAATGCGTATGCAGTTTAATCCGTGTTTTGACCAGACGGTAAATAATGAAGTCTCAATTGTTTCTTAAAATAGCAAAGTGAAGTATTGTTACAGATGTGATGATGTGCGAGTGAGTTCCAAAGTCGCAAAAGTGACTATAAAAGAGAAAAAATACTGGGATTGTGCGTGGGAATACCTAAAATCTTTAGAGATTACTTTTAGTTTCCTTGGGTTTTTCTGTTTGGGTTTGTCACTGTAATTTGTGGCCTGCGCAGACGAGGCACTTCCGTCCGCAGAGGAAAAAATCCTTGAATCGTGAAAAAATTTCCACTGAGACCTTGCCACGGACTCCAGGCACACGGTGTGCGAGCATTTGTTGTTCGGAAATTTAGTGAAGCCACGTTACGGTGACAATATTTTGAGATTATATTGTGTTGTAATTTTCATTAAATTTAAGAAAAAGCATTGGATTGGTCCAAAAGTATATCACTCTCGAGCGCTCAACGCAGACTAAATGTCACTGTGCGCGTTGCTGCTCCTTATATTTTTTGACCCGTTGGTCCACTGGTTAGCGACCCTAACTATGCAATCGACGGGGCTCAGGTTCAATCCCCGACGAGTACAAGCATTTGTGTGATGAGCATAAATGTTTGTATTTCCGGGTTTGGTTTTATTAAATATATTCTAGTATTTATACTCGTATATGTATTTCTATGTATTAGTATCGTTGACTAACACCCATAACACAAGCAACTAATTTGCTTACTTTGGGGTTTGATCAGTGAGTGTAATTTGTCCCGTGAATATTTATTATTATTATTATTTTTGCGGGGATCCCTCGTACTTCTGTCTAGTCTGGTCTCTCAGCGTCCTTAATTATTCGGGGGTAATTTTGTACGTGGTACTTTTAGTCCTCTGTGTGCATTATTCGATACAGTTTATTACAGATCTATTTCGGTCGACAAAAAGTACTCCGTGGATAATCCCTCATCTGCGCAGGCCTTTATAGGTACGTAATGACGTTAGGCGACACATTAGTTGGGTGTGCGTTAGAACCGGTTACGTTTTATTGTTTTTATGAGTGTTCAAGTCGATTATGTCACAATGCATGTCATGACGAGACCACAAAGTATTTTTTTAACGAACAACAGAGTTATGACTGTGATGATGTGCGTCCTCATTCAAAACCTGCCTTTAAGGTTTTAGGATTCGTTAAGATACAGGCGAGCGCAAATGTATAAATTTTTCTTATTGTTTTGCGGAGATATACCATCTGCACTTTGGATAAGCTGTTAGAAAGTTGGCATACGCAAACATATACATATTATACATTCTCCATTTTAGTTACTCCATTAAACATTCATTTGCATTGATATAGAAAAAGTCCAATCCGACGAAACTTATGAAATAAAGTTTGACTGGTTATTATTTGATATCAAATAATTTATCAATGCCTCGTGTTAAGACTTTTTGCGTTCTGATATTAAAAATTAAAGAAACCTAATATAAAATAATAACGAAAGTAATTTAAAAATATTAGACCGACTTCTTACCTAGTTATTAACTTATACTATGCCTGTCACCTCCAAGAATACGACCGAAACTCAAAACGATTGAACCGATTTTGAGGAAACTTCGACTTTTCCCTAAGTTGGAATATACTTACTTGATTTAAATGAAAAATGGTCATAGTAATATGACTAGGTTTTAATGAGTAAGTAGTTAAATTACATAAATATGCTTACGAAATTTAACCCACGCACTTTGAAGCCTAAAATATATCATCCCAGTCAAATACTATCCAATTCAACAACAACAACAAACAATATCACTTACATACAGATGAAGTTGACCTCCTTTAAAAACGGAAATCAATTAATATTTAAAATTGTAAATAAGTTATTTTTAAAAAAGGCTTCTTCCACTTTTTTCATTTTTTAATAATCTTTTTAGATATATATGTCGAGGAAAAAATCCTTGTAGGAAGTCATTCAAAACTAATGATTTCTAGTAATAATAAAAGAAAATCTGTCTTACGAATTGCGTGTGAGTTTTGTCAAAAATCGAATTTAAAGAAAATATTTAAAACAACTTCCCCTTGCTGCGTCGAGTAAAAACTAGTCTATGCTACTTCGGAGCAATGTTATTATGCTTGGGTGGATTTTTTTAAAATCAGTTTAGTAGTTTTTGAGTTTATCCATTTCAAACATACAAACAACTAAATATTTTCTCTTTATAATAGCAGTGTAGAAAACTTCCGCCGTGCAGGAGAATTTACCGCGAAATAGCGTGATATGTAACTGACTTCAAAAGACGAGTAAGTTTTTGTTAAAAGTAAAAATGTAAAGTATCTGCAAAGACTTCTAAGTACTAGGTTACACATTAAACTTTCAGAGTGTCTGCGAATTATTAGCTTCGCAATTCCCAACAATTTTGCAACAATCAAATTATATGACTTGATCCGGTTTGGTACAGGTTTTACCGGGATGCATTGACAAGCATTTATTCATTATTAGTTGTTTTCCACTTTCAAGTCACGCCCTTAACAAGCACGTTGTGAAGTGTGAATACAGTAATAAAAACAATTGTAAGAATTTTAATATTGTATAGCGGGAAATGGAATTTGAGATCAAAAATGTAAACAAAGAAATGAAAATTACCGCCAAATTGACCATTCTGGTCAACTTAAAATTTTTCTAGACAGACTAATTATAATTAGATTTTGATTCATAATTAAAATAGAAAAGTGACTATTTGATAATCCTTAAAGTATATAGGGTCATTAGTCATAGCGAAGAATCAGAATTATGTCATACATAAAATAAAGGAGATAACAAAATGTGTGACCTCGAATCTAATCGATATGGCAATGGATCAGTTTTTAATAAAAACTTGACTATTAATTAATTAAGTTCTTATTAAAAATTAATTCATTAATTAATTAAGATGTTTTTGATAAGAACTTAATTATTCTTATTAAAAACTGATCCATTGCCATATCAATTAGATTCGTAGTCACACATTTTGTTTTCTCCTTTATCTTATGAATGACATAATTACTCTACTTCTACGGTAAAATCTTTTTAAAACCCATTTTCGAATAATGTTATATTCACATTCAGATTATATAGGTCTTAATTTTACTGGTGACGTGCACCTTTATCTGTGCTTAAAGCAATTCAATAGGGTTAAGTTCACAGTAATAAAGAGGCAGTCTACGGATGGTGAAGTTATTTTTCCGTAAATAATTTGTCCTTGGCCAAAGTTTGATTTAGAAAGATATAATTTAGTTAGTAATATTAAAAACACCCTAATTATCCATAATTTATAAAAATTAAAAGATTTTTCGTCCTAGGATCCTTTTCCGACTATTTTCACAATGACGTTAAAGGTATGTTTTGTTTCGATAGGCTTAGCAAATCTAAATGGAATTGATGGCATTCAATAAGGTTCGTCAAACGTAGATTTCCTAAGAATTCAAACCGATTCGGTCAACATTATTTTAAATTAAAAAAAACCAAAACGTTGTGACTTTTTTTTTCATAATAACTTCCATATTAGTGTACCTATTAATGACAAAATCTAGTTATCTATTTTCCTTAAAAAAATCTTACAATGCCACAATTGTATTAAAATCGGTTTATCCGTTCGAGAGTTACGGAAAACGAAAATATTGAAAAAAAAGTGTTTTTTGACAATTTCGAGATATTATAAGATACGTTTCAAAGTGTTCAAAAGTTACATATTTTCGAATGTTAAAATTATGTTATTTACAACGAACTTACTGCCTATTTTCAAAATAAGTTTCAAGACTAATATTCTCCATAATATAAAATCTAATGAGCTATTTCAATTGTAAAACTGCGTCAAATATCGCAAATTAGATCAAATTGGATAATTAATTCGGGATTAATTACTGACAAAATTTTTGATAAAATTCTTTTTTTTTGACATTACATCGATATTTTTCAACCATTTTTATTTGTAGCTAGGGTACCTTTTGAGAGCTCAAAACTTACGTTAAATCCCATTCAAAAAATCAAAATTGATCATTGTTTTCAAAACAAACAGCTTTTCAAAAATTAATATACCGTCATTTTTAACAAACTTTAGTTATTTTAATTTTTTGAAAAAAATATGATAAAGTGTAGTTTTTGCTCCTTTGAGCTTCGTTTTGTGAACTTAAAATACCTAAATGCAGCGCAAAGTTTCAGGGATGACCGGTAGGGTCAACCGGTTTACAGATTTTTTTTATCAGGTACACCATCATCATTAGGTGCCGCACAAGCCGCACCTAGTTATTGTATATATTTCTTCTGCAAAATCTTCTCAGTATAATCGCCTTTGAATGAATTTAGCCCTAGAGAAACGAGCGGGTAATAGCTAGTTAATAAATAAATCCCATATTAGTTAGGATACTTAATCAAATATTAAATATTGTGGGAATACAATTACAAAACATTTTTTTTGTGTATTGATACATGTACAACCATAATTAACTTTGATGTTCATTCTATAACTTGAGTCCTAGACGGCCCCGATTCATATAACAAAAAGTCAATCGGGTCGAAGAGTTTAGGGCTCATACATATTTTCTTGCATTTTATGCCGCGTCGTAGCACGACGTGACGTTGTACTGTAATTATGTGTGTTCGACTCGATTGACGTTTTATTATGCGATTCGAAATTTTTGACCAATATTTCTCTAAAAATAAGTGAAATGTATTATACTCTCCTAAGCACGCCGCGCTAGTTTTCATCAAGGACACGACGCCACCACCCCCCTAACCTCACTACCTGCGCGACACGTAGGTCCGCGCGGTGTCCAAGTTTAACGCAGGTAAATATAGGATTCTCGGAGTACTGTTAACTAAGTTTACTAAGAAGTATTTTAATATTTATGTCCTCATTTCACTTATTTTTAAAGAAAAATTAAACCCCTAATTTTATTGTTTCATTTTAACGAAAATCGAGTACCGAGTACTCTCCAGAATTATCGAAGATAACTCACCAGTCAGTCTGTATACATAGATGGGTATCGAATTACTTAAAATATGCTGACCTGCGCAGCTTCGCGTGCGAGAAGATTAATATGTCATTGATATAGTTTTTAATTCAAAGTTCTGTTCATTGTATCAGCCTTTTAGATGTTGATTTTTGAAAAACAGGTATACCTATGTTTGACCCCGGTTCTTCAACTAGCTCTATGCCAAATTTTAACAAAATAGGTTTAGCGGTTTAGCCGTGAAAACGTAACAAACGGACAGACTTTTTTATATATAAATTAAGTATGGATTTGAATAAATTTGCACCTAAACAAATTAAGAGCTATTAATACTTCAAGATATCATGTTACGTACACTTAGTGTTTTCGAAGGTTTTTACGCCTACGTTGATAATATTACTTGGGTACTATACGTTCTCATAAAACTTGTTTTTATTCATATGTGTTCAGAACGCAAAATAATAACCTTTTAATAGCAGGTGTATACTAGATTTTATTTTTTTCAGTCCTTATCGGTTAGTTGCCGGTTTTGTTCATATACTGTACGATTTATAGTGAATAGATACTAGAAGGTATGCATCCATTTTCATGTGCAAAGGAATGAAATGAATAATATCTATATTAAAACTTTGTAATCTATATTAATATCATAAATGCGAAACTTTGGATGGATGGATGTTTGTTACTCAATCACGTAAAAACTACTGAACAGATTTGAATGAAATGTGGCACACAGGTAAATGATGATCTGGAATAGCACATAGGTTACTTTTTATCCCAGAAAAATTAGATGATTCCGCGGGATTCGCCAAAAACTTTTATAATGTAACGGGCTACACGCGGCAGCTAGTTCCTTATAAAACAATTACGCCAACGGTAAAATATGAAATTTGACATAGTTAAAGTTTACATTTCGAAGGAGTGCAAAAACCTAATATTTTTAAATAATATGCCTTGGAAATTCATTAAATTAATAAAAATAATAATTACACACACTACATTCATTTGACATACAGCGTAACACAATACACACGTGTATTCTATTTTCTTTGCGGCTTAAGCTTGTTGTCATTATTGTATAATCTATAGTCGAATTTCGACCACAGGTGATAACAAATAACTATCGCTGGAGAAATTACAAAAATTGATCTAACCCCAAAGCCAGCAAACTTATTCGTTTGTAATATTATGTTGGGTGCTAGTTAATGATACCAATGCATAGAAGTGCATATGTAAATATTGAACTAATTAACTAAGTAAACCCAGAAGAACAAATATTTACGTTCATCATACAAATACTTTTCCCTGTCAGGAATCGAATGCGAGCCCCTTAAATTGCTTAGTCAGGATCGTTACCACTCGACCTACGAAATGGTCAAGGTACACTAAAATAAGTTTTATGTATGCAATGTTAACTTTAACTATGCTAAATTTCATACTCCACCAGGTATGGCACATTTCACGCATCACTGGTTATATCACTAATTACTAAATAATTCATGTGTCACACCAGTTATATGCATCGAAACTGGTAGTTACATATAACGCAAGCGTGATTTAATTTCACGCGGTCCAAGCTACTACTTATGCCTATAATTCGCAGAAATCTACCGTGCGAAAGAGACAAAACAACACCTTTGAGCAACACCAGTACCACCAGCTAAAAGAGAGAATATGTTTAATATGTTAGTTCACTTTATCACTTATAAATAGTAATCACGGTGCGGCGATATAACATACGCAATAAAATGCACCCACTGTGACAATAACCGTCACTAATAAAATATAAAAGTCGTGATTTATCACCCGTGATATAACAATGACAAAAACAAATAACTTCACGACGTGATAGTGAAATAAAAGTACCTATAATTCCCATCGCTATACTCTACCGTCCGCGTAATTGTCTTTAAAGGAGTTCAACGTTTTTGTTTCACGTGTAATAATATTATACGTGAAACAAAAACATATAATAATATTATTAAATATAATAGTATAAGCCTTTATTCAGACACAGTTTTTTTACGTTAATTTAATCTTAATCGATCGAAAAAAATCGATTATCGATTAAGTCGGTGACACGGACAACCCGATCTGTTTGTCCAATATTGGCAAATTAGGCAAACGATCGTTTCTTTCCACTCTGTTCTATCTCGTACTCAGTCCACGAAACAAAGAACATAGCAGTATAAGCCCTGCTATGTTCTTTGTTTCGTCTTAATATACTTATGACTGAAATAAATAAGTATTGTAATATAATTAACGCAAAATTAAAAATACAGGAAACATGGTCAGTATTGTACCTGTTATAAAGCATAAATAAATAGAAACCCGCATGGGACAAGGCTGTATAGATTAAGTGTTTTAGCCTTTCCAAAAGTCACGTAACCTGAAACCTTGTGACTTTTTTATTAGTTCTAGTTATAAATAGTCCGTGCACAAATTTCATATATTGGAACGAAGTTCCTTATCGCGGGTTGTGAAAGGGGGCTAGTCGGAAAAAATTCTTACGAAAAGTTGTCACGACACTTTTTGCTATAGTAAACTATTGTAAGCTGTGCGGCGTGCGCATGTTTCTCTCTCTCTCTCTCTCTCTCTCTATATATATATATATATATATATATATATATATATATATATATATATATATATATATATATATATATATATATATATATATATATATATATATATATATATCTTATAGAAAGCAAGCCAGATTTACATTTCATTACAATTTAAAATTTTTTACATAAACAAAGCTGATAACTCCCCTGATGGTCAAAAATAACCATCGCCTAGTGACACCAAAGATGTTGATATTCGTGAGGTGAGATTATAATTCTATATGCATAAGTTTGCTGGATAATTTTATTTTCAAGACTGAAACATAATAGTGACTAAATAGATAAGACAGTGATACCAAAACCCAGCCGAGATGTTGCGGAACTCCACTATTTAGTTAGTAGTCACGATGACAGTGACATATGTTGCCAAATACCCTATTATAATAATATATTATATATCCCTCGTGTTGGTCCGAGCTCCGTGGATAAATAGGCCAACTGCCGTTCTGCCAGGCAGGTCGTAAGAGGCGACCGATTGGCTATGCAAATCACTGCCATCGTGGCAACTAGGTGGTAGAGTTCTGTATTGTCTCGCCCGGGTCTAGTACAACCATCTTGTTACCAAGCGAAAGTATCAGTGATTGTCACTGTCGTATTCCGATTTGGAGGGTAAGGTAGCCGGTAAACTTATGCATGTGGCATTAGACCTGCGGAACACGATAGCAAAAAACTTCCACGCTATTTTGGCATAAATAGGTAAGGCAGAGGTATCGAAACCCCGTTGAAACATTGCAAGACTTAAACCACCTAGTTAGTAGTCAGAATGTTAGTAATATGTTTAGATGTTTGTGTCGTTGATATGTTTAGTTTAGTGATTAGCCTTCTCTAGCTATTTAGGTAACGCCAGTAGTAAAGCAGTTGATCTATTTTTCATAAACGGGACCAGAACAACACGGAGAATACTTTATAGCATCACTTGTTTGTACCGTAATAGCACGGTAATGTTGTAATAACGTCGTTGCTTTCCGCTGTCGTGTTTTATTTTAAGTGTAAGGCAGCCGATACACTTATGCATGTTGTAAACCAAACCCGCCACACGAATAGCCCACTGGCCATAAGTAATAGTTGTATCCGTTCATGAGGAGAACTGTCTGCTCATATGTCATCTTACGAGTATGATATATTATAAATAAGCACAGTTTCTATTATACCATTATACCATCAAACGTACACATTCCTCGCATAATTATCTGTCAGCAAGTACACCTTAAACGTCTAATTAAAAAATATACAAGTTTAAGCTCCTTAATCGTACTATGCATAATACTAGTTTCCTAATAAGAAAATGGTATAATGTTGAATATTTTAATTTATCTATACTGGTATTGTGTTCACACGGAACAAGAAACTAAGCACATTATAAGTTTATAACTGTAACACAGTTTTACAAGCAGCTTAACTTTTTTTTATAAAAGCCCCTCTGTAAGAGAGCAGGAGGTGCACCTGATGGTAAGTGATCACCGCCGCCTATTGACATCCGTAATACCTCAACTTCCCCATATTGATCGGTATGTGTGAAAAGAAAATGAATGGCTCATTCATTTATTTACTTTTTTCTTTTCCTTATTTCCCAACGACTTATTCTAAAGTTTTAACATTTTTTTCATCTGCCATAGTGCATTATAGATGCATTTTACTGTCAAGTTTTATTTTGAAATACACTCACAACACACAAATTATATCGATATTCGATCACCCGTTCCGAGATTTGCAGCAGACATACTACCTACATGCTTTCACATGTTTAGTTTACAATATAGTTTTAGTTTACAAGGCATACACAACACAAATATTATATCAAAATCTACTCAGCAGTTGCAAGGTTTGCAGCATGCATACTAACTTACACGCTTTCACGTTTTTAGTTTACAATATAGTTTCAGTTTACAATACGCACACAACACACATATAAAAATCCGCTCGCCCATTCCGAGATTTGCAGCAGGCATACTAACCTATACGCTTTCATATTTTTAGTTTACAATATACACATAATACACATAAAAATCCGCTCTGTCATTGTAAGGTTTGTATCAGGCATACTTACCTTCACGCTTTTACATTTTAGTCTACATTATAGTTTTACTTTACAATATTTACACGACACAAATATTATATCAAAATCCATTCTGCCGTTTCAAGGTTTGCAGCAGGCATACTAACTTACAACACGCTTTCACATTTTTAGTTTACAATATAGCTGTTTCAGTTTACAATACATACGCAACAAAAGAAATTTCGGCGGGTCTTGTTTGACCACTACTTACTGACAGTGATATAACACAGACACATGAAAAGGTTTGTAAATAATATATAACAGTTTCGTCAATATCAGGTTGTCCTCGGAATGGTTTGTAAGTTGCTCGCGTGATATTTTTTGATATAAAAATATTATAAAGATTGTTAATCCATCCATAGTATACGGATATTTATTATAAATGCGAAATTTGCCTGTCTGTCTGCCTATTACACTTTCACGGGCTATTTTTACAAGTGTTATTTTATTTGACAAGGAAATAGTTGAAGACCCGGAGTCAAACATAGTTTTTTTAAACCAACACCTAAGGAGTCAAAATAGGATGGGTAGGTATTCAACTTTATATAAAAGATTATATTGATAACATGTTACTTTATTCGCGAGCTAAACTTCGCAGATCTAGTTCTCTCATATACTGAAACTATTAAAAAAATGGTACGTACTGATACCATTTTTTTAATAGTTCAGGGGATTTAATAGATCAGGGGATTGTTTGCTATTAAAATTTACTATTTAATTTAGTGTCGTTTAATTATTTTTTTAATTAAACTAGCGTTATGAGCCTTTGCATTTTCCAAACTTTGTCTTTGTATTTCTTATCAGACTAGTCAGTTACTGCTATCTGGCGGGGTCAGAATACTACTGGATATAAAGCGTACCAGTTTCGAGAGAAATACAACGCAGTAAACACTGCTGACCTCCTGTCCTAAAAAACTTGGTATCATTTTATCAAACGACTTCCCAAAAGGGAAAATCCTAATTTTGATTGTATTTTATATGTTTGTTCGTGTAACAACTCGGTCTTTTATAAGTCCATTTTGAAAATTATATGTTTGAGAATGTATCCTTTCCGTGTAGTTCCATTTCCAAATTCGGTGAAGATCTGACGTGGATTCCGGAGATACAGGAAATGAGAAGATGATTGTTGAAGTTTTACTGTATTTAAATTATCTTTAAGATTAATCTTGATTTTAAAAATATTACAGTTTATCTTAACTTGCTTTAAAATTGTCAGTACTTAAAATTGATATCACAGAGAAATCCATTACGTTTTATAGTTATAAACTATTAATTTTATCTTCTTCGTAATCATAAACGTTTAGTCGTATATTGTTTATGTCTTTATAATTGTTAATTGATTATCCTTACTAGAGAAATATATTTAGCTGTATATATATATATATATATATATATATATATATATATATATATATATATATATATATATATATATATATATATATATATACCCCTACAAGTGTATTACAAGTGTTGCCTCCAGATCATACAGCTTCATGCATATGACCACGGCGTGATGTCATTCAAGACGCCAAGACAGTCCAAAGCGTTTTCGCGGTCAAATTTAATTTTAATTTTAAAACTCGAATCTTTTATTATAAATGTACGATACGAAATGTTAATATACTTATTAAGGTAAAGTATTAAACAGTCTTTCAAATTTAGTCAGCTAGTCCATTATGTCATGTGTAATGCTGTTATCTCTTAGTCATGTGATATTCCTAAATTTATAAATAATAATAAGAATAAAATAATTTATTTACTCCTAAGAAACACTCCTTTTCTGCTGACCCTGCTCTTCTCTTACTATTCAAGTATATATGTATTTTAACATAGTTTAATGATGATGATGGTTTGGTCTATATGGTACTGTTAGATACTAGCGAATGCTTGTGGTCGAAATTCGACCATAGACTATACAATAAAATCTCCTTTAAGTTTGAGAACAATCTTTATCCGTAAAGAAACTTGTATGCGTGTGTGTATTTTCATGTATGTCACTTGAATGTAGTGTGTGTAATGATTATTTTAATTAATTTAATGGAATTCTAATGAATTTTATTCAAAAACTAGCTGTTGCCAGCGACTTCACCCGCGCGGACTTCGTTTACTCCGCACTCCGCAAAATTTGAAGTAAATCCATGCAGTACTTTTTGAGTTTACCCCGGACATACAGACATATATATATATATATATATATATATATATATAAATATAAATATATATATATATATATATATATATATATATATATATATATATATATATATATATATATATATATATCTATCAATTATATCAAAGGAATAATAAATAATTATTCAAGATAACCGGTTGCGTTATATTTTCTCCCAAATTAAACCCTTTATAGTTATAGCGGCCCTGTCAGCGCATCGCCATGATCCATAAAAGGAATATGTATTACAAACAATGGGTGCTACTGTAGTTTAAATGACTCATTACGATTACATTACTTTCGAATATTTAGTTAGTACACAATTAATTATTATCATTTTTGCTCTGCAAGTTTTACTTTTAAGTCATTATCGGTTACGAATAATGATGGAAGAAGCAAGAAGTCATAACAGTACAAAAGGCTGCCATAAAGCTGGCTTGACCAGCTTCCACAGTGTGCGAGGACAACGAGTAACTATATTGTGTATCATATTGATTGTTGGATGCGCGCTAGTTTACTAGTTTGGGCTACTTTGAAAAACAGATTTACTGCCGTTCTGCCAGGCAGGTCGTAAAAGGCGGTTTCTCTTTACATCAGGGGAGCCATCTGCTCGTTCGCTATATATATATATATATATATATATATATATATATATATATATATATATATATATATATATATATATATATATATATATATGTATATATATATATATATATATATATATATATATATATATATATATATATATATATATATATACATATATATATATATATTTTTTTTTTGATGGCATGACTAATATGTATAGATATAAATGCCAAATTAACAGCTTTCTAGTACTAAGAATCTCTGAACTAAGCTGCAGACGGACGGACGGACCGACAGATTGACGATCATATGAAACTATAAGGGTTTCTTTTTTTTCAGAACCCTATAAATCCCTAAGTAGTACATAAAATTAAAACAATCTAATGGAAACAGCTTTCTAGTACTAAGAATCTCTGAGCTAAGCTGCGGACGAACGGACGGACAGACGGATAGACGGTCATATGAAACAATAAAAGTTTCTTGTTGATTTCAGAACCCTATATCCCTAAGTAGTACATATATGTAATTAAACCAACATAATGAAAACGGTTGAAAAATCGAACAATATTACATAAAAGATGCAATTTCATTCATCTAAACTATCAGCAATTAGTAAAATTATTCGTATCTGACTGTGGCATGGGTATTCAATCAGTATCAATCGAAAGAAACCAGACGATTGCTGACAAAAAGTAGTAGAAACTCCGATTTAAGCTGTGCATGGGCGACCTTCAATCGCTGCAGCAACCACCTCATCCACTGTTTCGAAGATGCAGCAGTGGTTTTTCTTACACTGAAATTGATGATCTTTCAGATGAGCTTTGTTTCGTTCGGTAGTCCGATGGTAGGTAGGATGGAGACTTTTTCGTATAGTCCTACCCCTTCCCTATATCGAGGAACAAACGAAATTCGGTAGTCTTATCGTACTAGAAATCGCTTTTTTTCATTCTTTTTTTTTAATAGCGCCACACGGTTTTTCGTATTGCAGCATAGCCATTTCGTATTCTCCAATTAACGACATATCTAACTATGTATATACCATCCGGTAGTCTTATGGGACTAGGTTTTGTGTCGTGGGCTCTTAAACCAATCCATCCAGCTCTATACTCTTGTTCATAATCATAATATCTAAAATTAACTTTAGCTATACTGATATATCTAGATTTTTTAAATCAAACATAGAATCTGGCACATAATTTACAATGATAAAAATGTCTGAAGGTCACTGGCGTAGCTATGTAGGCAAGAGCCCTGGGGCAAAAATTAAACTTGGCTCCTATTTTAATTAAACTTAATAGCCTGAAGGTGCAAAACTTTTTCAACTACAGCTTCTATTTGTTTACTGTAAGGCATAATTAATAAAAACAGAGTTTAAATTTTTGGTATTCACCTTGGATAGATAATAGATATTAATTATGAACGTAACATCGAGGCTGAGGGCGCCCTGAGGTTAAGGGCCCGATGTTTTGCCCCAGCCCTCCGATAGCTGATATTGCACTTCAAAGAACTAAAATCAACAAAAAGAAAATTAACCTTTTTAAAATGGTTTAAAATATTGCGATTTTACTGGTAGGTACTCTTCCGCTTACTAGACTGCATGCTTGCTAGCTAGTAGAGCTAGAGAGAGGACATATCAAAAACCTAGTCTTAAAATTATTTCTCGAAAACATTGCTAGCCATTAGACTATTATTGGTATGCTAGATTCTAGATATGGGCTAATCGGCAGGACTACACTTATATACTCTAAGCAAACGTCATAATATCAATTTCTAGGTGTTAAAGATATATAAAGAACACGTCAAGCTTAATTAGCACAAGTTATATTAAGCTTCTCAGCATGCTGATTTTATGAAAAGCTTTGAAAATAATTTGACAAGTGGTGTCGTTAGACACTGTAGAAAATCCGCTTATTTCACTTTTGGTTAAAAATAAATAATAACAAACACCATGAAGGAATTGAAATATAACTATTTGGAATGAAGGAATCGAAAAAAAAACTCTAAAAAATTATGCGTGGTCTAACATAAAAAGAATATATGCGTCGAATCAAGAACCACCTTCGTTTTTTCGTCGGTTAAAAAACTGGCTATCAATTATACGATTTCCCAAAAAGGAGATCCTTAATTTAGTTGTATCTTATATATATATATATATATATATATATATATATATATATATATATATATATATATATATATATATATATATATATATATATATATATATATATATATATATATATATATATATATATAAGATACAATATAAGGAAGGAATATAATATAGGAACATTTTTCAAAGATACCTGTGTATATAGTAATAGGGATCTCGAACAGGTAGAAAAACGTGGAGGGGAGAGCGGAGCGACAGCTGCTATGTACAATGGAATTTCTCAGGCAGTTTAATTATTATAAATGAAACGTACTCTATTGTGTACATTTAAAAATATAAGGTAATTAATTACGATTAATGAAAAGAAAAAAAAAATCTGTTTATTTAAATATATTACATTGTTGTCTACATCAAATATTTTCTCATATTATTATTAATAATAAGAGGTTACTCCTCTACTAATTTTTATAATATCACCTAAATTTGTTTCGGAAGATGAACCCAGGTGTATACGTAGGTCAAACTATAAGTTTCATGCGATCGAACCATTTTTTTAAACAGGAGAACCACAAATCGTAAGGCATGTTTTCCACGTGCTGATTGAACGCAAACACTGCCTCTTCGGAGTTGGTAAAAGTAAAACCTCTCATCAAATCTTTGATTTTAAGGAAAATACAGAAATCACAGGGTGCTAGGTCAGGGCTATGTGCAGGATGAGTGACGAGATGTACTTTTCGGAAGCTAAAAACGACTTTTTTTTGTTGGCCGTGTGTGAAGAATTTTTCTTTTAAATATCAGTCCCTGGAGGGCTGAAATAGAAAAAAATAGGGGATGAAATTTTTATTAAAAGCTATATGGACGACTTATTAATATACCGGGTAAAGCTGCGCGGGTCAGCTAGTTCAATATAAAAACTTCGTCTTCAATACACCTTCTAGTACAAAAATATACAAGATTTTTTCACTAAAAAACCAAATTTTCACTGTTATAGGAGCACAATATTCACAGAACACGTGTTACTTGCAACTAAACTAGCCGAGAAATTCCATTGTACATAGCAGCTGTCGCTTCGCTCTCCCCTCCACGTTTTTCTACCTGTTCAAAATCCCTACTGCTATTTTTATACACAGGTATGTTTGAAAAATGTTCCTATATGTCTACTCAGATAAGATTTAACATATAAATAAAAAAAAAAAATTACTGTTTAAAGTGTAAATATATGGTCAAACATTAATTTTTCATAATAATTTGTATAAACAATAAAACATTGGAGTGCACAAAAAAATTTGGGTAAACATCGCAATTTATAGTTTAAAAACAATATCCCACATAGATCATATTAATTCATTCACTATAACTCTAATCCGAGGTGAAAACTCCCAGGCGCTCCACTATATGTTATAAAAAATGTTGCTTAATTCCGGGTGTACATGATCCTAGTCCAGCTATCAAATACATCGCTGGATTGCAACTTGAATAACATAAACATACACTTTAGCGTATACTATAATATGTACTTCAGTGCATTTCAATGCACTCATGTCTGTTTTTATTCATTCATTTGATACACTTTGCTCTTAATAATCAGTTTCACTTTTATTCTTACTATCTCCACCCATTTATAAAATGGGCGAGCTTATCTCTACTTAAAGAGATTTCTTCCAGCCAACCCGATAAAGGAGATAAAAAAGAAATCAATAAACTAGACTTGGTGTACAAAAAAAATAGATATTATGGTTACATAACTAAACTAAATTGATGAAAATACAATACATAACTAAATACATACATACATACATACATAACTAAACTAATTAATAAAAATACAAAGGCGGTCAAATTTATAATTATTACTAATATAATTATAAATTTGACCATCCCGTTGGTCTTATCAAATTAGCGAATCTTGTTCGGGTGTTTATTATGTAAATAAAAGTATGTATCTATATATTTATATGTATTAGTATCGTTGACTAACACCCATAATACAAGTAATAATTCGCTTACTTTTGGGTTAGATCAATTCATGTAATTTGTCCAGTAATAATATTATATTATTATATATTTCTTACTGCTTCTTATTAATACAGCAGCATTCACATGTTTTCAGCAATAAAATTTAAGCTAACAAAGGACTCAGATATCAATATATTTATGCTATAAAAATGTGTAATTAGGTGGGTAAATATTACAAAAACAATTAAAAGCCACAAAAAAGGCTTATCTAAAGTTTTAGTTATAAATATCTAGTTTTTAAAGCAAACATATATAACAATATTTTATTATATTTGGTTTGATAATTGGTGTTTAAACTGTTTGTTAAAAAATTCCACTCAATCCAAAATCTGCTCAAGGGAAAGAAGCAATAGCCCTAAGATACTTCCTGCGGATGCGGTTTTTCTTGGTATCCTACCCAAGGGTGCAGATGTACTTCTCGCTGGACGATCCAAGTCTTGTTGCTAACTGTGTCGCTGAAGTGGTGCCATGGTGGTGGTGGTATGGAGCATTTTGTTCCAGTCTTAAAAAACAAGAGTACCAGGCTAAAGGCATTGGGATCTTGTGATAAAAAAGACAGCTTTCTCGGCAAGAAGTACAATTTTACTTACTCAAAAGAGTCGTTGCTGGTGCAACGTCGAGGAATTGGTGAAAGATATGTAAGTAAATTTAGTTTAAAAAAATTGTATCCTTTTTTGCTTCTATCACACAGAAATCTTGGCTTTCTGGCTCATACCACAAAAAAAGGCCAATCTTCTGGGCTCCCTCTTGGCGGGTGGAGGCAGTAGCAAGCAACTCGACTTTATATAACCAAGAAAATACACCACCAATTATTTCAAAATGTGATAGTGCAATGCGGGAGGCCAAGTTCTTTCCAAACTCCTATTTTTTAAATTTATTTATTTGTCTCTCGTCACAATGGGTTCTTGTTATATATTTGTGAGGCTTAATATCTATTTGTACACCCGTTTGTGAGAGACTGGTGCCTGAGGTAGGTTCTAGAAGATCCTGTAATAAAGCTCGCCAGGCCCCCGCTTCGCGGTTTCAAATGACATGTAAGTAGTTGCAATATTGACATTAAAATAAATTAACGCTATGATTTTAACAAGAGTAAACAAATAATAATGATAACAACTAAAGAGTGTTGATTTTGTTCGTAATAAATTAATAGTAATGTTTATCGTATCATGTGTGTTATAGTGTGTTGTGTTTTCCTAGATAACGACTGTATACCTAGTGGATGTCTTTTGTGTTTGTGTTTGTTGTGTTTTTTTTTGTGTAGTTGTGTGATTTGTGTATCAACAGAGAGTTATCCTATTACCTTGGACATCCATAATTTGAGTGGGTGTGACGTCATTCCAAAGTATGGTTTGCGCCTCTGTTCCTTAGTTGTTTCCAGTAATAACGCGACACTTTCAGCTATTTATAATTCAAGTGTCGTATCAAATTCCTAGAAGACAGCTGTAGTGTATGTATGTTATGTTTATATATTTTTACTCTAATTGTTTTGTGTACAATAAAGTATTAATGATATTATGTTGGTTGTATCTACATCAAATATTGAATAAGATAAATCTAAAATTATACACTTTAACTTTATCTTATTCTATATTACACGGGTTTCCTTTTGGAATAGACAGACTGAACCGAACGTTAATACATTCTTGGTATCGGGATCGTGATCACAGCCTATATATATGATATAAGATCGTGAGCTAACCAATATTTTACGAAGTTGTCAAGACTAAGTTATTTTTGTTAATCTAAATATCATTTAGTTTACCTATAGATTATAATTGTGGTCGAAATTTGACCACAATTTCATGAGTCCGATTGACCATAGACTATATATAAATCTCTTTTAAAATATATATCTCATTTAAAGACTTTAGCCATAAACGCAATAGTAGGTATACATACATGTGTGCAATTATAATTATGTTATCAAATGGATGTAGTGTATTTAATGTTTAGGTAGCCTTAACCACATGCTGCAAGATCGCTCTTCAAAAATCATCAGTTCCTTTCACGTTTTGCCTTTAAAAATGATGTATATGAGGTAGAATGGCGGACTGAGGATAAGAAAATGTGTAGGGGGTTTTGAAATTTTTAATTTTATCTTGTTACTAGCTGACCCAGCAAACGTTGTTTTGCCTTTTTAACTACTCTTATTTTTTTCTATATTTTCTCACCTTTTAAACCTTCCCTGGACTTCAACAATTAATTCAAAAACAAAATTAGCCAAATCGGTTCAGCCGTTCTCGAGCTTTAGCGAGACTAACGAACAGCAATTGATTTTTATATATATATATATATATATATATATATATATATATATATATAGGTTACTCTAATATATTTCTAATGCATAATATTTAAGGTATCTGCAGTCCTCTGCAATGTAAATTTAAGCGTGACAAATTTCGTACGCCTCCGTTTGAGTAATTGTCGTAAATAGAGATACAAAGTTTTTACTTCATATATTAATTATGAATGAGCTCAGTGGCTTTCACAGCTTAGAAGGCTTTCCCAGGTTTTGATTAATAGTCGACCAACTTATAAAAGTACTTTTAGAGAAGTTTTTATAGGGGGTAAACCGGTGGTGCAGATATTGTTTTATATATTTGTCATTGACGTTGAATAGCTTAAATGTTCATATTATGAAACTATAAAAGCCCTTCTCTTAGTCCGCATTGTTGTAATGGGCAACTTCGGAAAATTTACAATATATACGCCTAGGATTGCGCGTGAATTGACGCGCATTTTACTATTTTTTATATATACATAAATCTACTAGGGTTTATGCCATTTGTCTACGCGCTGTTCTTGCCGCAATAGCGTGGTTGTTGCTATCAAGTTATGCTAGAACACAGAGGTTAGGCAGTCCAGACGTTAGTTGAATTATGTAATTAATGTGGCTTTACATAAGTGCCACAGATAACGACATGACATGAAAGTTCTTAGTATTTTTAGGTACCACCTTTATATAAGGAAAACCACCTGTTTTTCGGCTACCCCATGATATGAAACCCTTTGTTTTGGCAGTCCCACGATGTTCTGTTCAATGATGCTAGAGCTATCGTCAAATAAACATTTACACAAACATGCGAACATTAAAAAAAACAGTAGCAGTCGTGGGACTGCCGATAGAAGTGAAAACGGAACTATTAAGTTGAGAGTAATTAAAACTATACGCAAAACATAGCTATAGATATACTATTATCATTAGCATGTCGGTGACGCGAACCGAGGATTTTACCCTCTACCAAAACGCTCAACGCGCCTAAAGAAGTTTTCACTTCAACAAACACGAAAGGAGGGGGGCGGTCAGCAAACTCGGAGAACTTCACTTACTCCACTTGCTCGTTCAAAAATGTATTCCGGTTTGGATAATAAGGTAGCTTGTGAACTAATGCATGCCGACATTAACACCCAACGACTCGAATAGTAACGCAGCATTAACGTCTTTGGTGTCTATAGTCGATGGTTGTCTTTTTCTACAAGGAAAGCGATCTGGTTGTACGGTTTCTTAGGGTTTAAAAAAAATCAATAAAATCTTCACTGGTAACGGAGTTCTTATTTTAGAAACCGACTTCAAAGAATAAGGTTATTAGTTTAACCAGTATACTTATATTTGATACTTTTGGGATTAGATAATATGTCAGTAAGGTGATCTATTTTTAAGGCTTCTAAGCACGTGCGCTAAATTTCACAAGTATATGAATACATATATACATATATTACATTTCTGTGTGTGTGAATTGTGTCCATGAATTTTTCGGAAACTAAAAGTTATATCAAGATAAAAATCTTGTCTCTCTATATCTCTACATCGGGTATATTCTAATTTAAGGAGCAGTTTAAATTTCCTCAGAATCGGTTTGTAATATTTGAGATATGGTGGTTGACAGATATTAAAGTCGGTTTATTTTTTTTAATTACTTTTATGTTGTTATGAACAAAATGTGTCAGTGGCAATGAAATAACATGTTTACTTTTGTCGTAAATCACTTACAATATCCGGTTACATTATGTAATAATAACTGTAGCAAGGACCCGTCCACTTCCGCCCTCCAGCCATTTTCACTAAGTCGGAAGTTTTATTACAAGATTTATGGCCGATTAATTCAAATATCTTGTATTTATATTTCTCTCATAAGTCTTCTAAATAAATATCACGGCACAAATTGGTTGATGAATAGAAAACTTAAAGCAAGACATTTATTTTCTCAAACGTGCGCGGAAACATCGTTACGTTTGAATAAAGAGCACGCGAAATATTGTATCTACGTACACAGAAAAATGAAAGTCGCCAGTGCGTTTTTTTTTTCAATTTGGAATAAGAAACTCGCCGCCAATGTAGTATGAAAAGGCGTGCTGGGCTGTAATTTGATTTAAGAACTCTTATCTTGGTACAAGTTACGTTCATGTGCGAATGTGGGAGTCTGTATGTATAGCCACAAATGTGTTTACCTTTCGGCACATTCGGATAAAACATATTTTGGTGGCAAAGCAAGGAGTTCGTCTTGATACTCTTATTTTAATAATAAACATAATTAAAAATTAGTTCCGACGGTTCCGAAAGTAAAATAGATTTTGACTACAGACCACCAGATCACTTCTTCACACTTCTGCCCATGTTGGTACCGGGCTCCTTCCCTCTGTTGGTTCCGGGCTCTTCCCCGTGTTGGTTCCGGGCTCCTTTGAACATTAGACCAACTGCCGTTTTGCTAGACAGATCGTAAAAGGCGAACGATTGGCTATGCGAGTCACTACCATCGTGGTTACTAGGTGGTAAAGGTCTGCATTACCACCACCGCCTTACCTATTCCTGCCGCAATAGCGTCAGTGCTTGTCACTGTCGTGTTCCAGTTTAGAGGGTAAGGTAGCCGGTAAACTTATGCATGTGGCATTAGACCTCACCACAAGATAGCAACGCACCTTGGTATTTTGTTATCTATAGGCGATGGTTGGCTCTTTCCATCAGGTGACCCATCAGCTTATTTGCTATCTTATGATATATAAAAAAAGGTCTAAGATTGGAAGCCAAATTAACAATGAGCAACCTGCTTTCAGTGAAGTTAAAACAAATAAAGGGACCTAAATTAAATTGTAATAATAAGTAAAATTGTAATAATAAAGTAATAATAAGTTGAGTTTTCATGTTATGTGTTTTTTAGCATTTAGAGGTCATGATTCACCATGCGAATTTTTTCCACAATTTTTATATTCATGTTTACAAAGATATGAAAAACTATTTAACTTTTTATAAACAAATAATACGGTTTTAATCTAATGTATAAATTAGATTATAGCCGTATTCTCCATCGACGAAAAACTTATCAAACTTTTGTAAGCAAGTGTATTTTGCCTCGATATGAAGACAGCTTAAAAAATTAGCTTTCTTTTGAGATACTATTCAAAAAGTAAAAATAAAAAAAAAACTGTTAACGGTTGGCCCTGTAGGCCATCCCTGGAACTTCTCACTAAATTAAGGTATTTTAAGCTCAAAAGAGTAAAAACTATAAGCATAGATTTTGTCAGTTCAAACATCTATTATGCTAAAAATGTCAAAACATTGATGTTTGAAAAGCTGTATATTTTGGAAACGACGATCGATTTTGATCTTTCGAATGGCATTCAACTCAATTTTTGAGTTCTAAAATATTGATTTAGCTAAATAATCGATAGGTTGAAAAATTTCGAAGTAGTCCCATCCCAAAAGAGAATTCCCAAACAAATTGACCAATTTTGATCCAATGAACGGTATTTTAGGCAGTTTTTAAAAGAGAATAACTGATAAGATTTTTAAATCAATCGGTGTATTAGCCTGAAAGTTATTTCAAAAATATTAAGTAAGTTTGACAAAAACAATGTAATTTTAATATTTGAAAAGCTCTAACTTTTGAAAATTAGATTAGATTTTGATTTTTGAAATGGTATCCAACGTAGTTTTTTAGTACTAAAATATGGTAGAATAGCAAGAAATGGTTGGATAAAAAATTTCGAAGTTATGTCAAAGAAACACTTTTTTCAAAATTTTTTAAACGATTTCTCCCAGACGGATAAACAGATGTAATGCAATTTATACATCAGACATAGTTTTTTGAGGAATAGAGCTGATTACTTTTTGTACTCAATCGGTTCATTAATCTTTAAGTTATATTAAAAAAATACGGTTTCACTAAAAATTTTTTAGGTTGTTTTCAAAATATTTCAAAATGTCCTGGGCCGATTTGGTTAAAATTTTGAGGAAGTCTAAGTTGAGTAGAATCCAATCGAATGCCATCAATCGCGTTTCGATCGGTCAAGTCGTTCAAAAGTTATGAGATGTTTACATACTCAAATACACACACACACACATGCAAGCAGACATACTGATGTCATCATGAAAATAGTCGTAAAAGGTTCCTGGGACCTCAAAACGTGGAAATCTGGTGAAAACTCAAATTTCGAAAATCGGGGCAAAATCAGTACCTTCCTTATCTACATACGTAGCGGGAAAATAATAAACTATTTTATTTTTCCTGAACAATTTGTATTTTTCTATTACCGGAATATTCACTGGGGTCGTCGATATTTACTACCACGGATGTGGTCTGTTTTGACTACAGTGTTATTTTATTTTAATGTAATTTTACATAATATATTGTATAAAATAGTTTTCGTCCTTTAAATTACTACAAGGCAAACATTTAGTTGTCTTAAAGTATTAAAAGTTCTTAATTTATATTTCATTGCAATTTTATTTTTGCATGTATCAATCTATATAATTATATGCATATTAAGTATTCTTAATTATATTAAACTGGCTGTTGTCTGCGACCTTGTCTTATAGAAATAAATAAATAAATATTTACCTAAATCAGTTCATGACTTTCAGAATTTATAGCTTAAATATACCTTTTCAATGTATGTTTGTATGTTATCAAGCAATAGCATGTATCAAGACTATATATTAAACTGGCTGTTGACTGCGACCTTGTCTTAAAGAAATGGGTACAAAAATTATTTACCTAAATTAGTTCATTATTTTCAGAATTTATAGTTTGCACGTTTGAACGTTTGCACGTTTGCACGTTTGTACGTTTGTACGTTTGTACGTTTGTACGTTTGTACGTTTGTACGTTTGTACGTTTGTACGTTTGTACGTTTGTACGTTTGTACGTTTGTACGTTTGTACGTTTGTACGTTTGTACGTTTGTACGTTTGTACGTTTGTACGTTTGTACGTTTGTACGTTTGTACGTTTGTACGTTTGTACGTTTGTACGTTTGTACGTTTGTACGTTTGTACGTTTGTACGTTTGTACGTTTGTACGTTTGTACGTTTGTACGTTTGTACGTTTGTACGTTTGTACGTTTGTACGTTTGTACGTTTGTACGTTTGTACGTTTGTACGTTTGTACGTTTGTACGTTTGTACGTTTGTACGTTTGTACGTTTGTACGTTTGTACGATTGTACGATTGTACGTTTGTACGTTTGTACGTTTGTACGTTTGTACGTTTGTACGTTTGTACGTTTGTACGTTTGTACATTTGTACGTTTGTACGTTTGTACGTTTGTACGTTTGTACGTTTGTACGTTTGTACGTTTGTACGTTTGCACGTTTGCACGTTTGTGCGTTTGCACGTTTGCACGTTTGCACGTTTGCTCGTTTGCGCGTTTGCGCGTTTGCGCGTTTGCGCGTCTGCACGTCTGCACGTTTGCACGTTTGCACGTTTGCACGTTTGCACGTTTGCACGTTTGCACGTTTGCACGTTTGCACGTTTGCACGTTTGCACGTTTGCACGTTTACACGTTTGCACGTTTGCACGTTTGCACGTTTGCACGTTTGCACGTTTGCACGTTTGCACGTTTGCTCGTTTGCACGTTTGCACGTTTGCACGTTTGCTCGTTTGCGCGTTTGCGCGTTTGCGCGTTTGCGCGTTTGCGCGTCTGCACGTCTGCACGTTTGCACGTTTGCACGTTTGCACGTTTGCACGTTTGCACGTTTGCACGTTTGCACGTTTGCACGTTTACACGTTTGCACGTTTGCACGTTTGCACGTTTGCACGTTTGCACGTTTGCACGTTTGCTCGTTTGCACGTTTGCTCGTTTGCACGTTTGCACGTTTGCACGTTTGCACGTTTGCACGTTTGCACGTTTGTACGTTTGCACGTTTGCACGTTTGCACGTTTGCACGTTTGCACGTTTGCACGTTTGTACGTTTGTACGTTTGAACGTTTGCACGTTTGCACGTTTGTATGTTTGCACGTTCCAATAATAAGTAAAGCGGTGGTACCAGACACGTGCGAGACAATGTAGAACTCTACCACCTAGTACCCACGATGGTAATGACTGGTATAGACAATTGCTCGTCTTTTACGACCTGCCTGGCAGACTCCACATTCATCGCTCTCTTTATACACACATGCCGGTTGCGAAGACACTTGACACCACCTTCGGACAGTACTCGATCAATTTGATCATGGTATGTTAGTCTTGTTCTTCCCCGGTGCCTACATCCTTCCACATTCGCAATGTATATCTGTTTTGTTAACCTTTCATGTACCATTCTTTTTACATGTCCGAACCAACGGAGTATGCACTTTCTCATCTTTACACCGGCACTCAAAAAGTATATAATCACTACGTTTTACCGTCACTTTCTTTCAAGTCACTTTCAAGTCTCTCTCACTTCCACATTACGAACCCGGCCCGCAAGTGACACACCTCAGGGGTACAAGTAACCTCAATTAATTTCGTTCGGTTGTACGGAACCCTACGTGCATGAGTCTGACCCGTATTTATTATTAAAATTTTTTTTCAGCTGAATATTTGTGTTTGAATTTTTATGAGTTTATATTTTAACAAGTGGTTTGAATATAAATTACTCGCCGTTGCCCGCAATTTCATCACGTGACATAAAATGATGATGTACTTCTTTTTGCTTAGTTAGGTAAAGACATAGGCTTAACCATAGACTATAAATTCTAAGCCTAAAACACTCTTTGCATTAACGTCTTTCAACTCAACTGAAATCATTTTGCGGCACATCGGTTAGATGGGCCCTTATAGTTTCATACTATGAATATTTAAGCAATTCATCGTCAATGACAAATATATTTCCGCACCTCAAGTTCACCGCATATAAAAACTTCTGTGAGTACATTTTATAAGCTGGTCGACTACTACTCAAAAACTTGTAAAGCTTTCTAAGCCGTGATAGTTTTCCTTTTAACATCATTATATTTACTACTACTATATTTTTTTGTTACCCCCAAAACCAACCTTTCAGCCTACAGAGTGGGGGGGACACTTTAACAAAAATTAGCACTTAAAAGCTTACTATTTTACAAACGAATCCTTTAATCGAATACTTGTTTTCACAAACCTACAATATTATTTAAAAACCTATCCAATTATACCCCACATAATCGGGTACGTGGGAAAAAAAAATTAACATCCCCACTTTACATGTAGGGGAGCTACCCTGAAAAGAAATTTTAAAGATTTTATGTTACCACTTTGTTGAAGTGACTAATATGTATATATCGTACCCAATTACAGCTTTCTAGTTTCTAGTAATAAGGATCTCTGAGCTATCGTGCGGACAGACATAGCGAAACCCTTATACCCTATAAGGGTTTCCCAGTTTACTTCGGAAGACTTCAAAAGCCTGGGGTTAATACCAATCTCCATACCAATCTCATATATATTTTTTGTAATCTTGTCATTTTTTTTTCCACAGTATTGTGATAGTGTGGAAAAAATGATATGAAAAAAGAAAAGCCCGCTGAGTTTCTTCCGCCGGATCTTCTCAGTATGTGGCGCGTAGTAGTTTTAAAAAAAATGTTGACGCGTCAAAAACATTTGTAAAACGTTTTATTGAAAAAAGAATTTCTGAATTTTGATGTCGAGGCTGTATCACTATTCTCTGAAACTTAACCGGTTTAGCTCATGTCTGAATTGAAAAACCCTGTTAATCTTTCCGTAATACTGCTGCACATATTTAATCAAAATTTTGTATAAAATAGTAACTAGATCTAACCTTACCTCTTAGGTATATAAGTGCTAAGTGTAGACATAACATCATTCCTCTAGGATTCATAAGAACATTTTTATCACACTATTTCGTACTACGTACATAAAACTTATTTCCGTATAAGTAGTTTCAAATTTTAAAATCACTATAGTCTTTTTTATAGTATCTGCAGTCATAAGAGCAAGTGTGCCAACTGATGAAAGCGGTCACCATTGCCCATGGGTATTTGCTATGCAAACGGTTAGTTGCCAACCTGATGCTGGCTTCTAAAAGTTTTATTGACCCTCCTCTTAAATATCAAAGCTACTCGGAAAAACCGTGTGAGGTAAGCTGTTCCAGAGTTTGACTGTTCGTATAAAGAAGGTACGGACAAATCGAACAGTCGTGGAGGACCAATCGTCGTTATAGTATACGTATCTTAAGTCTAATTTTGTCTTACAGAATAATTTGGGTCTTACTAAGTCTATGAACAATCGAGTTTAATTGTGAGCACAATATCATTAATCAAATTTATCAACACGTAAATTCGCTTGTTAATAATTGTGACAAAATAAGCGCTAATTTAGACGCATGACTGATAGGATGTAGAACCGGATGGACACGGCTGGGTATTAATACAGATAAGTAATAACAAGCGAGTTTTTGTTACAATTATAACATGTGCTTTGATTTGTCAGCTAGACGTGTTGTATGGGTGTGACTGGCCAATAATCGCTGGCCCCTTTTGAAAAATAACTTGAAATATAAATTTGAAGCATATAATGAAGCTGTAGGGAACGTTGACGCATGTCTTTAGACTGTAGCTCGTATTTGTAAGGTTTTTTTATGTCATAAGATAGCAAACAAGCAAATGGGTCCCCTGATGGAAAGAGTCAACCATCGCCTATAGACACTAAAGGTGTTAATGGTGCGTTGCTATCTTGTGGCGAGGTCTAATGCCACATGCATAAGTTTACCAGCTACCTTACCTCCCAAACCGGAACACGACAGCGACAAGCACTGACGCTATTGCGGCAGGAATAGGTAAGGCGGTGGTACCAGACCCTATATGCAGAATGCATAACTCTACCTCCTAGTAGCCACGATGGTAGTGATTCGATAGCCAATCGGTCGCCTTTTACGACCTGCCTGGTAGAACGGCAGTTGGCCTATTCTGCAAAGGAGGCCGGGACCATCACGGCGAAAGTTCATTTAAATATATTATTATTATTACTAAGTGTCCCTGCGTGCGTTCCCACGCCATGAACTAAAATAAATATAAAGTAAAGACATTACATTACCAACTCAGAAACCTTCTTGGGCTCATGCACAACGACTTTTCTAAAGATTAACACATGATCAAATGCATAGTTTACAATTCTATTAAGAACATGCAGACAAACATTTTATTTTTGTATAAATATATAGATAGGCCAGTCGTTCCGCACTCGATACTACAGACGCCTGCGCACTATATAACATGTAAGGAACGGTCTACCGAAAATCGAAAACATAGCTTTGGGTCATAATTCTGCGATTAAAACCATAAAATGTATGTGGGAAATTTTAATTTTTTTTGACAATGTTGTATCATAATTTCGTATAATTGTAATACTTTACAGTGCCTTTTCTACAAAAATAGTAAAATTTAAGGAAATACACAAAATAAGCAATTATTATACATCACATGCCACGCAAGACAAACGACTGCTTCGAGAGTTCCGCGGTAGTGTAACACCTTTATGGTGTTACATGCGAACTGGCCATTTTGTCGACTTTCAAATGTAGAACTGTTTAGTATGTAGAGAAAGAATAAATTGTTTTTAGAAGAGGAGTATCTTTTAAGATTTGACGTAAGATAGACGTCTCTGAAAATAAACGAAGATATATACGAAAAGTCTAATTTCTTGAAGAATCCCAAAAGGTCCTGCTACTAATTAGTACCTCGCGCAGCCAAGCGAGTACCAAGAAGGTTCCCTGAATAAAAAAGGGATATCGTCCCCAAAGTAACACGTCCGGCTGAATAGTCGCTGGGCGGCGTTACAATTTGGCGGAGGCGCCGTGCAGTCGCGGTGTGCAGTTGCTGTGGGAAGTTGCTGTGTGAAGTGGCTACGGAAGTCCCCACGTTCAGGCGCTACGCGCAATCACCACGCTAGAAAAACCAGGAGAGCTAAGTATTGGTGTCAGAGGGTAAGAGTTGAGATGGAGGCCATCAAGCGCTTCGACGGAACGCAAAACTTGGCGTTCGCTGAGTTTATTAAAGACTTCAAAACGGTCGCGGCGATAAATAAATGGGACATGGAGAGCCTACCGTTACTTCTGGGACTATATCTCGACGGTCCGGCATTAGCATTTTATAAAATGATATATACCGACACGGCCAATTTCGATGAATTATGTAGAAAAATTGAAAACGAATTCCCCGTTTCAATAAATTATGTGGAACGATTTTATGTATCTAAGCAAGGCCGTGATGAGGAACTATTAACCTATTTTTACAGGCTCAGCGACACCGCAGCCAAAGCTGAGATTTCAGAAGTAATTTTCATAAAACAATTCCTTAAAACGATATTGCCCTCGTTTAAGGAAAAGTTTGGATTGCAATTATATAAGTCATGGGAGGAGCTGCGTGACACGATAAGGCAGTATAACGAATTATTTGGAGGAAAACCGCATTCCACGGTTGACCTTCCATTGCAGCCACCAGTTGGGTTGCCGCTGAAATATTTGTATAAGGAGGAAACAAACGTCCTTCCTGGTGCGCCTGTGTGTTCACAACAAGAACATCAAAAACCGACGGAAGTTTTTCGTACGCCTCGATATAACAAAACAGCCTTATGTACACAAAGTTCTTTCAGAAGCAGTCAGAAGTCACAACAACACACGGATGGCGTGGGCCATCGCATCAATATGTGCGAAGCAGTTACGCCCTCACCACTTCAAGCCGAACAAGAGGATAAAAGATCAGGTGTAAAAAATCCATGTATTCGCTTATGTGTTAGGGGACAGGAATGTCTCGCTTTAATAGACACGGGGGCAAATGTCTCATGTATGTCCGCGAGTTTAGCAAAAAAATTAAATCTGCCGTATGGAGCCAGTGTTCCATATAGCAGAGATAAAATTCAATCTGTTACAGGGTCCACACTAAAAGTCGTTGGTGAAGTGAGAGTAAATCTCCTCATTAATGCAAGGGTCTTCCCCAACGACATGGTGATTGTAAATAATATTGGTTACGAAATGATCCTGGGGCAGGATTTCCTTAATAAATATGATGTAGTTATTTACTGTAAAAAGGGTTATTTGTGTATAGATAAAAAGTTTTTTGTAAATTTCAATTTAAATGGCTTTAGACAGTTTGCAAATAATAGAGATAGTTGCCATAACAACATGCGCAATATATGTAATATTATAAAACGGGCTGACATAAAGTCTTCGTATTTATTGACTGCGATGTCAAAAATAAATACGAAGGAAAATATAAAACCTAATATGTTTAATTTCAGAGAAAATAAGAGTTATCGCAATAATTCATACGAATTATGTAGAGGTAAAAAGATGAAAAAGGGGTGCGCGGACACGCGAAAGAGTGAAAATGTTGTTACAAAATGTGATGAAGGGTGTAGATTTGTGCCATTAGTTTGTCATTCATATAACACTAGCAAACAATCAACCACTAAAGTTTCACCATATATGATGATGTACGCTAGGGAACCGATATTCCAAAGCGACATGGGAGTAAATAGGGATAGTGAAAGCCGAGAAGTAAATTATGCCGAGAGACATAATTTACAAGGTGCGTTAGTTCAGAAGGCGGTACAAAACATTAGAAGGGCACAAGTTAGGCAAAAGAGGTATTTTGACAAAAGGGCTAAAGTAAAGGACTTTTCACCGGGACAATTAGTATTGGTTTATACACCAAGACGGGTGGACAATAGGAGTTTGAAATTATGTAGGTTATATAAAGGGCCGTACAGAATAGTGGAAAGGATATCTAATGTAAATTATGTAATTACGAAGTTAAGCAATAGGAGATATAGAGATATTGTACATATAAATAGGTTGAAGGCATTTCATGTACGTATGTAAAAAAAATGTATAGTGTACTTATAGTCATTCATTGTAATAAAAATTGTTACATGTTAGACCATTACTTTTGTTTGGGCTTATATATGAGAATATTAATACTTGTATTTGTTTCATGTAATATGACGGGGCTCAAACAATGCTGTGATGATGGACCGAAGCTAAAAGAAAAAAGATGACCAAAAGAATATTAAATGAAGAAATGTCATATTTCATGTATTCCTCTCAAGTTCTTCTATTTAATAATAAACTTATGAATACAATGTATACTAGGGGCAGAGCCGCCTTAGTATGAAGTCGTAAGAGTCAGTATAGGTTAAGGGTTGAAAGTCTTTTGAAGGAGAGTTCAACTTTGTAGTACGACATAGTCGACACAAAGGATATCTGTATAGGATATACATGAACTCGGATAGTTAGGGGAGAAATTATAATGATGGTATTAATATGATTCATAGTAAGGAATATTTATGATCGTGGTATGTATATATTGGGGCGAGCTCGATGTTGAGAGGAAGTAATACTTCAATCTTTTTTCTTTTGGTCCACCAGAGAAAAGAAGTTTGAATTGTTATGCCTTTCCATCTCTTATTATCTCTTATACAGCTAGAGCCCTTCAGGCTAAATTGTAATAAAATAAAAATGTTTGCGGTAGGATAGGTTAGGTGAGGGGACTGTGGTCTGTCTTTTAGAGGGGTTTTGGGAGACCAAAGTTTGTGCCATGGTGTGGTGGTAAATGAACAGAACCACACATGGGGCAGACTATCTTTTAGGAAAAGACAGTCCCACCAAAATGTACCTTCCCCTCGTAGGTAGGGCAATCAGGATAAGGATAGGTAGACCATATGAAGGTAGACAAATGCCCATCCAGTTTCAGCTGCTCCCACCTTGGGGGGTAGCTGATGTAACACCTTTATGGTGTTACATGCGAACTGGCCATTTTGTCGACTTTCAAATGTAGAACTGTTTAGTATGTAGAGAAAGAATAAATTGTTTTTAGAAGAGGAGTATCTTTTAAGATTTGACGTAAGATAGACGTCTCTGAAAATAAACGAAGATATATACGAAAAGTCTAATTTCTTGAAGAATCCCAAAAGGTCCTGCTACTAATTAGTACCTCGCGCAGCCAAGCGAGTACCAAGAAGGTTCCCTGAATAAAAAAGGGATATCGTCCCCAAAGTAACACGTCCGGCTGAATAGTCGCTGGGCGGCGTTACAGTAGCGTGGTGTCGGAGCAATGTATGCTTTATATTGCGTGCCGTAAAAGTAAAAAAATATTATACAATGTAAATTGCATTTCCTACAAAAAAAAAGAATTGCCATCATGACTAAAACGTAAAAATTTCATGTTTTCGTAATTTTTGGATAGACCTTCCGTTACTTGCTGTATGATCTTGATAATAAAAACTGAAATAAGTAAAGTTCAGTAAGTGACTATACTCATTTTATTTATCTCTTTACATATCCGAACTAGAAATAGGTACACGCACACACAAAAAAGCTTATTTAGGGTTCCGTAATCTACACCCTTATAGTTTCGCCATGTACGTCCGTGCTTCTGTATCGGATAAAGGTTGTCACACATTACGCAGATACGGTAATATTTTATCTGCGTATAAAAACTTATCTTATCTGAAGGTATCACACACTTCGCAGATACGATAATATACGAACTGACACATTCACGCGGAATCCTTCAAACAGGCTACAACTGTTATTTGGTGCTGATCGTATTATACAGGCTGTTATAATGAGTTCGCATTCATTACTTCTAGATTTATTAGACAGCTCCTCAGAAGAGGATTCTGATTTTGAATTTGATGTACGTGTTGCGTTACAATGTACTAAAAGGCGAAGAATTTGGGTGAAAAGTCATATAAAACTTAAAAATGATCGAGGCGAATTTAATCTCTTAATAGAACACGCTTTTATAATGGCTGAACCGATTTTGACGGGACTTTCATTGGTAGATGACTAATGTGATAAGGAGTAACTTAGGCTATTTTTAATTTCGAAATTTTCCACGCGGACGAAGACTCGGGCTCAGCTAGTTTATAAGATTAGGTAATATAGATAATGATATCAATATGACTTCCACATGAAGTTAACATATTATGTACTCGGATAGATATAAACTTTTTTGTTTGCTCATGTCGGAGCCCCACTGGCCACTATCGCCCGAAGTGCATTGTCGCGACAAAAGTTCAAGTGCAAGGCGCGAGTCAGGGGTAGGAAGGGCGGGCACAGTTTCTCGCCAAAAAATAGAACACGCTTCTATTCATGCAGTCCGACAGACACACAAAAATTGTAAAAATGTTATTTTGCTGCATATACCGTATATACATTACATATATATGCATTTAGTAAAGAGGGTATTTTAATATTACAAGCAGACACTCCAATTTAATTTATTTTTATAGATTGTTTTGGCCGCGCTAAATATATCACCTGCGGACCGCAGTTTGAAGCTCACTACAGTGACGCGGCCGATACATCATGCTAGCGCGATATTTCGCCGTAGCCCGAGATATGTAGCCACGCCATAAGTACAAAACAGATCAGAATAAATTAAATTTTCTTGCAAAACTACCTATAGAAAATCTGTTGCATCGACAGATGTTATCTGCAGATATATTTGTATACGCAGATCATATTTGTGACCGTCTGTTGATATATGTCGGTGTCGCAGATGCTTGACGGTAAAATATATATTATCTGCGTAGTGTGTGTTGCTCCTTAAGTTTGTATAGAGAGCGATATGGACAGATATTTGCAGCAGATGCAGATATCTTGCCGTATATGCGTAGTGTGTGACTTACTTAATTGGTTGTTTCTGGATGTATGAAAAAATTAGTATAATATAAAATATATATTCTGTTTTTCTTTTACTTAGTTATATTATGACGTAATTGAAGGGAAACCTATCATGGCTAAATAGGTTATACAAGTTTACGAGTAATAGTCGACAAAAATTTACTTGCAGAAGTAAAATCTGATATTATCCATCGTTTTTTTTATGATCGATAGGGAAACGCTTGACCTCGATCTCGCCTGATGGTAAGTTAAGATGCGGCCTAAGATGGAACGCGCTTCCTTAGAAGGTACCTGTTCACTCTTCTCTTGAAGATCCCCAGATTGTACTCGTCGGGGAACACAGACTGAAGAAGCATGTGTGTACCGCTTTGTCCGGGTACGTGGAACGTCCACCATATGGCGATTCCTAGAATCTGTGCGCCTAAACGATCGATAGAAAAACGGGGATGGTGGAATTAAATCGTACAATTCCGCAGCGCACTCTCGAAAGTGCATCCGATCAAAAACCGTAAACTAGCCACTCTGCGTCGATGAGCGAGGCTCTGGAGCTTTTTGCCTACCAGATCAACGTCGTTTATAAGCCTTTTGGCACGCCTCTCTATCGCCTCAAGTGTCTCCAGCTGGTATTTGGCGGATCCAATCGTTGAAAAGGGTAAACCTTACGTTATTGTGATGTTAGTTGCCCACTACAGAAATCAGTACGCATGGTCCGATACGCTACCACTTTTAGAAAATACTAGCTGTTGCCTGCGACTTCGTCCACGCGGACTTTGCTTACTCCGCACAGCTCCTCCCCCGTGGGGGATAGCGTGATAATATGTAGCCTATATGTTGACCCGACCTGTTAGTAATATTCATGCAAAATTTGAAGTAAATCCATGCAGTACTTTTTGAGTTCACCCCGGACATACATACAGACAAACAGACTTACAGACATACAGACAAACAGACAAAAATTCTAAAAACTATATTTTTGGCTGCGATATCGATTGTAGATCACGCCCCAAGTATTCTTTTAAAAAAATATTCAATGTACAGTGTTGACTTTCCTACGATTTTATTATATGTATAGATTAAAATTATGAAGTTTTCAATAAATTTAAGTTTTTTGAAATAACTTCCAGACGAATTACCGATTGATTTCAAAATTTAATCAGCTCTTCTTTAAATAATTGAATCAAATATCGTAAATTAGATAAAAAACCGTTACATTCGGAACTTATCAATGGGAAAAACTTCAGTAAGTAAAAAGTATTTTTTTGACATTAATTCGACATTTTTCATCGATCACTTTTATAGCTAAGATAATATTTTTGTATGAAAAAATCAATGGACCTTGACGGACCTAACAAAGACCTAATTATTTCGAAAATCTTTAGAAGAGGTGCTAACTTGTTAATTTTTTTATGATGAAATAATATTCAAAAAAACAAAAAGGGACCTAACAAAAAACATTTTAGCACCACATCTCCGAGTATGTTGTTATCTTTATTATAAAGGTTGTCTGGAAGAGATCACTTTACTGTGATATGACCGCCTTTGTGTATCTTACTTGTGAAATATTTTTTGTAACTTATATGTTGTCATATATTTCGGTGCTAATAAAGAGTTATTGTATTGTATTGTACAGAGCCTTAACGGATAAATATAATAAACTTATAATAATCTACTTGGGACACATCGATTAACTTTTTACCACAGTTTAAAACCAAAGAAAAAGGCAATGAATGCAGTCGGAAGAATGTGATAATGGATATTTGTAAAAATTTATTACTTTAGGGAATATCAGAATATTTTTTTTCTGAAATTACCAAAATTAATATATTTTTATGTTTAAATAAAATAAACACTGTTACTTCAAAAATAAGATAGCAACCCTATATACACTTGTGATATTTCGCACAGGCGATAAGATTCTGTCCGATAAAGAGATTAACATATTCAGCTTACTTAGCGATGTCATCTCTTCGCAAGTTTTAAGAATTCATTTTTCGTTCAACCATACAAACTGTTACGTATTTACAAAATCCCACGGTCTCCGGTTCGATTACCGGGTTCTAATACCCAAACCCGATTTGCGAAATCTTGTGATAACACTCCCGTGCTTCTGATGTGTACGTAAACCTTATCCCAAAAACATGCGGTAGTTATTATCGGGTAGATAAAATGCGACAATGAAGATCACTACCCATCTTACTAACCAACATACTAATGAGTATCTAGTTAGGTAGTTTGCCTAGGCGAGCCATTTGTCCCGTATTAAATAAAAAAATCGCATTCGCACTCTACCTATATCGTAAGTAAAGCATTGTAATGATAGTTTTATATTCACGTGAAGAGAATTGAATTTTTAGAATTTGAATTTGACCTAATGAATTAAATGTATAAGGTTTACTTATCAAGAACAATAAACAGATTTTCTATAGATCTAGGTTAAGATAGCCCTGCAATCGCCATAACACGGTCAAGGTAGACTAGTGTTTGAACATCCGAAGTTATGCAACACTGAAGATGAACGCTGAATAAAATGAGATTTGTAATGCACGTATATTCGTACTTCCGGCGATAAGTTCCAGTTCAAATACTGAATTAAGTAATTTAATTAATTAAACATATTTAGGGACTTCCCACATCCACTATTACTGTTTTTTTATATTATTAGATAGCAAATAAGCAAATGACTCTCCTGATGGCAAGCGAAATCATCGCCTCAGACACCACAGATGTTAAAGGTGCGTTGCTATCCGTGTGGTGGGATGGCAATGCCACATGCATAAGTCTATCGGCTACCTTACCCTCTAAACTGGAACACGACAATGACAAGCATAGACGCTGTTGCGACAGGAATAGGGGTATGTCTCTGTTTGTGTTACAGTGTTTAAAGCTGTAGCCATGAATGTAATCTCACAAAATATTTGGCGTGTACAATGTATAGTTCATTTTTCAGTCGCATGTTACAGTGGATCGCATTGGTTAGGTCCAACCTTTATAAATCTTAGTTTTGTTATAAAAAACAATTGTCTATTATTTTCAAAAAGTAGGTACCTTTTAATGGTTTGTAGTTAATGATAATTAATCTGAGTACATTAACGTTATTAAAATAATTAAGGACAAAAGGTTATCTTGCCGTGAACATATAATTAGTTTTGTATTTTAATTAAATACATTTTTGTCTATATACAATTGATTGCAATATTGAAGGCTTTATTCAAGACGTATATAGCTATATCACTTAACAGAGTGCATAGATTAAAGGCATATAGGGAGAGATGCTCGGTTCCTATAATCAACGATCCGTCATCAACCATATAAACCAATTTAATGATAACGAGGATTTTCACAAGTTGTTTGGATATTTGGTAATTTGTCATATTTTATAGGAACAGTTTTAGCTTACGCCTTGTAGAAAGTGTTACTAACCGTGGGTAAAACGAGTCGTTCCATTGATATAGGAACCGGTCATAAAGCGACCATTTTATTTACGAGTTGTAACATTTTCTACAAGGCATAAGCTAAACCTGTTCCTGTTAGTGTAAAATAACTAAATTGTTCTAGAAACTTGTGGACCAGTGTGATACGTCTCGTTGTGAATTACGGATCGTCGATAACAGGAACCTGGCATTAGTGATTGATATCCGATGCGTGCAAAACATTCGAGCCTATAGGTATTTTAAACGCTCTAATTTTAATGATTTTCCTATTTCTCCTATTTAAATATTTTAATCTAGATCATTTTGAGTAATAGACCAGTGTGGTTAGTGACCTTTACAGAATCAATGGGACTCGGGTTTGATACCCAACAGGCACAGGCATTTGTGGGATAAGCATAGATGTTTATATTTCTGGGTTTGGGTGTTTATTAATTGTATTTCATTATATATTTCGGTATTTCTATGCATTAAAATAGTTGACTGAAACCCAAAACAAGCTAATAATTTGTGGACAAATTACACCAGTTGATCTAACCCCATATTAAATCAATTATTTTTTCTAAATAGGTTATATTTAATAAATCTAGTTCATGTTTATGTAATAAATCAGTAGGTAGTGGCTAACTATTAAGTATTAGTTGTCCGTATACCGAGTCATATACAAAAATGACACCAATTACCGATAAAGTGGAAAAGAATTCAGTGCCGCTAATGGAACTGCTAATACACTTCCTATATTTTGTTATTTTGTGTACATAATTGGCTAATATTGTTACATAATTTATTACTATCAATGCACTTGACAAATAAAAAAGTCCGCTAAGGTCCCCTGGGTTGGTCCGGGCTCCTTTGAAGAATAGACCTACTGCCGTTCTGCCAGGCAGATCGTAAAAGGCGACTAATTGGCTATAGGTTTCACTACCATCGTGACTAATAGGTGGTAGAGTTTTCTTATATCATAAGATATAAAACAGGCAGGTGGGTCTCCTGGTCAACTATCGTCTATAGACACCAAAGATGTTAATGATGCGTAGTCATATTGTGGCGAGGTCTAATGCCACATGCATAAGTTTACCGGCTACCTTACCCTCCAAACCGGTACACGACAGTGAGAAGCACTAACGCTATTGCGACAGGAATAGGTAAGGCGGTGGTACCAGACCCGGGCGAGACAATGCAGAACTCTATCACCTAGTAAAAATTCCGCAGTCTTGTCTAGATATTTGGTACCGACGCCTTACTTATTCCTGCCGCAATAGCGTCAATTCTTGTCATTGTTGTGTCCCGGTTTGGTGAGTAAGGTAGCCGGTAGGTAGACTTAAAGGTAGGTTGAAATATGCACGTGACATTACCATTATGCCACACAGATAGCAACCCAACATTAACACCTTTGCTTTTTATAGGCAATGGTGTCTCTTTCCACCAGGAGAGCCCTCTGCTTATTTGCTATCGAAAGATATAAAAAAGGTGATAAATATCACCTATTTTAGCTATCAAGTTACATAGTATCGCTTAATAAATAATATCGAAAGCAACACATTATTACTTGAATACACCATTAAAATTTAATTGGCAGTAACCAATGAATTTGCCATAATTGGCAGTAATCAATGCATTTACTAAAATTGACAGTAATCAATGAATTTGCCAAAATATATTATAGTGATTAATAAGTGGCCGCCAAGGTCATTAATATCAGCTAATTTAGCTATCAAGTTATATATTGTCGCTTAATAAGTATCAGGTTTAGTTAATACCAACACATTATTACTTTGCTACATATATCATTTAATTAGCAGTTATCAGTGCGTTTGGCAAATATAAATAAGTGGCCGAAAAGGTCATTTAATATTACCTAATGCAAATTTACATAATGTTGCTTAAGAAAAAGTAAATATCCAACACATTATTTATAGTACATCGTTCAAATTTAATTGGCGGTAATCAGTGCATTTGACATAACTGACAGTAATCAATGCATTTGACAAGTAATAAATTGGTCAGTGCGTGTCGGGTCACGCGCAATATAGGGTTCCGAAGTTGCCCATTCAATAATGTGGACTAAAAGAGGGCCTTTGTAGTTTCACTCTATGAACATTTAAGCTATTCAATGTCAATGACAAATATATACCCGCACCACAAGTTCACTGCCTATAAAAACTTCTCTAAGTACATATTTTTATAAGTTAGTCGACGATTACTTGAAAACTTGTACAGCCTTCTAAGCCGTGATAGTTTTCCTTTTAACTTCATTATATTTATTACTACCATAATTTTTTATCACCCCCAAAGAAAAGTGGTTGGTTAACCACTTTTCCTGAAGAGGGGGGGGGGGTCACTTGACTCTAACAATAATTAGCACTTAAAAGCTTAATATTTTATAAACGAATCCTTTAAACGAAAACAACTGGCCACAATGGTTTTTAAATATTATCATCTAATGTGGCTGTCAAGTTGCATAATACATACATGCATAATAACACATTATTACATTAGTACATCATTAAAATTTCAGCGTTGAATAAATTCACTATCAATTTATTAGTATAATTCAAACTGGTTTCGCAAAAATAATTTGGTCCATGATAATTTATGTACGCGCCTTTTTTATAAATCTTCAAGGTTTTAACACTGACTCCACATTAATGGTCTGGCTTCTGGAATTAATGTTATTATACGTAAAATATCAGTTTATAATTATTTTTAACCGACTTCAAAAAAGGAGGAGGTTCTCAATTCAGCCGGTATATTTTTTTTTATGTATGTACACCGATTTCTCCGAGGTTTCTGAACCGAATTACGTGATTCTTCTTTTGTTTGATGAGAAATGGTTTCGAATTGGTCCCATAAAAATTTGATTCAGGTAGGCCCAGTAGTTTTTATTTTATAAGCATTTTTTTAGTTATTTTACCTATCCCGATGTCTGAATTCAAATCTCGCAAGTAAATTTGATCCACTTCCCGGTTACCGATTGAGCTGAAATTTTGTATACATATGTAAATTGGATGACAATGAAAACTTATTATGGCATAGAGCTGATCTGATGATGGAATCGGAAGGTGACTACAGGAACTCAGTAATTAAATGGTTAAAAATCTGTTAATGACAAGATTCTATGGAGTTTGGGCTCGTCTGATTCGTGTTGACGAGCACTTAGGTGCTTGGTGGTAACTAGGATTCTCCAGGGTCCGATTCTGAAGCCGGAAGGTGGCCATAGTCTTGACCAAAGTCTTCGTTCTACGTCTGTCAAGTCAATCAGTTTAGGAGGTAAAGATATAACTTCCACGTTGTTACAGTAGGCCTGTGAAGGAACTTTTTTTTTATGGTAGTCGAGCAACGGTAGCTGCTCTGGAAGGAAATTAAAATGTGCTGTGACTAATGACGTCCGTTGTTTTGGATATAATAATTGCTTACAGATTGTACATGCCACTTCAGCGTTTTGACTTATGGTGGTTATAAAATTACACTCAGTTATTGAACGAAGTCATTGTGACGTCTTACGTGCTGCCGCTAGCGGGTCTCACGTTGCTGAGCAGCTTTCGTATCACTTCTAATCTATGAGCTCTCTGCTTGGCGGACTACTTAGATAAACGCTCCTTAATGGAGACCAATTCTATGAGCATTCTGCTCGGCAGACTCGTTCGATAGAGGCTTATTAATGAGATCAAGTCTATTAGCTCTCTTCTCAAAAGACCCATTAGCTAGACGCTCTTGGATCTAGAATTATATTGTTCAAAAGTTTCTTGACGTAAACGTGATTTCATGCATCTTATGCTTTCATGGCCAACAAACGTTTTTCACGATCTTTAATAGTCTTACAAGAACGTGACATTGTGTTACGAAGAGCATTTTACGGAGACGACTACTTTTGTTTCATTAGGGGAGACCAAGATGCTAAATAGGTAGTTACTCGAGCGTCGTAGGGACCCATTGGATTTTGTAGACTAAATTATAGGAAAAATAAAAGGTTATATAATGTTTTTCATTTCAATGGTGGGGAAAAAATCTACATATAAAAAAATGTAAAAAAAAATCAATGACATGGAAACACTGACGCGCGTTAGATTAGGGTATGGTGAGTTAATTGTCGCTAAAATTTAGAAAATCTGACGATTCCAGTGTAGCGTAAGGTAGTGGGATGGTTACAAATTTGCAAAGAAAACGTTGTCTAGACATTCTCGAGTGCGTCTGAATTTTCTTTTATTATGGAGGAAATGATGTAAGAATTACGAAAAAAATATAATCTGACAATTTCCACAAGCCGAAGTTATCTTTTGTTTTTTTTTTCTGCCATAGTTACCCCCTTCTATAGAAAGGTCTTATATTTGGTGGAGAGACTTAACAGTATGCGAGGTAATCTCCATATCCTATGGTAATCTGCTGCACTCGAGTAAATACCAAAATCCCCACTTAGGCTACCCTACTATTTTATTCGTTCCCGTTTCTTGAGATCTATATTTGTTAAGGCGCGCAGCACCTGTTGTAGCTCTACCCAAAATAAGTTGACAATACAACAATACACTAAAAAGTATTAAATAAAAATAACTACGTTAAAAAAAACCGACTTCAAAAACTAAAAACTAAAAAATAATAAATATTTAATATTAATTAAATACTACCTATTATTTATATGTGCTATTTACTAATAGGTTTGAAGTGTGTGTGTATATTCCGCCGTGGCCACACGGACAGTAAAGCACCACTAATATCTTCTTATATTCTATGGTTCTCTTTTTCTTTTAAGAGAGCAATATGTTTGTTTGCTATCGTATGATATAAGAAAATCCTATCATTTGCACAATCCTGTCTTCTCACTATATGTCAAGTTTTATCAAGATCAGTGAAGTCGTCGTTATAACTTAACGTGATATGAATACCAAGAGACACATAAAAATTCTTATGGCCTTTCATTTGCGCTATCCCTTGTTCTTACTATAAACCAAGTTGCATCTAGATCAGTCAAGCGTTTTTTGGTAATGTGAACGTTGTAAAAATGTACAAATTTTCAAAATCATAAAAGCGACGTTAGTAAGCTATAAAACTAACATTTGCCAAAGATTTTACAACAAAATTGAATATATAAATAAACTCTATAGATTTATGTTCTCGTTTTTCTATATCCTGTCCTAGTTTCAAGTTATAGTGTTTAGTTCTACTAACAAATAGGTTTAAGTTATATGTAATACATGTGTACTAACAACATGATAACAATGTATGATCCCTGTTGGTCGACATAAAATATTTATTATTATTATATTATAATTATTTTTATTGAAGACTTTTTTGTTCTATGGTCTGGTGTAGCTGTTAACCACATAAGCGGGCCTAAGCGATTGCCGAGTTGGATAATTTAAAAATGTGTTTTTTTCAGTTTTTTGATAAAAATAACATTGCCTGGGGTTGGCGATAGGATAGCCACCTGTCACATTGTTGGAATAAACATATTCTAATGCTAATCATGGGTGCGCTGGTTGTACCTTTGCCTACCACTTCAGGGATACGGGCGTGAAGATACTTATAAGAAATCAAACAATGGTTCTCCTGATGGAAAGAGATGTCAAGAGTGCTTTGCTATCCGTGTGGTAGGGATGGAATGTCAAATTCATAACTTTACCGGTTACCTTACCCTCCAAACCGGAATACGACAGCAACAAACACCAACAGTATTACGACAGAAATAGATAAGGCAGTGGTACTAAAACCTGAGGGGACGTTACAGAACTCTACATCACTCTAGACACGACGCCTGTGACATTCATACCCAATCATTAGCCTTTTACTAACTACATGGCTGGATAGCAGAAGTTCTATTCTTTAAAGGGGCCTAGCACAAAACGAGGAAATAGATTAAGGACGTTATGATCTATTCAAAATGATAGAGATCCGCAACGTCTCGCCCGGGTATTTGAAACCACTGCCTTACCTATACCTATTCCTATTATCTTATTTTGGTTTAGAGGATAAGGTAACACGTGGAATTGCCATCCTACCACACGGATAGCAACGCACCATTAAAAACTTTGGTGTTTATAGGCAATGGTTTCTCTTTCAGAAGGCTATTTGCTTGTTTGCTATCATATAATATAAAAAAATGCTCTATTATTTATTCATATTCACAAACCAGCTTGAGTAGTAAGACACCACGATAGAATTCCTAACTTTATTAAAAGACATAATAAGATATAGTTTTTTAAACTTTCATCTCCTATCTATCGTTATATCATTGAGGTTTATTTTTGAAGAAACATTATCCTGTGCTTGACCTCGAATTTTCAATTTCCTTCATGCCAAAATTCATAAAAATCGCTTCAACGGTTTAACCGAGTAAGCGTAATCAGAAATCAGAAAAACTTTATTCAATAAAACTTTTTACAAGTTATTTTGACACGCCAACACTCTTCAAAACTACCACCGGATCGGAACGCGGCCACACACTGAGAAGATTCGGCGAAAGAAACATAAGAAGTAAGAGTCAGACAGACCTTTGCATTTATATTATGGACGGGCAGATTGGCATGTTATAGTTATAGTTTTTCAAATGAACTTTCATTCCCTATATTTTAGCCTCGTTCGATTTGAATTTTTGCCAAATTTTATAAAAATCAATTACGCGGTTTAGCCGTAAAGCTAAAAGTCAGACAGATATCAGACAGACAGATATTCGTATACATAATATTAGTATGGATTATATGGATTATTTGAATATGCCTGCAACTGTGCAAACCTTCAAATTAAATTCCAAAACAGTACAGTTTACGTTCTCGGGGTACAATCTAAAAGACACGAACATTACAATCTAAATAACGAGTAGGTCAAAGGAAGCTAGGCACATTATAAATATCTCCACAATACTATTTTTTTACACTTTAAATCAAGCCACTACTATACCAAGGTTCTAAATGACTGAAAATTTTAACATTGACTCTTGGAGTACAATAATACAATATATTGTCTGTTTATTCATAGTTTTTTATCAGTTTTCAAGGTCAAAATTTGTTTCAACTTACTGACACCAATTTTACCATTGTGTATTTTTATCCGTCTATAATAATGCTTAATAGATTTGTTTTTCAATTTTTCAACTATTTGAATTAACCTTGTATACTGTATAAATATTCATGTAAATTTCCAGAAATAGGCTAGAAGAATGCATTTTAAGAAGAATGGAACGAAATTTCTCAAGATTTTACTTATGGCTTGATCAAGAGTATACCAAGAATACTGGAAGTAATTCGAAAAACTAGAGAAGGTAACACTAATTATAACATCATAAAAAAAAATTATAACATTTTCTAGGCACTTATAAAAATATAGTGTTAAGTACAAGAATATATTTTTCTAATAAGTTTTTTCTTTATTCTCAATTTAGCTAATTTTTGGTTCTAGATTTTATTTTCAATGTTTACAATTTTAACTACTGAATAATGAGCAACATCCATATTAATAAAATTAATTGCCGCAAACGTCCACGATATTTTATAGTTACATTATTTTGCGTTCTTCAAAACTTGTCTGAGTGTATTTTAAATGGTTTATAAAAACTAAACATTTGCTAACTGAATAAATATTAAATAATAAATGCTATTTAAATGGCGGAACATTGTGCTTATAATATAAATTTTTGTAATATGTTTCCAGACACCAAATAAATGATGAGATAATAAATAGCCCCATATTTATTTAAGTCTCAAACTGCAACTTGGTTCGAACATATAAATTACAGTAGAGAGGTCCAAGAGGGGATCATGGGACTTACTCGAGCGCATCAGATTAATCATTGGGGGGATACCTCGTGTACTGTTGAGGCTCCCCACCAAATACAATCCCTTTATGCCCAAATAAAGCACAAGGCCAAAGGCCCTTTTAAGCCCAAAGCCGGGCGTTGAGGGCAGTAAAAAAATCCAATAACTTCGGCTTATAGAAATTGTCAGATTATTTTTTTAAGTTATTTTTACATTACTTCTTGCAAATTAAAAAAAATTAGGTGCACCCGAATATGTCAAGACAACGTTTTCTTTGAAACTTTGTAACCTTCCCATCACCCTTTACGCTACACTCGAATCGTCAGATTTTCTAAATTTTAGCTTACAACTAAACCACCATATCTTAATCTGACATGCTTTAATGTTTCTATATCACTGTTTATTTCACGACTGTTGAAATAAAAAAAACATTATATTACATTTTATTTCCCTTATTATCTAATTTATAAAATCCAATGGGACCCTATGACGCTCGAGTAAATCTACATGTAGCATCTTGGGCTCCTCTGTTATTACTGACGTTTTTACGTCATTAAAAATAAGGACACGGTACTTTCTCGCGATAAAAAATTAAGCAGAATGCTATGTATCAGTGTACTTTGTAGTGTATTTTCACCGACTTCTCATATATATATATATATATATATATATATATATATATATATATATATATATATATATATATATATATATATATATAAATGTTTTGAAGAGAAGTTCGTTCACATATTTTTGTATATTAAATTAAAAGAAATTCACAGACGTACACACACCACTATATATATGACTTTCTCGAATCAATTTTCAGCTTCCCCTTTCAAGTAATCTGGCTTTATTTCTCGTATTCGTAATTTTAATTCCTATGTAAAAATTTTGAATTGTTACATAGGAGCGATTTAGGCGTCAGTCAGTACTTTCTTTTAAATACCGTTTGAAAATGCCAGCCACTTTGTATAAAATTTATTCTAATTGGGTATTTATCAAGTTGATGCTCTAGGGGTATAATTACAAAAGTTAAATAATATTTTTGACTTAAAATATAGCGTGTTTAAAATTGTTAAACTAACATATTATCTACATATATATCTATACATATATATATATATATATATATATATATATATATATATATATATATATATAAATCAATTGCTGTTCGTTAGTCTCACTAAAACTCAAGAACGGCTGAACCGATTTGGCTAATTTTGGTTTAAAATTAATTGTTGAAATCCAGGGAAGGTTTAAAAGGTTTAAAAGTTGAGAAAATATAGAAAAAAATAAAAGTAGTTAAAAAGGCAGAACAAGGATTGCCGGGTCAGCTATTTATGAATAGTAATAGTAATAATATAAACATTTGTAGAAAATTATATGTATATAATTTTCTACAAATGTTTATAGAATGCGCCGCTAATTAACTGTTCTATATATAGTCTGCCAAAAACTTATATACAGTCGTATTTATTAACATCACAGAGATTGTGACTAACATCGTATCTAGTAAATTATAATAAAACAGATATGATTTTATACACACATTTTAACTTGAAATAAAATAGGTGATTACAAAAGGCTAGCGTAATCGTAATAAAAGCGTCAATAAGATATTTTTTGATTTAATGAGACATTTTTTGTGATTATTTCAAAGTAGTGTTCCATGATAGGAGTACATGTAGTGGCAGTAAAATTATTTGAGTCGGGTTTGTGATGCACTCAAATGAATCGTTGAAAAGACTTTTAATTTACTTACTGATTGTGCTCAAAAAAAATAATCAAAAATGCTCAATTTCTTTCAAAAGCCTTTTACAATCATCCTATAACCCATATATTTGAGCTATCACATAAAATATCTAAAGTAAAGTCCCTATTTAAAGCTTCCAATCGTCGCCTGCCTTTTACAATGAGCGCTCTCGGAGTATAATCTAATGACACGGACGTTACAATCTAAACAAAGTATGCCCCATCATCCACTCATGTCCGCAAGCTAGCTTGGGTCAAGGGAAGCCACGCTCGCTATTATTATTTTATCTCCATTACTCGTTTTTTTTATTGGTCACATTTATCATCCGATGAAGGCTTTTTGTTCACTCCATTAATATCATAAACCTAATGTTTATTCTGGATTCTGGACTTTTCTATATTTTTTCTTTCCCTTTCTTATTTATGCCTTAGGTATTTATTTTCGTACCAACAACATGATTTTGGGAGCTGGTACTACAACAATACCTCGCTGTTGTAACTTCACCCTCTTCTAGATTAGTTCACGCTACGCCAGATAATTTCCGAAATTATAACTTTAATAACAAAAACTATATTTCATAACCCGTTTAAAATCAACACGTTAATTTACTACGTTTTAAAAGTATTTATACATTGTCGGATAATAAAGTTACCACCGGTTTAGAAGGCTGGTTCTACGAGGAAGATCCCGCAAGAAACCTCGTTGTTGCTTTTGTACATATTATCAGAAATTTGACAAAATATTTTATATATTTAGGACAATTACAGAGAATACATAACAATTACTCAATAAAATTAAAAAATAATCATACAAAACATTGTGTAATTATAATTAACAACATAATTCATTTTTCTATATCGCTGTTTGCCTACCATTCATAAAAAAGGTATCTTCTCATCCATATCCCCGAGGAGATAGGCAGAGGTACAACAAGTGCATCCACGATTAGGTAGTCGAAGATACTGGTCTCATAATGTGATAGGTGGCAAGCCTGTCGCCAACCGGGTATTTAGCCAATCCTAGGTAACGTTGTTTTTATCAGAAAACTAAAAAAACGCATTTTAAATCGCCCGACCCTGGAATTGAACCCGGGATCTCAAGCGGTCAACGCCGTCAAAGGACCACTAAATTACAGAGGCGACAACCACTTCTACTACAAGTAATAATGACTTAAATTGGGGAATATTAGTACAGGTTTCCAATAGAGGCAAGTTATTGCTACCTAACTTGCTCAATAAATATCAATCAGGTTACCTTTACGTCCTACTCCTTGAAAAAGGAGATTTTCGTCAACTAGAACCTATCTGACATAATGATGTTTGATGATAAATGGGCAGTTGATTTAGAACTAGAACCCTAGCCGACTTGTTTCTCAAATGTGCCTCTAGGTCCGACACTGAAAATTTAAATTACACTACAATAAATAATAAAAAAAAACAACTTAAAAAAGTCGTTGCTACATCGCTAACAATAATTTACATGAACAATAGACAGGATTACCTTAAGATTATAAATTTCCCACATATCACAAACAAAAATATCAAGGTTAAGTAAGCCAGTGTCTTGCTCTGACTACTAGAGACTTTAATCAACGGTGCAATGCTTCTAAACAACAATGTTTTTTTTTTATTTCACCAACAATATATTGCCCCAAGCAAGATTCCCTCGTAGGTCAAGCACCTTACCGTTTGCCGAAGCCCTTAAGCCACAGCCAGTCTTGAAATCCTTGGAGTTGCGTATCGAGCAACGTTCGATTCCGCGGTCACTTGTAAGGCAACTCAAAAAAGCTGGGAGTTCTCAGTAGGACTAGGCAATACTTTACACCGGCCCATCGCTTACAACTTTATAAGGCGCAAATCCGACCTCATACGGAGTAATGCTCTCACTTGTGGGCGGGGGCTCCTCAGTACCAGCTTCTTCCTTTTGATCGCATTCAACGTAGAGCGCTTGAATCGTTGACGACACGACTATTTCTGATCGGCTTAATTCAGAAGACATTACGTAGAGATGTGGTTTCGTTCTGCATTTTCTATCGGATCTATCACGGGGAGTGTTCCGAGGAACTGTTAAGATTCCTGCCGCAGAATTTCACCATAGGACGTCGCGACGAAATTTAAAATTTAATCGTCACCAGCTCGATGGCTGGAAATCCACAATTGTGCGATGCTCGAGGCACCTTTTTCGCCGCACTACATCTTTGTGGAATCAATTACCGGCAGGGATTTTTCGAACGCATACCACTTAGGGACCTTCAAGAAAAGAGCCTACTATTTCTTAAAAGGCCGGCAACGCAACTGCAAATCATTTATAGTGTATTTGTCCATGGGCGGCGATGATCACTTACCATCAGGTGAGCCTCCTGTCCGTTTACCCCCCTTTTCTATAAAAAAGCGTGTTAAAGACGAAATTAATTATGAGCATTGTTTAAGAACAAATACAAGTTGGGTGTTTTCTAGTGTTATCTAGAAGATAGTGTCTGCGAAAGTGTTGGTTCAGGATTTAAATGACCTGTATACGAAATCACATCCAATTTAGTTCAGGTGTTTTTGTTTGATTGAGTAACAAACATCTAAACATGCAAACTTTCGTATATATGTATACCTACCCGTTAGCGGGAAAAGTTTTTCATACTGCTCAGTACTCGATTTTGATACCGAGTATGAAAAAAATAGGTACTAAAATTTTGACCTAATTTTTCAATAAAAATATTTATTACGGGCTTGTTCATACAATACAGTGACCATAATTTTTGAATATGAAGACATTATTTTTTTATTTTCTTTGAGGTTTATCATATTTCTATGTGGTTTCTCTTCTTATTATAATGTTATTCTTTACTTATGACTATTAGCTATCGTGTCCTTCAATTATATATTGAATCTTTCACCAGTCAACCTGTATAGTAGGTTAAATATTTAGTTAAGTTGCTAAACATTCATAGTCAGTCAGTGCAAAAATTTTCGACCACTTTCGAAGAGAAATAAATTCTGACCTTATGCCATACGAATAGTCTTAAAATAAATGTTAGTAATAATACTACAACACTTGATATATATTCTAACTTGCCATCGTCGGAACTTGGTGAAATTCCATTATTGTTAGACAAAATTAACAATGCACTTGCGCTTAAAAAGTGAAACTGATTGAGTAATATATTATATATATATATATATATATATATACAGTGTGGCGGTGACGATACACCAATTAATTAAACTTAGTATATGTAATAATGTTCTCAGCCTGAATACAAAAAATCTGATAAATACATCCACTGGTTTAGCCACAGGACAATTTTTTAGTTTTCATTTCTAATTTTGCGAACATGATGTAGATTATCAGCTGTACGCATAGAAATATATAGAGGTCAATGGCTGTACGTGACCCGTTCACCCTATATGGTTTGAAAGAACTCTTATAAGTAAGTTGCCAACTCGCAATACTAGCAGAAAATCCTTGCATTCATTGGTTATTTTAATTTTTTATCCTTTACAACTGACCAATAACAACCCAATCTTGTCATTAGGAGAATTTGAAAAGAAAGCGAAAAGTCGCTTTATCTTGAGTGCATACACAGTGTGTACTGATACAAAAAAGCGCATTTTGCGCCTTCTTGATGAAAGCCGTTGATTACACGTGTCACGTACCTACGATACGTAGGTCACGGTCATTATTGTTTAATGTTATTGTTTAGTACGATCAAAGATTTTGCCGTGGTAATTGATATTACGTTATTACTTGTCATGTACTGAGTTTTTATTTTTTTCTTTTATTATTCTAGACTTATAAATTATGCGAAAGTAGACGCTTCATTTCAATTTTTATTGTGGTAAAATACGAGTTAAATTGTGCGAAAGTAGACGCTTAATTTTTATTGTGATGGCCGGCCATGGCCATGATGTTTGTGCTAATTAGTGCTATTTTGTGATAAGACACGTTAGGTAACTATTATTATTAGTGTGAAGTGAACAACATTTTTGTTTTTTCTTCTTTACTTTTAGCCAAAATGTGGCACGAATCCTAGATTGATACGGTCTTTATTCTTACAATATACGCAAAAATAATTCTATAGCTACGTAATTACTTATTGTACAAAATGATTGTGATTAATAATAATAATTTATCAAAATAATTATTGAGGATGAGTGTGGTTTAAAAAGGCGCCTAAATATTATGTCACACGTAAAAATAATAATAATAACATGAGGCGCCAGCCGCCAAGCCGCGCGTGCGGCGTTGCCGTCCTGGTGATAGGTAAGTCAAAGGATGTTTTATCTTTATTATATTTTCGTGTCGTTAATTTTGTTCGAAATTTTTGTTTTTTTAATTTCGATATCAGGACTGATTTGATAGACTAAAAATACTAGTACTAACTAGTACTACCTTAATTCTCACTTATTGTTATATGGTCACCGCCACACTGTATATATATATATATATATATATATATATATATATATATATATATATATATATATATATATATATATATATATATATATATATATATATATTTATTTATTGTGTCTAACAGTACAAAACTTAACACGTATTGACATAATCTCAAAGTAAGCAAATTATTTGCTTATGTTGAATCGCAACGACTCAACGGAGAAGTTTGATATTTCGCATGATTAAAGTTTACATTATGGAGAAATAAAGATCCTTAATATTTTAAAATAATAGGCATTAGATTAAGAAAAATAATTCACTACATTTATATGATGTACTTAATAAAATTCACACATGTATACTATTTTTTCAGTTAAAGTCTGTTGTCAAACTTAAGAGATTTTATTGTTTAGTCTGTGGTTGAACTTCGACCCAAGGAAGTTACATTCTACCCGGAATGTCCACACAGGCTTCAAAATCGTCCCGAAGAGTACCACGACATGGGTGGAGTGTGTCTCTTTCTACCAAGGAACTTATATACTATAACTGGAATTGTTACAAAGCAATATTTGAAAAATAAAAATGTACTTTATTTCGTTACTCATAAAGTTGACATTTGTTTCTTACGTAACAGAGGGGAAAAACGTTCTGAGCAAGACAACGACATGAGTGGATGTTGTCCCTTTCTTGCAATTGCCAGTATAAATAAAACTATCTAGATGGTAGATTTTTACATATTCAGTAATCATTAAATCCTTTTTATTCATACACGTTGATAAATAAATTAGCATAAAATGTATTGTAATTAATATAGTGAGTTCTTAAATGTGCTTATTTTAATTATTACGTAATTACTTATGCAATGCAAAAACTATTTCTCAAATTAGTAGAATTACTTAGTAGTAATTTGCAAACTACGCATGGCCGCACATGTATATGGCGATTGGCGCTTTATTTAGTAGAAAGAGACACACTCCACTCATGTCGTGGTACTCTTCGGAACGATTTTGAAGCGCCTGTAAGCATTCCGGGTAGAATATAACTTCCTTGCTTTCTACTAAATAAAGCGCCAGTCGCCATATATAAGTGCGGCCATATATAGTTTGCAAATTACTACTAAGTAATTCTACTAATTTGAAAAACAGCTTTGCATTGCATAAGTAATTACGTAATAATTAAAATAAGCACCTTTTAGAACTAACTATGTTAATTACAATACATTTTATGCTAATGTATTTATCGACGTGTATGAATAAAAGGGATTTAACGATTACCGAATATATAAAAATCTACCATCAGCAGTTTTATTTTAACACTGGCAATTGTAAGAAAGAGACAACATCCACTCATGTCGTTATCTTGCTCAGAACGTTTTTCCCCTCTGTTAAGTAAGAAACAAATGTCAACTTTATAAGTAACGAAATAAAGTACATTTTTATTTTTCAAATATTGCTTTGTAACAATTCCAGTTATAATATATAAGTTCCTTGCTTCGACCACAAGGCAATCGCAAGTCTATAATATATTAATAACGTATTGAAGCAAAACCTTCGCACATACTCCATTTTAAGACAATTATACGAATGGTGGAATATGAAATTTGCCACGGTTAAAGTTTAAATGATGAACAAATACAGATAGCTAATATTTTTATTTTTAATTCACAAGAAATACATTAAATTAATAAAAATACATATTACACACTTTATCATTCATTTAATACACATCATAATATGCAAACATATTTTCTATATTGTTAGTGGTTAAAGTTCGTTGCCAAAAGGAGATTGATGAGACCAGGCTAAAAGTAAAAACCTCAACAGAAATTATCAAATTAATATTTTAATGTACAATAAGCCCATACTAGAATCTAACGAATACTTTTTAATAGTAAGTAGTAAGTACATTTTAGAAAGGAACATACTTGGAACGTCATGAAATTAATCCAGCTTGTACCCTTCTCCTTATTTCTGAATCAAGCAAAGATTTTTCTTTTCTGCTATAAATTAACAATTTCTTTTATATATGACCAACCAAACAACTTAGAAAAAGTCGGATAAGTAAGATGCAAAATGCTAAATAAAGTATTGTATAAAGTGCAGCTAAAAAACAAGTATATATTACTATTGTCGAAACTCGAAGGCTGTATAAACAAGATAATCTTAGTTTCTTCCATTAAAATAAAAAACCCAGTGTCATCTTTTTAGTCTGTGATCGAGCGATAATAGATATTTTGCTTTGTTATTGAAAAAAAATGTGTGTTCATCTTTTAATTTTTACGTAGTTATTATCAAATAATTTTCTTGATGTGATGTATAAAAATGTATTATCTATACTGTTGATATATAGTGACGTGAAAAACTTAAAATAGTATGTTATATTTATTGCGAATTCAAGTGATCATATTTTTTACAGGTTTTTCGTGAATTGTAGCATTAAATAAAGTATCCGTAATACAATTTACATTGAAGTAAAAATAAGTAATGTGTTACAACACGATATTTTTTAGTTAGCGCCTATGTCTGGCATCCATATAGTAAACATAGCATAATGCACATTTCATATACTTTCTTTTTTCCTTTCATTGGCATTTCTTTATTCTTCATTACTGCTCTAAGAGACCAAAACCGTTTCTAAGTATTAGTTATTCTTCGTTCTATTTCTTTATTCATGCAATTATCTGTACATATAAGTTGGCCCAAATATATGTATTCCTTTATGTATTCTATTTGTACGTTATTTACTGTTATTTGTTCGTTGGTTACTGCTTCTTGCGAATTAGTCATAATTTCGGTTTTAGTTAGGTTTATTGTCAGACCGGCCTTAACGCTTTTATCTGATAGCTCCTGCAACATTAGTCCCAGAATTTCTGCGTCCTCTGAGAACAAAATCAAATCATTGGCGAAACGTAAATGGTTGAGCCCATTTTTGGTCCAGCTTAAATTCCTGAAGATCATCTCCAGTACTGCTGAAAATAATTTAGGTGATATAGGATCTCCTTGGCGTACACCTCTTTTAATAGGAAATTCGTTACTCGTAGATTCCAGTTTAATTTGTGCTGTGCTCGATTTGTATACATTTTAAGTTATTCGTATGTATTTTGCTAGGAACCCTTGTTTTTTTAGAACGTCCCATATATACGTCCAATGTATAAAACGCTTTGTTAAAGTCAAAGAACCCTATGTAATATGTTTTATTATATTCTTTATATTTCTGTATAATTTGTCTTAGAGCGTGTACATGGTCAATAGTTGAGAATTTGTTTCAGAAACCAACTTGTTCCTTAGATTGGTTTTCATCTAATGAGTTGGTAATATCTTTTGTCTATTATTTTCATTATATTTTTTTTAAACTTTGGTAGAGTTTACCAATTTTTTCTTCGTCTTTGTTTTCTTCTAAGATAGGCTTTAAATTTTCATCCATTTACTCCATGATTGAATTAGTTCCAGACTCATTCGATTCAACCGTCTGTTTCTGCATTTCGGTTTTCATTTTGTCAAACAGAATTTGAAATTGATTTGCCATGTTTTTCAAGTAAAACTTCTTTGCGTAAAATTGAACGTAATGATAAATGGTAATTTTTGTGTTGACAACACCGATGCAATGAATGCTACTGACACTATCATCTTGTCAGTGACTGGTAGTGACACGATGACGTTTCGAATAATGCTCTATTACAAATTTCTAACTTCAATCCGGTAGTTGCTAGTTGTTATTTATCTGTTTTATTTTCATGATTATTGCACAATAGTTGATAATTCCACAAATCTACAGCATTTATTGTTGTATTTTTTACTATTCACCGTGTCCAACAGCCCGTAAATGTTTTTAATTGCAATAAGTTTAAGGACTACACTACAACGATGTTCACACTTCGAGCACCGGAACCGGAAAAACCTTTAAATAAATAATTTTAAAAAATTTTTTTATTTATTTATATATTAATACGTGAAGGAAAAACTTTGTTCCCTCTTTAAAATAAAATTAGTAAGTAAAAATTAACCGAGGAGAAAATTGAATGCAGAAGATATAACTTATTACTGGGAAAGTTGAAACGATAATGATACTTATCTTGCATCTGCTACAAAAAAATCTGGTTAAAAAGGTGATATCACATCAGGTATGGTAGAATACAATGGCTGAGTGCTTCAAAGTTTTTTGGAAAATTGGCATATAATGAGAAATGGTCATTCTTCGTTGATTCGAAGATGTAGAAAGTATGGTAGATGAAAGGTTAAAGAAACAGATATATAATGCGAGTGAGGAAGGATGTAGGTAGCGAGGAAGACCAAGACTGATATACCATGATCAGATTGATCGACTACTGTCCGAAAGTGGTATCGAGAGCCAATGAAACAGGTGTGTTTGTATGAAGAGAGTAATGAATGTGGAGCAAGCAAGACAAATCTGCAAGGGTTGTGTCATACGGCACTCGATTCTCTCTACCCGTAAGGGATCTGGCGTGAAGATATGTTGTTGTTGTTGTTGGCATATAATGTCAGACAAATACTTAAATTATACCTATTTATTGAAATTGACAAATATATAGCAGTTGCATTATTATTAAATAATTTCATTGAAAGTTATTAACATAGTGCTGAAACAACAAGCCCCAGCTTCCTTTAAAAAACTAGAAAATATGACATTTCTTCTAGATATATCCCAGAAAACACCTTGTTGTATTGGCGAAGTAACTGAAGCATCGATAGAGTTTAAAACTCAGACGTCTAATCTTAAGAGCATCCATGTGGATTCCTTGTCGTCTATTTTATATAACAAAATGTCAATTGCTTACAGTTCACTAGTTTCTTAATCCCATCACAAGATCCTTATCTTGGTTTGATGATTGACGGTACATAGTCGTGGGCACCTCATGTAATTGAAGTTTGTCGTAAAGTAAATTAAACGTTACGAAGTCTTTACAGACATAAAGAAATTTTACTGACAAACACTAAAATCCTGTTGGTACAATCGTTGATTTGTAATGCTGATGTATGCTACGCTGACCTCTACCAATTACTTCTTAATAAATTGGATCATCTTCAAAATAATTGTATTCGTTTTATCTTTGGTTTATTATTATTATTTTATATTATATATTAGTATTTGTATATTTATATATTAGTATTTGGTATACTAACATTCTGGGGTGTATATAAAGTCTAATTTGTAATTATGTTTGTATGGATAAATATAAGTAGCAAGTATTACAGTAAAACTGCAATAACCGACTAAGAAACCCCCTACCAAGTCTATCAAGGCCTGAATTTGATCTTTATCAAATTTATATCCCATGATAATCCGGGCTCATTTGAAGAATAGACCAACTGCCGTTCTGCCAGGCAGGTCGTAAAAGGCAACCGATTGGCTACATGTGTGACTACCATCGTGATTGTTAGGTGGTAGAATTCCGCACCGACTCGCCCGGATATTTGGTACCACCTGTTTACCGGTTAGGAATCCGCGAGAGGGCGCACTCAGGCAAACATTGCATTTATCGTCGTCTAATAATTAAAAGATTAAAAATATAAAGTGAAAAGGACTTTTTAATATTTAAACAAAAAATGAAAACTAATTAAAAAATATTTAAAGTGAAATATAATTCGTGCATAAAACAATAAAAACACTAGTTTACAGTGCACAGTGTAAATAAGTACCTACAGTGTGAAAAGTGAATGAATATTGACTTACATGCACAATAAACTAACGTTCAGCTTTATCAGAAAAGGAATAAACTTCGCTAAGAAACACAACTAATCAACCCATGGATAAGTAAAATATTAAAATCGTTTTATTTAGAATAACATTGGTACGTTATCCGTTAAATATTTTTGAATACTTGAGATCATTAAATTAAGTACATAGTATTATAATCTATCTTTACCGACCGGTACAAACTACTTCAATTGGAAACAAACCACTAAGTACTTGCTATAGCAATTTGTAGAAGGATATTGAAAAAGCTTTCTTAATTCACTCAAGTGTCAGTAGATGTCGCTTGTAGTATATATTTTTGAGAGCCCTTTGTAAGGAATCTTTAAATATGAGTTTTAACGAGTTTGTCACTATTAGACCCACGCAATCACGCACAAAAAAGCAGAACAACTCTGATATTTGCTTAGATCAAGTAAACGATACAACTAGCGATGAATTCCTCAGCAATACCAGTCTGCCAAACTTATCAACTTTTGAAAATACCTTGATATTAGAAATGAAAAATGACATACAAAACTTGAAGTTGCAGTTGGAAGTTGCTCATAACGAAGTAGATAAACTGAACGAAGAAAATTATAATCTAAAAAAGCAGTTGGATTCAAAAGATAAGCAAATAAAAATCTTAAAATCGGCAGGACTTTCAGAACCCATTCATTGCAACACCTCAACGCCTTTGTTATCCAAAAAGAAAAAAATTGATAATCAAAACCGTAAAATCTGTATAACTCCTATCAAAAGTGTGCTTCCTAGTCCAAAAATGGTTTTAAAATCAAATAAAAAAGACTTCACTATACGCCATAATATAAAATTCAGCACCGAGCCGTTGAGTCAGTTTCAAATATCGCAACTAGATGGCGCTTGTACTAAGCCTAATACAAACGATGATCTCATAGACCTCAGTATAGGTAAAGGAACTCAAAATCAAAAAATAGATGGCGTGGAAACAAAATACGGGGGAAATGTACATATTATAGGGAATGAAAATGTTTCTGGACTATCTACGTATCTATTAAATAGTAGAAGAAATCAATGGAACAACTTTTACAAAATATCTGCCATGGTGAAGCCAAACGCCACATCTAAAGAAATATTTTCTCATTTGGAATCGATTCTGAAAAATGTGTCGCAAAAGGACCGTGTTATCTTATCTTTCGGAACTGTTGAAGAAAACCCGTTTGAAGTACTGAAAGAACTTAGTATAGCTCTCTATAAATTAAGAAAGTCAAAAGTTTTTATTTTACCTGTTTGTTACAATCCTCATATCAACACAGACTTGTTAAACAACTTTATTTACTCTATATCCAGAACGTATGAAAATTGCTTTTTCATGTCACCACATGCCCAAAACTACTTTTCGATGTTTCGTAAATATTCATTTTTACATAAAATAGCACATGCAATAAACCAATGGATTGACTTGGAGGATTATAAAAATATATATCTTGATAATATCCTAAACACTAGAAAGAAATACTTTAACATTACAAATAAAGAAAATAAGGTTTCTTCTACAAAAGATAACATTATAAAAAGGGAAAGTAATAAGGGCACAATACCATTTTATTTCAAAAAACAAAAAAAAACTTCTCAGGTGGAAATTATCTCATCACCACACATTATACCACCAAGTATACAAAATTCTTACCCACCACCGAAAAAAGGCACAATACCATTTTACTTTCGAAATGTGACAAAAAATAAAACTACTTTTTTTCGTTCACAACAATAAAAACACTTTAAGCTTATTGCACCAAAACATAGCAGGCTTATTAAATAAAATAGACCAAATATACATCGCCTTAGAGCAGTTAAAGCGCGAACAAACTGAAATAGACATACTTTGTTTTACAGAGACTTTTGTAAAAAATGGTTCAGAATTAAATATCATCATTAATAACTATAAATTAGCTTCATGTTTTTGCCGAAAAAATCAAAAAAGAGGTGGAACCTGTATATTAGTAAAAAAACATCTACAATTTAAGGTTGTATGCACACGAACTTTCGAACAATCTAAAGCGTTTGAAGTGTGTGGTATTGAATTGATAAACTATAATATATATATATTGTGTATTTATAGGACACCTACTAGTGAACCTTCAATTTTTCTAAGCAAACTTTTTAAACTGCTTAGCTTACTAGAAAAAAATAATAAAAAAATAATTTTAACTGGGGATTGGAACATAGACATATTACAAAAAAATAAGTTTTCCTTAGAGCTGCAAAGTATTCTAAAAAATTTCAATTTGAGCATCCACATTAAAACACCTACGAGGAACAGAGCCTGTATTGATTTGATAGCAAGTAACCTACACAACCCAAAGTCAAATATACATACACATACAGAATACTTTTACGAGTATAGGAGGGACTACAACAAAAATAATGTCAAAAAATTTCTGGAGTGTATATCGGCACTTACGTTTAGTGATGTTTATGTAACAAATAATACAGAGGATTCGTTTAATGTTTTTTATGATAGTTTGATACTGTTTTACAACTTAAGCTTCCCTCTTTTAAAAATCAAAGTATCCCAGAAAAAAAAGAGCTCTAATTGGTTAACTAAGGGAATTAGATTATCGTGTGTGAATAAAAGACGCTTATATTTAACATATAAACATGCTGCATATAATAAAAATTATAATAAATATAAGTATAAAAATTATAACAAAATATTAAAATCATGTATCATGCTTTCTCATAAATTACAAAATCAAAAGTATATCAAAAAAAGTAAAAATAAAGGTAAAGCTTCGTGGGAAGTTATAAAAAATTTCACGAACTCTACATCGACAAAGGAATATATTGAAAAAATAATAGTAAATAATAAAAATTATACAAACCCTGAACAGATAGCAAATCTATTTAATGACTATTACATCGATTTAACAAATAAGTCCTATCCCAACAGAAAATACAACATAACTCAAAGTAACCCCAATACTATTTTCTTGTCTCCTACAGACGCAGCAGAAATCTACAAAATAATTTTATCTTTGAACAATACCAAATCAGTAGGATATGATGGCATCAGCACACATATTTTGAAATTATGTGCCTCTAAACTTTGTATACCATTAAGTCATATAATAAATTTATCATTTCAAGAAGGCCACTTTCCACATAAATTAAAACAATCAATAATTAAACCTCTGTTTAAGAACGGTGACCGATGTGTCATGAGTAATTACCGACCAATAACAATTATTCCCATATTATCAAAAATATTTGAAAAGGCCATGTATTCTAGAGTATACGCATTCTTAAGTGATCAAAAGATCTTGTCACCGAATCAATTTGGATTCCGAAAAAACAGCTCAACTACCTTGGCATGTTTCAATTTAGTAAAAGATGTTACTGAGAGCTTAAACAAACGACACAATGTCTGTGCCATTTTCTTAGATATGAGCAAGGCGTTCGACTATCTTAGTCAAGACCAACTCTCATGTAAACTCGAAAAGTATGGCATAAGGGGTGTAGCTGGTTTGTGGCTGAAAAGTTATTTAGAGAATCGACAGCAAATGGTTCATATTGATAGAGTAAATAAAGTAAACAAAATAAAAGTTACATTTAAATCTAAGCTTCGAACAAATTGTTGTGGCGTCCCGCAAGGAAGCATACTTGCGCCATTATTATTTATTACTGGTATTAACGACCTACAACAAAATATTAACGAACAATGTTACTTATTTGCTGATGACATAACTTTATTAATAAATGATGAAAATCTTTGTAATATAGCATATGAAAGGAAAATTAATGAAACTGTAAATCAAGTAATTAATTGGATGGAAAATAATAATTTACATATAAATATAAAAAAGACAAAATTTTTACAATTTATGACATATAATAAAAAATCTTTGAATCTTAATATAAAATATGATAATAATGCTATAGAAGAAGTAGAATATATAAAATATTTAGGTATAGTTATTGACAAAAACCTTAACTGGAAGGAACATATCATCAATATTTGTAATACTCTTGATAGATTTGTATTTGCTCTACGTAAAATTAGATTACATATATCAAAGGAAACAGCATTAACAGCGTATTTTGGATATGTTTCATCAGTACTTTCCTATGGGCTGCTTATGTGGGGTAACTCTGTGGATATGATACGTGCTTTTAGAACACAAAAAAAATGCATTAGGGCCATATGTAACATCACACAAATGCAAAGTTGTAAACCTTTTTTTAAAAACCTGAAAATACTAACACTTCCTTGCATGTACATTATGGCAGCTTGTTTATTTGTTAGAAAACACCCCAAATATTTTAAAACAAATGCAGAACAACTTGGCACAAATAACAGACATGCAAGCAAACTTTATGTGCCACAGTGTAGACTAGCAATGGTAAAAAAAAATTCTTTCCAAATGTGTATTACTGTGTTCAATAAATTACCAAACATAATAAAATCGCTGCCGATAAACAGGTATAAAATACAACTGCATAAATGGCTAATTACAAAATGCTTCTACTCTGTGGAAGAATATTTAAATTGTAAAGATAATGCAATTAATATCTAGTCAGATCCTAAAATAGTTAATGAGAATGTTAATGTATACAGATTTAGTGTTTGTTAGTTATTATGCGTGATATGATTATCTCTAATGATATAATATAATGATATAATATAAATGGAATGTATAATAGATTAGATTAATAAATATTTAGATGAAGACATATTTGTATGATGATGAAATTAATAATTAAATTGTTAGTTAAATTGAATAATATATTAATAATTAAAATCAAATAAGCAAAATCAACAAAATCAAATGACATATTATTAATTTAAAAATAAATAATGAAATATAAATTAAAATTAAACTAATAATTAATAGCAATGTTATGTAGTATTTTAGTGATAAGAAATTAAGATTTGCACACCTTTAAATGGTAGAATAAGTAGAACTATATTGAAATGTACCTATCTGACAACCTTGTATACCTTATTCTGGCAAATAAAAAATATTATTATTATTATTATTACCTATTCTTGGCGCAATAGCGTCAATGTTAATCGTTGTCGTGTTCCGGTTTGAAGGGTAAAGTAGCCGGTAGACTTATGCATGTGGTATTGTCATTCCGCCACACAGGTACCCCAACGCACCATTGACATCTTTGCTGTCTACAGGCGATGGTTTCACTTTCCATCAGGAGTTGTTTGCTATCTTACGATAAAAAAAAACAAAAAAAAAAGACTAAAAAATAAGAAGGTTGACCTCCCAAAACAAAAAAAAACTGTAAACCGGTAAACTCTGCTGGTCATCTCTGAAACTTCTCGTTAAATTAAAGTATTCTAAGTTGAAATTAGTAAAAACAATATCTAATCATAGATTTTTGAGCGCAAAGAATTAAAAAATCTAAAGTTTGTTAAAAATGTCAGTAGGTATATTAAATTCTTGAAAACTTTATATTTGCGAAATAATGATCAATTTTGTACCTTTGAATGACATTCGTGGCACCACAGACCATACAAATGCTAATAGACACGGTGTTGAGCGCAAAATGCGTAGCCGCTCATATGAACAAATATAAATAAATGTCCAAGGCTTTTAGATATATTATATTGTAAAAAAATAGAAATATGCCATATTGTGCTATTTGCACATTTATCTTGTAGAATAAAAAGCTAAGGCTTAAGGCATACTCTAGATGGTATATTATTTTATCGGTAAGTATTATATTATACTCTGTATTTTTGTGTGTAAATGTAAGCGACACTGACAACCAAAGAAATTGCCTTGAGTGCCAAGTTTAATCCGTGCATGGCAACATAGATGTCAGTAAGGATCTGGTATACTGATCTTATAGCAAACAAGCAGATGGGTCTTCTGATGGAAAGAGTCAACCATCGCCTATAGACACCAAAGATGTTAATGGTGCGTTGCTATCTTGTGGCGAGGTCTAATGCCATATGCATAAGTTTACCGGCTACCTTACCCTCCAAACCGGAACACGACAGCGACAAGCACTGACGCTATTGCGGCAGGAATAGGTAAGGCGGTGGTACCAGACCCGGGCGAGACAATGCAGAACTCTACCACCTAGTAGCCACGATGGTAGTGACTCGATAGCCTATCTATTCGATCTATTGGAAAAATAGAGAAGGTAAATGAAGACATATACATGTACAGCAACAATAACGATATAAATATGGTTCATAGATATATTTATATTCAAAGATATGGTTATTATTAAATTTAATCATAATTTAATTTATGAACTTTAAATACGTCTTAACCGAGTTTTAGATAACAAAAACTATCTAAATAATAATTCCCCATAATATGGTGCCATGAATGTCATTCAAAGGTACAAAATTGATCATCATTTCGCAAATATACAGTTTTCAAGAATGTAATAAACCTACTGACATCTTTAACAAACTTTAAATTTTTTAATTCTTTGCGCTCAAAAATCTATGATTAGATATTGTTTTTACTAATTTTAACTTAGAATACTTTAATTTAACGAGAAGTTTCAGAGATGACCAGCAGAGTTTACTGGTTTACAGATTTTTTTTTTGTTTTGGGAGGTCAACCTTCTCATTTTTTAGTCTTTTTGTTTTTTTTTTATATCGTAAGATAGCAAACAACTCCTGATGCAAAGTGAAACCATCGCCTGTAGACAGCAAAGATGTCAATGGTGCATTGAGGTACCTGTGTGACGGAATGACAATACCACATGCATAAGTCTACCGGCTACTTTACCCTACAAACCCACGACAACGATTAACATTGACGCTATTGCGCCAAGAATAGGTAAACAGGTGGTACCAAATATCCGGGCGAGTCGGTGCGGAACTTTACCACCTAGCAATCACGATGGTAGTCACACATGTAGCCAATCGGTTGCCTTTTACGACCTGCCTGGCAGAACGGCAGTTGGTCTATTCTTCAAATAAGCCCGGATTATCATGGGATATAAATTTGATAAAGATCAAATTCAGGCCTTGATAGACTTGGTATGATATTCCTAAGTCGGTTATTGCAGTTTTACTGTAATACTTGCTACTTATATTTATCCATACAAACATAATTATAAATTATACTTTATATACATCCCAGAATGTTAGTATACAACGTCTCTGTTATCTCATAGTTATGACGATAAAATATAAGATAACAGTGATATTTTTGATGATGCTGAATCATTTGAGAACGAGGTTGTTTTCACATTATTAAACAATCCACTTAATTGCTAACAACTCTGAAAGCAGCATTTAATATTACGTACATTATAAATAATAATAATAACGATATCGCTGGACAATTACGTAAATTGATCTAACTCCAAAGTAAGCAAATTATTTGCTTATGGGTTAGCAAACTATATTAATACATAGAAATACATATATTAATACTGTTACATACATAATAAACACCCAGACCCAGTAATACAAACATCTTTGTTCATCACACAAATATTTGTCCCTGTCAAGAATCGAACCCAAGCCCCATCGATTCTTAGTTAGGTTTGCTAACCATTCGCAATCGGGGCGATTAAATGGGATATTATAATTATAATACTGTATGCAGGCTAATGTAAGATCTGTCACCATGACAGTGACATTGATGAAAAAACCTGGACTGACAAGGCGTCAAACACATGTTCATGGCCAAGCTCTTGTCAACCTAGACATAAAAGCACATTATTATGAATTAGAATACTAATAACAAAATTACAATAATTTATCATTTTTATTATAATTCATGCGAAAATGGCTGCTGTTTCTCAAACCAATTACTCTTTTGCTATAAATATTTATTAAACCTCTTTTTAGATTGTTTCTTATTGGTCCCTAATCATGAGGGCCCGCGATCGATCCAACAAAAGTATTAATAAGATTTTCTCAAGAGTTTTTTTAAAAATCCAATATCTCAGTAGCAGCTCGGAGTCTAGCGGGTGGTGTATTGCAACTCCTGTGCTTCGGATTAGCACGTAAGCCTGTCGGTCCCGGTTGTCGTAAGAAATATTCAGGTCGATAAAATGCGACACTGGGTGTGGTGTGATGAATGAGTTTGTATTACTTGTCACGCCAACCGAAAAACCGGTAAATCGTGATGAACCGAAAACTCTATAAATCGGTTTACTCTGCCTAACCCACAAGCGAAACGGGTGTAATGATACTTTTGATTTAATTATTTTCAATTTATATTATCTTAGTTGTATTTTAAATTTGATATATTTCATCATTTAAGGAACAATGGCGGGTTGTCATATAAGCAAATACCTCAGAGGTAATATTGTCTTCTACAACTTGAAGGTTGTTGAAATTGATGCTAGAATATTCACAATAAATCGTTATATCAAACAAAGAGGATTCGATTTAAATAATGGTTTAAAAATAGTTTATGACGGATTGAAAACAAAAGTAAAAAAAAAATATCTTCACGCCCATATCCCCGAAGGAGTAGGCAGAGGTACAACAAGTGCACTCACGATTAGCCGAAGATACTTGGTCCCACAAATGTGATAGGTGGCAAGACTATCGCCAACCGGGCACTTTTAATCGATGGATTGAATTTAAAAAAAAACAATATTATAGATTAGAGACAAATTAAGCACAGCTAATAATTTCTCGAAATATTAACAAAGATCAGTGATCAGGTCTGATACAAATAATTGTGTTTAGCAAAACTCTAACTCTAGTTAGAGAAAACAAGATTTTATTCTGAGCGTTTGAGTGCAGTCGGTTTCAGCCAAGACACACTTTTTAGTGTTAAAAACTAAAGAAGAAGTGTCAAAATAAAACAATACCACCATGGCATACTAAGAAAAATATCGGCATCAAAGAGTTCCTAAGTTTTTTTTTATATCATAAGATAGCAAACAAGCACATTCTCCTCCTGGAAACAGACAACCATCTCCTTTAAACACTAAATACGTTAACGGTGCATTGTTGTCCGCGTTCTGGAATGGTAATGCCACACAAATTTAACAGCTACCTTACCTTTTAAAAATAGCCCAGTCGAATATCAAATGAAAGAGCTTAATGAGTTGTTTAATATTTTGAGAGCGTAATTTTAATATACTTAGACGCGTTTTAGGGTTCCGAAGTAAAGGAACCTTTACCATGTCCGTCCACAGTCTAGCTCAGATATTCTAGTTAGTACTAGAATTTTGTAATGTGGTAAAATATAAACATTAATAACGGCAACAAAGTGGTAATATAATCTTGAATGAAGGTCAAAGGAAAACTATCACAGCTTACGTTGTACAAGTTTTTGAGCAACAGTCGACCAACTTCTAAAATGGAGAAGTTTTATAGGCGATGAACCTGAGCGGATATATCCGTCATTGGCGTCAAATAGAGAAAATGTTTATAGTTTGGAATAACTATTGCCATCTTTTTAGCCCGCATTATTGTAATGGGCAACTTCGGAATCGCGCATCACGCGTGATCTATCACGCACTTTATCAATTTTTATTCTGAAATTTATTGTTCTTGTTTATATGAATTATAAATTAAAACTCAATTTCTTGTAAGTAATGATTACTAGGTCGGCCTTGTACTGTAAACTTGAATTTATGTAAAATTTCTAAACCGGACAGACGGACATATCTTTTCCGCATTAATAACAAATTGATTATTATAATGATTGATATCGTTTCTTATCATTTACACGATTAACCAATCATGATATGCATATAACATGAGCTCCTATTTGTGAATTATACTTAAGTATATATAAGGGCTTTAACACACCGAATCCCGGAAGCGGATACTAAAACCGATTTGTCATAAGAGTGATAAGTTAGCATCATAGATTACTAAACAATTGCTCGAATCCGTTTTATTCCACCTTAAGGACTTATTGTCACGTATGCTACGCGAAAACAATGACACAGAAATACATTATTAAATATTGAAATACATTGAATACACACCAAAACCCAGAAGTACAAACATCTATTCTCATCATTTAAATGTTTGACGCTTTTAAAAATCGCGCCCAAGCTCTCTGGATTTCTCAGGATTACTGACCACCAAGGAGGAATAAGTTTATATTTTATTTATCTTTAACTTTTGCATTAAGTCCACCTTAAATATATGAAAGCTGGTGTATTTTGTCTACCTTACACTTTAAGAAGGCTAGAGATATTATGATGAAATTTTCAGATTAGCAAGACTAGTGTTTTTGTGGAGTTGTTTAGTAATGATTAACAATTTTTTTGGATTTTTGAAAGTTTTGTAAAATACGCCTATACTAGTAGATCTCTTAAGGTTGGCAGTGATTAGATCTTTTTTTTTTTTGAATTTATGGCAATTATTGGGATACTGCTATAGATAAAATTACCCTTGCGAAGCCAAGTCGCACCGCTAATAAAATCTTAAAAATATTATCTCATATAAATAATTCGACATTCCTACTTCTTAAAAATTCATTTAAAACAAAAATTTTACCGTCAGAAACATCAGTTAGCTTCACAGTCTGTCGTTAGTATAAAGTCTAATAATAAGGTCTAATATTTTTTGTGCCTAATATATTATATAACAGTTATATTAAACATTTAATCTGACTTCAAACATTGATTTCATTTATCAAAGCTACTGAACCAATTTTGATTAAACTTAGACTGTTCCCTTAATTGGAATAAAATTTGAATTAAAAAGAATTATCTTCACAGAGATCACAACGTGAATCTCACGTGTAAATTTTATTAATAGCACCATAAATATTAAAAAGAATTAAGTAGTGCCCTCAGACCGCAAGGATTTCTTTTCGCTTATGTTTCGCATTCACAATGTGTCACAGGCATATATAATGATCTAAGAATATTCAATCCAATAATATTATTTACTGATTGAATATGTAATCAATGCTTTAATGATAAATTATTTATATAAAACTGTAATTCTCGTGCATTATCAACTTTAGCCATCAAATGTAATTAAAATGCTTTATTGTAATACATTATGTTACAAGGGAATTGCATAATTATATAGCTATTTATAGCAGACGTATCCTTCCGTGGTTATTATTTATTTATTTGTGACAAACAATAGTACTAATAGTACTATGATTTTATATACTGTGTATGACTAGGGGTCTAGGCCTTAGCTAATTCAGATCATATCATGAGGTCCTTGATTCGATACACAAAGTATGTACAAACAGACGCTACAGATTTATTTAGTAGTTGTATTTTGGTGCAGCTACACATGTCGGGTTACAGCGAAGGTTCGCGCTAGCCCGAACTACATCGCGACCTCTGTTTACATCATAATGACATCGTATTATCACTGGTCATCAAACGGCGGCCCGCAGGTTATATTTGTGCGCCTTGCGACAAAACAAAAAAAAAACTAGTAGTTAATTTGTTTGTTTTGTAACTTCTAGTTGACCAGCGCAGCTTCGCCCGCGAGTAGATAAATATGTCATCGAAATAGCTTTTAATACAAATGTCATCCCCATTTCATCCGTTCAGGGGTTGAGTTTTGGAAAAAATTAGCTTATTTCGACCACGGATCTTCAACTATTTGCATGAACGGCTGGGCCAATTTTGACGGGACTTTCACTGGCAGATAGCTGATGTAATAGGGAGTAGCTTAGGCTACTTTTTTAGAAATTTTTCCACGCGGACGAAGTCGCGGGCTCAGCTAACATATAATAAATACCTGGCAAAATGACAGGCAAACACGAGGAAATTTATATAGGTATATCTAAGTATTTATTTTTAGATAACTTCATGTGCAAATTACAGAGTGCTATTATTATTGTTTATCATAATTATATTTTCTATTGTGTTTGCCGCGCTAAGTATATCATCCGCGGACCGCCGTTTGACGTCTACTGCAGTGACGCGTCAAGGCCCTTCGCGAAGCAGTTCGGGATATCGTGATAGCACGAACCATCGATGTAGCCCGATATATGGTACAGTATGCAACAGACCAGGATTACGATTGGAATATGCATCAGAATTATATACATTTATTGGGCGGTGATGATCTACGAAGGTCTAGAACTCGGAATATCTGCGGTAGCACTTCTACCGGATAATTTCGCCTATTTCTCAATCGCTAATTATGACTGCTTTATCTGCTAGCAACGTACGTGCCCGATAGCTTTATTTGCTGTTAAAGGCACAGAAATATGTTACACCATCAACAGACTACTTCTGAGTTGTTTTGATTGATCTCTAGATTCATTGTCGAACAGATTATGCATTACAAAATATAAGCAATGAATAACATAAAATATACGTAGGCACACAATAAGTTTTGCGTAACTTAAAAAAACAACATGTTATAACCAAAATATTATGTTTATTGCTTTTCAAAATAATCTCCTTTACATTTTAAACATTTTTTCATGCGATCGAACCATTTTTTAAAACAGGAGAACCACAGATCTGAAGGCATATTTTCTACACGCTGATTGAACGCTATCACTGCCTCTTCGGAGCTGGTAAAAGTAAAACCTCTCATCAAATCTTTGATTTTGGGGAAAATACAGAATTCACAGGGGGCTAGGTCGGGGCTACGCGCAGGATGAGTGACGAGATGTACTTTTTCGAAAGCTAAAAATGACTTTCTTGGCCGTGTGTGAAAAAGCGTTATCATGGTGTAGGAGAATGTGGCTTTTGGGACATCTTTCGCGAACTTTTTGTAATACTCTGGGTAAAAAGATGGTAGAATACCACTCGGCATTAATACTCTTGATCTTCAAGTGGAATTATACAGATGGGACCCGTAGCTGAGAAAAAAAAAACGCGACCATTTTTTTACCAATGTTTCTCGCCTGTCTCACTTTTGTAGGCCTGTTCTCATTTTCAAACACCCGTTCACAAGATTGCTTTTTTTTCGGGTTCAAAACAATAAATCCACGTTTCATCTCCTGTGACAATGTCATAAACAGTATTAGAATGTCCGTGGTCGTACTTCAGTAGCATCTGTGAGCTGTGATTCCACGCAAGCCCGCTTCTGTTCCGCTGTCAGTTCTCATTGGCTCATACCAATCTCCAATAGTCCTTGAATGTCTCATAGGTAATCCGGGGGTTTTCTTCAATTAACCGCTTAACAGTAGCCACATTATTTTCGTTAACGGCAGTTGAAGGCCGCCCTTCACGAAATTCGTCATGTAAAGAAACTCGACCTCTCTCAAATTTAGCAAACCATCGCCTCACGGTGCTCAAACAAGGTGCTTTTCTCCCAAAAGCATTTTGAAGACGAGTGGCACAGCCTTGCGGAGAAAGAGAACTTTTAAAGTCATAAAAAACATCGCTCTGAAATCTTTTCGACTTAATTCCATTTTCGTTGCGTACATAGAACTTTGGTGTGAAAACAATTGAGAAATCATTTCCCGATAATTGTTTTTTTTTATTACTAAGAAGATTGCAACGTTTTAAAAATTCAAATAGTTCCAATTACCTAGAAGTGCAAAACTTTTAGTGTGCCCCATGTATTATTTAAAATATAGGATATGAAACAAGTAGATGGTGATCTTGTAGTATACGCAACTCATTGTTAAGTAGAGAAAGCACATAAGGGAGAGGCATCCGTTTTCGAATCCAAACTTTCAGTTTGATCATCTAAATGTCTAGAAATCGACACCAACCCAAGTTGGGAGCATTTTTCTTTTAAATTATTCTTCCATGGATCCAATCGTCACTTCATAAGCGAGTTTTGGAACAGACAGACCCTAAAGATTTTCAAAAAAATGTTTAATGATTCTTAAAATATTAATCAAATCAAATTAATTACATGTTATTTTACTCAAATTAACCGATACAGGTCTTTTTACAGAGTTAACAATTTATAATGAGTTCCGGATCGACAAAAGAGCCACAAAGTTTTAATTGAACACAATATTTTTAATTTGGATTGGAACGTGTGGCCACGTTACGTACAGAGAAGATTTGGCAGAAGAAACTTGGCTGACATGTCCTTATTTTACTATATTTACAATTGATCTATAATCATACTACAACAAAATGTGATATTGGTTATGATTTTTTGTCTTCTACGCTTCAATTTTTTTAAATAAATAATCAAAATTCTACATAATCAGAATAATCAGAAATTTGGTCTTAACAGATTTTCAATTTTTTACTGACTAATCTTTTATACATTATGATTGCCCCTTAAAAGAGTTACTTATTCTGTGAAGACAAGATGCATAACAATATAGTATTTTTTCATAATTAAAAGTAAATATTTTTACATGCATGATATATCATTATATTCATTTCTTTGGATTTTGCTCTTAGAGAAACTTTTGAACTAAGATTATAAATTGCTCTTACAGCTCATGTTTATTCGGATGAATTTCTTCACTTTTTTGTTTTTATTTGTTTTATATCATCAGATAGCAAACAAGCAGATATGTCTCCTGATGGAAAGAGTCAATCATCGCCTATAGACACCAAGGATGTTAATAGTGCGTTGCTATCTTTGGCAAGGTCTAATGCCACGTGCATAAGTTTACCGGCTACCTTACCCTCCAAATTGACACAAGACAGTGACAAGCACTGGACGCTATGGCAGCAGGAATAGGTAAGGCGGTGGTATCAGATCCAGGCGAGACAATGCAGAACTTCACCACCTAGTAGCCACAATGGTGATTACTCGCATAGCCAATCGGTCGCCTTTTACGACCTGCCTGGCAGAACAGCTTGTTAGCTTGTAGTTGGCTTGTTCTAAAAAAAGCCCGGGACCAACACGGGGAAAATTCTCCATAGCAGAATAAGACATAATCCATAATCCTTTTAGTAACCAAAATATATATTTAGAAGTATTAATATCAGTTAGCTCTCTTATTTTTAAACTACATAGTTGCTGAAGTAAGCTATACTAAATAATACTTGCTAACTTCCTGATTATATCTGTTATTAAGTGGTGTTCCCAAAAACACCATGAAGTCCATTAGATCCAATTTGCTTCCACTATAATGCCCATTGGTATCTTAATGCCCTACATTAAATGTTGAAAATTTAACCCGTTTAGTTTTGTTTCCACTTAAAAGCGGATTACTTGTATTAAACCAATGTAAAACTTTTGAAATCGCAATATTCACTTTATCATACTTACTCTTACGACTTTTCATTTCACTTTCAATAAAAGTAAAGCGTCATTTGCAAATAGTATAATAACATGCATATTCACTACATAATAAGACAAGTCATTAATGAGTATGAGAAACAAAATTGAACCAAGAATAGAGCCCTGTGAAATGCCAAACGTTACCGCAGTATTGAAGATCTTTTTTCTTTAATATCAAAATTGTAGACACCTCCATATAAATGAAAAATCAGAAGATCGAGAACCCTGACAAAAAGCATAGGTACATCTACAAATCTTCTGTACAGCTCCAGGGGCTTTGGCATGTCTTCCTCTTCTATAGAAAAAGATAACATTCGCTTACTAATACCAAAGATGTTAAAGGTTCCTTACTAGTTAAGTTGTATGACAGGTATGTTATGTCACATGAATAAGTTTACCGACAACCTTACCCTTCAACCTAGAACATGACCTAACTAGATGGAGGTTATTTTATAAGTATCGTAATAAACTGCATAACGATTTATTTACATATCTTAAATAGCAAACTATTTGTTTCTACAGACTATAAGGCTCCAAAATCCTGAATTATTTATGCAATGAGTTACAAGCTTCCGTATTTGACGAAGTATTGCGCAAAAATAACAAGAATAACTAGCATATTTTATTTATGTCCCTATTATTTAACAGTGTATAATCTGTAATGTGCAGGATTATGTACTAATAATATCACGGGATAGTCAGCGTGAATTGATATTTGAAATCTTTTTATCAATCGAATTAACAAAATGGCGATTTCTTAATTGGGATGTTCATTCATAGATGGCGGAATATATGGCGGGATTTGCAAAATTACGTTTTAATTTAAGAGTGTATAATATTATTTTTTACTAGATGACTCGGAAAACGTTCTGCCTTATTAACTACTCTTATTTTTTTTTTCTATATATTCTCACATTTTAAACCTTCCCTCCCAACAATTAATTTAAAACCAAAATTAGCCAAATCGATTTAGCCGTTCTCGAGTTTTAGCGAGACTAACGAACAGCAATTGATTTATATATATATATATATATATATATATATATATATATATATATATATATATATATATATATATATATATATATATATATATATATACATTAGGTACCATATACATTTTGCAAGGATTTGATTCAGAATTCTAAAGATATAGAAGGTTGTAAATCAATTTTTGCAGCTTTACTTGCGTTATATTTATCGTTTACGTCATGTGACATAATGGTCATTTATTATTTAACGGTATAATAACATATTATTTAACAGTTCTTAATCAATACTAATATCTAATATCACACTGGCTGTCTTGCGGGGTCAGCAACGTGAAATGAATGTCATTAGACATTTTTCGTCCAATACGGCATGATATGGTATATGACATAACGGTAAGGAAATGTTTTATCTTTTGACATATGACGAAATAGTATTTTACATCATAGGTAACAATCAAGCTCATGACTCTCCAGGTAGAAAGGAATAACCCTTGCATATAGTTACTGAAGATGTTAATGGTGTGTTACTTTCGGTGTGGCGGAATGGTAACACCTCGTGTGTAAAATAACGGCTTCTTAAGCCCAAACTGGAATACGGCAGTCACAATCATTAACGCTATTACGACAGGAAAAGGTTAAGGCGAGGTATTTCGACGCGCGTCAATTCTACAGGAAATGGGTGGCGTGTTATGTTCTGAAACCGCTGAAAACGTGTTAATTTTCGGATAAATAAATATAGAATATCACCTGAAAACCAAAATTTAGCACATTGTTTTTTGTATTTACAACTAAATATCACCATATAAAAATCATGTGAAAGATTAGAAATATGATTAACAAATTATTTGTTTTAGAGATTGTTTAGCCTGTTTTCGGAATTTTATATGATCGAGTAAAGTACATTCTATCATGTAACAAGTTAGCAAATTCCTTAGATAATATCTTCAGGTATATTTTTTGTAAAATTGTTATTTAACAATCAATACAAAAAAAAAAACGTGATTAAACAAACCAGTTTTTTCCCGTATGTCGCGATGACTCGTCTTAAGCGTTGGCGCCAAAGTCAGGTGAGACGTTCCGGAACCGTACCTTCTACTTACGATAGTAGATCACATTTGACCAGTCCTTCGCCTTTTACATTTTATTACGTTTTATGGCCTTTGTATGAACTGCCTGACACATTTTTTTTATATCATCAGATAGCAAACAAGCAGATAGGTCTCCTGATGGAAAGAGTCAACCATAGCCTATAGACACCAAATATGTTAATGGTGCGTTATCTTGTGGCGAAGTCTAATGCCACATGCATAAGTTTACCGGCTACCTTACCCTCTAAACCGGAACACGACATTGACAAGCACTGACGCTATTGCGGCAGGAATAGGTAAGACGGTGTTACCAGACCCGGACGTAACAATGCAGAACTCTACCACCTAGTAGTCACGATGGTAGTGACTCGCATAACCAATCGGTCGCCTTTTACGACCTGCCTTGCAGAACGGCAGTTGGTCAAATTAATTCTTCAAAAGGGAAGTATATTCTTCAAAAGGGCCTTCTGTCATTGTTTGCATCAGTTAGTCAGCTGCCTATATGGATGTAAGTTCTGGATTGAAATTATTTCGATAACAAGGACTGGTAATATTTATATCACCGTCCACAGTTGCTATCAAGATTTTAATCAATATAAAATAAATTAGCAATTTTACTACAATAACGCCTTGGTGTGTTTGTTGGTCCTTGTTGCAATATTTTTGTTTTAACAGGTATCTGAGCCTTCATATGTCATATGGCTTTTAGCCCAGGAAAAGGATCTATCTTCATGATTATTATTTTCTAGTGACAAGCAAAATTATAATGGGGCATTACTATCATGACGATGTGGATGTGTTTCCGATCCGATTGTAGCTTATAAAATTGTTGAAGCGTCAAAATAACTTGTAAAAAGTTTCATTCAATACTGTACTTCTGATTTCTGATTTCCAACCATAGACAAGCCGATACCATTTGTGACCCTAGCATATTAATGATGCGTTGTTTAATTTTTGCGTTTGTGATATTATTTATTCTAATTAACCCGTATTTAATTAGAATAAATAATATCACAAACGAACATTTACTGATTAGCCCACATTAAAATCGAAATACTACTAACTAAACCTTTGATGATTAATTCTATAACTTTATAAAGCAGTAGTCATAATGGTAATAGCGGCTTTGGCTAGCTGTTCTGATACCTGTCTCATTTCAGTGCAATACCGTTTTGAGCCCTTCCTATCGACGGATCGAGTTGAAATTTTGTGATGAAATTATTTTACGTTAAATATTACGTATTTCTTATGAGTTGTATTTATAAATACCTATGTATTATAGTTATAAATCGTACACATAATATATTTTCACTATCTATACATCTTTTATACAAATAAATAAAATTTGAGTGTCTGTTTGTAATATTAAAATAACCGGTTTTAACTAAATGCATATGGATTTACACACGGTACACGTACCAAAATAACACTTTTTACGATTTTTGTCTGCCTGTCTGTCCGTCTGTCGGTCTGTTTGTTTCGGCTAATCTCTAAAACGGCTGGACCGATTTTGACGGGACTTTCACTGGTAGATAGCTGATGTAATAAGGAGTAACTTAGGCTTTCTTTTAAAAAAATCTCACGCGGACGAAGTCGCGGGCACAGCTAGTGGTAATAATAAGTTAGACTGTCGTTTTTCACTATCTTCCAACTTCATTCCCATAATAATCATCTCCGACTTACAAACCAACATATAATAGCAAGATCGGAAAAACACGAGGTTAACAAAGGCATTCGCGTCCCAAAAGTAACCATTGTCGTTATAGATGCACTATGAGGGTTAAAGTCAAGGTCAGATCTTGCCCCGAAACACGACCAATGCCGGTGAAAGTCAAGGTCTTGTTTGGACACCATGCGTGATGTAATAAAATTGTATAATCACTTGTTACTCAAGCCATGAATTGTTATGTAATATAACGAAGGTCTTACAACTGTTATTGAATACAATTAACAGTTTTGTTACATTATTTATGTTTTGCATTTAACGCTAACAAATGAAAATCGTAGTCACGTTCCGATCCACTAGTAATCTATACATATAATAAAATCGTAGGAAAGTCAAAACTGTACATTGAATATTTTTTTAAAAGAATACTTGGGGCATGATCTACAATCGATATCGAAGCCAAAAATATAGTTTTTAGAATTTTTGTCTGTTTGTCTGTATGTATGTCCGGGGTAAACTCAAAAAGTACTGCATGGATTTACTTTAAATTTTGCATGAATATTACTAACAGGTCGGGTCAACATATAGACTACATATTATCACCTAAGGGGTAGGAGCTGTGCGGAGTAAACGAAGTCCGCGCGGACGAAGTTGCGGGCAACAGCTAGTTATAAATAAATTGGTAAAGTGCGTGGCGGGCCACTCGCAATGTAGGGTTCCGACTTCCGAAGTTGTCCATCACAATAATGCGGACTAAGAAGAGGGTTTTCTTTTTTTCACCGCCTACAAAAACTTCTCTAGTACATTTTATAACTTGGTCGATTATTACTCAAAAACTTGTAAAGCCTTCTAAAGCCATGACAGTTTCCCTTATAACTTCATTATAATTACGAATATTATTTATTTCCCACCCTAAAACCAATTGTTTAACCTGCAGAGCGGCTAAACTCTGCAGGCTAAAAACATTTGGTTGTTTGGGATATTTGGCTCTAACAAAAAATATTTTATTTATTTTATATAATAAGATAACAAACAAGCAGATGGGTCTTCTGATGGAAAGAGTCAACCATCGCATATAGACATCAAAGATGTTAATTATACGTTACTGTCTTGTGGCCAGGTCCAAAGCCACATACAAATGTATACCGGCTAGGTACCTTACCCTTCAAACTGGAACATGTCTACAATACAAACTTCAGAATAATTTCGGCTGCAAGCTAAATATAACTTATCTATAAACGTCACAAAAACAAAAAAAATGTTATGCACGATAACACACACACACACGCACACTCTATTTCACACACACACATACACTACGCATACACATACAAATACTTACTCACACAGATACAGACATGTACGTATACTTATACATTCACATGCGATTTACTTTTTTTAACAAGTAAATTCATGTAGTTAATCAACTGTTTTGCGTTTACTTACTACTTGTGGAAAGGCATTATCCTCTAAAATATGAGGAAATCTTGTTCCGAGGCACAGCTGAACCATTATTATTAGCGTAATTTGATAAATAGTATGTGAAATAATGATATCAAATTACTAATATTCAAAACATATCTAATGAACTTGTATATTCATATGTGTTTCCGCACTTATCCCATGCTTGGGAAAACTTTAAAAAGTGTTAGGGTTTTACCGTAAATCGAGGTGACTTTGTTGCCCTCGGTCTTGTTACAATGGGATTCCTAAAAGTCATCTATTACTGTAAACCCATTATATTATTGGCAGGGTAACAATATTCTCTACTGAATTAATGTTTCCTGTAACTTGGCCTTGAATGTGTAAATCTTCATACGTAACTTAGTCTAAATTTATTGGTAACTTGATTATAGGAACCTTGCAAGCTAGGTCCTCTAGCCTATAAAAAATAAGCAAGTATGTTTTGGTTTTCTTCTTGTTTCGTACTGTAAAACTACTACTGCATAATCTACTAACGTAGGGAAATCAAGTATCAATGACTCTATGTGTTTTTGAGAATAATTAGTGTCTTGACAGACGGACAGTCAGACAGACATAGTAATCCTATAAGGCTTCCAATTGTTCTGATGTCCTCCTTGACATGTCCGTCAATGGCGAACCAGGCTAGAATAATAATAATAATAGAAAAGAATATAAAAATATAATATAAAAGAAATAAATATAATAATAGAAAAGAATATTGTGATTGAAGGTGACTTGAAAACCTGGTTTGAAGCGTCCTATTGCAATGATGACAGTGCAATTGACCTGTACTATTATAAGTATAACCACAAGTAGGTTTTGGAACGGGTCTTTTTATTAAGGCGTTTAGCTCAAAAGTGGTGGTAGCATTGTTGATAGTACTACGCCATACATTTCTCTGTTTGGCGAGTACCCCCCAAGAGTTCAGAGGAATATTGTAAGCAGTTAAGTGTCACTAACATCCTTGTATCTAAGAAGCTAGCATTCTTGTCTACGCTTTTACTTTGTAAACTGCGAGTAAAACACAGATTTAGGTAGCCTGGAGTCATTCTTCCAAAGTATGGTGTGGATACTTTGGAAGAATGGATGACTCCAGGCTACCTAAATTTAAGTTGACTCCAGTGACTTCGAATAACCATTTCTTCTATTAAAGTAATCTCCTAAAATCGAGTACACAGGTGACATTTTGCTCGAGTTGTTCTTTTTAGTTTTTAATTATTTGATGATGATAAATTTTTATTTATTTGAGCATGATCGTAAGAGAGCAATGACAAATATACACAGATTGAACACTTTCTATTTTATTTTTTAAGTATTTCAAGTTCAATTGCACAATGTTTACGGTCAGAACCTTTAAAATATAGACTTGTTTTAAATATTGTCATATATGATTATGTCTTTATAAGTAAACATGTTACCAGTCTGTCTACTTAAATTTTATAAAACCAGTTGTTTGCGCGGACGGTTAGTTGATCTGGTACGACGTAGGGATTTAAAAATATTTTTTTTGAGTGACTCATTGTTGTGAGTTGGTAATGCATTTGAAGACCTATATCTATTTTTCTGAATCTATACAAATGTTATTAAATATCCATACTAATTTATTTATTTATTCATTTAACTTTATTGTACACCTTAAATAAATTTTTACAAAAGGCGGATAACAATAACGGATAACATAATGCATAAAAATCATAATAATTAACAGTTAGTCTATACATAAGTTTTTAAGTGCAGTGTGTTATTTTTACAATACTAATACCTACTTAGCATTTTTAAAATTTCTCTTTCTGTCGTTCTGTTTGTAGGGAACTTTCATAGAAATATAGAGGAGTTTATAGGGCAGGTCATAATGCTACCTTTTACCCGAGTGAGCAAGAGGAAATAAAGATTTTGGATCATGCTGTGGCGCCACAAGTCGTGGTGGTGGTGGTGATCACGTCGGGATTACGTCATCACTGTGTCATCACTGTGTCATGGGTTCCGAGGGATTTAAGAAATAAAAAATGCTTACTCAGTTAAAAAAAATTAAGACTATATTCCGGTTTCTTCGTTGCATTTTAAATAATAATTAATTTATTGTTCTCGGAGTCAAATTTCTTTTTTTTTAAAAAAAGTGAATGGGAAAAATTAGGTATTAGAATAGGTATTCTCGAATAATAGATTCTTGACTGTGGTTTATGACTTTCGTATATATGACATAAGAATTTGACTATTCGTATAATTATAATATTTTGCACACTAGCATAATATTTTGGATTGCGTTGTATATCCTTGTCAATCTTTTTAAAATTCAAATTGCGACAGGTGCATTATCGTGACGAGTGTTATCATGACGTTTCTACACCAGTTAAGTCACCTTGATCTGCGCACTCTGACTTGACACATAAAAGTCACATGTTTCAACCCACACGATTGCTATCTATCAGTAAGGTCTTGGTTAGAATAATTAAAATTAAATATAAAACATATGTATCTTATATTAATAGTCGATGCATATATAATCGTTTGCATGTTTTCTGTAGATTTCAAAACAGCACGAGTAACTTTAATATTTTTCAGATTAACTCGGTGGATGGAATGGAATATTATAGTAGGTATAATCTTAGCGGCAGGAAACGACATAAAGGCCCCAAAGATTAGTTTAGTTAAGAGGTCGTTACTGGTGGCCAGACCGATGGGTTATTATTTGTATAGTGTCCAAAAACAATAAAGTCCATTTTTGTTTTTTTCTAGATCCTACCCTTTTTGATAATCTTCGCTTAGGTTAGTAGTAAACCAGATTTACGTTAACGTAAAGGACATAAAAGAGATAGAAAAGATTGAACATAATGGGAAAAGAACGAATTTTAAATATCTTATTGTGTTAATAATATACTTTATGTCGATGCGGTTCAAAATTTCCAAATTGATTTAAAAGATACATATTATCTGAACTTGAAATACCTTAAATTAGTGGGAAGTTTCAGGAATGGCATGTACTGTCTACCGGCTTACAAATTTTTTGTTATTATTTGTATGAACTTATATGTTTCATGAGATAAACTCTAATGAACGCTTATCCACTTTTAATAATCTTTTTATACCTGTCCTTGTACAGGTTTTATTGAAAGAGATATTTTAAAAAGAGAAAAGCATACATAATCTAGGTATATAGTTTTGTCTGTATAATATTTCATTATACTTTTTGCACGTCAAGTGTATATAATAAGTAAATGAATGTCGCAAGATTCTATATTACGATTTATACCGATCTGCTCGTATCAGGCCGCATCGGAACGGATGCAGACGCACGCCGCGAACCCGTGCGCTTGCTGCGTAATCCGCCTCGTGCCTGCTAAGTGGTTATAGGAGTTGTGCATTGTCTTGCTACGATCTGTCCCACCGCCATACCTATTCCTGTCGCAATAGCGATAGATCCGGGCGAGTAAATAAAAAAATCTACCACCTAGTAGCCATGATGGTAGTCATTCGCATATCCCAATCGTTCGCCTCTTACGAACTACCTGTCAGAACGGCAGAGGGTCCATTCTTTATAGAAGACCCGGACCGAAACGGACCAAAGTTAATACTATCAACCCTCCCTCCCCATTAGCAAGTGGTTAGCGACCCTGCCTACGCAATCGACGGTGCTCGGGTTCGATGACCGACGGGGACAAGCATTTATGTGATGAGCATAAATGTTTGTATTTCCGGGTTTGGGTGTTTATTAAATATATTCCAGTATTTATATATGTATTTCTATGTATTAGTATCGTTGACTAACACCCATAACACAAGCAAATAATTTGTTTACTTTGGGGTTAAATCAGTAATTGTAATTTGTCCCATGAATATTTATTTATTTATTTATTAATACAGCTGTCATCTTGATTAACCATGAAGAAAACAATTGAGAATAAAAATATTAATTTAGTTAAGTAGCAGGTATATGGATTCTACAAACATACTAATAACTAATTAAAGCATTAAAGTTAGTGACAGATTCTACCAAATGACACCACATTTACATAAAAGTTTAAAGATTTCGCATTCTTATATAAAATCTATTTTGTTAATATGAAAACCTTTATAATATGATTTTCAGCAGCTGTCGCGTTTTCCGTCTGGTGGTAGTTAAAGTATATAGTACGAAATCTCGATTAACCTTCTGAACCCTTCATTCTTTTCCTTAGCGAAATTTAATTTGAAAGCTCTTAAGTGTATTTATTAAACGTACTACTGAGGAGGTTAATTAATAACCTACCTAACCTGTATTTATTAAACTTACTACCGAGGAGGTTAATTAATAACCTCCTTAGAGAAATAAATTTGCAATTCTGCCAGGCATTTCAGGCATGCCAGGTGTTCACCAACGTTTTACACATGTTTGGTACCTTTGCCTCGTCTATTTCTGCCATAATCACTGGTTTTCATTGGCATGTTCTGGTTAAAAAAGAAAGGTACCGGTAAATTATGCATGTACCTATAAAGGCGTTTTGTTTCTTATATCATTCTTATACCATTACCATCCCGCCACATGCTCAGCAACGCACTATAATATGTCTCCATCGGGTGAGCTATTTGCTTTCTTGTTACATATATTTTTTTATATCATAAGATAGCAAACAAACACATGGATCTCCTAATGGAAAAAGTCAACCATCGCCTATAGACACCAAAGATGTAAATAGTACGTTGCTATCTTGTGGCGAGGTCTAATGCCACATGCATAAGTTTACCGGCTACCTTACCTTCCAAACCGGAACACGCCAGTGACTAACACTGACGCTATTGTGCCAGGAATAGGTAAGGAGGTTATACCAGACCCGGTCGAGTCGATGCAGAACTCTACCACCTAGTAATCACGATGGTAGTGTTGCGATAGCTACTCGTTATACATAGACATTATAATTTTAATATTAACTTGGAAACATCTATAAATATTTATCCTAAATATTACGAGTATAAAAATATGTATAATTTGTGCATCAAATTGTCAAGAAATATTGGCAGATCAAAGTCTTCTTTTTATCATACTACCTATTTTTTATAGCAAATAAGCAGGTGACTTCTGGTGGAAAGGGACTACCACAGCCTATGAACGCTAAAGATGTTAATGGTGCGTTGTAATCCTTGTGGCAGGGTCTTAATGCCACGTGCATTATTTTTTTACCTTACCCTCCATACCGCAACACGGCAGTAACAAGCACTAATGATGCAGGAACAGGTAAGGCTGTGGTACCAGACCTGTGCGAGACAATGCACAAGTCACTACTATCGTGGCTACTAGTTGGTAGAGTATTACCAACTAGAGGCCACGATAGTAGTGACTCGCATAGTCAATCGTTCGCTTCTTACGAACTATCGTGGCTATCGTGGCTACTAGTTGGTAGAGTACTACCAACTAGAGGCCACGATAGTAGTGACTCGCATAGTCAATCGTTCGCTTCTTACGAACTGCCTGGCAGAACGGTAGATGGTCTATTATTCAGAATATATTGATAATGATGTCTACAGATAAAGAAAAATACTGACATAACGTCTACAGGCATGAAATGTTTGAAGGTTTCATGCAATTTTTTAAAAAGGATGAGATTCTTACAAGAACTTGGAACTCGGTCATTAAATTAATCGATTAATTTTAAAAATAAAAATTTAATTATAAGATTTTTTTTGGAAAATATGCCTACTCTACCTTTCCCATTTGGAACCATATGAATTTGTTAAGGACTTAATTCACTGTTCGGTTATTACAGTTTTAATGTGTTTAAATTATGCTGCTATTATCTCTTAACCTTACTTTCTAGGCCAGGGCGTGAAAAAATAGCTTTAGATCTTCCTTATAAAGAAAATGAAATTCATCGTGAAGATAGGCAAAAATAGATTTAGAATATAGCGTTTAGTATATACTCATGTGGTATAGTAACGTCAACAAGCATAATTTTTTGGTATCATCAATTTGTTACTAGTCGATATTCGCGGCTTTTCCCTATTTTTATAAAAAAATATAACTTTTATTTTATATTACGAGTACAGGTTGACTGTATATCTTAAAGGACACGACAGTTAATTGTCACTTTAAACATTAAAATATAAAAAAAGAGAATATTGCTCATCCACAAAGTAAACCTCAACGGATTCAGTGTAGTAATATTCAAAAAGAATGGTCACCGCACGATGTACTAATGAGTCTAGTAGCGAGTTCAGTAAAGCCCTGTTGAACGTTGTGAAGTACACTGGTACTGTTTCTTATAAAGTTTTTTAATTAAACTTATATCTGTTAATCGAGTTTGCTTTTTACAGCAACTGCAAGGCTATGAAATAAACAAGTTTAGGTTAACAGGTAAAACTGACTTAACACAGTTATACACAATACCTATATTTCTGAGTTATCGACAAGACGTTATCAATTTTTTTTTTGATTGGGCAATTTTGGCGTGAACAAAGAACTAAGTGCCTAAATATATTTTCCAACGGGATATAAAGTGGTAAAACTCATCTCTTTCTAAAGTAAGGACAGAAATTATTAAAATTTGCCTGCCTCGAAACGATAATTAGGTATGTTACTAATGAATTTTTCTGTCCTACAAAGAAATATTATCCCCTAAGAGAATACATTCTATATCCACATTTTATCAGGGTAAGGTAGTTATCGGTTTTGGCCATCCAGTACACTTATTGTTCACTGGAAATTTGAATCAATGTAAGTACAAAAAACAATATTAAACAATATTTTATCAAATGTTCAAACTTTTGCACTTAAACGAATCAAATTTATGATAATATTGCATACAAATGGTGGACAGTTATTTTTCTCAAAATGTTGACTTAAAGTAGCATCAAATGGCACAGCAGCCACAACCGATACTTTTACGCTAAATGTTATGTACTTGTTGATGGAACGTGAATCCTCTTATACATGTAACAAATTGGTTAACTACCAAATGTCAACAAACCATCAACCAACAGATTCCCCCATGAAGCTGTATTATATCCGGAGGCAGCACATCTAATACCTACTTGAAACACAACTTTAAATAGTCATCTTCCGAGGTCTCACCCTCTCTTTCTAACACAGCTGTATAAAAAGAGATGGCGAGACCTCATACAATGAGATATAACGTAGATATTTATTTCAAGTTATAAATACGAGTGCTAGCTCTACCTATACCTAATACTTCATGGATTCCCCCGTTTATTGACTATTGAAAGGGGTAACTATTACTTGTTACATGTAATATTTGACACCTTAAATTATTTTTCAAAGCACAGGAATATTTCCAAACTCAAACTTATTGTTTAACGCCGGAATCGAATCTAAAACCTCATATAAATCGGAAAAAGTGTTTTCTCCGTTGCTGGCTGAGAAATACGTTCTATAGAATAGTTTATTTTTCTTCAAGTTTTAACCGACTTTCCATTCCTGCTGCTGTCAATCATTTAAATTTCAGTATTTATAGACATAGTGATTTCTTACCATTTAAAGAGCCGTCTACTTATTTAACTGTTACTTTGTGCTATAAAAATGTGTAAATGTGGAAAATATATTTTACTACTCGCAAAAATACACATAAATTACTAATAAGTCTTAAATTAGTAGAAACACAATTTAGTTCCTACCCTATGATATACCTAAAACATGCATGTCGATTGCGAGCACGCAATTCGCATTCGGTACGTCAGCAGCGTGATGGCGGCTAACTGTAGCCTATACATATATGGACGCTAATGCTGTGTCGTTAAGGTGTCGCTATAGTATGTTATAGCCTTTATATTGCATTCAAAGCAATTAGAGTGACCATGAAAGTGAGATTGTAAAGAATCTAAATAAATTCATTGTCAAGTGCAACTGGTCGTGAGTTATCTCGCGGGGCAATTTCAGAGGACAGCTAATTACTGGGGCGAGGTTTTACTGTATAAAAAATCGTGTCATGCACGTTGATGATTCGGGTTAAGGTTTTTAATTCACCGCGTGGTTACACATTATTTATGTATACAAGTTATTGCCCAGTAGTCGAAATTTGGTTATATAAATTAAAATCAATTGCTTCAAATGTTTGTAGGCATACGGCACATCACTTCAACGCAACTGCACTTATTTGGCTTACCCTTTTTAGCCTAAACACGCAAAAGTGCATAATAAGCTCGAACTGTGTCTATCTTTGGCACCATGTCTCTAAAACAGTAGAATCCATTTTAGTTGGGTGGTTGGCTGACGGTGATTCTTAGACTTGTATTATCAAAATCGATTGAGCCGTTTCAAGATCATCATGAAAATAAAAGTTTATAAGCAACTTGTACAGGACCTGTTCGATAGAAAATTTGATATTCTGTTACATCAACGTTATTTTTTTTCATAAGATAGCAAACAAGCAAATGGGTCTCCTGATGGAAAGAGTCAACCGTCGCCTATAGACACCAAAGGTGTTAATGGTCCGTTGCTATCTTGTGGCAAGGTCTAATGCCACATGCATAAGTTAACCGGCTACCTCACCCTCCAAACTGGAACACGACAGTGACAAGCACTGACGCTATTGCGGCAGGAGTAGGTAAGTCGGTGTTACCAGACCCGGACGAGACAATGCAGAACTCTACCACCTAGCAGCCACGATGGTAGTGACTCGTATAGCCAATCGGTTGCCCTTTACGACCTGGCTGTCAGGATGGAAGTTGGTCTATATGTCCGGGGTAAACTCAAAAAGTACTGCATGTATTTACTTCAAATTTTGCATCAATATTACTAACAGGTCGGGTATATATTATTTTGATTTAATATATTGCAATTTCATTCCTCAAAATTTTGTACTCAACTGTATTTAAATATTTTAATGTATTTATAACGGGATGAATAGCCTTATAATAATAAAAACATTGGGCGTTTTAGCTCGCGGGATGAATCGCCTAATTCGAAAAGTACTATTAGGCGTTTCGGTACGCGGGCCGAAACGCCCCAATTTACACTACTTTTTGTTTCAGTGACATTGCAGAAGTCACATATAAGTCTTCGTGGAAAGTTGACAATCAAACTAAGATCAAAGTCTTTAATATTCCTATTCAAAACAGCTCTTGCAGCTATAGTAAGTCCTACGCACTCCGCTTGGTTTGATTTGTGTTTGCCTAGGTTACTGCTCACCTTTTTTGTTTTGGTCTACACTACCCCACATCTGATGATGTGCGTTGCTGTCCACTCCAACTATGAGTTGTTTGCCATTTGTTATACAGAAAGCCACATGGTTCACCAGTTCTTTGGGGCGGGGGGTTCTTAATTCCTAATAGGCATATATACCGAGGCTAGAACCAATGGCTCAGTACTTGGTGTTCCCGCGAGACCTTCTTCAAGTACAACGGCTGTGGTATCTCTGGAACAATATTGAGTTAACGTCACCGCTCTTTAGTGGTATGAAAGGTATATACAAGTTTTAGGTTTAGCAATACTGTCTTTGACAAAAAGCTTTCCTGGTAAATTATTTAGTCCAATAATCTTGTCGCCTTTGATCCATGGTTCTTGGATAAGTGCGCCAGTGTGTGGTTGAATCTCTAGCACTCTTCTAATAGCAGCTGTTGCCAGCTACTTATGCTAGAGGTTGGTTTGGATGATTTGAATGGTTGGGGAAGCGAGTGAATTTTTGCTCTCCATATGTTGGGGTATATTTTAAGTCAGTCTCGGCAGCGTTCCGCTTTCCACGGAGCCCGTGACGTTGGGAGCCGCCTAGTGTGATCACACAGGCTGACTGAAACTACTCCGAAGACCTAGCCCACCGAGGACACATTGCTTGACGAACCTGCACGCAGTTTCGAGTGACTGGCTGCCCAAGCCTTCACTCTCTGCCGCGCCGGCTGCCTGCCCCATATCCCAGCGTGCTGACCTCCTAACCAGCGTATGGCGGCCGGCAGATTTCCCGAATATCCTGGGGAGGGTTAGCCCCCAGGACTGCCGTTTAGAACGAAATCAGGGCCAAAGCGGCGTGTTGCAAGGCACCATTCGCGCTCAAGCTCAACCTGCCAGGCTCCCTTCATCCGCTCATATGACGCTCAACTGCGCACGGTTATACGCAGGGGAGTTGCCCATGGACTATGACACTGTCAAGACTTGGGCCCCACCCAGAACGACAGGAAATATAGAAGGGAAGGATTGTATAATATGGAGTAGGATCATGGGATTTGGGTTATAGGATCCTCATGTTGCCCTGGAATCTGATATCAGGAGGCTCTCTTGTCCGGGGTTTGGCCTAGGTCAAATCGACCAGCTATCCACAACATGCTGAACCGCCTGGTTGCATGAGGATATGCCTCGCCTTCGGGTGTCTACTCTGCCACCTCCGAGGAGATGATATAGTAATCACCCAACGCGCCAGGACGCGAATTTCATATTTAACCTCCTATTTCACCATATTAGGTGACGAATTTCAATAAATCCTAGACTAAATCGATTAAAAATTTCAGTCTTTTTGGTCCAGGGGTAGGTATAATTTCGTCACGCTGGAACGTGTATTTTGCTAGTAACATCTCATCCATATAAGCGAACGTTTTTCGAACAAACTTTCGTCTCATATCTTAGGGGTTTATTTCTTACACAAAATGATAACTTTGTTTACCCCGGATCTTTAACTATCTTCATGGCAAATTTCATTTGAATCGGTTCAGTGGATTAGCCGTGAAAGCATAACAGACAGACTTTCACATTAATAATGTAAGTATGAATAAGCCTTAGTTTAGATTTTATTCTTATCAAGAATTTTCCAACAGTATGCCATCATTCTGTTATGGTCGATATTGCATCAATGTACCTATCTAATGTGTACATTTTTACTACTTACCTACATAGATTGGTCTCGCGAAACTTCGCGAGACCAATCATTTATCTATGCTTACCTATTATAATATTTAATTAAACTTTTGAGAAGTTTTTAAAAAGTATTTACCAAATTATACACGAAACCGTAAACTATCGTTTATATTCACGGCAAATTATTACCCAAAGAAAACTGATGAAGACAGTAAGAATAAAAGAGGTAGCAATTCTTATCTTTGAAAAAAGCAAAGATCTATCTTTTTTGTCATAAAACAATAAATTGTTTTTTGTTATAATTTATGGAACAAATTATAAAAATGTTGGATACAATGTAAGATGCAAAATGTTAAATAAAATTATATGAAATGCAAGAAAAAAACAATTTATCATAAGTAGTCGAAATTTATAAACATACAAGGCTATATAAACAAAATAACCTTACATATCTTCCTAAGAAAAAAAAGCAAGTGATTTCTAATCTGTGACTGACATTAAATATTATTTTGCTTTGTTTGGTTGTTCATCTATTAAATGGTAAAAATCTAATATTTTTTACAACGAAAGAAACAATTAATTGAATCTATGTTGCCAATGTATTTCAACGATTAAAATAGTATTTAGATAATATTATCATTTTTCAAAATTAAGTCGCCTTTATTCTTGTAGTATTTTTGTGAATAATTGTGACATTATAAAAAGTGTCCATGATGTAATTTACATTTCAGAAGAAATCACTACTTTATTGTAAAGTGGTAAGAAACTAACATCATGTGTTGGCGTCTAGGCGATCTTTGTGTTGTTTTGTTTTTTTGGAGCACGCCTTATTTATATACTTATATAAATAAGAACCTACTTAGCAGACCCGCATAGCTTCGCCCGCAAGCTGAGTAAAATGTCAATAATTTAATATTACGTACAAATTTTCGTACCTTTGCGGTTGATTTTTGTATAAAAATATCCTATAGTAGTTCCGGGTCTTCCACTATCTTGCCAAATTTCATTATAATTATTTTAGTGGTTTAGCGATGAGAACAGAAAGTCAGACATAAAGAGAGACTTTCGCATTTATATCAGTATATGAGCCAGAGAGACATTTTCTAACAAACTCTTTGCTTTGTTTTAAAAATATTCAAATTATGAATCATCCCTAGTCTTTGTTAAAATATATACTGTATGGGAAGTAGATATCCTGGAAGTATTAATTTAAACTGATAATTCCTCGGTAACTTATCTTACAATAACCGAATAAACAGACCATAACTAACTAATTAGTAAAAATAATATTGCGTCACTATAAATCCAGTACTCTGTTTTATAATCAATTATCAAAAACCGAACGAAGGCCGTTTCGGTATTCGCGTTCCCAATGAATTATATGTTAAATATAATTGATACATTTGATTTAAACGACCTTGAAGCTAGATCTACTATGATATTACTACTACTACAATTCTATTACATAATACTAGTACTATTCGCTTACGTAACAAAGATAAACTTCTCTGCTATCCTTTGCTATCCATGTGACAGTTATAAAATAATGATTATAATTATCTTTGAGTATATACCTCCAGAGAGAGTGTTCCTAAGCAACTGACAAATAAAAATGTCCTCAGAAAAATCTGCTAGTGTGACATGTCAACGAGTGTCACTTGTGTACTTACAGTAATCAAGCCACGCACACTAGCGTGGTTGGTGTGCCCAACCTTAATTTTTGTTATCCCTGCTTTCAATATAAAAAGTGAAGGTTAAAGTAAATATTAGTATTTAATTTAAATGCCTATCAAGATACAATTACAAAGAAAGCGCATTATTATACGATTTGGAACTTGAAGTTTTGTAGGAAATGTAGCTTAAATTTACCGCCCCGTTGGTCGAGTGGTTAGCGATCCTGACTACGCAATCGACGGGGCTCGGGTTAGAGCCCCGACGGGGACAAGCATTTGTGTGATGAGCATAAATGTTTGTATTTCCGGGTTCGTATGTTTCTTAAATATATTCTAGTATTTACATATGTATTTCTATGTTTATTAGTATCGTTGAATAACACTCATAACACAAGCAAATAATTTGCTTACTTTGGGGTTAGATCAGTAAGGTTAATTTGTCCTGTGAATATTTATTTATTAATTATTTATTTATTAAATTTTACATGCGAAAAATTGGTAGGCATTATAGCTATATCCTATAGCTTTTTCTGTAAAACAAATATAGCTTTTATTTAAGTTAATTAAATTAAGTAAAGTATATAATTCTTACAGTATTGACACCAATTAACTGTTCAGTTTTAACTGCAAAAACCTTCTGAGCTAAATTTATTATTATTATAACTTTATTTAAAGGTGCACTTAAAACCACGGTGGAATCCACCTGACTTTTTTATATCATAAGACAAACAAACGATGTATATAGGCGATGGGTGCCATTACATGAGGCAATGAGAATTTAACACTCTTGATTTGGTTGTCATTTATTAAAATGTATTTGTGCCGAACCAGTGCGCTATTTTTGAAATCGTATTATTCACTTCGTCATAGTTACCACCTCTTCTTTTCACTTTGAATAAAATTAAAGTGACATCCGCAAATATATATGTGTACATATTTACAGATATATACTACTTCGAGGCATGAGTGTGTTAAACCGTCCTGTCCGTATAAAATGGCAGAATGGTAGATAATGTATCTACCATTCTGCCAGGCAGTTCTTAAAAGGCGAACGATGGGCTTTACATATGTCACTAACATCGAGATTACTAGTTAAATAAATATATAAATATTCACAGGACAAATTACACTGACTGATCTAACCCCAAAGTAAACAAATTATTTTCCTTGTGTTATGGGTATTAGTCAGCGATATTAATACATATCAATACATATAATATAAATAATGGAATAGATTTAATAAACACCCAAACCCGGAAATACAAACATTCATGCTCATTACAAAAATGCTTGTTCCCTTTGGGGACCAACCCGAGCCCCGTCGATTGCGTAGTCAGGGTCACTAACCACTCGACTCTAGTTGGTAGAGTTCTGCAACGTCTTGCACGAGCTGCCACAAAAGAGCTGTCTACTGATTCATGCCGCAAAAGCGTCAATGCTTTTTACTTTCGTATTACAGTTTTGAGGGTAAGATATCTGGCAATAACATCCTACCCCATCACATGGATAACGTCGCACTAGAAACATATTTTGTGTCTATAGACGATGGTTGTTTCTTTCCTTTAGGACTGCTATCTGCTTGTTTATTTATCAGTAATTTAAATTTTCCTAGATTTTATTTTATTTTAGTAATTAAGATAGAACATTATACATATATATTTAACGTAGATAATTTAACATTATACGTCTATCTACACGTTATTGCACCATTGTATTATGATTCATCAAGATGTACTTATATGAAATATGTTTCCCATTTTTTTGGAAAATTACCCCAGTAATAAATCGGCAGTACTGATTAATCGGATTAAAAATCAATTTTTTCATATATAAATGTAATTGTAGAACAAAAATTGCACATGAAACGTGTTCTTGCTATTATTATAAGATTTTCCAAGATAATTGCGACAAAATTTTGTCATTATAAACCGGCATTTTTTTGATAATATTCCTTCAGCTCGTTCTCCTATGAATGTTAAAATGATACTATTTGACGTGTCACCCAAGTCTATCAAATTTAGTAGACTTTTACTGGGGACACTTTTTATCGCCTAATTATCAATCTGGATGTGTAGTATATCTATGATAATTATACTCTTCGGTGACAGGTTCATAATGCCACATGTTAGACATTTATGTAGTAGTAGACAAACGACTAATAACTAGTGATTTTCGTCCAATATCTATTAACGCAAGTAATAATACTTATAAGAATACGACTGAAGCTAAATATCTATGTTTTAACCCCTAACGCAAAATGAGGGTCGTTATAAGTTTCAGGTGTGTATCTGTGTATGTGTGTATCTGTGTGTCTATCCGTGGCATCGTAGCGGTCAGGCGGATGATCCTATTTGGTTGCAGTTTTTTTAATTGAAAGCCCTGTTTTGCGAGATGGGTCTTAGACATAATTCAATAGAATCTGTTCAGCCGTTTCAAGATCATCAGCTCTTTTCAAATTGATGAAAGGAATTAAGCAACTTGTTGAGGTTTTATCAATACTAAATTTTATATTCTGTTACTTTATTGAAATTGCAATTACATTGTAACCTTGTCCTGATACTTTAAGGTCCTTATTTGAAGATCATCAGCATTTATTTAATTGGCAATTTTCGTATATAAATAACAGATTTTCTATATATTGTAAGCCACTTTTTAGCGACTTTCTGATATCCGTTTGTACAAAAACCTGGCAGACTTGTGAAAGCTCAGTGACAATACAATACTATGGTATCGTGAGCTCATGATGTAGCCTGGATGTAGAGACTAGAACTCTATGATACAGAGTTTGAACAAGACAACCTAATTTGGAATCATTGGTCTTGTTGCTACAAGTACTAAGTTTGATTAGTGTTCATGATAACGAGGATCAGAAGATGAAGCTGAAAAAGTACTACCGAAACTCATGCATAGAATGTAGAAAGAGATAAGATTGTCAAGATTGGACTCGATGGATTTTTAATGGCGTGTACTTTCCGTGTACTACGTGTGTATCGAATATCTGAAGATGGAGCTGTAAGAGTGCCATTGTAACTCGCAGATAGAAATTGATAATATAGTGGAGTTTGGAAACATTTCATTTGATACAGTAAGTTCTTTTTCGTAATGATAAAACTCTGTTGATTGAGCCGAAAAAGTTGAACACTGGAACTTCAAGAATACAGATTAAAAATGCAACTACAATGAACTCCAAAACAAAACGAGGTAATGTTTGAATTAGCACTTCATTGTCTTGTATTGGCAAACACCTTCGTGCTGGATGTTTTTCAGGACCTGATGATGGAACTGGAATGTAATTATGCGAACTCCTAAACTAAATAAGATAAACCAATTGAAATTGGACTCATTTGTTCTGTTTCGACAAACACTAGTGCTAGATGATTTCCAGAGTCTCACAATAGAGCTGCAAGTACGTTATGGGAACTTTGAAATAAAATAGAGCAACACGATTAACTTTGGGGTCGTTTCATTCGTTATTATAAGGACTTTGGAGCGGAATGGCTTTCAGTACCTGATGATAGAGCTGGAAGATGTACCCGAGAACTCCTAAGCTAAACCAGGGTACCCCATCAAGTGGGGGCTAATTCGGTTTGTTTTAGCAATTAATTTAGTGCTGGACGATTTTTCTGTATTATATATCAGATCATGGAATTGGAAGGTAAACATAGGAACTTCTAAACAAGATAAACCCATCGATTCTTTGCTCTTTTTAACAAACATGCTGGTGCTAGACGATTTCCGGGGTCATAATAGAGCTGATGATGGAGGTCATGGGAACTTTGGAATAAAATGGAGTAAATTTTTACAAGGATTTTGAAACACGATGGTTATCAGAATCTGATGATAGAACTGGAAGTCTATAAGAAATTCTAAGCAAATCCAGAAAAACCTATTGAGTATAGGTTGCGTCGGTTTGTTTTGGCATATTTTTCGGTGCTGGATGATTTTTTGGATACTATAATGGAAATTGAGATGGCTATGAGAACCTTTAAACTCAACAAGATGAAACCATCGAATCATCTAGCATAGAAAAATATGTCAAAACCAACCAAAGCAACCCACACTCAATGGGTTGATGAAGCAGGAAGGAGGTTATGAGAACTTTAAATTTAATTTGAGCAATGCTATCGATTTTGGTCTCAATTAGTTTATTCTAATAAGGACTTTAGAACAGAATAACCCCAGTTTCTAAAGGTAAATTGCAAAAAGTCCATAAGATCTCGATAAACCAGATAAATCCGTCGAGTATGAGATAATTGGGTTTATTTTGGCTTACTGTTTGGTACTGAATGATAAAAATCTGTTGATGCAACTCGAAGGTGGCAGGATCTTTTAAAACAAACAGGATAAACCCATCGCGTTCGAATTTGTTTGTTCTGTTTTGAAAAATAATCTGGTGTTAGATGATTTCTAGGTTCTTACGACAAAGTGGGAAGAAGGACATGGGAATAAAATGAACGAATTGATGAAAATTGAGCAGCACCATCGATTTCGTTCTCGTTTGATTCGTTCTTTGAAGAACTTTAGAACATGACGTTTTCCAGTGTCTGATGATAATGCTGGAGGAAGTCCTTTTTTATATCATAAGATAACAAACAAGCAGATGGGTCTCCTGATGGAAAGAGTCAACCATCGCCTATAGACACCAAAGGTGTCAATTGTGCGTTGCTATCTTGTGGCGAGGTCTAATGCCACATGCATAAGTTTACCGACTACCTTACCCTCCAAACCGGAACACGACAATGACAAGCACTGACGCTATTCCGGCAGGATATATGCAAGGCGGTGGTACCAGACCCGGGCGAGACAATGCAGATCTCTACCACCTAGTAGCCAAGATGGTAGTGATTCACATAGCCAATTGGTCGCCTTTTACGATCTGCCTGGCAGAACGGCAGTTGGTCTATTTTTCAAAGGAGCCTGGAACCAACACGGGAGAACTTTTAAACTAATCTAGATAAATCCATCGAATGTGGGCTAATTCAGTTTATTTTTGCACACACTTAAGTGCCGGATATTTTCTAAGATATAATAATGTATATACTATGAAATAAACTAAAATAAAAATAATTGGGCTGATATAGTAGGCCTTTATTACAAGGAGATTCATAGGGTTTGATAATGGAACTAGAAAGTGGCCATGGACCTCCTGCACTAAACAAAATAAGCCCACCGAGTGTGGTCTCATTTGTTATATTTTTACTTACACTGATGATTATTATTTAGAAACAACATACTTTTTTAGTATTAACAGAAGTGGTGCATTCAAAAGAAAAGTTTTAAGTGTATCAAGATACCATTCTTGAGAAGGTAGTTAAGCCCCTTAACAACACCATGGTCGATAACCAAGAATGGTCCTTTCAGCAAGACGCTGGCGCTGAGACATAAAGCTCGAACCACCCGATCTTGGTTAGAAACCAACGTTCCGGATTTCATCAAAGCTGATGACAGGCCATCATCTGGTCCCGATCTTAATCCGCTGGATTATGATTTATGATCAGTTTTAGAAAGTATGGCTTACTCTATTAATACCTCGGCCGACTTGCGTTTATCGTCGCAAAGCTTCGTGCTATGAGACGATAAATGCAGATGTGCTATTATCGGCTATTTTCGCATACATTCCGGACTGCGTATGCCTTAGCGCGCATATACGTATAACTTCGGGACGATAGACGCAAGTGCGGTCCCAGCATAAGTGTCATGATATGTTTTATATATTTATATATATATATATATATATATATATATATATATATATATATATATATATATGTTTTATATATATATATATATATATATATAGGCGAGATAGGTCATAAATTGGAAATGAGCTGTAAGAGCTTTTAAAGAGGAAGGATCCCTTTACAACTTCCGCCCATGGTCAAATGAATATCATGAAATGTCGCTATGCTATAGATAATTTAAGCAAAAAAAATGATTTTTATGGGTTAATTATATAAGAAAACTTTAAATTCATCCAGCGAGTACTTAAAATTGAAATTAAGAGCTATCCTTTGGTGAGTTTTTTTTCTATGTTTAGAACAGTATTTCGTCAATGGAGTAAGAAAAAAAAAATAGTCGTCCCAAATGAAGCACCCTAATATATATATATATATATATATATATATATATATATATATATATATATATATATATATATATATATATATATATATATATATATATATATATATATATATAAATCAATGCCACTTTTCGTTGTAATTTTATAAATCAAGAACGGGCTCACTTATCCAAACCAAATGTTTAGGGTTTGTTCGGACTATTTAGTGCATGTTTTATGTGAAGTTTGCACAAAATCGGGAGAGCGGTTCTACATTTATCAATGGCGATACGTAGCGAAACACGTAACGGGCCGCTAGTCTTTTATATTCTTTAATTCAAATACGATTGATTAAATCACCGGTTAAAACAGAACACGAGGATGTTGTATTTAAGCATCAAATACATTTGAACAATACGTACCTGTGCAATGATTCATTTGGCGATTTTGTTCTATTATTCGTTCTACATCCTATCATGTTGCAATTAGACATCATCCTTTAATTTTTTTTTCACGTTTATTTTTAAGGTATACACCGCAATTATACCGAAAACTACAATAATTTAATTAAAATCGGTAAATATTTATCTAAACAAACATAATAAACGATTTATGTACAGTAAGTATCATCACGCCCGTATCCCCGAAGGGGTAGGGAGAGGTGCAACAAGTGCACCCACGATTAGCCGAAGATACTTGGTCCCACAAATGTGATAGGTGGCAAACCTATCGCCAACCGGGCCCTTACCGATCCCGGGCAACATTGTTTTTATCAGAAAATCGAAAAAACACATTTTTCAAATTGCCCTACCCGGGAATCGAACCCAGGACCTCACGTGGTCAACGCCAACACTGGACCACTAGACCACAGAGGCGGCTTATGTACAGTCACGGTAAAAATAGGTTCGTCACCTTAAGATCTAGTTTCGCTTGCACTAGTGTACGAATCAATCATGCCAACATACCAGTACAAAAAACATTTCTACTAACATTAAATAAATGTGACATTTTGGCATATGGATTAGATAGATAGGGAAGACCCTTGATGGCGTATTAATTATCAAAATAGGTATAATGCACAATTGAAATGAAACTAAAGAGAAGACAGTCAGTCAAAAATATCATATTTTGAATTGACAACTAGCCAAATAAACAAACAAATTTCTATTAAAACTACAAACCAAAAAATATAATAAATTAATAACGGATATAGCCACCATTAGCGTCAATGACACATTGTAATCTATTTCTCATGGAACCTACGAGACGAGAGCATACATATGACACTCTTGTATCTTCCCAAATAGTTCGGCAGTGGTTTTCTATGGCCTCTTTGGTCCTTTCATTTTCGTTTTCCCATCACTGAACCATTAAACCCCATAGATTTTCTATGGGTTTTATATCTGCAGATTTTGCTGGCCAGGGATTCACCACAATATCACCATGCCGGATGAACTACTCATTTACAATACGAGCGGTGTGCGTGCGAACATAGATGATCTGAGGCACCTCATTGGCTGGATACACGGTACGAACACTTGGTAGCATACTATCTTCTAATATAGACAGATAATGTGTTGTGTTTGCTCTTGAAGAAAGAAGAACTAGCTCGCCCACTCCATCCGCTGATCGCTGATCCGCGAGAGAGTTAGACCTCAGAAGATGACAGCAGTATTTGAAATTTGGTTTCAAATAGGTTTATAGAAGTGCTGCCTCCAGATATAATACAGCTTCATGCTCTATTATGAAAATTCAAACTTGTAAACAGAGAAAAAGATATTTTTATATATTCAGCGTTGGAATTCATGCTATTTTATAATTTTGATTGCTTATCGAAATTAATGCCAGGTCCTAATCTTTTCTTGTCAAGGGATACAAAAAAAAACATTAACAAAAACATGTTAGTAAACGTAGAGGAGGTACTATAAAAAAAATTCTAAACCGATTGATCCTGCAGGTCATCCTAGAATTGTTCCGCTAAATTGAGGTATCTAAACATAGTTTTTATGAGAATTCAAAAAACTTAAGTTTGTCAAAACTACTGAAGAGACTGTATTTTGATATTTGAAAAGTTTTTCAAATATCAAAATACAGTCTTACAGAAACGTCTCTTAAGAACTTATAAATACAGTCTATACAGATTTTTTGAATGAGAAATATATATTAGTTAAAAAAATTCAAAGTAATGTTAAAAAACTCTTTTTTCAAAAAATTTGTGTTTTGGTACGCTAGTTCCACCATTAAACTCTTCAGATACTAATCAGCGACGTCACACAGTCAACTTAAGCACACGTTTACGACGGGGTGCGGCGTGCCGAACCAAGCCGCATCCCATTCACCGAAATCTGCTGTGTGATTATTCATAAAAAAATGATAAATGTGATCGTAGCGGATTTTTGCGATGCGTCACAATGACTATATATGATTTCTGTGGTCAATGATACCTGCAGTCCGGCTTGTTTTGGCTAGTACGTGAAGTGTGCTTGATCCTTAAGGTGTATTTCCTGATTTAATGTAGTGATTTTAATATGTAACAATCGATGTTATTCGATTGTTGATGACTAACGGCGTGCGGCAGGTGATAATGACTGGGATTCTTACCGCGTTAACTTCAACTAGTATCTGTAGCGCAGAATACCTATATTAGGTGCTATACTCATACATCCTATTAAATAAACAATGTCGTGTAAAAAATCACGCCAAGAATTTTGTTTTCTTATATCTTCTGGTGGAAAGAAATAAACATCGCCTATAATCACCAAAGGTGTTACCATTAACACAACATTACGTTGCTATCGTATAGCAGGATGGCAATGCCACATATATAATTCTACCGGCTACCTTTACTCTCCAACCTGGAACATGACAATCACAAGTATGGACGTTATTGCGGCAGGAATAGGTAAGGTGGTAGTACCAAACCCGGGCGAGACAATGCAGGACTGTACCACTTAGTAGCTTCGACGGTATTGACTTGCATAGAAAATTATTTGCGTCTTACAAACTGCCTGATATAACGGCAGATGGTCTTTTCTTCAAAAGAGCCCAGACCAACATGGTTACTCCGTTTAATGCAGTAAGACGGGATTAAATCCACGATCGAATGCGCAAGAGAAAAATTTTTGATTAATGCATTTTGACGTGAATACCTCTTTAAATTTGTCTTCATAGTGAGGGACAATTTATGGAGTCACCGAACTTTTATAGCGAGTCAATATTTGTCATTTTATGCGCTCTGTATGTGTGTGTGTGAGGGGCACACCGGCCGATGTGGCTTAGCGACACCGCGTAAAGGTTGCCAGTCCTCCAAGTTTGAATGGTGCATTACCGGGTTACGGATTTAACATCAATATCTTCGGATCAGACCGTTTTTTTGCAATATTAACCCATCGTTTCTATGATCAGCTGAAAGTGATGGGCAATAGTTAATTTTAACTGCAATTTTTTTGGGAAACTATCTTATTAGAATGATAGTTTAGGACAAATGCAAATGATTGTCCTGGTTGAAAAAACTAGGTTCATAAAACTGAAGTCAATGAGACGTTAAGTTTGAAAAAAGTGTTCGTATGATAATGTAAAAGAAAATGATTTGATGGTTCGAACATCAAGGAGAACTCCAATGTAAATATGGAAGCAACGAATGCAAGTCTGCATGGACCGTAACATGTGGCATTCGGTTCTCTATGCCTAGCTAAGTAAGAGATCTGCCTTGAAGATATGTATCCATCCTAACATCAGGATAATGTTGTACTGATATGTAATTTAGATGAAACTAGATAATCGCCCTGTGGTTGAAGTACGTCTGTAGACTAGACAATAAAACCACTTTTGAGTTTAACAGCAGACTTAGGCGTAAAGAAAATAGTATACATTTGTGTTTGTTATCACGTATACCACATGAATTAAGTGTGAGTAATGTTTATTTTTATTAACTTAACGTAGGTTTCTGCTCTCCTCCACAATGTAAGCTTTAACTGTGCCGAATTTCATATCCGCTTGCGTAATTGTCTTAAAAGGGGTACAAATTTCATCATCATGGCATCAGAACATCACGTGTTAATATTTAGATATTGTGAAATATATAGGTAAATATCGAAAATGATACATATCATTTTCTAAAAATTTAACGCAGTAAAACTGCAGAAAACGACTTCCCATTTTAAAAAATAATTTGCAAAATCGGTTCACAAGTGACCGAGTTCTGAGGTAATAAATACAAAATAAATAAAAGCCTCCTCATTTAGAGAAGTCGGTTTGAAATTTGCGCAAATTTAAAAAAAAAAATATAATAATAGTTATTTTTATTACTCAGCCGCTTCAAAGGCCGGTTTCTTGTCTTCGTAAACACCGAAACATTACAGTAACTATTATATCATTTGTACTAAAACTCATATTAAAAAAAATGCAACTATTATTAGACTGTAAAACTAGTAGGCACTTAACGCATATTTACACAGTCATGTTTTTTACAGCTAATAAAGATAAGTTAAAAACGGGTATTTCTATAACCGTATTTAACAGTTTGAATCTATTTGACTTTAACTTTCCATTGTTTTTAGTGTAATAACCTAACTTGTGCCGCAGCATCATGTTATTAATGGCATCCGCGTCGGAGCCTTACTCAGCTTGGTCTGAATTATTTCTTTTCGAGTCTGTAGTGATGAAAAGTGTACAGGGGCCTCAGAGCCAGGGATTTATGACAGGTGTCCGGCTACAAATTTCCATTACTGCAAAATGTGCCGCATTAGATTATGAATTTGGCGAATTTCGAGGTATTTGACGGAAATTTCCACGCAGTACGATTAGTTCCAGAGAATTCCGTCGCAACGTTCCGTCTGGATATTTTAATGGTTTCACTGAAGTCGAGTTGTTTGAATGTCAGCGGCACAAGCAGTGCTGTGATACCCAATTATCGCTGACCTCCTCCGTCTACTTATCCCAACTCTCGGCGACGTGGTTTTCAAATTTCCCTTCACTTGTGCTATAAGCCTGTTGAGAGTAAGTTTAGTGATAGAGCGAGTGTGTTGACTCCATCTTGAACTCACTTCTTGAACTTGAACTTGAACTCCATCTTCAGATCTTTGACATTGTATGTCGTAATGGAAAGTACACGTCATCAAAAATCAATCGAGTCCGAACTTGACTATCTTATCTCTTTTTGCGTTCTACACGTCATGAGTTTTGGTAGCATTCTTTCAGCTCCATCTTCAGATCCTTGTTATCATGAGCACTAATAAACTTAGTACTTTTAGCAACAAGACCAATGAGTCCAAATAAAATTGTCTTGTTAAAACTCTTCATCAGAGAGTTCATGTCCCTACGTCCAGGCTACATTATGAGCTCAGTTGGATGGTACCATATTATTGTATTGTCACTGAGCTATCACAAGTCTGCCAAGTTTTGGTACAAACGGATATCAGAAGGGCGTTAAAAAGTGGCTTGCAATATTTAGAAAATCTGTTATATACATACAAAAATTGACAGTTAAATAAATGCTGATGATCTTCGAATGAGGATCTTAAAGTATTAGGTTAAATTTACCATGTAATTGCAATATCAATTAAGTACAAAATTTAGCGTTGATAAAGCCTTTACAAGTTGATTATTTCCTTTCATCAATTTGAAAAGAGCTGGTGATCTTAAAACGGCTTAACAGATTCTATTGAATCAAAGCTAAGAACCATCTTGTAAAACAGGGCTTTAAATTTTTTAAAAAACCGCAACCAAATCGGACCATCTACCAGTGTGCTGCAATGCCACGGATAGACACACAGATACACATATTAGTTTACTAAAACGAAATCTGTTTTAATACCCGTCTGCAGCGTAACTCAAAAAGAGGTTCATATGTTTGACAATGTATTGAGGTACTAGTAATTGAACAAATAAATAATTGGCAACAGATACGGTAATACGAAACTAATGAGCTCGAAATGATGTCTTTAAAAGTAACTAAAATGGCGACAATTATGAAGTATTAAAAATAACCAAAATAACAAAATATTTAATCTAATAGAGCAATTAAAATTCTAAGTGAGCGAATTAAATACTTCTTTAGTTGAACAGAATTACTGGTAACCACCTACTTAAACATGTATGGATCCTAATTAACAAAGTGCTACAAAAATTTAATTTTAGCAAGTTTTTGTGTGACACATTATTTATGTTGCAAACTGTAATAATATTTCAAATCTTTTTATTTCTATAGGTATATATTAATTCAGGCCTATGACGTTAGCCCCGCCATTGTCAAAATAAAAAATATGTAAATGGTTGACCCTGCAGTCCATCCCTGAAACTTCCCGCTAAATTAAGGTATTTTAAGCTAAAAAGAGTAAAAACAATAAGCATAGATTTTTTCAGTTCAAACATCTATTTTGTTAAAAATGGCACTATATTGATTTTTGAAAAGCTGTATATTTTGGAAAAGATGATCGATTTTGATCATTCGGTGGCATTCAACGCAATTTTTGAGATCGAAAATATTGCTTTAGCTAAATAATCAATAGGTTGAAAATTTTCGAAGCAGTGTCAAAAAATATTTTTTTTCAAATATTTTCGTCATTGAAAAATTCCAAACAAGTTTACCGATTTGGATCTAATGAAGGGTATTTTACGCAGTTTTTAAAGGAGAATAACTGATAAGATTTTTAAGTCAATCGATATATTAGCCTAAAAGTTATTTCAAAAATATTAAGTATGTTTGCCAAAAACAACGTAATTTTAATATTTGAAAAGCTGTAACTTTTGAAAATTAGATTTTGATTTTTGAAATGGCATTCGACGTAGTTTTTTAGGACTAAAATATCGTAGAATACCAAGAAATGGTTGGTTGAAAATTTTCGAAGTTTACTCTACTCGTACTTCTTTTGAAGTTTGTTAGTAATCTTTCAACAATTTGATCCACAATGATACTAAATTTAATTAATTTGTTGTACTTTTTTCTTAGAAATAATCATACATTGTCACTTTATGTTAATAAGGGGTTTTTTAATCAAACTATATAATATAAAAAAAGTTTAAATATGCTGATATATAAACTAACGTCATAAGTTTTCTGTGAAATAAGAATTCCTCAAGATTCGGTAGGCGACACTCGACCGGAGTTCCCCTGCATTAATTAATTGGTTCAGTGCACAGAAAAAACTTCCATTACAATGAAATAAACATGTTATTTTCCTTCTCCTTGTGCAATTTGTACGATAACAATGTGAGTTAAATTAAACTTTTTCCAAGATATTTTTGACTTATTGGAGTAACATTAGATGAATTTTAAGACAACGCATTGTTATGTTGGTTATTTTTTATAGCATAATAACATGACACATCTTTTTTAACAAAAATTTCGCTGAGTTAAATACTTTTTTAAATTAAGGAGAAATTACAATCCTAATCATAAAGACTTCACTGAGAGGACAATCGACAAGTGATAATCTATATCTATACATATAATAAAATCGTAGGAAAGTCAAAACTGTACATTGAATATTCTTTTAAAAGAATATTTGGAGCGTGATCTACAATCGATATCGAAGCCAAAAATATAGTTTTTAGAATTTTTGTCTGTTTGTTTGTCCGTTTGTCTGTATGTATGTCCGGGGTAAACTCAAAAAGTACTCCATGGATTTACTTCAAATCTTGCATGAATATTACTGATAGGTCGGGTCAACATATAGGCTACATATTATCACGCTATCACCTACGGGGGAGGAGCTGTGCGGAGTAAACGAAGTCCGCGCGGACGAAGTCATGGGCAACAGCTAGTATATAAATAAAACCCGATTGCCGCTCGATAAAAAAAAATCCCATCTTTTAGCGCGGTCGTGTAAAAACTACGTAGATAGGCTACGTAGTTTTTACCCGACTGCATTCTCTAAATTAGGACATACATTCGTTCCACACATACAATTACAATTTGGTGGAATGTTATGCATTGTTGAAATAATAGTAAATGTTGATTAGAAGGTATTATATTACCTAATAAATGTTGTTTTCGTATTTCAGGTAGTTGTTTTATTTGAATTGACCATTATTGGGTATTAGATTAATAATAATTGAGTTCCTACTAACTTCGGGAGTAACAAAATTATTTATTAGTCAGAATTCAATTGATCTATGATTATAAAAAGTTTTTAATACAATAAAAATACATCTATGGATTTTTACGACAGTAAATGTTACCATAAGCTTACCAAAAACGGATATACGACCTGTACACTTTTTTAAGTACATTTTCATAAGGTGTATTAACCAAGAATTGATTTTTTCTTAGACGTAAACCCAAGCTAACTTTAAAACTAAATAAGATAGAAAGGTTTTGATGATTTAACCTTTTTTATTCACAAATTTTAAGAACTTTTCTCATACGTAATTTTTTTATAACTTCAAACACAAAAAAATTAAAAAAAGTTTTTCTGCTCTCCTGAAAAGTCAGGTTTTGATTTATACTATCTTTCTACCCAAAGGTGTATGTATTTCTGTGTATTAGTATTGTTGACTAATACCCATAACACAAGCAAATTGAAGCAAAAAATTTGCTTACTTTGGGGTTAGATCAGTCAGTGTAATTTTTCCCGTGAATATTTATTTATTAAATTTATCATCATATCATAATTGTGAAAATATAATAAACAAAGCAGGCGAAGTCGCGGGTATCAACTAAATGAATATAATTGTTATTACATCTAGATATGGGTCATTAGTCACAATTCAATAAATCAATTATGTTATGAGTAATACAAGGAAGTGATAATTATGTTTTTTAATTAAATGTAGTAACTAAAGTTACTGGAACTTATTTTATAAGAATTACTGATTGAGTTTGGAGAGTAGAGTAGAGTAAAACTGTGACAAATTCCAAAGGATATAAATCAAGTCCAACCAATCGAATCGAAGTGTTTAGGTCTCCTACACATTTGCTCACACATTATGCCGCGCCACGCCGTAGCACAAGTCACAACCCTACATTGTATGTGCATGGAACACAGAAAATAAGTTTTGTTGTTTTGTTTTCTTTGTTTCATGGTATTTTGTTATATCGTATGTAGAAGCCCTAAACACTTTGATTCGATTGTTTTGCATTTCACATTTAACTCTTTTTATTTTTTCACCTTCTTTTTATATATTATATATATAAAAAGAAGGTGAAAAAATAAAAAGAGTTAAATTACCAAATTTAAATTAAAGTTAAATTACCAAAAATAAAAAGAGTTAATTAGTTTACCAAACGCAACATTACCAAATGAAACGAAACGCATCAAACGAATGGCAGCGCAACATTAACATCATTATTGTCTATAGAAAATTGCTATCTCTTTTCATCAGGGAACCATCTGCGTGTTTGACGTACTATAAAATCAACTAAAATAATGATTAACTTTTCTTACTATTGTTATTTTTATAAAAAGAGAATGATTATTGTATGGACCCTCCATACAAAATTGGCCACAAAAGCAACACATATTGATAGATGCTTACAAAAGTATTATAATACATTATTCATTTTTTTCTGAAAACGTAAACTGTATACGACACTTGACGGACACGGATGCTAAAATTCACGAAAAGCCTTCAAAGATTAATATTACTAGAATAAACAATAATTATTACATACTTTTTAAGCCGTTCACGTCGCAATATGACGATATTATCACGTCGTAATAATACCGTCAACATGGATATAGTACTTTTTCTCATCATGAAGATAATTTGATTTTAACCACTTAAAAGTTAAAAGGCGGACAAAGTTTGTTTACAGCAAAATATTTATTACTCTTCACAGATTAAATATTTAGACGACATTGTGTTTTTTTGTATCTTTAGGATTATCTAAGAGTAGCTTATTTATACAGCCTTTTATGTTGTAATTTTGTTGCATTTCATATCTATCTATACATATTATAATAAAATCGTAGGAAAGTCAAAACTGTACATTGAATATTTTTTAAAAGAATACTCGGGGCGTGATCTACAATCGATATCGAAGCCAAAAATATAGTTTTTAGAATTTTTGTCTGTTTGTCCGTTTGTTCGTTTGTCCGTTTGTCCGTTTGTCCGTTTGTCCGTTTGTCCGTTTGTCCGTGTGTCCGTTTGTCCGTTTGTCCGTTTGTCCGTTTGTCCGTTTGTCCGTTTGTCCGTTTGTCCGTTTGTCCGTTTGTCCGTTTGTCCGTTTGTCCGTTTGTCCGTTTGTCCGTTTGTCCGTTTGTCCGTTTGTCCGTTTGTCCGTTTGTCCGTTTGTCCGTTTGTCCGTTTGTCCGTTTGTCCGTTTGTCCGTTTGTCCGTTTGTCCGTTTGTCCGTTTGTCCGTTTGTCCGTTTGTCCGTTTGTCCGTTTGTCCGTTTGTCCGTTTGTCCGTTTGTCCGTTTGTCCGTTTGTCCGTTTGTCCGTTTGTCCGTTTGTCCGTTTGTCCGTTTGTCCGTTTGTCCGTTTGTCCGTTTGTCCGTTTGTCCGTTTGTCCGTTTGTCCGTTTGTCCGTTTGTTCGTTTGTCCGTTTGTCCGTTTGTCCGTTTGTCCGTTTGTCCGTTTGTCCGTTTGTCCGTTTGTCCGTTTGTCCGTTTGTCCGTTTGTCCGTTTGTCCGTTTGTCCGTTTGTCCGTTTGTCCGTTTGTCCGTTTGTCCGTTTGTCCGTTTGTCCGTTTGTCCGTTTGTCCGTTTGTCCGTTTGTCCGTTTGTCCGTTTGTACGTTTGTCGTTTGTCCGTTTGTCCGTTTGTCCGTTTGTCCGTTTGTCTGTTTATCTGTTTGTCTGTTTGTCTGTATGTATGTCCGGGGTAAACTCAAAAAGTACTGCATGGATTTACTTCAAATTTTCTATGAATATTACTAATAGGTCGGGTCAACATATAGGCTACATATGTTGACCCGACCTATTAGTCGGGGCTGTGCGGAGTAAACGAACTCCGCGCGGACGAAGTTGCTGGCAACAGCTAGTATTTTATATAAAATTTTGTGTCGGACCTATTTTTTTAATTAGTTTGGTCGTAAAAAAAAGAAAGTATTAACATTATGGCAGAAAAGAAAAAATATTATTAGTTTTTTTAAATTTATTTGCTATTAAAACTCTAAATTTATTTGCTAAAAAAATTAATGGGCTAAATGTGAATTTAATTAATTTTGATAATTTCGGTAAATGCTATATTCTTGTAGCACATTGAGGCCGATCTCATCAATCTCCGTTGACGATTCATAAGTACATGGTGAAAAATAAACTTAGATAATTTTGTCGATTTACTTATTTTTTACAATTATATATCTTGTTTTTAGCTTTCTTAAGCATTTTTATGATTTGTGCACCTTGTATAATAATTTTAAAGGCCCGGCCAAATTTTAAATTAGGGACTAAATATTAAATTGAAAGTGTGTTTTAATTATTATTGTAAAATTATTACAAGATAATATAAAAATATTCCTTTTAAATATTCCACTAAATTCGTGGATTCGATACACCGAGTCGTGTTAATAAACTCTGTACTGCTGGCAGTGTATTATGCTAATTTTTGTGTCGGATAAAAATGAAATTATATATATTTTTTAATTTTTTTTTATTACATAAATCGAACATAATATTATCGATTCTGGACAGCCTCAGAAAATTTTGACAGACATTTGAAAGTAGGCAGTTTAAAATCAAAGACTGAATGTGTCACAGACTTGTTTATTGCTATCGCTGTAAAATCTATGCTAGCTGTTTACTTTTACCTGTTTGAAGGATAGGGTAGACGGTTAGCAAACTAGAGGTTTAAAATTAATTTAAGAAATACCACCATGCCGGTTACCTTACCTATTTCTAGCGATAACTAGCACCAACTATGTAACGTGCTCATCGGGTTTCGGATTTTCGAGAAAAAATCTTAAAAAACTTCAATAAGCGTTTACCCAACCCTGAGCAAAATAGGTTAAGAGTATACTTAAATCGCGAGGCAGTAAACTTAATTAAAAAAGATAATAAGCGCACTCGTGCTTCAAACTTAATTAAAAAGATAAAATCAAAGTGTGAAATTAAATAATTGTTATATCAATTAATTTTACACTATGATAGATCAGTCCCCTCAAAAAACACCGTCGAAATATGACTAATTCAATGATATCGTTGTTATTTTGAGCGGAAAATTATTTTTTAACACTTAATGCTGAAATGTGTATATAGGGTGTCCCAGAACTCAACGTCAAGCCGAAACGGGGTGACAGGATAGATCATAACCATCACGAGAAAAATCAGAAAAAAAATCTATCCCATGCAGTTTGAAAATTATGGGCATTTTAAGGAAAACCTAGAAATTTGGTCTAACTGTACCATTTTTCGGTTATTGTGGTTAATTTTTATTATTTTTGTTCATTTAAACTTTGGAACCGTAACCCTAAATAACATCTCGAGAATCACAGTCTAAAATAATGACACAATTACCCCAAGTTTCCTAGAATTTAGACTATTTGTTAAACTATGAATTTAAAATTTTCAAACTTTGTCGACTTTGAAACACCCTCCTTTAAAAAAAATGTACTAGAGTGCCTTGGCAAGTGCCATTAAGAGTTGGCGCATTTAATCAGGATTGTAAAATGATACAATACTTGTTAGTTTCATACTAAAAAAAAACGAGTAAAAAATAAAAACCTCAAGTAACCCGATTTTTGCTAACCCATTTTACTCAGTTAAAATGTTTTTTATTCGCACAAGCCTTTAGTAGATTCTTTATTTTACGGCAAAATGATGAGAGAGATGGATAGTGGACATGTTTGCCATGAGCGAGCGAGACAGGTAGTGACGCCACGCAGTGAGACGGAGATGCGTCATTAAACGAGTGCGAATGAAACAGATACTGGACATGTTTGCCATGAGCGAGCGAGACAGATAGTGACGCCACGCAGTGAGACGGAGATGCGTCGTTTAAACGAGTGCGAATGAAACAGATACAGACGCCATACCAAGCAAATAGCTACGCTGCCAGTCTGACACCAGTTAGTACATTTCGCTCATTCGTCTACTGCGCACCTTTCCGTATTCGCTTGTGTTAATTTAGTACTGACAACTTTGGCTTTTCTTTTTGGACTTGGATTTTTGTGAATTGGACTTGTTGATTACATACCGGCAACTTTGGCTTCTCTCTTTTGGAATTGGACTTTTGTGTTGACATCCTTGTCATCACTATGCCTACGCGCTACGCTTCACAAGAATATGCGAACATGCATCTTATTTATGGGGAATGCAGATGCAATGCAAGTGCCGCCGCTAGACTTTATCGTGAAAGATATCCAAATTTAGAGCGCTATCCGGATCACCGCGTGTTTGTTAATGTGCACCGTTCACTCACAGAGGGCGGCCATTTTCCGAATCAAATACGGGCTGGAGGTAGACCTCGCTTTCCTTACGAAGAAGAAGTGTTGGAAGAGGTCGCAGATGACCCAAGTATTTCCGTTCGTGGAATTGAAGAAAGAACGAGAATACCCAAAAGCACAGCACATCGTATTTTACAAAGAGCTGAAATGCATCCGTTTCACGTACAACGAGTTCAAAGTCTTCTCCCTCGAGATTATCCTGAAAGGATTTCATTTTGTAGAACAATGCTACAGAGGCATAATGAAAATCCCCAATTCATCCAAAAAATTCTCTGGTCAGATGAATCTACATTTAAAAAAGATGGCTACATAAACTTACACAATTTTCATGAGTGGCATGTGGAGAATCCACATTTAATGCGAGAAGACCGATCCCAATATCGCTTTAAAGTTAACCTGTGGACAGGAATTTTAAACGGCAAAATTGTTGGGCCTTTTGAGCTGCCTGAGAATTTGAATGGCACGAATTATCTAAATTTTTTACGAGAAAATTTACCAAGTTTGTTAGAGGACGTACCACTAACAGATCGTCGCCACATGTGGTATCAACAAGATGGCTGCCCAGCGCATTACGCAGTGCAAGTAAGAGATTTCCTTGACCAAGTTTATCCGGGAAGGTGGATTGGACGTTCAGGCACTATCTCGTGGCCAGCCCGTTCCCCAGATTTAAATCCCCTGTATTTTTTTTAGTGGGGCGTTCTCAAAGAAAAAGTTTATTCTAAGCCCATTGAGAGCGTAGCCGAGCTGCGTGAACGAATTTCTCAAGCTGCTGAGGACATCAACTCTCGAGGATATGCCCGGCTAATAAGTAGATCTTTTTTAAGAAGATGTAGGGCGTGTGTTGAAGCTGATGGTAAACAATTTGAACATTTGTTATAATAAAAAATGTTATTTTCAAATCTGACTTTTATTCCAATAAACCTAAACAAAACAAGGTCAACATTTTTCATTATTTTATTAGTATTTTGTTGCTTTGGTAAAAGTGGCGTCACTATCTGTCTCGCTCGCTCATGGCAAACATGTCCACTATCCATATCTCTCATCATTTTACCGTAAAATAAAAACCTACCAAGGGCTTGTGCGAATAAAAAACATTTTAACTGAGTAAAATGGGTTAGCAAAAATCGAGTTACTTGAGGTTTTTATTTTTTACTCGTTTTTTTTAGTATGAAACTAACAAGTATTGTACCATTTTACAATCCTGATTAAATGCGCCAACTCTTAATGGCACTTGCCAAGGCACTCTAGTACATTTTTTTTAAAGGAGTTTCAAAGTCGACAAAGTTTGAAAATTTTAAATTCATAGTTTAACAAATAGTCTAAATTCTAGGAAACTTGGGGTAATTGTGTCATTATTTTAGACTGTGATTCTCGAGATGTTATTTAGGGTTACGGTTCCAAAGTTTAAATGAACAAAAATAATAAAAATTAACCACAATAACCGAAAAATGGTACAGTTAGACCAAATTTCTAGGTTTATCTTAAAATCCCCATAATTTTCAAACTGCATGGGATAGATTTTTTTCTGATTTTTCTCGTGATGGTTATGATCTATCCTGTCACCCCGTTTCGGCTTGACGTTGTATATGTGTAGCGTGTGTTGAGAACAACATATAATATGAAAAATCTTACAGCCTTAGTCAGAGTAAACTTTTGTTTACTTTAAGCATCTGAGCTCAGCCGGATTCAGCGTAGACACACTTTCTATTCTGAACTGTTAAAACCCATAGAAGAAGTGTCAGAACGATACATTGGAGACTTGACTTAAAAAGTAAAATGGCGTCATTTAAATATTAGTAAAGCGTCTTGGCAAAATCTTAGCTCAGAATTTTAACAACGTCAGATTTCTGAGATTAGTAGGTTGTCCTGAACATACCCATTATGACTAGCCCCAGACTTTATACAACACTAACTGACAAGTATATACTGTTATTTGCCTTTGTTGTTGTTTTTGTGGTTTGTAAATAAGTATCGGATAAAGGTCCGCTACTCATAAGCCTCGTACTGCAAAAATAAAAAGAATCATGTTTACTAAAAAATAGCAAAAAGGAATTAAAATCTCGCTGCAATGATTGTAACAAACCAATGCGCCTAAAATATTTTTATGACAGTCATGTAAGAAAAGAAAGGCTTAATAAACATAAGTTTAAATTGTACCGAATTTTTTTATTTAAGAATTAAGAGGCATAAAATAAGCCCCACAAACATTTTCCTCTTTCTTGCAATTCTCAATTGTCATAGATGGTTCTTAACAAATATTTAGAAGAAATAAGTCTTGTCTAGTAGCAAAAATATAATTTAAATACCGTTTTAATTTGTTTCAGGAACCGATTCTGTAATAGGTCGATAGACTTTATCTACTAGTTAGGAAGAACCCGTACACGTTAATCGCATAGGTAAAAAGTTAGGTCCAAGGCTTATCGACCTCCTATACGTAGTATATTACATGATGTATGCATACATTTATCCATCATTGAGCGTGTTAAATTTAACGATAATAATGCAAATATTATGTGCTAAACCCAACGCTATTGTGTGGAAGTGTGAGTGTTGGTTATGTCAGAAAGGGCATGGAAGTAGAATCAACGCGGTCGACACTCGCGGACCGGGCGCGTAATGTGGAAGAGATTAGGCTTGAAAGAAAGTGTCGGTAAAGATGAGAAATAGCATGCTCTGTTGGTTCGGACATGTAGAAAGAATGGTAGATGAAAGGTTAAAAAACAGACATACAATGCCAATGTGGAAGCATGTACCGGGGAAGACCAAGACTGACATACCATGATCAGATTGTTCGAGTACTGTCCTAAGGTGGTGTCAAGAGTCTTCGCCACCGGCATGTGTGTGTGTGTAAAAACTATAAGAATACATTTTTTTCAGTTGGAAGATCTATTTTGTCAAAAATGGCAGTAGGTATATCAATTTTTAAAAAGCTGTATATATTGAAAAATTTTGAATGGCGTTTAACTCAATTTTTGAGATTTAAAATGTTGCTTTAGTTACATAATCAATAGGTGGAAAAATTTCGAAGTAATGTTTAAAAGCATTTTTTTCAAAAATTTTCGTCCTTGATAAATCCCGAACAAATTAACCAATTTTGATCAAAACGGTATTTGACGCAGTGTTTTAAGGAGAAACTGATAACATTTTTAACTTATATATATATATATATATATATATATATATATATATATATATATATATATATATATTTGTTTAGTCAAATTTTTACCATAAGGCGATCGTTAGTATCTATATCTCAGTCCACATGAAAATATTTATATTAAGCTGTTACAATAACAATAATAATAATAATAATAATTCACGGGACAAATTACACTTACTGATCTAACCCCAAAGTAAGCAAATTATTTACTTGTATTTTGGGTATTAGTCAACGATACTTATACATAGAAATACATAGGTATAAAAATACTGTTATATATATTACCGGCATTTTGTATAATATCAGGCATTCAATACAATACCTAGGCAACGTATAGAATACCTGGGGCGTCTTTTTTGGAGTATTCACATGAAGTATCAATTAATATTTTTGATCAACAGTTATAGAAGAATATACTTCAGCAACCAGTACCTAATCCCGAGGTGACTTCTTCTTAGCGGTTTTTGCATTTTTATTTATTTTTACATTTGGAAATATTGTTAATCGTTATTAAATACATGGTATTTGTTGCTTCTCTTTTCATTTGTAACTGTAAAATTTAAAAAATCTAATCCTAAATACTCGTTAATTATCCGCCATTGTAATGAAATAAATTGATAAAAACGCGTCACTCCTACTCAACGTAATAAAATACAAGCGAGCAGCTAAACAAGTCGCATCTCCTCACAAATGCGACACGTTTTTTGCCCGCCTTCTCGCACGCTCTCTGCTGTCGTCTTTTACACACATTACCGGCTGCGCATTTGGTATTACATAGAATACCTAGGCAAAGCATAAAATATGATATTTCATAGATTGCCTATAAGTTTAAGGTATTCTATACATTGTTAGACTCAATTAACAATGCACTTGTACTTGAATTTCACTTCACAACATATTTATAAAATACATAGTATTTAACAGTAATGGAATTTCACCAAATGCCGACAATGGAAAGTACAGAATATATTCCATACATTGCCTAGGTATTTTATAGAAATATATATACATACAAACATCTTTTTAACCAAAAATTAAACCGACTAAAAGTTATGCGTGGTCAGTGAGTGTCAAATCAGTGAGTGAACAAACAATTATCCATATTTTACGTACCCTTATGTTATTTTTTTAAATATATGGGACCACTCGAGGTATATCCATTCCAATAAAAAAAATTATCAAAATCGGACTACTTTGATAGGATAGAGTAGGATAGGATCGGATAGGATAGGATAGGATAGAATAGGATAGGATAGGATCGGATAGGATAGGATAGGATAGGTACCCGACCGCCCTCGGTACGCCCATGCCCATAACACAAGCAATTTGCTTACTTTGGGGTTAGATCAATTTATATAATTTGTCCAGCGATATTATTATTTATAAATGAGATTGACTTTTGCACCTATTTTTTGTGGTTATAGATGAAGTACAGTTTACTAGGCTAGCGCCAGTCATACTTGTTAAATATACATAATATTAAATTTTCCGAGTAGTTGTACTGATAAAATAATTTTAAATGACAATATTATCTCCTTTCAAGAAGTAATTTTAACGAAATTGCTTAGTAATCACTAATCACGCAGTCTCAAATAAATCGCTAAGCGTGAACCATAATTACCCGACAAGGTCTTAAAAAAACGTTTTTTTTATTACAGCTCTATTATGAGTCATTATTTGTGTAATCAGTGGCACAGATTCTGGTACCTTCAACGTCGGACCTAATAAAACATAATGTAGCCAATTATTATATCGTCTGGTCTAGCTATATCTTAATATAAAACTGTCATTTTCCAGAATACAATGTAGTTGCGTTTTATTATCATATTTTACTATTAATAAAAAACTTCTATGTACGTATTATATTCTGTCCATAAGTGTAATCATAATCATCTGTCTCTAAAAAGTCAAATATGAATTAGAAAAGTTACAAAATGCAGGATAAGCAATATGTATATTTTTACGGTTCTTTAACGACAGCCGTTAAAGAACCGTAAAAAATATACATGTTGGTTATACCTACCGCAAAATGTTGGTCCGGGCCTCCTTTGAAGAATAGACTATCGGCTATTTTTCTAAACAATTCGTGAAAGGTGAACGGTCACTTCCATTATGGTAACTGGGTGGTAGAGTTTGGCAACTTCCCGCCTGAAAATATGGTACCACTGCTTTGCCTATAATTCCTGTCGCAATTAACATCTTTGGTTTCTATAGTTGATGGTTTATACTTACATCAGAACAGCCATTTGCTTGTGTGTTATCTAATGATATGAAAAAATGTTTGGTATGTATGTACAGCCTATTGTTGGCTCTTGCCAACAGGATCTGCTTGTTAGTTGTCCTATGATACGAAAAATAATCAAAAATTCGGATCGGATGCAGTCCATAACCACTTTTATGAATATGGAAAAAAATAGGTCAGCCTGGATAGCGATGTACGTTAAGTTTGAAGTGTTTTGTTTTTCAACCGACTTTCCAAAAGGTTATCAATTCGGCTGTTTGTTTGTTACCTCAGAACTCGGTCATTTATGAACCAGTTTTGAAAATTCTTTTGAAATTTTCTGTTCGGGACGGTATACTTTCTGTGTATTCCCATTTAAATTTAGTGAAGATCTGACGCATGGTTCCAGAGATACAGGGAATGAGAATTCAGTTGCAGAAGTATTACTGCGTTAAAAAGAAAATTGCTTCTTAAATATGATTTGTTTCAGTAAGTGCCGCTACAAGTTGAACTTTTTCATAAATTATTTACAAAGTCTGATAAACAAAGTGGAATCCGGGAAAAAAACGTTTTTTTTTTATATCATAAGATAGAAAACAAGCAGATGGGTCTCCTGATGGAAAGTCAACCATCGCCTATAGACACCAAAGGTGTTAATGATGCTATCTTGTGGCGAGGTCTAATGCCACATGCATAAGTTTACCGGCTACCTTATCCTCCAAACCGGAACACGACAGTGACAAGCACTGACGCTATTGCGGCAGTAATAGGTAAGCCGGTGGTACCAGACCCAGGCGAGACAATGAAGAACTCCACCACCTAGTAGCCACGATGTTAGTAACTCGTATAGCCAATCGGTCGCCTTTTACGCCCTACCTGGCAGAACGGCAGTATGCCTATTCTTCAAAGAAGCCCGGAACCAACACGGGGAAAAATTTATTATTTGCGGTACCAGAATTGAAAACGTCCAGTACCGCAAATAAAATTGAAAATTTCTAACGTGAATTTATTCCCTAATTACAACTTCTTACTTAGTTCTTCTTATTTAGTAGAGTATGTGGAAAATTCCAAATTCTTCTTATTTAGTAGAGTATGTGGAAAATTCCAACAGGTTCGGTACCACTGCCTTAATTATTCCTGCTGCAATATCGATTGTTTGCCGCTGACATATTCTAATTTAGAGGCACTTATTCATGTAGCAGTTCTTCTCTCGCGGATAGCAAAACACCATCATCATGTTTGTGATTATCCTGCCGTGCTTCAGCTTGAAGGAAAACGTAGGCAGTGCTTATTTCATAGGCTTTTATTATATTCCTCTATATTAAAAAAGAACTGTTATTTTTATCACAAGTTGACAATGAAGGAGATGATCCTTCCTAAGGATTAAACAGAATATCGCACTTCCGCTCAAATAGTGTCACAAGTCAAAAAAACTAATTCTCGAATGCAAGGAGTTTAAAGTAGCTCCCACCTATTTTTTTAGGTTTTCCGGCTAACGCCACTAACGTCACCAACACCATCTAGTATAAAATCATTAAAAACAGTAGTAGATCACCATTCGAGATAAAACTATGGCATCATACGATACGAATGGTACAATAAAAGTGATTTTCCGATTTTTTGAATTGTAACACTATTTGAGCGGAGGTGCGATATGCTGTTCAAGGCAATGTCTTAGGTTGTCATGGTAGCTAGCGTTTATAGCCAGAAATACAGAGTTACATAAATATCGATAAAATAAAATTATTTCAGTAGTATATTTAATTGGCTTGATAAAATAGTATAACAATGCATGTTTATGTTTTCCGCCTTTTCCGCCTCTTGGTGTCAAGAGCCTTCGCAACCGGCGTGTGTGTATGAAGAGAGTGATGAATGTTCAGGAAGCGAGACAAGCCTGCAAGGATCGTGATATATGGCACTCGGTTCTCTCTGCCTGTCCCGTAAGGGATCTGGAGTAAAGATATGTATGTACCTTTTCCGCCCAATACCGCGTCAATTAGTATTTGTGTGGTCTTTAGTTCTTCCCATAGTAGACATAACTTACGCCTATAGACAATGGAGATGTTAAAGGTGCGTTGGTATTTAGCAGACATGTAATCTAAAACGAAAAACGACAGTGGCACTAATATTATTGCAGCAGAAAGATGAGGTAAAGATCCAGAAAGATATATCGCAATTTTTAACTAGAATGGTAGTACGTCTCAGGTCTTCAGGCCTACCAGGAAGATAGATGATGGTGCGTTCTACAAGTAGCTTGTACTGGCACGGGATTTATGCAGGATTTAAATCGATCCTGTGGTAAAACATAAATTTGATTAATGGCATATCGACTAAACTTAATTTATTAACGATATTTTAGACTCGCTTTTGGTGGATTATCCAAAAATTTTTTTTATGTTCCAGACTCAGATTTCACGATCTACAAATGAATGACAAAAAGAATAATTGGAAATCATCACGTCGTCGGTTCCTTTGCAGTGACAAAATAAAAAGCGAACGTGAATACATGACTAGGACGACCAATAAACTTCACCACGGTTCACTTGACTGCTGAGGAATCGGTAGTGATCCCTTCATCGTATTTTGCTAACTATAAGGATTATCCTGTTATTTGCTATAATCGGAATCAATGCTGTCGATTTCGAACATACATCACACTATCCTTCGAGTAGCTACTAAGATTTTACGAGAAAGTTAAGCAAGTTTATAGGAAAGAAAAAAAAATGAATAACAAGGCTATAGAATTATGCAACGTCTCCCCCAGGTTTGCTACCGCCACCATACCTATTCTTGCAATAATAGCGTCAATGCTTGTCACTGTCGTCTGTCCTGTTTCATTTTAAAGGGTCTCTTATATCTCTTAAGATAGCCTTAAACTTATGTAGCATGTGTTTTTAACATATCGTCTCAGAAACAGCGACGCACCATTAATATCTTTGGTATCTAAGAACGATAGCTGTCTCTTTCGTACAGGAGAGCCATCTGCTTAGTAGCCATTTTATAATGTACTAGCTGACCCGGCAAACGTTTTTTTGCCTTACATATTAGGAATCCATAGCGGACAAACAACGTGACACGTAATTTATATAAGTCTACGGGATTGTCCTTCCCCAAGCCAAATTGGCATTAAACTTTATATGGTGGTTAAGTATTCTTAAATTTTCTAATTTTCCGCGCAATTTTCTTCATATTTTTTTTATAAAAACCTTCTCCTTACAATTACAAACACAACAAAAAAAAATTACCGAAATTGGTCCAGCCATTCAAGCGTGATGTCGTGACCAAGGAAAATAGGGATTGATTTTTATATATATAATAGATAACCATCTAATAACAATTTTTGTGATATAACAATCGAAACTTAATGTGGAGAAGATGACAGCAATTTCTAAGGTCGGCTACAATAAAAAGTATTCAAATAGTTTGGTACATCAAACTATTTAATTGTACTTAACCACAGTAAACATCATTCAATAATTTGGTGCAAGGTGACCTAGATAAAAAAAACCTGTATTTTTTCTTCCAAAGTGATATGTTGTTTCTTAGCTATAAATCTATTTTAGGTTTTCCGTCGCCAATGTCACTAATTTTCGAAGGTTGACTGTTGTAAAAATCACGTTTATTGCAGAATGCACACCTCATTGCCCTGATTTTTTCGGCCTTCACCAGCGTTCCTGGAGCCGTGTGATCGGTCACGTAGTCTTTCAACCATTACAATTTTCCGCCGGCACACAAAAAATATGGTTAATTAAAAAACAATAGCTATATGCTTCCGTGGACGTGGCAAAACCAAGTTCTTATTAGGAAGTATGACAAGACTTTTTAATAATATTCTTTGTCATACCGGTTATATTATCATATAAAATTGATATACGATGCCCTTCCTAATATTTATCTAATATATATAATATTTATCTGTATAGTTGTATAATTCTGTTGTCATCATTTAATTACTTATTTATTTATACTTTATTGTACACTTACATAAGTAAAATTGTACAAAAGGCGGACTTAATGCTAGTTGCACTCTCCCAGTCAAACTTTGGGCTAACAGAAATCATTCATTTTTTTTGTCAAATTTCACAACAAATAATTATTTTACGATGGGAGTCGTTTACGTTTTCAAATCAATTTTTAACTTATTTTCAAGATTTTTATCTGTCTGTAATAAAATGTCCGATTATAACTCGGGAATGGCTAGATTTAATTAAAAAAAAATAGTATACAAGGAATTTCATTATAAAGAATATATAATGAAAACAGGTGGTTACGCAAATAGGGTAATACAATTTTTGTCTGCTTGTATGTCACTTGATGAAAATCTTGATGAAAATGTTTACAGTGATAGGCCATGTATTTCTTAATCGTCGATAAACTTAGGACCAATGACGAATGTGGTTGTTAGCTAGTAAATATATAATTTGCAATGGATGCGGATATTACTAAACTTCAGCTAAAAATATGGTGTTTTTTCCCCGTGTTGGTCCCGAGCTTCTTTAAAGAACAGGCCAACTGCCGTTCTGCCAAGCAGGGCGTAAAAGGCGACCGATTGCCTATGCGAATCATTACCATCGTAGCTACTAGGTGATAGTGTCCTGCATTGGCTCGCCGGGGTCTGGTACCACAGCCTAACCTATTCCTGCCACAATAGCGCTAGTGCTAATCACTGTCATGTTCCGGTTTGGAGGGTAAGGTAGCCGGTAAAATGTGGCGTTAAACCTCGCCACACGATAGCATCGCACCATTAACATGTTTGTTGTCTATAGGAGATGGTTGACTCTTTCCATCAGAAGACCCATCTACTTGTTTGCTATCTAATGACATAAATAAAAAAAATATATATGGTCCTATTTTGATGATTTGTATCTAGCGCTACCTCTACGATGAGCTTCGAGCAAACGTCTGCCGTATCCACTATTAAAAAAAATATATTTTTATATGGCCTAATATGCAACATGGTATTGAAATTAAATTAACTATCCCACGCAACGTACGCATTTGTTAGAACTGATGTAGAATATGCTAGCTACAGGCAACTTCTTACTAAATGGCACACCATGATATACAGGGTTATTTGGTTATCACCTGCCAAATTTAAATAGGTGGTTCAGACCATGAAAGTAAACAACTTTCCCAAAGAAACACGGGTCGAAAAGTGAAAAAAAATTCAGACCTTCCATACGAAATCGACCACGTGATCGAGCAGTTTTCTATGGGAGGGTCGTATTTTTTTCACTTTTCGATCCATGTTTCTTTGGGAAAGTTGTTTACTTTCATGGTCTGAACCACCTATTTAAATTTGGCAGGTGATAACTAAATAACCCTGTATATCATGGTGTGCCATTTAGTAAGAAGTTGCCTGTAGCTAGCATATTCTACATCAGTTCTAACAAATGCGTACGTTGCGTGGGATAGTTAATTTAATTTCAATACCATGCTGCATATTAAGCCATATAACATATTTTTTTTAATAGTGGATATGGCAGACGTTTACTCGAAGCTCATCGTAGAGATACAAATCATCAAAATAGGACCATATATATATATTTTTTTATTTATATTCACGTGGTCAATTTCGTATGGAAGATCTGAATTTTTTTTTTCACTTTTCGACCCATGTTTCTTTGGGAAAGTTGTTTACTTTCATGGTCTGAACCACCTATTTAAACTTGACAGGTGATAAAAAAATAATTATATAGGTACATATAAGGCGAGTAAGAAAAAAGGTGACAAAGTCATTGACTGCTGTTGTAGTTAATTATTTTATTAAGCTATACATTAATACGCAAAGTAAGATTTTGTACCCCTTTTTAAAGCAAGTACGAAAATGGTGGAGTACAAACATTTGGCACAGGTCAAGTTTACATTGCGGAGGACAGCAGAAACCAAATATTTTTGAATATTCGATCGCTAGTTGTAAATAATACGTGAAGAAATTTTGCACCTCTTTTTAAGATAATTATACGAATGGAATTAACGCAGTTAAAGTTTACATAGCGGAGGAGTGCGGAAACCTAATATTTTTAAGTAATATGCATTAGAAATACATTACATTAACTAGCTGTTGCCAGCGACTTCGTCCGCGCGGATTTCGTTTACTCCGCACTGCCCCTCCCCCGTAGGTGATAGCGTGATAATATGTAGTAGCCTATATGTTTACCCGACATATTAGTAATATTTATACAAAATTTGAAGTAAATCCATGCAGTTCTTTTCGAGTTTACCCCGGACATACATACAGACAAACAGACAAATAGATAAACAGACAAACAGACAAAAATTCTAAAAACTATATTTTTGACTTCGATATCGATTGTAGGTCACGCCCCAAGTATTCTTATAAAAAACTAGCTGTACCCACGACTTCGTTCCCGTGAAAAAAATTCTAAAATAAAAACCCGCATAGTTCCCGTTCCCATGGGATTTCTGGGATAAGATTCCTATGTCCTTTCTTGGGCCTCAAACTATATTTGTACTAAATTTTATCCAAATCGGTTCAGCGGTTTTGCTGTGAAAGCGTAACAGACAGACAGACAGACAGACAGAGTTATTTCGCATTTATAATATTAGTATGGATAAAAATAAACATTACACAAACTACATTTATGTAACATTTTTCCCCGTGTTGGTTCCGGGCTCCTTTGAAGAATAGACCAACTGCCGTTCTGCCAGACAGATCGTAAAAGGCGACCGATTGGCTATGCGAGTCACTACCATAGTGGCTACTAGGTGGTAGAGTTCTGCATTGTCTCACCCGGTTCAGTTACCACCGCCTTACCTATTCCTGCCGCAATAAAGTCAGTGCTTGTCGCTGTCGTGTTCCGGTTTGGAGGGTAAGGTAGCCGGTATACTTATGCATGTGGCATTAGACCTCGCAACGCACCATTAACATCTTTGGTGTCTTTTCTTATACATGCTGTTGTCAAATTAAGAAAAGATTTTATTGTTTAGTCAAATTTTTACCATAAGGCGATCGTTAGTATCTGTATCACAGTCCATATGAAAATATCTATATTAAGCTGTTACAATAATAATAATAATAATTCACAGGACAAATTACACTTACTGATCTAACCCCAAAGTAAGCAAATTATTTGCTTGTGTTATGGGTGTTATCCAACGATACTAATACATAGAAATACATATATAAATACTGGAATATATTTAATAAACACCCAAACCCGGAAATACAAACATTTATGCTCATCACACAAATGCTTGTCGCCGTCGGGGATCGAACCCGAGCCTCGTTGATTGCGTAGTCAGGGTCGCTAACCAATCGACCAACGGGGCGGTTAAACTTGCTTTAGCAACGTTAAAAAGTGCATCTTCGGCTAATCAGCTAATCGTGGGTACAGTGGGTGCACCTCAGCCTACCTGTTCGAGGATACGGCCGTGTAGATAATTTTAAATACTTTGGTGCAAGCGAATCTCTGTTAAAATTAAAGTCTGTTGTGAATTTCCGCAAAATATTGCATGAATCTATAAAATATCACAAGAATATTATTAGATTAGTTTTTACTAAGATTGCAAAATAAATTACCACAAGCCATTATAAAACAATAAATCAACTTGATACATTTCATTTTACTACAGTAATTTTAATTAAAATGCTTAGATACAAGGAAACTGATCGCTCCTTTGATCGAGTCGTAAGTGACAATCCATGGAGCTCGGGTTCGATTTCTGACAGAAATACTAATGCTATGCAACTATGCATAATAGTATAGGATCCCACTATATTAAGAACTAGCTTCCTTCCTTCGCGCGGACTTCGTTTACTCCGCACAGCTCCTACCCAGTAGGTTATAGCGTGATAATATATAGCCTATATGTTGACCCGACCTTTTAGTAATATTCATGCAAAATTTGAAGTAAATCCATGCAGTACTTTTTGAGTTTACCCCGGACATACATGAGTTTCCTACGATTTTATTATACGTATTTATTTATTTATTTTGACGCGCGCAGCTTTACCAGCTTACTGTGCAGTTAATTCAGTTCGTGTAATTTGTTCGGCGATATTTATTAATTACTAGGTGACGCGCTCAGATTTGCCTGCTTAGTATGCAGCTAGTTCAATTGGTGTAATTTTCCCGGTAATATTTATTAGGTTCTAGGTGAAGCGCATAGCTTCGCAAATGAATAGATTAACATTTCGTCTACATGTATAGTTTTTATACAATGGAGATAGATGAGATTAGCCTCAAGTTCTACCAGAATATAGCGTCAGCTGAAATTATCAAATACAATAAGCCTTTATTAGAATTCAAAGGACACTTTTTCATCTATATTAATATTATAAATGCGAAAGTTTGGATGTTTGGATGCATGGATGGATGGATGTTGGTTTGTTACACAATCACGCCAAAACTACTAAATGGATTTGGATGAAATTTTGCACACGGGCAGATAATGACCTGAAATAGGACATAGGCTACTTTTTATTCCTGGAAAATGAGTTATTCCTGCGGGATTCATATGATAGGGATAAAAGTTTTTGGTGCTTATTATAGTACACCGAGCCACACGTTGCAGCTTATGTAGCAAGTAAATTTAAAAAAATGATGTACTAGGAAGTCATTAAATAAATCAAACTTTCACGCTTTTTCTTACTTCTAAATCAAGCAAAAATTTTCTTTTCTGTCAGAAAGTTAACACTTTCTTTTATTATTGACAAACCAAACATGTCAGAAATATGTCACATTGGTTAGACGCAAAATGTTAAGCAAACTATACTATTTCCATTTCTTTATTTTCTCGATGACAGTTCTAATTTGATAGTTGTAGTGTTGTGACCAAATAAGTAATGATATCGATAGCATATAATTATTATATTTTGAACAAAGACAAATATAGCAAAGACATTAAAATATATTTTTTCGAGGTGGGAACACTTAATCGTGGCTCAGCGCCAATTTGTGTTTGTTTTAATCTGCCACTCGCAACAACACGATCGTGCTAGTCACTACATTTCTGTTTGCTGAATTTTTTCACATTATCCATACGTTACGTTGTGTATTTTGTGTTCCTCCATGTTGATTGCTGCCCAGCTGTCAAATATCAAAATGTCGAAAGGATCTGTTCTAAAAAGGCAGGCGAGAGAACTGGTGATGAAGGTTCGTAATTACTTTGAAGCAGAATATCAAAATGGTGGTCCGCTTTTACCAGGGTCGCAAGTGCGACAGCGTGTTGCGGCCGCATTAGGAATTAGTGGCCTTAGTGTTAAAAAATTACTACCGAAGCTTACGGTACAAGCGGCATGCAGGAAAATAAGCTTCGTACGCCGATGAAAAATCGCTATTCTCTGTTTCGCTATTCGCCGTCATATATATGACTATTACTTGTGCAAAGAAATTTCAACACTTAAAAGACTTATTGTTTCTGTACGTGAATGTGGTTTATTTCATGGCCAAAAATCGTCATTAAGCTTGGTTTTGAAAAAAATCGGACAAACGTAAAATATTGATGAACGATGTTGCTATGGCTCGCTACGAATTTTCGAACGAAACCAAAAAGATATCAGATTGGTCAAATGTTATTTTTACTGACGAGATTTGGTTAAATGTAAGCCACACAGTATCTAAGAACTGGACTGACGACACCACCGCTTCCACTAGTTCAGTGCCGATGGGAAAAAGTGAACGCATTATCACATGCTGTGCAGGGTCTATATGTGGATTCGTGTCAGATGCATTACTGGCCTTTAAATCCAAGAAAACAGTGGACTATCACGAAGAAATGAACGCGGAGATTTACGAAGGATGGTTTTAAGAAATGTGCGTTTTCGGGAAGAACCGTCCATAATTATTATGGACCACGCTACATATCACTCCAGACAAATTAATAAAATGCCGACGCAGGCCAATAAAAACAAGAAATAATTGACTGGCTCCGTCATGGCGAAAATGTGCGTGCTTTGTTAAGAGTACAATTAATGAATATTTTAAAATCAAATAAAGGCTCTCTAAAAGATAGATATGTTATCAACGAAATAGCTGCCGAATATGGTCATTGGGTTCTTCGACTTCCACCGTATCATTGCCAGTACGATGCTATAGAACTAATATTGGCACACATCAAAGGACTTGCCGCTCAAAACAATACCCATACCCCTTTAGAGGCAAACAATAATAATAAATAATAAATATTCACGGGACAAATTACACTTACTGATCTAACCCCAAAGTAAGCAAATATTTTGCTTGTGTTATGGGTGTTAGTCAACGATACTAATACATAGAAATACATATATAAATACCAGAATATATATAATAAACACCCAAACCCGGAAATACAAACATTTATGTTCATCACACAAATGCTTGTGCCCGTCGGGGATCGAACCCGAGCCCCGTTGATTGCGTAGTCAGGGTCGCTAACCACTCGACCTACGGGGCGGTCACTATAACAAGATGTTAAATTTCTTAAAAATACTTGGCCGGAGGTAACAGCCGATAATTGGGAAAAAGTTGTGAAAAGAACCCCAAACATTATAGCGTCGGATTGGGAAATTCATGTGGCATTCGAGAATATACAAGAACAGGAATTTATAATCAATATTGGGGAGAGCTCATCGTGTGACAGTGACGATTCATCAGATTTTGATTAAAATAAATAAAGATTACCTGTCGTTTTAATTATTTTTTTCACTGTCGAGTACCTACCTATACCTACTTATTTTAAAACAGCTCCGAAAATTTTAAAGGAGCAGGCATTATCAATCAAGAACTTATACGTGTATCTTGTAATGAAATATAATATTATACTTATATATAATATTATAGTTCATAAAATTGTACAAAAGCATCCGACAGTAGTTTAGTTTCTAAAATTTTGTTTGCCAAAACAAATTGTTTGCCAAAACAAACTTAATTATTCTCCACTTGATGGGTTAGCCTGGTTTAGCTTAGGAATTCTCAGGTACATCTTCCAACTCTATTATCAGGCACTGAACCATTCCGTTTCAAAGTCCTTATAATAACGAAGCAAACGACCCCAAAGTCGATAGTGTTGCTCTATTTTATTCCAAAGTTCCCTTAACGTACTTTCAGCTCTATTATGAGACTCTGGAAATTATCTAGCACTAAAGTGTTTGTCGAAACAGAACAAATGAGTATAATTTCGATTAGTTTATCTTATTTAGTTCAGGAGTTCTCATGGTTACATTCCAGTTCCATCATCAGGTCTTCAAAATCATCCAGAACTAAGGTGCTTATCAATACAAGAGAATTAAGTGCTAATTCAAAAACATTAACTCGTTTAGTTTAGAAGTTTATTGTAGTAGCATTTTGAATCTGGATTCTTGAAATTCTAGTGTCACTTTTTCGGTTCAATCAACAGAGCCTTATCATCACGAAAAAGAACTTATTGTAATAAATGAAACGACTCGAAACTCCACTACATTAGCAACTTTTATCCTTGTGATACAATGACACTCACTCTTACGGCTCTATCTTCACATATTTGACACACACGTAGTACACGAAAAGTACACGTCATCAAAAATCCATCGAGTCCAACGTTGACTATCTTATCTCTTTCTACATTCTACGCATGACTTTCGGTAGCACTTTTTCAGCTCCATCTTCAGATCCTCGTCATCATGAGCACTAATCAAACTTAGTGCTTATAAGCACTACAACCTTGTTAGGAATCAATGTTAGGAATGCTATAGCAGCAAGACCAATGATTCCTAACAAGGTTGTGTTGTTAAAACTCTGCATCAGAGTTTCAGTCCCCTACATCCAGGCTATATCATGAGCTCACTTGGAAGATACCATTGTATTGCATTGTCACACAGATACACATACAGATACGGAGATACAGAGATACACAAATACACAGATACCCAGACACCCAGATATACAGATACACGGAAACACGGAAACACGGAAACACGGAAACACGGAAACACGGAAACACAGATACGCAGATACGCAGATACGCAGATACGCAGATACGCAGATACGCAGATACGCAGATACGCAGATACGCAGATACGCAGATACGCAGATACGCAGATACGCAGATACGCAGATACGCAGATACGCAGATACGCAGATACGCAGATACGCAGATACGCAGATACGCAGATACGCAGATACGCAGATACGCAGATACGCAGATACGCAGATACGCAGATACGCAGATACGCAGATACGCAGATACGCAGATACGCAGATACGCAGATACGCAGATACGCAGATACGCAGATACGCAGATACGCAGATACGCAGATACGCAGATACGCAGATACGCAGATACGCAGATACGCAGATACGCAGATACGCAGATACGCAGATACGCAGATACGCAGATACGCAGATACACAAATACACAAATACACAAATACACAGATACACAGATATGAAGATACACAGACACACAGGTACACAGATACATAGATACACGGATACACCTGAAACTTCTCGTTTTGCGTCGGGGGTTTAAAAATGTAGCCAATTGGAAAGTATTCATTTCTATAGTCCTGAAATAGAAACTTGTAACACAGAAGGCTGTATAAACATGCTATTCTTAGTATCATCCTCAAGTAATAAAAAAAATTAAAAGTGTCATTTATTTAATCTGGGAACGAGTGACATCCAAGGAACTTATATACGATAACTGGAATTATTACAACTGGAATAAAGTTGACATTTGTTTTTTACTTAACAGAGGGGAAAAACGTTCTGAGCAAGACAACGACAAGAGTGGATGTTGTCCCTCTCTTGCAATTGCCAGTGTAAATAAAACTATCTATGGTAGATTTTTATATATTCGGTAATCATTAAATCCCTTTTATTCATACACGTTGATAAATACATTAGCATAAAATGTATTGTAATTAACACAGTGAGTTCTAAAATGTGCTTATTTTAATTATTATGTAACTACTTATGCAATACAAAAACTGTTTCTGAAATTAGTAAAATTACTTAATAGTAATTTGCAAACTACGCATGGCTGCACTTATATATGGCGATTGGCGCTTTATTTAGTAGAATGAGACACACTCCACCCATGTCGTGGTACTCTTCGGAACGATTTTGAAGCGCGTGTGAACATTCCGGGTAGAATGTAACTTCCTTGGTGACATCAAACACTTTTTTTTTATTGTAAACCATAAAGTATTAGGTAAAGGTGGTGCTAGCATTCGGATTAATCATGGATTAATCCCTTGAAAGATATATCTCCGTTATATCTTAGTATAAGAGGTCTTGCCATCCTTTTTTATACCTCTTGTATTAGAAAGAGAAAATAAGACCTCAGTAGATGACTGCAGTACTTAAAGTTTTTTTTCAATTAGGTATTAGGAGTGTTGCAACACATAACAAACATTACAAACATTTTATAATTTTAAGTGGTTAAAATCAAACAATCTAAATTATAATAGGTAAAAAAACGTTTTATATCCAATTTGACGATATATTGCGCTAAAAATTGTATTTAATAATAATTGTAATTCAAGTTATATTAATCCTTATACGGTTTTTGTGAATGTAGGCATCATAAAAAATGTCCGTGATACAATTTACATTTTAGAGGAAATTAATAATGTATTACAATAAATAAATAAATAAATATTTAAGAGACAAATTACACTTACTGATCTAACCCCAAAGTAAGCAAATTATTTGCTTGAGTTATGGGTGTTAGTCAACGATAATAATACATAGAAACACTTATATAAATACTAGAATATATTTAATAAACACCCAAATCCGGAAATACAAACATTTATGCTCATCACACAAATGCTTGTCCCCGTCGGGGATCGAACCCGAGCCCCGTCGATTGCGTAGTCAGGATCGCTAACTACTCGACCAACGGGGCGGTAACAATAATATAAATATTCATCATTCGTTGCTCAATATCAACATTCGTTGCTTTGGAGGTGAATTTTTTATGGACCCTCATCAATCTTCTTTTTATCCCGTAGTTCAGTCTCTTAAGGCTTGGTTTTTGAACAAAAGCCGATGTTTGACCCCGGATTTTCAACTATCTTGTTGCCAAATTTGATAAAAGTCGGTTAAGTTTATTAGGCGTAAAAGCAGACAGACAAATAAATAGGCGGAAAGACAGCTTTCGCATTTATAACAAAAAAGCCTGGGATTAATTGCTCCTCATACCGATCTCTCATATATATTTTTTGTAATATTGTGATATTGTAAAAAAATAGATGATATGAAAAAAAAAGACAAGCCCCCTGAGTTTCTTCCGCCGGATCTTCTCAGTGTGTGGCCGCGTTTCCGATCCGGTAATAGTTTTTAAAAAATATGTTGACGTGTCAAAAACCTTGTAATAATATTAGTATATATGTACTAGAGATGTGCCGACTAGTCGGTGAATAATCGGCAAAGAGCGCCGACCATTCGGCTTCTTGCTTTGTATGTATTTCTCAATAAACTGTATGTAGAGGGAATGACATTAAATTAACACCTTGATTAAAAAATCAATTTATATTTTTATGTTATAACATAATATAGTCTTACACATTTTGAAATGTAAAGCAAAGCAACTTTTGATGATGATGATGAACATCTGATGACACTGAAGGGGATGGAGTAGAGACTGTTGTAGGTAGGTAGGTCTTCTGCTTGGCAATTCAGCCTAGTAGATTTTGAGAAATTTATTTAACATAACTTTCAAATTAATTTAACCATTGAGTACTAAATCTAATCAGCTCTTTTCCTCAATTGAATGTTTCTAATACATAAATTGCATTAAAATCGGTTTATCCGTTCGGGAGTTAACTTTGGCGAAAAATTTTGAAAAAATTGCTTCTTCGACCTAGCTTCGAAATTTTTTAACCAATTATTTTTTGATTTTTTACGACATACTATTTCAAAAATGAAAATCATAATATACAGTTTATAGCAAACTGACTTCATATTTTTAAAATAATTTTCAGGCTAATATACCGATTTTTTTTATATCTTGTCAGCTCTTCTACTTAAAAAACTGCGTCAAATACCGTTCCTATCTCGACGTCTGGAAATCTACAACGGTGCGTTTCTCTCGGCATTTTTTGCCTCGCACTATTCTGTTGTGGAATCATTACCGGCAGGGGTGTTTCCAAACGGATACGACTTGGAAGCCTTCAAGAAAAGAGCTTACGCATTCTTTAAAGCCGGCAATGCAACTGCAAGACCTCTGGTATTGCGGATGTCCATGGGCGGCGGGGATCGCTTACCATCAGGTGCACCTCGGTGCTTGTTTCCTCCTCTTCAATAAAAAATAAATTGATTAAAATCCGTTGATTTGTTCGGGTTTTATTAACGACGCAAATTTTTGAAAAAAGTTTTTTTTTTTACATGTCTCGAAATTTTTTAACCTATTGATTTTCTAGCTAAATAAAACAATTTTTTTTTAAATTGACGCCGATACGAAACCGATCATGATTTTAAAAATAAACATCTTTTGGAACATTAAAATACTATAGGTACCTAATTGATAGGTATTATTTTTAGTTGAAACTAGTTTATCACACACTTGTACTTTTATTTCACTATTATTATACACTAAATTATTTAATTTTATCGACCGGGTTCGCTTTTATTTACGTCCTGAAGATGGGTCTATATTTAGTAGCATAACAATTTTTGTACTATTTTAAGTAGGCATCACGTTTTTACAACTAATGATAATTTACCATAACAACTAAATGCATAACTGTTTTCGCATAATTTTTACTAGCATAACCCTATGTAGCATAAAGATAACATAGCATAATGTTTAAAGGCACACATTGAGGAAAGCATAACAATACATAAACATAATGATCAACGGCATACACTTAAAAGTCCTAATTAAAATGCAAGAAATAGGTGGATAGCAGACTGTAGCAGCATTGCAACATTTACTTGAAAACCTCTAACTAAATAGCAAGACCAAATAGCAGACTGTATTGTAGCAGCATACTATTCCCGTAACAAATGGGGTTGGACCAAGTCGACGGAGCCCCGCGTAAGAGAGAACCTAACTAACCTACTTCAACTGTAGTATTGGATAGCTTTGTTTCTTTGTGGCGGGGGGCTTCGCCCCCCGATCCCCCCGGAGTGTTTATGTTGTTTAAGGTTATTCTTCACCATTTCTATACATATTTTTAGTATATATTAAGGTATAATCATGGTGTAACTAGAAAATATTGAATATAACTCCATTTTTACAGATTCAAGAGTGTTCAGAGAGTTCAGGTGTAGCTTGCGTATTAAAAAAAACATTTAAATTGAGCTTCATTTTCATATAACATATGCCATGTGTTTTTATGGTAAGATAACATTAGGAAAAATAAAAAAATGTCTAAAGACTATTATGCGTATCATCAATAGTCGAATTAAATGTAGTACAATAGATTGTTATGCTTAAAACACATTTCGCAAAAAAAAGATTATGCTTAAATTATATAATGACACTACATATTATGCTATATTCATTATGACAAAGTAAATTAGGAAAAAAAATTATGCGTTTTAAACGTATCCCCCTGAAGATGCTTTAAAAAGCGAAACCGGTCGATAAAATTAAATAATTTAGTGTATAATAATAGTGAAATAAAAGTACAAGTGTGTGATAAACTAGTTTCAACTAAAAATAATGGAATTTCACCAAGTGCCGACGATTGAAAGTGTAAAATCTATGATAGGTATTATTTTGACAAATTTTGAATTTTTATAACTCTTTGAGTTCAAAAACTCAAGCTTCGGTATAGTTTTCGCATCGCTTAAAATACCTCATTTTAACAGGAAGTTTGAGGAATGGCATACAGGTTCAACTAGTTTACAGATTTTTTAAACAAAAACACTGCTCTAACCCGCATAAAATTAAAAATCAAGCAAAAATGAAGTGCGAACTGTGAAAGACAAAACATACACGTTCCGACACGCTCGCAGGAGGGACAGCGACTTGCGCGCGAATAGCTCAAAAAAGTGTCACGGGAATCACCGTGACCATGATCGGCTTGGCCGACTAGTCGGCTTCTTTTCAACCGTCTAAACGGCTACTCGGCTAGTCGGCTAAAGTCATGATTGGCACATCTCTAATATGTACATATTAGTACGAATATATTATTATGGATTAGTGTGGCGTTAAAGTAATAAATATAGTAAGTTAGTATGTTTTATATCAAGCTAATATAATTATTTTTAGGCATTATAAATTACTAGCTGCAGCGTACAGCCTGCTGCATTATAAAAATTTTTGGCGAATTCCGCGGGATCACCAATTTTTCCGGGAAAAATGTAGCCTACGTACTATGTATCATCATCTACCTGTGTATCAAATTTCATTCAAATCCGTTCAGTAGCTTTTGCGTGATTTCGATAGTTCTAATTTTTTTTCTTTCGATAGTATTAATAATCCATACTAACATTATAAATTCGAAAGTCTGTCTGTTTGTCTATCGATCTGTTACGCTTTCACGGTGTAACTGCTGATATTTATCTTTATGCGTGAAATTACGCATATAAGTTTTTTTTATAATTTAATATTTATATAATTTTTTTTATATCATAAGATAGCAAACAAGCAGATGGGTCTCCTGATGGAAAGAGCCAACCATCGCCATAGACATCAAAGAGGTTAATGGTGCGTTGCTATCTTGTGGCGAGGTCTAATGCCACATGCACAAGTTACTGGCTACCTTAGCCTCCAAACCGAAACACGACAGTGTCAAGCACTGACGCTATTGCGGCAGGAATAGGTAAGGCGGTGGTACCTGAACTGTGACTTAAACATAAATATGATTTTTTTTATATATCATAGGATAACAAGTTTTCCCCCTGTCGGTTCGGGCTCCTTTGAAGAATAGACCATCTGCCGTTCTGCCAGGCAGGTCGTAAAAGGCAACTGATTAGCTATACGGGTTACTACCATCGTGACTAATAGCAAGTTTTTCCCTGCATTGGTACTGGCACCTCTGAAGGATAGACCAACTGCCGTTCTGCCAGGCAGGTCGTAAGAGGCAATCGATTGGCTATGCTAGTCATTACCATCATGGATTCTGGATAGTAGAGTTCTGCATTGTCTCGCCCGTGTCTGGTATCACCGCCTCATCATTTATTTGAAATAGGTAAGTACAGTAACAAAAAAAACAGAGTAGATTATACAAATATAAACTAAGGCATGTGGCATTAGACCTCGCCACAAGATAGCAACGCACAATTAAAATCTTTGATTTCTTAGGCGATGTTTGATTCTTTCCATCAGGAGACCCACCTGCTTGTTTGCTATCTTCATCATAAGAACGATATAAAAAAACTGACGTTCTGCCAGGCTGGTCTTAAAATGCAACCGACTGGCTATATGTGTTACGTGGTATAGTTTCGTAATATCACCATCTTTTTTTTATTATCAATAGGGAAGCGCTTGATCGCGCGTAAGCTAAGATGCAGCCTAAGATGGAAAGCACTTCCCTAGAAAGTACTTATCTTACCTATTCTTGTCGCAATAGCGTCAATGCTTGTCGTTATCATGGTCCGGTTTGGAGGGTAAGGTGTCCGGTGGCACGGATAGCAACGCACCACTTTTATACCACCACAACGCACGCACTTATTAAATCAACTTTCTTAAGTTTCCTTTGATTATTACTACACTAATAACACTAGTTTAAAAAAAAAACAAACATTTGTTTGTCCGTCCAGTGAATGTCATATCCTTTCACTTAGTGGCAAAAGCTAAACACAGACATATATTTATTTTACTTTTATCACGTCAAAAATTCAAATTGTGATTACTCAAAAAAGCATATTTTGGTATTTCCGAATTTCGTTCTCTCACTTGGACAAAAAGTAGGTTCCTTGTGTATTTTGTGAAAGATGTAGAAGAAGTCTAAGCTCCTGGGTTGGAGTTGAAAATAGATTTTCTATATTTTAATATCCTAATTAGATTGATACGACTTTCTATCCAAGAGATTTTGCAATGCAACAAAAAAATTTAATACCAAGAGTTAATTGCTGATTAACTATATAATTTTCAACATGCTCTCTTGTACTTCAAACTCTTCCCTAAAAACCTTGACTTAGTCCGTGACGAACATTGGGAGTGTTTTCATCAAGATTTGAAATATTTTGAGCAAAATTATCAAGGTTACTGGGAAGAGGCCATGTTAGGTAATTATTGCTGTTCTATTATAAGAGATAGACACAAATAAATACAAAAAATGTGTAAAACGGTTGACCCTACGGGCCATCTCCGAAACTTTCTACTAAATTAAGGTATTTTAAGCTCAAAAGTGTAAAAACTATAAGCATAGATTTTTCAGTTCAGACATCTATTTTGTTAAAAATGACAGTATATTAATTTTTGAAAAGCTGCCGATTTGAAAACGACGGTGGCATTCAACTCAATTTTTGAGATTTAAAATATTGCTTTAGCTAAATAATCGATAGGTTAAAAAATTTCGATGCTATGTCAAAAAACATTTTATTTTTAATTTTCTTCATTGATAAATCTCAAACAAATTGACTGATTTTGATTAAATTAACAATATTTGACGCAGTTTTTAAAGGAAAAAAGCTAATAACATTTTTAAGTCAATCGGTGAATTAACTTGAAAGTTATTTAAAAAAATTAAGCGAATTTGCTAAAAACAACGTAATTAATATTAAATTTGAAAAGCCATAAGTTTTGGAAATTAGATTCGATTTTGATTTTTGACGGCATTTGACGTAGTTCTTTTAGTACTAAAGTATCGTAGAACACCAAAAAATGATTGGTTGAAAAATTTCGAAGCTATGTCGAAAAAACCCTTTTTTCAAAAATTTTCACCAACGATTACTCCCAAACGGATAAACCGGTTTTGATGCAGTTTATGTATTAGACGTAGTTTTTTGAGAAATAGAGTTGATTAGTTTTGTACTCAATCGGTACATCAGTCTGGAAATTATATTAAAAAAATACTGTTTCGTCAAAATTTTTTTGGTGTCTTTTTAAAATGTCTAAAAATCTCCTGGACCGAAGCGGTTCAAGTTCTCAGAAAATCTAAATTGAGCGAAATCCAATCGAATGCCATCAACCGCGTTTTAATCGGTCTAGCCGTTCAAAAGTTATGAGATGTTTACATACATACATACACACACACACACATACACACACACATACATACATACAGACATACTGACGTCGTCGTGAAAATAGTCGGAAAAGATTCCTAGGACCTAGACATCTGGTGAAAACTCGATTTTCGAAAATCGGGGTAAAATCAGTAGCTTCCTTATCTACATATATAGTGGGAAGTTAAAAAAAACGTTTTTAATATTCTAAGTATTTTTATGCATTTTTTTTTTGGAAATAAAAAATAGTCAAAATTTTGTAAACTAGACGTGTTGAATTTTTTTCATATTTTTTCCTAAACTCACTTCAATTGTTACACGCACTTTAATTGTTAGGGAAAAATACTTTTCATTTCAAGGACAAAAAAAACCTTGTAAACTAATGTAAAAGAGAAATTTAATTATTAATGTAGTACTTTCAAATTTTTTTTCTTTCAACAAAACTGTTTATGTTGCTTATCCATGAATGGTGGTTTCTGCTGGTATACCAGCTGATTTTATAAAATAGAATATTTTTCTTTATAACTATATTATTTTTCTATATCTAAATTAAATTATCATCAATGATTACTGACCAAATTATGTAATTATTTCTATGAAATCATAATTGAACTAAAGTTATTTTTTGTGTTATAGTTTTAAAGTTTTTCAAATGAACTAACGTTTACCAATGTTAGATCATCCGTATTTTGAATGTTCCTTGTTTTTATCGAGTGTTTTGAATCGACTAAAAACAGGTGGTTGTCTATATATAGTTAAACTTTTAATGTTATTTACCTCAAAGCTTCGTCATTTATAAAGGTAATGCTTCTAGATTGTTATAACGAAATGAAATTTGAAAGCTTTACATCTAATCATCCCTGCACTACTCAAAGAGTCTAAGGCGCCCCATAGACGTACAATAATATTGCACAATATTACCTATTGTGCAATGTTATTGACCGTTTAAGGTTAATACTGAAGATTGCACAATGATTGAATTTATAGCTTCAAGCTTACGACAATATTGATGAGACTGGTTTGTCACTTTTATTGAGCGAATTTATTGAACAATTGGAATCAAGGTGGTATTCAATATTACAATAAAAGTATTGCTCAATATTACTGTAGGTCCATGGGGTACCTAAAGCAGCTAACTCACCGGGACGCCATGGCAACGTCGCCGGCCACGTATCAAACAATTTGTATTGAATTTTATGAATTTGCTACGTCGCCAAATGAGTTAGTCGCCAAATATTTCAGTATGCACTGTTTGGATACGGTGGCCGGCGACATCGCCATGGCGTTCTGCAGTTGATCTATTCTTCAAAATGTATCCGAACCAACACAGGTGTGCTATTTTATCGTGTCAAATCACAAGCAAAGGCTTAAAATGTACCCATGGAGTGATTTTATTTCATCGATTAGTACTTTAACTCTATATTTCTGGGTGTAAATGTAAGCTACACTGACAAACTATGAAATTACCTTAAAAGACGCATCCTGTTTTATCCGTTATTTAAAAATGATCCTTATAAGTAGGTTACCAACTCAAAATCGATGCACATCGAATTATTAGTTTAAGTATGATCTTTGCAGCGTAGCTAAATTAAATGGTGTGAATATAGAATAATATATAAATATTATAAAGCTGAAGTGTTTGTTTGTTTGGTTGGTTGAAGACGCTAATCTCAGGAACTGCTATTCCGATTTAAAAAAAAAACTTTAAGTGTTAGATAGCTCAATTATCGAGGAAGGCTACAGGCTATATACCATCACGCTACGTGTAATAGGAGTGAAGTAAACGAAGTCCGCGCGAAGAAAGTCACGTGCAAGTTCTAGTGTGTTTGTTATAATTGTTTTGTTTACTACTTATATGGAACGTAACCATTCATCCTGTTCTGAATGAAACTGTCTCGGATTCAACTACTCTATCCTGTATCCCTCAAAATTGTTCCGCACAAACAAAGTTATGAAATGTATACTTTGACGAACACTTGCTTAGACTTTTATATTTCACTAGCTGTTGCCCGCGACTTCGTACGTGCGGACTTCGTTTACTCCGTAGAGCTCCTCCCTCGTAGGTGATAGCGTGCTAATATGTAGCCTGTATGTTGACCCGACCTATTAGTAATATTCATGCAAAATTTGAAATAAATCCATGCAGTACTTTTTGAGTTTACCCCAGAAATACATGACTTTCCTACGATTTTATTATATGTATTAGAAAAACCTTTGGAAAACCAATAATTTCAAAATTTTTAATACTTTTTGTAAATCTAAAAGCATTGGTACCTTATTTCGGCCCTCCTGGTGAAAATAGTGAACTAATACCAACGGACATAATTACTATTATTGCTTGTGTAGTTCTCATCAATCTAATATCTCGTTTTAAGATAAAAATAATATAATCATGTTCGGCATATCCGAAAACGTGGATTTGTTACGATTTGAAATTGTAATGAAGTAGAAATACCACCTTAAGGCTTAAATTATTGTAAAGTTGTTGTTGCATGTGTCAACGTAGCCGATTATAAATGCAAATGTAAATAAAAGATTTTATGAATAATGCATCGCTTCCTGAACTTGTCTAGAACTTGTTTCAGTCTAGTTGGGTGGATTTAATATTTTAGATTAAGCTATATATAGTTTTTTTTCTCAACATATGAATCTTTTTACTATAAGATTATATGAGATATGAAAAAATCTTAAAACTCGGGTTATCGATAATGATTATTAGCTAGCTACTTGAACGACTTCAAAATCTACGTATAATAGTCATATTTGGTATGCGCAAATATGATCACGTTTCCGAATCTTACGCCAAAGTAAAGTGGTTGACTTGATCTTGACTTGATGAAGTGGAAACTCTCTATGACCTGAGTTTTCTATTTTATTTGAAAAAAAGATTTAATTTCCGTGGCAACCAGCCCAAATACAAAAAATGTGCTGATAATCGTTCTCTGTTAGTGCCAACGCAGAACAAGATTTGCTACAGCCATTCCTTCGCCTCTCAAGCTGTAACGCTTCAGAACTCTCTTCTATAAGATATTAGAAAGGGGCCAAGTTTAAACTCTTTTAAAAGTATAGTCAAACGTTGCTTTCCATGCATGTAATAGTTTAGTTATTTTTTTTTAAGTATTAGCACTCTTTGTTTTACTGATTTTCATGATGTTTTTGTGTGTATTTGTTTTTTTTATATCATAACATAGCAAAAAATTGGATCGGTCTCCTGGTGGAAAGAGTCAACCATCACCAAAGATGTTAATGGTGCGTTACTATGCCACATGCATAAGTTTACCGGTTACGTTACCTTGCAAACCGGAAGACGAAAGTAATAAGCACTGACGCTATCGCGGTAAGGCGGTGGTACCTGACCCGGGCGAGACAATGCAGAGCTCTACCACCTAGTGGCCACGATGTTAGTAACTCGCATAATCGGTTGCCTTTTACGACCTGCCTGGCAGAACGGCAGTTGACCTGTTATTCAAAGAATCCCGGACCACCACTAAGAAATGATTGTTATTTTACGGACGGACGGACGGACGGACGGACGGACGGACGGACGGACGAACGGACGGACGGACGGACGGACGGACGGACCGACGGACGGACCGACGGACGGACCGACGGACGGACAGACGGACAGACGGACCGACGGACGGACCGACGGACAGACGGACAGACGGACAAACGGACAGACGGACAGACGGACAGACGGACAGACGGACAAACGGACAGACGGACAGACGGACAGACGGACAGACGGACAGACGGACAGACGGACCGACGGACAGACGGACCGACGGACAGACGGACAGACGGACAGACGGACAGACGGACCGACGGACCGACGGACAGACGGACAGACGGACCGACGGACCGACGGACAGACGGACAGACGGACAGACGGACAGACGGACAGACGGACAGACGGACAGACGGACAGACGGACAGACGGACAGACGGACAGACGGACAGACGGACAGACGGACAGACGGACGGACGGACGGACGGACAGACGGACAGACGGACAGACGGACAGACGGACCGACGGACAGACGGACCGACGGACAGACGGACCGACGGACAGACGGACAGACGGACAGACGGACAGACGGACCGACGGACCGACGGACAGACGGACAGACGGACCGACGGACCGACGGACAGACGGACAGACGGACAGACGGACAGACGGACAGACGGACAGACGGACAGACGGACAGACGGACAGACGGACAGACGGACAGACGGACAGACGGACAGACGGACAGACGGACAGACGGACAGACGGACGGACGGACGGACGGACGGACGGACAGACGGACGGACGGACAGACGGACAGACGGACGCCTTTTTAGGGTCCCGAAGTAAACTACGAACCCTGATAGTTTCGTTATGTTCGTCCGTCCGTCCGCAATAGCTCATAGCTCATAGATCTACTAGAGAGCTTTAATTTGGCATGAATATACGCATTAGTCATGGTAACAAAGTGATAATATAAAATCTTGAAAACATATATATTTTTATAGCTCCTCTATAATATGTAAAGTGGGCATGTTAATTTTTTCTCGTTACCCCATAAGGCGAGATATCGTTGGATAGGTTTTCAAAAAATATTGTAAGTTTGTCAAAACAATATTGCGATTACTGCACTCGTTTGTGAAATATAAGCACTTAAAGTGCTAATTTGTGTTAGAATCAAGTGTCCTCCCCCTCTGCCAGCTAAACGGTTGGTTTTGGGAGTAGGAAAAAATTTAACGGGTAGTAAAAAAAAGTAAATATTATAAAGTTAAACGGAAACTTATCACGGCGTAGAAGGCGCAACAAAATAGAGTAATAGTGGACCAATTTATAAATTAATTTGGAGAAGTTTTTGTAGGCAGTGAACCTATGATGCGAATAATAGATGTCATTGCCGTTAAATAGGTTAAATGTTCATAGGATGAAACAATAAAAGCCCTCTTCTTAGTCCGCATTATTGTGATGGTGAAAAACAAATTTTTAGTGGAAATTATTCGCTAAAAATAGATTGCTCTCTTTAAACTTGCTGTGGCGCCATTTTATTCTAAAATTACTAGTAAAGTTATAACGCTCAAAAGAAATTTTTGTTAAAAATATTAATTTATTTTTGTACTAGCTGACCCGCGCAGCTTCACTCGCGTGTAGATTAACATGTCGTCGAGATAGTTTTTCATACCAATTTCATCTCCTATTTCAACCCTTTAGGGGTTGATTTTTGAAAAAAACCTATGTTTGACCCCGGCTCTTCAACTACTTCCATACAAAATTTCATGAAAATCAGTCCAGCGGTTTAGCCATGAAAGCGTAACAGACAGACAGACAGACTTTCGCATTTATAATATTAGTATGGAAGTATGGGTATAACTTTTTTATTTTCCATTTTACGATAAAAAGGGGTAGAAATAAAGTTGGATACAATTTAATTTGCTACAAATAATGTCTTATAAAAATAGTTATACAGTTGCTACTTTACGAGATACAGCGCGAAAGCTCTTTGCACCCTTTTTTACGAAGTGGCGGCCGGGGGACAAGGGTGGTGACCCTACAAATTTCAACTTAAGCTTATACTAACTCAGGGCGGGTTAGTATAGGCTTAAGTTAAAAAAAAAAATTACGCTCTCTAACAAGTGCAACCGTAAATGTAACATTTCAACAAAGTACATCTACATTTGATAAGAACGATAAGTCAATACTTTTATATGTTTGAACTGCTTCTTTTCGATGAATCACTATAAAATTATATGGGACCCAAAAATTTTTATACTGTGCAATCCACAATAAACGAAGTATAACTGTGGTCCTAGCTAAAATTATATCCACCACATTCACGTATCTTTTATACAGTCTTTAATCGTATTTTATTGGTTGTCATTCAGGTGCTCTTACGATCCAACAAGAGACAATTCTTTGAGCTATTTACAATTTTACCACAAAAATAAAATACACCGGAGTACAATGTCCGTTTGTAGAACGAGAGTGTTTCTGTTAAGAATTTATTTGCCATTATTTCGTTTGTTTGCAGTCCTAGTTGTCTGTTTTAAGAAGGAATGTTGATGACATTTAATTGTATACTATATACGGTACTGTGACCATTATAGCTTGCTACAATACAATACTATATTTCACTGTGCACCAAATATGACAACGTAGGTATAAGTTCCTGAACAATTTTCGAACATGTAAGATACATGTACATTTCCGCCGTGTTGGTCCCGGCCTCCTTTGAAGAATAGGCCAACTGGCGTTCTGCCAGGCAGGTCGTAAAAGGCGACCGATTGGCTATCGAGTCACTACCATCGTGGCTACTAGGTGGTAGAGTTCTGCATTGTCTCGCCCGGGTCTGGTACCACCGTCTTACCTATTCCTGCCGCAATAGCGTCAGTGCTTGTCGCTGTCGTGTTCCGGTTTGGAGGGTAAGGTAGCCGGTAAACTTATGCATGTGGCATTAGACCTCGCCACAAGGTAGCAACGCACCATTAACATCTTTGGTGTCTATAGGCGATGGTTGACTCTTTCCACCAGGAGACCCATCTGCTTGTTTGCTATCTTATGATATAAAAAAAAGATACAATAAATTGATAAAGTGCGTTTCAGGCCACGCACAATGCAGCGTTACGAAGTCATCTATCCCATCACAGTAAATAATAATGCAGACTTAAAAGAAGGCTTTTTATTGTTTCATACTCCGAACATTTAACTTATAGTACGCCAAAAGACGGATATCCGTACCATATTTCATCGTCTGTAAAAACTTATCCAACTACATTTTAAAAGTTAGTCGAATATTACTTGTACATATTATGTTCATATTACATATTACGTAGCACCACTGGGTTTTTTTCACACGCCCTGTATGAATCGCTTAGTTGGAGAGAAAGTTGATATGACTCTACAAAAATTAGCTCTTTAAAGCTTAATATTTCATAAACGGATCCCTTAAAAGAAAAAATGTTTTTAGAAACCCACAGTATTTTCTAAAATCTATCAATCTAGAGTACGGGAGAGAAAAATATATCCCCACTTTACGTGTAGGTCTCTAAGCTTAGCTGCGGACAGATTAACGGACATGACAAAACTGTAAAGGTTCTTAGAACCCTAAAAAATTCAAAAAAGTTTCTCAAACATTATTTTTAGGATACTCATACCGCACTTCATAAGGAAAAAACGGAAACCTTATATAATCACTACGTCGTCCGTCTGTCCGTGTGTGTGACCCTTCTGTTATGTCTAAACCTTTTTACCAGGAACGCTTCTTTAATATCTTTGTATCAAGTTGAAAATCATACCTAATACTCAAGCCTATAGTCTCTCTCAGCCGTGAAAAAATTAAACTAGTATGAAAACTACTATTTCTGTTAGCCCAAAGGTTGACTGGGAGAGAATGCAACTAGCACTAAGTCCGCCTTTTGTACAATTTTACTTATGTAAGTGTACAATAAAGTATAAATAAATAAATAAAACGCGATCCAAAGATTTTTTGCGATTTCAGAAAAGAATTCAAAGAGCTTTTGCGTTTTTTGCGATTTCAAAAAGGAATCAAAACTATAAATTACTTATCGTTGACCCAGAATTATGAAATTTGACATGAAGCAATGTTTTACATTACATATAAAGAAAAAATCCGAAAACCGTAATTTTTAATTACATCACAAAACAAACAAGATCTAAAGACATGCCCGTTTATGTAGAATATTTTGTAATTTAACAAGGGAATCAAAACCTATAGAGTACTTCCTGTTGACCTAGAACCATGAAATTTATATATTTATATAATTTTGTATGGAACCCTCAGTATGCGAGTCCAACTCACACTTGGACAAAACACACTCACACACATTTTTTAAAAATAATAATTTACCGATTGATTTCAAAATTTAAAAAGCTCTTTTCCTTTAAAAAACTTTGACGAATGCTGCAAGATGGATCAAAATCGCTTAATTGTTGATTAAAATTTATTGAAAAATCTTTTTTCGACTTAAATTCAAGGTGTTTCAACTTATCGATTTTTTAACCAAGACAACATTTTCAGAGCTCAGACAAGTGCTTCGAATCATCATAAACATCGTATTTTCAATTTTCAAAAATTTAAAGTGTCGTTTTCAGAAAACTACATTTTGAAATCTCTAAGATGATGAATCCATGCTTGCGTATAGTTTTGACTGCTTTGAGTTTAAAATACCTTGATTTAGCGGACAGTTTTAGGGATGGCCTGGGGGTTTTCGCCGTGTTGTTCCCGGCCTCCTTTGAAGAATAGGCCAACTGCCGTTCTGCCAGGCAGGTCGTAAAAGCGACCGATTGGCTATCGAGTCACTAACATCGTGGCTACTAGGTGGTACAGTTCTGCATTGTCTCGCCCGGGTCTGGTACCACCGCTATACCTATTCCTGCCGCAATACCGTCAGTGCTTGTCGCTGTCGTGTTCCGGTTTGGAGGGTAAGGTAGCCGGTAAACTTATGCATGTGGCATTAAACCTCGCCACAAGATAGCAACGCACCATTAACATCTTTGGTGTCTATAGGCGATGGTTGACTCCATCAGGAGACCCATCTGCTTGTTTGCTATCTTATGATATAAAAAAAAACGGTTTTTTTAGCTATGGTTGTAACGTAACTTTTGTAATGTACCCACCTAATAGAGAGACTTGAAAGTGATGGGTTACACTAAGCTAGAGTCATCAATGCTTTTTCATCAAGAACTGTCTGACCTATGGAGATGTTTAAAAGATTTTTAAAATTTTCTTTCATACGAAACTTTGACTGACAATTACAAATACAACAAAAAATATGTAACCAAATAAGTGCAAACAATTTCAGGAAATACGTGGACTTACTGGCTAAAGCTAGCGCCACTAAGTCCACTCCACTCAATTATCCAGATAATAGAATCCATTTCAACATTCCTTATAGATAATTTGCAAAGTTGATGGAGGCACACTAAATTAAAAGTTATTATCACTTAATATTTATTAATTACAGATACGGAGCACCTCCAGACGTAAAAGAGTGATGTTTCCAAATATAATTAGTCTATATGTATAATAAATAAGTCTATGAAATAATGGATCATCCAATGATATTATTTATCTAGAAATGAAAATGTGGCGCCATCTAGTACAGAATTTTGATAAAAAACTAAATACCTTTCATAGCATTACCAATGCTAGCAAAATAGAACATATTCCCCATAAATCCTGTAGTCCACCTCTACGCAACAGTAGAATTGTTTTCATTTTTACACTAAATGATAAAAGAATATGCCTATATTACCTATTTAAAATGATTAATCAGAACTGTCGTTTTAAGCTTTTTTATTGCATATTTATTGATTTCGATAAATCAAATTTTATATTAATTCTACTTTGTTTAATAACACCAAATATGTTCATACTAATTTAGAAAATTTAGAAGTTTGTATTGTAAAGTATTTTACGACGTGTCGAATATTGTAATAGCGTCATCTAGTATGAGATATCAAAATTAAATAGTAATGTAGCTGCCAAATTATAAGGTCAGCCTTACATTATAATTATAAACTAAACATCTAGGTACGGCACACACGACCGAATGAAAATAATTATTATCATAGGGCAAAAATAACGTTCGTATACATTATTACATGCAGTATCGATTAAACATGACCTTGGAAATTGGAGCAAACTAAACCACTGCATGTAATAGTCCATTGAAAAGTTACATTTGTGATTGTAAAAGTCAGAGCACATCATTTTATTTTTTTTGAATGACGACTGCCAAGTTAAATCCATGTTTGTGAGATCGCAGCCCTTGTCTTGCGACCACAAATGTATATTTGTGGTCGCAAGACAAGGGCTGCGATCTCAGGAAATATAAAAAATGTAGATTAAAAGACAAACTGTTTAGGAATATTTAGTGACAAATATTGTAATATTGTAAAATAAATATTGTAATTGGAAAGCACATATTGAACCTCTATGTAATGAGGTTGATAGATTACTCTTTGTCTTAAGAAGGCAAAGAGAAGTAGGAAACGTAAAAGCCTTCCTATTAGCCTATTAGTAATTAGCATGGGTGTGTTTCATCTAATTTACTACATGGAATTCCTATTTGGCAAAACACTGTTGAATTGGTAAGATTTTTTAAAGTCCAAAAGAAACGTATTTATTTTGGTTGATCAGTTCAATTCCTGTTAATAAATTTACAAATATCTTAAGGTACTTCCCTTACCATGATTGTATATTTTGGAGGTATGCATATTTGTACAAAAGCAACAAAATTTATTTAAAACAAACGTTGAAGTCACTGGTAACTCTATAGGTATAGGTGCCTAACCAAAAACTAAATAATATATCTCTAAATACATATAGTAAAATCGTAGAAAAGTCAAAACTGAACGTTGAATATTTTTTAAAAGAATACTTGGAGCGTGATCTACAATCGATATCAAAGCCAAAAAAATAGTTTTTAGAATTTTTGTCTGTTTGTCTGTATGTATGTCCGGGGTAAACTCAAAGAGTACTGCATGGATTTATTTCAAATTTTGGGTCGGGTCAACATATAGTCTACATAGTCCATATTATCACGCTATCACCTACGGGGGAGGAGCTGTGCGGAGTAAACGAAGTCCGCGCGGACGAAGTCGCTGGAAACAGCTAAATATTCTATATAATGTATAATATATTAATATTTAATATAATTAATAAATCTATTAATATCCCTGTTCAAGTTTCTACCTGTTTATTAAGATCAGTTAAAAAATGCTTAAAAATTCCGTTTGTTTTATGGGAGGGGCTCCCATACAGCGAACGGAATTTGTTTTATGTATTAGGTATTTACTTTTATAGGTAATCTATTTCCAAATACTTACTTTTTTAAAAATATTCAAGTTTCTTCATGTTTATTAAGATCGAATAAAAAAATGTTTAAAAATTACGTTTGTTGTATGGGAGCCCCTCTTTAATATTTACTTTATTTTTATTTAATTATTTATTTCTCTTTTCAGAGAAACAATCACCATCTGAGAGTCATCTGCTTGTTTGCTATCTAATGAATAATAAATAATGAATGATGAATGTCCATCCACGTGACGGAATGGAAATGCCACATGCATAAGTCTACTGGCTACCTTACCTTTCAAACCGAAAAACGATAGTGACTAGCATATCATATACCCTAGTGAGACGTTGCGAAACTCTACCACCTAGTAATCACGATGGTAGTGACACGTATAGCTAACACACTTTTACGAACTGCCTGGCAGGAAAACAGTATATTCCATCTATTATCTCTATTTAAAGGTATATTGAAAGGGGACCCGAAGCAACATGGGAAAAACGAAAGTCTCGACTGTATAATTTTTATTATTTTTTTTCTGCTGCATAGGCTAGTGATTTGCCTATTCAGGTCAGAACATGCGGTGTCAGATACAATCTCGACTTTTGCTTACTTTGGGGTTAGATCAATTTGTGTAATTTTTCAGTGAATATATATCTTCAAAGCAAATCTCTTACGAAGCAGGCAGAGAAGTAGATTATATCACGATCCAGATAGACTTACTTTCTCCACAATAAAAACTCTCTTCATGCATATACGCCATTATATCTGGCAGATATGTATTCAGTACTAGCTGACCCGGCAAACTTTGTTCTGCCACTTTAAATACTCTTATTTTTTTTCTATATTTTCTCACCTTTTAAACCTTTCTTGGACTTCAACAATTAATTCAAAACCAAAGTAAGCCAAATCGGCTCAGCTGTTCTCGAGTTTTAGCGAGACTAACGAGCAGCAATTGATTTTTATATATATAGATACAAATAACTGTAATTATTTGAAGGAAAGGGACAATGGATATTGATATAGTGCACTCACATGCCTACAGGCGAAAGTTTTTTTCTCTTTAAAAGGGGAGCCATCTACTTTTTTAAATCCCTAAAAATGAAATGAATAGCTATTGCGTCATTGACAGTAGAGCGAGTGGAATACGTGGATTAATTGATTGAGTAATATTTAAAAGTACTGTAATGGAGAAAACCTCTGGATTTGTTGCAAATTTGGTAATGGACGAATGAAAATACAGGTGCCACTAACGATTTCTTTGTTTCTTTATTGTTGATGGATTAAATAAAACTAGCATTCGCCCGCTGGTTGATAGTAATTTTATAAAAAAAATATATAAAAATAACGTATTATTTATTTATTTTATAATTATTTAATGCGAAAGAAACTTCAGAATATTTTACCCAATTATGGGATAGACGGGCGTCTGCTGCATGCCTTGCAATCCATAAACTGGGATTGCAAAGCATGTGTGCAGGTGGACGGTAATATATCGCACTGGTTCGATGTCAATATTGGTCTCAAGCAGGTTTATATGTTGTCAGCTCGCCTGTTTACCCTATATCTGAATAAATGTCTCCAAAGATTAAGGTCATTGAACGTGGTAGTGCGCATGAGTGATTTAGTGATGGACTGTTTTATGTAGATGACGCTAAATTTTTTTGCTCAACTCAATCTGAACTTCCCTGTTATGAATGATGATTGTAAGAGTATGGGCTTAGATTTGTATGCTAAGAAAACTCGATATAAGGATACTCTCGAATCATATCGTTCAATTTCGCGGTCATTTGGAAGGCGAAACTTACGCGAAAAAAGTTTGGTTTGCTCAGCAGATAGAAGCAGTACTTCTTGCTGGTCCATCGTCTTTAACTTCAGAAGGCGTAAATTCGGCCTCACATGGAGTACTGTTCTCATCTTTGGGCCAGAGCTCCCCAGTACCAGCTTCTTCCACTTGATTACATTCAACGTAGAGCGGTTCGAATGGTTGACGATAAGGGTATTTCAAAACGGTTTGAATCTTTGGCATTACGCAGAGATGTAGGTTCGCTTTGCATCTTTTATCGTATCTATTGTAGAGAGTGTTCCGACGAGTTGTTTGGATTACTTCCTGCTGCTGAATTATATCATCGGACGTCATGTCAAAATTTGAAGTTCCACCGTCACCATCTCGATGACTGGAAAAGTACAACCATTGTGGTTATTCTTGGCACTTTTTGCCTCATGCTACTCTTTTGTGGAATTCATTACCGGCAGGGGCTTTTCTAACAGAAACTTCTTGGAGGCCTTTAAGAAAAGAGCTTACTCATTTTTAAAAGGTCTGCAACGCAACTGCAAAACCCCTTGTATTGAGGATGTCCATGCGTGGCGATGATCACCTAACATCAGGTGCATCTCCTGCTTGTCTGCCTCCTCTTCCATAAAATACTAAATTCCTGTATTTGAAAGAGAGGCAACCAGATTGGATGTAAGAGTTTTGGGCGATGATGTAGTGCTGGAACTAATGGAATAGTTTGTATATCATATACGTGCTTTCAGCAGGGATGGCTGGTACAATTCTAATGTCGAAAGAAGAGTGTGTGCAGGGAACACAGTGAATGGAGCGTTAGGAAGATTACTTAAAAGCACAGTTTTAAATCAGGGTGCCATCTTGCCCTACCCTATTGTACGAAAGTGAGATTTGGGTATGTCAGAAGGGTATGAAAGTAAAATCAAATTGGCCGAGAGGAGATCGCTACGAAAAATATGTGGCGTAACACTCGCGGAACGGATTCATAATGTTGAAGTGAGAGAGAGATTTAGCTTGAAAGAAAGTGTCGGTGTAAAGATGAGAAAGGAATGCTCCATTGATACGAACATGTAGAAAAAATTGTAGGTGAAAGGTTAACGAAACAGATATACAATGCGAATGTGGAAGGATGTAAGTACAGGAGAAGACCAAGACTAACGGGCCATGCTCAAGGTGGATCGAGTACTCTTTGGCGGTCGTCTCAAGAGTCTTCGAAACCGGCGTGTTTGTATGAAGAGAGTGATGAATGTGGAGGAAGCTAGACAAGTCTGTACGGAGTGTGATGTATGGCACTTGGTTCTCTCTGCCTACCGCATAAGGGATCTAGCATGCAAATATGTATGTAATATTAATTTATTTAACAAAAATGTTAATTATATTGATAAAACTAGCTGTTGCCCGCTACTTCGTCCGCGCGGACTTCGTTTACTCCACACAGCTCCTCCCCCGTAGGTGATAGTGTAATAATATGTAGCCTATATGTTGACCCGACCTGTTAGTAATATTCATGCAAAGTTTGAAGTAAATCCATGCAGTAATTTTTGAGTTTACCCCGGACATACATACAGACAAAGAGACCAAAGTTCTAAAAACTATATTTTTAGCTTCGATATCGATTGTAGATCACGTCCCATGTATTCTTTTAAAAAAATATTCAATGTACAGTTTTGACTTTTCTACGATTTTATTATATGTATATATATTATGTAGATAAGTACTAGCGATCGCCTTGTCATCGTAATTATATAGGACATAGACTAAACAATAAATTCTTTTACTCGTCAAACGTGGCGCTCTTGACCGCCATGTTGGTCGAGTGATTAACGACCCAACTACACAATCGACGGCGCTCGGGTTCGATCCCCGACGGGGACAAGCATTTATGTGATGAGCATTAATGTTTGTATTTCTGGGATTGGGTATTTATTAAATATATTCCAGTATTTATATATGTATTTCAATGTATTAGTATCGTACCCATAACACAAGCGAATAATTTGCTTACTTTGGGGTTAGATCGGTAAGTGTAATTTGTCCCGTGAATATTTATTTATTTATTTTTAAATCTTACAACAGACTTTAGGCGAAAATATAAGAACCAAACTGTGCAATGCCGTTTAATGACAGTTCTAAACTGCTTCTCGTATTTATACCTAAACTGTATCACAAATTTATCTGTTTTAGTAGACGACGTCGCTTTTACGTTTTTTACCTTAGAAAAAAGAATGACATTTCACAAGATGGCGACTGTAGCTCCCATCATAGAATATTGTATACGGTGTGTAAAGAAAACCCTGTCCGATCGTCAAAGGCATTGGTTGGTAGCTTAATACAAACATATTTGTGTCATTATTTTATGGATTTTGATTCATAAATTTTCAAAATATTTGCTTGATTTAAGGGGAAGTTGCTCAATTTTAGTACTAAAATGGTGAATTTAAACTACGATATTTTTCTTATTTTAATAAAAATAATATTTTTTTTTTGATAATATAATTGACCTACTTATATACCTTTTTCGGATCGGACAAGGTTTTCTTTACACACTGTATATGAAATCATGAACTGTGATGTACCTACTATAGCGCCTACTATTATAACCTACTAGCGCCACCAACGGCAATTTACATGAAACAATCTAAACGTATACGCACCTATACTCGCAACATGTATAGTACTAAGCACAGCATAGGTCTCTTTTTATATTAAAATAAACGGAACATTTTAAGCTGCTCTAATTGTGATGCATAAAATGTTTCAATTATTGTACAGTTTGAAATAAAACACCGTCAGTCATTTAGAATATATTATGTTTGTTGGCTATAGCTTGTTTTTAATGAATTGAATAATTTACATCGTCGGCAATTGGTAAAATTACATCCATAAATATGTCAAACGTAACTTTTACTGTTAATTCATTCTTTATTATAAGTACACCCAACCGCTTTTGCTACAGCATCATCAAGGATGTTTTACTTTACTAACTAAACTAATAAAATATTAGTCTGTGACTACTATTAGTTACAATATTTTATAAATGCTAGTGGTTGTTGGGTAATAGTAATTATATTACATTTTGACACAATAACTTAATATAAACTGGGTTACCAACGTATACTTTGTCAGATATAGGAAAACTTTTAGTATTATATTAATGCGTACTTATTTTGAATACGAAATTATATGATTTTCAGAATTGACGTTATAGTCCTGTGGTCCTAAGAACAAACTTTTATGATTTAATATAAAAATCTAAATTTGTGTGAACAGCTTCGTTTTGACGAGATACTCATCTTTTCTATCTTCGAAAAATCTCGAATCAGTAATTACTGAAGATAGACAAAAAAGAAAACTTATGGCGGCCTAAGAAAAGTTTCCACTTTACGTGTAGGACAAAGTAATCCTTGAATTATAATAATAATCAACAAGCTGTTGTCAGAAAATTAGGTTGTTTTTAAATTGATTAATTTTGCAGTGCAAAAGTCACGCATAACCTGCCACGGAATATCATCTTAATTTAGTCATTGAATTATCGATTTGAAAACATGAACACCCCAATCTACGAAGATAAATAGAGCTGCTGCAACATGTCTTTAGTGTTACAATTTTTACAGCCACTGGCCTGGTTATTTTTTTTTAACAATATTTAAAAACTGCGGGGTCGTTACGTATCTCTCAATGCGCGATTATCCTATTTTTTTAGTTATTGCAAGACGAATAATTGTTACGTTTAAGTCATTGCTGATCGCTGGCGGATGGCAAATGTTAGATAATACGCCTGCCACCAAGTGCGAGGGCAACCGGCGCGAGTCCGGTTTTCGAACCATCATCTATTAAAAACGGCATAAATATTTATTTTATATTAATTTAATTATTTATTTTGAAAGTAAATATGTAACTAAAAATTCTGCGACTATTTCAAGCAAGGTGCTGTTATCGAGAAAAAATGGAAAAAAAATCACATTTGTTGTAAAGGAACCTCCTTAAATATTATTATTTTGTTCTTAGTATTAGTTGTTATAGCGGCAACCATGGAAATACAACGGAAATACATCATCTGAGAAAATGTCAGCTATCAAACTATTACGATTCGTGAGATACAGCCCGGTGACAGACGGACAGACAGACATACGGACGAAAAGCGAAGTTTTAGTAATAGTACAGTCTTAGTAACATAATACTGGAGACTAACAGAAGTCAATCTACATACAAGTAATATTCGGGCAACGCACACATACACACCTCTCACGGACGTGACATCTCGGACTGGTTCGGAACCTTCTCTTGTCAAAGTTCGGAACAAAATGTTCCGAACCATTTTGAGATGTCGTGTCCGTAATAATGAGGTGAATCTGTCAAATAAGTGAGAATTATCTTTTTAAGTCGGACAGGGAAGATGTACGTTATGTCAAAAGTCCTACAATAAGAAGAAAATCAGTTATTTTTCACTTAATACATTAGAATAAAAATATGAATACATTAGATTAAGAATAATTTTATTTACCTCACAGTACTATACATATAAAGTATATGACAATAACAAGCATACAGAAAAGAGAGAAAAAAAGCAAACAAAAACAATAAACAAAGAAAATAAAACATATTTAATTTTTAAAAGACATAGTTACAGTTTATGCAGCATATTTACATATATAGAAAATTAAAAAAATATATATATAAAAACATTATTGACAAAGAAAACCAACTGCATTAATCTTGAAAAAAAATTAGATGCCTTAATTAAAAACTTAAACGAAAGGACCACGCCCAGTAATTTAGAATCATGTTAAGTAATAATGAATAACTACACCATTGAAATAGTTCTATAATCGATGTTTATAAAAAACAATTCATGAATTTTAATTCATCACAGAACGATTAACAGTCGGGGCCCATTCAATTTTTAGCTATCAAATATTCACAAAGGGCCCCGACTGTTAATCGTTCTGTAATAAATTAAAATTCATGAGTTGTTGTTGTTGACGTTATTGTTATAATATTGTTATTGTATAGTTGTTGACGCTATTGTGGCAGGAATAGGTAAGGCGATGGTACCAGACCCGAGCGAGACAATGCAGAACTCTGCTACCTTGTAGCTACGATGGTAGTGATCCGTATAGCCAATCGGTCGCCTTTTACGAACTGTTTTTTAACGCGTCATTAGGGCAACAAAACATGGATTTTACCAAGACCGATGGCATAAATTCATAAAATGAAAGAATTTAACGAACGAATGTCAATGTAATTATTAAGAATTTAAACGAAAAGTATTTGAGAAATGTTACAATATTCTTCTTATTTGCTTTGTCGCAGGTCACACAAATATCACCTGCGGGCCGTAATCTATATTAATAATTTCGTCCAGGGATACGGTAGACTCGATCAAAACCTTACCTGAATGATAAAGCGTAAAAAAATAATTATTTCGAGTCGACAACATATATTCCCAAAATTCGGATTGTCGAGTATTTTGTTAAAGTAGTGATTAAAAATATAACGGTGCTGACAGGCGAATCGACCATATTTCTTTAAAGGTTACAAATATGTAGTGTAGATGGCGTGAGCATTTATTAAAGTATCGTAGAACGGAGCGCAGATTATCGTAATACTTATTCTAACTTCGTTCTTAAAAGAGTAGAAATTAAAAAATAGCAACACTATAGTGTTAGTCCAAGATCCCAGAGCTGCCAGACGTCACGTATTTTCTGACGGATGAAATGTGGACGATTGAGTAGTGTTAGTATGTACTATGATCGTATGCCTACCTGCTAACTTGGTCAAACGGCCAATTTCCAGGTATCAGGTAATCAACGTACATAAAAACATTACTTACTTCACGTAAATTCTCATGGCTGATTTTCATATATGTTTTCGAGTGTATAGTTAAAAATAAATTGTCAATACTCCCAGACACTTTCCGTCGGCCATATTGCTTGGCAGACGCTTTAAGGGTCTCAAAATAATTAGTTAACTTCACGTAAATTCTGACGCTCCATTTTTATATATGTTCATCCGACAACAATTTTAAAACCTTTGATAAGAAGACAGACCGATTCAAGGGGCCAATCATCCCCTAAACTAAATTTTAATATCTCTGTGCGTGAGAGCGCGAGAGCATTATCTACGCGTATGAGACTGAGTTAGACCGACTGCGCTGGTAAGGCCATGAACATTACTTGAACAGATATTTTATAATTTTTAGAACTTTTGTTGACAAGTAAATTATGGCAACAAAAATAAGAAAAAAAATTGACCTATAATAAATAATACTAAAGTTAGCCGACATTTTTAATTTTTTTTTTTCAATTTATTAATTAGAGCTAAAAAATATTTTTTTAAAAATAACACTTATAGTTTTTCAAATTTTTAACAAATGAAAAATTTTTTTAATAATTTTTTCAATTAAAAAAAAAATCTAATAATTTTTAGATGTCGGCTAATTTACTTCATTTTTTTTACTAATTATTTTTAATTAATATAATTTTTAAATAAAATAAAAAATTGGTCAGGTGACAGCTAACTTTATTGTAATTTAAATACTCTCTTGAGGCCAACAGCTAAAGTCACTCCCAAATAAGTATTCAGTGTTCTGCCGTACTCCCTTGAATAATATTGTTCTATGCTGCCGTGTCTGTTGAGTACAGCTGTGACTATAGTAGCAACGTGTGTAAAAATGTAAAAAAAATTAAAATATTCCCTTAATACGTTCACAGGCTTATGACTGACAGCTTTTTGGAATTTTTAATGTATGTATTATAATATGACCTTAATTCTAGCATATTTAGTAGTCGCCCTTCGCAGTGTACTTGTCCCAAATCTCAAAGGATTAGTACATTTTATACGTATTCATGGATTTACATGCGTACGCGTGATACTTTTAAATACTCGATACTCGTAAATACTCGATACGCTTTTGCCTCTTTGACATTACTAAGTTGTAGGTGTAATCGGGGACCCGTTCGCTTACAGTACTTCTAAATACTCGATACTCGTATATTCTACGACGGAATACTTAGTTTGAAGACTTCTTAGTCTAAACCTAGTATAGAAACCTGATCCCGTAAATACGTTTCATCTCTACTTAACAGCGCAGTCGGTCTCACTCAGTCTCATGCGCGTAGATAATGCTCTCATGCTCCCACTCACAGAGATATTAAAATTTAGTTTAGGGGATGATTGGCTCCTTGGATCGGTCTGTCTTCTTGTCAAAGGTTTTAAAATTGTTGTCGGCTGAACATATATAAAAATGGAGCGTCAGAATTTACGTGAAGTTAACTAATAATTTTGAGACCCTTAAAGCGTCAGCCAAGCAATATGGCCGACGGAAAGTGTCTGGGAGTATTGACAATTTATTTTTACCTATACACTCGAAAACATATATGAAAATCAGCCATGAGAATTTACGTGAAGTAAGTAATGTTTTTATGTACCTTGATTACCTGATACCTGGAAATTGGCCGTTTGACCAAGCTAGCAGGTAGGCATACGATTATAGTACATACTAACACTACTCTATCGTCCATATTTCATCCAGTAGAAAATACGTGACGTCTGGCGGCCCTGGGATCTTACTCTATGTTGTCTATATAAAGAAGACGGCACTACAGTGTTGCTACTTTTTAATGTCTACTATTTGGGTTAGTGTATAAGATTGCGTATTACGAGACTACATAATACGCAATCTTATACACTATGAGAGAAGCCGGGTTTTCATCTAGTAACATCATAATATTCTAGGAGTTGTAGCGATGTAGTTCACGTCACAAATCGCAATCTTCGCCGTAGGCCGATAGGTATATGTAGCTGCAAAGTTAAACAAACTTAATATTAAGAAAAAATAAGAATTGTTTTATATACGCCTATAGACACCAAAGATGGTACCTTAATAACGGGACGGTGTCTTAATGCAACACGCATAAGTTGTAAATACATATAAACAAGCAATTGGCTCTCCTGATGAAAAAAGAAATCATATCCTATAGAAACCAAAGATGTTAATTATGCGTTTCTATCAGTGAGGCGGGATGACAATCTACCGGCTACTTACCGTACCCTCCAAACCGGAACAAACACATTGATGCTATTGTGACAGGAATGTGCTTTGTAAAATGATATTTTTCGCCAACGGCAGACAGTTTATTCTACAAAAGGGCATCCAGACCAATACGGGGAAAATGCGTATTCAGCGTATGGCAATTTTGATGGACGAATTTTCCATAGCCACGTGTTACTATGGTCGCTATCATAACAATTAATAAAATAGAAGAAAATAGATACATACAAGTAATCTCAGTTAATATCGCTCGGTACGGATCCCTACGGTAACCAGGCTAGCACTTGACTGGTTTTCATTGTTTGTACTCGCTTCTTACCCCAACCAGTCTATTCGAAGCCTCATTCTTATCCGTACGTGCGTACGGTTCGCTGGAGTGTATTGCTATTATTTTTTTAATCAATTGATAACAAAAACAAAATAACTCACAAAAACTGTCTGCAACGATACGTGCGTGTAACTTACAAAAACTGTGTGTAACAAAATGTGTGAAATGACGGTTGTAACTTTGCATTGAGAGTTTCATCCATATGTGTTAATTCATCTTGAAACTGCGATAACTTTTTCACTCGTAATTCGTTCATCACGAATAATTTAATAAGTTTTTAAAAAAATGTTACTAATATTTTCATTATTGTTAAGAGCATCATGTATAGCAGAAAATGACTAAAATGCCTAAAATGAATATTATGTTTTTAATCATTTATATTTAACCTTATGGTTTAACCGCAATGCATCTTGTGAAGCTTACATTTGACCAGTAATATTTAAAAGTAAAACATTTTATTTAAACTTTATTATACGTTAAAAGATCAAATAAAAGGTGATTTAATATAAGTCAACCTTTGGGCAAACAGAAGTCCAAGTGTGGTCGAGGTAGGACGGTGTACATAAAATAAAAATTACATAATTAGTGAATAAAAATAATAAATCACTAACTTATAGCTATAAATAACTAAATAACAATATAGAATACGAACTTAAATAATTGTACCCAAACAATACGTACACATAAACAATATTTTAATAAATAAATGCATTTTTGCTCCGTATTGGTCCGGACCAAGAGCGTCGTCAAAAGGAGGCTCCCTTTTGAAGAAGAAGAAGTACCTGTCACTACCATCGTGACTTCTGGGAGGTAATATGTGGAGGTACATATAAGTATTTCGAATATGTAAATTTATCTACTTGTGTGCTACGCCTACATGGCTTAACTGATTTTGTTAAAGATCCGGGGACAAACACAGGCTACTTTTTTTTCAAAACTCAGCCCCTAAGGGGTTGAAATAGGGAATAGTTGAAATAATTGAAATAGTCAAAAATGATTACTTACCTATTGGCTATTACTCCACTCGTGGGTGAAGCTGCGCTGGTTAGCTGGTGGAAAATAAATAGATACGGAATAGAATGCGGGCATAGTATAAAATAGTTCATCAGGATTACGTTATTAACAGTTTCCTAAAAGTGTGTGTGTCACGACAACTTGGACTATGAATGTAGACGTCCAGCAACCAGACGACTGAGTAACTGTGAGTATAATAATTGATAAACCCAGTGGCGTAGCTAGGTAACCTAGGGCCCTGGGGCAAATTAAAAAATGGGGCCCCACTGCTATCAAAACTGATAAGGTTTTATGAAGTAAAATCATTAAATGTACTAATACTTTAAAAATGCGAAGCTACTTTATTATCCGCTATTTTCATGCATTGCAGAGCATGTAATAAAATTCATGGAACATAGAACAAGTTCTTGTTCTATGTTCCATGATAAAATTATTAAACACTAACAACATAAATTGCAATTATTTTAAAAATTGGAGTAGGTATTGGGCAATAAATAGAAAAGATTCAAGGATTTATTATATAAAGATCGGATCTACCAACTGACTAAATAGCTATTATAATCACAATCTTTTCTTAGCTTTAGTTTCCGCAAAAGTATCTTTATTTTCAGTTAAATCCAGACTTGATGCGGTTTTGTTCTCAATTCGGAAGCGAGTTTGGCCCATACTATTTCATAAATCATTTTTATTATTTTTTAATTTGCCGAATGACCTTTCAGATACTGCATAAGTGACAGGAATTGTAAGGAATGATAACATTACTGTAAATACTTCCGTTAGATCGCATTCTAGCACTCCATATTTACTCATTATTTACTTACATAATAATTGATGAACCGTCCACGCTTGAGTTAATTGAGGTACAAGTAGGTATGTGGTAAATATTAACAAATTGAAGTGAAAAGCTAGGGCCTATTATATCTGAATATTTTCTTTGGTATTCGTCACACTTTTGTAATATAGTTGCTTCATCAAAATGTAGGTAATAAAAATGTTGGTGTTAAAAAGAATATTGAAATAAGCTTACTTACTCTTGATGCAACATTAACTTTTTAACCATTCTCGAAAAAAGTCTTGACTCAAGTTCACAATCGCGAATCAAAAAAACGCACATCGATAAATAATAAAACGCACATGTTGATATCCGTCAAATTGATAACATTGTCAACCCTCAGAAATAATTTAGGGGAATTTCCTTTTTAAAACTTTCGAGTTTATCTGAAACAGATTTGCCATGATTAAAATCGCGTTGCGACCTGTCATATTTATTTTGAAATTGGGAGGAATTTTCAAAAGTTGAGTGTGATTGAGATTTTCTGGTAAGAATTCGAGGGCCCCCTGAGTTTGAGGGCCCCGGGGCAATGCCTCGCCTAGCCCTTTAGTAGCTACGCTACTGTATAAACCATAACATAATATTAAGTATTATACATAAATTTAAACTACATGTAAGCCAAAATTAATGTACGCATGTATGTAAGTAACATATAAGCTTTATATATAGCATATTGGGTTATACTAAAGATAAGTCCGTAACTTTTATAAAGCACGTTATTACAATTCTGCTATAAGTCCAATTTCATATAATCAATAAGACTTATGTTGTGAAGGAACAATCAAAAAGGTATAAAAGTAATGTAAACGTGTACAAAGGTATTTATCGTGTATATCAAATTGTATTTTTAATGTAAATAATTAATAATAAATAAGAGTGTTATATCGTGAAGGAACAAACCAAACAAAGGTATAAAAGTAAGGTACATGTGTACAAAGTTATGTATCGTGTACATTAAGTTGCATTATTTTATGTCTAATAAATAATAAACAACAGGAGTAGGCGGTGAAAAAATAATAGTAATCCATTTTATTTATTAGATACATTTCAATATCATTCATCATTCATTTATTAAATGAAAGTGTGTGAATCCCATTGATGGGTTTTTTATATATAGGGGTGCTCTGTTCCTTCATCTTGCTTATTTCTTTAGAAACACCTTTGCTGTGTTTCGGAAAGAACGGCAAGACAGACAGTGTGATTACTGGCACCGAGACTTAATCTTATGTCTCAGGAAAGGCAAGATACGAATGGAATACCTTGGCTAGTGCCAGCCCAGGTATCCCATTTTTGTTCATTGGTGACGTCGACCACTTACCATCAGGTGGCACGTCTGCCAGTTTGCCTCAATAACATAAAAAAAAATCAAGATGAAACCTTATACTATAATCATTAATCCCAATTTGTCCCAATCCCAATGTCATGTACTTCAAATAATAATTTCTATGTCTAATAGATTATTTGATTACAGGAATAAATGGCACAGAAGTGATTTTTTATGATCGCGATACTAAGGACAACTTTTTTTAATGTGACGGCCGCTGCCTCAACCTGGTGTTGTTCGATTTAAAATATTAACGAATTTTAACGGTAAATACGAGCATATTGAATATTCTAAAATTTTCTGTTTATAAATAGACCCATATTATTATTATTATTTTTAGTAATGTCACCGATCGACCTATAGGCCCTTTCGGTTGTATAAAACCTTATACAGTTGTAATCTCATGTTGTACGGTGTGAAATAAAGAAAATCCTGTCCGATCCGAAAGAGGCATATAGGTTGGTTAAAAGCATTACTGAAAAAAGTATTAAAATGACTTTATTTCAAAAAATAAAAAAGATATCGCTTTTTTAATATTCGTATATTTACTTATATTTCCCTAGAGTTAAGCAAATATTTTAAAAATGACAACACTTTGTCGCTGCTTGTTTCATTTTTTCGCTTTGGCAGATTTCACACAAACTCCGCGCGAAGGCGCGGTCTTCGTTTTTCGGATTTTTATAAAGGAATTTTAAACGCGCCGCATAATTCTTCTTGTTTAATAATAGAATTTACTTATTTGTAGGTGTTGTCGTACTTAATGTATGAAAATACCATTTAAGATTACTTTTTTTTGTTGGGAAAACTAATTAATTAATATCCATAAAATAATTACACATATGTAATCGTATTACGGTACCAAACAACACTTTTAATTATCCGACAAGGTTTTCTTTACAAACTGTATATATATACTTTATTTACCGGCCGGACCGGTTACACTTTGAACAGTACGAGTGCGAGTGTTTAATGCAGGTACTTAGTATGAAGTAAAACAAACGTGTATAGCCGTCGATTGGTGCAAGTGATTAGTAATCGGTGTCTATTCACATTACTTCGCTGATTACTAAGTTTAAACGGGGCCTTAGGCTATGAAGGAATAAGCGTACGCTTGACGTGTTTATGAATGTATAAAAATGGAGGTCCTGCTATATTAATTAGACATATTTTTATATAGGTAATTAAGTTTTGAATTTTATGTCAGTAAGGCGTGTGTACTGTTAGATAGTAAAATAGCCTTTTTCCTCACCAGCTCGGCTTAGAGTAACTCAAAATAGAGCTGGGGAAGTACAAGGGTCTATTAATCGGATTAGTATGTTAACCGGTTATCTTATTAATATATCGCGGACTATGTTTACTCCGCACAGCTCCTTCCCCGTAGGTGATAGCGTGATAATATGTAGCCTATATGTTGACCCAACCTGTTAGTGATATTCATGCAAAATTTGAAGTAAATTCATGCAGTACTTTTTGAGTTTACCCCGGACATACATACAGACAACCAGACAAACAAATAAACAGACAAAAATTCTAAAAACTATATTTTTGACTTCGATATCGATTGTAGATCACGTCCCAAGTATTCTTTTAAATAAATATTCAATGTACAGTTTTGACTTTCCTACGATTTTATTATATGTATAGATAACAGCACCGAGGAACCGAGCAGCACTCATTTTAATACAAGATCGTATAGTAGGCATCCGGCCGACATTAGGCCGATAAACACATATTTATAGCTTCTTGCTATACACTTGTGTCTATCGCCCTGTAGTCGGTCGCCCTTGCTATATTGCATTTGTGTCTGTCGCTTGGTATACGGGATTTCACGGCACAGTTATAGTTTTGTTCAAAATTTAATTTCAGGAGCATTTTGAATCCGTTATTTTTATTTCCAAAATTCGGCCACCTTCATCTACTGCGTGTGTTGAAATAAACATTTTACAACAAAATAGACTAGGAAATAAAACAAATAAATGAAAAACGGCAAACAATTGGTCAAATATGTGACTACCATCATGATTACTAGGTCATTGAATACCGTAACGTCTCGCCCGGGTACCACTGCCTTAGATTTATCTGCCGCAGTAACATAAGATAGACGGTAACCTTAAGCCCTAAATTCTATTAGTTACAATTTACAAGAGTAACACATCAGCGACAGAGTCAGCAACGATATCCGAATCATCCAACGAGAAGCATATTCGCCCTCAAGGGTAGGATGCAAAGAAGGACCGCATCCCGTCCAAATCTGCTGACTTATAATGCCAAATGTGACTGCAGCCCACAAAAGGGGGCCATGACAGCCGCGTAACCGGCACTTTGGCCCGGATCTAGCAGTGGTCAGACGAACCGAGAAGAACGTCTACTGATACTCGATTCTGATCCGGGTGAGGAGTCAGCAGAAGATCCAACACTGAAGGTGCATGATCATCGACATTTGGAATTGCGTAACCAGTTGCGTAAGACCATACGCCAAAGCCAAAACAGGGTTACATAGTGGAGTTGGAGGCCATGGGAGCTTTGGAACATACAACATAAGCTCATTGAGTAAAGAACCGTGGTAATCTTAACCTAATGCTACAATGCCCTTTCAAAGATCATTAGGCCCTTTCACGTTAATCTTAAACTGATGCATATGTAACAGAGTGAGGATGTGAGAGAGAGGTTTTTAAAACTTTTAATTTTATCTTGTTTACGACAAAAGTTTATTGTCAAACCTATAAGAGATTGTATTATTAAGTCTATAGTCAAAAGCACAGGGCATTCTATATATAAATCAATACAGAATTGGTGCCCGTCTTACTCCTGCATAAACATGTGCTTATCCCAACGCTATTGTACGGAAGTGAGAGTTGGCTAGATCAGAAAGGGTATTATAATAATATCAATGCTGTAAAGATGAGATCGGTACGGAAAATATATACCGTAATACTCGCAGACAGATTCGTAATATTGAAGTAAGAGAGGTTTGTCCTGAAAGAAAGTTTCGTTGTAAAAATGGGAAAGAGGTTTCGTTGGTGCGGAAATGTAGAAAGAATAAAAGATGAAAGGTTAACAAAACAGATATACAATGCGAATGTAGAAGAATGTAAGTACCGGGGAAGACCAAAACTGACATACCACTATCAAATTAATCAGGAGCTCTCCGAAGGTGGTCATTAATCTTCGTAACCGGCGTGTTTATATAAAGAGTAATGAATGTAGAGGAAGCCTACTCCTTGAGGGATCTGAAGTGATGATATCTATGTGTATATATGTAACTCTTTAATATTGCGTTAGATAAGTATCCAAAACGAGCAGACACTGTGTAAACAACCAAAAAGTATGACATAGCTACAGCAACGTGTGCCCAGGTCTCAGCTAGTGTACATGTGTATATAAAACTATATGTGCCTAAAAATATTAGTGCAATATGTAATTATGCAACCTATAAGTACGTCATACGGTGATATTAAATATATTTAAATGAAGCATTGTTTACTAAGTTTTATTTTTTATTCTGATATCATTAAATTGTTCAAGCTAAACCTTTCTTTTGATGGTAAAAACAGTCGCTGTCTATTGACATTTGCAAAATAAAAGTTTACTGAAAGTTTGCTATGGTTCAGGAGTTTCCTGAAGCTTACGTCTGTGGTCTTAAGTTTGATTCATGTTTATAATAACGCTAGTTTTCAACCCGCGGCTTCACTCGCGTAGACTAAACCGTTTTAGCTGTTCCTTGCTCTTCAGTGCTGGAGATATTCCAAATATATAGTTTTAGCATAGTTTTCCGTGTTTATTCACGTAGACCACGTTCTTTTTTTTAAGAAACGACCAGTGTTTTTAACTTCTCGCAGTATAAAGAAGTTACGTAGATTTTGATAAGTTATATAGATTTTGATTCCCTTTTGAAATCGCAAAATATGCTATATAAATAGTCATATTTTTCTGATCGCGTTAACTAACAGGTTTAATTTTTTCACAGCTAAGAGGGTAGGTAGATGTGAGTATTTGATATAAATTTCAAATTGATACCTGTACGCTTTCCTAAGTAAAAAGTTTTTAAGTTTAGTTTATTTTAAGACACACGGAAAATGAAGTGATTCTATAAGGATCCAGTTTTTCCTTTTCAGGTATGGAATCCTAAAAACGTGCAAATATATAATACGATATAAGCAAACAGCATATTGATTTTGTGGAATTCGTTGAGTAACAAATCCATGGAATTATTGTTTTGAATTGGAATTCCACCAAAAAATATTTACATCAAAAGATAATTACATCAAATGAATAAATACCAAACTCTTTGAAAACACGAGACTATTGTTACGTCAAATACAATGGTATTTGAAATGAAAATTTTGTGAATTGAAATTGTGCTGAGTACTGACAGTAGAATTGATTTACGGAATGCCGTTATTTCATAGAATGATTGACTACACAATCTATTACCATTTAATCATATTATTTTTATCATAATCTAGTTGCCACTAAGTTATTTATCATTTAAGTTATTTATCATTTATCAAAAGTTATTTATATCCAAAACTGCTAGTCCGTATTTGATGCGGTTTGAGTGATGAGTAAATCTTGATTGGTGCATGGTTTTAGATAGGTGTTACGGTGACAACTATCAGGGGGCACTTCAGTACACATTTGTTTGTAAAAATCAATGTTGCCATTCATCTTCAAAACTACTAGTCCAACTTTAATGCGGTTTTCAGTAATGGGTTCTGGTTTAATTGGTGCAATATGTCCTTACTAGCTGTGCCCGCGACTTCATTCGCGTGGAAAAATTCTAAAATAAAAACCCGCATAGTTCCCGTTCCCGTGGGATTTCCGGGATAAGAACTATCCTATGTCCTTTCTTGGGTCTCAAACTATATTTGTACCAAATTTTACTCAAATCGGTTCAGTGGTTTGGCCGTGAAAGCGTAACAGACAGACAGACAGACAGACAGACAGACAGACAGACAGACAGACAGAGTTTCTTTCGCATTTATAATATTAGTATGGACTAGTATGGATTTATTTGTTACGATGAAAACTTTTCAGTGATGGGTTCTGGTTTAATTAGTACAATATATCCTTATTTATTTGTTACGGTGAAAACTCACAAAGAGGTGCTGCAGTAAACATTTGTTTGTGCAAAACTAAAACTGCTACTAGCCTGATTTAGATGCGGTTTTCAATAATGGGTATATGGTTGAATAGTTAAGATTCGTAAATAGGTGTTATGTAGGTAAATCACTAATATCCGCTATAGTATTTTATTTTAGCTACTTAATATTTACTTGTCGCCTCTGTGGTCTAGTAGTCGCTTCTGTGGTCTAGTGGTCCGGTCTCGGAGTTGACCACTTGAGGTACCGGGTTCAATTCCTGGGTCGGGCAATCCAAAAATGTGTTTTTTCAGTTTTCTAACAAGAACAATGTTGCCTGGGATTGGAAAAGTGCCCGGTTGGCGATAGGCTTGCCACCTATCACGTTGTGGGACTAAGTATCTTCGGCAAATTGTGGGTGCACTTATTGTACCTCTGCCTAACTCTTCGGGGATACGGGCGTGAATGTACTTAATATTTAAAAAACCTATAAAACTCTATTGGTAAGTATTTCGGAAAGAGTGTGAAATGATACAGAAACTTTAAAAATAAATAAATCTTATCTAACCCACGTCATCCACGATTTAAACGCAAAATATGAGTGTGGAGCTAAAAAAAGGCAATTTTATGTCCTTTCTTCTATTTCCTCGATTCGCGACTTACGTAAAGCGCTTCTCAATCACTCTAATTCTTTCAATGCTATGCTATTATGTGGGTTATTGAAAAGTTTTCCTCGATCTAGATCAGTTAATACTACACGCCCGGTAGTTTATGGATAGTAACGGCCCGATTTAATATCAGTGGTATCCTCAGTCTTTCTATTTTACTGGAAACTTTATTCTCTTGAAAATATACTCTTACTTAAGTGTCTACCCAACCGTTTTTAAATTGAACTAGGACTATCTTGGGTACTCTCCATCTTCCAACTGGTCTCTTCTTAAACTTTCTCACTCAAATCCCTAAACAACCGCCATGCTACCACTGTCTAATCCTTCACTGACCCCAATTTTCATTCTTAACGTCACTTGTATTTAAGTATACAAGTGATGTTAAGAATTACATCTAAGTTAAGTATTTACTTAACAAATAAACAAGAGCGCAATAGTATTTGAAAAAAAAAATAAACAGCCCCAAAGTAAGGCAATAATATGGAGAGATATTCCAATAGAATAGTTTTTTTTTTTTTAATGGATCTTACGAGTTCCTATTTTTTAAGCAACACGTACTCATCTCGAGAAGTTAATATCATTTAATGTTTCACAGTATTTATATATTTTTTTATTTTAATTTATAGTAGATACCTAACGCTGTAAATAATTTAATAGTGCCTGTCTTTATATTGCTGATGTACTTCAGGTTTCATTAATAGATATGTTTAAATATTTTTAGTATATTGTACACTTCGACTTATATTTATGGTCAAGTATTTCACTTTACCGGGTTGACTGTAAGAAATCTCTTTTTTAGAGGTAAGCTCGCCTTTTGTACCTGTTTAAAAATACTGCTTGCTGTAATTTCGTATGTTGTTGTGTACAATAAGGTATTAAATAAATAAATACTCTATCGCCTATAGACAACAAAGATGTTAATAGCGCGTTGCTATTTGTGCAGCAAGATGGCAATGCTATATACCGTCAGTCTACCGCCCAACGTTAACCCCCAAAATGGAACACGATAATGACAAGCATTGAAGCTATTGCGGCAGGAATCGCTAAAGCAGTGGTACCATATACCCGGGTAAGACAATGCGGAATGCGGACAATAGGTGGTAGAGACCACCTAATACTCATGGTGGTGGTGACACATATAGCAATCGGTCGCCTTTTACAACTTGCCTGGCATAGCGGCAGTTGCTCTATTCTTCAAAGCAACTCTGACCTTTTGTTAATAATTAATTAATGTTAAAATATAATTTATGGCGCATTTCAAGTTGCGATACTAGGGCATGATAAATCTATGGAAATCTTACCGATAGTACTTAAAACCTACTGTGAAAACTAAACAAAACATAAATAATTCTTTCCTTTCAGAATCTTTCGCAAGCAAAAAACAAAAACTTTGAATCCTTCTACGCAGCAATTATTTGTATTATTATTCCCTATTTTACACGAGTACCTACAGTAATAAACCTTGCGTTGCAACAATGATCGGCAGGCCGCGCCGTCACGCGTCGTACAGGTACGCATGTATAAGCAAGGGGCGCCCCTCCGGTACATACACATACTCGTACATATTGTAGGCTTTGGGCGCCCGACTGATTTGCAACGCGCGCTGTAGGTACTTATAGCGTTAATTAATGATTATTTAATTCAATAAAACGCTCAATCCTGGCTAACTGCACCACAGGTCTGTCTCAATATAATATGCTTATTACTCCGTGTTCTACAACTTAATTATTAACTAATAGTTTTATCGGCTTGTAGGTAAGCGATGCATGCAATCATGATAAATAGGTTTGCAGTCGAGTCGTTTTAAATAGCGTTGTGAGGTTAAAAACAGAGAACGCTTAAGCTGAAAGCACATCTACGTCGATAAAAAAATATTTTGGTAACACTAACCCATTCTGTGTATAAATAGCGGTGCTTGTCTTTTCTATCTGTTTCTTAACTAACCATATATTTGGTGTTTTTTTTTAGATAACAGTGAATAAAACACACTTCAAATATCATTTGGTATTAGAATAAAAGCGTTAGACAATGCAACAAATTAAAATATTGTTCAGTTACAAAAAAAATAAACTAGACTATATAAACAATAAAAATTGGTAAATTGCGTGTTGGGCCACGCGCTATGAAGTGTTCCGAAGTTGCCCATAACAATAATGCGGACTAAAAAGTGGGCTTTTATTGTATCACACTATGAATGTTTGACATATTTAAAGTCAATGACGGATATATCAGAACCAATGGTTCACCACTCTTAAAAACTTCTCCGAGTACATTTTACAACTTGGTTGACTATTACTCAAAAACTGGTAAAACTTTTAACTTCATTATATTGCTGTTCGGACTGCAGCGAGTTTAGAATGTAAACCTCTAATGTTAGTGTGGCCTACTTCAATCGAGAGGGAGTGCTGCCACTGTACAACGTTATTCTTGTACCTTGTAATTTTCATTTAAGAGAGTGAGTGAAGTAAGTATGAAGACGGCAGTGAATCGAGGCGCTATACACTTATATACACTTGGAAGTTACGAAGTTACATTTTTGTAGACTAGTCTGGAGACTGTGGGGCGCCCGAGCCTCCCCGAAGAATGTCTATAGGGCCCTCTCATCCGGTCGCCGACCGTCACTATGGCGCATTTTGGGATTTTTCGGTAGTTGGCGGGGCAGTCTTTAACGTGTGGCTAGCACTACTGGCCTACTAGCCCCTACGACTAGCGGTAGACCAGCGGTGCAACGTGCCTCAAATCCCGCTACCCTCCATGACTAGTTTCAAGATGCATCAACGTCATGTGTATCAGATCGTCCAAATTGCATAGGCGCAACTGATTCGACCCACTTCACTAAAGCTACATCTACATAACGTGACGGAAAACGGGCGCTTGGCGATACAACTTTGACTGATGGCTCCTTATAGCTGCAACGTATATCTCCCACCACATCACCCGATTAGCACTACCCAAGGGCCACGTATAGGGATAAAGAATTCCGGGTAAACTCTTACGGACAAAGGTGATTCAGCCCCAAAAACTTTATAGTACTAGCTTTATAGTATAAAGAATATCTGAGCTAGTCTGCAGACGGACGGATGGATGGATATAACGAAACTATAAGGGTTCCTAGTTTACTTCGGAACTCAAAAACTGTAAACTTTAAATTCAAACACTTCCATACAAAATTAAATATTGTAACAAAATAAAACTGCAACAATCCATTCCAATCTCCTGTAAACACATATATATTATCTCCTGTTGTTGTATGTAAATATCCATATCTCTGGAAACTTGAATCCGAATTTCTCTAAATTTATATGAGATTGAATGAGAAACTATACTCTCCTAAACAAATGCAGAATTATCCAAATCGCCTAATAAATGACCGAGTTCTGAAATAACTCCAAGAAGTAAAAACATATTAAAAATACAGTCGAATTGAGAACCTCATCTTTTTTGGTGACTCGGTTAAAAAAGTTTAATTTTATTGCTATTTTTTGTCGATTTAACGATCATTTTTGTTTGAACACTCTAATGGTTAGATATTTCGTTAAATAGAAAAACATCACGTGGTATTCGGTTCTCGGTGTCTACTACATAAGGGCTCTGGCATACAGATATATACGTAATTTTGTTATCTGTATATATAAAAATCAATCCCTATTTTCCTTGGTCACGCCATCACGCCTGAATGGCTGGACCAATTTCGGTATTTTTTTTTGTTGTGTTTGTAATTGTAAGGAGAAGGTTCTTATAAAAGAAAATATTAACAAAATTGCGCGGAAAATTAGAAAATTTAAGAATACTTAACCACCATATAAAGTTTAATGCCATTTTGACTGCGTGGAAAGACAATCCCGTAGTCTTATATAAATTACGTGTCACGTTATTTGTCCGCTATGGATTCCTAATATGTAAGGTAAAACAACGTTTGCTGGGTCAGCTAGTATTTTATAAAAAAAGTGATCTTAGAATTCAATATAAGTACTAGCAATCACCTGTGGCCGAAATACGACCATAAACTAAACAATAAAATCTCTTTTAACGTTAACAACTGACTTTAGTCTATAAAGAAAATAGTAATTTTCGTGTTTCGAGTTTAAAATTATCGTGTATGTCACGTGAATGTAATGTGGATAATGTTTATTTTTATTAATTTAATGTACTTATAATGATTTTAATTTATGAGATATAAACCAAGAAATTACTCAGTTATAATTACTATTAATTTATTATTAAATAAATAAATAAGACTAATTTATATGAAAGGCCTTTCATATAAATAATTATACTCAATACGTGGTACTGGGGTTTAAACGTTTCTTAATGATATATTATTATCGCGTATTGTAGGTATCTATTTAATAAAAGTTTTTGTTTAATCTCACGGGAACAATGTGTTTACCGGAATAAAAGGTATCACGTGTCCTAGGCATAACTTAGAATTCAAGCAGTTCATTCAGTATGGCTTACCAACAAACAAACATAACGTACCAATTAAATACAACAAATTTGTCGACTCGTTAAAAGTGCCTGCAAAGATTTACTTGAATAAAACATGTTTAACTTTGACTATGACAAACTATAATAATGACAGGGCTATTTATGTTTCAGTATTTATATCTATCTATACATATAATAAAATCGTAGGAAAGTCAAAACTGTACATTAAATATTTTTTTAAAAGAATACTTGGGGCGTGATCTACAATCGATATCGAAGCCAAAAATATAGTTTTTAGAATTTTTGACTGTTTGTCTGTATGTCTGTTTGTCTGTTTGTCTGTTTGTCTGTATGTATGTCCGGGGTAAACTCAGAAAGTACTGCATGGATTTACTTCAAATTTTGCATGAATATTACTAACAGGTCGGGTCAACATAAGGCTACATATTATCACGCTATCACCTACGGGGGAGAAGCTGTGCGGAGTAAACGAAGTCCGCGCGGACGAAGTCGCTGGCAACAGCTAGTGTAATATAAAGTTATATATTAGTTGCCTATTGTACCATTTATTTATGGAAAGTGTCTTATTTATTAATTATTCTAAAGAATAATATTGACGCGTTGTGTGTAATTGCATTCGACTGCAAAAGTCTCCGCAGTATTTTTTTTAAGAAAGAAAATACATTGTGTATTCTTCATAATCTTTCAATAACTGATTAAACAATCTATTAAAGGTGAACGCACACTTATCCGAGCCGAAGTCATCGAACGGAACGAATGTTAGAATTTTGTATATAAAATCTCATGAATTCGACGTCGATTCGACGCGAATAAGTGTGCGAGGTTTCATGCGATTTCATATACAGAATTCTAAAATTCTTTTCGTTCGACTCGTTCGGCGCATTCGGCTCGGATAAGTGTGCGTTCACCTTTATCGTCATAAGGTAAAATGAGTAGATACATCGATTGCTTATAATGTTGCATCCCTACGAGAAACTCACACTCAGTGCGCGTGCGACGCGGACGTTGATTCACGTGTACAATGCAACAAAATTATGTTTTGCAGTGAAAACATGGATTGGTCATTACTAGAAAAAGACTATGCGGAGAGATACGAAGGCTACCTACAACCCAAAAACACTCAGGAAACGGAGTTGCAGCCTGCTTTTGCGCAGGCGCAATATGCGCCGCAAGCGCAGTATCTTACATCTACTTCCACGTCCACGCAGCTTCTACCACTTGCACCTGCACCACCTGCAGAGCAGCCTCCAGCGACCACAAGCTTTTATCAACCACTTTCAAAAGCGTATGTACCTACCTAAGTTTTCATTACTATTATATGTATTAAATAGCTTTATTTTAAGAGCTCTTAAATATGATAGAGTTGGCGTTCAATGAGTTTTAAAGTAATTAGTTATAGTTCAATGAGTTTTAAGGTAATTATTTATTATAACACTTACTTGTATATTATTAAATCTAGTTATTATATGCTGGCTTAGTGCATCAAATATTATAGACTTGGTAATACACAAAAATGCTTAGCCGACTTTTGGGTGGGAAGAGCTTTTTTTTAATATTTTTCCGAATTAACCGCTACTGCTTTGCCGAATATAGATCAATTTCTGGGCCGATTTTAAAAATGTTTTCACAATCAGAAAGTTATGTTGTTCAGGCGTAATAAAAATTACTTATGTTTGAAAAATTTAAAAAATAATAATATTTATTTTGGTTACGCAAATAAAATCTCCGGTAGCTTGTAATTTAATAAAAATTAAAAATCTATATATTAATACGTGACTTTCAAACTTTATACTCCTTTTAAGGAAAATTTTTTTCAAACGGTGAAGACGTGTTGAATTTAAATTGCGGGACTCTGCAGAAACCTAAAATTTTCAAATTAGCTGCAGCGTGCATCCCGCTGCATTATGAAAGTTTTTGACGAATCCCACGGGATCCGAATCTCGCGTATCCGCGGGATTTGAGTCCTTACACGATTTAGTTAGTTCAAGTGGTGTCACCACCATACCTGTTCCTGCCGCAATATAGTTTATTATTGTCTTTACCATTTTTCGATTTGAAGGGTAAGGAAGAAGGTAAATTAGCCCATTAGCCCGCTAACGCTTCAGTAAACCCGCCTAGAATGTCTAGAATTCCCTTATCAATGTATTGGATCTGATTATGTGGTCTGTGGATCTGACAATGCAGTTGAAAACTTAAATGATGAACAAGGGAACTTTTGAATTAAATGTTACTTATGTTTAGAAACAAACATTGAACGCTTTGCTCATTGTCTGTAGCAAGTGCAATTGCCACAATATTGCATATAAAGTATTGGTTATAAAGCAACACCATGTTATTTAGATTAGATATTAATGGTTCGATCCTATTTGTGTGGTGGAATGGTGATATCATTTGCCTAAGTTTACCGACTACCTTACCGTCCAAACAGAGAACACGACAGTGACGAGCACCGACGCTGTTGCAGTAGAAATATCTTGTACCAGAACTAGCCAGACATTGCAGAACTGACACCCAGTATTTTTCAAAAGCAATTTTTTATCGCTTATAGCTACAATAAAATAGTAGAACCTAGAACTGCTTATTAACACTACTTTTTGCAATCCATACTAATATTATAAATGCGAAAGTAACTCTGTCTGTCTGTCTGTCTGTCTGTCTGTCTGTCTGGCTGTTACGCTTTCACGGCCAAACCACTGAACCGATTTGGATAAAATTTGGTACAAATATAGTTTGAGACCCAAGAAAGGACATAGGATAGTTCTTATCCCGGAAATCCCACGGGAACGGGAACTATGCGGGTTTTTATTTTAGATTTTTTTCCACGCGAACGAAGTCGCGGGCATAGCTAGTATTTATATAAAATTAGGACATGAGGCGAATTTAAATTATTTGTTATGTACCTATGGCGAATTTGCACTTACTCGTACTTTTAGTATTTGTGACGAGTTTACTTTAAATGAACAGAATATTCAAAAGCGTAGCGAATTTACTTTTGTGGCGAATTAACAATAACCCAAAAATTAATTGTGTATTTTTCTGCGTTGTGATTTTTATTATTTTAACTAGCTGTACAAATTTCTAAAATAAAACCCGCATAGTTCCCGTTTATACATATTTTCAGGATAAAAACTATGCTTTGTCCTTTCTGAGGTTTTAAACTATATCTGTACTAAATTTCATCAAATCAGTTCAGTGGTTTCAGCGTGAAAAAGAGACATATAGGCAGATAGAGTTACTTTCGCATTTATAATATTAGTTTTTTCATACGTTAAACTTAAAAACTACAAAATGTCTATCTACTAGTAGTAAATCTACTTCTAATTGTTAAGCCTCGTAAGTTAGTCTACTTATGTTTTTTTTTTATATCATAAGGTAGCAAACAAGCAGATGGGTCTCCTGATGGAAAGAGTCAACCATCGCCTATAGACACCAAAGATGTTAATGGTGCTTTGCTATCTTGTGGCGAGGTCTAATGCCACATGCATAAGTTTACCGGCTACCTTACCCTCCAAACCGGAACACGACAGCGACAAGCGCTGACGCTATTGCGGCAGGAATAGGTAAGGCGGTGGTACCAGACCCGGGCGAGACAATGCAGAACTCTACCACCTAGTAGCCACGATGGTAGTGACTCGATAGCCAATCGGTCGCCTTTTACGACCTGCCTGCCAGAACGGCAGTTGGCCTATTCTACAAAGGAGGCCGGGACCAACACGGCGAAAATGTACGTAGTGTATGTGTGTGTTATCTGTGCATCATACAATTCGTTATCGGTATTTTGTGTGCGAGTAGGTGGGGCACGCGCTATTGTAAGTAAAGCCCAGTTTTTACTTTGATTAGTGCGAGTGTCAGTGTTTAATGCGCTTAGTATTAAGCCAAAAATACGTGAAGATAGCCCTGGATCAGTGCGAGTGATTCGTAATCGGCGTAGTAAAAGTGAATAGATGCTGATTACTTATCACTCGCACTGACCAACGGCTATCTTCACGTATTTTTGGCTTAATACTAAGCACCTGCATTAAACACTCACACTCGTACTAATCAAAGTGAAAACGGGGCTTAAGGTATGGTTTAGTATTACAGTACGATTCGGACCAGTACAGTAAGTGCATACGAGTGTATAGTATTAGTGAGACTACGCCCAGGCATACCAGCGAACACTACAAATGGCGACAGGAAAAAAAGGTTAGTCAATTTTTTTTCTAAAAAAATGAGCAAGATAGGGACAGTGTAGAATGTGGTCTTAGTATTATTAGTAAAATTAACGTCTTTTAGACCAGTAATGTTAAAATATAAACGATAATGCAATATTATCGTAATACTAGCTGTTGCCAGCGTCTTCGTCCGCGCGGACTTCGTTTTCTCCGCCCAGCACCTGGCCGCTAGGTGATAGCGTGATAATATGTAGCCTATATGTTGACCCGACCTGTCAGTAATATTCATGCAAAATTTGAAGTAAATCCATGCAGTACTTTTTGAGTTTACCCCCGACATACATACAAACAAACAGACAAACAAACTAACAGATAAACAGACAAACAGACAAACAGACAAACAGACAAAAATTCTAAAAACTATATTTTTGGCTTCGATATCGATTGTAGATCACGCCCCAAGTATTCTTTTAAAAAAATATTCAATGGACAGTTTTGACTTTCCTAAGATTTTATTATATGTATAGGTTGTAAGCATATAAAAATACTTTCAAAGTAAAGCCAATTGGTTTGTATTTAAACTAGCTGACCCGCGCAACTTCGTCTGCGTCACATAAGAAGGAATGGTTCATAGGGACCTATAATTCTAGAGGAACCGTAACTTTCTTTAATTAATCCACGAACCACTTGAAAACTATTGAAACACACAATCATACCTACAGTGCTTATTAAAATCAGGAGAGTTTGTACCTATCCCGCTATGTTTGTAGTTCATTAAAAGTTTGTTTTTTTTTAATATCTGCGTTAAGAATATAATTAAGCCTATTTAATGTGATTTTAATTATAAAACACTTGTACTGGTTTTGCTACATATATATTCTTCTAAATTATTTAAAGTCTACCGGTTTCGCGTATTAACGCATTTTCAGGACTTTCACGTATTAGGTAACATCTTAGGTCTGTTATTCTTTATATAAATGTACCCACTACAAGCAATATTATTTGTCAATGTATGTAACTGTCAATTGTCACTCTTGTTTAGCTATAAGTCCTGAAGATGCGTTAATACGTGAAACCGGTAGACTTTAAATAATTTGTAAGAATATATTATATGTAGTGAAACCAGTACAAGTGTCATAATTAAAATCAAAATGCAGTTTCACCAAGTGCCGACGATTAATAGTGTAGAACCTATTTAATATAGTCATCTTACTATGACCATGATCAGTAAAGCCCCGTTTTCACAATGATTAGTGTGAGTGCGAGTGTTTAATGCAGGTGCTTAGTATTAAGCAAAAAATAAGTGAAGACAGCCATTGGTCAGTGCGAGTGATTAGTATTCAGCGTAGTAAAAGTGAATAGGCGCTGATTACTAATCACTCGCACTGATCAACGGCTGTCTTCACGTATTTTTGTTTAATACTAATCACCTGCATTAAACACTCGCAATCGCACCAATCAAAGTGAAAACGGGGCTTAAGACTGAAAGTATAGTAAATAAACCGGCAAAGTGCGAGTCAGAGTCGCGCACGAAGAGTTCCGTACCACCCGTACCATCAAGGGAGGATTCAGGGGGGATCATGACTCTGGGTAGGACGCTTGGTACGGATTTATCAGAATAAGATAAGGATTAGAGCCTATAATGACTGAATTGTAAATATGTGACCCCCCCTAAACCGAAGACTGGATCGGCCCTTGTATATGTGAATCTATAACAGAAAATCACGTTTCTTTTATAGATGATGATGATTAGTATGTGTACTTAAATATTTATTTTATATATTAGGTATTTACTTTTATAGCTAACTAGCTGTTGCCTGTGACTTCGTCCGCGCGGACTTCGTTTACTCCGCACTGCTCCTCCCCTGTAGGTGATAGAGTGATAATATGTAGCCTATATATTGACCCGACCTGTTAGTAATATTCATGCAAAATTTGAAGTAAATCCATGCAGTACTTTTTGAGTTTACCCCGGACATACATACAGACAAACAAACAGACAAAAATTCTAAAAACTATATTTTTGGCTTCGATATCGATTATAGATTACGCCCCAAGTATTTTTTAAAAAAAATATTCAATGTACAGTTTTGACTTACCTATGATTTTATTATGTGTATAGATACATATATTTCCAAATACTTACTTTTATTTATTTATTTATTTATTTAATTCTTTATTGTACACAGAGAACAGCACAATTAGGGAAAAAAAATAAACGTAACATAAGTACAATGCTTATATCTACTTAAAGAGATTTCTTCCAGCCAACCCGTAAAAGGAGATTTAAAAAAAATCAAATGAGTAGACTTGGTGTACAAAAGAATAATATGCTTACATAAATAAACTAAATATATACAGGTGATAATGAAAAAAAAAATAAGAGAAAAACACATACCATATAAGGGAATCTCACAATTCAGCTAGTAAATGTTCTTTAACGCGTTTTTTAAAGGAATCAAAAATCTGGCAGAGGCGAATCTCACTAGGCAGAGAGTTCCACAAATTTACTGCATGTACCGTAAAAGAGTACGAGAAGGCGGCAGAGTTACTAGGAGGAAAACGCAACAAGCTTCTAACGTTAGAGCGACACGGGGAATCAGGAGAGTGCAAAAAACTAAAAGAGTTACGGAGATATTTAGGAGCTGTAGGATTGAAGAGAATCTTATATAGTAAGCAAAGGATGTGCGCATTTCTCCGCTGTCTGATAGGATTCAAGTTTCTTCCTGTTTATTAAGATCCAGTAAAAAATTGTTTAAAAATTACGTTTGTTGTGTGGGAGCCCCTCTTTAATATTTACTTTATTTTTATTTAATTATTTATTTTGAAAGGTAATATACAACTAAATAATCTATGAAAATTTTAAGCGTCTACCTGTTACAGTTATTAATATTGAGCAAACAAATACGAAAAAAAAAACACTTTTATTGTATGGTGATCCCCTCTTAATATTTTCATTTTTTTTATTTTTAGTATTTGTTATTATAGCAACAACGGAAATACATAATTTGTGAAGCTATTACGGTTTATGAGATACAGCCTGGTGACAGACGGACAGACAGCAAAGGCTTAGTAATAGGGTCCCGTTTTACCTTTTATGTACGGAACCCTATAATGGCACAGAACTTGAGTAATAAAAGTACGTTGGGTAACATGTGTCGGTTCCGGGCTCCTTTGAAGAATAGACCAACTGCCGTTCTGCCAGGCAGGTCGTAAAAGGCGACCGATTGGCTATGCGAATCACTACCATCGTGGCTACTAGATGGTAGAGTTCTGCATTGTCTCGCCTGGGTCTGGTACCACCGCCTTGCCTATTCCTGCCGCAATAGCGTTAGTGCTTGTCGCTGTCGTGTTCTGGTTTGGAGGGTAAGGTAGCCGGTAAACTTATGCATGTGGCATTAGACCTCGCCACAAGATAGCAACGCACCATTAACACCTTTGGTGTCTATAAGCGATGGTTGACTCTTTCCATCAGGAGACCCATCTGCTTGTTTGCTATCTTATGACATAAAAAAACACTACTGGGGTGTCAATTGAAGTATAGTTTACGCTATCTCCTGGAAGTTTACACAGTATTCTGTCATTAATTTCGTCAACACCACTATTTCTAGCCGCCAATATTGCCCTTTGACACATCCACTGGTAGTCTTTTGTTTTCTACTTCGACGTGAATACAGTTGTTGACTATTGTAGTGCAAGTGATTAGTAATCAGCATAGCAAATTAAAAAGACGCTACTACTAATCCACTCGCACTAATCAAGGACTCTAACACGAAATAATCTAAGTGTAATCGGAACTTATATGCGCAGAGCAGGCTACCGTCTGAGCTCGCTACTCGCACACGCGCCGCGCCTCGTGCGGTGCTGATAATAATATTATATCTTAAAACTGTGACATCTCTCAAGTTATTGGTTAAAATCAAATGAAATAAAGGGCGATTTTATTCAAAATTAAATACTTGTGATGAATAACTAATTTATTTAGACAAAGATTAATACCATGTTTATTAAAACACCTTCGCAAATAATACATTATTTTAGAACAATTTTGATTACCATAAAAAGGGTCATAAAATGTGAACCTTAATAGATAGATGAAAACTATTGCGGACTTTTTTTTATAACTTTTTAAGATGAACAATTCGATCATACATGATTTTTGCATAACTTTAACCCTTAACGCAGCGCACGCCAGGAAAGCTCTCAAAAGGAGAAAAAAACCCGTTTTGACCACATCTTTCGTTGATATTCCGATCCTGTTTGTCGTAGCGTGATGTCACATAGCCTATAACCTTCCTCGATAAACAGGCTATCCATCTCAAAAAAAATTATTCAAATCGGTTTAGCAATTTTCGAGATTACCGCGTACAACCAAACAAACAAACAAACTACAAATATTAGTATAGATATGTGATATGAGCAATAAAAGTCACTTTAACTGTCTCAAACAACCTAGTGGCTTTTATTACTAATTTCAATAAATTTTAGAAGTTAGCAGTGTAGTCTAAACACGGTTATTTTTAACAATTTCTAACCATGATGGTTAACAATATATATCAGTAATACTTACGCTGTTTCTCGATACTTTACCTTTCCAGAAACAAAAACATTATACCTGCTTCCATTAAAACTTTATACCTTTTTACCAACAAAAAACCTTTATATTTTTTTACCAACCTTACCTCCCAATTACTACTACCTTTTTTTTTAACTTCATTACGACAACCTGAAAAGTAAAAAACGAACACGACCAACGCAAAACTAGCTACGGGAAACTTCCAGAATCAAAACACAAAATTCACTTTATTCAAATCACAACGAACACTCGGTGAGCGGCGGGCACCGTTATCACTTTCACATCACTTTGAAGAATCGAACTAGCCCCAACAGACTCGGGGCCGGGACATGGTGAAGCCTTGACAGGATGGAAGTTGAGACGCCCAGCTGCAGCCAAAATGCGAGACCAGAGGGCCTACCATGAACGCTTATAATACTTGTCAAATTCCAGGCAGTTCAACTATGAGTATTAACCTGTCAGGTTTTACGATCGTACAATGAACTAATTTTTGTTGACCTGCAATGCGTCGTCTTCTGGCCGGTTATATTATCTCTGGCAGGACATATCAAATTAACGTTGAGAAACAAATAACTTGCCGATTTTTAAATTTTTGTATAAAGTTATTATTATTATTTATTTATATTCATGCACAACAAAAACGTGCACAGGTTAAACTTAACGCCTAAGGGCATTCTATCTTAGCCAACCTCGTGCAAAACAGATACATGACTAGTGGAGGTGGAACATTTTAATTTACTTAAGAACATAGTATAAGATTACTTGTAAAGACAATATACTTAGACAATATAACTTGTAAAGAAAACAAAATAACAAACTAACTTAAAAATTTGAAGAATTAATTAATATATACATCAAGTGACACACATATACATACTACATACATACATAATACACATATACATAATAAATAGATAAATAATACATACATCATACAACTATGAGCAAAGAACAAGTATAATTTTACTGTCGCTTAAATGATAGTTTTGAGGTGACTTTCCTAATATCCTCGGGAAGTGCATTCCACAAACGAATTGCTCGATGAGAAAATGGTTATAAAAGAAAATCTGTTCGGCAAAACGGAACATACAAGGACAAATTTTTTTGAGACCGCAGGTTCCGACTGTGTGTGTCACTCTGCCATGCAAAAAGAGACCTGAGGTACGCAGGAACAGATGAATCGTGTAATATAGAAAATAATGTATATAACATTCTAGAATCTCTGCGTTGAGGTATAAGTAACCACTTAAGAGTAGCACGATACTGTGAGACATGATCGAACTTGCGCAGACCGTAGATAAATCTAATACAGTTATTCAGAAGTCGATCCAATTTGTCGAGAAGAATTTGATTGAGATCAGAGTAACACACATCGGCATAATCAATGATTGGCAGTACCAATGTCTGAACTAATGCATTTTTTGTAGAGATAGGCAAAAAGTTTTTGTGCCTATACAAGGTTCTCAATGTGTGGTTAACCTTGTGACACACTTCCGTAAAGTGTGGAACCCAGGTCAATGCGCTATCTATAGTTAATCCCAGGTCTTTGACATGTGGGCTGAGAGGGAAAGATGTATAATTAAACATGATAGGAGGTAGAAGATTGAGATCAATTTATGTAACTCGCCGGGTGCCACCTATTAAAATAGCCTGACACTTAGTCCTATTGACAGTCATCCCAAAATTACGAGACCAGTTCAAAATATGCAGTAAATCCTCATTTATTCTATCTATAGCCAAATTTAGATCTGTTACTCTGGTGCTAGTATAAAGTTGCAAGTCATCTGCATACAGGTGGTAAGGGCATTTTAAGGAAATAATAACAGCATTAATAAACAGTGAAAATTATAAAGGAGAAAGTATAGCGCCTTGAGGTACACCAGAAAATAGATCACACCAGTTATAAATGCTACTAGTACTTACTGCCTGCTGACGACCACGGAGATAAGAAGAAAATCAATCCCTCACATGAGAAGAAAAACCAGCAACCTTCAGTAGCGTAAGTAGAATCTCATGGTCAACAGCATTAAAATCATTGGAAAATCTATTAAGACTAACACCGTAACCTGAGACTCATCCATTGCCACTCTGCAGTCATTGATGATCTTTAGAAGAGCCGTAGTGGTAATATGACCAGGTCTAAAACCAGACTGATAATCACTTAATAAATTATGATCTAAAACAAATTTTGACACTTGCTTATGAACTACTGCTTCAAGAATTTTTGATAGGAATGGTAGAATGGAAATTGGCCGGAGAGCTAGGGCTAAACACTTTGGCAAGCGGAAGAACAAAGGCTTTACACTAGACAGAGGGAAAGACGCCAAAGATACTGTGTCTAAACTCGAGAATCGACCAACCGTAACCACGACAAAACCTTGTTACATTTGACCCTAAAAAGACGCAGCTTTGTGCGTTCATTGCAAAAAAATATCCTTTGTCATATCACCTTGGTTTGACAACACTCTTCTGATAGCCTCAGCCAGTATTGGAATTCCGGGAATCGATATATCAAACAACGTTCAGTTCTGCGGTTATTTGGAAGTAAAGGCTGTACTAGCCTCCAAAAAGCTTGGCTTACTCAACAGAACAACGCAGTACTTCATACCAGCCCATTACCTCCAACTTTGCAAGGCCCAAATTCGACCTCACATGGAGTACTGTTCTCACATCTGGGTCAAAACTCCTTAGTGCCAGCTTCTTCCTCTTGATTGCATTCAACATAGAGCGGTTCGAATCGTCAACAACCAGGTTATTTTCTAATCAGCTTGACTCTTTGGCGTTTCGCAGAGATGTAGGTTCGCTTTATATCTTTTACTGTATCTATCTTGGGGAGTATTCCGACGAGGTGTTCGGATTAATTCCTGCCGCTAAATTCCATCATCGGATATCGCGTCAAAATTTGAAGTTCCATCCTCACCAACCTGCTATCTAGAAATCCACAACCGTGCGCTTTTGTCGGCACTTTTGCCTCGCTCTACTCCATTGTAGAATCAACTACCCGCGGGGGTGTTTCCAAACAGATACGACTTGGGGACCTTCGAGAAACGAGCTTATTCATTCTTAAAAGGGTGGCAACGCATAATAACGCCCGCGGTATTGCAGATGTTCATAGGCGGCGGTGATTACTTACCATCAGGTGCACCACCTGCTCGTTTGACTCCGTTACTATAAAGACACAATCTTCTGTGATACCAATTGTAATTGAACCAACAGTAGTATCAGCTAAAAATATTTCCAGATACATAAAAAAATGAAAGACATCTATTGACATTAGCATCCTTAGATACAAGCAGCCATGTACACATCAGTTGTAAGGTACTGGAAGAAACTGTTTTCGTACACAAACATATAATCATGACACACAACAGACACCAGTTACGCGGCAATTACCCGTAACACGAATCACACAACAATCGTCTGGCACACAAATCACACAACAACTAAGTGAGACTCAACACGTCTTTCAAAAGACACACCAATCACATAGGTAGTGATCATTTGACATACAAGTCTCACAACTTGAACTTGGAGAAAGATTTATAGGTGATGAACTTGTGGTGTGGATATATTCGTCATGGATGTCAAATAGGTTGAATGTTCATAGTATGAAACCGTAGTAGAAAAGTTTAGTTGTAAGATAAGATGCACGAATTGATAGATGTAATGAATGAAGATACTTGGATATTTTATGTGTAATAGAGACTAAGCGTTAAGGTAGAGAAACCACTGATCTACATATTGACAAGATGGCTCTGTGGTCTGCTGTGCCCATGATCATGCAGGCACCGGAGTAAGTATTTTTCTGTCATAACCATTAGTTCCTGGTGTAAAAATTATGGTATGGTTGATTTGATATGGTATGGCTAAGTTTTGGATAGACAGCATGTTGCCCTGGTTCGATGTCGATATTGGCGTCGGGCAGGGTTATGTGTTTATTTTATATCTGTATAAGTATCTCCAAAGATTCATTTAATGTGGGTACGCGAATGAGTGATCTAGTGGTAAACTGCCTAATTTATGCAGATGACGCTGAACTTTTAGACTCAACTCCATTAGCGCACACTGGTCGCAGTCATGAATGGTGATTGTAAGAGTATGAGCTTGCAACTCATAAGAAAGAAGAAAACTAAGGTTATAGTATTTAAAAAAGAAGCGACCAGAACGGATGTAAGAGTTGCGGTCGATTATATAGTGCTGGAATAGGTGGATGAGTTTGTATATCTTGGATGTGATATTAACAGGAATGGAAGGTACACCACTGATGTCGAAAGAAGAGTGTGTGCAGGAAACAGAGTGAATGAAGCGTTAGGGAGATTGCTTAAAAGCACAGTTTTACGTCAGGGTGCTATTCTTGCCATGTTCTTAGTCCAACGCTATTGTACAAAATATTATTACAAAAGCTCTGTTTTTTGTTCATATTGTGATGGGCAACTTCGGAAACCTACATTGCGCGAGGTCCAATACGCTCTTTTCCAATTTATCATTCGTACTACTGTTGCCGTCGTTGTTTGGTTCGGGTGCCTTCATCTTTTTATGTTCTAGGGATTTCTTCACTATTTCATATGGGCGTTCATGGTTACCATTAGATTTTTATTTAAAGTCCCGTTTAGATGGTATTGGTCCCTTCTATCTTGAGTTGGCATTTGAAAGATTTTTTGACCGATAAAAAATGTTTCCTATTTTTTTCACTTAAACGCCATATATATCTCCTATAAGCATTTGAAATCATATTTTTTTTACATAATTGATAAATCTTCAAAAGAGCTATCGAACAAAACTTAATTAAATATCATAACTGCTCCAAGTAAAAAGAAATACTATATGCGAATTCTGTAATGCAGAGAAATTAACCAAAAATGACAGCACTGCCTCCTCCATCCTCGGCGTCGCATGGTAGTCAGCATTTAACTTCAAAAAATTTTTGATTCCTTAGCTATCTAAGAGTATAATTAGATTTTTAATGTTGATGATAGTTATATAGCTATAACACCAAATTTTATTTCCCAATTTTGTAATCATCAATTTTCTTGAACTATCCCTCAATATTAAAGCAAATTTAAAGACGTATTCACATTAAAATATAAAATCAAACCATAATATGACATAAAAACGTAATATATAATAAAGTAATGTACCTATTTATAAAACATAAGAACGCAATATAAAGTCGATAATATATTTTAAAAATAACTGTTTTGATTCGGTTTTCTCAAGCAATTAGTTCCTCAGATTAAAAAAAAAATTACTACCTCCTATGGTCTCTCATATCTTCTTTACAATGTCACTGAAACTAGAAATTTGGTGTAAAAAAGGGGTGCCAAAAGTTCGAAAACAAAGAGCTCCCAACCACACTTTCAAATCACGTTAGGAGTAGCAAAAATAAAAGCACATAACGCACGTACTCAACACGCGTCTCACTTCGTAACCGAAGCATTTTATAAATACCTTCGGCATCGAAGTTCTTTTTCAAGATGCGCGTCTATAACGTAAGTTTTTTTTATATCATAAGATAGCAAAAAAGCAAATGGGTCTCCTGTTGGAATTTAATAGTGCGTTGCTATCTTGTGGCGAGGTCTAATGCCACATGCATAAGTTTCCCGGCTACCTTACCCTCCAAACCAGAACACGACAGTGACAAGCTATGACTCTGTTGCGGCAGGAATACGTAAGGTGGTGGTACCAGACCCGGGCGAGACAATGCAGAACTCTACCACCTAGTAGCCACGATGATAGTGGCTTGTATAGCCAATTGGTCACCTTTTACGACATGCCTGGCAGAACGGCAGTTGGTCTATTCTTCAAAGGAGCCCGGAACCAACACGGGAAAGTTTGATATTTAATACAGTTTGACCCTGCTGCAATCAGACCAATGTAGTTTATAAATCTCTGATGTACTGGCACTTTTATTATTAGTTTTGTCCTTTCATTAAATTGAGGCTTTTAAATCTCCGTGCACTCAAATTCGGTTTCATTAACAACTCTGCCATTGATTTAATTAGCCTCGAGGCAAGTCGGCATGCTTTGACAGATTTTATCGATCAGCGTATCTCCCTAGTATTATTACAAAGGACTATTGGGTTTAAGTTCCTATTTCTAAAGTATCCTTTGTAAAACTGCACTTGTTTCATTTAATTGAAGGGATTTGTTATATTAAAATCCAACTATATATTCAAAGGGACGGACTACGGCGTTTCTAATAGCGTTCTAGCGCTTTGATTTAGTAAGTTAAACATAAATATGTACAACCACTTGTCCACACTCCTAAGTTATCTTTTGGTTTGTATATTTTGACGAAATACCGTTATTATTATAAAAAAATATTTAATTGAAAACAGATTACATGCCCTCGTGGTGGTCGAGTAGTTATCATCCCAACTGTGCTTTCTGACTATTTAATTCATTGAGCTCGGGTTCGTTTCCTGATAGTGAGTCGAAAGCGAGCCAAACCTGAGAGCAGAATTATATACATATATATATATATATATATATATATATATATATATATATATATATATATATATAAGGTAATAAGTTATCTGGTTCTCATTCCATTCCAAATAAATAACAAACCCTTAAATTAAACCTAATTATTTAGAAAATTCATAATTAATACGCACCAAAACGTCCATGCAAGTAACGCGCATATCGATAGATAGATAAATAGTTAGTTACATAAATAGGCAGTAATAGGCAGTATTTACGTAACTACCTATTTATCTATCTATTGATACGTGCGTTACTTGCGCGAAAGTGTTGGTGCGTATGAATTATGAATTTATTGGATAATTTATATATATATATATATATATATATATATATATATATATATATATATATATATATATATGGCACATTTCGTGGTGCTACAGATAACGTTTGGAACGATTAATAATATAATAATAAATAAAGATTAATACCAAATACGTTTTTGTTACACAATGTGTATAACACAGACCACATGAATACTAATAGACACGGTGTTTGGCAATAATAATAAAAGCGTAGCCGGCAATATGAGCAAACGCTCATATCAACGTCAAGGCGGAGAAAACGAGCAGGAGGTGCACCTGATGTTGAGTGATCACCGCCGCCCATGAACATCTGTAATACCAGAGGCCTTGCAGTTGCGTTGCCGCCCTTTTAAAAATGAGTAAGCTCTTTTCTTGAAGGTCCCCACGTCGAATCTGTTCGGAAAAACCCCTTCTGGTAATTGATTCCACAGAAGAGTAGTGCGAGGAAAATATCCCGGGAGAACTGCATGGTTGTGGACTTCCAGACATCAAGATGGTGTGGGTGGAACTTCAAATTTTGACGCGATGTCCGGTGATAGAAGTTAGTAGCAAGAATTAATTCAAACAACTCGTCGGAACACTCTCCGTGATAGACACGATAAAAAACGAAGAGCAAGCTTACATCTCTGCGTAATGCCAAGGAGTTAAGCCGTTTCGAAATAGCCTGATCATCAACAATTCGAACCGCTCTACGCTGAATGCGGTCAAGTGAAAGAAGCTGGTACTGGGGAGCTCCGGCCCAGAGATGAGAGCAGTACTCCACGTGAGGCCGAATTGGCGCCTTATAATGTTGGAGACGATGGGCCGGTAAGAAGTACCGCTTCGCTCTGCTGAGCACACCGAGCTTTTTGGAGGCTAGTTCCGCTTTGCCTTCCAGATGACCGCGAAATTGAACGGTATTCGATATGTCGACTCCCAAGATTCCGACACTGGCTGAGGCCGTCAGAAGAGTATTCTCAAATCGCGGTGATATGATAAGGGGTGTCTTTTTTGCGGTGAACGCGCAAAGCTGAGTCTTTTTGGGGTTAAATGTGACCAAGTTTTGACGACCCCATTCCGAGACATCAGTAAGTCGATTAATTCGATATTTAGTACTTAGTACCGTAAATTAGACTATCGATATTCGAGCATCGACGGTCAACTCTAATTAAATTTGAATTTTTAATTTTGGCGTTTTAATTAAATTTGAATTTTACACAAATACGCATTGATATATAAAAACCCAAGATACACAATCAGTGTCTCAAAAACGTCCTCTAACAATTTTAAATTGTGCACTCACTTCAAATAGAAGCCCGTCGCTCACGTCACTGCCCGCGCGTCAAAAATACAGAATTGTTCTGTGATAAATTGTAAAATACAACATTATGAACGTTAAAAAATATAAGATATTGTATTTTCGGTAAGTATAAGAGTTTATCGATTTATTTTTGTCGTTTATATTACTAAATATAGGGTGTAATGTATGATTTTTATTTTATTTGTCTTAAAAATGTACTCGACGCTCCAAATATAATACGACAAAATTTCAACGGTCACTTTTTCAGTAAAAGGACAGTGCATTACAACCTCCTTTTAATTTAGTCGAATAATACAAATTGATCCTGTTATTATTAGTGGAGTCGATTTTTTTTCAACAATAACTTAATTTTTTTTAATAAGATTAATTTTTTTCATTAATAATTTTGAATACCTTTTATAGTTGTTAACCTACTGCCAAAAGAGAAGAGGACATCAATTTGACGATTTTAAAATGTTTGATTATATTGATTACTTATTTTGAGGACCAAGTTAGGTGATTCTTTTTATTCTATTTGTACGAATATAAAATAACAATATATAATTGTGATTCTTACGATGGACTTTGGAGATATATTACGAAACTTTTAATATAACAATAAGAAATCATATATAGCATCGAATTTTGTTCTGTTTACAGGTGTTGTTGATAACGATTTCTTAAGTGAAAGGCACAGGTTGCATTAAGAATGTTTATTTTTTGATTTAATAATTTATTTTAATAAAATGTTGTTTTTGATTGCGGATATCTTATACTATACATATTATAAATGTTAAAGTTTGTATGTTTGGATGTTTGATAATCAATCACGTAAAAAATGGCTGTACCAATTTGGATTTGGACTCGGATATAAGATGACCTGGAATAGCACATAGAATACTTTTATCCCAATGCAGAGATCTGCAGCTAGTCTCGTATAAATTTTAAGTGACTGTTTATATGTACGAGTTGTTTTATTTGCATACTAGCTGTTACCCGCGGCTTTGCTCGCGCATATTTACTTTAAAAGTTATTTAATCTTTCTTTATTTTATTAAAAATCTCTACATTGCCGGGTGGGCCGCTAGTACGTTAAAAATAATATTTACATATTCATCTTAATTATTTATATACGACATTTTTGTTATTAAAATGTAAGTAAAAAACGTAAGACCTGAACTTCCTATAACTTCTAAATTTTCTATACCTAATATCATAACTAACTATACCTCAAACTAAAAAAACCTATTAGTAACACACCTATCGAAAAAACTAACGTAATTATAAAAGAAATTTATAATTAACAGGAAATATCTAATCTGAAATTACCTTTGGCAATAATATAATATGTACTAAACTGTACTCCAAACTAAATATACGTATCTACATATTAGGATTTCTGTGTATGTAACACACCTATGTAACCAACTAATGTAACTATATTAAAAAAGTCTGTGAGCTGATTGACCCTACAGGCCACCTGACTGACTGATAGACTATTGAATTAAAAAAGTTCAAAAATCCAAAGTTTTTTTTAAAATGATACTTAGTAATTCAGTATTTGAAAAGATGTATATTTTTTGCAAAATCATGATCGAGTTTGATCTTCCGAATAACATTGAACACAATTTTTTAGCTCTAAATTGTTTTATTGGAATTTTTTATACGAGGGTCAATAAAATTTTCAGAAGCCGACATCACATTAGCAACTAACCTATTGTGTTTCATATGTCTATGGGCAGTATTCGCTGGTACGTCTGCAGATACTATAACTAAACAAATGTTCGTTTACATAATACTGCAAAAAAAAAAACAGAAAAACTGAAATCTAATTTAAAACGAGAATTCTACGAAAAGCTAAACTTATTTCTAGGAAATTAATGCGTTTCCTTACTATGTTCTCGATGTCTAAGAAACGTCACGAGAAGGCGCCTCCATTTACTCAGTGGTGTATACAAAAATTTTGCTTACTTTGAAGTTAAATCGATGCATAAGATCTCTTTGGTTGCTGTTTGTATCTGGCTGGTTTCGATACCATTGAAAACTGAATAAATGACTTCTTAATAATAGAACATTACCCGCCATTTTTCCTCGTTATACTGCTACATCACTTTGAATTTCTCTTATAGCCTGTGCCCCTATTTACGTAACAAAACTTCAATCGAATCGAAGTGGTCAGGGCTCTTACACAAATAAACACGATACAATTTCACGTTGTGCTACGTACGATGCGGGATATAATGTATACGCTCTACGCTTCGATTCGACTAAAGTTTAAGACTATTTATACGGCAGTTTGAATGTACTACATCATAGATCAAATCAGCTTTTCCGGTGAAACTTTGACAGTACTTACTAAAGATGTATTAAAAACATGCGAATATTGATCATTAATAAGGCGAGTTAATTAAACATGACCTCTTAGCCTCAGTTGCTACGATCACACGCCGCGCCGCCCGCAATACAAGATTATATAACATGTCAAGTACTCTATTTAGTACAGTGTCATGGCCAATAAAATTTTACATTCGCAACACGCGGAGATTATGTACAATATATCCGTGTCATATTATGTACAGACATCAAAAAGTCTAAACAACATGTACTAATTTGTCTGTACGAGAAATATCTTAGATTAATTTGTGAAGACAAAACTAGGTTGCTAAACAAAATTAAGTTATTGTTAAAGAATTGGAGAAATTAATACAAAGTGTAACCTTCTTTGCTGTTCAAAACTTGTCGGTAGTGATTAATTATTCATAGAATTGATGAGTTTGTTAATGTTATCCTGCGGAAATCGCTACTGAAGAAAATTTAGCAAACCCTGTAACCTTTGGGTTGTTATCACTTCGTCCAAGTCCTCTAAAATATGTCTTTGAAACATATCCCACGTATGCTTGATGGGGTAAGATCTGGGGATTGTGCAGGTCAGTATGAAACCCGGATGTTTTCAAAGCTGTATGCGAATGCGCATTGTCATGCTAATGCACGACAATGCGCATTCGCAATATAATTATTGTCAGTATTAAATCAGAGGCAAGGGTTTCTCCAAACGGATGAACATAAAGTCTTAGAACATCCTCGCGTAATTTGACCGTTCATGTTACCATATTTTAAAAAAACAGCTCAGTTTTTCTGTTCTTCATAATACCCGCCCATACCATAACTGTTGTTCCGCTGTATGGATAAACTTCCTGAACATACTTCAGCCTTGGCCTTAGTTTGCTGGGACGACGGTACACTCTTACTCTTCTCGTATCAGATACATCTTCTTCTTAGGGTGCCTCTCCAACTAGTGAAGGTTGGCAGTCAGTTCCAAATATTTGGCCCGATCATTTGCAAGGTGAAAAAGTTGGGCAGCACTGGCTATCCCTGATATCCACTCTCTGATGTTCCGCAACCAAGTTTTCTTTCTACGACCGACTTTTCTTTTTCCAGCAACTTTTCCCATCATAATTAATTGCAAGAGTCTGTATCTCGGATTCCTCAAAAGATGTCCAAGATAAGCAACTTTCTTCTGCTTGATGGTTAGCAATAACTTGCGTTTTTGACCGACTCGTCATAGAACTTCCTCATTTGTATTTTTTTGTGTCCATGAGATCAACATAATACACATCAGACACATCGCAAAATAAAATTTTATCTCATTGCCCCTGGGTCCATGTTATGTATTCCTTACATCATAAGACTAAGCTTTTGCTTGGAAACAAAAATATAATCCTTTAAAATTCCAAAAATTTTTGATCTATACAGTCAAAGATTTCTTTAAACACAGATTTTAAATTAAAATAAAGATAAAATGAAAATTATGACGTTTCGCACGTTTGACGACAAAAAATTAGCTTTAATTTCATAAAAATTAGCAAAGCATCGTCAACTAACCCGTTCCGGCTACCAGCGTGAACTATTATCAAACGCCTTCCTTGGCCTATATCTGTATAAATTCCAGGCTCCGACGAAGATTGCCAACATTTTTGGACATTGTGACTTTGGTTAACGTAAGTTTCGTCCAAAAAGAATTTATTTCGTTTGTCTTCTCTGAATTTTCTTATAGCCCTCATATATTTCACTCGCCATTCAACAATATTTGGTCTCTCTATTAAAAGGCATCTCTTCGATTTACATTTTTTAAATGAATATCCCAGTTTGTGCAAAAGTGTTCTTAAAAAAGTCAATCCGCAGTCTAAAATATTATCCTCTTTTAACACAGCATTTAGTTTTCGTAGACTTGGAATTTTTTTCTCTACCGTATAAAACTGATTTATTTTTCTTCTTATCACTGCTAAATCAAAGTCATCAACTTGTATTTTCTTTTTTATTTCTTTTGGTCTACGTGGAGAACTAAATCTTGCTTCCCCTGTATTTTGCAACGATTTTTTACTTTCAGCAATCACTCTCCTAACACTTCGTTCTGATATCCCTGTTGCTTCTGCTACTAGTTTATGTATATTCGCATCAGTTTTATATTCTAAACTATTGACATCGGCTTTCCGTTTATTAAAAAATGTATGAACTTTAAATATAATTTCCTTAGATTCAGAATCAATATTCATGTGATTGTTTTTTTTTTTATATATTACATATTTTAAAATTAAAAACTATAATCGTATCTCCCAAATTAAAATATTATTTTAAAAGGAAGTAAACTGGTTACGGTCAATTTTATGATTTTTTATGCATAAACCAAATGTTGCCATTCGATATTTTCCTTGAGGTTAGTAGAATAGTCGTGTTTTCGCATCCTAAAAATTTATTTCTACGTTTTTGAAACTAAGCACTGAAGTTGTCACATTATTTACTACCGTCACATAAGGCAACCTCTAAGACAAATATAATCAAAATTCTTTAAGTTCTAGATATCACGGGAAAAATCATTTGTTTATTAAACATAATTAAGTAAAATTAAAAATTATTAGGTAAACATTCAAGATCATTCAAGATCATCACATAATCAAATGCATACTTTACGATTCTATAAAGGACATACAGATAAGCACCAGTTTTCATATATAAAGAGATCTCTGAGTATCATTGAATAACGCCCATACTAATAAAAGTAAATAACTTGTTTATTTTGGGGTTAGATCGATTTGTGTAATTTGTCTAGCAATAAATCATTTGTAATAATAATTTTTTTAAATAAATATATTTAAATTAATATCCCTAAAAACATACATTGGTGAGACATAGTGTTAATTAAATTTATTTAAAACGGTTATACCTTTATAGAAAGTATTACTTGCACCCATATTATAAGCAAATAACTTACTTTAAGGTTAGAAAATTCGTTCGTGATGTCCAGATACTTATTATTTTTTACACCTTTTTGTGAGTCTGCCGAATAATAGAAGCACTCTCTTTGTTGGTTAACGCTCAGCTGTCACTAACATTACCGTGCTGCTGTTGCTGAGCGTGAAATTACTTTAATTTAGGTTGCTTTCAGGGGTTCCGTGTCTCATACGGAAAAAACGGAACCCTTACAGGATCACTTCAACACCCATCTGTCCGTGTGTCCATTTGTCAAGACCCTTTTTCTCAGGAACTCATAGAGATATAATGTTGATGTTTATATTAAATACTTGGGTCTACAGTCTCTTTCAGCTGTGATAAATCAAACTTGTAAGTCAACGTGATCAAAATATATGACCATTTATGTCGCATATTTTGCGATTTCAAAAGAATATCCTAATTCGTTTACCTAGAATTTTAAAAAAATGGCAAGAACCAATGTCTTATAGCACATTTAAAGTAAATAAAAAGAAAATCGTGAATTTTAAGTTACATCACAAAAATTGCAATCAAAGATATAGGAAACATTTATGTCACTTTTTTTTATAGTATAAGATAGCAAACAAGCAGATGGGTCTCCTGATGGAAAGAGTCAACCATCGCCTATAGACTCCAAAGATGTTCGTGGTGCGTTGCTATCTTGTATTGAGGTCTTATGCTACATGAATAAGTTTACCGGCTACCTTACCCTCCAAACCGGAACACGACAGTGACTAGCACTGACGCTATTGCGGCAGGAATAGGTAAGGCGGTAGTATCAGACCCGAACGAGACAATGCAGAACTCTACTTTCTATACTTTGTGATTTCACAAGGGTATCGAAACCATTAGGATTATTCAGGTTGACCTAAAGTGGAAAACATGAAATTTATGTGTATCTAAGGTTGCCCACAAGTTTGTACGGAACCCTTGTTATGCGAATCCAACTCGCAATTGACCGGTTTTTCATTTATCCGGCTATCCGGATATGAAAAACATTGGTGGATATGACGATATATGGAATATGAAAAGCTGTGTGTAAAAAGTTTGAATAGTAACCCAACTGCCTTACAGCTAGGCATCTCGAAAAATGTGAGAGAAGACAAATATGTGTCACTAACATCGTAACTACTAACTAGGTTGTGAAGTTCCGTAACATATCAACGAGGTTTTGGTACCACCGCCTTACCTATTTCTGCTACAATAGCGTTGGTACTTGTTGCTGTTGTGTTCAGATTTTGAGGGTAAGGAAACCAATGAACTTATGCATTGCGCATTCCAACCCTGCCACTTGTATAGCCATGCACTGGTAACATCTTTAGCACAGAATACTGGAGACCAACAGAACTCAATGTTCCATACAAGTAATATTCGAGCAAAGCGCACATAGACACTTCTCACGGACGCGATATCTCGGACTGGTGCGGAACAAACTGTCCCGAGCCATTCCGAGATATCGCGTTTGTGAGAGGTGTGTATATGTGCGTTGCTCGAATATTCCTTCCTTTTTAACGTGAATATGTCTTTGAAATTGCCTTCATAGGGGGGACAGTTCAAAAAACGGATGATAACAAAATTAGGTGATACAGTTAGGTGTTAAAACTACATAACTATCACCAACATCCAAATTCTCCTGTGAGACCAATTGGCTTAGGGGTGGCGTCGTGATTTGTGATAAGAGGGTTAGCGGCATTGTCCTGTGTGTAGGTATGTAGTGTTTTGGTATGTTAAGTTGGCCGCAGTTATCAGGTCGTCGAATCGGTGAGAACGTGACGGAGCTTACGTAATTTGGGATCGGGATTAGGATCTGGGATGTAGTCTGCCACGGCTAACACCAGTGGGTTAGGGTGTGAATTGGTACAATTGAAATATCTTGAAATGCCTAGCTAAGCTCGGCAATTCGAGATCTTTATGAAGGTTCTAAAATTATGTACCTATTTCCTTAGCACTTTTCTTATGCATTGCCCGTTACAAGTTTACTACAAATGAAGGTTAACTGGAAGAGAATGTCCATAGAAGTTAAGTTCGCCTGTTGTTTATTTTGTGCAATAAAGAGTTTTAATAAATAAATAATAAATAAATAAGGTTAATGTATACCATGGTATACCATGGTGCACCCGTGACAATACGCTAGTATTTGTTGTATACTACTTGCAACGTATACAAATCTGTACGGGGGAGATGGGCAAACACAACGTAGGCGCAAGCCTTACGTAAATTATGTAAAGTGTCACCTTGTGTCTAAGTGACACAATGTTGTCGAACGCCTTCGCGACGTCGAAAAATAAAGCACCAGTGGGAATTTGCAGCATTACGCTGGGCTGCATTTAAAAGTTTAAAATGTACATGTGAGTCGGTGCACTTAATGAGTACAAAAGTGAGCTGCTCGGAAACCGAATTGCTCATTTATTACGAGGCCTTCCTCGTGAACCAGTTTTCATAGATTTTGTCTAACGTATTGATTAAGCTAATGGGACGGTAACTACTGACATTATTTCGGGGTTTTCCCGGTTTGTGTATTCCTATGACGGTGGCTTCTTTACACTCGTCCGGAAACTCACAATCGACTATGAGTGCCTTGGTGACGCACACTAGTAAGAACATAAGAGAAGGAGGGAGGTATTTAACTACCTTATTCTTGATTCTATCAGACCCCAGGGCCTTTTTATTGCTTAGATTTTTGATGATTTCACCTACTTCTTCAGTATCGGTGGGTAATAGCGGGTAACCATCTGAATGTAGCGCTGCCCTATGCTTTATTTCGCCATTCACAATATGAACGTGGTCTAGACTACCTAGGTCCATAGGCTGGTTTGACGGGGTACATTGTGATTGGATCGACAAATGAAAAATATTACCATCGCAAGATATTACGCATGACGTAGACGTATTCACGTGCGTAAGATGCACGGCTGTGTCCTTGATACAGGCACAACCCGTTTTTTTCTTTTCTTCTTTATTCTGTGTCTTTGCTTTATCGTATCATATATCATATATCATATATCATATATCATATATCATATATCATATATCATATATCATATATCATATATCATATATCATATATCATATATCATATATCATATATCATATATCATATATCATATATCATATATCATATATCATATATCATATATCATATATCATATATCATATATCGTATATATATCATATATTTCATAAAAACCGGCCAAGTGCGAGTCGGACTCACGCACGAAGATATCTATAAAAGAAAATTACGTTTGTTGTATGTATACCTTAATATTTATTTTATGTATTAGGTATTTGTTTTTTAGTTAATATATTTCCAAATACTTACTTTTTTGAAAATATTCATGTTTCTATCTGTTTATTTAGATCGAGTAAAAAATTTCTTAATGATTCCGTTTGTTGTATGGAATCCCCTTTAATATTTACTTTATTTTTTTAATTATTAATTTTGAATTTTTTTTTTTTTTAAATTAAATATTTAATTTTAATTTTAAACGTCTACCTGTTACCGTTAATATTGAGCAAAAAATACGAAAAACACGTTTATTGTATGGGAACCCCCTATAATATTTTCATTTTTTATTTTTAAAATTTGTTGTTATAGTGGCAACGGAAACACATATTTTGTGGAAATTTCAGCTTTCTAGCTATCACAGTTTATGAGATACAGCCTGGTGACAGATAGACAGACGAACAGACAGACAGCGGAGGCTTAGTGATAGAGTCCCGTTTTACCTTTTAGGTACGGAACCCAAAAAAAGATCTGAATTTCATAGATGCCTATATTGTAGTGTATAACCTCTCAAAGGGAATTCTCACTAATCCCAAAATTTATAGCTGTTGGCCATTCTGTTGGCACAGCAGATATTCGTACCTACAAAGAAAAGTAAAAGTGAGATTGCTATTTAAAACGAACTATTTATAACACTGTGAACTAGTGTTCATTGTTATAAATAGATCGGTCATTGAAGCAAATAAAGTTATTTAATCTTTATGGTATGATTCAGACTGACCCGCTCTCATCGGCCCGGCTTGAACGATATTTTACAATGCGGTGAAGGATATTGAAACGTGTAAACTGTTTTTGTTTTTTATTTTAATTGGAATAAACGTTTATCTTCCTTGTCACCTGATGGAGTGTCGATTTAGACGAAGATGTACACGCTCATTCAAAAAAAAACTAATTACTCCACTTTAAAAGAAAACTATTTGTCCGTAAAAATAGTGCCTGAGTCTAAATCTTGGCGAATTGAACCAAAAAGAATTGTCTAACCGTTTCGAGTAGTTACTTTTAATCTATAAAAAAAAATCCCACCAGTAATCATTATCATATATATAATATAATCATTTATGTAATATATATATATATATATATATGTATATATATATATATATATATATATATATATATATATATATATATATATATATATATATATATATATATATACATGATAATTATATGTACATATTTGCATAAACATACAATAACACTAGAACACACGATGAGAATAAATATAAAGTTGCGTATACTACGCATTAACTTCAGAAAACCATTGAAATTAAAAATATAATAAAGAAAAATTGATAACAGATCTAGATTGGTGCAATGTATTCCACTTGCGCCCTTCTTTCTATAGCATTTACATTTCTAGTTTAAAAAAACCGTTTCGAGTACATACAGCGCTGTCGGGAGACATTTAGCCGTCGTAGAACGTGAATGTAACGGAGATATGAACTGTAATATCGTATTGTAAAATGTTGCCCTGGCTCAGCTGACCTCACTATTACAAGAAATAGATGCGAATATCATCATCTAGGTATATAATTTTTTGTATAATCTTTTATCTCCAAATTCATCTTCTACGGATTAATCTAAAAAAATAGTAGTAGTAACCTATGTCCTCGGCTATCTCTTCGCCAAATTTCATGAAAATTAGTTCAGCGATTAAGCCGTGAGAACGTTATACAGAATACTATCCGAACCAATTGCAAAAATCTAAATCATTCTTGAATTCACTATAATACACAAAAAAATTTAAACAAAGTCAATGCAGCCGTTTTGGAGGAGTTAAGTCACATACACACAAACAGAAGAATGATATATGTATAATATATAAAAATAGATTACGAAAAATACATCTACGATTCTAAATCTATTACAGATAAAAAAATATAGACAAATGACAATTTAATACAGTTTAAAGATAAACAAACGATGTACATTTCCTCGTCACACTATCCGGATAAGCGGATCACATGTCCCAGAAGTTACAAGCGATATTAATAGGAAGCAAATGAAAGTCTAAATTAAAGCCCTAGGATACAATGCTTTGCTCAAATACAGGAAATATCTGCAAAATAGAGAAGTTGAAGTGTTCACTTCAGTTAATTGTCTAGTGGGCGGAAAACTGGGTAGGGAGATTGGGAGGAGCTTATTTAATTCTAGCTGATATTTTTAGAAACATAAAATAGAAAATAGGTAGGTATTTATTGAAACTAGTGATCGCCCTCTGTTTGAAATTCGAACTCTATTGAATAATAAAATCTCTTTTGACAATAGATTACTGAAACTAGTGATCGCTATCTGCTTGAAATTCGAACTCGGTTGAATAATAAAATCTTTTAACAATAGACTTTTTTAATAGAAAAAGGGGGCAAACGGACAGGAGGCTCACCTGATGGTAAGCGATCACCGCCGCCCATGGACAACCACGCTATCAAAATATTTGCAGTTGCGTTGCCGGCCTTTTAAAAAAGAGTAGGCTCTTTTCTTGAAGGTCCGTAAATCGTATCCGCTTGGAAAAACCCCTGTCGGTAATTGGTTCTACAGAGAAATAGTGCGGGGAAAAAAGTGCCTCGAGAATCGCACAGCTATTGTGGATTTCCAGACATCAAGATGGTGAGGATGAAATTTTGAATTTTGTGGCGATGTCTGATGGTGAAATTCTGCGGCAGGAATTAATCCAAACAGTTCCTCGGGACACACCCCATGATAGATCCGATAGAAAATGCAGAACGAAGCCACATCTCTAAGTAATCCTAAAGAATTAAGCCGGTCAGAAATAGTCCTGTTATTGACGATTTCAGCCGCTCTGCGTTGAATGCGGTCTTAAAAGAACGAGCTCATACTTGGGGCCCCCGTCCACAAGAGAGAGCAGTACTCCATATGAGACCGGATTTGCGCCCTTTAAAGTTGTAAGCGATGGGCCGGCGTGAAGTACTACCTGGCCCTGCTGAGAACACCCAGCTTTTGACGTGAATACGTCCTTAAAATTGCCTTCATAGGGGGGACAGTTCAAAAAACGGATGATAACAAAATTGAGGAATTCAGTTAGGTGTTATAACTACATAACTATCACTAACATCCAAAATCTATTTATACCACTGGATAGCTAAAGAATCAAAGAATTCGATAAGCTAAACGCAGATTACGATGCATCGCGAATAGTGGAGTAGGGAGCGCCGCCATTTTTAGTTAATTTTACTGCGTTCCATATTTTGCATAATATGGTATATCTTTAGACTGAGAGCAACTATAGAATTCGATTAAGTTTTATTCGAAAGCTCTTGTAAAGATTTATTGTTTGTATAATTTCAAAAAATAATTTTGCACGCTAATAGTAAATATGTATGGCATTTAAGTGAAAAATTCAATGCAAAAATGTAATCAGCCATAAAAAAACATTTAAAAGCCATATCATAATACATGAAATGTATAACGTCAATTAAATGAACTTTTAAGTGGCAATCTAATGATACTCATGAACCCCCATATGAAAAAGTGAAGAAGTGTCCAGAACGCAAAAAGATGAAGGCGTCCGAACCGATCAACGATGGCACCTGTACACTGCTGGCCTTAAGGGCCTTTACGGCTTCACCAGCCGTGGGGGCGAGCAGAGTGCTCAGCCAGAGCTTAAAGATGTGGGGTTGTACGCCCTCCACCCTAAGGGTGTCTCCTGTGAGACCGATCCTCGGCCTAGGGGCGGCGTCGTGATTTGTGATAAGAGGGTTAGCGGTATTGTCCTGTGTGTAGGTATGTAGTGTTTTGGTATGTTAGGTTGGCCACAGTTATTAGGTCGTCGGAATCGGTGAGAACGTGACTGAGCTTACGTAATTTGGGATCGGGATTAGGATCTGGGATGTAGTCTGCCACGGCTAACACCAGTGGGTTAGGGTGTGAGTTGGTACAATTGAAATATCTTGAAATGCCTAGCTAAGCTCGGCAATTCAAGATATTTATGAAGGTTAATGTATACCATGGTATACCATGGTATACCATGGTGCACCCGTGACAATACGCTTGTATTTACTCACCTAAACTCACCACACATATTTTTTTAACTATTGTAAATTCGCTACACTGATTCTAGGTATAGTAACTAGTAAGAAATGATTTTGTTAATTTTCAATTATGTCTATTATTCTGCTGGTTATATTTTTAAGATAATTTGTATTTTCCAATACAATGTAAAAAAACTACACAATATGTGTCATAGCACTTATCCTGTGCTTTGAAAAACTTTAAAACTTAATAAAGAAAAATTTCGACGTGACAGGACTTGAACTTGTAACCTTGCCTCTGACCGGAACAGTCTATCCAAGTGAGCTACTTTTGACTGGTTCAACGTGATGAAAGTTTTCAAAAGAGTCTGAACCATCCAGGTACGACGTTACATTTTCGTACTATCCGAATTGTTTTTGTATCGTAAACACGACAGGAGTATAATTTAGTATACCACAAATAAAGATTTTATTTACGATGTCAATTGGGACCGCATCCAAATAATAGCTAATTGCTTATTGAACTATATTAGTCGATTACGAATGAACAACTAATATATTACGTGTTGATTAGTTTATACAACTACCATTTGTTTACTACGATAGATAGAGGAAATATTGTATTTTCAAACGATTTCCCAAAAAGGAAGAGGTTTATTCGGCTTTATTTTTAACTTCCCGTTATGTATGTAATTATATATAATAAGGAAGTTACCGATTTTCGAAAATCGAGTTTCCTACCACACAACCCTAATTAAATTAAATAAAAAAATCTTCAAGTTTTGAAGTCCTAGGCACCTAGGCACCGACTATTTTCACGATGACGTTAGCATGTCTGTATGAATGTTTGTATGTGTGTGTGCGTGTGTGTATGTGTGTGTGTGTTTGTGTGTATGTGTGTATGTAAAGATCTCATAACTTTTGAACGGCTGGACCGATCGAAATGTGGTTGATGGAATTCGATTGGATTCTACTCAACTTAGACTTCCTGAAAATTTGGACCAAGTCGGTCCAGGACATTTTGAGAAATTCTGAAAAATCCACAAAAAAAATTTTGGTGAAACATTTTTATTAATATTACTTCTAGATTTATGTATCGATTGAATACAAAAACTAGTTAGCTCTATTCCTCAAAAAAACTACGTCCAATGCATAAATTGCATTAAAATCGGTTTATCCGTTTGAGCGTAATCGGTGAAGAATATTTTTGAAAAAATTGTTTTTTCGACAGAACTTCGAAATTTTTCAACTACTCATTTTTTGGCATTCTACGATATTCTAGTACTAAAACACTAACTACATCAAATGTGGTTTCAAAATTCAAAATAGATTCTTATATTCAAAAGTTACTGCTCTTTAAATATTAAAGTTACGTTGTTTTTAACAAACTTACTGAATATTTTTTAAATTACTTTCAGGCTATAACATTTTTGAAACACTGATTGATTTAAAAATCTTACCGACTTTTCTCCTTTAAAAATTTCGTCAAATATCGTTAATTGGATCAGAATCGGTCAATTCGTTAATTGGATCAGAATCGGTCAATTCGTTAATTGGATCAGAATCGATATTTATCAATAATGAATATTTTTGAAAAAATGTTTTTTGACAATGCTTCGAAATTTTTCACCCTATCGATTATTTAGCTAAAGCGATATTTTAGATCTCAAAAATTGAGTTGAATGCCATTCGAAAGATCAAAATCGATTATTGTTTCAAAAATACACGGCTTTTCAAACATCACTATACTGCCATTTTCACAAAATAGACGTTGGAACTGAAAAATCTTTGGTATTATTTTTTATTATTTTGATCTTAAAATACCTTAATTTAGTGGGAAGTTTCAGGGATGACCAGCAAGTTCAACAGTTTAAAGATATTTTTTTTTTTAATTTTTAACTTTAGAACTTGGTCATTTAGAAACCTATTTGGAAAATTATTTTTCATTTGAGAAGATATACCTACATCACATTGATTGGCTACAAAGGGGAATAATAATTATTATGGTCCACATAAAGTTCGCCTCGAAAACATCGCATGTTAATAGATGACTATCATATTACACAATATTATTAATTTCCTCTGAAATATAAATTGTGTCACGGTCAATTTTTAAATGCTAAAATTCACGAAAAATCTTTAAAGATCAATATAATATAAACTCACAAATATACATATTATTTTAAACCATTCGCGTCACAATATAATATTGTCAACATATATAAAATACGTTTTTGTAGACGACTTAAAAGTTAAAAGACGAACAACGTTTATTTACAGTAACAAAGCAAAATATTTATTGTCACTCGTCCATTAGTTCAATAGATGCCATTTGTTTTTTGTTTCTTTAGGATGATACTAAGATTAGGTTATTTATACAGCTTTCTGTATTGTAAGGTTTGACTATAGTAATAATTTTTGACGTAAATACGTCTTTAAAATTGCCTACATAGGGGGGCCAGTTCAAAAAACGGATGATAACAAAATTTGGGGATACAGTCTGGTATTATAACTACATAACTATCACTAACATCTAAAATCTAATTATACCATTGGATAGCTAAAGAATCAAAAAATTTGATAAGCTGAACACAGATTACGATGCTTCGTGAATAGTGGAGTAGGAAATGTCGCCAATTTTAGTTAATTTTACTGCGTTACATATTTTGCATAATATAGTATGTCTTTAGACTCAAAGCAACTATAAAATTCGATTAAGTTATATTCGAAAGTTCTTGTAAAGATGTATTGATTATATAATTTCAAAAAATAATTTTCAACGCCAATAGTAAATATCTATGGCACTTAAATGAAAAATTCAGTGCAAAATTTTAATCAGCCACAAAAATATCTTCTAAAAGCCATATCTAAATAAAAAGAATGTATAACGTCTGAAAAAGATTTTAAGTAGCGATCTAATGATACCCATGAACCCCCATATGAAAAGTGAAGAAGTGTCGGGAACGCAAAAAGATGAAGGCGTCCGAACCGTACACTGCCGGCCTTAAGGGCCTTTACGACTTCACCGGTCGTGGGGGCGAGTAAAGTGCTCGGACAGAGCTTAAAGATATGGGGTTATACGCACTCCACCCTAGGGATGTCTCCTGTGAGACCGATCCTCGGCTTAGGAGTAGCGTCGTGATTTGTGATAAGATAAGAGGGTTAGCGGCATTGTTCCGTGTGTAGGTGTGTAGTGTTTTGGTATGTTTCATTGGCCACAGTTATCAGGTCGTCGGGTTCGGTGAGAACGTGGCGTGGCCTACGTAACTTGGGATCGGGATTAGGATCTGGGATTTAGTCTGCCGTGGCTAATACCAGTGGGTTATGGTATGTGTTGGTACGATTGAAATATCTTGAAATGCCTAGCTAAGCTCGGCCATTCAAGATCTTTATGGTCAATTTATACCACGGTATACCAAGGTGCACCCGTGATAATACGCTAGTAGATATTTGTTCTGTAATACTTGCAACGGATGCAAATCGGTACGGGGGAGATGGCTAAACGCTACGCAAGTATGTAAGAATCTATGTAAGAATAGGCCTTACGAAATTCTTGTAAAGTGGCAGCTTGTGTCTAAGTGACACGAGTGCGGGACACCTGCTGTGATCGGCCTATGAATGGAAAATGAACTCACTACACGGAATTGAAATCGGCGGTTGGTTAGGTATCTACTCTTGTATGATAAGTACGAGTCTGTAGGGCATTCCTATTCGGCATAGTTTGTATATTAGGTCATTGTGTTAGATCTTATCGAACGTATTCGCGACGTCGAAAAATAGAGCACCGGTGGGAATTTGCCTCCATGTGGCTGTATTTGAAAAGTTTAAAATGTGTTATGTGAGTCGGTGCACTTAATGAATGCAAGAGTGAGCTGTTCGGAAACCAAACTGCTCAATTATTATGAGACCTTTGTCGTGAACTTAAGTTCTCGCCTTAAGGCGAGATAGTAAGATTTTTCGTAGATTTTGTCTAAAGTATTGATTAGGCTAATGGGACGGTAACTACTGACATTATTTCGGAGTTTTTCGGGTTTTGTATTCCTATGACGATGGCTTCTTTACACTCGTCCGGATACTGGCACAACTGGCTGGGCGTGTCAAAGTCAAAGTCAAAGTATCGGTGGGCAGTAGCAGGTCACCATCTGGTAGCGCCGCCCTACGCTCTACATCGCTATCCACAAGATGGACGTGCACTAGAACACCTAGGTCCATAGGCTGGTTTGACGGAGAACATTGTGATTGGAATGACGAATGAAAAATGTTACCATCGCAAGATCTTACGCATGACGTAGACGTATTCATGTAAAAGATGCACGGCTGTGTCCATGACACAGCCACAACCCATTTCTTTTTCAATAGTTTATTTAACAATTTGCCTCTTACATATATGACATTTTTCTAACTTATTTGGTTGGTCACAAATAAAAGAGTTTATTTTACTTAATTTATGGCAGAAAACAAAATCTTTGATTGTATTCGAAATAAAAAAGGATACAAGTTTAATTAATTTACTGGCTTTTAAAATATGTTGCTTTTTAAAATTTACTTGCTATTAAAAAGTGTCCGTTGAATTCTAATATGTGCTTATTGTACATAAAATTCATTTGATTATTTAAGTGACGTTATATAGTTGTAGCACTTTGAGGCCGATCTCATCAATCTTCTTTGTGGTTCCAGAGATGCATTAGGTTGGATGTCATCTGTTGCAGTTTCAGCGCAATTTCAGCAGATCCAAATAATTCATTTTTTTTTTGGATCTGCTTGTTTGCCATCATTTGATAAAAAAATGTAACACGGTTCATTAGATCATCTATCTAATCTAATACGACTCTTTTTCCGAAAGAACCTAAATAGCTTTTCACCTGAACTGACTTTCGAATAACTAAGCGTCCCACTGAATCATGAGGCTCAATTAAGAAAAAAACTAAAAGTTCATCTATACTACAATATTATAAAAGTATTATGAGATAACATTTGCATATTTGCACCGAAAATCTCCAAAACTGTTGGATTGATCCTAAAAATTATTTTACTATTAGAAAGCTACACAAAAGTAAGTGACATAGGCTATTTTTTACCCAACTGAACAATATAAAGTAATAATTTTGGGTCACTTGAACGAAGTTTCGAATAACAGCAAGTTTTCTATATTTAGAATTTACTAGGTGAGGTACTGCAACATCTATCCCGGATCTGGTTACCTATTCCTGCCTCAATAGCGTCGATGCTTTTCCCGCAGTAGTTAGTCATTTATTAAGTGACGGAGTTCTAAGATACTAAAATAAAAAAATGAATTGAAATCCTCCTTATTTGAAAGTTGTCACACTTAAGTTATTTTTATTTTATATCATAAGATAGCAAACAAGTAGATGGGCCTTCTGATGGAAAAAGTCAACTATCGCACATAGACACCAAAGATATTAATGGTGCATTGCTGTCTTTTGACGAGGTCTAACACTACATGCATAAGTTTACCGGCTACCTTACCCTTCAAAGCGGAACACAACAGTGACATACACTGACGCTTTTGCAGAAGGAATGGGTAAAGCGGTGGTACCAGACACCCGGACAAGACAATGCAGAACTCTACCACCTAGTTGCCACGATGTTAGTGACTTGCATAGCCAATCGGTTGCCTTTTACGACCTGCTGGCAGAACTGCAATTGGCTTATTCTTCAAAGGAGCCCAGGACCAATACGGGGAAATTGACTTTATTACAGTTCAAATTGATTTATTAATACATTTAAAACAAAAGAAAACGTCTCTCGCAAACATTGCATGAAGGCGATGTGACTTGGCGATCGTAGGAACGTAAACACAAATGGCACGATATATTTAGTCTTGGCGTGGTAGAACGCGATCTCGCATGTTGTATTACATTTTCACTTTTGACAGAATATCAAAAAATTATGCACTAATTAACACAGTGTATCAAATAAACACGATCTCATCATTACATAGATAACTAATTTCGTTCCTATAGAATAGAATAGAATATATTATTTGCCTGAAATTGGATTACAATACATAGGTATTACAAAATGATTTCTACCGCTAAATGCCGGTGTGCGAAATATAAAAAACAAGCTGCTACATGCAGCAGCTGCATTACAAATTCATGGCGAATCCCGCGGAATCACATCATTTTTACGGGATAAAAAGTAACCTATGTGCTATTCCAGGTCACCATCTACCTGTGTGCCAAATTTCATTCAAATCCGTTTTGTAGTTTTTGCGTGATTGAATAACAAACATCCATCCAAACATCCAAACTTTCGTATTTATAATATTAATATAGATATAGATTTACTTATTACTAATTTAAAAAAAAATGTTATCTAAAATTAGACATTAATATGTATCATTATCATTGACGTGTATAATATTACCACTGGACAGGTTATCCCATACAAATGACAGCTAATTTTATATGTCAATTTGAAACGCTGTCGGCGGGGGTACCGAGAACCAATTTTGACGTATGCTGTATATCGTTGCCATGGTAGTCTAAATATTATGAGGCAGTTACGCATTTTAATTAATTTGTTAATGTTTTAGTGAATTTCTAAGTTTATATTTGGTGTACTCAGAAGTTTTGCGACATTAGGAAATGCGTATATTGCAAACAATCCTACCTAAAGGAGTGTAAAAATTCGTTTTACAGGTACGTGCATGTAGTCACTGTTTTTAATCAAAAATTGAGTAACATGGTCTTTAAAACAACTTATTTTTACCAGAAACTCTTAATACAATATTACGTTAATAACAGGGATATTGATTTTCGGCAGAATTAATAATATTTACTTTATGTTGTTTCGCTTAGAATTAACTAGTGATATCAACAGGTCATATCGATAATTTCAATATCGAAATTCTACTATAGTAATCAATTTCAGTTTTCGTTTTCAGGTTTAGTTGCATATTTAAGTCACTTTATAGTCGTCTTATTTCTCTTGCATTTTAATTAAATATGCCTCACTTATAGGAAAAGTTTTGTTCATGTAGCGAACTATGATTTTAATTACATTTTATTTTATTTTGCAGATTTTCAGTCGATTTAATGGAAAAAATGTATGACTACAACAATGAAAGCTGTTATTTGGACTCCAAAGAAAACAGATTCTCCTTGTTTACAATATTTTTTATAGTTAATTTTTATCAAACATTGCAATCGAAACTATCATGATTGAAACTTTTAAAAGTCATTTCGATATTTTGATTAAGCAAATCATGAAAAAACGTACCTATATAAGAATTATTATCGCAGCAACAAAAACAATTTCGCTTTCTGTAACTGGTGAAAGTATACGGCATTTCTTAACATGGCAAATAATTTGGATTCGTCTGTATTATTTTCATTAAACAGGAATTTGTAAACAACTTAATTTTTTAAAAAAACATGAAAGGAGTATTTTAGCTATCGTAGTACAATTCAAGAAATAAGAACAAATTAATGCAACCTCCGGTCAACCTTAGGCTAACATTGTATATCAAAAATAAGATAATCAAGTCATTTCTTGGGCTTTCGGTATACTATCACAATCAAATTCTCGAAGACATTATACATTATAAAATTAAATGTATGAAATATTCGGTATTTTTATTATTTTCACAGTTTACTTAATATAATCTATCTCAATGCCAAATTTTATCTAAATCTGTTAAAGCGATATTGCTTGAAGGAAAGACAAACAAATATTGGTGTTATAATATTACTCGTGACCCTTTTCCTGCACAATTTTCTCTACTTTACGAATTATTAGAATATATTTTAACAATTTTTCTTTAACCAAACAAGCATATGTCTCACCTGACAGAGAAACCACAGCCTATAGACAAAAAAATGTTAATGGCACGTTGTTATTTGTATTTATCCTTCAAACTGGAACACGATAATGACGGAATCGACGTTATTGCGGTAGGAATAGGTAAGGCGATGTTACCAAATACCTGAAGTGAGACGTTGCGGAACTCTATCACCTAGTAGTAACGATGGTAGTGACATGTAATAGCCAACCGGTCACTTTTGACGACCTGCCTGGTACAACGGCAGTTGGTCTATTCTTCAATGGAATTCCGGCTCCCGACCAACACGGAGAAATCTTCATATATGAATCACTATATTTCTTATTATTCCTGTTTATTTAGTACTAGCTGTTGCCAGCGACTTCGTCCGCGCGGACTTCGTTTTCTCCGCACAGCACCTCCTCCGTAGGTGGTAGCGTTAGTATTAGTAACTAGCACCCATAACACAAACAAATAATAAACTAATACAATCATTTTAGTATTTTCATGACCACAGCCCACCTAGCTGTAAATATTAAACGATCGATAAACTTATCGAAGATGTTGACATGTGGGAATCACTAATTTTAGTACCATGGACGCACGCATCGGTCTACAGCGCCAAAATGGCGATATTCAAATAGGCACAAAAATTCTTTGACAGCAGCAAGTCCAGTGGTAATATTATACATGTCAATGATCATTATTAATTGATATTTGATCATTCACATTTAATTATATTTTATTAAGAAATCGATAAATGACAATGTCACATTATATGTTATTATTAAATAATATTTGATAATTTACATTTAATTATATTTTATTAAGAAGCATTTTCACAAAAAAAAACAGGTAACTATTTAACTCTATTAATAAAACTCATAAAATTATCTAACCTAAGTGTATATCCAGTGTATACACATTATTTGCAAGACAGGGAATAATTACTAGTGTACAATAATTTTATCATTTAGATATTTGTCAATATCGTAATAAAGCTTTTTGCTTTAAGAGTTTAGATAACACATGATTAAATTGACTTAATGGTAGTTCGCGATTCTTTTAAGGTAATTTATTGTAAATATTTATTAAAGGAAACAAATACCATAATTCTCCAGAATCAAACGTTAAAAAAGCGCTTTCACGGAGATTGAGAGCGCTCATTTGATCTTTCACTTCCCTACATACCCCCTGCCATGCTACTCGCCTTTGCCTGTCTACCATGCCAGATTTGTATTTGAGTAAGTTAAGTTGTATTTGATTCAGAGTGCTAAGTGTGAGTTTTTCTTTTCGCATTCGATCGTGAGCGCGTTTGGAGTTTACTAGGAATTTGTATGTGATTTGTACAGCGCCACCTAGTGGTAAACTTTTTCTCACGTTTACCACCAGGTGGCGCTGTACAAATCACATACAAATTCCTAGTAAACTCGAAACGCTCTCACGATTGAATGCGAAAAGAAAAACTGACACTTAGCACTCTGATGGGGGATGATTTTGGAATAACTGTGAGATATATGTCTCACAGTTTTAATTCAAGAGAAAGAGTGTACATTAATTAAACCTACTTAGGAGTGAAGTTTTTCTTTGTTCATAAATACTTACACTTCACAAATAATAATCACCTAAATTGTACGTCAATATATCAGTCAGTCAGTAAGTCTCTGAGTCACTGAGAGCTTTGAATTATAATGGGAAACACCTATTGACGGAACTTATCATTAAAATGAACTTGTATTCCTTGACGGCAAACGGCAAGAGCTTCTCTTAGGGCGTCACGAATTCACACTTTCAATATATTTTTTAATTTCATTAATTTATTTTACTATATTTTAATCACCAGTGGTCATGAGTTCGAATTCCGATCAAACGAACAGTATGCACTTTCGGATTTTTCAAACTATTTATGTATGTTACCTTAAAACTCGGTAATTTATAGACCGATTTGGATAATCCTATTCCTGTTAAGGTTCAAATTACAGGATTATATATATATATATATATATATATATATATATATATATATATATATATATATATATATATATATATATATATATGAGCGTGGGCTTCGTTGTTTATTAATTTAATGTGAACAAATTGGAAAAGTGAAAAATTCTCGAAAAATTAATACTGCATAATTTGAGTGAAGCATTACACAAATACGTCGAAACCTGTACTGCGTTAATTTCAAATTTCACAGTAACAACGAGGGGATTTTAAACGGTAATAACAAGTTTATTAAATAAATTGGCAAAGTGCGTGTCGGGTCACACCCAATGAGGGTTCCGAAGTTGCCATAATACGGTCTAAGAAAAGGGCATTTATAGTTTCAAACTATAAACATTTAAGCTATTCAATGTCAAAGACAAATATATATCCGCACCACAGGTTCACCTATATAACTTGTCTAAGTACATTTTATAAGTTGGTCGACTATTACTCAAAAACTTGTAAAGCCCTATAATTCGTGATAGTTTTCCTTTCTTCTTCATTTTAATATATTTTACCATGATTTTTTCCCGCCCCCAAAACCAACCGTTTAGCCTATAGAGGGAGCGGGACACTTGACTCTTAATTGAAACTCGAAAACTCTCGAAAATTGGCACTTAGACGCTTAATATTATACAAACGAGTGCCTTAATTGAAAACTTGTTTTTACAAAGCTAAAAACCTATCCAACTACAACCTCACACAATGGAGTACTTGAAAAAAAAATTAACATCGCCACTTTACATGTAGGGGAGCTAGCCTGAAAAAATTTTTATAAAAAAAGCATCTTCACGCCCGTATCCCCGAAAGGGTAGGCAGAGGTACAAGTGCACCCACGATTAGCCGAAGATACTTGGTTTAAGAGAAAAAAAAATTATGTTACCACTTTGTTGACGTGACTAATATGTATATTCGTGCCAAATTACAGCTTTTTAGTAATAAGGATCCCTGAGCAATCGTACGGGCGGACGGACGGACGGTAAGGGTTCCTAGTTTACTTCAGAACCCTAAAAAGAATTTTGTACAATAATATTGCGTGTTGATCCGGGCTCAATTTGAAAAACAGACGATCTGCTTTTGTTCCAGGTAGTGTGTAAAAGGTAAACGATAGAATCTAGTGGTCTAGTGGTTCGGTGCTAGTGTTGACCATATAGATTCCCGGGTTCAACTCTCGGGTCGGGCATTCAAAATGTTTTTTTTTCAGTTTTCTGATAATGACAACGTTTCCCGGGATTGAAAAGTCTTGCCAAAGCCCGGTCGGCGACAGACTTGCCACTGGGTAAAAAGTAAATTCGGCTAATCTTTTTTTTGACGTGAATACGTTTTTAAAATTGCCTACATAGGGGGGATAGTTCAAAAAACGAATGATAACAAAATTGGGGGATACAGTTTGGTGGTATAGCTACATAACTATCACCAAAATCCAAAATATAATTGTACCACTGGATAGCTAAAGAATCAAAGAATTTGATAAGCTGTATGCGGATTACGATGCTTCGGGAATAGTGGAATAGCAAGTGCTGCCATTTTTAGTAAATGTTACTGTGTGCACCGAATGGTAAGTAATCACCGCCGTCCATGGACAACTTCAATACCGGAGGTCTTGCAGCTACGTTGCCGGCCTTTTAAGAATGAATAAGTTCGTTTCTTGAAGGTCCCTAAGTCGTATCCGTTCGGAAACACCCCCGAGGGTAATTGATTCCACAAAGGAGTAGTGCGAGGCTAAACGTGCCGACAAAAGTGCACGGTTGTGGATGTCCAGACTTCGAGGTGGTGAGGATGGAACTTTAAATTTTGATGCGATGTCCGATGATGGAATTTAGCGGCAGGAGTTAGTCCGAATAACTCTTCGGAACACACCCCATGATACAGACGGTAAAAGATGCAGAGCGAACCTACATCTCTGCGTAACACCAAAGAATCAAGCCAATTAGAAATAGCCTGATCGTCGACGATTCGAACTGCTCTACGTTGAATGCGATCAAGAGGAAGAAGCTGGTACTAGGAGCTCCGGCCCAGAGGTGAGAACAGTACTCCATGTGTGGTCGAATTTGGGCCTTGTAAAGTTGAAGGCGATGGGCTGGCATGAAGTACTGCTTTGCTCTACTGAGTACGCCAAGCTTTTTGGAGGCAAGTTGAGCTTTTCCTTTCAAATGACCGCGGAACTGAACGTTGTTCGATATGTCGACTCCCAGTATTCAAATACTGGCTGAGGCTGTCAGGTAAGTGTTCTCGAACCGAGGTGATAACTCTTTTAGCGGTGAACGCACAAAGCTGCACTGGTTGTAACTCTGCCTACCTCTTCAGGGATACGGGCGTGACACGGTGGTAGTATATATTCTATTGAAGAAATAGAATATATGAGTGACTACCACCGTGACTACTAAATGTGTCAGAGTTCTGCAGCGTCTTGTCCAAGTTTTTGTACCGCCGCCTTACCTTACCTATTCATGCCGCAATAGCTGTAATGCTTGTTACTGTCCTGTTTCGTTTTGGAAGGTAAAGTGGCCGGTAAACTATGCATGTAGCATTATCATCTCGCCACATGGACGGTAACTCACTATTATAAATATCTGCGATTGATCAGAAGACGGCGCACGTGTTACGCATATAAAACATGCAAAATTAACCGAATTTGTGGTGTTGAGGATAAATAATTCCTATATTAATGGTTATTACATAAGAAAATCTATATGACACAATGCATATAGAATGTATAAACAATGTTATAGTAGATTTATGCAAACATTATTTGTTTATATAGGAAATAAGAATCTGTTACGCTCAAAAATTGTACTCCGAAGAATGACCCACTAGTAGTATTATATAAATTCTTGCTACTACTTTTTCCCGTGTTGGTCCAGGCTCCCTTTGTAGAATAGGCGATCTCCTGTTCTGCCAGGCAGTTCGTAAGAGGCGAACGATTAACTATGCGAGTCACTACATTGAGGCTCTAGAGTTCTGCATTGTTTCTCCCGGGTCTGGTACCGCCTTACGTATATGTCTAAGAGCCCTAAATTAAACCGTGTATTAGTATTGTTTGTTACTTGTTAGTTATCCTCCACTGAATAAATAAATATAATAAATAAATATTCACGGGACAAATTACACTTATTGATCTAACCCCAAATTAAGCAAATTATTTGCTTGTATTTTGGATGTTAGTCAACGATAACAACTAATACATAGAAACACATATATAAATACTGCAATATATTTAATAAACACCCAAACCTGGACATACAAACATTTATGCTCATCACACAAATGCTTGTCCCCGTCGGGGTTCGAACCCGAGCCCCGTCGATTGCGTAGTCAAGATCGCTAACCACTCGACCGACGAGGCTGTCATATAACTATTTTTATAACTGAGTAAGTAAATATTTTTATGGGGCCATGTGTACGCTTTTACAATAAACTTTCCGAAACTACTGAAGATCTACTAGTAAATAAATGTAATTTTTGTTCCAAAAACAAAACTGTGCAAAAAATCTTTTTTACACTTTCTTTAAAATTAATTGTGTAAAAAAGGTATAATAAAATCTTTAATAAAAGTCAGGTTTTTTGTTTTCATAGCAAGCAACATAAAAGAAACAAACAGCCTTCTTAAAAATCAAAATTTATCAGATCACAACACGTGTTAAATGTTACAATTTAGAACCGATAAAAATATTAGCGAAAAAATTATTTTTATACTAGCTGCAGCGTGCAGCCCGCTGCATTATAAAAGTTATTGGCAAATCCCGCGGGACCACTTAATTTTTCCGGGATAAAAAGTAGCTTATGTGCTATTCCAGGTCACCATCTACCTGTGTGCCAAATTTCATTCAAATCCATTCAGTAGTTTTTGCGTGATTGAGTAACAAACATCCATCCAAACATCCATCCATACATCCAAACTTTCGCATTTATAATATTAACATAAAAAATGTGAGGAATATTGAATGAGCCTATCTTGGACTGATTTAATGCAAGAAAATAGCATCAACAATAGTTTTGATAAGTTCTATGAAATTATTTACATGTTTTTGTCTATGTTTCCCAGTGCGTAAATGAAAGGTGATGTCAAACAAGTTTGAAGTGAAATGGATAACCATAGGTATTCGTATATCATGTTTAAGGAAAAGGAGATTACGAAATAAATATTATATTAACAAATAACAAATAAAATATTTGGAGTACATAGTTTTAAACGCAGGGGGCGTTTAAAACTATGTACTCCAAATATTTTAAAATTTTAAAGTGCTACATTAAAGCTTCAAAAACAATGTCAATAAAAAATATATTTTAAATTCGAGAAACAAAAGCCGTACCGTGTGGAAAATTGTTAAAAATGAAACAAGCTCTTCTTATAAATCTTATAATAATTTAAACACAATTATGCACAAAGGTAAGGCAGGTAATCCCACAGCAATAACAAATAATTTTAATAAAAATTTTATCAATTTCACTAATGAGAAAATAGCACAGGAAAATAATATTTACATTTCGAATATAAAAGAAATCGAAGAAAGCCTATTTTTAAGTCCTACTAATGAAATTGAAATTGCTCGCATAATTAAAGTGCTTAACAAGATAAAATTTAAAATTTCAAAAACCCCCGACACATCGTTCGACCGCCATTCCGCTATATATGTGTATTCGCCATTCCGCTGTATGTCTAGTTACCTTTGCCTTTTGGGACTTACTGCAAGTTTGGCACCATTGGTTAATGCCCGTATTCATATTAGGCCAGATGTATCTCCCGGTAATCAGCTTCCTCGTACCCCGTTTTCCGGGACGACTTATACTGTGAATGTTATCAAAAATCTTGTGCCTGAACTCTATTGACAGAAATGATCTAGGTTTACCGGTTATATGTCGCAAAAAATAAAGTTGTGGGAATCCGATGACAATATTTTCATTCACAACAGCTTCGCCAGATCTGGGTCGGAGTCTTATATCGTAGCGAGCTTCACGTATTCTAGTGGTGTCGGCTAGGTTATTTCTTAAACTACTCGAGACAGGATGTCTGCAATAATTATACTATGACCCTTAACGTGCCTTGTGTCTGTGCTGAATTGAGAAATATAGCTTAGCTGGCTTATTTTTCTTGGCGTATCGTCCAATAAAAGTTTTTTAGTAAATTCGTACGTAAGAGGTTGAAGATCGGTAAAAATAGTAAATTCTCTTCCTACCAATAGTCTTCTAAAATGTTTTATCACCATATACATTCCTAATAATTCTCTGCCGTACGTATAATATCGTATTTGTGTGTCGCCATTGTTTCGCTTAAATTTTTGGAATTAAATGCTATGCTGCTGCCAACCCTTCTTCGTTTTTTGTTGAAGTACCGTACCCACATCTGTGAAGTACTCTGTGAAGGATGCGCTAACGGAACAGCACCTTCAATGATTTTGTAACATTTTTCAAAATTTTCTTCTGCCTCTTTAGTCCATTCTATGGGCGAGATTTCTTTTTTGCTTTGACGAGTGTAAATATTTATTTAATTCTATTTGATACAACGAGGCGTGCGGTATACAGGATCGATAAAAAATAATCATGCCTGAGAAACGCCTTAATTGTTTTATCGTAGATGGTTTTAGGAAATTAATAACAGCTTCTGTATTTTCTTTAGTGGGAGATATTTCCTGGCTCATTACATGATAACCAAGGAAGTCCAACTCTTTTTTACAAATTCGCATTCGTCCAAATTTATCGTCAGCCCATGTTTTTGTAATCCCTCAAACATGATTTCTAAATGCTTGTAGTGTTCTTTTAACGGCTCCGAGGCTAAGAGACAATCATCAACTAATATATAAATGTAATCTAAGTCCCTGAAGAAGTCTTAAATCTCTGGAACGTTTGACTTGCGTTACGAAGTCCGAAGGGCATCCTTAGAAATTCAAATTACCAAAATGGGTTGATTATTTCTGTTTTCTCAGTGTCTGCGATTAAAATGCAGTGAAAGGCCTTTTTAATATTATTTTTTGAAAATATGCTTCTTGTTATCTTGTTGAGCATTCAGTAATCTCCGCAAGGTCTCAATTCCCCGTTCTTCTTCCTGACCATGTGTAGAAGGCTGACCCAACTGCTCGAAGATGGGCGACATATATTCAAATCCATCATAGTCTGAAATTTCTTTTTTGCGATTTTTAGTTTGTCCGGTGGCAAGGGACGTATTCTGGCCATTACCGGCGGTCCTGTAGTGTCCTGTAGTTATGATGTGATATTGAACATTATGCGGCGGCTGCTCTCTCAGGGATGATGGTCGAGTAATATCAATATATTTCTCTAATAAAGCCTTAATTTTACCCTTACGGTTTATAGTGCTAATGGACGGTTGCCCTGTGTTATATGTGTCTCATGTTGATCTATTTGTAACTTTGTCAGTCATTCTTCTTCCATGAAGATCTACAAGTAATTTATTTTTTTCCAAAAAATCGGCTCCAATTATAGTCATTTTTACGTCCGCGATTACGAATGTCCATGTAAAAGGGCGCTGTAGCTGAGATCCAAAATTATAGCTTTTCCCCATATGTGTCAATCTTTGTCCTGTTGGCTGCATACAATTTGTAATCCATTGGTGCACAGCGTTGATAGCTCCTCTTGCTCAAAACTGATATGTATGCCCCCGTGTCAATTAGGAACCTTACACCACTTTTGCAGTCGGTCACAGTAAGGCGGGAATTGGGGTGCATAGCGCAGATTAGCACCTTTGGCTACGCTAATTGTCGTTTCCCGATCACTTCCAGGAACAAGGTTGAACGCACTTCAATGCCTGACCTTTAAATTTGTTGTGATAATAACATAAGCCTATTCTCGCTCTTTTAGTGTTCAGGGCGTTAACTTATGGAATTCACTCCCATTTCATGTTCGTGATAGCCCATCCCTGCCAGTTTTTAAAAAACGATTAAGAAATCACTATCTGTCTTTCTCTTTTAAAATTTAGTTATTTCTGTGTATAATTTTTTTTTTGTTATTTTTTATTTCATAGTTTCGTAAGTCATTCTCATTTATTTTTTTTGTTTTGCTTATCTCATGTGTATTTTAACTTTAAGGTTGATTGTGCACAATGTCTGCCGTTTCTTTATAATCGCTTCATAAGCTGGGTAGGCTGGAAGAAATCTTTATTACCTTAGAGATAAGTCTACCTTTTGTACGTTTTTAGTTATATTTTTTTTTCTCTGTAAAATCTTATAAGTTGTGTACAATAAAATATTAAATAAATAAATAAATAAATAAGTTATTATTAGAATAACCTTGCTGATATTTCATTTTATATGAACTCAACCTACTTTATCTAGGCCAGTAGTTAGCATAAAGTCTGCTGTGTCGTGTTTTCGTTCGATTAAGTGCATTAATTTCTTTTTGCATTTTTGCTAATTGCGTAGATATCTCGGTCAATGTGCTACATTCTGTATTTTTTGAAATGGTTGCGATTTCGGTTAGCCTGTTATTTTTGTAAATCTTATTGGCAATTTTACCTAGGTTCTCCAGAGGCAGGGTAGAATCCGTGACCCCCAATACCAAGGTCAATGAAAAAGGAAGCTGCCGGATACAAAATAGACGAATGATGTCATCGCTGATTTTTTCTGGCTGTGTCTCTTTATTTCCTTCAAGATCTGCGAAGGTTTAAGATCTCCTAGGTCAAGTCCGAAGAAAAGTTTCTGAAAAAGCTGTTGTTGCGATTCCTCGTAACATGATGAGACGTTCCTTAATTGTATCGTATTTATTAGTTTCTGGTGGGTTTGTTATTACAGATTGCTTACTTGCAATATTTCTTCCTTGCCTAGCTAGGCCACGATGAGGTTGTAGTTCACCACGTCACTGTTCTTCTGAGGAAGGGTGATGGCCTCTTCTTGAACGAACCATGAGCATGGATAATCTCTCCAAAAATCTAGTATTCTTATCGTTGTGGATACAGCTGCGATTTCCGTGGATATTGTCGAACTTGCTGTTGCTGCTGAAGGGGTTTTGCATGAAGTTAGCACTGGGTTGTTCGTTTTTCATTTTTTGCGTGTTCACTGGTCGGTGGTAAGATAAGACCCTGGAAATCATCTAGCATTAAAGTATTTGTCAAAACAGAACAATTGAATCTAAGCTCAAATCATGTTTTATCTGTGTTATATATTATCTGTGTTATATAGTTATATAAAATTATCATGGTCATCTTCCAGTTTTATCATCAGATCCTAAAAATTATCGGATCAATTTAAAGAAAAATTAAATAATTCAGTAGAAGTAGTATTTAAATGGTAAATTAAATTATTTAATGGCAAATATAAATAAAACAAAATTTATACAATTTTCGCACTACAGCACATCCAAGGTAACCCTAAATATTCAGTATAAAGGCCAAATAGTAACGGAAGCAAGTAATACAAAATTTCTCGGTGTACATATCGATGAACATTTAACTGGAAAACTCATACAGAAACGCTATGCAACAAAATGTTTTTGTTCTACGTAAAATTACACAAAATATGAAATTCGGGCAAAAGTATTTTCGTATTGTTCATACAAAGGAAAATATTTTTTTTAGGTATATTTTTTAATTTATATAAATAAATCATTTTGATCGATGACTTGTTGCCATCTTGTGGGTAGTACCATGATCCTATTCCTGTAGAAATTTAAGATTTTTGATTAAAAAAAATCTGACAAGTAGCGTTCACAGTGTTCTTTGAGGTTAGCTTTATGCTTCCTAAAGAGTTCTGCAATGGCAGAAGTCAGGGCTATACAGAGGATGCATCAACACATCTCAGCCAAGCTCTCTCAATTTTTGCTGCGTGGCTATAGATGAGTGCGATCTCGCATTGTCATGGTGGAACACCACGCCTTTCGTATTCACCAATTCCAGCCGGTTTTTTTGAATGGCTTTTTTTAACTTCATCAGTTGCTGACAGTAGAGGTCAGAATCGGTAATTTTACCTGGTGGCAAAAGCTCATAGTGGACGATTACTTTCCAATCCCACCATACACATAGCATCACATTGTTCAGAGTCAATTGGGCTTTGCCACGGTCTGTAGGGCTTGTCCATGCTTCGACCATGATCTTTTTCACACGTTTTTATCGTAAGTTACCCATTTTTCATCACCGTAATCAACTTTAAGAAATAGTTCGGAATTGTTACGTTTCAACAAAGAACCGCAAATAGAAACACGTTGCATTGTTTCTCTAGGTGAGATCATGTGGTACCCAAATCTCAAGTTTTTTTCTTGTACCCAGACTTTAGTAAATGACGAAAAACTGTTTTATGGTCAACATCCAATGCTTCAGCAATGTCATAGCTACTTATGTCAATCTTGCTCCACTTTCTCAAAGATGGCACTGATTTTATCTGTGACAAGGCATCCAGAGCGAACCTCATCTTTGACACTAAAATTTCCAGACTTGAAACGCTTAAACTACATTGGTGCTACTCTTATTGATACCGCATTAGGTCTGTAAACCGAACAAATTTTATTTGCGGCGTTCATCGTATTTTTACATATTTTTTTTTTAATAAAACTTAAAAATTTTTTCGTCACATACGTTCATTTTGCTTCCTTGAAAAACGATTGAAAAATGGCGGAAACTTTTTTTTTTAAATTTATTGCATCTTCAGAATGTCACAATTTAGTGATATTAAAACCAGCCAGTTACATTCAGTACAGCCAAAGATGTTTGATTACTAATAATAATATATTCAAAATACAAAAATACTTTTGCCCAGACCTATTAGGTAAAGATGCCGCACTGACGGCATATTACGCATACGTCACTTCTTTATTACGCTATGGCGTAATCATTTGGATGAATTCTTGCAATACTATTAATGTTTTTTGCACAAAAGAAATGTATTCGCGCCATTTGTAATATCCATTAGATCCATGCAAACCTTTATTTAAAAACAATAAGATATTAACTTTAACTGATATGTATATTTTAGATGTAGCCAAATTCGTAAATAAACACCCTCAATTGTACAACAGGGCTAGAGATACATCTAGACTGGGATTACGAGACCCTACTTTTTCTATTATGTAAATGTTCTGTTTTTCTATAAATCTGCTATATGATGAGTATTAAGGTGTTAAATAAAATACCAAAAAAATAAAAGAGTTTCCAACAGGGAAACAATACAATTGTCCTCAAAAATTGGCTGTTTAACAAAAACTTCTATACTCTCAAGGAGTTTTTTTTAAGAAAATAGTGTCTTTTTATTATTGTTTATTTAGGTCAATCATTGTATTTGACATTAACATTTTAATTAATTTATTGACATTATTTGTAACATAGATCTCATACTGACAGTGGTTTTACATTGTGACATATTATAATAATTTACTTAACATATTTTTATTATTTTGTATTATTATTAGATTAAAAAATTGTATATACATTATAAATGGTTTAATAAATAAGATATTATATTATGTAATGATATATTTAATAATTTTACTTTTATTATTATCTATTCTGTTGATGATATACTTTAGTTATTTCTCAATATTTTAATGAATGTTTTATTTTGATGATTATAGTCAAATTTATTTCATTTAGTTACTAACACTAATACTTTTCACAAATTCACTCTTACGTATGGCTGCCAGACGTGGAAATTCACAGGCAAACGCTGAGTCGGGATGGGAAGAGAACATAAAGAAACTTGCAGGAACAAACTAGTTACAAACAGCAAATAATAGAGAGAAATGGAAAGCCTTGGAGGAGGCCTTTACCTGAAAGGGGTTTATGCTGATTATTTTTTCATATATTATATTCTTTGATCATATTTGATAATCATTTTTAACATTATTTTTCTCTCAAAAGTAAAAAGAAAAATCTGTAAATAATAATATGTTAAAAATACTAATTAATTCAATGTTATAATTATTGTTTTAAAAATATTGTGAGAGGTAACAAGTGAAATTTGATTTATTAAATAAAAATGTAACTCATTAATCTATTGTAAAATGTACAAACAGCATGAAATAAAAGGCTTTTTTTATTTTTTTTATTTATTTTTAGTTACTAACACTAACATCATTATCTCTTAGAAATTGTGTAGTAATAAGATGGATTTCTTGAGTTTTGAACGTGTATTCTTTATGGTTTTGCATTATGACATTGCATTTATTTAACACTTTAAATTACACTTAAATATATTTAAAAAAAATAACTAAAAAAGGCACTATATTTAAAAAGAAAAACGGTGTTAAAAAAAGAAAAACGGCGTTCGTCCTACGACGTACATATAAATATAAGATTTCCTTTTTATTGTTTACATAATTATTGTATACATAAAAAATATAAATTCAATTCAAAATAATTGGAAATGAATTTGCATGCTAACATATAGCGGAATAGATGAATGAATAAACTAGATATAAGATCTTTGTAACCCTATTTCTTGCTAATAAATTATTATTACTATTAAAACAGTTTAAAAAACAAAAAGGCCTGGAATTAGTTACTCCTAATGCCAATTGCTTATAAGAAAAACCCGCTAAGTTTCTTTCGTCGGTTTTTTTCAGTGTGTGGCCACGTTCCGATCCGCTAATAATTCCAAACATGTGAACTCATTAAAGTTTATTTAAATAAAGCATTTTTTCAATTTGACTTTGAGTTGACCCGCCCAGGTAGCCTGCGAATAGAGTAAATATAGGTAGATCATCAATATAATCTTTCATATTATAAACTTTAATCCTCTATTTCAGCCTCTTAAGGTTTGATTTTTGAAAAAAGAAGCGTATTGTAATAGGCCTGGATCCCAAGAACAAACATTTTTTGATTAATAACAAGTTGAATTTTTGTGAACAGCTTTGTTTTGACGAGAAAACCATATTTTCTATTTCTGAAAAATAAATTAAATAAATATTAATTAAATAATATATAAATAATATTAATAAATATTAATTAAATAAATTAACTAAATAAATATTTTTTTTAAAAAATTATATTTTTGAAAAAAAAAACGAAGCTGTTCATTAAAATTCAGCTTGTTATTAATTAATGAAAATAAAGTTTGTTCCTGGGATCCCGGTCTATAACAGTTTCATATGTATAATTCTTTCACGATTGTAATATTTAATGTTACACACTGGCTTTAGGTGTGATTAAACATTACAATAGTGGAAGAATCATATAAATATGTCGCCGTTACAGTATGTCCAACCCTGAGTTTAAGCGATCTATCTACGGTAGTCTACGGTAATCGGTTAAGCAGCTTACGGCCATTCTAAATACTTACAAGCAGTAAAAAAGAAATGGCTATGTCAGACAAACACTACGACGTATTTATCTATCCTTTTTTTTCTATTTCGTGACGACGAATGACCCCCACTTATGCCTTATGAACGGTAGATAACTTTTCTCTCCGTGCCTCCGTTTCCTTACACGAGAATTTTTATAACACTTTTAATATTGTTTTCCTTTTTACTAGTAAATTGTTTTTTTAACATCCATACTAATATTATAAATACGAAAGTCTGTCTGTCTATCTGTCTGTTAGGTTTTCACGGCTAAACCGTTGGACCGATTTTGATAAAATTTAGCATAGAAGTAGTTGAGGAGCCGGGGTCAAATATAGGCTATTTTTTTCGAAACTCAATCCTGAAAGGGTTGAAATAGAGGATGAAATTTGTATGAAAAGCTATCTGGATGACATGTTAATCTAATCGCGGGCGAAGCCGCGCGGGTCAGCTAGTGTCTAATAAGTATTGCGTACATTTCAGAACAAATACATTTATTGCTTCCCTATATATGTAAATAATACTTATGTTTCCTGAGTCAACATTTTATTTGAAAGAAAAGCGAAAATGACATCTCTATCTATACATAAATAATAAAACTGTAAACGGTCAAAAACTGTATATTGAGGTTAATTATTTAAAAAAAAATTGAAGGCACTCTTTAATCGATACTGAAGCAAAAACTGTAATATTTTTTATTTTTGTCTGTCTGTATCAAGGCCACAAATTACACCGAATTTACTCGATGGATATAATGAAACTCGATTGAAAATGATTTAAGCTCATACATACTACGAAGTGTACATAAAAAAGATCCAAATTTTTTGCAATATTCAAAATACCCCCCTTCTCACTTCAAACTAAACTTCACAGTACCCTTTCTCACTTCAAAGTAAACTCAAAGTATAGGTACTTTGGAAAATAAAATGTTGAGAAATAAAATGTTGAGGTTATCGTTTGTGGAATTCAGAAATTATAACTGAATTGGACGCTCGGATTGTACAGGAACCCTTAAATGTACAGCTCATCTTAGGCTGGTGTGTGCACTTTATCATATTTTCTTAGTAAATAAATCTTCTTTTAAAACCAAACCACTTTAAAGGAGTCAGATTCTGATTCAACGATATCTCCAATAATAATTACTTGACATATTATTTACAGACGTATTTGAGTACACGTTAAGATAAATTGGTAATTTCACCTTACACAGCATGTTCTTACGTAGTCTAATGGAAAACGGTAGCGCTTTTTTTATTTTTAACATATATCTATTTCTTTCTACTTAGTTTTACAGGCCCAACTAAGTGGCATATTTCAGCAACATCTTGACCTGTTTTTGGTAGTCACTGACCTACTCATCAGGAATAGGTAGGTCGGTTAGTGCCAAAACCAGGTTCAGCCTCTACTTCCAGTAGCCTCGGGGCTCGGTTTTATTTTTAACATCATTGAATTTATCATATCGAAACTTTTCATAAAATATAACATCAAATTTTCTATTCATCATGAAGTACGTACATAAAAGTATTAAATTCCATACAATTCAACAGTCTTTCTATTAAAATAATCAGTTAAGGTTGGTGTTCATTAGTGGTCTGATCATTATTTTGAATATCCAGAGAAGGTTCCTCGGTTGTTTTTTGTGTTCTTATTGTTATTTCATTGTTTGCTAGCATCATTCTTCAGACAATGTTGTGAAATGCCGCTGTAGCAATTATTATAGCATGTGTATTAAGCAAATAATAGCTTTTCAAAGATAACAAGAATGGCATTCAACGCAGTTTTAGAGATCTTGTTGTTTTAACTACGTAATCGATAGGTTGCAAAATGTCGAAGTAATGCCAAAAATATTTTTTTAAATTGACAAATCCCAAATAAATTGAAATATTTTAATCCCATTCACACTATTTGACGCAATTTTTTAAGGAAAAAACTGATTAGATTTTTAAATCAATCGGTGTATTAGCCCAATAGTTATTTTAGAAATATGATGTAAGTTTGTTTTAAATGATATAATCTTATTTATATTATATATATAAAAGAAAGTCGTGTTAGTTACTCCACTTATAACTCAAGAACGGCTGAACCGATTTAGCTGAAAATTGGCAGGGAGGTAGTTTAGAGCCAGGAGAAGGACATAGGATACTTTTTTTTTTTTTTTGTATTTTTTCCAATTAAAAAATAAATCTGCTTATTTATTGCCATTAAGGTGGAACAAAGTTTGCCGGGTCAGCTAGTTTTTAATATTTGAAAAGCTGTAACATTGAGAAACTTGATTCAATTTTTATTTTTGAAACAGAATCAATTCAAGTTCTGAAATGTTGTAATACTTAAAAAATTGATAGGAGGAAAAATCTCGAAATTATGTCACAAAACACTTTTTTCAAAATTTTTCGTCAACGGTAACTCCCGAAGGGATGAACCGGTTTTGACGCAATTTGCGGCATGAAACGCAATTTTTTAAGTAATAGAACTTATTACATTTTGTAATCAATTGGTACATTAATTTGGAAGTTATTACAGAAAAAAACATTATTTTTCAGAAGATTTAGAGGTATTTTCAAAATTTCTCAAGTTATACTGGGCCATTCGGTTCAGATTTTTAGGAAGTATTAGTTTAGCCGAACTCAATGGAATGCCGTGAACGACGTTCCTATTTTTTATTGATGAATTAATATTCATCAATAAAAAAATATCAAATATCTTGGTAGATATAATAACGTTTTATTAATTATGTAAAATCTCGTCACTGTATGTACGCCGTTAATCACACCTTTAACTCTTGGGAAATCAGTGATATTATTAAAGCCCTAATTTGCCAGATTGTTTATACATAAAAAGTTTCGGTATAAGCTTCTCATAACACTGGAAATATCCGAAACAATGCAACTAGCGATGAAACGCCTATGTAGTCTGCAATTGACACCAACATCGTAACATGAGCATAAAATAGAGCTTGATGAAACCAAACACTATGCTATTCAAAAATGATTTTGGCAATCGAAACCGGGATCTCATATAGTGAATAACAATATTAATAAGTTAATTGAAATAAGAATTTATTTTACATCTCAACTATCAGTATATTTCTAAATTAATAATCTGTACAATTAATAATCTTTTGTAAAAATGTTACAAATCAAAATGTAATATGGCCATTATTAGTACAGTACCCGGCGATAAATATTGCACATCGACCTTTGGAAAGAGACAATCGGCTAATTTCAGCTTCGTAGAGCGTTATCTCTGTCGCACAAAATACAAACAGTCCGGTACCTATTAGGAGCTGTTAAAACAAGTATGATTTGCTTCTTTAATATTTTTATTCTTTGTATAAAATACACTAATTTTTCTATAAGTGATGGCTTTAGGTTGGGGTAAAATAAATTAAAAAAACATGTTCACATTATATTTACGTATTTAATTATTTTGGAACATTACAGCTTTAGTGTACATAATAAACACCATTATACCTATTGCTAAAATGAGACATTGCAATAAAAATAATAATAATTCTAATTCTCAATTACTTCCAGTTCACTATCTGTGCTCTCAAAGAGGTCAATATCACTGCCACTATCAGCCGTATTTATCACTAATCTATCAGTGTAATTGTCTAAACTGTGTTGAATGCTTCTATATTCATTCTCACATTTGATTGCATGATCGCAAACCTTTTTCCACTCTTCAGCGCCGATCATGTTTACTTTTTCAGTCAATAATGTTTTTACTGTAGTTAAGTTCATACCCACATTTCTAGAGGCTACATAGCCTTTCAGTTGAGACCATATATTTTCAATTGGATTAAAATCCGGATGATATGGTGGCAATCGCAACACAGTGTGCCCATGTTCGGCAAGTACTTTGTCCACAGAAAACTCTGTATACCTCTCCTTGTGCTGACATATAATAGCGTAAATCTGGGTTTTTGTTAATTTTGGATCAACTGGAATTTCGTGTCTGTTTAACCAGTTGATCATTTCCCGTTTAATGGTGTTTAAGTTGGGTGGTCTCTCAATATATTTGTTGTGATAGGGTGCGTTGTCGATAACTAGAACAGAATCACTGGGTATATTTGGGATTAATTGGTTAACCAGCCATTTCTCATAGTTATCGTTATTCATTTCATTGTGATAGTCACCTGTAGTGTCCGTGGATTTATACGTTAAAAAAGCACCGGATACAAAGCTTTTTCATTTCCCGCATGAACTATTATCAAACGTTGACCTTTTGAAATTGGCTTTTTTACTCCTTTTTTCTTATCGTCACTCAAGATTTCCCTTTAGTGTGGGATGCATGTATATATGACTCATCCATGTAGACGATATTTTTTCCTGTTTCGCGAAATCTGCGTATTTTATTAAGGTATTCCATTCGTTTGAGACTAACGTCGTGCTTTTCCATTAGAATTTTTCGATTATCTTCCATTTTAGTGAACTGAAATCCCATGTCATGAAGTATTTTTCTCAACGTTTTTTCAGACCCATTGTAATTAATAGCTTCAGATAACTTAGCTTTTAATGATTTTATTGTTGGCAGTTCATTAAATCGTAAGTGAAAATCATACACCATTCTTCGAACAACATCGTAATCAAAATCGTCCATATCCAAACGAAATTGCTTTTTTGGTCTCCCTTTTTTTGGAATGCTGAACTTAATTCCAGTCGAATGTGTTTCAGTACTGACTTAGTTTAATATATTGTTCAAAGTTCTTCTTGAAATTCCAGTGGCATTTGCAACTCGCTCTTGAATCTTCTTAAAATAACAACTTACATTTTCATCTACTTTTTTTTTAAATCTATCAGCTTCGCTTACAAAGTATTTATAAACATTGTAGATAATTTCACGTGACTGACCTCGTAAAGGTTTCCCTCTTTTTCCGAAAGATGCCATATTACAACTTTAAATTATTTAAATTTGTGGGTGTTATCAACTCTAAATATATATTTTGATCGGGACGCGACCGCACTCTATCGTGCTTGAACAATGACTGACTAAACGTCACATAGGTAGTGTGGGACTGAGATAACGCTCTACGCAGCCGAAATTATCCGACTGTCTCTTTCCAAAGTTCGATGTGCAATATTTATCGCCGGGTACTGTACATTAAAGTATTAAATAAATTATTAAAAATACCTTTAATCGTTAACATGTACCCCGTGTTGATCCAGGGAGTTCTACAACGTTTCCATCAGGTTTTGGTGGGCATTCCTGTCATACTATCGATGCTTTTCGCTGTCGCGTTACAATTTGGAGGTATAGGTATCCGGTGAACTTATGTTTGTGGCATTCCAATTCCGCCACATCGATGGTAACTCACCACTAACATCTTTGATGTTTGAGATGGTTATCTCTCTTCGTCAAGAGTATCATCTCTATGTTTGCTATCCTATGAAATAAAATGAATAGAAATGCGTGAATTTCGTGGAACACTCTGTTGGAACGAAGTTTTTTATTTTCTCCATGTTTTTATTCTCCTCCCACTCTCCCCGCTCCCCTCTCTATCGCCCGCTTTAATCTCCTCTTCCTCATTTCTCTCTTTCTCTGCTTACGCCTCCTTGCCTCCTTTATCCTCCACTTCCTTTCCGCACTTTAATGAAATGAAAATATTTATTTGCAAGAATGTGAGTGTTACAAGTTATTAAAATTAATTAAAAGTTACCAACGTATTCTACCCTGATATGGTGCGCAAATATTTAAGAATTATAATTAAATATATAATTCCCCCATCTAATATTTAATATTCTGTAACAAGTTTTCTTATGAGTATTTTAAAATCGTCAAAAGTAAAGAAAGACTCGTGACGGAAAATCGAGGCAGAAAAAAGAGGCAGTTTTTTTCGCCTAGCCTCCATCCGCCCAATTCTTACCGTCAGGTAAGAAACATCGTTCCAATATAAAAACACATCAACACATATGATAAACAAAATATCGGCAACATAAATATAATACTACTTATATCAAAATCATCTCATCACCAATTTGCAAATGTGGGTTAATTATAAGTTTAGTTAATCAATCAGTATTTAGACTTTGTTCATCATTGTTACAGTGATTATTTTACAACAAACAAGCAGATGGCTCTCTTAATGGAAAAGATAAACACCACCTAATGGAAAGAGATAATAGACACCCAAATATGTTAATGTTGCATTGTTATCCTTGTAGGGGCTTTAATATCACATGAATAAGTTTACCAACTAACTTATCCACCAAACCGGAACACGGCAATGACAAGCAATGATACTGACTGCGGTAGAAATAGATAGGTTGGTGGCACTTGACAACACAATACAGAGAGTAACACAAGACAATGCAGAACTTTACCACCTAGCAGCTACGACGATAGTGATCGTCGAATCGTTTGCTTCTTACGAACTGTCTGGCAGAATGGCGGATGGTCAATTTTTCAAAGGAGGTCCGGAGTCCGGACCAAGACGGAGAAAAATTTGCCAGTAGCCTAATTTAAAAAATATAAGATAAAAATATATGTTCTGGTGGAGTGTGCCCATAACTGCCTTGCTAAATAAGGCTATTTAGTGGTTAAGAGTGGCATGTCGGTCTTCCAAACAGCAAAACAGTATCTCTGCTCATCCACCCGGAAAAAGAAAACCACCAAAGATGTTTTTGATACGTTGCTATCCGTGTGGCAAGGTGGTGATGCCATGTGCGTAAGTATACCGGCGACCTTACTCACTAAACCCGTGACATGCATTGACGCTATTGCAGCAGAAATAGGTAAGGTGGTGGTACCAGAAATGGGCAAGACATTGTTGAACTATATATGCTTGATTTCACTTGGTCTATTTTATTCATGTGTTACTGAGCATATCTTATTATAACAGCCTTGTTAATTCCGAGTATTCTTAAAAATATTTCTCATTTTATTACATTTTTAATATATGATATATTAAAAATGTAATTTGTTTTAAAAAAAATAGCTAGATAGCGCAAGATCAAGAAAAATGGGAGTCATTGGAACTTTCACCTGAGAGGGGTTCCTGATTGACTAGCGAAAGCATATTTTAGAATTTAACAATTAAGTAAATATTGTAATTATTTAAAATATAGAAACTGTATACTTACATGTAAAATCTGGAAATAACAGGCATTTTATATGAAAATGTAATAAAATTGGAAAAATGTTTCATTTTACATATAAAATAAATATACATTATATTACATATAATATCACAGATAAAATAAACCTTAAACGAAGCATTTCTGCTATAAGAAAAAAAGAATATTTGCTAATTTTAAAAGTAAGAACTAATTTACAAGTTCAGTTTATATTCTTGTTGGATTTTAAGCCGCCAGAAAAAGGTCTTAACAGATAAAAGGACAACGAAGTGATCCCACAAGGATTCAGTTTTTTCCTAATGAGCAGTTTACTGGCATATTGTACAAGCATATTTATTGGGGAAGGCACTAATCCAGGCATGTCTCAGTTTCGTTTGAATTAAATAAGTTCCAACAATTTTCAATATTTTTTGAAATAATTGAATCGAACGTTGTTTGAGCAATTGAATTATGAATGGACCTGATGAATTTTTAATAATTAGTGCTATGCGGATGGACCTACGTTCCAATATTATTTGTGATTGCAATATTATTTTGTAGGAATTTATGTTCCTAATGAAAATGTATTTTATCCGACAATTGCTACGGAATAAAATTGTTAAAATGTGTATAATACGTTTTATATTTTCAGGGAAAATGCACGATTACGAAAAAATAAAACTGAAAAGCTGCGCAGGGATACAATGATTGAGTGTATTACGACACTAGCAACTATTATAACGCCACTATTCGGAGATGGACGTAAATTTGATAAAATCAGTTTATTAAGACTAACGGCCCACTTAATTCGCTGTGATAAATATGGTAAGTTAACTATACTTATATAATTTTTTTCTTAATTATGAAATAGCAAATAAACAGATGGGTCTCCTGATGGGAAGAGATCTATAGACACCAAAGATGTTAATGATGCGTTGCTGCCCGTGTACACGACAATGATAACTTTGACGCTATTGCGGCAGGTTTAGGTAAGGCAGAGGTGGTGGGCGAGACGTTGTGGAACTCTACCACCTTGTAGTCAAGATGTTAGTAACACGTGTAGCCAATCGGTCGCATTTTACGACCTGCCTGGCAGAACAGCAGTTGCTCTATTTTGCAAAGAAACTCGGACCAACATGAGAGTTACATACTATTTTTAGCATTGCAATATATTGTAAACACAGATATTATAAATTTTGTATCTCTCACCATGAAGATTATTTGGTGCTAGCTGTTGCCTGCGACTTCGTCCGCGCGGACTTCGTTACTCCGCACTGCTCCTCCCCTGTAGGTGATAGCGTGATAATATGTAGCCTATATGTTGACCCGAACTGTTTGTAATATTGGTACAAATTTTTGAAGTAAATCCATGCAGTACTTTTTGAGTTATCCCGGACATACATACAGACAAACAGACAAAAATTCTAAAAACTATATTATTGGCTTCGGTATCAAAAAATATCAAAATATATTCAATGTACAGTTTTGACTTTCGTACGATTATATTATATGTATAGATTAACTCATTACCAAGTTAAAAGGCTTTGAGATCTATAACCACCTAACCACTAAGCCTAACACCTAACCACACGCTAACCACCTAAGCAACAATGGCGCGATCAGGGAATTTTTATATATCATAGGATAAGAAAGAAGCAGATGGTTCTGATGGAATGAGAAACTATCGCCTATAGACACCAAAGACGTTAATGGCTTGTTGCTATCCGTGTGGCGAAATGACAATGCCACATGCATAAGTCTACCTACCTTACCCTCCTAACCAGAACACGGCAATGACAAGCATTGACTCTTTTGCGGCAGGAATAAGTAAGGCGGTAGTACGAAATACCCGGGCGAGACAATGCAGAACTCTACCACTTAGTAGTCACGATGGTAGTGAGTAGTGACAGGTATAGCCAATCGATCGCTTTTAACGACCTACCTGGCCGAATGACAGTTGGTTCCCGCTAGGACTAGGACTTCCCGCTAGGAAAATGAAATATTTCCAAATTTCAGAACGTTCTTGGTTTCACCCCCATTTTCGAAAATTGGGTATTTATCAGATCTCGAGTTTTGAAATCCTGACAAGCTGCTCTATTTTTAAGATACCTGTTCTATTCATAATTTTAAATAAGTAGGTACTACAAAGGTAGGTAGCTAATAGTTTAGGATATAGGTCAGTACCTACCTATGTATGTATCATCACTACATAGTATAAAACAAAGTCACTTTCTCTGTCTGTCCCTACGTCCCTATATCCATATGTATGCTTAAATATTTAAAACTACGCAACGGATTTTGATGCGTTTTTTTTAAATAGATAGATTCATTCTTGAGGAAGGTTTTAGAATATAAACTTTTTCCCACGGGAACAAAAGCTACGCGGGTGAAATCGCGGGCAGGACGCTAGTAACAATTTAAATTACTCGCTATTTTCCTATTTATAACAGGTACTTTATACCTGTACTTTAATTAGTGTTTCGTTATTCTGCATTTACAACGGGGGATTAATGTAAAATATGAATACTCACGGACGCTATATCTCGAAATGGTTTGGGAAATTGGGACAGTTTGTTCCGCAACAGTCCGAGATATCTTGTCCGTGACAGGTGGCTTTATTTGCTATGCTCGAATATTACTTGTATGTAACATTGACTTTATGTTAGTCTCTAGTATTATGTGCTAATAATCAGTAATTTAGACCACCGCAAGTTACTTAATAATACCCACGATATTCACTTTCTGAATGAAATAACAAGATTGCGTAATTAACCGTCTTATCTATACATATAATAAAATCGTAGGAAAGTCAAAACTGTACATTGAATATTTTTTTTAAAAAATACTTAGGGTGTGATCTATAATCGATATCGAAGCCAAAAATATAGTTTTTAGAATTTTTGTCTATTTGTCTGTATGTCTGTTTGTCTGTTTGTCTGTATGTATGTCCGGGGTAAACTCAAAAAGTACTGCATGGATTTACTTCAAACTTTACATGAATATTACTAATAGGTCGGGTCAACATATAGGCTACATACTATCACGCTATCACCTACAGGGGAGGGGCAGTGCGGAGTAAACGAAGTCCGCGCTGACGAAGTCGCAGGCAACAGCTAGTAATCCTAATATCCAAGTTATTGTAAGTAATCCTAACTAAAAAGTATAAAATAAAAACATTATTGACAAAAAACCCGACTGCATTTAATCTTGAAAAAGATTCATTGCCTTGAAACACCATTGAAACAGTTCTATAATTGATGCTCATATAAAATAATTCATGAATTTTAATTCATTACAGAACGATTAACAGTCGGGGCCCATTCAAGTTTTGCTATCAAATATTCACAAAGGGCCCCGACTATTAATCGTTCTGTAATGAATTAAAATTCATGAATTATTTTATATGAGCATCAATTATAGAACTGTTTCAATGGTGTAGTTATTCATTATTACTTTACATGATAATACCTACTGAGCTTGTTTCTTTAAGTTTTTATTTAAGGCAATGAATCTTGTTCAAGATTAAATGCATTCGGGTTTTTTTGTCAATAATGTTTTTATATACTGTTTGTTATTTAAAAATACGTGATATACCAGTCACCCCATCCCCCTCTCCCCTCCTTAATTAATTCAATTAGTTTTACACTTCGAATGACATAAATATTAAATGCATGCATAAAAACGAACGTAGCACCATAGCGTTAATTATTATATACTAAAAATAAGCCGTTATACGCCCTTATCTGGGGCTTAACTCAGAGGCGGATAATATTAATGTATAATATGCTCATGCGAGGTACGTACGTAACATGTGTGAAAGCTCTAATTGAAATTTTATCCATGCGCTTAATTATGAGTTGTAAGTCTGACCGTGAATTCTGATTTCAATTTTATACCTCCTGATATCTGGTAGCATTCACTACCTGTTAAACTAATGTTATAAACTAAATTTTCTTTTTCGAAACAAATAACATTTTCAATATGAGAGCCGTTTTACATAAATTCTATATCATATAATGTTCTTCCACCCGTGGTTAAAATAACAATAATAAGTTACAATATATATAGATACAATATATATATACAAGTCGAATTATATATATATATATATATATATATATATATATATATATATATATATATATATATATATATATATATATAATTCGAATAGAGAAATTACACAATATGAAACATATTATGTAAACTAGAAAGGAAAAATATAAAATATAGTGTTTGAAACTTACTTTATATGCTATTCCTAGTTCAAGTTATACAATATTCGTTAATCCACTCCATTAGTAGAGTAGTAAGCGAATCTGACCACTGTTGATTGTGTGGTCAGATTCGCTTACTAGGGCTAGTTTGATTTCCGACTAGACAAACATTTGAGTAATGATCATAGCTGATTTTAATTCTGGGCTCGACGTTTAATAAATACATTTGGATTTTGGAAAATTAATAACGTCCCGTCCACAGCAACGCTTAATCAATACTAACGATCGCCTGTGGCGGAAATTCGACCACAGACTAAACAATAACATCTCTTTTAAATCGGTGACTTACTTTAGCCGTAAAGAAAATAGTATAGTATACATGTGTGTATAAAATCATATGTATATGTCACTTGAATATAGTGTGTAATATTTATTTTTCTTAATTTAGTGTACTGTGGTCTAGTGGTCCAGTATCAGTGTTGACCACATGAGGTTCCAGGTTCGATTTCCGGGTCGGGCAATTGATAAATGTTTTATTTTTCAGTTTTCTGATAAAAACGTCGCAGCCCGGGTTAGGATAAACCCGTTAGACAATAGGCTTGTCACCCATCACATTGTGGGACTTAAATATCTTTGACTAATCGTGGGTGCACTTGGTTGTACCTCTGCCCACGTGGATTAAAAAAAACAGGATTGTTTTTAATTTTAATAACCCCCCCCCTCTCAAGTACTCCAAACTTGTCTGGCAAAACAACGTTTTCTGGATCACCTAGCAGATTTATATTATTGTAATAATCTGATATTTATAGGTTAATATTATGCTTTGAATAATGAATGTTTATATTAACGTTCCGAATGAATAGTTAAATAAGTGTTAGATAAAACTGAGCGTAAGAGTTAGTTTTAGGGTTCCGAAGCTAAGTAAAAACCCTAATGTTACATATGGCTGAAAACATTCTAGAACGTTCATTTTACTAAGCCACTCGCTAGGTAGTTCACTAGGCTCTAGGCGCTAAGCAACTAGCAAGCCGCCTGCCTGTGTATACGTAGCCTTACAGTTTCGCCATGTCCATCCGTCCCTCCCTCCGTCGGCTATTTAAGAGATTATTTGTATTAAAAAGCTGTAGTTCGGTACGAATATACATATCAGTCGCGTCGACAAAGTGGTATTTTTTTATTTTTTTACCTCCTGTACACGTAAAGTGAAGATGTTTATTTTTTTCTCGTATACCAAAAAGTCTGTCGTTTCGTTGGATAGGTATTTAAACATTTGTTACGCGCCGCTGTTGTAGTCTATGACATCGAGCGCTATAAAAAAGAATACTTGTGACGGCGAGGCGACGGTAAGAAAATATCTGACGATCGGATGGATTGGTTGTCATTCTGATATTTGGTTTATTGTAAAATTAATACAAAATTATAGTGTTTGACAAAAATATTGGCTGTAATTAACATTCAGAAGTGGGATTAATATACAAAAACGTATAAATATTGAACCCAAATATGAAAAGATCGGCACCAAACAAAGGTTGCAATACCGCAAAAAACAATCTAGATGTACTTCGGATTTTGTCATATACCGGGGTATTTTGTGTAGATGAAATACATTAATTGCATAATGATTCGAAAGATACGATAAACAGACTACCATGAAAGGTATGATAACCAGTGATTAAACAGACTAGATACCTAATAACTGACCAATAGATCCATTAGGTAATTCCAACTGAAACGCAAGAATTAGTACCCACCAATCCAGTGAGCTGTAAACACGCGGAAAAAAAATACCGATTTAACATTAGCCAATCCGAAAATTGTGCTCCTTTTACCCGCGCCTTAAATAATTGACACAATTTATTTCATGCAAATCAAACATATTTACTGGTCTAATGTAGGTTATCAATGTATTATATATCCCAATGTACTACTTGAGACTTTTAATTGCAAAGTTTGAGCAATTGGTGGAAATTTTTTTATGCTCAATCACGACCGATAACAACGTTTCTGCTGAGAAAATAGGTATATCTACTTTTGATCCTGGTAATCACAAGATGAATGTGAAAAATTGGCTAGCAAGATTCGATTAATCGGGTTTAGCCGTATAGATGAATATAATTAATTAATTACACGTTGGAACAATGGAAATCTTTACTTATTAATGCATTTTCTAGAAGTTTTGAGTATGCTGAAATGCTGGAAAAGCTGGTATCTAGAAAAAAATTGAAAACCGAAACGATAACACATTATTATCATGAATGGTTATTTATGTGTCGTCACTGCCACCTAGATGATGCCGAGTCAATTAAATAAGTAATTAATAGATTACCTCTAGACTTACAAAATAATGCTAAAGATTTGAAATGCGAAACTTCTGAAGAATTTTATAGTGGTTATTTATCTACTTTTGAGAACTATCAAAATACACCTGAGATAGGAAACGCCAATCATGATTATCCGCGTATACTTACCTAGAAATGAAGCGGAGAAATAGCGATGTAGTCACACTTATAACTTCTCGTGCTTTGCCAATTTCAACAGTTAGTCGAATTGCCTGCTTCAGCTGCAATTTTACTGAATATACTTGTGGTAAAAGATTACCTGGTCTTTGACAAGAAAATTGATGAGACAAAGCTGGACATATTAGAGCTATATATAAACTTTAATAATAAAATCAAAAGAACCTGTGTTAATAAATACCGTGCCGAACCTGACTGATATTTATAAAAAGTGCATGAAGAAGAAAATCATTTTCTGAGTATTTAAATACTGGGGCACAATTGGATGTTGTTGCACTAAAACATGTGGAATAAATTAGATTATACATAGAAACAGACGCACTTCTTTAGTATTGGATCCTTTAATGGAGTTACGGGATGTGCAGTGTCAGCCAAGTAAAAGTGACTACTCAAAACTCGGCTATATTTAAAGATGATTCTGTGGCTGGAAATGGACCATTAAATGGTGAATTCAAAGTTGCTAGCAATTCAGACGTTCAATTACTACCGCGTCTATTCGTAGAAATAAATATTATTGGGAATAACTCGGGATAGATATCTGTGCATCACACATATGATACCAAGACCTTGATAACAAAAATTCTGCTGTGTCTGCTACCTTACTCTGTAGACAAAGAAGTTATATCCTAATTAGAACCTGGTTTAAGAATTAAAAACTGTTGTTCTGGAAGAGGGACGATGTACCATGCTGTACCGTGTGAATCATAGGAAACAGATGGAGATGGAAGTGATGGTGCAATATTTGAGGCTGATAAAGTTGAGGTGCGTAGCTATTATATTATCAAATTAAAGTAACTGTTTCTGCAGTTGTCTGTGCTGGCTATTCCGTCTACTTATACTATCATGCCTGCTTCTACTGTTTTCTGTGTTAAATATTCTCTCTATATTTGCCTTATAAGCAAACTGTATAATTACCATACGAATACTTCTGTTATTGTGTGCTTACCTTTTCGTCTGCTTATACCGTTTCTCCCTGTTTAATATTTAATCTGCTTCTGATTATTAATTTATACTTTTATTTATACACCAAATATAAAAATATTGTACAAAAAGCAGACTTAATGCCTGGCAACCTTAGAGCAGGAAAAGTAGAGTAGATGTGATATAAATACCTACTATAAGAAAAATGACTAAAAATTAAAATAAGTGCACTGTGCAGGGCATACGTACGATATAATAAAAAGTTAGATAATAGGTATATAACTTATAATATACATAATATTTACTATTCTGTCTACATCGCGCCTAATTCTGCTGTTCTGATTTAACCATTCCGATTCTGCTGTTCGGATTCTGGTGTTCTGATTCTGTTATTCTGTACCTAGAGTTCTTTTCTATATGTATAATTCAATGTCATATGTATTTAAGATAAATATTCCTAGCACACTGTATAGCTGAATTGTATTGCTGGAAGTTACTTCCCGTACGAGTATATTTATAAACCAATATTGCAGTTATATTTTGTTTTGCGTTTCCACAGTAGCCTAATAATGAGCCTGTTTTATATTTTGGTAAAGTGACTACTAAAGAATGAATGCACTATCATTATAAATAGTAAACCTTGGCTGTGGTTGAGTCATTAAAGTGCTTTTGAATTAATTTTACTGACATTCAAGAACATTTAAGGTTTCTTTTTAAGGTTGTGACTGACTGTTCAGCCATCAGAAGCTTTAAAAAAAAGATGTAGTACCTAAAATTGCTCGCTAATAGCTTTAAACTTAAAATTTTGACATAAACCTGATTTACCAACCAGGGACAAATATGCGTTACGTAGACGTATTAAGCCGCGACGCAGTTTCCAAAATTTTATATTTTGAAAACATAGACAATTGGTTTCGGACACCACAATTTCAGGACGAACAATTTCAATCTATTTACAATCAGCGAAATAATGGAAGTTCTAATAATGATGTTATAAACAACTCTTATGTCTAGAATTATCGGAATAACCGAAAGGCTTAATGGAGAACGTCTTGGTGTACCCAAAGCTGCGGGGTTATGTATAATGAAAATGTTTCACACCGATATCGATCATGTGGGTTTGAAGTAATGTTAAGATGCAACAAAGGCAAATTACCGGTTTTCACGCTTGATTTATAAAAAGTATGTAAGGCCTGCCTGTGGAATGATTATTTAAATAAAAGAAATTATGGTTAACCAACTGGCAAATTTACCCTATAGGCAAACCAGACCATCTTATGCAAACGCTTCTCGCTCTAAAAGAGGAAGTCAAAATGTTTTAGTTATTGACGAATCTTTTACGAAAACTGTTGCTGTAAAACTTACTATAAGTCTTCATTCTACAGTTAATTCTACATTTAACACTCTAAATAATTATGTAGTTTGTGTTACGGTAAATTTTTGCTATCTTCTAACCGAAGATAGCAAAACCCGAACCGTATAATTTCAGATAAAGTACTATCCCTTAAGTATTGATGTTTCAAGGAGTTTTGTGTAAGACATAAAACCCATCTAACATTGAATGCGATTTTCGTGCCACGAACAAATGGACAAGTGAACGTATAAATTGGACTGTGTTAAATCTATTAAATGCGTTGTGCACAACTAACCATAAATAGTCTACTTGGGACGAGGCAATACCGGAAATTATCATGAAAATAAATCACACAGTGTATGACACAATTAAATTCAGCCCGTACGAACTTATGTTTGCTCATAAGAAAAATTGGGTGCCCAAAATAGCGGAAAAAGTTTAGGTATTAAATGTAAGGAAAAACAAAGGAGGACAAATGATAATATAACAAGAAAATAAGACATATGACAGTTAAGTGTAACATAAATAGGAATGGAGGTAAATTACATCCTGAAGATGCTCAAAGGTGAAGTCGATTATGTAATATATTAAAAATATAAATGCTGTGAAGTGATGTTAAAGTATAAGTGTCTAATAACAATGGAATTTAACCAACTGCCAGCGATGGAAAGTATAGAATAGAATAATAATATATAAAATAGTACAAGTTTGTCTAAATGATCGCTATAATATTCACAGTATAAAAGAAATGAAGGTATATTATAAACTTGTTGAATAGTACATGCTGATGTATTGTGACCTCGTTAAAGTGTTATTAATTATGATACAAACTCTGCCGATAGCGATAAAGATGCTGTGGACACGCAAAGTTTGATTGACCTTTTAGAAAGTTAGACAATATTTAATCTGTAGGGTCGACTTAACTATGCTAAAGTAATCAAAACCTTCTCTAATGTGTTTTTGTGAATACCTTGATGGTATTCACTTTTCAGGATGGCCGATGTTACGCGCCGCTGTTGTAGTCTATGACATCGAGCGCTATAAAAAAGAATACTTGTGACGGCGAGGTGACGTTAAGAAAATATCTGACGATCGGATGGATTGGTTGTCATTCTGATATTCTGATTTGATTTACTGTAAAATTAATACAAATATATAGTGATTTACAAAACTATTGGCTTTAATTAACATATCATTTGTCCATACATATAGTATACATATAGGATATATACATATAGTATATATATTGTGAAAACCCTAACATGAGTTGCGCTCTTACTTGCGCGACCGTATCGAAGGTGAATAGTTGCCCTACTGCTAGTATCAAAGTATTAGGTTCTGCGATCGTTCGGATATACACTGATGGGGCACACTAAAAGTTTTGCACTTCTAGCTAATCGTAACTATTTGAATTTCGAATGTTATATTTTTAAAAGGTTGCAACCTTCTTAGTAATAAAAAAAAAACAATTGGCGGGAAATGATTTGTCAATTGTTTTTTATCACACATCAAAGTTCTACGTATGCAACGAAAAGGGAATTAAGTTGAAAAGATTTTAGAGCGATGATTTTTTATGATTTTAAAAATTCTTTTCCTCCGCAAGACTATGCCGTTCGTCTTCAAAATGGTTTTTTGAGAGAAGCACCTTGTTTGAGCACCGTGAGGCGATAGTTTGCTGAATTTGAGAGAGGTCGAGTTTCCTTACATGACGAATTTCGTGAAGAGCGGCCTTCAACTGCCATCAACGAAAATAATGTGGCTACTGTTAAACGGATAATTGAAGAAAACCCCCGGATTACCTATGAGACAATTCAAGGACAATTGGGGATTGGTATGAGCCAAATTCAGAAAATTTTACACGAATAATTAAAAGTTCGGAAACTCCGTTGTTGTTGAATCCCTCATGAACTGACAGCGGAGCAGAAGCGGGCTCGCGTGGAATGGTGCTCACAGATACTACTGAAGTACGACCACGGTCATTCTAATGCTGTTTATGACATTGTCACAGGAGACGAAACGTGGATTTATTGTTTTGAACCCGAAAAAAACAGCAATCTTGGGAATGGGTGTTTAAAAATGAGAACAGGCCAACAAAAGTGAAACAGGCGAGAAACGTTGGTAAAAAATAATCGCGTATTTTTTCTCAGCTACGGGTCCCATCTATACAATTCCACCTGAAAATCAAAAGAGTGTTAATGCCGAGTGGTATTCTATCATTTGTTTACACAGGCTGTTAGAAAAAGTTCGCGAAAGACGACCCAAGAGCCGCATTCTTCTACACCATGATAACGCATCTTCACACACGGCCAACAAAACAAAGTCATTTTTAGCTTCCGAAAAAGTACATCTCGTCACTCATCCTGCGCATAGCCCCGATCTAGCACCCGGTGATATCTGTATTTTCCCCAAAATCAAAGATTTGATGAGAGGTTTTACTTTTACCAACTCCGAACAGGCAGTGATAGCGTTCAATCAGCACGTAGAAAACATGCCTTCAGATCTGGTCCTCCTGTTTTAAAAAATGGTTCGATCACATGAAAAAATGTTTAAAATATAAAGGAGGTTATTTTGAAAAGCAATAAACATAATATTTTGGTTATAACATGTTGTTTTTTAAGTTGCGCACAACTTATAGTGTGACCTACGTATCACGCGGGCGGTTCGCTCCAGTATGCGCTCGCCCTTATAGACAGCGGGTCGATAGATACTATTATCGCGAGTCCATGTGCCCGTCGATTGGGTTTATCGATTAAGAAATGTAATTTAAGTGTGACAGGTTTAGGTGAAAATAATGTATGTAACATAGAAGGATATACCTTCGGTTTAATTATACCCCGTTTGAATGAGTCTCCCAAGTTCGACTTACCTTTAGTAATTTTACCTAAAATTACTTCAATGATGCCTTCTGCCGCGTTGCCGCTTTCAGTCAAGGATTATTTCAACCACATTGATCTCGACGACCTTGATTTTGATAAATCGGGTCCGATCTATCTTATGTTAGGAGTTGAGTGCTTTGTTCAAATATATACTGGGTCACGTTTCACTCCCAGTCCCAGATTATATATGAAACGGGTACACCGCGAGGGTAGTCCCACACATTTAACCAACGATTAGGGTACGTAAACAAGAGATGATTGATTTTTCACCCACGCATAACTTTCCGTCGGTTTAATTATAAGGGCTCTAAATCACCACTATGCGATTAGATTCTGAGAAACGTAACTAGAACTAGAAACAAAGTAAATAAGAACTGTGAACCTTTAACTTTAAATTTAACTGTCTCGAGGTCTAGGGGTTAGCCTATTCGGCTCAGAGCATGGGGTCCCAGGATCGATGCCTAGGTCGGCCATAAGTATTATTGGGGGTTTTTGGAGGTTTTTCTCGTAAATACAAAATCTCAGTAGCAGTTCAGAGGCTCGCGGGTGGTGTCTTCCCCTAGTATCTAGGATTTGCAAAGTTCCGGTTATCGCTACAAATAGTCGATATTCTTTATCAGGTCCTTAAAATGCGGCGATGGGATGTAATAGTGAATCAAAAAGTCTATAGACGTGCGGTTCATTCGGTCTTTCAGAAGTTCAGCAGTATAAAAGGACATACATACTTTCAATATTATAAATGCGAAAGTTTGTGAAAATGAATGGATTTTGTTACTTTTTCACGCAAAACCGCTAAACATAAACCTAAATAGAAGTCAAATTGCCATTGACAATTTAAGTTTTAGCCCTGAAGATGCAGTGAAATGAACAAAAAACCGGTTCGCTATTTAATAAAAATAAATGTATAGTTTGTGATCGTGAAACAGTACAAGTGCTTAATAAAAATACCTTAAAAATTATTCATGTCCGTACTGTACTGTACTGTACTGTACTGTACTGTACTGTGCTGGTTTAATTTCAACTATTGCTTCGCTTTATGACGAGAGCACTAAAAATTTATTGAACCCTTAAAAAATCAATTTTGAGATTATAGCTTTAGGGTTAAAAATTGCAAGATGTATGTATGTAACTCACGAGATGTTTTTATGACGTGACACATCTGTACGTATTGCGTAAGCTATAATTAGACGAAATAAGACCACACAATTATTCGAGCTCTTATTTTATTAACTACTTTTAAGACTGCGATCTTGGACCTGGTTATTTTTGATCGAAGACATACGGTGTTATTATAAAAAAGTTCGGTCGTGAGAGTTAGTCAACGCTCATTTTATTTCTCTTGTTAACACGAATTGCAACGTCATAGACCGTACAGGATGCGACTAAATAAACGATAATTTTCATGTATGATGAAACGGATTTATTAATCAGTTATCCAGTACTCGCAACGTTGTAAATATTCAATGTGTTGCGTTGCAGACTACTGCACACTATTACTTTTATAACCTCGTTTTGGTTAGTTAATCTCATCAAGTCATCTGCAATTCTGATAGGCAAATTATAGCCTTTACTTTTTTTAGTAATGGCATTTAGTTAATTTTGTATTTTTTTTAGTAAAAAACAGTAATAGCATCTTTGTTATCTATAGGTGGTGGTTGGCTCTTTCCATCAAGAGAGTCTGCTTGTTTGTTATCTCATGAAATAAAAAAATGAAAGACCTCTTTTTGGTAGATGCATTTCTATCCGTGTAGCGAGGTGCTAACACTACTTGCATAAGTCTACCGGCTACTAAAACCTCTAAACCGGAACACGACCATGACAAGCCTTGACGCTATTGCAGCAGGACTATGCAAGGCGGTGATACCTTATACCCAGGTGAGACATTACAGAATTCTACCACCTAGTAGTCACGATGATAATGACATGTATAGTCTTTCATTTGCCTTCTTCGAACTGCCTGGCAGAATGGCAAATGGTCCAGTTGTAGAAAAAGGAACCTGGACAAACACGGAAAAAGTTGTAAGCAATGGATAACTTGTCTTTTGTCAAACGGTTCAGAAGCGAAGTAGTTAACAACTAAATATATCAAATGGTGATAGAGTAGCGCAGAAGTGTTTACTGTTTATTCTGACACATTCTTCTTTGGTTTTTTTTGTTACAGTTTTTGCAAACTCGATCAATAAGTGCCAAGATTTTTCCTTTGAGTGCATGCAAGAGGTACTCAAAATGTTCAATGGTTTTATTATCTCTACGACTTATAAAAGGCCTTATAGTCGTGGTATCGCCGAATGTTCAAGAGTATTTTGGATATCCACAGGTAAATAGTTCGAAACATTATATTTATATACATGGGTTTACCCAGGCTTGGGCCGTGGGGGGGGAGCAACGTAACATTTTAAGACTATATTTTTATTTACAACAGTAGATAGTAAGGACGCCCCCCCTCCCTCTGCCCCCCACTCGGTACGCCCATGTTTACCAGATACCGGATGTCTTGTTCCGGTTTCATACCGGATTCATACCAGAACACGACAGTGACAAGCACTGACGTTATTTAGGAAGGATTAGGTAACGCCTTACCTACTCCTTGTACCAAATACCCTGGCGGGACTCGCGGAACTTTACCACCTAGTAGTCTCAATGATAGTGATACGTATAGCCGACCAGGCATCTTTTGAGCCCTGCCTAGTAGAACGGTAGTTAGTTTATTCTCCAGAGGTGCCCGGACCAAAACGAAAAAAACTTGAGAGACTGCAAAATTCATGCATTCGCCTTATCGTCGGTCCTCGGAAATATGATCATATTTCAGTATTCAGAGTTTATTCTACCTACCTCACAAAGGAACTAGTGTTTTTAATATTTACAAAATTACAAATCATTTTACTTGAGATAGCCATGTTACAAGTTTTTAAGGATATAAAGTTAATTTTTTTATTGAATCAGGTTTTCGCGTTTATTAATTGGACCACAGGAAATAGTGTTTCTAATATTCTCAATGTATATTAATGAGGTGGGTTACCGAGAAAAAAAAGTATCCTTAGTCTACCTAAATGAACAAAGCAGGTGAACCACGAGCGATACCTGGTTATTATTTTCCGTTTCCTATAAAATAAAAATAAATCAACCGCGCTCGAGAATGTCAAGACAAAGTTTTGTTTGCAACTTAGTGACCCTCTAGCTCCCTTACGTTGTAGTCAAATCATCAGATTTTCTAAATTTTAGCTCTAAATTAACCCATTATACCTTATTCTGTCGCACATATGTGTTATTGTTACCTAGAACGAACTGCTTGGCCGCAACATCTTTAGTATCGTCCATCGGGACGATCACAAACTTCTCAAGAAACAACTGTTACCTCTGGCCTCTATGCTCGGGCACCATGGCGAACTGCTGATATCAGACGAACCAAATAATGAAAAGGAAGTTGCCGAAGCACTTGCTAAGGATAAAAGGACTTTTATTGTAAGGTGAGTTAACGAATGTTTGAGGGAGTGCGTGTGCGTGTGCGTGTGCGTGTGCGTGTGCGTGTGTGAGTGCGTGTGTGTGCGCATGCGTGCGCTCAGTACTTGTTTATTTCGTTTTTTTATATCATATTATAGCAAACAAGCAGATGGCTCTCCTGATGAAAAGAAATAACTATATCCTATAATAGACACCAAAGATGTTAATGGTGCGTTGCTATCCTAGTTGCAGGGTCCTAGTGCCAAATTCATAAGTTTACCAGCAACCTTATCCTCCGAATCTGAACTCGACAATGCCAATCACTGAGGCTATCGCGGCAGGACGATAACGCGGTGGTACCAGACCCCAGCGTGACAAAGCAAAACTTTACTACCTAGTATCCATGATATGTAGTGACTCACATAAACAATCGTTCGCTTCTTGCGAACTGCCTGGCAGAACGGCAGATGGTCTATTCTCTAATGGAGTCCGGACCAACACGGGGATATCCGATATTTAACCTATGTTTTGTCACCCCTGTTGTTTCCATGTAACTCGTGTTACTGTTACCTTCGTTATGCAAATAACAAATGTGAAAAAAAATACTATTGCCAAACTCCTTAGTGAGTTTGGCAATAGTATTTTTTTTCATTACTCTTCTTGTCAGCTCATGAAGCGCTGAACAGTGGTGATCACGAGTAGGGTTTAATTTACTCCGATGACATACCAGCGTGATAAGTTTTGTTGATTATATATTAAATTTGTTACAGATTACGAAAATTTAGCCAAGTGCGATCGGAAATTCCACAATATTTGACTTTCCATATCGATGGATCCTTTAAGAAAGCAGACGGAGCGAATTCGACGAAGAGGCAACCTCAAAAGAGTTTTCGACGATCCCGTTCCAAAAATGAAACCCACTTTCAGAGTGGAAATGATGTTGTAAGTCATTTTATTTACTAGTTTTACAAGCTAACTCTCACCTGCTTCGATGTAAATTCATTGGCGATAAAAAATTAAATTTTTCTTTAAGATTAGTAAGCCGTTCTTGAGTTACAACGGGACAAACAAACACAAAAAATTTCAAAGTGGTAAATGTGTGTCAATTATTCGTAAAACGAATATATATAATAATATCATTACATAGTATAAAACAAAGTCGCATTCTTTGTCTGTCCCTATGTCCCTATGTATGCTTAAATCTTTAAAACAACGCAACGGATTATGATGCGGTTTTTTTTGATAGATAGAGTGGTTAAAGAGGAAGGTTTATATGTATAATAACATTCAATATAGAGTCGAGAAATACTGCAATTTTTGAGTTTTCTGATGTCATGTCGTAAATAATTATATATTTTTTCGCTTACATAGCAAACGCTGGCTAAGCCCTACGAGATTTATCAAAATAATGTACTAAGTATTTGTACACCTTGAAAAGGTCTACAGAAAACTCCGCGATGGTATATGTCTATCTCTTATGGATAACCCACAATAGCATTTTTTTGTCATTTACTTTTTACGAGAAATAATGGCTTTTTTTCGAAGCAATTTTAAGCAATACAGCACTAATCCTTATCCAATTAAATACCTTAAATATATTGCTGATTTAATATAGAGTAATATGGCCGTTTACAGCATGTAATTTAAATGAATATTTTCGAAGATATTACAGATTTAATTTAAAATGCAGGGGCATAGCGGTTGCGGGGTCACGGGCCGGTTTGCGGCGCGCGCGCGGCATGTTCTGAAACCGCGGGGAAACGTGTTAATTTTCGGATAAATAAATCGACGGGTCCCAAGAACAAAATCGTATCTACAAAATTACCAAATTACAATATGTTTGTTTGTGGGAGTACATTGTAGATAAGATGATGTTCACTTGAGTATTTCCACAAAAAAGACTAATAAATATAAAAAGTATATTGTAGATTTATGCGTGTTTAATGCGAATTTTTTATTATAAAACCAATTTAGTCTCATCTCTCCATAAGATTTTGTTCTTGGGACCCGTCGTTAATATAGGACTTCAGCTGAAAATCAAAATTTATTACATTATTTTTTTTTAACTAAATATCACCATATAAAAATCATGTGGATGATTAGAAATAGTATTAACAAATTATTTGTTTTAGAGATTTTTAGCCTGTTTTCGGAATTTTATATGATCAAGTAAAGTACATTCTATCATGTAATAAGTTAGCACATTCCTTAAATAATTTCTTCAGGTATATCGTATAATGTTTATAAAATTGTTATTTAATAACCAATGTAAAAAAACGTGATTTAGCAAACCAGTTTTTAATTTCCCACTACGTATGTAGATAAGGAAGATACTGATTTTACCTCGATTTTTGAAAATCGAGTTTTCACCAGATGTCCACGTTTTGAGGCCCTAGGAATCTTTTCCGACTACTTCCACGATGACGTCAGTACAGTATGTACGTACGTGTGTGTGTGTGTGTGTGTGTGTGTGTGTGTGTATGTAAACATGTCATAACTTTTGAACGGCTAGACCGATCTAACGCGGTTGATGGCATTCGATTGGATTCCGCTTAAGCTAGATTTCCTGATAATTTGAACCGATTCGGTCTAGAAGATTTTGAGAAATTTGGAAAAAACACCAAAAAAAATTGAAAAAACACCAAAAGAAACAGTATTTTTTAATATAACTTCCAGATTTATGTAACGAAAACAAAAAATAATCAGCTCTATTCCTCAAAAAAAAACGTCTAATACATAAATTGCATCAAAATCGGTTTATCCGTTTGGGAGTAATCGTTTGCGAAAAATTTTGAAAAAATGTGTTTTTTCGACATAGCTTCAAAATTTTTCAACCAATAATTTTTTGGTGTTCTACGATATTTTAGTACTAAAAAAACTACGTCAAATGCCGTTTCAAAAATCAAAATCGAATCTAATTCTCAAAAATTATAGCTTTTCAAATTTAAAATTACGTTGTTCTTAGAAAACTTACTTAATTTTTTTTTAAATAACTTTCAACTTTCAAGTTTATTTACCGATTGACTTAAAAATATTATCAGCTTTTGTTCTTTAAAAACTGAGTCAAATACCGTTAATTTAATCAAAATCGGTCAATTTGTTTGGGATTTATCAATGAAGAAAATTAAAAATAAAATTTTTTTAGACATACCACCGAAATGTTTCAACCTATCGGTTATTTAGCTAAAACAATATTTTAGATCTCAAAAATTGAGTTGAATGCCATCATCGTTTTCAAATATACAGCTTTTCAAAAATTAATAATTCTGCTATTTTTAACAAAATTGAACTGAAAAATCTATGCTTATAGTTTTTACTCTTTTGAGCTTAAAATACCTTTATTTAGTGAGAAGTTTCAAGGATGGCCCGCAGGTCAACCACTTACACTTTTTTTCGCCTTAATAAACCTTCAACGTTGCAGGCTTAGATTTGAGCGTTGACTGTTTTTCACATGGTCAACTTATATGTCGCTCTTTCAAGAGTAACCTCTAAAGAAAACATGTTTATATTGTCTAATGACAAGAAAGCTGTGAACGTTGTATATAAAGACATTTTGTAATATATTAATGGAAAAAGTAAAAGAAATAGGTAAAAATGTAAAAACTAAAAATGTAGTACCTATATGAATTTAGATGTTCCAAAAATAGCAGGAAATTTAGAAGTTCCAAAGATAGCAGGAAATCTTCATGGTATAGGAAAAGGGGAATTATTTGCGGGCCATGGGCAGTAATGAATAAATTAAAACTACTGCATCGATTTCAATCATTTTTTTTACTGTGTGACATAGGCTGTATATTTTATACCTGTGCGAAGCCGGGGCGGGCCGCTAGTATATATATATATATATATATATATATATATATATATATATATATATATATATATATATATATATATATATATATATATATATATATATATATATTTTACATCATTTGTCCACTTTGGCAACTTTTGGTGATAGTCAAATGTTTATGCGTGCATGAGCAAATGATGTCATTATTATAAGTAAGCTTTATTTACCCAATTAGATACAAACGTTGATAACATTTTTTTTATGTCATAAGATAGCAAACAAGCAGATGGGTGCTATTTTGGGGCGAGGTCTAATACCACATGCATAAGATTACCAGCTACCTCACTCTCCAAACCTTAACATGACAGTGACAAGCACTGACGCTATGGCGGCAGGAATAGGTAAGGCGGTGGCACCAGACAATGCAGCACTCTACCACCTAGTAGCCACGATGGTAGTGACTTGTATAGCTAATCGGTCGATTTGATAAAATATACCTCTTAAGTGGTCCTATATAATTTATGAAAAAATAATCTATAAGAGTATGAAAGAGAACATGATTGTTTATTAACTGATTTTAATTTGTACTACCCATAACTTCTTACAGGATAGTCAGAATTTATTACTTCTTATATTATTGATATCCCTATTGTTTCATGATATTCCATTCATCTCTATTGTTTCACTTCTTACGTGAGTAAGTTTACACTCAATTGTTTTTACATTTGTAACTGCCAGGAAAAGTTTTTTAATATGAGAAAATATTTGAATAAACGTACAGAAATGTGAAAAATTTGAGTTAAAATGAGTACTTTTGAATATCATAAGATAGCAATAAAGCAGATGGCTCTCCTGATGAAAAGAAAGACTCTCCCCTATAGACACCAAAGATGTTAATGGTGCGTTACTATCTGTATGGCGAGATGGCAATGCCACATGCAAAAGTCTACCGGCTAGAGGTGTGGTGTATATAAGAGTGATTCTATGTTATTTCTGAAAAAAAAATAACCATAAAGATACAAATCAGGGGATGATTGATTGTTCACTCACTGATTTTAACGCTGAGTTATATGTAAACCTCTCAGTCTCTCCCATTTTAATTTAAAAATCCCTAAGTTAAGGTAATTAATGATCTTCGTTCATTGATTGTTAGGTGTTAACTCAAAATTACTTAGGCATACATGTATTAATTCAAGAACTTTGTTATTAAAGTTAATATAAATGTTTACTAAGATTATAGTAATTACCAGATTATTGTCACAAAAAACAAAAAAAATGATAACTTTTTAATCGACTTTCTAATAAAGGAGGTTATCAATTCGGCTGTATCTTTTTTTGTGTTTATTCTCTTAGAACTTGTTCATTTATGATTCGATTTTGAAAATTCTTTTTTTGTTAGGGAGAGCATATTATTTCCCATTTAATCTCATTTTTATTTGGTGCAGATCTGATGCAGTGTCCCGGTGATACCAGAAATGGGAAGTCGGTTGCTACATTTTTACTGCATTAAAATATATTTTCAAAAATTAAACTGACGAAAAACTGGAAAGATAAAAATAATATACTTCTTTTATTAACTTTAATAACAAGTCCATAACTAATGTAATGTCTACCTACATACAGTGCTAATTTTGAGTCAGCGCCAGCCAAACTATCATTAAATTACTTTGAATGAAATAAACAAAGAAAATTGACATTGCAACGTGAAATCTCTAGCAATAAGCGCTCCACAAAAACTTTTTAACAAAAAAATTAAACGAGCGCAACATTGTTTGGCGCGACTGATAATAATTATTTAGGTATTAGCTTAAAAAGTTAGTTATTAAGGTAACCAAAAAAGGTTTTATATTGTTTATTTTCAGCTCTTTCGTTAGTTTCATTTTTTGACGTGAATACGTCTTTAAATTTGCCTTCATAGGGTGTCCCCTATTTCAAAAAACACATGATAACAAAATCGCGGGATACAGTTTAGTGTTATAGCTACATAACTATCGCCTACACCCAAAATTTAATTATATCACTGGTTAGCTCAAGAATCAAAGAATTTGATAAGCTGAGCGCGGATTACGATGTTTTGCGGCGACTGGAGAAGGAAGTGTCACCATTTTCAAGTAATTTTACTGCGTTACATATTTTGCATATGGTATATCTTCTGTCTCAGAGCTCGATTAATTTCGATTAGGTTTTATTCGAAAGCTCTTATAAAGATTTATTGATTGTATAATTTAAACAAATAATTTTAAATTCTTATAGAAAATATATATGGCGCTTAAGTGTAAAATGTATGGCGCTTAAGAAAAATTGTAATCAGCCAAAAAATCTTTAAAAACCATATCAAAAGTCAAGGAACACATACCGTCTGAAAAGGATTTTAAATAGCAAATAATATCCATGCACCCTCATATAAAAGAGTGAAGAAGTGTCGAGAACCCACAACGATGAAGGTGTCCGAACCGATCAACGATGACACCTGTACGATGAAAGAATTTTTTTTTTGGAATATCTGAATTACTATTGGCTTTAAGGGTCTCCAAAGCTTCACTGTTCGCGAGGACGAGCAGAGTGCTCAGAGTTTAAAGATGTGGGGCTGTACGGTCTCCGTCCTAAGGGTGTCTCCTGTGAGACCAATACTTGCTCTTGGGCTCGGTTCGCAGATGGGCGAAACCTAAGTATACTCTGTGAGTCGATGCACTTGATTAGTGCATCGACACACATAGTATATACATAGAGATGGTGCAAGAGAAAGCTTCTCGACAACCAAACTGCTCATTTATTATGAGACCTTTCTCATGAACAAATGCTTAGGGGAATAAATAGGGGAATAATATGAGTTTTTTGTTGATTTTGCCTAACGTATTGGGGCTAACATAGGCTAATGGGATAGTAACTACAGACATTTTAGGGGGTTTTTCCAGTTTGTGTATTGTTCTACGGTGACGGTGGCTTCTCTCCACTCGTCCGGAAACACGCAACCGGCTAGGAATGCATTAAAGATCCGCTCTAGTAGGTATATAGAGGAGGGAGGGAGGTATTTAACTACCGTATTTGTGGTTTTATCCGGCCCCGGTGCCTTTTTATTACGAAGGTTTCTGATTATTTCACCTAACTCTTCGGTATCGGTGAGTAATAGCGGATCACACTCTGGTGATAGCGCCGCCTTACGCTCTACTTGACTATCCACAGATGGACGGACGTAGTCTAGGTCCGTGGGCGGGTTTGATGGGGAACATTGTGATTGGAACGACGAATGAAAAATTGTATCGCGATATATTACCCGTGAGGTAGACATATTTACGTAAAAGATGCACGACTGTGTCCATGACACAGCCTTAACCCGTTATTTGTTAAAAAGATTTAGAAGTAAAAATGTACATTAAAATCTCTTTGGTTGTACTGTTTTTACACACTGACTGTATGTGGCTGGTTTTGGAACCATTAAAAATTTATTAACGCTCTCAGAAACACCTGAAAATGATTTATCTGGAACTACACTGAAAGATGACAATTTTGGGAGTCCTTTAAGTACTTCTTTGAATGATAGTTTGCAAGTGCAAGATTTAAAAAGTAAAATAAATTATTTAACAGAAGAGCTTACAATTGCACAAGATAGCATAAAAAACCTGCAAACAGACAATGCTGTATTAAAAAAGACTATTGAGATAATGGAAAACAATTTTAAAAATTTAAGAGAAATAATACAAAAAAGGAATGCGGTCGAACTAAATTCTTTATTACTACAAAACGTGAATTCGGATAACGTCTTACCTTATGCGTTTACAAATAGTCCTAAAAATAAGGATAATGAAGATAGTTTAAATAAAAATCAAAATACTGAACATAACTCAAGTACTTCTGAACCAAAAGAAACCATAATAAATGATAAAGAAGAGGTAGAAAGGGTAATAAGGAATGGTAAAAAGAAAATTATAATACTAGCTGATCAGCAAGGAAGAGGAACTCAACGCTACCTACAGCATTTGGTAGGCGCTGAGTTTGAAGTAACATGCTTTTGGAAATCTGGAGCAAGACTAGAAGAGGTCTTAAACTCTATGAATCATGAAATACTGACATTATCGAAACGTGACTTTGTAATAGTGATAGGTGGAACAAATGACATGAGTCCATTTAAAGTAGAGGAAAATTTGATATTATTTTTCAACTATGCCAAAACCACAAATATTATAGTAAGCGAAATACCATTTAATAGGGCATTACACGAATATAAGTTAAATTATAACATCAAGTTGCTATGTAACAACTATGGACACATCTCATTTGTTGACATGGATTATTCCAGGTTTATACCAAGGGGTAATTACTTCACGACTAGCTTGTGTCGATACCTACTAAAAGAGTTATTGCGTATTAATTATAAGCATCAGATAGAGGAATTTATTGAAATGTCTAAACAGGGCAATAAAAAAATATTGAATGTGGATAATAATTTAGTCGACAAATCCAGTCAAACCGAAAATGAATACATAGGCAATAGCAATAGTAAAAATTTAATCTTAGATAATGTTTTATTTAGTGGAAATAAAATTAGTGAACCTTGTGACGACAATTCCTCTAATAATCTTTTTCGTACTTAAACATTTTATTGTTTTGCACCTTAATATAAACGGCTTATTAAATAAATTAGACATGCTCACAATTAATCTAGACGAACTAAAGGATAAAAACATAAATGTTGACGTTCTCTGCATTACGGAGCATAATATGACTTTAAACGATTCTAAACTTTTGAAATTAGATCATTTCAAAATTGCAGCTACCTCATCGAGGTCGAATAGAAGGGGCGGGGCCTGTATATTGATAAAAAATCTTTGTCAGTTTAAGAGACATGACGATATTTTAAATTTCTCACGACCTAACTTGTTTGAATGCTGTGGCATCACTATACCAGAACATAAGTTACTTATAATATGCTTATATAGAGCACCAAAATATGATTCAGAATCACTCTTTATTTTTTACGACACCCTTAATAATTTTTTTTACCAATATGTTAAACATGGAACACGCTTGATAATGTGCGGCGATTTTAACATAAATACATTATCAAATGGAAAAGCATCCATTGAATTTAAGCAAATTATACAAAGTTATTTAAGGTTGGAAATAGAAAGTGCTACACGTTTAATAAGTGGTACGTGCATTGACAATATCATACATAATATTAAAAAGTCGACAAGTGAAGTGGTAGATTTTGCACTCTCTGATCATGCCGCGCAAATCATTAAATGCCCCATCATAAAAAATCTACCTCCTAAATTCTGGTACGTAACGAGGCGAGACTTTTCTAAAGAAAACATGATTAAATTTAAAGATTATATAAGCTGCTTAACATTTAACGATACTTTAAAAGAAAGAGATGTAAATAATGCCTTCAACATGTTCCACGATATATTTAAACTAATTTATGACTTGTGTTTTCCAGTGCAAAAATTAAAAAATACCATTATAAAAAAATTAAATGGTTGTCCCAAGGAATTAAAGCATGCTCAAAAAAGAAAAGGGAGTTATTATGGAAATACAGGATACACCCATCTCTAGACAATAAACATAAATTTAAAATATACAGTAAAAGGTATAAAAACATTATAAATTTAACGAAAAAATCACAAAACAATTACTAGATTCAGTCTGCTTCAAACAAAAGTAAAGCCACGTGGAATATTATTATTAATAATAAAAACAATATTAGGAATAGTACAACGTCAGTTGAAGTAAATGGGAAAAATATTACAAATCCAAGGGAAATAGCAGAGGTATTTAATGAGTACTTTACAAAGAGTTCCAAAAAACAAGCTCATAAAATTGATAAGCTACCTTGCCATAGCTTAAATTCTATTGTTATAGCACCATGCACGCCAATTATCATTCATAAATTAATTCAATCTTTAAACAACAGCCACAGTACGGGTTACGATGAGATATCTACAAAAGTGATAAAGTTTGTAAGTAAAGAAATATCTAACGTTTTCAGTTACTTAGTAAATTTAAGTATCGAAAGGGGTAAATTTCCTGATAAACTTAAAATTACAATAATAAAACCACTGCACAAAAATAATGATCACAAGGAAATTAAAAATTATAGGCCAATTGCATTAATTTCAATTTTCTCTAAAATATTTGAAAAGTTTATATACAGTAATTTAAATTCTTTTTTTGAAAAATATAATATTTTTGCAAGTGCGCAAATGGGATTTAGAAAAGGCAAAACGATTAATAGGGCAATTTTTGAGTGTTTATCAAAAATATTAACTAGTTTAGATAAAAAATTACCTGTAGCTGCGTTATACATGGACATTTCAAAAGCTTTCGATTGCGTTGATCATGGCATCTTACTACAAAAATTATATGCTTATGGAATTCGTGGAAATGCTTTCTCATTAGTAGAATCTTATTTAAGTAATAGACAACAGGTAACCGAAATTCGCCAAATTTGCCCATTAACAAAAACATTGATAAATTGCCAGTCTACTGCTCGAATTGTATTATGTGGAATACCGCAAGGTAGCGTTTTAGGACCCCTATTCTTTTTAGTGTATAATAATGACTTACCTAGTGTTACTACGTTTCCGATGATATTATTTGCGGATGACAGCACCGTTATTTTTAATGATGAACATAGTGAAATTGATAGGATGGAGCAAAATATAAATAACACGTTAAAATCATTAATTAACTGGCTGAATCATAATAATTTGCAAATTAATCTTAACAAAACTAAAATAATGAATTTCAGTATTAAATCAAATCAATCACAAATGTTAAATATATTATATAATGGTACTAATATTAATCAAACTGACAATATAAAATTTTTAGGATTACAAATCGACAGTAACTTGACGTGGAAACCACATATAGAAATGTTATGTGCGAAAGTAAATAGATTTTCTTATGCACTTAGATTGCTTTCAAAAGTTGTTGATCGAACAGGGGTGCTTACAGCCTACTATGGCTATGTAGCATCTATATTGCGATACGGAATTATATTTTGGGGCAATTCCACAGATAAAGAATTAGTATTTAGAGCGCAAAAACGATGCATCCGGGCTATCTTTGGAATATCACAGACAGAAAGCTGTAAGCCTTACTTTATAAATAATGGAATACTTACACTGCAGTCCATGTATATTTACGAGTCCGCATTATTTGTAAAACTGAATAAAGACTTGTATGAATATCGAACAGGAAGATATATAAATAATTGCAAAATACAATTAATAACGCATAGAACAGCATTCTTTGGGAAAAATATGATCAACATGCCACAAAGAATTTTTAACAAACTACCTCCTTCAATTCGTAACATCGATGAAGTGATAAAGTTTAAGAGACAATTGCATAATATGTTAAAAACAAAGTCATATTATGAATTTAATGATTATTTTAGTAATTCCACATTATTATAGGCATAGGATAGACATAAATTAGATGTATTTTTATTAACATTTTAGACATTGTATACTTTTTGACATATTTGAACATTTTATGCCATTCCAAAATAGGTATATTGACAAAGATATGAAAGAAATCTGCATTTAGTCATTTGCTATTATATTAACTTAATTATTTTCAACACAATTTTAATACATTTAGTATTCAATTTAATGACATAATGAATGAATATTAATAAATTAAAAAGATATGTATAATTAATTGTGAAATAAAGCTAAAATTATATAAAACGCCTATAATAATTATAATAAATTGTAATACAAAAAATAGTGAAATTATGTTAATATTTAAATAATGTACTCTATATTCTGGAATCTGTACGCCAAAAGGCAGATAGTGGAGATTAATTATATATAAAACCAACTTTGTATTTACCCCTATCACAGAAATAAAATTATTATTATTATTATTATTATTATAAAACATGTTACTTTAAGAATAAAATACTGTACAATGTGGTGCAATGTATTTTATCTCGTAATAGGTAAAAGATTGGCTGTACGTGTCTTTAGCATCGGGACCACCAGGCTTTCCACTATGTGATTGAATTATGCAACGTCTCGACAGGGTATATAGTCTACACGCCGCGCCGCCGCCGTCCGCCTTACTTATTCCGGCCCCAATAGCATTAACGCTTGTCATTGTCGTGTTTCGTTTTGAAGAGTAAGATAGATAGAAGACTTATGCAGGTGACATTGCCGTTTTACCATACGCATGCTAAGGTAGCATTAACATCTTTGGTGTCTATAGGCACAGAATACGACAAAAGTCAATCTTGTGTATGTACTTCACTTTTTACACCTAAACTCGGCGGTCGCGCTTGGGTTGTCACTTTGGCCTATGCACAAAAAACGCACTAGTACCTATCTTACTCCAGTAAAGTAAAGTTTTAAATCAAAATATGACACTCTTCTTTACATTTTGCATATAATGTAGTCTTAATGATATGAAAATGATGTGTAAAGGTAATTTGGTCGGCAACCTCCGACAAGTGTTGAAAAAAATTAAATCGTTTTTCGTTCTGAAAAAGTTCTGAATAAAATGCGTAGAACTTATAATTTTACATCAAAAAGGTTATATGACTTTTCCTCCTCTGGTCAAAATTAACCGAGTTAGAGAGGTTTTTAAGTTTAAGGTGAATGATTTAATAAATGACTAGCTGAGCCCGCAACTTCGTCTGCGTGGAAAAATTTTGAAAATTAAAGTAGCCTAAATTACTACTTATTACATCAGCTATCTGCCAGTGAAAGTCCTATCAAAATCGGTCCAGCCGTTCCAGAGATTAGCCGGAACAAACAGATAGACAGACAAAAATTGTAGAAAATATTGTTTTGGTATATGTACCGTGTATACATCCATATGCATTTAGTAAAAATCGGTTATTTTAATATTACAAACAGACACTCCAATTTTATTTATTTGTATTGATGACTTAAATTTTAAATGTGACTATTAAGGCGAGGTCTTTTGACGCGCGTCAGTTTTATAGGAAATGGACGGCGTGGTATTTTCTGAAACCGCTGGCAAACGTGTTAATATTCGGATAAATAAATATAGGACTTCATCTGAAAACCAACTAACTAAATTGTACTAAATTGTACATTCTTTTTTGTATTTAAAACTAAATATCACCATATAAAATCATGTGGAAGATTAGATTAACAAATTATTTGTTTTAGAGATTTTTTAGCCTGTTTTCGGAATTTTGTATGATCGAGTAAAAAACATTCTATCATGTAATAAGTTAGCACATTCCTTAGATAATATCTTCAGGTATATCGAGTAATTTTTGTAAAATTATTATTTAACAATCAACACAAAAAAACGTGATTTAGCGAACCAGTTTTTTTCCGTTTATCCCGATGCCTCGCCTTAATATTTTTAAAGCTTTTTTTATTTATATTTTATTTATAATTTTTATTTATAATGAGATTAAATAATCAAATGTGAAATAATAATACGATATGAAGTTGATGTTCTTTTTATTCTAAACTAGCTGAGCCCGCGACTTCATCTGCGTGGAAAAATTTCGAAAAAAGTAGCCCAAGTTACTCCCTGTCACATCAGCTATCAGTGAAAGTCTCGTCAAAATCGGTCCAGCCGTTCCAGAGATTAGCCGGAACAAACAGACAGCTGACAGACAAAAATTGTGAAAAATGATATTTTATTTGTTGTTGAGTTGATGATATAAATGGCGTTCTAATTAAGTATATAATAATAATAAAATCGAAGTTCAAAATAAATAACCCACTTACAAACAAACCAAAAATAATTTAAACAATATGCCGCGGCAGTTTGTTGACGGCGACGGAGAATATCATTAACATTATAAACTAGCTGCATCCGCTCTCGCATTGAACCGAAACTACCGAGATTTCGCGTCCGTGAGAGCTGTCTACATAATATGTGCGTTGCTCGAAGACTATGTGTACCTAGATTGTCTTCTGTAGTTATTTTGTGCTATAGGCGACGATTTCTCTTTCCATCAGGAGAGGTATCTGCTTCTAAACTTTTTAATGATATAAATATTGATGAGAACGTTTATTTCTAGTTTTTAATATGCAGTTTACACTTCAGATCAACTTTTGACGAGAAATCAAAACTTTTCAACTCCTAATTTTTCATATTATAAGGTACTTTTAAAAATAGTACCATTAGATAGTTTAATCTTTTAAATATTTCATCAATGAAACAGATTTCATCAATGAAAAAAAACTTAATTAGAACTAATAATAAATTATCAGAAACATCTAACAATTGTGCATGAATGGATTACTTTTTCCCTAAAAGATCTATAACTATATCTAATTAATTAAGCAAATATGCCTATTTCAACGAAAATTAACGAAACATTAACTGGGTTTTTTGTTATCAAAAAATGATATTTTCCTATAGAAATTTCAAAAATAAATAAAAGAGAATACTATAAAATCCGCTACGTCCATGTCCCAAAATTAGTACCGCGTAGTAATAATTAAAATATTAGAAGTATCAATACTATTTTCACTTCACTTCACTATTTTCACAGCACTAGGTGCACTGTGTGGTTCAGTTGGTCGATTTTGTAAAATGGCTCTTAAGCCTGATTCATTTTTGCAGATTTTCATTGGTTTGGCTTGTCCCTTTATCGACACATTTAAAACAGAATGTGCATTAGAGTCATCATTGAAGCAATATCGCACCAGACATTTGGAAAGTGGGAAAATTATTCAAAGTGAACATCGTATTTCTCTTGTAACGGGATTATCTTGTAAGAAATAGGGACTCTTGCTACGATAAGATTAAGTTCAATTCAGATCGCGCAGCACTTGATTACCTACAGTTATATTTACCTAGAAGTTGTGTATCTTTCTATCGCGTAACTCTTATCCTTTCTAATGAAATCAAGGTTGTCTCATTTTAATGCCGTTAAAAAGTTACGAAATGTTTACATACACACATACACACACGCACACACACATACATACATATTACATACATACAGACATTCTGACGTCATCGTGAAAACAGTCGGAAAAGGTTCTTAAGAACTCAAAACGTGGAGATCTGGTTAAAACTCGATTTTCGAAAATCGGAGCAAAATCAGTAACTTCCCTATCTACATATGTACTTACATAGAGGGTACTTACATATGTACTTACAAGTTAAAAAATGACAAATCGAAGCAGTTTTTTCCACTTTTACATCAATTCGCATTCGAAATAGAGGAAAACATATTATGAGCAAAATTCTTAAATCTTTGCCCGATTTCTTATGAAATTTATCTTATTCGATGAGTTTAAAAATGCGAAAAAACGCCATCACACGAAAATTTTCGCCTTCAAACGATTTTTTTGATGCGGTGTGCCAAACCACAAACGTCAAAAATTCGGTGAAGCACTGCCTCAGCGCTTCGTTGCCAGCTTGACCTCCGGGACGGGCTCGGTCACCGATTACACAGCCTATAGACGGCTAATGTTTGATTTTCCGTATTGAATGCGTTCTGGCAACTAGCTGAGGTAAGACGAAGTGGGGTTGCAACGCCGTAATTTGCTAACTCAAGGCCACAGTGAAAGATAGTAATGTACAGAGCATCTGATTGGTCGACACTGATTACCCAATCACTACTCATTGGCGCGTGGACATTTACATCGGAACTATAAGTCAGATGTGTTGACATAAGTCAATCGCCTATTATTAGGTGTCTATGGGCTGTGTGGTCGGTGGGCTCGGTGGTCGGCCGTCACTGCCCGCCGTCACAGCCGCCGCCGCGCCGACGACGCGTTGATTATGTTACGTAAAATAGTAATCATTTTTTTTATATCAATAGATAACAAACAGATGGCTCTCCTGATGAAAAGATACTCTATCGCCTATAGACACCAAAGATGTTAATAATGCGTTGCTATCTGTGCAGCGGGATGGCAATGCTACATACATAAGTTTGGCGGTAGCCAGCGCTACCGTCAGCTACCACCATCAAATATCCATCCACGACGGTTATCTCTTACTAACCGCGTGGGTTATCTCTTAATGACCATGTCGGTCGTCCTAAATGTCTAACCACGATGGTTATCTCTTACTATCCACGATGGTTACCCTCTAGCGACTTTGGCAGTCGTCTCAGGTTTCTAACCACGATGGTTATCTCTTTTATCTACTAAAATTCCTAACCTTCTTTCTATATGTTTCAACCATAACGGTTACTACATTCAATAGTTTCTAACCATGATGGTTAACAACATATAAATTCTCACACCATATATTTCAACCATAATGGTTATTTTTAATAATCTTTAACCATGATGGTTAACAATATATTTCAGTATACTTACGATACTTACGATTTTCCTGGTACCTTACCGTCACTGCACAACCTTAAATTACCTCGAAGGAAGACCACCGTACCTCACAACCTTAAATTACCAACAAGAAGAAACAAACACAACAAGAGGAAGACGAACTACGGGGAAGATTTGGAATCAAACACTAACGCACTTTATTTTATCACTCAAAGAGAACAAACGGTGGCGGCGGACACCGTATCACTTTAACTAGCACTTCACTTTGTTCACTGAAGAGGCGCAGCCGTACCAGCCCGCAGATGCATTGGCCAGGACCAGGAGAAGCCACGGCAGGACGAATGACAAGACGCCCAACTGCAACCAACTCGTAGAACCAAACCCGGGCAAGTCGTAAGATGACAAGTGATCACTGATTCTGAGCAGCCCTTAAAAGGACTATCGATGATGAAGACCCGATCACCATGCCGTTCCTAAAAGAACGCAACACGGCAACCGTTGACACCAGGCGAACGATCTAGAAAGAGCGTTCGGCCGTAACGAAACAGGTCTACCGCCCAACTTTAACCCCCAAAACGGAACACGATAATAACAAGCAGTAGTACCATTTATACGGGCGAGAAATGCGAAACTTTACCACCTATTAGTTACGGTGGTGGTTGCCTTTTACAACTTGCCTGGCATAGCGGCAATTGCTCTATTCTTCAAATAAACTCTGACCAACACGGGTATTTTAACATTAATTAATTATTATCAAAATCCTTTTGATTTTGATAATAATTAATTAATGTTAAAATATAATTTGTGGTGCATTTCAACTTGCAATACTCAAGCATGATAAATCTACGAAATCCTTAAAACTTACTTATAAAAATTACGAGTAAACTAAACAAAACTAATATTTCTTACCTTTCAGAATCTTTCGGTATCTGTTTATTGCGACAGACATCCACACAGCTATTATTTGTATTACGATTCTCCATTTTATAAGAGTACCTCTACCTAGTAATAAACCTTACGTTGCGACAATGATCGACAGGCCGTGTACGCGTACGCGTGTATTCATAAGCACTAGGCGGCCCCGACTGACATGCAACACCGAGTTGTCGGGCGCTGTAGGTGCTTATCACGGTAGGCATAGGTGAGTGTCAGAGGCATGGCGGAGGTAGCAATCGAATTAAGCCCCCACCGTCCTAACTTCGAAATAAATGTGTTCGGTAGATTTCTTGCTATATCGCTTTTTATAAATATTTAGAGCTGCAATTCATAAGTATTATACTAAAAGATTCATACCTTAAATTCTTCCACTTGGAAACAATATGATAACTTGTACTTTCCTCGATAGAAAAAAAATTCAAAGTTACCCATGAACATAAAGAAAAATGCTTAGTACGGCGTAAATATTTAACGGAAAGCCATCAGTTTTCAAATAATAGCAAAACAACATATTTTATATAAGATACAAAATTGAAATGTTTATTTAATTTAAATGATAAAAATGCAATATTAAAATCCACACTCGTATCGCCTATCCTAGCCAGAACCATAACACCGTTTCAAATATTTACGTTATATCTTTGCCAATGAGATCTCGCCATCTCTTTTATACAGCTGTATTAAAAAAGAAAGGGATAGACCTTAGAAGATGACAACAGTATTTAAAGTTGTTTCAAGTAGGTATTAGAATTGTTGCCTCCAGATGTAATCATGTAATATAGCTTCATGGTCTCGAACCTGCTGTTTTAAGTTGCGCGGCATAATACATTGCTTATTTTGTATAAATCATCATATCATTAAAAATACATTAAATTAATAAAAATAAAAACTACACACACCATATTCTCTATCTCTATCTCTATTATGTTTCTGGTTAAAATCTGTTGTCAAACCGAGAAAAGATTTTGTTGTTTAGTTTTTGGTCGAATTTCGACCGTATTGCTCGTAGCAATAAATTGCCTTACTATATTTGCCTACTGCCTATTCTTACGATAATTTTTACAAAAATCATATGGAAACATGATTTAATCCTAGCAATTAATTAGTCTAGACATCAAAGGGAAGCACCTCTATTCATTGCTCGCATTGTCCTTTGATACGAAAACGTTAATTCCGACTTTGTAACCCTCCATTATACGTGAAACTTCAGGAAACCATCTAGCGAGTTTGAAAAGATATTTTTGGCTAAATGTTTAGCAATATTATTTTTAAGGGCGGTTAATGATCATAGGCCACGGGATTTCGTGAGAAAGAGTTCAATAAAATCTGTATATTTCTTATGATATCTCTGTAATAATTTTTCCCCATATTGGTTCCGGGCTCCTTTGAAGAATAGACCAACTGCTGTTCTACCAGGCATGTCGTAAAAGGCGACCGATTGGCTATGCAAGTCACTAACATCGTGGCTACTAGGTGGTAGAGTTCTGCATTGTCTCGCCCGGGTCTGATACCACCGCCTTACCTTGTTACCTTACCCTGTGCTTGTCACTGTCATGTTCCGGTTTAGAGGGTAAGGTAGCCGGTAAACTTATGCATGTGGCATTAGACCTCGCCAAATATAGCAACGCACCATTAACACCTTTGGTGTCTATAAGCGATGGTTGACTCTTTCCATCAGGAGACCCATTTGCTTGTTTGCTATCTTACACAAATTAATCTATCCATTGTAACTCATTTCGCCTAGTTTAAACTTAGCAAACTACTTTTCAACTGTTAATTTTCCTAGTGCAAACTCGGAATAATGTGTGTCAAGCCAAGCCATGGCTTCAATTGTTTTTTTTTTTTTGCACCAAAAAGCAATGTTTTTTTCTTTTTTATCCATTTTTTCAGACTAATAAAAGTTGCTTCACTCAAAATGCTATATAACTCACAAGCCATAAAGCTGTATTATATCTAGAGGCGACACTTCTAATACCTACTTGAAACCAAATTTCAAATACTGCTATCATCTTCTGAGGTCTAAGCCTCTCTTTCTAATACAGCTGTATAAATAGAGATGGGGAGACCTCATAGACAGAGAGGTAACGTAAATATTTGTTTCATTTGATTAATACGAGTGTTAACTTTTTTTTTATAGTAGAGGGGGCAAACGAGCAGATGGTGCACCTGATGGTAAGTGATCACCGCCGCCCATGGACATCCGCAATACCGGGGGTATTGCAGCTGCGTTGCCGGCTTTTTAAGAATGAATAAGCTCGTTTCTTGAAGGTCCCTAAGTCGTATCCATTCGGAAACACCCCCGAGGGTAATAGATTCCACAAAGGAGTAATGCGAGGCAAAAAGTGTCGACAAAAGCGCACGGTTGTGGATTTCCAGACATCGAGGTGGTGAGGATGGAACTTTAAATTTTGACGCGATGTCCGATGATGGAATTTAGCGGCAGGCATTAGTCCGAACAACTCGTCGGAACACTCCCCATGATAAATACGGTAAAAGATGCAGAGCGAGCCTACATCTCTGCGTAACGCCAAAGAGTCAAGCCGATTAGAAATAGCCTGGTCGTCGACGATTCGAACCGCTCTACGTTGAATGCGATCAAGAGGAAGAAGCTGGTACTGAGGAGCTCCGGCCCAGAGGTGAGAACAGTACTCCATGTGAGGTCGAATTTGGGCCTTGTAAAGTTGGAGGCGATGGGCTGGCATGAAGTATTGCTTTGCTCTACTGAGTACACCAAGCTTTTTGGAGGCTAGTTTAGCCTTCCCTTCTAAATGACCGCGGAACTGAACGTTGTTCGATATGTCGACTAGCAGAATTCCAATACTGGCTGAGGCAGTCAGGAGAGTGTTTTCGAACCGAGGTGATACGACAAAGGGTGTTTTTTTTGCGGTGAACGCACAGAGCTGCGTCTTTTTGGGGTTAAATGTAATAAGGTTTTGATGACCCCATTCTGAGACATCAGTTAGTTGATTCTCGAGTTCAGACACGAGCTTGATCCGGCCCTCTTGGACGTGTTCCCGAGAAATACCGCTACGGCCGGAGTATGTAGCATCAACAGTACTGTCGTCCGCATAGCAATGTATGTTACTAATTCGCAACATATCATTGATATGCAGAAGAAACAATGTCGGTGATAGCACGCAGCCTTGGGGGACACCAGGATTGACAGGTTTAAGATCGGAGCATGCACCGTCGACTACGACCTTAATGCTCCGATCAGCCAAAAAACTGGTGATCCACTTACATAGTTTCTCGGGAAGCCTATAGGAAGGCAGCTTTGAGAGAAGCGCTTTATGCCATACCCGATCGAAGGCCTTCGCTATGTCTAAACTAACTGCCAATGCTTTCCCCTTGGACTCAACTGCCTCCGCCCAACGATGTGTCAGGTATACTAGAAGATCACCAGCTGAGCGGCCACGACGGAAACCGTACTGACGGTCACTAATCAGCTGGTGCTCTTCTAAATACTTCAGGAGCTGACAGTTTATAAGTGTCTCCATGACTTTAGAGAACAAGGAGGTTATGGCTATTGGCCGATAGTTTGACGGATTACAGCGATCACCTTTTTTAGGAATGGGATGCACTAAAGCTGTTTTCCATGAATACGGTACCACGCCGAGTAAATAGGAGAGCCGGAATAGGTGCGTCAATACTGGCGCCAACTCTGGAGCACATACTTTAAGCACAACAGGAGGGATGCCATCAGGCCCACTCGACTTGTGGATGTCCAAAGAAAGAAGTGCTTTACGCACAGCTGACTGCCGAAACTGCGGTTCTGGCATGGAACTATCACACTGCGGGATGGTAGGCGGTGTGTTCCCTCGGTCATCTAGAGTCGAGTTGGCCGCAAAGAACGAGCCCAGAAGATCGGCTTTCTCCTTTGCGGTATGGGCCAGAGAGTCATCGTCTCTGTGCAAGGATGGAAATGAAGGCTGGTAGAAATTCCCTAAGACAGCCTTGGCGAGAGAGCAGAACGCACGAGTGCCAGAAAGAAGGCGAACTAATTTCTCACCAATTCTGCCTATGTGTTCCGCTTTTGCCTTGGCGATAGCTCTTTTGAAGAATCTCGAGGACGAGTTGTACTCCTTTCGTAATGCGTTAGTTTTTACATCACGAGATGCCGACGCAGCAGCCCAAGCTCGGTAGCATTCCTGCTTTCGGCGTAAAGCCGCTTTGCAGTGGCGACCAAACCAACTCCACCTGTACCTAATACTTTATGTCACAAACTAGTAGTAGGACAGCTTTCAAATTTATACAAGTGTCTTTTGAAGGTAAGGGCTAACCATTGATATAAAAACCCAAGATACACACAAAATTTAAGTAAAAAACGTAAGACTTACCTGAAATTCCTATAACTTCTAAATTTTTTATACCTAATATCGTAACTAACTATGCCTCAAACTAAAAATACCTATTAGTAACACATCTGTCTAACAAACTAACATAATTATAAAAGAAATTTATAGTTAACAGGAAATATCTATCCTAAAATACCTTTGGCAATAATTATTATTAATATTATATATTATATTATATAATATATAGTACATAATTTAATATTAATAATTAATATTAAATTATGTACTAAACTATACCCCAAACTAAATATACCTATCAATTAGGATTGTTATGTATATAACACACCTATGTAACTAACTAATGTAACTATATTAAAAAAATCTGTAAGCTGATTGACCCTACAGGTAACCTGAAACTTTTCGCTAAACTGAGGTATTTAAAGCTCAAAGAAAAAACTATGCCTAAGCATAGAGCTTTGAGTTCTAAAAGTTAAAAAATCCAAAGTTTTTTTAAATGGTACTTAGATATTCAAGTATTTGAAAAGATTTTCAAAATGATCAACGAGTTTGATCTTTCGAATAACATTCAACGTAATTTTTTAGCTCTAAGCTAGCTGATTAGATTTTAAAATATATCGGTATAGCCGGAAAGTTATTTAAAAAATACCGAATAACTTACCTGTAAACAGCGTAATTTTAATTTAAATATTGTTGAATGTCAAAAAATGATAAGTTATGTCGAAAAAACACTTTTTTAATTTTTCGTTAATTCGTGTGAAATTTCACGTAAATATGTCCAAGGAATAAAAATTTTCATACAAATTTTAAGCCCTATTTAATCCCCATCGGAGTTGAATTTTGAAAAATCATTCCTTAGTGGATCCCTACGTCATGCGAGAACGTTTGCGAAATTTCAAATTGTTAAATTATATAAAACATTCATCCCCTATTTTAGCCTCTAAGAGGTTGAATTTTGGAAGACGCGGAAATACGTAGGTGTCATTATTTTTGTCATACTCTTTTGCCGAATTTGGCTTACGCCGCGGTCAGAGATTACATTAAGATAATTTGCTAGTACCTTCTTTATAGAAACAGACAAACTCTGGATCTGCTTACTTCACTCAGTTTTTCCGATCAGCCTTGATATTGGAATTTTTCACAGGAGGGTCAATAAAATTTTCAGAAGCTGGCATCGCATTAGCAACTAACCTTTTATGTTGCAAATGTCTATGAGAAATATTCGCTCGTACGCCTGCAGATACTATAACTAAACAAATGTTCGTTTACATAATACTGCAAAAAAAACGTCAGAAAAACTGAAATCTAATTCAAAAAGAGAATTCTACGAAAAGCTAAACTTATTTCTAGGAAATTAATGCGTTTCCTTAATATGTTGTCGATACATCTATACATATAATAAAATCGTAGGAAAGTCAAAACTGTACATTGAATATTTTTTTAAAAGAATACTTGGGGCGTGATCTACAATCGATATCAAAGCCAAAATTATAGTTTTTAGAATTTTTGTCTGTTTGTATGTCCGGGGTAAACTCAAAAAATACTGCATGGATTTCCTTCAAATTTTGCATGAATATTACTTATAGGTCGGGTCAACATATAGGCTACATATTATCATGCTATCACCTACGAGGAGGAGCTGTGTGGAGTAAACGAAGTACGCGCGGACGAAGTCGTGGGCAACAGCTAGTAATATAATAAGTCTGAGGAAAAATCGTGTCTGTTACAATGCAAGAATCTATGAACTTAATAACGTAGTCATAGTCACCATTGCAGTTTCCTCTTTCAGTATATTCTAAATCTATTTGACTATGCAAACTAACTGCATCAATATCAAGCGCCAAATACTACATGACTATAAACCCACAGTTTGCCGATATGTTTAGGTTCTGTGTAATAGAACCAATAACCTACAATGTTTGAAATATAAATAAATTATTTTAATGATCATTATTTGTTTTTTTGATATATAAATGTTCTACGCAAAAACAGATTTTCGATCAGATTTTTTTAATGTAAATTTTACAAACTCTTAAAATACTACCTAAGCCAATGCATAAAAATATTTATATTCGACTCCAATTCCAATTCCAATTTGCCTTGTCCTACCGGCTAACGTAAGTCAAAAAATTTATTGCTTTTTGTACATTTCTTTTTAAAAAAAACTTTAAATCTTGCGTTTAAGGTTGAATATGCAAAAACATGTTTGTGCCATAACCATAAACTTTTTAGACTTAATTATCGACAGTTTTGAGTGTCAGTTTTGTTCGGAACTGTGTATCTTGGGTATTTTATATCAATGGGGCTAACTAAAAATCATATGGATTTAACTACTAGTACCGCCATCTATGTGTCAGCCTGTCCCACCGATTATATATATATATATATATATATATATATATATATATATATATATATATATATATATATATATATATATATACAGTTTTTGGGTCACGTGAAAGAGGTCGCGAATAAAAGGTAGGTGCTACATAAATGAGTAGTTGATTCAGGAAGAGAAGTCTAACTGAGTTGCAACACAAAGATGATATATATATTGTAGATTCTAATGATTTACTCGTATTATATGACCACCTCGGTCGAGTGGTTAGCGAACCTGACTACGAATCGGGAGGCTTGGGTTCGATTCCTGTCAGCGACAAATATTTGTGTGATGACTATAGATATTTGTATTTACAAGCACAGAAAGCGTGTTAAAACGATGGAGTGAATATTTTGGAGATATGTCATGCTGTTCAGGACGCTGCCTCCGTCTCTGACTCAGTAAGTGACTCAGAGACGGTGGAAGCGTGCCAGGACATTACTATGCAAGAGATCGTATGGGCGATAAGAAGTATGAAAAATGAGAAGGCTGCGGGAATAGATAAGGTGACTGCTGAGATGATCAAATACGGTGGTCCTCCCGTCTGGGACTCTTTTTGGGTCCTCTGCAATACATGTTGGAGGACCGGTAGAGTACCCGAAGACTGGCGGCGCGCGGTCATCGTGCCCTTGTATAAAGGCAAGGGCTCACGTATAGACTGCAATAGCTATAGGGCCATCAGTTTGATCAGCTTAGCATCAAAGGTGTATGGTAAGATCATTGAAAGGAGAATGCAAGGGAAGTCCGAGGAAATGTTGTGGGAGGCACAAGGGGGTTTCAGATCTGGAAGAGGATGTATGGATCAAATTTTCTCACTCCGCAACATCGTAGAGAAGCATCTGGCTGTCGGCCAGAAGATTTTCTGCAGTTTTGTGGATTTGGAGAAAGCGTTTGATAGAGTTGTGCGAAAGAAACTTTGGGACATTTTACCCAGTTATGGGATAGATGGGCGTCTGCTGCGTACTTTGCAATCCATGTACTGGGATTTCAAATCATGTGTGCAGGTGGACGGCAACATATCGCCCTGGTTCGATGTCAATATCGGCGTCAAGCAGGGTTGTGTGTTGTCAGCTCGTCTGTTTATTCTATATCTGGATAAGTGTCTCCAAAGATTGAGGTCATTGAATGTGGGAATGCGCATGAGTGATCTAGTGGTGAACTGCCTGCTTTATCCAGATGACGCTGTACTTTTAGGCTCAACTCCATCTGAGCTGCAAACACTGGTCACAGTTACGAATGAGGATTGTAAGAGTATGGGCTTACATTTGAATGCGAAAAAAACTAAAGTTTTGGTATTTGAAAGAGAAGCAACCAGAACGGATGTAAGAGTCGTGGTCGATGATGTAGTGCTGGAGCAAGTGGATGAGTTTGTATATCTTGGATGTGCTTTTAGCAGAGATGGAAGGTACACCGCTGATGTTGAAAGAAGAGTGTGTGCAGGGAACAAAGTGAATGGAGCCTTAGGGAGATTACTTAATAGCACAATTTTAAGTCAGGGTGCCCGTCTAGCCCTGCATAATCATGTGCTTATCCCAACGCTATTGTATGGAAGTGAGAGTTGGGTATGTCAGAAAGGGTATGAAAGTAGAATCAACGCGGTAACAAGATGAGGTCGCTAAGAAAAATTTGTGGTGTGACACTCGCGGACCGGGTTCGTAATGTCGAAGTGAGAGAGAGATTAGGTTTGAAAGAAAGTGTCGGTGTAAAGATGAGAAAGGACGTGCTCCCTTGGTTCGGACATGTAGAAAGAATGGTAGATGAAAGGTTAACAAAACAGATATACAACGCGAATGTGGAAGGATGTAGGTACCGGGGAAGACCAAGACTGATATACCACGATCAGATTGATCGAGTACTGTCCGAAGGTGGTGTCAAGAGTCTTCGCAACCGGCGTGTGACTATGAAGAGAGTGATGAATATGGAGGAAGCGAGACAAGCCTGCAAGGATCGTGATGTATGGCACTCGGTTCTCTCTGCTTACCCCGTAAGGGATCTGGCGTGAAGATGTGTATGTATGTATTTCTAGGTTTGGGTATTTATTATGTATGTAACAGTATCTATCTGTGTATTTTTATGTATTAGTATCGTTGACTAACACCCATAACACAAGCAAATAATTTGCTTACTTTGGGATTAAATCAGTTCGTATAATTTGTCTAGCAATATTATTATTATTATCTCTTTATTTACATTAAATTCTTATTTGATTACATTTATAATTATAACATTATTAAAAAAATACAATATTATAAAAATAAATATAACAAAATAGGTTATCCGCCAGCGGGAACATTGTAGTTAAGCCACCGGTGGTCAAGGTGACAGAGAGAGGAACCTCCTCACAATACGTGCCGTTCCCAATACTGCTGCCTTTTGTATCCGGCCCTTGATCCAGAATTGTAGCGAAAGACTTCTAAGATGCTGCTCAAGACTCTTCGCTACAAGACCGTTTACGGAAACGACTATCGGAACAATCGTTGCTGAGTCCACACCCCACATGTCGGTAATCTCATGAGCTAAGTCTAAATATTTAGTTAGTTTCTCTTTTTCTGCTTTCACGAGGTTATCGTCATGCGGGACTGTAATATCAACAATAAATGCCCTGCGCTCTAATCGATCAACCAACACAATATCAGGTTTATTGTTGGTGATAGTCCTGTCTGTGATGACAGATCGGTCCCAGTAGAGCTTAGCACGACCATTTTCGAGAACTGCCTCCGGTGCGTATTTATAATACGGCACTTCAAAACTTACAAGACCATACCGAAGAGCAAGCTGTTGATGGATAATCTTGGCTACTTGATTGTGTCTATGTAAATACTCTCCATTGGCAAGATGAGAACAACCGGAAATAATATGCCTGATAGACTCACCAGGACGGTGACACGCCCTACATATGTCGACCGTGCCATCCTTCATGATGTATTTCCGGTAATTATTCGTCTTGACAACTTCATCGGCAATTGCACAGGCAAATCCCTCAGTTTCCCCAAAGAGGTCACCGAAACGTAGGTATTTTGATTATTATTTTTTATTATTATTTTGATTTATTATTATTATTATTATTATTATTATTATTATTATTATTATTATTATTATTATTATTATTATTATTATTATTATTATTATTATTATTATTATTATTATTATTATTATTATTATTATTATTATTATTATTATTATTATTATTATTATTATTATTATTATTATTATTATTATTATTATGTGCGTTATATGAAAAATGTCTCAGCTGAATGCCGGGGTATTATAGTGGTGGCAAGAACAGGTATTACCAAAGAACTTGCACCACTTATTATTGTTAAGTAATGTACTGTGTCTGGCTGTTAAGAAATGACCTGACAATTGAGCAGGTGTCCAAGATGACTGCTTTTTGTAATTTTATGTAGAGGTTTTTGGGAAGATCTAATTCAGTAATACTTGAATGCAAAGATTTTGGAATGACTCCTGTGGATGAAATTATAATTGGGATAATTCTGACTACATTTTGATGCCACATTTGTTTTATTTCTTCAGCTAATGGTAAGTACTTTTGAATTTTTTCTGTGTGCTTTTGTTTTAAATTTTCGGTATTAGGTATGGATATGTCTATTAAATATGTAGTTTTAGAACTCTTAATAGTTAAGGTAATATCTGGTCTATTGTTGTTTGTGGTTTTGTCGGTTATAATGCCTCTGTCCCAATATAATTTCGCAAATTCATTTTCTAAGACGGATTTTGGTGTATATTTATAATAAGGGTCAATGTTTTTTATAAGCTCATACTTTTTTGCTAAAACAGAGTGGATTTGTTTTGCTGCATTGTTATGTCTAAGTGTATATTGTTTAGTTGCTAAAAATGGGCAACCTCCAGTAATGTGTTCTATTGTCTCTTTGTGGCTATTACATAGCCTACAGCTGTCAGAATTAATTGACGGGTCTTTAATAATATACTTTTGATAATTTTTTGTATTTATTATTCTATCTTGTATAGCTACCATAAAACCCTCTGTTTCAGCAAAAATATTTCCCCTTTGTAACCACATATGAGAGGCTTCCTTGTCTATGTGATTCTGCTCTAGCTGATTTGGGTATTTTCCATGGAGAGCCTTTGATTTCCAGTGTTCTACACATGTTTCATCACTATTAATATTGCTTATAGGGTCATAATCTTTATCACTTAAATTTAGGGGAGGATACGGCAAAAGACTTATAGATTTATGGACAGTGCTATCACTACTTCGTTCAAAGAAATATAAGCGCAGGTTATGTACTTGTCTATAATGTAATCTTTTAATATCTATTATCCCTCGGCCTCCTTGTTGTCTTTTTAAATGAAACCGTTCAACTGAAGAGTGAATGTGGTGAATATTGTGATTGTAACATGTTGTCCTAGTTGTTGTATTGAGTGTTTCCAAATCTGTATGTGACCATTTGATAAGGCCAAAAGAATATGTTAAAATAGGGATAGCGAACGTATTTATAGCTTTACATTTATTCCTAGCTGATAATTGAGTTTTTAAAATTTTTAGTAACCTGTTTTTGTATTTTCGTGTAAGTTCTTGTTTAATACTCGTGTGATCTATTTCGTGACGTTGATAAAAACCTAAGTATTTGTAATATTCATTGTCATTTATTTTATCTATTATATCTGTTTTATACACTAATTTATGAGGTTCCTGGTTTTGATGTTTTCCGTTGATTATACTGTTAACTTTACATTTATCAATACCAAAAGACATTCGAATATCTACACTAAATTGTTCCGTTATAATTAGGAGATGCTTAAGCTGTTGTTTGGTTGCTGCAAATATTTTTAAGTCATCCATATAAATTAAGTGTGTAATTTTGGTGTCATTATTACCAGTAATCTTAAATCCATAGTTGCTGCTATTGAGAAGGTGAGACAAGGGGTTTAATGCTAAACAAAACCAGAGAGGGCTTAAGGAGTCCCCTTGAAAAATTCCTCTCCTTATCGGAATTGGAGGTGATCTAAGTACATCATTTTTTGTTTTTAGTTGTATTGTAGTTTGCCAATTTGGCATTATATGTTCCAGGAATTTTATAAGCGTAGCATTAATTTTATATATTCTTAAAATCTTTATTAACCAAGTATGTGGTACATTGTCGAATGCCCTTTGGTAATCGATATAAGCGTAATGTAAGTTCCTATGTTTTTGTATGCATTGCGTGTGAATTCCTGAATCAATAACTATTTGTTCCTTGCAGCCTCTACCTCCCTTGTAGCACCCCTTTTGCTCTTCCGCCATTAATTTGTTTTGCGTAACATGTGTGTATATTTTTGTGCTATTATTGATGTAAATATTTTGTAAAATGTTGATAAGCATGTAATAGGGCGGTATTTACCTGGGTGCTTACTATTATTTTCTTTAGGTATCAGATATGTAACTCCTTGTGTTAAGTATGTAGGTATCGTGTGTGGGTTTTGGATAAAACTATTTAAAATATTTGCAAGGAATTTATGTGAAGCTGTTAGTTTTTTGATCCAGAAATTATGTATTTTTATTATTATTATTATTATTATTATTATTATTATTATTTTGATTATTATTATATATATTTGGACTCCAATGTATTTTTAAATTTATGACATCACAATATCCAAATATTTATACCTAAAACGTATTATTATTATTATTATATGGAGATAACAAAAAAGTAAAAAACTTGCTGCAAAACATAAGGACTACTAGTTACGTCACACCGTGGTAAAACATCATATGATTTTTGACATTTTTATATAAACCACAGAATTTTTAATTTATGTATAACCACGATGTGATGCCGTTACGATGCCATGACAGTCCAAAGCCTTTCCGCGGTTTGAAAGCGCAATTTTTTTATTATAAATGCACGAAGTTAAAAAAATAGTTTTTTTGTTATAATTTTGAATATACCTAATAAGGTACAGTATTATACAGTTTTTCAAATTTCAACTAGCCTATTATAAGTAACACTGCAATGAAAGATAGATTTACGACAGATTAGATATATACATATACTATTATGCTGCTAAACTTACAGTTATTTAATAGATAGTGATGCAGTGTCACTAACGGCACTGTATCTACTTCCGTACATAAATACCGCTAGACAAATAACAAGAAGGGGTGTACATTATATTATATTTGTTCAATAAAAAAATTACTAAGATAATTTAAGATTTTTTTACAGTGTTCGATCGTAAACGCCTAGAGGGGGAATCTTGTTATCGACTCTCAATGAAAAATGGAAATTATATTTATTTGAAAACCTACGGACGCGTGGATACCTATCAAAATCCGCAGGCAGTTTCAAGTTTTGTCTGTACCAATACAGTCGTTGATGAGGAAGAAGGGAAGCAACTTATTCAAAAAATGAAAGATAAACTAGCTCCTGTATATAAGAAGCACCAAGAAAACAACTACTTCCATCAGGTACCCAATTCATAGATAATTTTTACAACAAACAACTCGCCGGACAACTTTGTGGCACCTTGCCAGTTCTGAAGTCTTATGTTTAGGGATTGTAACCATCGTGTTATGACTTGGAGAGTGATTGAGGCGGTAAATTTAGACAAGATAATTTATTTTCAGCCTTTTGGCTGTAAGAATACATCGGTAACATCTTCGGCATTTATAAACAGTTTTGTGTTTATTTGTTATCCATGTATAAAAAAATCATACTTGTAAAAAGAAAGTTTATGATGTTGAGATATTATGAAACTGTAAGATTTCTAATATGATTCCCCAAGTTGTGATCTTACACAAGTATTTTCTTTTATTCGTCTAACTCTTCTGCTGAATGCATATTGGAATTAATTATTACATGAATATATATTTAGTTTAGTTATGTAACCATAATATCTACTTTTTTATGTACACCAAGTCTACTTCATTTTTTTTTATTTCCTTTGTCGGGTTGGCTGGAAAAATATTTTTAAGTGGAGATAAACTCGTCAATAGTACTTATGTTTATATTTTTTTTATCCTAATTGTGCTGTGTATTAAATAAAGTATTAAATAAATAAATGAAAATAGTCACGTAAACTATTGCATTTATTTTTTACATATTACTTTTTAAACATGAACCAAATTTTCTATAAGAATAGTTTTATATAGCATAAACTAAGTAAGTTTATGTTTCATGTTTTTCAGTTTACATGAAAATGAGTTTATGTATTCTGCTTGCTATATTTAACAACATCTAGTTTTTTAATAGGTTTCCAAAAGATTATAGCGCTGTAGTTTGACTCAATATGAGCACGCAATTCGATTAAGCATATTTGTTTATTGGCATTACCGCATATAAAAGGAAATTGAGAGTTATTTTTTAAATACAAATTAAATGCACTTTTATTGTATTGCACAAAAATCAGAGTGTAATATGCATGTTTTTTAAGGAAAGTATTGGTTTGTGTACTTACGTAATTTATCACCATAACCAGAAAACCTTTGTCGTGACATACATATTAGACTAAACTTTATATTAGTCGACATCGGCAAATGTTACTTCTCTCGCTCGTGACATATATCACGTTGTTTTTTTTTCAAGCGGACTGATGGACTCCAATGTATTTTTAAATTTATGACATCAAAATATCCAAATATTTATACCTAATATGTGTGTTTATTTTAGAAAAGATTTTCGGAAGCTAGGTATAAAAATAAATAAAAGTAATGAAAAAAATTAGAACAACTTAAAATATCTATCACCTATACGACTATTTCAAAAACAACTGAACCAATTTTGATGAAACTTAAATTGATCCCTGGGGTAAAATATACCTAATTTAAATCAAAAGGTGTCTTTGGATATGGCTTTTAGTTATTGAGAACTTCGTGGACAAACATAAAACCATACATATACTAACAAAATGTAGTACACGTGCTTGGGCGCCTAAGTAGATCATCATACTCAAATATTATTCAATTTCAAGAACATTGCATACATAGTACATGTCACATAGTTATCCTCGTTTTGTTGTTTAAAAATGTGTTTAAACTAAGTGAAAAAAAAACTAAGTGAAAAAAGGTATTCGAAAATTCCAGATTATTTAGAAGACAAAAAAGTTTTCTATTTATTGTAATTTGCTGTATTTTTTATTCCAATACATATTTTTTACATAAATCGTATAAAATGTTGATAGAAATAAATAATAGTTTAAAAAACTAAAAAACACGCTTTTTATAGAAAACCGAACTAAAAAATAGAAAATAAATTTTAATAAATTTAAATTAAGAATAGTGTTAAAAATTTCAAAATGTGTTAAAAAAAAAAATAATTTTATTTAAAAAAAAGCGTGGGGTGCATGGTGTCAATAGTTATAAATATTTTATTGACACATATGAGTAGAGTGATTATCATTTCGGTAATATCTTAAAAAGCACCCCACGCTTTTTTTAAAATAAAATTATTTTTTTTTATTCACATTTTGAAATTTTTAACACTATTCTTAATTTAAATTTATTAAAATTTATTTTCTATTTTTTAGTTCGGTTTTCTATAAAAAGCGTGTTTTTTAGTTTTTTAAACTATTATTTATTTTCTACTTTTTAGTTTGGTTTATTTATAATAGCTTGTTTTTTTAATTTTGAACTATTGCACGACTCATGATGCGAAGCATCAGAGAGTGCTTTACGGTCGAAATTTTTTTTCATATATACATATCTTCACGCCAGATCCCTTACGGGGTAGGCAGAGAGAACCGAGTGCCTTACATTACGATCCTTGCAGGCTTGTCTCGCTTCTTCCACATTCATCACTCTTTTCATACACACACGCCGGTTGCGAAGACTCTTGATACCACCTTCGGAAATTTTTTTCGCCTTATTTTGGCAACTATTTTTAGTATTATAGCCTTGTTAGTTAACGGAATCAAGATATTTTGCATACTATTGTCGAGATAATTTAATGGAGATTAATTCTATACTTGCTAAAAATTAATTTAGTGCAATAGAAACGGAAAAAAATATGAAAATAGGTCAAAAAATTTTCATGTCCGTCATGTATGAAACTCCGGAAACACTGTAACTTATGAAAAAATCAATTATTTGAGTTATTTTTTTAAATTCTAATCGGCAATTGTAGATCATCGAATGCGAATGGCTAATAAATTCAGTGTCGTTTAATTACAATTAATAAAAAACGAAAACTACAAGACTACTATCTATATATATCCATGTAAAATTAACATGGATGGTGATATATCTATATCTATAAATATTATGTACATTTAATTTGTTTTTTTTTTTGTTTTTTTACTCAGTCAATTAAACTCAGTCACAGAGACGGTGGCGGACTCTTCGTGGCTCGTGAAATCTAAGTTATATGCGCAGAGACTGTTGCAAACTCTAATGCGCATACCTAGTCGAGTGCCGCGGTAGAAGCACGGAACTACTTACAAGCTTATAGACATATGTGTGTGTGTGTAAGTGTGCAAGGCGTTCCTGTCTTACTCCCATACAGGACAATACGACGGGGCCAGATATGGGCCATGCTTGGCGCAATGCTGTCTATCTCTGGCCCATGCTTGTAAACCCGCTTTGGCCCAGCCTTGGTAGAAGTAGACTCGGTAAGATCCAAGAGAGTCTAGCGAATGAGCAGAGAGCTCGTGGATTAGTAGTGATACGAAACCGTACAGCAATTGAGTCTGCTCAGCCACGTGAGAACCGCCTAGCGGTAGCGCGTCAGACGTCACAAAGACTTCGTTCAATTACTGAGCGTAATTTTATAAGCACCATAAATCAATTTGCTGAAGTACCATGTACAATCTGTAAGAAATTATTATATCCAAAACAACAGACGTCATTAGTTAAAGCACGTCTTGATTTTTGGAACGAAGTTCCTTACAGCAGGCTTGGAAGGGATAGGGATTTTGCTGCGCGACCGAACTGAAAAAAATGTGATAGTAAAACCGTAAGAAAAATGCGTGGAATAAAAGCGTTAAATGAGACGTGCGCAGGCGCGACAGTCGCGTACACAAGCGAGTAGTGCCGTTTAGCCGAAGGAAGTTCGTTCCTACCTGGTTTTTTTGCTCGACTACCATAAAAAAAAGAAAAGTTCCTTCTCAGGCCTACTGGAACAACATGGAAGTTATATCTTTACCTCTTGAACTGACCGACTTTACAGACGTAGAACAAATACTTTTGTTAAGAGTAGTTCCTTTTACAACTAGTTTCCACCCGCACCAAAGTGCTCGTCAACACGAATCAAACGAGCCCAAACTCGATAGAGTTGTGTTATTTAATTGCTGAGCTCCTATGGTCACCTTCTGGCTTCATCATCGAACCCTGCAGGATCCTAGTTAGCACCAAGCACCAAAGTGCTCGTCAACACTAATCAAATGAGCCCAAATTCGATAGAGTTGTGTCATTTAATTGCTGAGCTCCTATGACCATCTTCTAGCTACATCATCGGACCCTGCAGGATCCTAGTCACCACCAAGCACCAAAGTGCTCGTCAACATGAATCAAATGAGGCCAAACTCAATAGTCTTGTTATTAACCGATTTTTAACCATTAAATAATTAAGTTCCTGTGGTCACCTTCCGATTCAGATTCATCAGATCAGCTCCATGTCATAATAAGGTTTCATTGTCATTCAATTAACATACGTATACAAAATTTCAGCTCAATCGGTAACCGGGAAGTGAATCAAATTTACTAGCGAGATTTGATTTCAGACATCGAGATAGGTACAATAAATAAAAAATGCTCATAAAACAAAAACTAATGGGCCTACCTGAATCAAATTTTTATGGGACCAATTCGAAATTATTCCGCATCAAACAAAAAAGAATCACGTAATTCGGTTCAGAAACCTCGGAGAAATCGGTGTACATACATAAAAAAAATATACCAGCCGAATTGAGAACCTCCTCCTTTTTTGAAGTCGGGTAAAAATGGAATAATTTTATCAAATTAGTGTATTGTCATCGGTCCTCGATAAATCTACAAAGTTTGAACGAAATCTGGCCGTTTAAAGTTGGTGAAAATCGCGCCCAAAGAAGTCGGTTACAAACAAACATACAAACAAACATACAAACAAACATACAAACATACAGGTGAAGTTAATAAAAAGCGTGTAAAAACTAGCCAACTCAGTTTTTTCCGGCAGATTTCCTCCACCGCCGCGTTTTGGGTGCATCCCATCCACCCCGGTCGTCCCGCCCCGGTGACGGGACGGTTGGGAAAAATTGTTTCATCGTCCCCGGTAATGCGAGACCTGTTGTTTAACGGGGTGGATGGCACAGATCAAGTATCATCTACCCCGGCGTGTTTTTTAACGGGGCAGATAGCACAAATTGAGTAGCATACACCCCGGTAGTATTTAAAGTGGTATTTAAAAAATAAGTTATACTATACATTAAAATATGAACTGTAAATAAAAAAGTTTGTATATGAAATCATCAAAATTGGTCTACCTTGTAAAAAGTAATGTCTACCTTGTAAATTGCAAAAAGTCTACATAAAAAAATAAATATATGCGTCGAATTGAAAACCTCCTCCGGGGTTTTTTCGTCGGTTAAAAAATTACTTAGTATTTCATAATCATATATTCGTTACATCAGTATCGTTGACTGTCTTCATAACTAAATCATTATTAAGCGAAAATAACAAAAAATATTACTAACTATCTATCGTTCAACCAATGGGAAGCGTCGAACGGAAGCGAGTTACAAATGCATTGTCCAGTAACGTCAGTCGCTCTGGAGCGGTCAAGTTACATGTGGAGTATATATACTATTCGACAATGTTTTTTTATTATAAGTAGATGTGAGTGATTTTTAACATTGACCAATTCTAAATTCCAGAAAAAATATATATATATATATATATATATATATATATATATATATATATATATATATATATATATATATATATATAACGGCATGGGACCGATTCTGATGTATTTTTAACTTGTTGCGAAATAACTTCGTAATAGGAGGCGTCGCTATGCAGTGCCTTAAGTAATTCCACAATATTTGGTTTTTTTTTGATAAGCTTGTTAAGTTTGTTGTGCCAAGACTCAAGGATATTGGTTGTCCTATGACGCTGTCCAAATACAATTCATTTACCTTAATATGACTAGTGACTACCCCACACGTAACTTGACCGCTCCAGAGCGACTGACGTTACTGGACAATGCATTTGTAACTCGCTTCCGTTCGACGCTTCCCATTGGTTGAACGATAGATAGTTAGTAATATTTTTTGTTATTTTCGCTTAATAATGATTTAGTTATGAAGACAGTCAACGATACTGATCTAACGAATATATGATTATGAAATACTAAGTAATTTTTTAACCGACGAAAAAACCCCGGAGGAGGTTTTCAATTCGACGCGTATATTTATTTTTTTATGTTAGACTTTTTACAATTTACAAGGTAGACATTACTTTTTACAAGGTAGACCAATTTAGATGATTTTATATACAAACTTTTTTATTTACAGTTCATATTTTAATGTATAGTATAACTTATTTTTTAAATACCACTTTAAATACTACCGGGGCGTATGCTACTCAATTTGTGTTATCTGCCCCGTTAAAAAACACGCCGGGGTAGATGATACTTGATCTGTGCCATCCACCCCGTTAAACAACAGGTCTCGCATTACCGGGGTCGATGAAACAATTTTTCCCAACCGTCCCGTCACCGGGGCGGGACGACCGGGGTGGATGGGATGCACCCCGCGTTTTGATTCATTATAAAAATTATAAAAATGTTTACTCGTCAAAAGTGGTTACATACACAAGTCAGCTTTTGTTTAATTTAACTTTATTGAACAGATTTTTTTTTAAATATATATACTAGAAATATACATCATAAAAATTATTTATTGATACCTTTTACATCATTTGTCCATTTCGGCAACTTTTGGCGATAGTCGAATGTTTATGCGTACATGGGCAAATGATGTCATTATTATAAGTAAGCTTTACTTACCTAATTAGAGACAAACGTTGATAACAGAGCCAATATTATTTCGTGATGGTAATACAAAATAAACTAGTTGTTTAGAGAAGTAAACATCGTGGAGCCATTTATTAAGAACATTTTGTTTGTAGTTAGTTTTCTTTGTTTTTTGTTCTCAGATATTTTGTCTGGTAAACATTAATACCTAAATGAAAGTTTATTTATTAAGGAGAGAGCTTTATACAATTAGTATAGAACTCTCAATTAGTGTTTATAAACAGTTTATAAATTATTCAAGAATGACGCTCAGTATATTTTTTTATGGTTGATGATTAATTTTATTAAAGTATATTGTTTATTTATATATTTTTTTATACAACAACAAATATTGATTATAAATATTATAAATTTTAGGTCTTCTGAAAAAACAACATACTCGAGACTAGTTATGTGGCTGATTTATCGATAGTTCGATCACCCGTCACATGAAATTAAATGTCATTGGCTAAGTAAGGACGTGGAAGAACTGTAAGGGATTTTATATAGTGAAGTGACATATTCTTTTATCCGCTGCTACAGACTCTAGTGTTCTATTGGCAGTGGTCACATGTCACATCAATCCACTTAATAGCGTAATACATTAGTGGTGTGGCGCCGCTGATCCGTACCGTTGAGGGAACATAGTGATGGAATCAGCGGGGAACTTCTTGTCAGGTGACGTCGTAACTGTGGAGGTTGATGACGTCACACAAGGACAAAGAAGGGGAAAAGGAATATCTTCCTCCTTCCTCTTCGTTTTAAATTGTTTTAAACAGTTAATAACAGCTATACTTAAAATTCTCACGAAACGGCTACTGGTTATCTATTCTGTATATTTTAATCCATTTTTTATAGTTTATTAAAAATGTAGTCTGTTATATAAAATAAGTTCAAAAACTTTACAATAAGACAGTAAGAAATAGAAGTATTAATAAAATCATATAATGTATAGCAAAAATACACAGGGCCGAGAAACCAATAGAGCATTATGAGATCCACTAAAGTTCACATACGTATGACATTGAAATTAAAAATTGCTGTCACTTGTAGCAGCAAGCACCAAAAAATTTCGCACGGGCGAAAAATTGCAGAATTTTTCTATACGGCGTACGGTTTCATCTTACATACGATAATAGTGACTAACTAATCAATCGCCTTTTACAAGTCTTTTAAAGAAAACAACATGTATTTTTCACAGCAAGACTTTAGTGTTTAAGATTTTAGACACAGCGAGACTTTAGTGTTTAAGATTTTAGACACACTGGGAAGCTCTTTTTCATGAAGTGACATTAATTTACACATATCACTCGTGAAGGAGTTAAAGATATCACCTATAATTTTGACTAATTATATAAACTTGGTAATCAGTAATTTTTGTGTTCCTAGATGGCGCTTCCATCTACTTCAACTGCTGAGTACGGCATTTCACCTCATATGCTACAACCATCAGAACATGAGCCAGACTGGACGTATTCTCAAAGCCAAGACAAAGCTCGACTCACATCTTTAGACTAAGAGCAATTTAGTTCATTATTATTTTAATTATTGGTCAAAAAACCAAAATTGTAATAAACTTCTCTAAAATCTAAGATGCTTTGTTATTAACCAACAAAAATAACTGCATCAAATTAAAAATAATGCTAGAAACAAGTAATTTAATGAACTTGATGTTCATTAAAATATATTGGTTTTGTTTTTGTCTCTTTGCCAATCTTTTTCCATGACCATGAATATGAAAATTTAAATTATTCAACGTCAATGACAAATATATCCGCACCACAGGTTCACCGCCTGTAAAAACTTCTCTAAGTACATTTTATAAGTTGGTCGACTGTTACTCAAAAATTTGTAAAGCCTTCTAAGCCGTGATAGTTTTTCGTTTAACTTAACTTTTTTCTCACCCCCAAAACCAATCGTTTAGCCTACAGGAGGGGGGACATTTGACTAACCAAAAATGAGCTATCCGGAAAAAAATATGTTTCAAAATTTTATGTTACCACTTTGTCGGCTTGACTAATGTGTATATTCGTGACAAATTACAGCTTTCTAGTAATAAGGATCTCTAAGCTATCATGCGGATGGACGGACGGACGGACTGATTTAGCGAAACTATAAGGGTTCCTAGTTTACTTCGGAACCCTAGAAATGGAACAAACTCATCGAAGGCCTGGAAAGTAAAAAACCCCAGTAGCCCGACTGTCCTACCACATTCATCATGCCTTTCATCACGTAACCAGCACAAACAAAAACACACACCTAGTATATTATGTACTAAAAGAACGCTTTACTTCATAAAACATCCTCAATAAAATTAGGAGCCATAAAATACTCTTACTTCAAACTTTCCTAAGCTAGATATGTCCGAAATTTCAAAAGTTAATGTATTAAACAAATAATTGTTTACTTTTAGTAAATCAGGAACTAATGATAGGTAAATCAAGAATGTTCCAAAATAAAAAGTTTTAGACTCATTATCATGAACAACTTTATAATATTTTAGCATTAGTTTGTCAGGTATTGCAATTTTTTTATAATATATATATTATATATTCCGCGTATAATAGTAAAGTTAATCAATATTTGTATTGATATTTTGCATGACAAATCAAATGTAGTCATAAAAATATAATATAATGTAGGTGTCTAAACGCAAAGAATAATAAATTGTCGATATTCACAGGTAACTTCATTCATGTGGATACTAAAATATATACCTAGATTCATTGTCAGAAAAGATTTATGTTACCACTTTGTCGACTTGACTAATATGTATATTCGTGACAAATTATCACATATTATCTTTTCTGAAAATCAGAAAATATAATATGCGATATTATTTCCTAAGCCATATTTAGTTGCTAAATTTACAAACAAAATATTATATTTCTTATAACAGTGACAATAATCGTTTTAAAATAATTACATTGGCCTACGTAACGGAAAAAAATCCCATTCTTGCATGTATGAGAACTCATCATGCAGGTGGCCTCCTCTAATTTTGCTTATTTTAGGTCTGTTTGAAAGTATACTTTTCGAAAAATTTTACAAAATAAATTCTAAATTACGGGATGTGTAGAAAAACTGCAAAATTCGAAGAGTTTAAGAATTATTCCATATAATCCGCGAATTCCAGAGTTAATAAATATTTAAATTGATATTTTGCATGAAAAATCAAATCAATGAACACAAAAATATAATATACTAGATATCTATATAATATAAATGTAGACTAAAAAAAATTAATATAATGTAGGTCTATCTATATGCAAAGAACATTAAATTTTTGTTGATATTCATAGGTAAGTTAATTCACGTGGATACTAAAATATTAGATTCATTGTCAAAAAAGATAATATGTGATACAATTTCCTAAGCTATATTTAGTCACTAAATTTACAAATAAAATATAATTCTTATCGTGTTGACAATAATAGTTTTAAAATAACAACATTGGCCTATGTAACGGAAAATAAAGTAACAAATATGTTTTACTCGTAACATTGATACAAATAAATAATATTATGGATGTGATTGAGGAAGAATCTAAGACTAAAATGTTTAGATTTAGATTAGAATTTTCTCATTTTAATTTAGTAAGTATTCCTGTTAATTATACTATGAAATTAAAACTATGTATTGAGAGTATTTGCTCCTTATTTCCATCTCGTGTATTTTTTGTAATATGGAATAATTCTTGTAATATTATAATACATTAAGAATATAAATTAATAGATAAAAAAGACAATTCTGCTGAGTTTTTTTGTCGGATTTTTTCAATTTGTGGCTACTTTTCCATCCAGTAGTAATTATAGAAAAATGTAAAAACTACAAAATAGGAGGAATTAGCCCATAAGTACCAAAAACTATTCCACCTTCAAATAGTTCTACTGACTATATAAATGTATGTTACCATAGGAAAACTTCGTTCTATAATGTTTAAACCATTTTTTCAAACAAAGGAAAAAAATATTTTCAAATGGAACATTTTATTAAATATTTTTTGGAAAAAATACACGCGAAAAAGGACATATTACATTTCCATTAAATTAACATTGTTGATGTAATTTTTTTAAATATTTGAAAGATGCCAAGTTACGACGGTTTTGGCCCATTAAAAATATATCAAGAAAAATATTAATTAATACATACAGAATGTATTTTTATGTATTCTTTATGCATCAATTAATGATATCCTTAAGCAATAATGAAACAAAAATAATTTTGACTCTTGTTTTTTTATTTACTGCTAAGGGTAAAAACGCACTTTTCACTGCAATTTTCAAAAATATTTTTTAATCAATTCTCCACATTTTGATGTCCTAGAAGACTTTCTTATATTTTCACAAAGACGTCAGTATGTATGTGAATCTCTCATCACTTTTGAATGGTTTGGCCAATCAAAATGCAGTTGACGACAGCAAATTGGGTTCCACCAAACAGCTTTTTTTCTTGAAAAACTGTGTCTAACATCACAAATCGCATTACATTGCATAATTAAAAATTTGCCAACCGATTTACCCTGCAGGCTTATCCTTGAAACTTCTCACTAAATTGAGATATTTTAAGTTCAAAAAAGTTATAAACGTGAGGTACGTTAGACACTTGAGCCCGAACAGTTAAATATTCATAAGTTTGTAAAAAACGATCCATTCCTGATTTTTGAAAAGCTATGTATTCTGAACTCGATAATTGATTTCCAGCATTTAAAAGGCATTCAATGCAATTTTTATAATCTCTTAAAATGTTGTTTTCACTTCAAAATCTATTGGCTGAAATATTAAAGATATGTCAAATAAATTTTTTTATTAACTTCCCACTACGTATGTGGATAAGGAAGTTACTCATTTTATCCCGATTTTCGAAAATCGAGATTTCACCAGATGTCCACGATTTGAGGTCCTAGGAATCTTTTCCGACCATTTTCACGATGACGTCAGTATGTCTATATGTATGTGTGCGTGTGTGAGTGTGTGTGTGTATGTAAATATCTCATACTTACACAACTTACATAACTTTTGAACGGCTGGACCGATCGAAATGCAGTTGAAGGCATTCGTTTGGATTCCACTCAACTTATATTTTCTGAAAATTTGAACTGATTTGATCCAGGAGATTTTGAGAAATTTTGAAAAAACACCCAAAAAATTTTTATGAAACAGTATTTTTTAATATAACATCCAGATTTATGTACCGATTGAGTACAAAAACTAATCAGCTCTATTTCTCAAAAAACTACGTCTAATATATAAATTGCATCAAAATCGGTTAATCTGTTTGGGAGTAATCGTTGACGAAAAAATTTGAAAAAAAATGTTTTTCGACATAGCTTTGAAATTTTTCGACCAATCATTTTTTGGTGTTCTACGATATTTTAGTACTAAAAAAACTACGTCAAACGCTTTTTCAAAAATCCAATCGAGAATCTAATTCTCAAAACTTATAGCTTTTCAAATGTTAAAATTACGTGATTTTTAGCAAACTTACTTATTTTTTTTTTAAATAACTTTCAAGTTAATTCACCGATTGACTTAAAAATCTCATCAGCTTTTCTCCTTTAAAAACTGCGTTAAATACTGTTAATTTAATCAAAATCGGTAAATTTTTTGGGATTTATCAATGAAGAAAATTAAAAATAAAATGTTTTTTTTACATAGCATCGAAATTTTTCAACCTATCGATTATTTAGCTAAAGCAATATTTTAGATCTCAAAAATTGAGTTAAATACCATCATCGTTTTCAAATATACAGCTTTTCAAAAATTAGTATACTGCCATTTTTAACAAAATAGATGTTTAAATTGAAAAATCTATGCCTATATTTTTTACTCTTTTGAGCTTAAATACCTTAATCTAGTGAGAAGTTTCAGGGATGGCCCGTAGGGTCCGTTTACACATTTTTTTCAAATGTTTCTTCGACGATGACTCCCGAATGAATTAACCGATTTAAATTTATTCAGCCAAATTAGTTTATATTTTCAGAAAGTTTGATTTGATTTCATAATATGATATGAAGATGGATTTTTGGTATTGTTCCATGCAAATACTATCTAGCAAATTTTATTGTAATTTACAATATAATAACTTACATATCAAAATAATTCAATGGTTATACTTTTATGAGAATAGTTTTAAGCGATAAAAATCACAGATGACTGCTAATAATACAATAATGTTCATAATTCATGCATGCTCAACTAAATGTTCATAAAATTATCAATTCACTAGTAACCTAAAATATTATGAAAATTATTGTTATTGCAAATATTGTCTATATTTTATATACTTATTTACATCATAGAATTGTAAAGAAGTAGATATACTTTCGTCTTGTACATCGATTATCATCATATAGATGATTCAAATATTTGCAGTGCGTTACTATCCGCGTAGCGAATTGTAATGCCACATGCGAATAAATGTTTAACCGTTGTTGCTACGGTTAAAAACGGCTACGTTGTTGTATGTTGTGTTAAAGATTATCACTTAGCATTACAGTTTTGTCACATTACCATGATCGAAACTATTTATAATTCCCGACTGTTCGTAGACTCCAAAGTTTTATTAAAATGTTTACAAACCAAAGTCGAATGCGTTTCAGACATTTTAGAGACCTTCAAAACATCAGAAACCTATCATGACATCTTTATGAATGACCCGCTGAGTTTCTTTCGCTGGTAAGACCGCATTCCGATCTGGTATTAGCTAACCCGTCCAAATTGTAGTTTGTCGACGTGTCAAAAGTTCTGTAGAGGATCGGATAAAACATTTTTTTGATTTAAGCAACATTACCATTAGTGGGTGCTATGGTTGTACCTCTGCCTGGGCTTGAAGACACTTTTTTGTCGTTAAAACGAATCGAGAAATTTGCTAAAACGATTGAATGAGCACAGAAATGCTTTAGCTTTGTACACAAGTAAAAGTATAGATATGACATATATCATAACATATGACTTACCAAAGAGATTAACATTATTACATAGATGACATTGATTAAAACCAGAACAAAACGTAACAAAACGAACAACAAACTTAGAAGTATAATAGTGTAATTAGAGCAATGTTGCTACGAGATGTCATGTTAGAGTATCTGTATAGAAGTTAGATATATTTAAACAATAAGAATAATTAAGGTACTATTTGTTACGTGAATTCTATATTAAAGCGATTTGATGCTGAATATTTAGTTTCTTTTAATTCTGAGTATAAATCCATACCTACACAAGCTGATTGGTAAAAGATTGTATAATTGAGGGACATGATAGTCAATTGTCATAAGTAGATATAAAAATAGATCACAATAAAAATAGATTACTTAACCGCACAGTAAACCTCAACGGAATTAATGTGGTGATGTTCAAAAAATATGGTCACTGAACCATATACTAACAAGTCTAGTCGCGATTTCGGTAAAGCGATTTTTGTAAACAAGGAATTTCTATGCGGTATGCGGTGTGTGTGTGTGTGTGTGTGTGTGTATCCATTCTAGTGTTGCCGATCGATTGTGGATTATCGATAGGATAGCGATAGTCTATCGATAGTAGTCCGATAGTAGTACTATCGATATTATAATTGATAGTATCGATTAAATCGATGATATCGATACTATCGATTGTTCAAAAAGATACAATACTATTGGAAAAATAAAATACTATTAATACTATCGATAGTATCGTATTTCCCAGTCAGAAAAGTATCGATCTTATCGATAGTATCGATACTATTGAATTTCTAGGAAACGATAGTATCGACAGTATCGGTACTATCGATACTATCGTATCGTATCGATAGTTCAAAACAATCGATCGTATCGATACTGTAAATTCTATCGCTACTATTGTTTTCTAGACATTCAATAGTATCGATACTATCGATAGTATTGATTATTTTTTTAATTAGGAAACACGATATTATGGATAGTATCGATAGTATTGCACTTAGCGATTGTATTGTATTCTTCTAAATTATCGATTAAATCGATAGTATCTATAAAATCGATACAATCGATGGTTGTATCGATAGTATAGGCTTTTTTAGATTAAAACTATCGATGGTGGAACTATCGATAGTTTGGCAACACTAATCCCTTCTAAACATTTATGTGGGAAAATTAGGTCAATATTTATACTTTTAAATTTTTTACTAAATACCCTCCTCCAATGTGTACAATATTTTATCAGTCAGCCCGTATACAGTAAAAAACAATAAGAAACATTCTATCCTACCTAAAGGGGGCATATAGATAAGTCCATGGTGTTATCAAAAAAGTAATGAAACGATTCTATTCAAAATATTATGGTATTTTGAAATCATATTAACCCCTCTATTTTCCTTAACTTCAGCGAATATTTTAAGCTGGACGCCACCACGTCATGTCAACGACCGCGGTCTCTTTAATGTCGTAGTCACCTATGTGTCTGAGGACATTTTCGACTGCTATTTTGTGTTGCCAAAGTAATATTGTAAAAAAATATTTTTTATGACAATTTATCTATCTATATCCACAAAATTATGCATTTCCCGTGAAATTATGTAAGTGGATCACCAGTTTTTTGGCTGATCGGAGCATCAAGGTCGTAGTCGACGGTGCGTGCTCGACCTTAAATCTGTTCCCCAAGGCTGCGTGCTATCACCGATACTGTTCCTTCTGCATATCAATGATATGATGCGAATTCGCAACATACATTGCTATGCAGATGACAATACTGGTGATGCTACATACTCCGGCCATAGCGATATTTCTCTGGAACACGTCGAATAGTGCCGAAACAAGCTTGTGTCTGAAGTCGAGAATCGACTACCGATGTCTCAGAATGGGGTCGTCAAAACCTGGTCACTTTTAACTTGGGGTTAAAAGTTGGGGGAAAACACAGCTTTGCGTGTTGACCGCTAAAAAGACACCCTCTCTCGTATCACCTCGATTTGAGGATACTCTCCTGTTAGCCTCAGCTAGTGTCAGAATCCTAAAAAACCAACATATAGAATTAAGTTTAGTTTCGCAGTCATTTGGAAGGTAAGGCTAAACTAGCTTCCAAAAAGCTCGGTGTGCTCTGCAGAGCAAGACAGTACATACTTCCTTCCGGCCCATCCAACTTTTTAAGGCACAGATTCGGCCTCACATAGAGTACTGTTCTCATATCTGGGCTGGAGCTCCCCAGTACCAGCTTCTTCCTCTTGATCGCATTCTGCGTAGAGCAGTTTGAATCGTTGACGACCAGGCTATTTTGAAACAGCTTAACTCTTTGGCTTTGCGTAGAGATGTAGGTTCACTCTGCGTCTTCTATCGTATTTATCATGGGGAGTATTCCGACGAGTTATTTGGATTAATTCCTGCCGCTGGATTCCATCATCGGAAATCGCGTCAAAATTTGAAGTTCCATCCTCACTATCTCGATGTCTGGAAATCCACAACTGTGCAATTCTCCCGACACTTTTTGCCTTGCACTACTCTGTTGTGGAATCAATTACCGGCAGAGGTATTTCCGAATGAATACGACATAGAGACCTTCAAGAAAAGAGCTTACTCATTCTTAAAAGGCCGGCAACGCAACTGCAAGACCTCTGGTATTACGGATGCCCATAGGCGGCGGTGATCACTTGCCATCAGGTGCACCTCTTGCTCGTTTGCCCCCTCTTCTATAATAAAAGACAATAATTATTCCTTAATCTTTGTTAGTCTATACGTCAGAAATACGAAATTAAAATTAATATATTAACACCACGGATTAAACTGGATATGCCTTGCAAGGCAATTTCTTAGGTTGTTAGTGACGCTTGCATTTACACAGATAAATACAGTTTTATTACTTACCGATGAAAAAACATCACTCCTGAGGTAATCCTTATCCATGGCTTTTTATTCGACATAATAAAATAGCACAATATGTCATATTTCTATTTTTTTACGATATAATATATCGACTACGCATTTTGCGCCCAACACCGTGTCTTCTACGAGTAGTATTTTTGTGGTCTGTGATTAATATTTAAAGTGAAAACATCATATGGATGGAGGGGTATAAAATTTGGTATATTTAAGTAAAGTACATTTGGAGAAAAAGTGTCCATCAGTATGGTAGCGCAAGTAAGTTCCAGAAATAAGTTTTTTATTTTTTATTTTTTTTTTATCTCATAAGATAGCAAACAAGCAGATGGGTCCCCTGATGGAAAGAGTCAACCATCGCCTATAGACACCAAAGGTGTTAATAGTGCGTTGCTATCTTGAGGCGAGGTCTAATGCCACATGCATAAGTTTACCGGCTACCTTACCCTCCAAACCGGAATACGACAGTGACAAGCACTGACGCTATTGCGGCAGGAATAGGTAAGGCGGTGGTACTAGACCCGGGCGAGACAATGCAGAACTCTACCACCTAGTAGCCACGATGGTAGTTACTCGTATAGCCAATCGGTCGCCTTTTACGACCTGCCTGTTGTCCTACAGAAATGTTGGCCTATTCTTCAAAACTAACTAAAACTATCACTACTAAGTAGACTTTACAAGTTTATGAGTATAAGTCGACCAACTTAAAAATGTAGTTGATGAGTAAGTTTTAAGAGGCTATAAAACTATTGTGCGGATATATCCGTCATTGGCGTTAAATGGATTAAAATTTCATGGTATGAAACAAAAAAACCCATCTTCTTAGTTCGTATTGTTGTATTTGGCAACTGCGGAACAGCACTTGGCTAATTATTAAAATATTTTTAGGCCTAACTTTAAAATACTCTAACTATTTAAATACTTTTTATGACTACTATAGTTAAATTCATTGAAAAAGTATTTAAATAAGTTTGGTGCAAGCAAGATTTAGACTAATATAACGATTGATTGCAAAATCTAATCAGCCTTTTATATGAAATGCTCTATCAAATACCGTTAATCGAATCAAAATTGTTAGATTCTTCCGGGATTTTGTCAATGACGAAAATTTTTGAAAAAAGTTTTACTTGACGTTACTAGTATGTCTAATTTTTCATCCAATCGATTTTCAGCCTTTGATATGGCACAAGATATGGGATGTGCTTGAACAAATGGGAGTACCTAATCAACTACTTTGTCTCATACGTCGACTCTATGAGGACGGAACTACGACTGTTCAGATAAACAAAGTCGACTCGAACAACTTTAATACTTTCAGACACACTCAGGTTTTTGGCCTCTGTCAAACACCTCCATGTATACTCTCTCCACTCTTGTTTAATATTTATATGGGGCATGTTATGAGAATCATATTAGAACAGTGAGGTGAGGGCATTTCAGTAGAAGGTCATAAGCCATCCAAGTTGAGATACGCCGATAACCCTACTCTTCTCAAACAAAAAAAGATATGGAACACCTGTTGACACTTAAGAACAACAAGACTCCTTTGGACCGGCGATCAATAGAGACGAAACCAAGATGGTGATCGTGGATCGAACTGAACTAAACTGATTTGACTTTTCAATGATTGGCAACTGTGAGGTTGTGCACTTTAAGTATACCTAGTATTCACGACCACGAACACTAGAGGGTGTGAAGACGAGATTCGAAATAAATGTGTTTATTTCAAGATATGCCGTTGATAAGCTAAAAAATCTGATGCAACCACAATACCACTACTTTAAAATCTTAAACATACCAACAAAGGTTGTCTGTTTGAGAACGTATTTTTGGCGATAGGACCGCCTTCGTATCTTGAAAGTGATAGTAGATACTAAGCATATATATTTTACTTGTAAGTTTGTGCACAATAAAGAATTGTCCTTCATTCAACATCTGCCTAATAAAAACACACTTACACCCTCTGTGTGTGGACGAGATTCGAAAGAAATGGGCTATTATAGTAGCAATTATATATGCCGTTGACAAGCTTAAAATATCTGGTGTAACTACAATACTGCTACTTTCAAATCTTATTCTTACCAACAAAGGTTGTCTAGTAGAGATCTTGAAAATAATTACATTAAGCATGTTTGTGTACTTGTAAGTTTGTGCGCAACAAAAAAATATCGTTCATTAATTCAGTATCCGCCTAGTGAAAAGTTAAGTATTTCTATATTTTCTATAGCGCTGGAACATCGATGGTTCGCTTCAGACTGACAAAAATTCGATTCACTTGAAAAGTGTTGCTGGCGGCGATTGTTGCTGGAGGGATCCCCTTGCACAGTGTTTTGGACTAATAGTAATTAAAAATCAAAGAGGGATTATTGTGGATTATGTAACATGAATCCTCAAATATTCTAGACACATTTGGATAATGTGTCTGAACAATGGATATTCCATAGAGTGACACGTTGTCTAGGGACAAACAAAAGGCATGCAGTCACGCGGTCAAACTCCTACGCGTTGGATGGACGTTATAAATGTCACATCAAATATCAAATTACAATTATCTGATACACTTTGTATGAGTATGACTAGCGTGACGCTAGTGACGGATAGTGACTATTGTGACGGATTAATCTATTCTTAAAAATCTGATTAGGTACGAGGAATAACGTAATATAGTAGAGGAGTAATCTATCTATATATTACTTTGAGTATTAAACCAACATATTATATTAATACGTGAAGGAAAAACGTTGAAGCCATTTTAAAATAATTACGCGAACGGTGAAGTGTAAAATTTCTCACAGATAAAGTTTATATTATGCAAAACTACAGAACCTTAATATTGTTTAAATATTGTTTAACAATATGCATTAGAAATAAATGATAATATACATACATGCATACTTATTATTATTATATATATTTGATAATTACGTGAAGGAAAGTTAAAGTTAACACTGCGAAGGACTCTTGAAACTTCATATTACGCACACTATATATTTTATGTGACATACATAATAATATACACACATGTATACTATTTTCTTTACGGCTAAAGTCTGATGTCACAATTAAAAGAGATTTTATTTTTTAGTTTAAGGTCGAAATTCGACCCGAATTATATATTTTGGTATTGTAAAAAGATATAAAAATAGGTAAAGTGCGCGTCGAGTGACGCATAATGTAGTGTTTGGAAAATACCCATCACAATAATTCTGACTAGGAAGAGGGCTTTTATTGTTTCATACTATAAATATTTAACCTATTTGACATCAATATCAGATATATATGTGCGAAAGGTTCACAGCCCATAAACACTTCTCTAAGTACATTTTATTACTCAAAAACTAGAAAAGCCTTCTAAACTGGTATATTTTTCTTACTTAACTTCATTATATTTACTACTACCATGATTTTCTTCCACTCCCAAAACTAGCCGTTTAGCTGGCACTTGCCTTTAATAAATCTTAGGAAATATAACTTAAACAAATATGAGCTTAATATTTTACAAACGAGTCTCTTAATTGAACAATTGTTGCCACAAACCTAAAACCCTATCCAACGATACACCACTATGGAATACACGAGAAAAAAAATTAACATCCTCACTTTACATGTAGAAGATTATGTAAATGTTACAAAAGCAGGAAAAAATAGATAGAAAAAAAACGGGTTGTGGCTGTGTCATGGACACGTCCTTGTATGTTTTACGTGAATACGTCTACATCAAGGGGAATATTTTTCGATATCATTTTTTAGGATTCCGAAGTAAACTAGGAACCCTCATAGTTCCGCTATGTCCATCCGTCCTTCCGTCCGTCTGTCCATCCGTCCGTCCGTCCGCAGTCTAGCTCAGAGAACCTTAGTACTAGAAAGCTGTAATTTGGTATTAATATACATATTAGTCATGGCTACATTTTTTAGGTTAGCTCCTATACCTGTAAAGTGAGGATGTTAATTTTTTTTCTCGTATACGCCATGGTGTGGGATTAAGTTGAATAGGTTTTTTTAAAATGTTGTTGGTTTGTAAAAACAATTTCTCGAATAAAGAACTTGTTTCTGAAATATTAGGCTTTAAAGTGCTAATTTTTACTTGGGCCAAGTGTCCTCCCCCCTTTGCCAACTAAACAGTTGGTTTTGGGGTGGAAAAAATTCACTTTAGTAGTAAATATAATGAAATTAAACGGAAAAATATTACGGCTTAGAAAGCTTTACAAGTGCTTGAGTAATAGTCGACCAACTTATAAAATGTACTTGTAGAAAGATTTGTAAGCGATAACCTTGTGGTGTGATGATATATTCGTCACGGACGTTAAATAGGTTGAATTTCATAGTATTAAACCATAGTACAAAAGTTTGCTTGTAAGATAAGATGCACGAATTGATAGATGTAATGAGTGAGAGATGTTTGGATATTTTATGTGTAACAAGGACTAACCGGAAACTACTGATCTCCCCGGTGACAAGATGGCTCTGTGGTCTGGTGTGCCCACAATCATGCAAGCACTGGAGTAAATATTTTTCTATCGTCATCATGAGTCCCTGGTGTGAAAAATTATGGTATGGTTGATTATGGAATTGCTTGGCGTTGGGTAGACGACTACACATTGCCCTGGTTCGATATCAATATTGGCGTCGGGCAGGGTTCTATGTTGTCAACTCGCCTGTGTATCCTACATCTAGATAAGTATCTCCAAAGATTCATTGAATGTGGAAATGCGCATGTGTGATCTAGTGGTAAACTCCCTAATTTATGCAGATGACGCTGTATTTTTAGACTCAACTCCATCTGAACATTAAACACTGGTCACAGTTATGAAGCTTACAACTGAATGCGAAGAAAACTAAAGTTCTAGTACTTGAAAGAGAAGCCACCAGAATGTAGGGTGTAGGATATAAGAGTTGTGGCAGCTGAAATAGGTGAATGAGTTTTTATATCCGCCGATGTCGAAAGAAGAGTGTGTGCAGGGAACAGAGTGAATGGACCGCAAGGGAGATTACTTAAAAGCACAGTTTTAGGACCGGGTTTTAAGCAATCTCCTTAGCGCTCCATTAAGTTTTAAGCCCAATAATATTGTACAAAATATTACAATTTTTATTCGCTCCGCCATATTGTGATGGGCAACTTCGGAAACCTACATTGCACGTGGCCCAACACGCACTTTAACAATTTATCATTCGTCGTACAGTTGCCGTCGTTGATCGGTTCGGGCGTCTTCATCTTTTTACTTTTTAGGGACTTCTTTACTCATTCTTAAGGGAGTTAATAGGTATAAATAGATTGCTATTTACAGTCCCGTTCAGGTTGAATAAGTTTCTTCTATCTTGATTTGGCGTTTTTTTTCTTTTTTTTTTTTGAAACTTTAACGCCATTAGGTATATCAGCATTTAAAAGAGTTGTCGAACAAAACTTAATTAAATTTCATATTGTTCCTAGTAAAAATACGAGTATATACTAGTCTGTAAAACAGCGAAATTACCTAAAAATTGCGGAACTTTTTCCTCCATCCTCCGCGTAGCATCGTAGTCCGCACTTAGCTTCAAAAATTCTTTGATTCTTTAGCTATCTAACGGTATAATTAGATTTCGGATGTTTATGGCAGATATGTAGCTTCAGTACCAAATTTATCCCCCAATTTTGGTATCATCAGTTTTCTTGAACTTTCCTCACTATGAAAGCAAATTTAAAGACGTATTTATATCAAAAATATATTTAGAAAGGGATTTTAAAATTACAGTACTATTTGGCATTTTTGTATGATATAGGAAAACAGACAAGCAGAAAGCTGTAATATAGTATAAATATTGTACTATGGCTTGAAAATTTTGTGGCAAAAATTAGGCAATCTATTCTTTAAAAGAATATTTGGTAAGACTGATATTGATTAACCTTTAAATACCCTTTCAATTTGATTCATGGAATTGATGCGAATATTTTCAATATGAGTTCAAATAAGTATGTAACGCAATAAACTTTATAAAATTTATTCTCTCTCTCTTTCTGGCATAGACTTCACACCATTAAATTTCAACTAAAATGAAAGAGCTAGAAACATAATGAAACATATAACTAGAACCAGTATGTAATGATCGCTAGAAACTTACATCCTCCAAAAAAATGCAGCTCTCGCCTAGTGCATACGCCAATGCGCAGGGCATGAATTCTAGCAAAATGCTCCGCCTACCGCCTACCTTACAACCTGGCCATTGCAAATTACAAGTCTGCAGTGATCTAAATGCATTTCAATCTTATTCGAGGATTTGTATCGAATGGACTTCGTAAAATTATATTTGATTAAACTTCTTTAGAAGCTATATTTTTCTTAATTTTTAATCAATAAATATATTCTAATATTATTTAAATATTATTTAAATCTAATTTAATATAAAAATTAAACAGTTTTTATTTAAAATTTAATTTAATGTAAATTCACTTAACTCGGTTAATTATCAGTGTTGTGAAAAATCCTGAAAAGCAGCTTCCAGATTCAGGTAAGTATATTACGTTCTGATATTTATTTGATGATAACAAGTAATTATTTTCATTTTTCATCATTATTTTTTGCTTTTAGATAGTAACATAAAACAAAAACATTTTACAACCTAAATGAAATAAATAAAAAATGTAGGGTGTCTAATTTTTGGCTGAAGTTTAAATTTTTATTAAGTTAAATTATTATTATTATTTTTTTAAGTTTTTTTTTTCTAATTTAATTTAATGTAATGACTTCCAGTAAAATTCTATTTTGGCGGGACCGCAACAAGTGGCATTATCGAAACTTGTGATGTAGAGCAGCTAGACAATGAAACTTTGGTTAGAGCTGCTGTTTACTCAATGGTTAGAGCTCATTGAAAAGTTGCGATTTTTTTATAATAGCGTATAAATAAAATTTGCTATAAAGTGCTATTAAATTTTACGCTTCATATTATTATTTTATGGTATTTTATAATATAAGAATATTTAATTTTGTAAACTTAACTTTAACGTAAAATTTAATTATGTACATTTAGCGCAAATCAAATTAAGTTTTAGTTCGCTATAAATTTTGTGAAGATCTGATACAGCATTACAGAGATAATTTCTTTATATTGGATGACCTAATTGGTCTACATATCCATAGTAATAATAATTTAAAAAACATCACCTTTCCCTTCCTTTCACTGGGGGGGTCACTACGCAGTTTGGGTATATTTTACCGCGCATGGCAGTGGGCTGTCGTTCAGCTTGCACGTCAGTCGCGGTCACGTCGCACTGGCGCATACTACATTAATAAGGTACAAAAACTTCTCAAAACAACACCGTGCCGACGTTTGCAGCTCAGTCTTAAAACTGGGGCACGCAAAGAAAATTCACTCTTCACGTGCGCTTATAAGTTTCAATTTTGCTTGCTGGCGAGTCTAGGTATATTTTTATACCTAAACCTAACTTTTGTAAAAGTGAAAATCTTCTGTACGGTAGAATACCTAATAATATTCCGATGTCTGTGCTTTCACAACCTTTCTCATTATTTTGCCTCCTTTCTCCTCCTCATTTTCCCTTCCCTTCTCATTTTACCTACTTTCCCACCTTCCTAACTTTTCCCTTCATTCCTCAATCTTTTCGCTTTTTCCCTTGCTTCCTCCCCTCCTCCCTCCTTCACCATCTTTCAAGCTACATTTCCCTCCTCTCCCCCTTTTACCTTCCTTTCCCCTCATTTCTCCTTCTTTTCCCTCCTTTCTCCTTCCTCCTCTTCTACACTCTTTCCAATTTCCCCCTTCTTCTATTCCTTTCCATGTCTAACCCCTCCTTTCCTCTGCTTTTTCATCCTTTCCCTTCTTTTTGCCTACTTTCCCTTCTCATTCTTCTTCTTCCTCCTCCTAGCTTTCTTCCCTCCTCTTTTACCCTCTTATCTCCTCCTTTTCCCTTCACCCCTTCTTACACCTCCTTTCTCCTCCTTTCTCAACCTTTCTACTCTTCTACTCTTTCCCTTCCTTCCTCCTTCTTCCCCCTCCTTCCTCTTCTTCCCTGAGATCCTTCCTTCGCCTCCTTATCCCCTCTTTTAACCCGTTCCCACTTTTCTTTCTTTCTCTCCCCTCTATCCCCTCCTTTCACATCGTTTCTCTTACTTTCCCCTCTTTTTCCCTTCTTTCCCCTCGTTTCCTTAGGCCTCCTTTCTCCTCTTCCCATTACCGATCATTTACTCTCCTTTCCCCTTTCTCCTTCGCCCCTCCTTTCAAATCATTTCCATTCCTATCCCCTTATTTCCTATCCTTTCTCCTACTTTTTCTTCTCCTCCCCCTTCTTCCCCTCCCTTTGTAATGATTCCTAGATTTTATGTTTATGTTTCTGTATTTTAAATTTGTCTTACGAGAATTATATGGCTACTTACATTTTTTCCTTTGTAAAGTACAATGTTTTGTTATGTTTTAATTTCTATTTATTGCTGTATTAATGTTTTTACTTATAAATATTTTCCATTATTTTGGTTTTCATAATTTTGACATGACACAATGTATGTCAAAATTATTTTCTTAAAATTAATTTTATGTCTTCTAATGAGTTCCTAATAAATGTACCCGTAATAAAAATATAATTCAAATATCTTAAAGTTTCGACATTGTTCCATCCTTGGGCCTATAAATACCCAAGTCGGCTATTATCGAGTCAGTCATCGCCGAGAACTTGTAACTAAAAGTATCAGGAAGAAGTCTTGAAGAAAAGTCTTGAAGTTGCAGTATCTGGAGCCTTCTCTGCTGGTCCAGAGCCGGGACAGTTCGGGCCAAAGCCGTCAAGACGTCCTCTACGCGCGCGCCCTTCAAGGTGCGTCCTAGCTGAGCGCGTGCCTGAGCGTGCACCCTTTTATGCGCGCTGTGTCTACTGCGTGCGCCCTTCTACGCATGCTGTCTACTGAACGCGCACCCTTCTATGTGCGTGCCAGTTGAGCGCGCGCCCCTCGACGTGCGTGCCAGTTAAGCGCGCGTCCTTCTACGCGCATACCTGAGCGTGCGCCCTTCTACGTGCTTCCTGTACTGGACTACGTCCTGTACTACGTGCCCGTACTCTGTGTCAGTACTACGTATCAAGTTCCTCGCATTCCTCCACGTGCATCTACACCAGCGCGACTCCGACTCTATACTTGACCCGGGGGGTCCAATAAATATTTAGTGCCGGAACTTGTTTTCTGATATTATATAATATTTTGTACTGCATTTCATTTAACCTTCTCCTTGTGGCACCAGGTTTCTCGAACTTCAGGAATCTGGTGACAGCTTATTTTGTGACTTGGATCCTCTCGCTCTACTCTCCGTAGAGGCTGACGGTCCAACGTTACATCTTCCACCTTTTTTACCCTCTTTCCCTTTTTTCTATTAATTTAAAGATGGATGGAAAGAAGAGAGGAGGGGCCTCTCCTCTTCCCTTTCCCATACTTTTCACTCTTTCCATTTCTTTCCCCTTTTACACCTTTTACATTTTTACCCTCCTTTCTCATTCTTTCCCCTCCTTTTCCTTGTCCTTCCCACTCCCTCCTCCTTCCCCTTCTTTTACCATACTTTTGCTACTTTTTCCTATTTCCTCCTGCTTCCCTTTTTTATAGAGTGGATAGGAGAGTTCCTATCCCCTCTTTTCCCCTCCTTCCCTTTCTTTCTTTCCTCTCCTTTCCCTGTTCCTCCCCTCCTGCAAAGAGGGGGAATGATGAGCTTACTTCTTCTTCCCCCCTGTTTTCCCTTCTTTATTTTTTTCCACCTCTTCCGTTCATCCAACCCTTTCCCCTTATTTTCCCCTTCCTTTTTTTCCGCTTTCCTCCTTTTTCCCCAACCCTATCTCTTCCCGTCTCCCCTTCCTACTCTTCACGCTACTCCCTTCAAAGAGGGGGTAGAGATCCACTTTTATTTTATTTTGGGTTGGATTAATTTTTTAATTTACGTTTCTAGCCTTAATAAGGAATTGTATTCAAAAAAATTTAATGTGTTTTATTATTTTCAAAAATCCTTAATGACGTGTTTTATTATTTATTACTTAGAGGCCTAATACCACATTTTATTAATTTCAAAATAAACATGATTTAGCTTCATCAATCCCTTCTTAATGACACGTACATTATAAAATACTTTTAAAACTGCAAAGTAATTATCATTAGTGTTTTAAGCTGAGCTATTTTAAGCATTTTCATACTTAATATTATTATATTAATACACGAAGCGACAACTTTGTACCGCTTTTTATGGCCATCACGAAAACGGATCCTCCGTTTGGTACGAAATTTGGCACAGTTATTTAGTAAAGTTTTTATTGCGAAGCAGTGCAGAAAGTTTATATTTTTTTATGATATGCATTATAAAGACTTTCAATTATAAAAAATAAATATTATGCACTATATACTATATTATTCACGGTTAAAATCTGTTTTCGAATCGTGTATAAAATATCTGAATACCTTAATGACAGGAAAGCATGGGATTAACTGCTTCTCATATCGGCAATCCTTATTATTAATGTAACAATTAGATACTAATTAAATATTATGTAATATTTTATTTAAAAAATGTTATGAAAAAAAGACAAGCCCGCTGAGTTTCTTCCGCCGGATCTTCTCAGTGTGTGGCCGCGTTTCCGATCCGGTAGTAGTTTGAAAAAATGTTGACGCGTCAAAATAACTTGTAAAAAGTTTTATTGAATAAAGTACTTCTGATTTCTGATATATACAGGGTTATTGGTAATTGGACCGGATCCTTTTAAGGGGTTGTAGGGGAGGTCTTTTGCTATCATTTTGACCCTAGTATTGTGTATCCGAAAGTGGACCAGTTTTGAGATAAATGATTTTTTCTTTTTTTTTTTAGAAAATCCAGTTTTCCTCCTTAAAAATTTGATTCCAAAAAAAAAATAATGTTCCGATTTTAATTTTAATTACAGTTTTAGAAAGTTTACATTCCATTTGTTAATTAAAAAAATCGTATTAAATCTGTATTCGAACAGAAGGTACACGCTGTTATTTTAGAAAAAATAGTTTTTCTTATTGATAAATTGTTTTTAAAATGTATTTTTTCTCAAAAAAAGCCAATGAATTTAGTCTGCATGTTATTTAAAAAACATGTACAGTTTTTTCGCTATCCAACAAGGGAAAAAAGAATCCATTCGATAACTAATTCCTTAAAATATTGCAATTATAAAGGACTCAGGTAGGGAAATTCCGATATAGGGATTTGGTTAATGAATGCTCTTGCTCATTGTTTGATGAACTAGCAATGGAAACCAATATTAAACTAGTCTATTCATGTGACTTGTATTGTTTAAAACCTCTCATTTTCCTTTGTTGCTGTTAAATTTCGACCTGGCTTGGCCTACTGGACTGACTTATTTTTTTCTGGGATTTGGCTCATGAACTGGATTTTGTGGTCAATTGTTTACCCGAAGACTTAGCTTGTGCTAAAGGACTTGATTTACTAATAAAATCATGGCTGCAGAACCCCGCATTCAACCACCACGTCATAGAGAATTCACAAACAGATGAAGAGTATGCAAACACAGTTTTTTGTTACGGATTTGCCAATGGCGTCGGTACGCATGCTCGTACGGAGTATCAGTCTCGATTTCCACAGCGCCGGTTGCCCCATGTGAGTGTGTTGGAGGGAGTGTATCGTCGAATCCGAGAAACTGGTAGCGTTCAGAGACGAAGAAGCGATACTAAAAGACCTGATGTTTATCGTCCAGAGAACGAAGAAAACTAGTAGAAAAGATGAAGTCACTTTAAACAGAACCCAACCATCTCAACTAATGTTGGAGCTGTGTAATTGTTGGAGCAGTGGAAAGTTTGGCACACGGTACATAAAACCGGACTGTACCCTTATCATTTGACTCCAGTACATGTGATAGATGAAGGAGATCCTGCAAGAAGAGTAGAATTTTGCCGATTTATGCTGAACGCAGATTTAGAGGACGCAGCTTTCTTTAAAAAGATGTTGTACACAGACGAGTCCAAATTTGATCAAGATGGTATATCTAACTACCACAATATTCACCATTAGGCACTGAAAAGGACGGCAATCCGAATAAAAAGGGACCACAAGGACGATTTTCAGTAAGCGTATGGATGAGGATTATTATTAATAATTTAACTGGCCCTTATTTCCTGCCTAATAAATTAAACGGAGAAAACTATGTTTTTTTTTAAGAAATGAAGTTTTCGTGCTTCTTAGTGAGGTACCGCTAGCAATCAGACAACGAATGATTTACCAGCACGATTGTTGCCTCGCAAAATTCAGATCTAGTGTCCGTGAATGGCTTAACGAGCATTTTCCAAATAGATGGATTGGTAAAGGAGGAAATATTCCAAGGCCATCGAGAAGTCCAGACGTCACTCTTATTGATTATTACGTCTGGGGTCACTTAAAAAATATTGTATACGACGAGTCGTTCTCACCTGTGCCATCTATTGAAGAGTTAAAACGTCGAATAATAAGTGCTGTAGAACAAGTGAAAGCAAATTTGACGACTAGTGTTGTGAAATTATAACTACGTAAACGTATGCGTCTTTTTGTTCGAAACAGAGCAGTTTTGAAAATGAACTATAATACGTAAATAAATGTTTTTATCAACTGTGTTCTGTTTTTTATCATTAAATAAATTGTTAGTAACATTTTCAATGCTTATTCCTTAATTTCTTCCCGTCGTATTTTTTTTACAACCAAGTAACCTAAAGCATTCTTTTTTACCTCGTTGGATAGCTAGAGAATTGTAGATGTTTTTCAAATAACATGCAGACTAAATTCATTGGCATTTTTTTGAGAAAAAATACATTTTAAAAACAATTTTTCAAAAACAAAAACTATTTTTTCTAAAATATAGCGTGTACCTTCTGATTGAATACAGATTAACACGATTTTATTAATTTCAATTAACAAATGGAATGTACCGTTTCTAAAACTGTGATTAAAATTAACATTTGAACAATATTTTGTTTGTAATCGATTTTTTAAGGAATACACAATACTGGGGTCAAAATGGTAGCACAAGACCTCCCCTACAACCCCTTAAAAGGATCCGGTCCAATTACCAATAACCCTGTATATATATATATATATATATATATATATATATATATATATATATATATATATATATATATATATATATATATATATATATATATAGTTCGTAACTTAGGAAACTCAACGTCAATAGTTGATCATAATATTTGAAATATCACTGTTCATTTTCTTCAATTGAGTAAAAATTTAACTGTTAAAATATAAGGTTAAAATTATTTATTCTTGTTAATTTAAATTTCAAGGAATGTTTGAGTTCTTATAATCGTTTCAAATTGCAGTCACCAGTTCAATAAAATTTTGGAAAACGTGTCCGTAAAAATGAAAGCCTTTTAGACTTTCGAGCACATTTTATAAGAGTTATATAAGCTTTTGGAACATCTTCAAATGAAAAGAACTTTTCTTTATATACAGTCAACTAATTTATTAAGTACAGTTGGTTTAATATGTCGTGTGTAGTTTAATGTTTGTGAATAATAATAATAATAATAATAATTTATTTATTTGCAAGAAATAGGGTTACAAAGATCTTATATCTAGTTTATATATTCGCCTATTCCGCTATACGTTAGCATGCAAATTCATTTACAATTTGAAGGTTTTCTTTTGTACAGAAAAAATATAGCAATTTTATTATTATATCAGGCCCAATCTGGTACGCTTACCCGATCGGCATGCTATAACCAAGTTCATATAATTACCGGCTAAAAGTTGGGAACTGGGACTGACCGTTCGGAGTAATAAATATAAAGTATTTCGATCCTTGATTTTTTTTAAATAGACCACGAGACGATCGGCATTACCTTATGGGCCACCCAAAGTAATACATTTACAAATTCCGTTTCCGAGTTCCGTTTGAACCTTTGGATACGGAACCCTCAAAAGCAGTAATAATCAATAATCATTACAAATTAATCTCCTTAAACAATATGTTTTCGGATTGAAATTCATATTAATATTATAATTGCAAATGTCTATGTGTCTGCTTGATGGTTTTGCGGCTAAACTATTAAATTGATTCTGATGAAATTTGGTATGGAAATAGTTGAAGTTTTGGGGTCAAACATAGGCTATTTTTTTATAATTGATTCCTATAGAGCAGAAATAGAGGATGAAAGTTTGTATGAATAATATCAAAGACATTAATCTATTTGCGAACGAAGCTTTGCGTGTCAGCTATTAATAATAAGAAGGATCATCTGTGTGATCTTAACACTGATTTGTTAATTATATTAATATTTTCTGGAGAGAAAACTTCTGTTTCAATTTCCACACGACCTAAATTCACCTCTTGGTGAATTTCTTCACCCAATAGTAGATTTACTAAAGCTAAAAAAACCGCTGAATGTGATATAAATTGTTAGAAATTAATAAAAGCGTAATAAGTACAAGTAAAAATTTTGGTTAACTCGTATTGTATATGTATATGTATTGAAATACATTAAATATTTCCGAGATATTTCGAAAAGCAATAAACTTTGAACAATTACGATTTTATTTTTTATTCATTTTTTTATATTTTTTTAATTTCCCACTACGTATGTAGATAAGGAAATTACTGATTTTATCACAAGTTTTGCAAATCGAGTTTTCACCAGATGTCCCCGTTTTGAGGTCCTAGGAACCTTTTCCGACTATTTTCACGATGACGTTAGTATGTCTGTATGTATGTATGTATGTGTGTATGTATGTGTGTATGTATGTGTGTATGTATGTGTGTATGTATGTGTGTATGTATGTGTGTATGTATGTGTGTGTAAACATCTCATAACTTTTGAACGACTGGACAGATCGACACGCGGTTAGAGGCATTCGATTGGATTCTGCTCAACTTAGACTTCCTGAAAATTCGAACCGATTTGGTCTAGAAGATTTTGAGAAATTTTGAAACAACACCAAATTAAAATTTTGGCGAAACAGTATTTTTTAATATAACTTCCAGATTTATGTACCGAGTAGAGTACAAAAACTAATCAGCTCTATTCCTCAAAAAAGTACGTCTAATACAAAAATTGCATCAAAATCGATTTATCTGTTTGGGAGTAATCCTTGACGAAACATTTTGAAAAAAGTGCTTTTTCGACATAGCTTCGAAATTTTTCAACCAATCATTTTTTAGTATTCTACGATATTTTAGTACTAAAAAACTTTTAGTAATTAACGAAAAACTAAAAAAAAATTTTAAATTACAAAAATCAAAATCGAATCTAATTGTCCAAACTAGTAGCTTTTGAAATAATAAAATTACGTTGTTTTTAGCAAACTTACTCAATTTTTTTTAAATAACTTTCAAGTTAATTCACCGATTGACTTGAAAGTCTCATCAGCTTTTCTCATTTAAAAACTGCGTCAAATACTGTTAATCAAATCAAAATCGATCAATTTGTTAGGGATTTATCAATGAAGAAAATTAAAATTAAAATGTTTTTTGATATTGCATCGAAATTTTTTAACCTGTCGATTATTTAGGTAAAGTAATATTTTAGATCTCAAAAATTAAGTTAAATGCCATCATCGTTTTCAAAATATACAGCTTTTCAAAAATTAATATACTGCCTTTTTTAACAAAATGGATGTTTAAACTGAAAAATCTATGATTATATTTGTTACTCTTCTGAGCTTAAAATACTTTAATGTAGTGGGAAGTTTCAGGAATGGCCCTAGGGTCAACCGCTTACACATTTTTTTTTTTATTAATTTCTTTAAGGTATTGTTATCGTTAACCCTAACGATAACAATACCTTAAAGAAATTAATTATTACGGTACATCAAACGGTAAAGCGGTAACATATACCGCTGCAAAGTAAGTCAAGCGCTGTTCATTTAGGCCATGAAAATTAAGTAAAAATTTTTGTTACCTCGTTATTCAATGCATTACATATTTCCGACATATTTCAAAAAGCAATAAACTTAGAACAATAACAATTTTATTTTTTAATTCTTTTCTTTATATTTTTTATTACTTTCTTTAAGGTATTGTTATCATGTGGGTAGCGTTACATTAAAGGGTTTTAGCGGTAACATATACCGCTGCAAAGTAAGACTAGCGCTGTTCATTTCCGCCGTTGTTTTCGATTAGTTCACACGTATGCTGATGGCAGCGTAAAAATGGAGAGGAGCTATGAAATAGCACTGAAATTATTACTATAAAACTAAGCCCTACAAACTAAATAACATTTTATTAGTTATTTCTTAGTACACATGTAGAAGTAAAGAAGTCGTCGTCCATAATTACACTTTTCAAAGTGATTTCAGCCATCTTGCAATTTTGAAAAAAGGTTAAGTAATAAATAAATATTGGAAAACTTAATATAAAACATAAAAAACCTCAATAAGACTTTTGCTCGAACCGAGGATCGAACCCACGTGGTCTACCGGTAACCTATATATATATATATATATATATATATATATATATATATATATATATATATATATATATATATATATATATATATATATATATATATATATATATATATATATATATATATATATATATATATATATATATATATATATATATATATATATATATATATATAATTTTTATGAAGGATTTTATTCACTGAAAATGTTAATTATAGAATTGGTATAATGAGGTTTATAACTTTAAAATATTTAAAAGTAATAGATTTGAAAAGTTTATATATATATATATATATATATATATATATATATATATATATATATATATATATATGTATATGTATATATATGATTACCTTGATTTTTCAATCCATGGGCTTTTTTGCTATTCTATGAAAAAAAATACGTTAGTATCAAAAGATAGCAGATAATTAATTGTGAACCAATAACTTAAATAAATATATTGCAGTCAGCAATGAAATGCGGAAAATACTAAATTGGAAAATTGCACAAATTAAGAATCACAATTTCGATTTTTGTTGCAGGTCGATCCTATTGTAAAGTATCTACATTACACATACAACGATAAAATTAAAACATGGAAGCACATGAAAAAAGTATGCGAGTCGTACAAACCCAAATGCAGCAACAAAATAACAATCGTTACTAAAAATGGATCTTACAAATGTGACACACATTGAATCCATTCAGACAAGATATTCAAGACAAATTAATGGTTCAACCTCACTTACAGATCTAAAAATAATAAAAAAAAACAGTAGCAGTCGTGGGACTGCCGATAGAAGTGAAAACGGAACTATTAAGTTGAGAGTAATTAAAACTATATGCAAAACATAACTATAGATATACTATTATCATTAGCATGTCGGTGACGCGAACCGAGGATTTTACCCTCTACCAAAACGCTCAACGCGCCTAAAGAAGTTTTCACTTCAAAAAAGACAAGCCCGCTGAGTTTCTTCCGCCGGATCTTCTCAGTGTGTGGCCGCGTTTCCGATCCGGTAGTAACTCAAAAAATGTTGACTCGTCAAAAGTGCCTGTAAAGGATAATTTGAATAAAAATGTTTTGACTTTGACTTTGACTTTGGACAACGAAGTAATCCTACAAGGGTTCCGTTTTTACCAAGTACGTTACGTTTTTTCTGTACCGTAGTACAGAACTTTTTTTAATTTTTTTTTAATATTACTTGGACAGGCAAACTCGCAGACGTGCCATCTATTGATAAGTAGTCGATGTCGCCAGTGAACATAATATACTAGTTTACCTGGAACTGGCCCAGGTAGCTCGGTGCCAGTAATTGCACTGCCTGTCTTGCCCTTCTCTCCGAAACCGCATTCTGCCGAGAAATAGGCAAGATGGTGGTACCCATGCGGCCGGGAGCGTGGCACAGCGCATCCCTCCCACCGGTAACTCCCTCTCTAAACATATCTATAAATTGATAAAAATATACAGAAATAAAATATTTGAACCCTAATTACGCTATTCGAAGGTACCTACCAAAACTAGTCAAACTCAAAATTCAAAAACTAATTCCATATTTTGATCAAATACATATTAATATTATAAATGCGAAAGTACTCTGTCTGTCTGTCTGGTAGATGATGATCTGGCACATGGGCTACTTTTATCCCGAAAAAATGAGTTGTTCCCGAAAAATTCACCAAAATCTTTTATCATGGAGTGGTGTCCGCGCTGCAGCTAGTATTATAGATGCGAAAGTAACTGTCTGGCTGTATATCTGTTTTTCACGCCGAAGCTAGTGAACCGATTTGATTGAAATTTGGTGCAATGATAGCATAGATATATTAGAGGGTTATATACTCAAAGTAAGTTAGTTTGAAACCGAGCTGAGTGCGCGTTTTTGGTGTCGACTGCGTCTTAAGACACTGCGAAAGGGTACCTATTTCACGCAAGTTTTTTTTTTTTTTTTTTTTTATAGAAGAGGGGGCAAACGGACAGGAGGCTCACCTGATGGTAAGTGATTACCGCCGCCCATAGACAACCACACTACCAGAGGTCTTGTGATTGCGTTGCCGGCCTTTTAAGAATGAGTAAGCTCTTTTCTTGAAGGTCCCTAAGTCGTATCCATTTGGAAAAATTTCTGCCGATAGCTGGTTCCACAAAGGAGTGGTGCGGGGCAAAAAGTGCCTCGAGAATCGCACGGTTGTGGATTTCCAGACATCGAGATGGTAAGGATGGAACTTCGAATTTTGTCGCGATGTCCGATGGTGAAATTCGGCAGCAGGAATTAGTCCAAACAGTTCCTCGGAACATTCCCCATGGTAGAGCCGATAAAAGATGCAGAGTGATGCCACATCTCTACGTAACGCCAAAGAATCAAGCCGATTTGAAAGAGTCTCGTTGTACGGTGGTTTGGTTCCGTACAGAGTAAAATACAAGTTAAGTTCAATAAACACTTAACACTTAACACTAAACAGTAAACACTAAACACTAAACACTAAACACTAAACACTAAACACTAAACACGAAACACTTAACACTTAACAAGAAACACTTAACACTTAACACTTAACACTTAACACTTAACACTTAACACTTAACCCTTAACACTTAACACTTAACACTTAACACTTAACACTTAACAATTAACACTAAACACTTAACACTAAACACTAATCACTTAAAACTAAACAGACAAAAAGTACAATAATTTCGAATGATAGGAATTTTCTATATAAAAAAATATATAAAACTATTTTTCAAACATAATATATTATCAGTAAACACTAAACACTAAACACTAAACACTAAACACTAATCACTAAACACTAATCACTAAACACTTAACACTTAACACTTAACACTTAACACTTAACACTAAACACTAAACACTAAACACTAAACAATAATCACTTAAGATGAAACACAAAACACTTAAAACTAAACGGTAAACACTAAACACTAAACACTAAACACGAAACACGAAACACCTTAACAATAAACACTAAACACTAAACACTAAATACGAAACACTAAACACTAAACACGAAACACGAAACACGAAACACTTAACACTTAACACGAAACACGAAACACAACACTTAACACGAAACACGAAACACGAAACACAAAACACGAAACACGAAACACGAAACACGAAACACGAAATACTAAACACTAAACACTAAACACTAAACACTAAACACTTAACTCTTAACACTAAACACTAAACACTAAACACTACACACTAATCACTTAACAGTAAACACTAAACACTACACACTTAACAACACTTAACAATAAACACTAAACACTAAATACGAAACACTAAAGACTAAACACGAAACACGAAACACGAAACACTTAACACTTAACACGAAACACGAAACACGAAACACAAAACACGAAACACGAAACACGAAACACGAAACACGAAACACGAAACACGAAACACGAAACACTAAACACTTAACACTTAACACTTAACACTTAACACTTAACACTAAACACTAAACACTAAACACTAAACACTTAACACTTAACACTAAACACTAAACACTAAACACTAAACACTAAGCTCTAAGCTCTAAACACTAAACACTTAACACTTAACACTAAACACTAATCACTAAACACTTAACTCTTAACACTAAACATTTAACACTTAACTCTTAACACTTAACACTTAACACTTAACACTTAACACTAAACACTAAACACTAAACACTTAACACTTAACACTTAACACTAAACACTAAACACTAAACACTAAACACTAAGCTCTAAGCTCTAAACACTAAACACTTAACACTTAACACTAAACACTAATCACTAAACACTTAACTCTTAACACTAAACATTTAACACTTAACTCTTAACACTTAACACTTAACACTTAACACTTAACACTAAACACTTAACACTTAACACTAAACACTTAATACTAAGCACTAAACACTTAACAGCAAACACTAAACACTTAACACTTAACAGTAAACAGTAAAAACTAAACACTAATCACTAAACACTTAACACTTAACACTTAACACTTAACACTCAACACTTAACACTTAACAATTAACACTAAACACTTAACACTAAACACTAATCACTTAACACTAAACAGTAAACACTACAATCTTGACAAAAAGTACAATAATTTCGAATGATAGGAATTTTCTATATAAAAAAATATAAAACTTTTTCAAACATAATATATTATCAGTAAACAGTAAACACTAAACACTAAACACTAAACACTTAACACTTACACGAAGTCGTGGGACTGCCGATAGAAGTGAAAACGGAACTATTAAGTTGAGAGTAATTAAAACTATATGCAAAACATAGCTATAGATATACTATTATCATTAGCATGTCGGTGACGCGAACCGAGGATTTTACCCTCTACCAAAACGCTCAACGCGCCTAAAGAAGTTTTCACTTCAAAAAAGTCCTGAATATATAAGGCCAAAGTCTACAATTAAAACTCAATACACGTCGAATAAAACAAGTATTATAAATCAACCCATAAAACCCACAGATCAACAACCAATAAGGCCATCAACAACAGAGACTACAATGTATGAAACAGATAACGCATTACCATCATTGACGCCTCAGGTCATATGACCTCCAAAGCAGCCTTTTCAGATATATGATGGCAATGATGTAGCTGCGATTCAACGTAAGTATTTTTTTAATTATTTCCATTTGAATACATTATCAGACGATGGAAGCACTATCACTAAAATCAGAAAACTTAGGTTCATATATGTAGATGCCATACCATTAAGTCCAATTTATTATTAACCTGACCATCTGTCACATCATGATTAGCTCTGGCTGTAGTTATGGAAGTGACTATTTGAGCTCGTTAATCACTGGATGTATCAGTCTGATGTCAAATCTTTATGCATTTTGAAGCTTAATAATTGAAGAATAATAAATTACTATGTAAATCAGCTCAGGTTTCATATACTGGAAGTGAAAAATATGCGTAGAATATAAGTACTTATTACTTACCTAATAGTAAAAGATACAATATTTTCTATTTGCGTGGCAAAGATAGGAACATCATCTGTAGAGACATGACTTCCGTTTTAATGCTTTAGTATTATTATTTTTCATCTAATAATATACGTATAAAATAACTAAAATGAAATTTTATTGTTAATTTTAAAATATGTCAATAATTTTTGCTATTGATAAGCACATGTGTCACTAGAAAAAGTGCGCTCCACCCACACGACAACGATGGAGTCAGACGTTTAATATATCTATGGGGTCATATATACAGTCACATTATTATGAATATAATAATAACAAAAATAAGAACAATAAGCAAAAATAATATACTCAGTCCAGGCCTCCTTTGTAGAATAGGCCAACTGCCGTTCTGCCAGGCACGTCGTAAAAGGCGACCGATTGGCTATCGAGTCACTACCATCGTGGCTACTAGGTGGTAGAGTTCTGCATTGTCTCGCCCGGGTCTGGTACCACCGCCTTACCTATTCCTGCCGCAATAACGTCAGCGCTTGTCGCTGTCGTGTTCCGGTTTGGAGGGTAAGGTAACCGGTAAACTTATGCATGTGGCATTAGACCTCGCCACAAGATAGCAATGCACCTTTAACATCTTTGGTGTCTATAGGCGATGGTTGACTCTTTCCATTAGGAGACCCATCTATTATTTTTTTGATTAGCTTGTTTGCTATCTTATGATATAAAAAAAATAAAAAAAATAACAGTAATTTCTAGAGTTTCTTTTGAAAAAATTATAAATTAAGAATGACACACGAAATTGACAAAACCCGCACAAATACTAACATACAACACAGATAAATACAATTTGAATGAAATTTAGATACCGAAGAAAATCAGTAGTAACTAAAGTGCCATGATCAAATTGATCATATGCTGACTGAGGCTAGAGTCAAGAGCCTCCGTGCCCAGTGTGTTAAATGAACTTTGAATGTAAAGAAACGAAGTCGCCTCTGCTAGGACCATCATGTTTCATACATGTTATTTTTTCTATTTCATTAATTAATTTAACAAATAGACTTAGTTTGGCAGCTTATGCAGTTAAAAAAATGAGATAGTTAACTGAAGTTAAGTACACAGCAGGAATATTATACTTTAGTTACTTCCACAGCATTATGTCATATGGAATTCTTCTCTGGGGAAATTCTGCTGAAATAAATACTATTTTTGTATTACAGAAAAGATATTAGGGCAATTTACAATTTTAGCCCGAGGGTTATCTGAGAGAAATATTCAAAGAAATCAATATTCTGTTATATCCCAATATATATTTAAGAACTTAATGCACGTTCGTAAAAATATTTGCTTGTTTAAAAAAAATGGTGACGTACACTCACTAAAAACAAGGAACAAAAACAATCTTGTTGTGCATGCATCTTGTCTCCACAGAATAAACAACTCTTTTATAGGGCAATGTATACGCTTTTACAATAAACTTCCCGAGACTATAAGAGATCTACCAGTCAATAAATTAAAAATGTATTAAAACAAAACTGTGTAAAAAAGGATATTATAAAATCTCAGATTATTTAGAAAACAAAAAACCCTGGGATTAATTGATCCTCATATCGATCTCATCCATATTTTTTGTAATATTGTAATATAATAAAAAAATAGATGATATGAAAAAAGACAAGCCCACTGAGTTTCTTCCGTCGGATCTTCTCAGTGTGTGGGCTGCGTTTCCGATCCGGCAGCAGTTTTAAAAAATATGTTGACGTGTCAAAATAACTTGTAAAAAATTTTGTTGAATAAAGTGCTTCCGATTTCTGATATTTCTCATATTACTTATTTTTTCTTTGGCGATTTGGCGTGAATAAATGTATGTGCCATAATGATTTTTCTTTGTTTTAGATGAAATCAACGGGAATTCAAGATCTTACATATACCTATTCATGGTGGTAAGTAACAGAATAAATAATTTTTCAGTCCTTTAATTCCTTGCTTATTTTTTCTCTATCGCATGACACAGAGATCTTTCACCTAGTAAGTAGAGGAGTATACATTTACGACTTCACTTAACTCTTTCTACTTACTTTACCTAACTTCAGTGACACATTGTAGAACTGTTTTAACTTCCATCTAGTGGGTAATAATTACTAGATGTAAGTCTCGCTCGCTCATTATTACGATTTTCTAGACTTAATTTACTTCAGTGATATCAGTGACTTTTGCAGAACTCTTCAACGTAATGGTATCCAATTCACTTACTTCAACTAAATTCAATCACGAAAAATTAGCGATATTATGTTACTAATTCTTTTTTGGCGCGTTATATTTATTTAAGCCCAACTTTATTCGCGTTTTACGATTTATGCGATCGAAACTTACACCTAGTGAGTTAAAGGATTCCTCAATGAATCTTTTGATCAACGCCAGTACTTGCCACTGACATGATTTAACACGTCGCGTGAGCTAGCTATACTTTGTATAATATAGCATGAGTCCTATAGCAGAAGTCAATCAAGTGAACACAATAACTTTGTACAAGCATTACGTTCGCAAAATTTTAATTCAGCATTAAAAACATCCCATTGTCACGTGTCAGATGTATTATTCTTGAAGTAATCTTCATATTCTTATGATAAGTGAAAACTCCCTTCTCAAATAGATCTTCTAACTTATTAAATTCAAAGTAACAATTATTATTATTTAAATGTAATGCATACGCACATACAAAGTCACACTGAAAGACAAAATAAAAAGTTGTAATTTTTTTTGTTACCTATTGTATTGCTATTGAATTATTTGACAAATTAATTTTAACAGTTACTTTTAACTTAATAATATTCGTTGCTATGGTGGCAATACTATCCCCCGCTATTTTGTTGCTTAGCATAAAATAATTGTATTCCAAAGCCGACGCTACATTTATTCCAGTGTTAGCACTGTGGCCACCATTTTTTTTAGCGTAATGTGACGCGCGCGTCACTTCAGACTCAGTACGAGTACATAAGACTTGTTATCACCTCGTCTTTGCTAGTTTGTTTCGTGTTTTAACCAATCAGTCACTTGTTTTGTTGTTATCTTTGTTGTTTGTTACTAGTTTCGTTAAGTTTATGTTATAGTTTTATTTTGCTTGTTGACTTTGTATGGCATAATGACGAAAAGGATACATAAAACTGTTCTTATCAGTGCTAATCGTGAGTTAGTGATTAATTTGCGAGAATACTTTGAACGAAAACTACAAAATGGCGGATCGCTCCTGTATTTAACTAACGATCGTGATCGCGCAGCAGACGCTCTCGGGATTGCTAAATATATAGTATCTCGAATCACAAAAGAAAAGTTTGGCGAATCTTCAATGGAAGAAATTAAATTAATAACGCCCAATAAAAAGAGAAGAAAAAACATCTGGTCTCGTAACCAGATTCTTTCAATTTTGATGCTGTAAGAAACCACATTTATGATTATTACGCGCGGAATGAATTACCGACATTAAGGAAACTGTCTAACTCTCTCAGAGAAGCTGAACTTTTTCAAGGTAGCTTGCCCTCTTTATCAAAATTATTAATGGCGAAGTGAGCTTTCGATACCAAAAGGCAGAAAAAAGAAAAGTATTAATGGAACGGATATTTCTCTCGCACCGTGTGATTTACTTCGAAAGAAAAACCAAAAAGAAGATTGGAATAAAGTTGTTTTTTTTTTAGTTTTTTAGATGAAACATGGCTGAACGCCCATCATACTGTTTCTAAAATATGGAATTATGGTACTAGAAAGTTCACAACAAAGGTTTCTGAAAAAAGGGGATAACGACTAATTATCTATCATGCTGAGACAGCCTAAGGATTTGTTTCCAATTGTCTATTGGCTTTTAAGTCAGTGAAAACCATGGAGTATCATGAATAAATAAACTACCACAAATTTAAAGAGTGATTCATGACGTTACTCGCTAATTTAAATGAGTTGCATGTGATTGTGACGGACAATACATTCTACCATTCCTGAATTTTTGGAATGGTTCAATAATCATTATATTGAGGCCGATAACACAATGTTGAAGCTGGAGCTCCTTAGGCCTGTAAAGTAAACAAGCCACCTAGTCCAAAGTACATTCTGGATGAACTGCTAAATCTTATGGCCACACTGTTCTCCGTCTCCCACCATATCATCGCCAATACAACGGTATAGAAATGATAATGGCTCAAATTAAAGGTATGTATTTTATTGTGTATAATATAACATTATCGGTTGTTACTTACCTATTTTAATGTATACATTTATTGATTGACTAAGTAAGGTACTAAAAATATTTTTGTGGAGTTTCTAATTTTAACAATTAGGTGGCTTTTTGGATAGCACCAGAGACACAACTTGACCTCTCTATAATACTAACTTTCATACATAGATTTATCGCTAGCGTAGGCTAGTAATATCAAAATAACGATACAACATTAAGATTAAATTCATAAATTGATTTCAGGCTATGCTGCTCACAACAATACCACGCCGCCGTTTACTGCGAATAAAATGATGGGCTTGATAAAAGAAGCCCGTAATCAAGTTACACCGGAGAACTGGAAAAGTGTTCTGGAAAGAACAAAAAGGATTATAAATCAAGACTGGGACCGCGAAGTTCGTTTTGATAACATACAAAATAACGAGATGATAATAAAATCTAGAAGATTATTCTAGTGAATCGGGAACTGAAAGCGATGGTGACGATTTAGAATGTACTCCATTATTATCTAATTCAGATTAAATAAATAATATAAACATAAATGTATTTTATTTCTGTGTAGTTTTAAATATCCAAAGCAAATTATCGATACGTCCCGTTTTGATTATTTATACACTGGCACATCCCTAGTAAAGAGATATTGACATCTGTCGTAGGACTCCCGCTATATTTTACTGAGTATATAAAATTTCGCATCAGACTTTACAACCACGGAGAGGTAAATCTCGTTAACATCTTTGAAGACTGGCAATAAATTCGACTTTTCGATTTTGTAAATATAAGGTCGGTGCAAAAGTATTTTCGTATTGTTCATACAAAGGAAAATATTTTTTTAGGTATAATCTTTTATTTATTTATAATATGTATGTGCCGTTTTGATCGATGACTTGTTGCCATCTTGTGGGTAGTGCCATGATCTCATTCCTGTAGAAATTTTGAGATTTTTGATTAAAAAATCTGACAAGTATTGTTCACAGTGTTCTTTTGAGGTTAGCTTTATGCTTCCTAAAGAGTTCTGCAATGACGAGTGAAAATCTGATGAAGCATGGTCAGTGCTATACGGAGGATGCATCAACACATCCCAGTCAAGCTCCCTCAATTTTTGCTGCGTGGCTTATATGAGTGCGGTCTGGCGTTGTCATGATGGAACACCACGCCCTTCCTATTAACCAGCTCCAGACGGTTTTTCTCAATAACTTTTTTTAACGTCATCAGTTGCCGACAGTAAAGGTCGGAATCGATAGTTTTACCCGGTGGCAATAGCTTATAGTGGACGATTCCTTTATGCCACCATACACATAGCATCACTTTGTTCCGAGTCAGGCCGGGCTTTGACACAGTCTGTAGGGCTTGTCCATGCTTCGACCATGATCTATTTCATACATTCTTATCGTAAGTCACCCATTTTTCATCACCCGTAATCAACCGTTTAAGACATGATTCGGAATTGTTACGTTTCAACAAAGAATCGCAAATGAAAACACGTTTCATTACGTTTCTCTCCGTGAGATCACGTGGTAACCAAATTTCAGGCTTTTTCTTGTACCCACACTTTCGTAAATGACGTAAAACTGTTTTATAATCAACATTCAGTTTTTCAGCAATGTTGTGGCTACTAATATGTTGATTTTGCTTCAGTTTCTCAAAGATGGCACTGATTTTATCTGTGACAGGGCGTCCAGAGCGAACCTCATCTTTCACACTAAAATTTCCCACTAAAACTTGAAACGCTTGAACCACATTGGTGCTACTCTTATTGATACAGCATTAGGTCCGTAAACCGCTCAAATTTTATTCGCGGCGTTCATCGCATTTTTACCTTTTTTGTAATAAAACTTTAAAATGTACCGAATTTCTTCGTCACATACGTTCATTTTGTTTGCCTGAAAAACAATTGAAAAATGGTGGGAACTAGTTTTTTATTTTTATTTATTGCATCTTCAGAATGTTACATTTAATTGTATTAAAACCAGCCAGTTACATTCAGTACGGCCAAAAAGGTTTGATTACTAATAATACATTCATAATACGAAAATACTTTTGCCCCAAAATATTATTTGGCATCTGATTTCAGAAAAATCTATAAATCATGGTAATTTGTAGACTATCTCTAAACTTCTGCTAAATTGACGGATTTGAGCTCAAAACAGTCAATAATCTAAAATACATTTATTGAAAAATACACTACTTTAATATTTCAAAAGCTATACATTGTGAAGATCTGATGAAAACTCAAAAAGTATCTTCACGTCTGTATCCCCGAAAAGGTAGGCAGAGTTACAACCAGTATACCCACGATTAGTTGATGATACTTAGTCCCACAATGTGATAAGTGGCAAACCTATTGCCAACCGGGTATTTTCCAATCCCGGGCGACGATGTTTTTATCAGAAAATTGAAAAACATGTTTTTGAATTTCCCGAATTGGGAATCGAACTCACTTCGAACAACGGACTTCATGAGGTAAAACCAACACCGGACCACTAGATCAGAGAGGCTATGTACGATGAAAACTCTATTTTCAAAAATCGGCGTGAAATCTTTAACTTCCTTTAGCAGAAAGTTAGAAAAAATCAAAATCTTTATATGTATATTATAGTTACCCGTTCATTAGCTTCATTATATTAAATAGTTATCATAACTAGGAGGGGAGGCCAAGGTGGGATTTTAGGATTTTCCTGAGCGTGTCTGATTAACATAGGTGGGGGACCTCGCATATTGTTGAGGCTCTCCACCGAAGATAAACCCTTTATATAGAGGCGGGTAACTGGGACAGAAAAAAAAACAAAAATTAAGATAACTTCGGCTTGTGGAAACTGTTAGATTAAATTTTTTCCGCTATTCTTACATCATTTCCTCTATAATAAAAGAAAAATCAGACGCGCTCGAGCATGTCAAGACAACGTTTTCTTTACAACTTTGTGGCTCTCCCACTCCCTTATGCTACACTTTAATCGTCAGATTAAATTATCTAAATTTTAGCTGGAATTTAAGCCTATGGTGGGTTAAATTCCAGCTAAAATTTAGAAAATTACTTGATTACTGACGCCGTCAGTGTTTCCATATCTCTGTTTTTTTTTTTGAAGTGAAAACTTCTTTAGGCGCGTTGAGCGTTTTGGTAGAGGGTAAAATCCTCGGTTCGCGTCACCGACATGCTAATGATAATAGTATATCTATAGCTATGTTTTGCATATACGCGAACGAACTACGGTGTGTGCATGTCACAATTTCTATCGTTGAAATAAAAAATTCATTATAATTCAGAACAGTTTGGTTTCTACAACGAATTTAGCTAAATAGTGTTGAAATGGACCATATAGTAAATTAAAAAAGAAGTGTAACTGGAATTAATACAGTGATTAACACTAAAATTCATAATTTAATACAATTACAAACGTTAAATTATTTCAAGTGCAGTGTTTGTTCAGCTACTCAGATAAACGCGTAAGTGACGTTAAATACACGGCGCTTAAATCCTTTTGGACGCTAGGATTGCATCAATTGCAGTACAAGTTTAGTACTGTGCCGATATCTACCGTCTACAACAAAATAAGATAATTTATAACAATGGAATGTATGAAAGATTTGAAAACTGATGATTTGATGAAGTGTTCTGCCTGTCAAGGGATTTATCATTACTTATGTGTTAATATAAATGAAACCGACTTCAAAAAAATTCTTCCTATGAATAAAGCAAAGTGGAAATGCCCGACGTGTAAACAATCTAAAAAATGTAATAACAGCCCGAGATTAACTTCTAGCTCAGGCCATACCAATGTCGACTCATCTCAGTCTCAGTCACATATTCAGACCGACGCCAAGTCATTGATTTCCTATTTTGATGATCGTTTCAATGGTTTACAATCTACAATAGAATCATTTAAATCTCTAATTACTGATGAGCTTAAGAAACTTTCAGACTCTGTAAATTTTTGGTCAACAAAAATAAAATCAGTGGAATCTTCTATAACCTCTGTTACGGAGAGATTAAATGAATTAGATAAGGAGGTCAGCAAGTTGGATAACATAAAAATGGAATTCGAAGAATATAAATCTAAAATGAAGGAATTTACAGAGAATAGTAATAGGAATGATCAATGGGTCCGCCGTTCGAATATTCAAATTAATGGTATCCCCCCAAAAAAAGGAGAAAATCTGAATCAAATAATCAAAAATTTAGCTTCTAAATGTGGTTATACCTTAAACTTTGATACTGACGTCGACTTTGTAACGAGAGTAGCTGTCAAAAATGATACTTCTGATCATTATATTAGGCCCATTATTCTAAAAATGCAGTCAAGGTACAAGAAAGATGATTTTTTGTCATTACTACGTAAGATCAAAAATTGTACTGGGAATGACATCGGTATTACGGGTGCTCAGACTAATAATAGAATTTATTTTAATGATCATCTTTCCCCGGAAAATAAAATTCTCCTTAAAAAGGCGAAAATAATTGCTAAAGAAAAAGGATATACCTTTTGCTGGGTTCGAAACTGCACCATAATGGTAAGGCGTAACGAACAATCGCCTATCATTCATATAACTTCAGCTGAATCTTTAAACAAAATTATATGAGTAATAATTTTTCATGTCATGTAATTATTCTTTATTTACTTCATTTATTATGTATTACAAGCGGGATTATTTACTGTTTAAAATATATATTGGATTGTTTTAATTTTTATGATCGGTATGTGGATAATTTTAAAAATATTTTAAAAAATATTATTTATTTTTTAATGATATTTGGTTGGGCTTATAATATAATGCTCTTACTCTTGGAGCCAGCATCTCGGACTACAGTTGTTGTAAAAAATCTCATAGTTATTAATCACACGTATAAGTTCTATACTCCATTTAACAATGGCTCTTAACATTTTTTATCAGAATGTGCGTGGATTACGGTCGAAAACTAAAATGTTCTACAGCAACATATTAAATGTAGACTATGACATTATTTGCTTAAGCGAAACATGGTTATTACCGGGAATTTTTGATGCGGAATTATTTGACTCGCGGTATAGTGTTTACCGAACGGATCGCAATTATGATCAACTAAACAGTACCAAGGGAGGTGGTACCTTGATAGCCATCCGTCGTGGTATTAATGTGAGTATGCTTAGATTAATTCCTTTGCCTTCCTTATATGATGCTGATGTAACCTGCGTTCATATTTTACTAAAAAAGGCACCATCGACATGTTTGTTAAGGTTATATTGTTGTTACTTTCCTCAAAATCAAAACCAACATTTAGCAGAACTTGCTTTATATGAACATATATCTGATTTAAAGTTAAATTACCCCGATGATAGGTTTTTAATTGTAGGAGATTTTAATATAAGACAGGCTAAGTGGTCGTCGGTGACTATTTCTATGAATAACTCGTTGATATTGGAAAATACCCAGGAAGATATACTAACCTCACAGTTGTTCACGTTTTTGTGTTTTAATGGTTTTTCTCAATATAACTCTATACGTAATATAAACAATAGGCAACTAGATCTTATAATATCTGATATACCTTGTACAGTATATCGTGTGAATCCCTTGTCATTACCAGAGGATGCTCACCACCCCTCTTTGTGCATTGACGTTGGTATTGATATTAATCTGCAAAACTTACGTCCAGCAGCACGTGTTGTGCGTCGTTTTCATGCTGCAGATTATAATAAAATTAATAACGATCTGGCAAAAATTGATTGGGAAGTACAATTGCCAACTGATGATGTAGAATTAGCAGTAAACACTTTTTATAATATTATTAATAAAATAATTGATGATAATGTTCCTACTAGGTATATTTACAAACATGCTAAATATCCAATTTGGTTCAATAAAAATTTAATAAAAACAATAAATAAAAAAATGAAATTGCATAGGAGATGGAAAACATATGGTAGAATAAATGATTATCATCAGTATTCGGAATTACGTAAAGAAGTGAAATCATTAGAAATAACGTGCTATGAACTATTTATAAATCGCACTGAGGAAAATATATCATTAAGCTCAAAAAATTTTTGGACATATATGAAATCAAAACGTAATGTCAGTGATATTCCTAATGCACTTTATTTAGATAACATTCATGTCACGCACGGTCAGGATATTGCAGACTGTTTTAATTCATTTTTTCTTTCGGTCTTTGAGCCAAACCAAAATACTTACATTGACAACTGTAATGAAAATAATGACTGTGTTATTAGTACAGTAATTATTAACGAACAAATTATTGATAAATATTTAAGAAATATTGATACAAATAAAGGTCCCGGGCCAGACGGAATTCATCCAATATTTTTAAAGCAGTGCAGAAGACAGTTGGCTGAGCCACTGTCTATTTTATTCAATCTTTCACTAAAAAATGGCATTATGCCTCCAATTTGGAAAAAATCTATTATAGTACCTATTTTTAAAAACGGAGACAAGCATAATATTACAAACTACCGTGGTATCTCTAAATTATCAGTAATACCAAAACTTTTTGAAAAAATAGTCTATGATTCATTATTTTCAGTAATAAAGCCACTAATTTCTTGCAATCAACATGGTTTTGTTCGCGGCCGCTCTACTGAATCCAACCTGTGTGAATTTCTTGATGTGGTTCTAGAAGCTATGGATAAGGGATACCAGGTGGACGCCGTGTACACTGATTTTTCAAAAGCGTTTGATAAAATTGACCATAATCTGCTTATTAAAAGGCTTGAAAGTATTGGTATACACGGCGATTTACTGAGGTGGTTAATATCTTATTTACGTGACAGATCTCAGGTAGTAGCAGTAAAAGGTTATACTTCTAGCTTTGTACCCATAACTTCTGGTGTACCTCAGGGTTCCCACCTCGGTCCATTGCTTTTTAATATTTTTATTAATTCAGTGATCAATTGCTTTCAAAATTCTAAAATTATACTATACGCAGATGATACAAAAATTTTTTCCATTATAAAATCCATCGACGATTGCATATTATTTCAAAATGATCTAGCTAATTTTCATCAGTTTTGCATTAATTATAATTTAAAATTAAATATTCAAAAATGCTATTCTATAACATTTTCTCGTAAAACGAATAAAATTGATTATGATTATACTTTAAATAACAAAATTCTAAAAAAAGTGACTGAGGTGAAAGATCTAGGGGTGCTTCTAGATAGTGAGCTTTCTTTTGCGTCTCACATTAACAAAATTACTGCTAAAGCTTACAAAATGTTAGGATTTGTCTTTCGACAGTGTAAAGATTTTAAGAATATTAAAACATATTATATTTTATATAACTCGTTAGTCAGAAGTAATCTAGAGTATGCATCCATTATTTGGAATCCCATATACATGGTATATAAGAATCAAATAGAAGCAATTCAAAATAAATTTCTTCGAAGGTTAAATTATATATTTGGTAACCGAATCAAATCACAACCTGTGTCGTTAGAGTTGCGCCGTGAACATAGAGACCAAATTTTCTTATTTAAAATAATAAATAATTATATAGACTCTCCTTTACTCCTCGCACGCATTCTGTTTAATTGTCCTCGTCTGACTGTTCGCTCCAAAATGGTGTTTTATGTCCCTATTTGCCGAACTAAGTATGCCCAGAATCGGTTCTTAATAAGAGCTTGTAATACATATAATAAATATTATTCTCACATTGATATATTTTATTATAAACTAAAAATGTATGTATCTCTTGTTAAAAAAGTAGTACATGATCAAAAACTTTGTTAAATAACATAACGAAAGTATTAATATTTATACATAACATTATTCTTTAACGTATCAAAATTAATAGTAGTTTTTTTAGTAATTATTGTGTTTTTTTTTCATTTTCGATTTTGTATTCTTTTTATTTCTATAGCACACACGCTGTATTAACTAGTGGTGAAAACTTTTTTGGCTTATGAACTAACCTAAAAATGATTGTTATCACATGTGTTATAGTAAGCTGTATGTTTTCCTTAATAAATAAATAAATAAAATAAATAAATAAATAAATATAGTTTTAATTACTCTCAACTTAATAGTTCCGTTTTCACTTCTATCGGCAGTCCCACGACTGCTACTGTTTTTTTTTAATTTTATTATCTGTAGATTTTTACCCACCATTGAAATGAAAATCATTATTAAACCTTTTATTTTTCCTATAATTTAATCTTATAAATCCAATAGGTCCCTACGACGTGACGCTCGAGTAACTGACAATTTAGCTTCTTGAGCTCCCCTACTATATATGCTATGCTATGATATTTTTTGTGCTTCAGAACTTTTACACATTTTTTAGAGAACAATTTCTATCATAAGCTGTAACTTTGTACACTCATTAACAAAGTAGATAAAGTAGATTTTTTATATGTTAACGAATATTTATGATATATTTTCTTTCAGGTTATAAGTTTTGGAATTGTCACGGCTTTTGTTGCTATAATTATATGGAGTGGGATCAAATAAGACAATACTAATGCTGCGTTGACGTTGGCCTATTAACTGGCCGTCATATATGCACTATATATATATATATATATATATATATATATATATATATATATATATATATATATATATATATATATATATATATGTATATATATATATATATATATATATATATATATATATATATATATATATATATATATATATATATATATATATACATATACATATATGACGACGAACTCTTCTCACCTAGGTCTATAATCTGGTAATAGGTCTATAACGGCTCGATTAGGTTTTAACCTCCTTATCTTTTCTGGCACAATACTGTCAATGTTTGTCATGGAGATTTTTTCGGAGGATAAGGTAAGCGTAATACTCTGACTTATGGCTAATGCCTGCCATAAAGATGGTATTTACTTTAACATATTTATCATTCGACCAGCAAAATGTTTACTGTCCTTAGATATGTAAAAAATGTTACAGATGCTTACTTAACGCTTTTTTCTTCCCCAATAAATAACTCAAATAAAGGCGTAGGGAATTGACGACCCCATCGCCCACTTGGGATTACTTTTGAAAAAAAGGAAGTAAAACTAAGCGCAATAAGTCAACACCAGCCAAAGGTGTAGGGCAATGTGTTCTGAGCTACTCTGCACGCGTCTTCCACCTTTGATTAGTGGTTTGCTTAATCTGATCTAGAGTGCGAATGAGACTATCATTCATTCTCTAGGTTAGACTGAGTCTTCTCGCCCCGCCCCCCCACTCCTCCTAAGTTTTTTGCATTTTAATTAATCTTAAATAACGATGAAGATTAGAATTTTTAATAGAAAAAAATTAAAGGAATAACTCAGTTTAACTTTAACTAAAATCCAAAAATTAAAATGCCGGCGACGACAAAATATTTATCACAATTTGAAAGAGAATAACATTATAGCAAAAACAAAAAAATCTACCAGAAAATTGTCATATTTAGGGTAAGTAAACTTAAAATTTTTGTATAAAAAATAAAAATCAAAAAAAAAAATAGTATATTTATTACGATTTTATTATATTATATAATTATTACAGCCCCAGTCCTATCTAGGGCTAGATAATACAATCTGTCTGAAACTGATATTCCTCGGATGTTATCAAAAGTATCTGGTTATAGGTTGATATTGTTAGATAGCTCGCAAGAGGCAAGCAAAGTTTAATCGTGTCATATTATAGTGACAGGATAACTTATTTGAGTTTATTCCGGCATTGCTTATTCCAGCCGGCATTGTAAGCCACCGAGCTCATAAAGTCAAGATTGTCCATTTATTCCTTTTGATTATATGCATATATGCATATAAGTTAATAATCGTAAAGTAAATGTGTTTTTTTTTAATAAAAAAATTCCTTTCATTTGTGCTTTATTATATTCCTTTTCACCAAATTTCATGTTTCTGAATGTACAGGAAGAACGTACCAAATCTTAAACATGTTTGATTTTCTTGATTATGTATGAAATAATATATGACGAAAATCTTAATTTATAATTCTTTTTCAATTATGAAACTATATTTCGAAAGCAGACTGTTCTTTCTCGGTTAATACATATTCGATGAAACGTTCAATCGAAGTAGCGTTTGGCGATAAAAGGTTGTTTCGAAATAAATTCCATTCGAACAATCGTTCTATCGACTTTCCATTAATCGAACACATGACTCTCGAAATTAAATTACGGACCCTTTTTGTAAACACCGTTGTGAAACCAGTTTTTTTAGTAACTATAAAATTAGTCGTGAATTTTTAAAAGTGGTTTTCAAATATGTAATTTAACATTTGGATACATGCAACGCTAATCTTTGTGAAGCTACTTCTATTATTCGCCAATCTTCTCTCATATTTTATCAACTCAAAGTCTATATCAGCCAGTTACTAAAAATATATATTTTAAATACATTAACACAATATAGCGTCTTTAAAAAATTCAACTATTTTAATACAAAAATAAATAGTGATAACAAATATAAAATATTATTTTATATATACGTTTAGGATAAACAATATTTTTAATGCCAGATACTTTTGTATAATTCTTCGTATAGGCTTATGAAATTGTAATATCATAAAATGGCAATATTTTTATCATGTAAGAAACTAATTTTAATCTCATATTATAATATAGGCAAAAAGCAATCATATGGATAGACGCAGGTATAAACACATGCCTTATGTTATTTTTAATGATAAGTGCTTTTCCGACTGACCTTACCAGATTCTCATTTTTGGTAAAGAGTTTTCTCAGACAACTATTTATTTATATTGATGTTTGGTTAGTACATTTTAGTGTGCTTTTAATCCAATTTATGTATCCAGAACACTTTTTTAAACATAATTTCTAATTTTTAAAGAAAAAATATTCTTTTAAAAAAGTCAGTCTTTAATTTAGTTGTTTTTTTTTTTGATTTTTGATTTGTGACCAACTTTTGATCCTAGATCTGGTCTAATATGGTCTTTGTAAAATACAAATTTATTGCCAATAAAGTTAACTCACTATGATAGTAACTAATTATTATAATTAGCATTAAGACAATGGCTGTGATTAAATAATTAGATATAAAAAAGTAGATTTTGTATTTTTATACTATAGTAATAAGGTTTTCCGGTATATTATTTTAACTAAACTATTGACAAATTTGACCTTAATAGTCTTAGGAAATTAAGTTAAATTCACCTTCTCCGTAATTACTTTTTATAATAAATTTAAAAAACCAAGTAAACTTCAAAGATCAAATCGGAATAAAGTTCTTAGCTTTTAAACTTTAGTGTCATTATTCTAAATATTTTCCAATTTACAATAATATTGAACAGCCCTTAAATTCACTTCGTTTTCCTTGATGAAAGCATACCAGTTTTCAACATTATTTACACACGGATGGCAATGCCACCTACATGTAAAAATATTGATTTACTGGCGACACTTACTCTTTCTACTTGTGAATTCATTTTCTGTTTTCTGTTTGTATCCCATTATCTTTATTTCTTACGAAATCTGGAGCGTTACACCTATATTTTTAAGAAACGTCAAATTATTTTTTCTTTAAATAAAATTATGTACGCTCACAAAAATACGCACAATATACATAAGTCAGTAAATTGAATAGATATACATTTTAATTAGCATTAAATGCTACATCTATACTGATATGATACTACACAATTATAAATAAGGACATTTACTTAATTAAAATTGTGTAAAATAGGACTAAAACATGCACAATATAAATTTAAATTAGTCATATACTAAACTTTTAAATATTATTATATATTAATATGGTATAATAATAATAATGCGCTTGTAAATATATTATGTATATAAATACACTTAATAGTTTAAAGTTAAAATAATTTTAACACAGTGTAATTTATTGAAATGTAAATATATTAAACATTAAAATTATTGTAAATATACAAAGTAAAGTAATATAATTAATTGAATTCCGACAGACAGATTGAGCCCTCTGGTTGTTGGAATTATTAAAGGGTATGTCCCTACTAACTAATACTATAATAAGTTTTAATTATCTTAAAATAATAATTTTTAATGTATAACAATATTTATAAAATAAATATATAATAATGTAAATAATATTAAATAAACAGTAACATTATTAGGAAAGACATTATTCTGGTAGAATTTCATAATTAATTCAAAATAATCAATCATTAATATATTTATAGACAATTTCAAAAACAACGGTTTTCGGCAGCTTATGTGTACATCAAAAATATTAAATAAATGTTACCAATTTCATTATTAAAAAACATATCCTGCATATATATATATATATATATATATATATATATATATATATATATATATATATATATATATATATAGTGTGATAGATTTTACTGTTTATAGCAAAGTAACAATATATTGTTAGACTATGTACGTCGTCGGTATTAACAATTGAACATTAGCATTTGAATCTTTTGATGGGTTAATAAACTAATTCAGAATATAAACAGTCCGATGTGTAACACTACACGTACATATTGTTTGTGTGCGTATACAATATAATTATATATCGATTTAATAAGTTTATGTGTTAAATTTTATAGTATCAAAAATAAATAACATTTACTCGAATAAATATATATTTTAGAAGAAATTAGCGCTGCACTTATTACAGTTTAGTCCTGACGTATACGAAACAAAGTCAGAGTGATTAGAATCATTAACAATAAATATTATATAATTTTCTTGAGTCATTTCAGATTTATATATTAATGATATTATATGTTTTTTTAATAAAAAAAAATTATTTATATTTATGTCCTGTACTCATTTACATCCTCGGGGCGAGGAATTAGATTTATATTCCTTAGATGTTGTGTACTCTTCTTGTAATAGTGTTTAAATACTTCAAAACTATAAACTACTTTAAAAAGTAAAACTGCAAAAAAGTAAAAAAAAGTAAAAAATAAATAAAAAGTACTATATAAAATACTTCATAAAGTCAATTTTTATTTTAACATATTATTTATTGCTATTATTTAATTAAAGATCAATTTACTACTTCGGAAATTCAGGGTATTCTTAAATAACATACCTATATAATTATATGGGTATGTTATTATTGTTTTAATAGATAGAAAATCGAAATTAATATGAAAATTAAAAGAATAATCGCAAACAAAATTATTTTTTATTAAAGTAATATCTATATTCTAACTATTTTCGAACTTAAATTGTAGATTGATGTTAAATTTTATGTATATTTAAGGTTCGTGCTATCGTACCATTGAGTTCGATGGTACTATCGCATATATACATTAGAGAAAAATTAATCTATTGAACGGTTGAAACTCGACAGATGTATGACGACTACAAATGTAGTACTTGCCATTGTATAACTATGAGTCGAATTTAGATGTCACTTGATAGAAAGTAAATGTATGTAATTAATTTACACAAAAATATTTTATTTTCTACAAATTTTTACCTTATTGAATATGTTAATACTATTAATATTGTCTAAATCTACAAATATTTTATATGTTTTACTTTGATACGAACTCTTACCATAGATTTTTACCTAGTTTATGATTATGAACGCTCTTTTTTGTATGTATTCAAACTACTACATAAATATGTAATTTATATTTCTTTACTTCATTTCACTTAATTTTGAAGATACTTTTTACTTCATTTTATCTTGAATTGTGTTAAAGTTATTCGTTACATTTTATTCACTTTAAACATAACGTAACTTTACGTAACGTAACTTTAAGTTTCTGCTTCTAGTACCTTTAATTGCACACATATAGGTATAACATGAATCTATAAAAATACATCGATCAAAATATTTACGATGCAAATCGATCAATGATTATTAAAATTATCGATTAACCATCGAACTATAATGTGCGAAGAGCTTAGGTGTTAAATGTTACTTGATTAAGAAAAAAATATAAAACAAAATAAAAATCTCACAAGCAGTTAAATCGAGCCAGAAATCGATTAGCTTTGGCAGATAAAATCTTTAATAACTTAATCAAATAATTAACTAACATTTCATTTAGCCGAGCCACATTAAGCTATGTTCGGCTAATATAAGCTCTTTCTCATTAAAAATGCAAGTAACATAGCGGAATATGACCTCAGCAAGGATAATAGTTACATGAAGGTCTTGTAAAAATTTAAATGCAACAATAACTTAGAACCTGTTAGACACTGTATCAAAAACTTGTTGAGATTGTAACAACAAGTTTCACTTAATCACAATCATTCCAAGCCTGCAGAAAAACCAAAGCTATTAAAAACGATAGGTTACTAAAAAAAAGGCATTTATTGTCAAATTTTCATTAATAAGATGGCCAAGCGGCCTAATAGGATATCGGTTCTTGAAAAATACAAACGATCATCAACTCTTACTAAATTACAAGTCGTGGTCATACTCTGGTTCACCATGAGCAGGCATAGAAAACTCCTCATAATGAAAAGTATGTACAATATATTTGTGGCATGTATAAAAACTGTGTTTTGGTATTTGCGGCGAGCCACGCTGATAAGCACTGGATCTCGGCGAGAACACCATAGAAGCAGATTTTAAAAGATAAGTAGTAGTAGTACAAGCAGAGGCCGGAACTGTCAATCAGATTCTTTGTCTTTATCCAATTTCTCGTGAATTTCTCTTCAAATCTCATATCGAGTGCAGGAGAAAAATGTAGAGGCTCAATCATTCATGAAAACTACTCTGATGCTTACGGCGAACCACGTTGATAAACAATGGATATCGGCAAGGGCAACAGAGCAGATTATGCTTGCAAATGAGAATGGTTTCTATAAAAGCTAGCTAGGACTTACAGAAGCTATTTCTAATATTTATAACACAAACATTAAATAACTCGATTATATTTATATATCAGCTACAAACCATAGTGGCTCGATTTAACTGTGCAGTAGTAAAAAAAAATTTAAAGTTGTCGTTGTTCAAATTCACTTATTGCTAAAAATATGTCTTTACATCTGTCCACTTAAGTTAAAAAGGGTGTAATATGTCGCGGGCGCTAGAAGGAAGGTTTATTCAATCAGAAGAACTTATATCTCATTTAATGTCACGACAAACGTTTTCTCGTTGCTTCGCGTTGAATAAACAGATGTGAGTTCTTCTTATTGGTCAAACCTCCCTTTTATCGCGCGTGACATATCACACGTTGTTTATCCTTAGCGGGCTACCGTGTTTTCGGTCGACTGTGATCGCAAATAAATGTATACGTTTAATTACTCTGAATGTCGTTATCAATGTCGTCAATTAAATTCGAAAAATGCTATTTTGTTTTATTGACATCGCCACTAACCTTAGAAATAGTAGTTTGTTCACCAAGGCGAGAAAATGACCGATACCTTACGAGAGTGTAGTTTGAGGCCCGAAGCGCAGCTGAGGGCCTCAATACACTCAAGTTAGGTATCGCATTTTCTCCCGAGTGATACATACAGCTTTATACTACACCAATGAGAAAAATAAAAACATTTTAGTTAAAATTTATATTAAAATTATTACAATTATTGAAACTCCATAAATTCTTCATATGTTTTGTTGTACTTATGCTTGGACTTTTCTGGCAAAAGGTTTAAAATGACTGTTTGAGCAGCTTCTTTTAATTCAGGCGGCGTAAATAAATCTTCACTCTCGCTACTAGACATAGACATCAGAACAGAATGTAACACGGAGATACAATAAAAAAGAAAATTCGCGCGTACAATCGTTTTTTTTTTAATATTGAGGAGGCAAATGAAATAAAGCACATACTGCCAAGTTTCCTTAGTAAATGCTAGTGGCCAGTAACATGTTGATGTGCTTCGAGATACAAACTCATGAATTTTAAAAAGTTAAAGGAGGGGAGAAAATTACTTTCTCCCCAAGAGGAGAATGAGAGATTTTTGCCGCCCGCATATTGGTTTGCTTGGAATTAGGTACTTTCTTCTCGTTTTTCAAGGAAGAACTAATGTGCTTTCCGAATAGGTGTAGTATAAAGTAAATTAATGTGTTTAAAGCCTTTGTTCTTATTAATTTAGTATTTTGGCGAGTGAAGAGTACCTTAATAGCTAAAACACTCGCTACTGGCCAAAAATCATGCACAGCCAATCGTTTGCCTCTTTCGAACTGCCTACCAGAACGGCACAACAATATTGAATGGTTACTGAACTCACACAAGTTTGCCAAGTTTTAATACAAACGGATATCAGTAAGTCGTTGAAGAAATGATTTGCATTATTTAGAAAATCTGTTATATACATACGAACATTGCCAGTTAAATGAAACTGATGATTTTCGAAAAGGATTTAGCAGCATGTGACTGTCCCCCCCCCCCCCCCCTTTAGACCTATAAATTTTATAAGGCCTAAGGAGAGAAAGACTAAGAACCTAAGAAAAGGTCTATAGCCTAGAGAATAAGGAACATTAACGATGTAACAGTGAATAAGGAATGGTACCTGAACTCAAGGGAAAGACCATGCGCAATCAGTAGGCCTAAGCTAAACCGAGATAGTTAACCTTCTGTTCGCAAAGTACACTCCCACACATTCAATCCTTCCATTACCCACACATACATACATACATTCCTCATACAAATGAAATAATGTTTGGCCAATCGATCTGTCTAGTGTTAATAAGGGACCCCTGTTGTGTTGTGCAGTTACCCTACTGTTCTTTTGAAAAGTACATTTCATTGAAGAGTAAGTAAGTGACTAAATGAGTGTATTAGAGAAATATTTGATTTGCAAATTAAGGTAAAAATTTCCTAAAATATCCTAGTAACTTGCAAATGCTTAAGAATCAATAAATAAATAAAATAGATAAATAAATAAATAGATAAATAAATATATACATAAAGAAATATTTAAATAGGTAACCTAGATGATGATAATATATCCATATTATAGGAAAATAAGGTTCCTAAAATGACATGGTTCAGTATAGATTAAAATGAATTTAGGTAAATACAAAGTCTTTTATTATCCTGAAGGGATGGTATTATATCACAGTAACATTTATGGGTAATAAAATAGCTATGGGTAATAATAAAGCTTTATAGTCTAGTATTGTCTTACGGACACGCGTAGTTTCGAACAAGAACCATATTACTAAATGAGTTCCAACCACTTTTGGTAACTTTTATGATAATTTATAATGAAGATTACACCATGGGGGGTAAGGGGGGTGCAAACCGAGCTCCGCCACGCCCGTTGCGTGTAGGCCTCACCCGACTAGATTTGTCGACTAGCTAGAGACCTCCCAGAAGTAAATTGGGCTAAGGAATAGACCTCAGGTCCTCAATTTAAAATAAGGGTAAAATAATAGGCATTTGTCGCTACCTATATTAAATGCGAAATAAGCCTCATATTCATATAAAGACCAAGTATTAAGATACTGTGGTGATTTAATAATGAAATTTAATAAAATTAAATAAACTGCCATCTACAGTTAGCATCAGTTTCTTAATGACACGCCTAAGCATGTAAGAATCTGAATAAAGGTGAGTTACATCAAAAGATGAACTATATATACATTATGGAAATATATTAAACAGATAGAGTATGTAAACATACTAGTATATTTCATAGATAGTTATATACATAACTAAGGTATTACATATAAAATGTATAGAGTGAGCCTAAGCTCAAGTGAAGTCTGCATTTGCTGTGTACAGCTTTGAATAGTCACATTGAAGAATATTCAATTCATTTCAATAGCTGTAAAACAATAAAACCAGTTGGCATAATGCATTCAATCACAACTGCAAATGTGTAGTATTTAGATGTTTAAAATTAATTCACAACGGCAGTACCGCTGCAATCGATGACCACTAAAACGAGATGTCTCATTCTAAGTGATTTAGTGGCAAATGTTACCACGGAACTAGGTTAATGTATAAAATACATTAAAATTTACGAATCAACTCGCAAGATCTGTGATATAGTCCACACTGTGAAGCTATTTGATATAGGTAGAATTCCCATACGTCAGGCGAAATGGGCATGGGTTCGGTCGATCAGGCCACATCTAGTGTGTTACCGGCGATCGAAGGCCGCTCAGGACACTTCCGAACGATGCCGTCCCTTAGGACAAAGCACATGACGAACAGGTATCCACCAAGACGATAGCATGTCCCATACCTCAAATCTATTGAGTATACAAGAGCTTAAATGATGAATTACCATCAACCACAGCTCCAAGTGGTATTCAAGAATTAAATTCAATTATAACCAAATATGGTCATCTCAAGCAGAGATAAAAATACTCAAATTGAGCAATTAATCAGGCATTAAGGGGGTCTCCCTTTTACTTTATCCTGAATTAATAATAGTACTTCAAGTTAAGTACAGTGTAAGTGTTTGAACTTTATTACGAGGTAAGTTCAGTTATTATGATTGAATGTATCACACCAAACCAGCTAGGTTATTACACCCTATGGTTCAGCTTCCTCCCTCGAACAGGTAGAGTTCAATAACTTCCACACCAGACTCAACATCCATGCACATGTTCACTCCATGTCAACTTAAATCAATTCACTTACTTATTGTCAGTGAATAAGAATCACATTACAAGTTTTGTACTTGGCTACACACATACGTACATACATACATACGAGGCAGCATAGCAAGCACAGACTGAAGATTATTCAGTTTGTTTAATTTTGCTGCTATTCTATAAACCAGTTAGCATTCTTGGTTCAATCACAATTAATATCCATTGCAAAGATTATACAGATTAATTATTATTTAATTTTATAATAGTCTTATCACTGCAAGTGATGACTATCTGAATAAAATGTTCATTCATCGCGAAATAACTGCACGTTTACCTTTAATAACAAAGTTACCAAGGAACCAGGTTTATACATCCCATCCATCTACCATAACGTTTCCAAGGGTTGGGTGTGGCGAGAATACCCATGTTCGGATGACGATGGCAAAGGTTCGGTCGATCAGGCCACATCTAGTGTGTTAGCGACGATCGAAGGCCGCTCAGGACACCGCCGAACGATGCCGTCACTTAGGACAAAAAGTGGGTTTTTATCCATGCCTCCATCCCAGGGAAATATCATGAGAAACGGCGGAACATAATCAACCGCAGCTTCTATGGCGTTACATACTCTAAATACAATTAAGACAACCTTAGTCATCTCTAACAGAGAAGGCTGCTACTACAAGAAGATTATCAGACGCTAATGGGGTTCTTTCCCTATTTTAGTCTGAATTTAATAACAGTGTCACGACTGTAATTACTTCATAAACGGTCAGACCATCTCCGTTATACAGGTCCTCCCACTATGATTGAATCCACCATACTAATCCGGATAGATCTGATTCAATTCAACCTCCTTCCTCATATAATAGGATCCGTACCTTACCATTCCAGGTTCAGCACTCTATCATCTGTATGTTAACACTTGTTTTCATACTAACTCCATCCACAACTTTATCAACTAGTCACTACCATAATATATATCGTCAACTATTCCGGTAACTTGATTAGCCAAAATCCCATTAACACATAAATGCAATCTCAATACGGTATCACCACATCTACAATCAAATCATTCGTTCATCTTTTGAGTGATGAGTATATCTATAATCAACAATATTATCCCATGCAATTCCACTCACATCATTCCTCCACTCACCCTCCTTCTACCATTCACTCACTTTCACTCTTTCACTTTCAATACAATAACCCCGCACATAACCTTCTCACTCTGCCTATCACTAGGTTCCACAATCACTTCACTAATACCCTAATAGTATAATAAACAGTAGAAAATAGGTTTCAATTTGGATAAACATATGTATAAATAATTAGATAAAATTCACTTAGATCCTGACTAAATTTCCTACTTTCCTGCGTTTTGATTTATAATTCCGTTTTGCGATTTTATTATTATTATTTAATTATTGACACTTCGTATTTAGTCACGACAATCCCGTCCTAGCTTTATCCCTAACATTTTTGAATATTTAATTTCAATTTTCCTATCAAATATATTTAATTGGCATAACAACAATTTAACTAAAGTTAACAGGGTTTTAAATTATTATTTAAACAATATCTCATTCAGGACGTTACATTAAATATAACCCTAACACTTTTGCATAGTTAATTTCAACTTTCCTATCAAATATATTTACTTGGTAAACAACAATTTAACTAAAGTTATTCAGGACGTTACATTAAACACAACCCTAAACACAAAACCATCACAGTACAATTGAAGGTTTTCCCACCTCGTCTAGGCAGTGTATGTACCACCTACAATACCAATTACTCCTGCAACAGCTCCACAGCACAGCAGCCGCTTATCTCCCTGCTGCCTCACCAGCTGCATCACCGCTCTGCTCCCACATTGCCAGCATTCCCGGAAGCACCAAACCCACTGAAATTGAGACAATCCCAGCAGAGTCGATAGCTCACACAATTTAGGCATTTACATGAAGAACCCATCTTCCTGTCATCCTTCTTCAAATTCTTACACATTCTTCCTTCATCTTCCGTACTCCCTCACACACTACTACTAGTATTTCGATAATGATCATGCCCCAGCACTAAGTTCACCTTTGACTGACATAAAGACGCTCAACCAATATCATTTATCGCCTAACTATAAGTTAACACAATAAAGTAACCTTACTTATTCTTACTAGTAAATTAAATCGTCAACAAATAGCACAATTTCCATAAACTTTTAATCATTAACTAATCAGTTAACTCCTTAACCACCATACTTATTCTCACCTAAACCGGGAGAAGTATTATTCTTGGAAATTAATCACATCACTTCAAAGCCAATTATTACACTTCTTTGTAACTAGAGTATAACGTAAGTACACAACATGATGGCCTTCCCCGATCTACTATACACTCTGCCATAGTAATATACTAAAATACCGATCTTCCTTCTACTATCCTTCACAAACACAACCTTAAATCTTCAGAAAAACATCCTTGCTCAATCCCATTTTACCTAACTATTCCGGTTGTGTGTGTTCCAGTAATAAGCACCCATGCAGACACATAAACCTGTCCATAAAGGATAAGCATTCTACTGTTTATCATATTTAGAATCCTGTTGTTACTCTGTCGCAATGGTATTCGCAGATATCTTCCACATTATAGCATAGAAATCCTCCACATGAGTATCTGCAAACATGCCAGCGGCACTGCAACACCATGGCAGCCGCAACAGAACTCTAAATACGTTATTGTATAGTATCTTGACCCCTCCGTTGGTCGAGTGGATAGCGACCCTGACTAGGCAATTGACGGGGCTCGGATTCGATCCCTGGCGGGGACAAGCATTTGTGTGATGAACATAAATATTTGTATTTCCGGGTTCGGGTGTTTTTAAATATATTCCAGTATTGATATAGGTACGTATTTCTATGTATTAGTACTTACCATTGAATAACACCCATAACACAAGCAAATAATTTGCTTTGTTTGGGGTTAGTACAGTAAGTGTAATTTGTCCCTTAAATATTTATATATTTATATCTGGTATAACTTATCTATTACAGGCATATAAGTAATACATAAATTATACCAGAATATTATATAATATTCTGGTGTAATAATTTATATATAATATACCTGTGACATGACATGTTACACATTTTATATGCACAATCACATAATTCTAAAGGAAAACCTATCAATGTTAATTTGTTATTAGATAATTAACTATATTTATTAATTTTATCATTATTTTTTATACTCCATATAACATTATTTTTGTAGTGATAGTCACTTAATTCTTATTAAATCTAAAAAATAATGGATCCGTTATCATTACATAGTATAAAACAGAGTCGCTTTCTCTGTCTGTCCCTATGTCCCTATGTCCCTATGTATGCTTAAATCTTTAAAACTACGCAACGGATTATGATGCGGTTTTTTGTAATAGATAGAGTGATTAAAGAGGAAGGTTAATGTGTATAATAACATTCAACATATTGTAGAGAAATACTGCAATTTTTGAGTTTTCTGATGTCATGTCGTAAATAATTATATTTTTTTCTGCTTATATTGCAAACGCAGGCTAAACCCTACGAGATTTATCAAAATAATGTACTAAGTATAAGTAAGTAAAATAATGTACTAAATAAGTATTGTACACCTTGAAAATGTCTACAGAAAAGTCCGCGATGGTATATGTCTAGCTCTTATGGATAACCCACAATAGCATGTTTTTGTCATTTACTTTTTACGAGAAATAATGGCTTTTTTTCAAAGCAATTTTAAGCAATACAGCACTAATCCTTATCCAATTAAATACCTTTAATATATTGTTGATTTAATATAGATCAATATGGCCGTTTACAGCATGTAATTTAAATAAATATTTTCGAAGATATTACAGATTTAAAATGCAGGGACATAGCGGTTCCGGGTTAAGGGGCCAGTGGCGGCGCGCGCGGAATGCTCTGTTAAACCGCCGCGCTGGGAAACGTGTTAATTTTCGGATAAATAAATATAGGACTTAGCTGAAAACCAAAATTTAGTATATTCCTTTTTTTAACTAAATATGTGGATGATTAGAAACAGTATTAACAAATTATTTTTCCTGTTTTCGGAATTTTATATGATCAAGTAAAGTACATTCTATCATGTAATAAGTTAGCACATTCACACATGATAATATCTTCAGGTATATCGTATAACTTTTTTAAAATTGTTATTTAACAATCAATGTAAAAAAACGTGATTTAGCAAACCAGTTTTTTACTACTTTACTTACTTACTTTTCATTTTACTTTTCTTTTTTTTTCACTGAGTGACATAGGCTATTTGAAAAAAAAAACTTCCGATTACGTATGTAGATAAGGAAGTTACTGATTTCACCCCGATTTTCGAAAATCGAGTTTTTATCAGATGTCCACGTTTAGAGGTCCTAGGAATCTTTTCCGGCTATTTTCATGATGACGTCAGTATGTCTGTATGTATGTATGTATGTACGTATGTATGTGTATGTGTGTGTATGTGTGTGTGTGTATGTGTGTGTGTGTGTGTGTGTGTGTGTGTGTGTGTGTGTGTGTGTATAGGTGTGTATGTAAACATCTCATAACTTTTGAACGGCTAGACCGATCGATACGCGGTTGGATTCTGCTCAACTTAGATTTCCTGAAAATTTGAACCGATTCGGTCCAGGAGATTTTGAGAAATTTTGAAAAAACACCAAAAAATTTTTGACGAAACAGTATTTTTTTAATATAACTTCCAGATTTATGTACCGATTGAGTAGAAAAACTAATCAGCTGTATTCGTCAAAAAACTATGTCTAATAAATAAATTGCATTAAAATCGGTTTCTCCGTTTGAGAGTAATCGTTGACGAAAAATTTTGAAAAAGCGTTTTTTCGACATAGCTTCGAAATTTTTCAACCAATCATTTTTTGGTGTTCTACGATATTTTTATTATTGACTTAAAAATATTATCAGCTTTTGTTCCGTTATTTTAATCAAAATCGGTCAATTTGTTTGGGATTTATCAATGAAGAAAATTAAAAATAAAATATTTTTTGACATAGCATCGAAACACAACCTATCGTTTATTTAGGTAAAACAATGTTTTAGATCTCAAAAATTAAGTTGAATGCCATCATCGTTTTCAAATATACAGCTTTTCAAAAATTAATAATACTGTCATTTTTAACAAAATAGATCTTTGAACTGAAAAATCTATGCTTATATTTTTTACTCTTGAGCTTAAAATACCTTAATTTAGTGAGAAGTTTCAGGGATGGCCCGTAGGGTCAACCATTTACACATTTTTTTCCCGTTTGTCCTGATGCCTCGCTTTAATAAATCGCAGGGTCAAGCCTTCAACGTTGCAGGCTTAGATTTGAGCGTTGACTGCTTTTCACATGGCCAACTATATATCGCTCTTTCAAGAGTAACCTCTAAAGAAAACATATTTGTATTGTCTAATGGAAAGAAAGTTGTGAACGTTGTATATAAAGACATTCCATAATATATTAATTGTAAAAATAAAAGAAAAAGGTAAAAATGTAAAAACTAAAAATGTAGTACCTATATGAATTTAGATATTCCAAAAATAGCAGGAAATCTTCATAGGGAAAGGGGAATTGTTTTACTCCAAATTTAACGCGTGCGGGCTACGGGAAGTAATGAATAAATCAAAACTACTGGATCGATTTTAATCATTTTTTTCCCGTGCGAAGCCGGGGCGGGCCGCTAGTTATTTATAATTCTAAGAAAACCTAATTAAAAGATTAAATAAACATCAAGTTGCCAAAAATACATTTTTTTGGATTATTTTGTATACTGCGCAGTAGCAAAATAACTGCGAACACTCAGCCAGACTCGCAAACCCGGTATCGCTATTCGACGAAAAAACTTGAGAAGTGTCAAGGGACACCCGGATGGAATGAAATTTCTTTGGATTAATTAGTGAAGGAATTGTAATAACATTTTCTATGAGAGAGAGAGAGAGAGAGAGACAGACAGAGAAACACGCGCATGCCGCACAGCTTACAACTAGAGCAAAAAGTGTCTTTTTTTTTTCGTCTAGTCCCCTTTCGCAACGCGCGATAAGGAACTTCGTTCCAATTATATATTTTCGCAATTCCAATTTGCCAAACGTGCTTTCAGTCTATTACATCTTCAAGTACACTTACCTGAACTTTTTCATGGAGGTACAAGTAAACCTATTTATAAATTAGGACCTTTTGCAAATAAGCCATACACTATTTTAAAATTTCTGTTAAATGGGACATTTTTTTAGAACAGAACATTTTTTGAAAAGACGAAGTGACAAAGTTCACTAATACACTTGTGTTTTAATCACGATTCAATTAACCTCTATTTTTTCTCATTAACTCACCATATAATTCATTCCTGCTTTTTCTGAACTAAGTGACCGAGATTTTTTCTTATTTTTGCCAGAACAAGTATAGCCTTGGCAAGCACCCCATGCCCGCATGAGGCTAAGTTTTGTGACATCCTATATTGATGTGAAAATACAAATTGTAGGATTTTTTAAATTTGTTTTGTAAGTATTTTTATCGTAAAATGAATAGGAAATCTCCTATATTGTCGAAAAACTGCCATTAGGCGCCATTTTTTCAATCGGGTGGCGCGAGAGGCAAAGACACGTGGTGGCAAAGTTGAAATTCGGAAAAAACACTTCAAAATCTATTAATCTAATAAGATTAATAGATTTTGAAGACCTTCACCAAGCTGGTTAATAGATGAAACTTATTTTATATCCAATAAAACATGTTGATAAATATATTTCAAATGGGTTGACTAAGAAATATACCAATCGAAAGTATAAAACCCATAGAATATGCAAACGTTGGATTGATTATTTTTTCCCGTCACAACTCGGTAGGCATAAACAGGTAAATCAACAATATTGCCTACTACGTGATATGACGGGAAAAAAATAGTCGTAAAAAATAGTCGAACGTTTGCATATTCTATAGGCTTCATACTTTCGATTGGTATGGACTTTGTATATTAACCAAACCAGTTAAAACTTTAAAAACAATTAATTTGTTAATTAATCATATTTTAGACTGAAATTTTTTAGCCAACCCATTTGCAATATATTTATTGACCTATTTTATCTGTTTAGCTCGGCGAAGGTCGTTTTATAGTGGGATTCTATTTTTTTATTATTCTATACTTTATTATTATAATAATACTGATTTTCAAAACTCCCGGATAAGGTGCCAGGCAAAACTATCAAATAATCGAATTATGATTTTCGATCCCATGACAGGCGTGACTTACAATTTGTCATATTTATTATATTTTTATCTCCTGAGATATTAAGACTCGTCTAGCCATGTATTATATCAGGATACATATAATCTTAAACTGTATTGCTGAATTAAAGACGAGCATCAGTGTGTATCCTCATTGTACATACATTTACACTCGAACTTGAAATTATCAATTACAATGTGATAATTTCACTGTAAATAGGTCGTAAGTCTTTTACTTATGTTATTGACTTCGTAAGTTGCGATTTTAATTAATCGTTCTAGATTAGTTACTAGACATTTTAATCAGCTGGTTTTAAATATTATTTGATGTATGTTTTTAATGGAATATATACGACCCGAACTCTTGCTTTTCCTTCAGTCAAATTGGAATGAAAAATTGAAGACATGGCCAGGGCAAACTGAATAGTCTGCTCGACAAGTTGAAAATCGTCTAAAATAGAGATACTGCTCTTAAAATTATGTGCGATAGCTCATTGGATTCGGAATGACGCCTAGGAAAATGTGCTAAAAGCGTGTATTAGCACATTAAAAATTGCAAAAGTTATAAACAATTAATGAAGAAAAAAAATTGCATTTAGTTTTTTGCCAATATTTAATAAACTATTAATATTTAAGAAATTAAAAAAAAAGGATTTGGAAAGAAGAGGAAATTTACAAGAAAAAACTCTAAGATCTCGAAACTCTGTTTCCATTATTTATAATTTTAATTTAACGCTGATAATAGGTCTCCGCACGATATTTTTAGGTTGCGCGCACGGCCTCAAAAGCGAGTACGACATATAAAAATATTTTATTTAAGATATTGAATATTCTTTTTTAAATTAAAAAAAAATATATATGATGTATTCTGAACACTATAAATAATTTATTTCCGTTAGAAATTTTACTTAAAATTATATTTTAACAAGTTAAACGATTGTTAACTAACAAAACTATCTCGTACTTCCGTCTTAATTGTAAATGAAAAAAAAAATGTTTAAATAATTATCGTAAGATTTTTTTGCTTTGTGGAGCCTTTCTTATATACATACTTAATAATATCACGCCATAAAAGTTAAAAAAAATTTCATACTTTGCTTATAATAATTATTGTACTTGAACAAAAACTGAAAAACCCACGTAATATTATTAAAGTATAATAATTATATCATTTTATTATTATATTATTATTATATTAGACGATTTTCGACTTGTCGAGCACACTAGAAATACATAAATAGAAAACGAAGAAAATTTACGGTTTTGGATTTTTTATAGCGTGCTGTAAAACATTGTTTTTTGGCAAATTTTATTATTCTAGGCCAACGGGAAACGGGAAGTATATATAAGTTTTGATTCTCCTTTGAAATCGCAAAATATGCGACATAAATTGTCATATTTTTTTACCGCATTAACTTATAAGTTTGATTTTTTCACTACTAAGAGGGGGGTTGTAGACCCAAGTACTTGATATAAATTTCAATTTGACGCGTTTCTGAGAAAAACTTCTTGATAGACGGACTGACGGCCAATGAAGTGATCTTATAATGGTCCCTTTTTTTCTATTTCAGGTACGTAAATAAATAAATATTTACGGGACGAATTACACTTACTGATCTAACCCCAAAGTAAGCAAATTATTTGCTTGTGTTATGGGTGTTAGTCAACGATACTAATACATAGAAATACATATTATATAAGTACTAGAATATATTTAAAAAACACCCAAATCCGAAAATACAAACATTTATGTTCATCACACAAATACTTGTCCCTGTCGGGAATCGAACCCCAACGTTTTCATCGTCATTAATAGTTTTTAGGTCTGTAGCCCTAAATACTATTAATGACTGAATTAATAATATTATATTTAAAACTTTTATATCGATTTTTTATAATTACTACCGGATTGGAACGCAGCCACACACGCAAAGATCCAGCTTACGCAACTTAGTGATAAATTGTTATTCATTCGCGTTTGCCTTGTATATAAAAATTTAATTCAAAATTTACGTCAAAATTGTCTAATGGACATTGTTGTTTTGGGTAATTTACTTAGTGACTAATTGTTATTCTTTCGTTTTTATTTTATTTATAAAACTTAGATTCAAAAGTCACGTTTGCATCGTCTAATGGACATTGTTGTTTTGGGTAATTTTCCTCGAGATCACCCGAGCCTTTAACAAAGCCTGTTCCAGCGAGCTGTTGTATAACTCTACCAACAAGTAGTACCAGCAGGTAGGCGAATGTCGATTCTTCAAAATGGGTCCGAAACAATACGTGTATTAATTGGTAAATAGAAGTACCAGGATTGGGACCATCGTCCACTGATATAAAAAATCCAAGTTGCACAGTCCCGAACAAAACTGACAATCAAAACTCCCTAATTTCACTCTAGCAGTTATAAATATGGCAAAAATATATATTTTTGCATATCCAACCTAAGCGCCAGGCTTATAGCTGTTTTTACAAAGCATTGTATGAAAAGTAATAAAATTGACAGTATCGCAACCGACGTGATTCTATTTGAAATGAGCGCACAATTGAAAATATTTCGTTCATTTTTAGAGGACGTTTTCTTAAAACTGATTGTGAATCTTGTGATTTATGTCAATGCTAGTAACTATCAATTTTTAATGTTATCTGCTCACTCGAAGGATCCGTCTTAATTTTTTTCTCTGTCTAGGTGATGGCTAGTGTAAGTGCTTTTTGTTAATTGCGTGGTCCATACAAATATTTTTAAGAGAAAAGATTTGTTTGTTTGTAGTGGGTAAAGTTACTCTATCAAAATACATACTACCTCGTCAGTGCGCAGGACACAAATCCAAACTATACGCTCCACCTACCGCCTCTATTGTGACCTTGCCGTTGCAAATTGCAGACCTGCAGTCTTTGAAATATACATCAATGTTTTGCAACAGCTCTGCACGTAAAAGCTGGACATCTGAGAAATAATAAATTTCGTGAAATAACAATTGCACAATTTTGATATTTAAAGAGCAATATTTGTTATAGTGTAGAAACCAGCTGAGTGATATCGTGCACCAGTAAGCTATTTATTATATTCTATGAGCTTATCATTTTTTATTAACTTTAGCAATTAAAATAATATTATGTTAAAATTTAAGAACGGAGATTTTGATTTTTAATTATAATAAAAAAATAACAGTAATTAATAAGTTAACTAGTAAAAAAACAGTTTATATGAAATTAAAAAAAAAACATTTATCACAGATATGTACATATAAACATAATATATATTCACCGCAGTCATTGGCGTTATACAAAATATTTCAGCTATTCTTTGGTAACACGTGCAAGGTAAACTCGAGATAGATTCCGCAGTGAAATAAGCGCCTCATTTTTCAAAAATCTAATTTCCTAAAATCGTAAAAAATAATTAATACCTAAAACAAAACGTTTAGATGTTAGGACCTTAATAACTCGTAAGCTATCGCCTAGAAGTCTATCTTGTGTGTGTGGTTATTTTCACATTGAACGCGACTAAAGCTTGAAAGTGTTATTATAGGTAAGTATTTACTTTAGCAATTTTCCAAATTATACAATATATTTTATCAATCTTAAATGTTAATAGCTGCTTATTCGTTTTAAGTTTTGTTGAAAAATAAAAGGAAATTTATCCATATCAAAACGGAAAGTCACCTTGATTTTTCATGATATTGGTGACCTTAGGTGACCTTAATCTACTTGTTAATATCGGTGTATTATTTTTATATTTTTTGTACATTTTATATCTTATTTCAATTAATTTCTATTGAATGGATTTGCCTTTCAGACAGCTCATCAAGCATTTCCAATATCACCAATTCCTTTTAACACGGTTAAAAGGAGCGTGTAGTTATACAAGAAAAAAGTTTACTCAAGATAAGAAAAACTTAAAGAATTACAGAAAAAACATAATTTTTAGAGATTCAATAAGATTAGAACCAAATTATTTAAGTAAAGAACTATTTTTTCTAGAAAAATAAGTATATTCAAAGGTGAATGAAAGTGAAAAGTTTTATAAAAACTACAGGTTATATACACTGAAAATATAGAAGATTTATCTAATAATTATGATAAAAGTCAGGAAAAAGCCAAAGATTCGCCGACTGAAGAGATATAAAACTGAACTTACTTACCATAAAAAAAATTCAAATTATGACAACATTTATTGTATGATGTGACTGAAGCAGCTAAATGAGATTATTCTTTTCAAAACAAAATTTTATAGAAAAAAAAAATATATATCATACCATGATTATATACTCGTATGTATTTTGAATTGACTTCTAAAAATATAAATAGATAGAACATTAACAACCACATATTTTATTCTCTCCCATACTATAAGCATCAATTCTCCTCAGCATTTTCAAGGTGTGGTAACATTTGATACATTAATATAAATTATATATATATAGGTATATATATATATATATATATATATATATATATATATACCTATATATATATATATATATATATATATATATATATATATATATATATATATATATATATATATATATATATATATATATATATATATATATATATATATATATATATATATATATATATATATGCAGTTCCTTGTATAACTGGGCCATTTTATTACCACAATTCGTGCTACCTTATTGAAGAATTCAGTCGTTAAAATTACGTAAAAAAAAACTTCATTTGAATTTTTCTTTATATTTTGAAATTTTAAGTTATTTTATAAAAACTTTGTTTCAGGGATTTTTTGACGTATTCTCAAAATTTCTCTAATCTCGGGTGCTGAACCAATTCGAATTTTCAGAAAGTCTAAGTTTGGTAGAACCCAATCGAATATTATCATTTGCATTTCAACCAGTCAAGCCATTTAAAAATTAAAAAGGCTTACATAAACACATACACACAATCCCACACGCACACGTTAGTGTGTGGGATTGTGTGTGTGTAATAATTATTTAGATATCGTAAATCTGTATATGTGCTTTTTAGTGTTAACTAAAAAGCATGTACAGATTAAGGATATCGTGAAAATAGTCGGTAAATGTTCCTAGGACCTCAAAACGTGGAGATCTGGTGAAAGTGAAGGTCAAAATTCATATGGTTTATTATATGCGCATCCACGTGTTGTCTCTATAAAATCATTTTTTTTTCAAAGGTTTTTGACTTACTATATGGCCTATTGCTTGCACAATTACGTATTCTTAGTATATACCAACTTTCATTAAGATTGGTTAAAGTGAATTTTTTTATGTCATAAGATTGCAAACAAGCAGATGATTTCCAGTCGTCATCGAAAGGCGAAAAAACAGGAAGGAATGTCAAAACAGGAGCGAGTTCAGGCGCACAGGTTTTAAGTACTATAGCTGGAATCCCATCAGGGCCACTGGCACTGGTTCACATTCAGATTCGACAGCGTTTTAAGAACCTCAGCCTAACGGATGCGAATTTCCGGCATTTTCACTTCGCATCCAGGTAGACTGTGATGTTTCACGTTGTTAGCGGGATCTAGTCGTGGGTTTTCCGCGAAAAGAGTAGTGAAAAGGTTTGCTTTCTCTACAGCGGTGTGAGCCAGCGTCCCATCCGGTTTCAGCAGTGGAGGAAGTGAGAAGCGGTAGAAATTCGATTCAACCGACTTTGCCAGGGACCAAAACGCTTTACTACCTAAAGTGTCGAAGCCAGTTTGTTCCCAATACGGCTGACATGGTCGAATCGAGCTTTTAGTAGAGCCTTTTTGCAGGATTTGGCGACCCCGTTGAAGGCTTTCTTCTTCTCCGATACGTCCTTGGCCTTGCGGTGTCGAACATCTGCCCAAGCCAGATATGCCTCACGCTTTAACGCCTCAGCGCGTCTACAATCGGCTCTGAACCAGGGTTGAACTTTGCTGGACATGGCTGCGTCGGAGAAAGGAATAAAATAATCCATTTTCTGCATGTCGTCCCAATCTGCTGACTTGTATCGCCACACGCGCCGAAAGCCCCTAGGACTGGGATCGGGCGGCGAGTAGATTGATACAGATTTTACCAAATAGTGATCGGAGCTGCCAAGTGGCGAGGAAATCGCCACCGAATAGCGGTTCAGATCCATAGTCAGCAGAAGGTCCAAACCATTGGCTGTATGGCTCTCAACGTCAGAAACCCGCGTTGCTCCTTGAACCAGCCGGGTGACGTTTAACGCTATAGTGAAGATTATATTAATTCGTGTAATTTGTCAAGGAATATTTATTTATTTATTCATAGGTCTACATACTACCTTATCATTATTATTGTAAAACGAAACGAACCATAAACATGTTTGATAATGCCACATTCATGGGTCTACTGACTACCTTATCAACATTATTGTAAAACGAAACGAACCATTAACATTGTGCAATCAGAGAAAATTTAGTGAATGGACAACAACGGGAATTCATAAAAGTAGGAAACGGTTAATTGATTTATATTATAAAAAAATCTTATAACCATAGTTCTGTATTTAAGGAATATGTGAAGAGCTATTAAAAAATTTGTAGAAGGGTCTGTGATTCTGCAAAATCATTGTACATAAAAAATGTTATAAGGCAATTATTAAACAAAATTTTAACTATATGGAACATTGTTAACTGTGAAACCGGCAAGTCCAGGATTTCTAATGACGAATATCAGTTGAAAGTAGATGGATTAATTGTAAAGAAAGATTTAGGTGTAGCGATGGATTTTGAAAAATTCTTTAATAATGTAGCTATTTCAACAACTCAAGCTCTTACTCATCGGCCAGCTCTGCAGAATCACTACTGAAGCAATGTATACCAACATGTGAAAAATCTTTTGAATTTTCTTTTGTAGAAGTTAAGGATATACTTAAAGCTTATAAAACATTAGAATTTAAAAAAACTTCCGACATATGGGGTCACTCTAAAAATCATTGCTTCAGTAATAAATGTAATCGAACCATACCTAGCTGAAATATATAATAGGTGTATAACATATGGTGTTTTTCCTGATTTGATGAAACTCAGCAAAGTTATTCCTATTTTTAAATCTGGTTCTAAATCTGAACCAACCAACTACCGACTTATTTTGGTTCTGCCTACCCTGAGTGAAATATTTGAAAAAATCATTCTCGATCAAATGTAAAGACATTTTAATAAATTTATATTATTTCATGATAAACAGTTTGGCTTTACAATGAGTGGCTCAACTATAGATGCTGGTCTAGAATTATCAAAGAAAATTTTTGGAGCCTGGGAAAAGTCACAGGATGCGATTGGGATGTTTTGTGATTTATCAAAGGCTTTTGAGTGTGTTCATCATAGCATATTAATCAGGAAATTACACCATTATGGAATTAGAAATAAGGCTCTCGACCTTTTGATTTCTTATTTAAATGGAAGAATTCAGAAGGTTGAAGTTAAGATCCTCTGGTGCTGTTGTCACAATGGGTGTCCTACAAGGATCCATCCTTGATTCATTTCTGTTTTATATATGATATATACCTACTAGCGTACTATACGTAAGACTTACCTTACTATACGTAAGACTTACCTTACTATATGGGTGATAAGTATGGAATTGTATTGTTTGCAGATGACACTTCATTTTTATTTAAAGTGAAAAGACAAATTGGTAAGTATGACAAAGTAAACAATATTATTTCAAAAGTTGTACACTGGTTCAAAGTTAATAATCTGCTTCTAAATAGCAACAAAACTAAGTGTATTTAATTTTCAATGCCTAATGTAAAATACCAATATACAACTTAACGGTAAAAAAAATGGATCTCTACCATATTTTTAGGAGTTACTGTAGATAAATTAATTTTATCGGCTACTTTATCCAAATCATTGTAAAAAGAAACATACCATCACCAAACATGTTATATGCCCAGATCTACCAGCTTCTATATTAACATTATTGTGAAAGAAAATGCATCATTAACATGTTTAATAATGTCACATGCACAGGTCTATCGACTACCTTATAAATATTATTGTAAAACAAAATACACCGTTACCAAAGCACCGTCTACCTTATGAAATATTATATAGACCGCCCCGTTGGTCGAGTGGTTAGCGAACCTAATTACGGAGCTAAGGGGGTTCGGACTCGATTCCCGACAGGGACAAACATTTGTGTGAGCATTGATGTTTGTATTTCTGGGTTTGGGTATTTATTATGTATGTAACAGTATTTATATATTATGTATTTCTATCGTTGATTAGCATCCATAACACAAGCAAATAATTTGCTTACTTTGGGGTTTGATAAATTCGTGTAATTTGTCCAGCAATATTTATCTATTATTGTGAAAGGAAACGCAACATTAACATTTTCGGCAATGTCATATGCACAGTCAGGTCTACCGACTACCTTATCAACATTATTGTAAAAGGAAAATTACTTTTATCATGTTTGGTAAGGGTTGTTTTACCGGAATATTTGCGAAAAGAAGAGCACCATTTACATTTAAAAATATCACTTGTATAAGTCTACCAGCTACCTTCCTGTCATAATTGGGACACAAAGCGTATCTACATACACAAATTATGTCATACTAGCTGCAGCGTGCAGTCCGCTGCATTATAAAAGTTTTTAGTGAATCCCGCGGGATCACCTAACTTTTCCGGGATAAAAAAAAGCCGATGTGTTATGTTGGGTCTTCAGCTATCTACATACCAAATTTCATCGTAATCGGTTCAGTAGTATTTGCGTGAAAGAGTAACAAACATCCATACATACATACTCACAAGCTTTCGCATTTATAATATTAGTAGGATTATGTTTAAATATTTTCTTTACTGTGAGAGATATATTTTTAATTAACTATAAGTTAAATGCTATAAAGAGAACTTTTCTAATTTTAAATGTTTATATTAGTGGAAACTATTACACACACTTATCAGTCATACTTATTAAAATATTGTTTTGTTGTAGACGGAAAAAACAAAGGGTGAAATAACATACCTAATGGCGGAAGAAGAGTACTTTAAGCATCTAAATCCACCCTACATGGACCTTGACGAAGTGAAAATGACCTTAAAGCAAACAAAATAATGGTGGAGAAACATCTCAATCTATGGAGACTTTAAGATCAATTTCCCAATTAAATATTTTTTCTCTGAATTTATGCCTGACATGTCAACTATCGCTTTGCCGTCTTTGCCTCCGAACTACCTTCAAAGCGACCCGAATCAACGCCTTCTTATTTGTAAATCCATCAATCACCGTTAAACATGACATTACATTACATACACGTACATTTTCTCAGCGACACCAGCACACCTACTGCTTAGTATGATCAGAGCAGAAAACTATTTTCATTTGAAGGGAAACTAAGCATACATAATATTTTTTTATTTACATATTTAAAGTAGTTTGAGAAATCAAAAATTTTTACGTCGAAAAATGTTTTCGTAATTTTCTTTATACGTGGAATTCAATTTTATTTTTTAAATGAGAAACGGTCGTACCTACAGTCCTACTTTAAACTAAAAAAGTAAAGCAAAAAATTCTAATGAAAATAATAATAAACAAAATTCAAGGCAGCATGGCCGTCAATCATAGCCTGTACCTGTGCTTAGACAAAACAATCAGTTTATTTTGACATCTTATAAAATATGAAATATTTTTAAAATATAAACAGTGAACAATAAAGGAAAAGAAAAATATTCATTTTAGTGAATTATGATTTGCAATAAGAAACTGCGCTCTGTAATTGTGATGCTAAGAAAAAATGTCTCGATATTTTAAGTTTTGCAGTAGTTATCATTCCAAATTCGTACATACAGACATGCGCACAGGCTTGGATTTTTTTTTGTTTTACAATAAATGCGCTTCAAAAATATTAAATACGTTAAAACGAGGTCTTTTTTCTTGGCACATATGTATTTCCAAAAGAGAAATATAAAAATCCAAAAGTGAAAAAATGAAAATAGGGATATATTTATTTCCGAAAGTTGTTTGATTTCAGTAAAGCGAGTTTGGAGCACTACTTAACGGTTATATTTGAGACATACAATATCATTGGCCCAAAATATACAATATTCATTTACGAATACTAGGTAATTCAAATAGAGAGTGTCATAATTGTAGATTATGGCGTACTGAAATTCTAAATAAGCGAATAACTGAGGACTAATAATAATAATAATAATAAATAATAAATATTCATGGGACAAATTACACTTACTGATCTAACCCCAAAGTAAGCAAATTTTTTGCTTGTGTTATGGGTGTTAGTCAACGATACTAATACATAGAAATACATATATAAATACTAGAATATATTTAATAAACACCCAAACCCGGAAATACAAGCATTTATGCTCATCACACAAATGCTTGTCCCCGTCGGGGATCGAACCCGAGCCCCGTTGATTGCGAGGTCAGGGTCGCTAACCACTCGACCAACGGGGCGGTCACTGATATTCTAATTCTGAGGACGAACAAAAATTTCAATTAGGCAATAGAAGTAAAACTGCACGAATAGTTATTTTCTCGCTCAGTACGAAAAAAAAATTATAGATAGTCATTATTATGAATGATAGTCATTATGATATATGACTACCCTTTCTTGGGCAACACATTAAAATAGGTTATCTGCAGTGTTTGAGTCCAATTTTCATAAGTATGTAGAATTAAAAACATAATATATTTTTAAATTCGATAGCACATTTTTTAATCTTTTTAATTGCAATAAAAGACTACCTATTTCTGTAACCAATCAGGTAGTTGCAGTCGTATTTCTGGTAGTGGGATCTAGAGAAAACCTAACTAAACTACTTTACTGTAGCGTAGTGTACTTTTTTATAGAGAGATGGGCTCCCCGAGAGCTGATAATAGGACTCCATTACGCTAAATTTTAATTACTGCAAAATGAGAGTTTGGACTGTGTAGGACGGCCCAGTTTCCTTTTTTGCCTGATTGGTATAAATTTGCACTTATATTTTTTTGTATACAAAATATGCTTGCACATATGGTTTTGTGCACCCGAACCACAGTATAAAGATGACAGTATGAAAACTAAGCCTAGTTGATAAAATAATTACCTACGCTTCATTGAAGCAAAAGGCTTGTCACTTGTCACTTTTAATGTTTTATGGTATTGTTTTTTAATTAAAATATTCTGTGTTCTGTAGTGACCAATTAATCGAAGTGAATAAGCTAGTTTACACATAACATTAAAATAGGCGTCTCATGGAGTCGGTTAATCTCAATTTTTAAAAAGGTCGTGGGAATAAACTTATGTGTGATCACTCGTCTTGATCGGCACTCGTTACTGACAGCACCGCGACAACCGCTTAGGGGTCTCGTCAATAAGCATATTTGTGTGAATGAGCCATTTCGAACGTCTATAGGTAGTTTCTATACTGTTGCTTGCATATTTATACTGTGCCCGAACTCCCTCGCTGCACAATGCTGTCGCTCCATCTACTAAATAACAAATACGATATTTTCAGAAGAATAATACGCTAGAATAGAAAATAGGTGTACCTTAAATAGTGTTTAACACAATACCTGCGCCTCGACTCTGTGGTCTTATGGTCCGGTATTGGTGTTGACCACCAGGGTTCCTAGGTCGGACAATTCAAAAATGTGTTTTTTTTTTAGTTTTTTGTGAAATACAATTTTGCCCGAGATTGCAAAAGTGCGCGGTTGGTGATAGGCTGGCCACCTATCACTTTGTGGGACTAAATATCTTCGGCTTATCGTGGGTGCACTGGTTGTACCTCTACCTACTTCTTCAGGGATACGGGCGTGAAGATACTATTTTCAAATAGTATTACAGTATTATATTGTAAAGATGCATAAATATATGCTACTCGAATCTACCGTTAGAGTGATTCTACAAGGACATTGTGACGATGCATAAATATATGCTACTCCAATCTATCGTTGGAATGATTCTACAGGAAATTGTAATGATGCATAAATACAGGTATAATTCAATACCATGTATAATAGATATATCAGAACAACCGGGCTGTCCACACCGGGGCTTCCCACGTTCAAAAATAAGCACAAGCTAATCGGGTCTACCATCCTGGGTATTTCCTCAGCTGTGTAATAGATATATCCGAACAATCGGGCTGTCCACACCGGGGCTTCCCACGTTCACAAATAAACACTTGCTAACCGGTTCTACCATCCTGGGTATTTCCACAGCTGGTGTATAAACGAAATCTTTGAACATCGGGCTGGCCACACCGGGGCTTTCCACGTTCAAAGAAAAAGTACATGCTATCTGCTGTCGGAATAATTCTACAGGTATGTATAATAAATATATTTCCTTATAATATACGGGTTGGTTTACATGTTAATCAAACCAGATTCACGTTACCCGCGATGTCGTTCTTTAGAAAACTGTGTTTACGGTTTATCGAAAAGAAATAATAATAATAATAATAATAATAAAGAACAGAAATTTAATACTTACTTAATGGAGGCTTATTACGGCATTTGAGGTCAATCCGGAAATTCTAGACCCAACAAGATGTTACATCTTGCACTTTTAACTTTCCGTAGTGAAATAATCAACATATATTCATTAAAAATTATTAATGAACATTCATACAGCAGTTCATAAGCTGGGTGACTAACTCTAAGATTCCAGTAATTAACGAATACATATTGCACACTTTTGACCGTCAAACAAAAGTATTTGGAGCATTGCAGCAATGGTGCAATGGCAGTGGTATAATTAAAAAGGGGGTAGACAGTCTTGTCTACTCTTAGTTTTCTGCAATCCTACCCGCATAACTTCAGTTACCAGTTACTAGTGACCGTGACGCCTCTAACAGCGTAAAAATATCGAGAAAATAAAATAAATCGAATCGCGGTAAAAACCCGTTTATTAACAATAAAAATAAGTGTTATAATAACAGTGAAAGTTTAAAAGTTTTTATAAAAGTGTTTAAAACTAAAATTTAATTTCAATTAGAAATAACTTGCCTGGATATATTTAACTTTGCAAATATCATATTATGTTAATTAAAACTCCCAGTAACTATTTATTATAAGATCTCTCGGCCCGAAGCTACTAAGGGCACTTTTTATTTAGACCTTTAAGCTTCAGGGGGCTTCTTAACGGTCACACCAATACCAAAGTCATGCAGAACAAGAAACGCGCGAATGAATCGGAAGCCTAGGATGACATCGACGGTAAGAACCAGCATCGGCAACTTTTATGTCACAAGACGCTAAATAAGGTAAAGCCTGCGGGCTGATTTACTTATTTTTACAAACAATAGGCCTTTTTGTCACTTTTAATTTGAAGGCACGCTAATTCTCGAAAATTGTAAGCGCATAATGTTTTGGCAATTCTTCGATATTTTCAAATCTTGCTTTTGGGCCCTGAGTATCCCCGCGAGTTCTCACACAAAAAAGACACTGGTACCATCAATCCAGTCATACTGGCTGGCATATTCGGTTATGAAATTGAAAGTTAGCGACAGAAGGTTTTCTACCGACTGTACCAAAATACTCAGTCCATCAATTTCAGAAACTTTAAAAACCGGTACCTAGCTAGATAACTACCTACGTAATTTTATCATATCAATCTTGCGATGGACAATTAATTATGCCAAAACCAATACGAAAATAAATAACTTCATGCTAACTTTTATTATTATTTTAAAGTCTAAGGTTTGAAAAAGAAGTAAAAAATTAGAAAAAGGCTTATTCCATAAACTTCAGTTATATCTAAATATTAATACAAAAGACGTGTATTAAAAAAGAAAGGGGCAATTTAAATAATTAATTTATTATTTTTATATAATGCTTATTTATCATTCAAAATATAACTGATTCCAATACAAAATCATGTTTTCATAACTCAGAAAGCCTATTGCAAAATTACTTATAAGGGTATTTTCATGACCTAAATTATTAGGCTATAATATATAAACTAGCTATTTACATAACATGCACGATACAAATTTGTATGGATCTCAATAATTGTGTGCTATAATAAGTAATATTTACAAAAAAAAAGAAAAACAGCATTTTTATACCTTCTTTTATAATTCTTGTACTTTTGTTTGGATATAGATATAAAGGATTTATTTCTAAATTAAGTTACCTACCAACAAGTTAAATTTAAAATCTCCTCGGATCCTCTCTCAGTAGGGCGGAACGTTTTGATTGCAATTTGTTGCAATTTCTGCGAGGCGTGTGCCGTCACATTATCAGGGTTCTAACAACGTCTCGTTATTGTTAAATTAGTTGCAGTTGGTTGCTTCTGCGAGTGACTGTTACTTTTATACAGGAACCCGGCATTGATAAGAATACATCTGTTTGCAATGTCATTGATTACCTAAATACTATGGTTACACGAAAGACCAAGAAGATGGTAATATTTTTAGCCATAAAATAATAATTATGACTATGACAGACATACCATACAACACTCGAACTCTTATATTCAAATCATGGTTAGAAGCTACAAATAACTTAAAATTAAGCTTAAATTAAATGATTATTACGATTAATATAATTGTAATAAGATTAAGGCTACAAAATAAATCAACCGATGTTTTAACTATGGAGTGAGGCCGTTTATAGTGATATTATGTGTGATGCTTGATAATACGATCATGAGTGGTCCATAAATATGAACAATTTGGAAATACTTGCAGTATTTACTGGATTTAGTGTTTGCGAAAAAAAAAAAAAACATGATTTTTTTTTTTTTTTTTTTTTTTTTAAGGGCAATGGGCCCACCTCTCGTTCCCACCACTGTAACTTCTGTAAACCAGAATCAACAGCGGCAACCTTCCTGATAACCTCTGAGTTGCGAGCTCAGGGTGCCCTGGGGGAAAAGCTAAGCTGTCTTGGAACCCGCATCGAATTTAATCAGAAGAGTATAGGAGGAGTAGGAAAATACATCCAGTTTCCCTCCCTTTACAGCAGGAGACAGCGTAAGATATAGCAAAAGCTGCTAAGAAATGAGACGTTTACAATCAGGTCAAGCCTGATTGCTATTGCACCACGGTAGTTTAGGTATTTGAGGACCTACGAAAATGGCCTACTTAATTCTGCTTCCAGTAGTATGTATGACAAAATCGCTTGAAGGCACGGAAATTCCCACGTGTTGCTACAAGGTCGGAATAGTAGATTACCCCGGATATACATCGTATACTATCAAGCATTTGGCTACGTTCATTTTGCCAGAGATTACACTCCCAAAGAATATGATGTGCAGTTTGTTCATATTTACAGTTTATGGTGGAACATTCGCAAAATGGAGAAGGAACTAATTTGAACGAGAATAATTTAGCTTTAAAATTACCATGACTAGTAAGGAACTGTGCAACACAATGATCTATTTCTATCCACGTTTTACTTAATCGTTCCCGGACGCAGGGGAAAAAGTTATATAAATGCAGTCCTTTAGGTGAGCAGCACCAACGCGACTGCCATTCATTTATTAATTCATTAGTAACATCCATCACGGGATTAAAGAGGCGGCGTATTTTTGTTTGAGCTTGCGGATTAATAAATTCTGGGCTAGTAAAGTTTTTAGAATTATAGTATATTGAGGACCGACGCTGAATTTCTAAATCTAATGGAAATACACCTGATAAAACGGGTAAAGCTTCAGAGCTTACAGTGCGATATGCTTTACACAAAAATATTAATGCCAAACGCTGATTTTGAAGTAATTTACGCCGGGTCGCGCCGCTTGTAACTTTATCAGCCCATGCTGAACATGCATAAGTAATACAACCTAAATAAGTTGCGTTAGAACATCAGAAGAAACATGATTATAGAAATCAAATTTTATTTCGTTTTGACAAATATATGCGGCAGTGGATATATCTTCCGTAGGAGGTTATATCTATTGCCGTAGTACCATACATAGATAGGATAGGTTTAACTTTTAAAATAAAATAAAAAAATGCAAGTTCTAAACGCTAGTTCTCAAAATTTCAGTTCTTGTAGTAGGAACTGAAATTTTCAGTCCTTATTACAAGATAAAACGCGCCTTGAATAGGCGAAGCGTACGTCTTGGTGGTCATGAGTCAAGTACTGGTTTTACCTACTAAAAATTTAATAAAGTAACACGTCAATTTGGCAAGCTACATGTAGATCTTGTACAAAACAAGCAGAATCTATCAAAAGTGGCAATTGTACATTATTCATGACAGATATGACCATGTGCGCGTGCTCTCTTTAAAATTATACCTCGTTACACTGGTCAATTTTTTATGCAACAGGGCCAGTTATCCTGAGATAACATAATCATAATCAATCAAATCAATCAATCAAATTTATTTATAGAAACTTAGTCTAAGTTTAACATAAATAATAACTAACTTTTAGGTAAAATAGTTTCAATACATTATGCAATATGTTTCGTACCTATTTATAAAGCATAATAATACATGGCACTTATTAAGTATTATTACAAATTAGGTACACAAAACACTTATAATTTGTAATACAACACAAAACAAATATTCCGTGTAATGCAAGTAAAATAGGTATCATAAAGTTAGTTGTAAACATAATATTTTGATGCGACCAACAAGACTAAAACATGATCGATTTACATCAACCTCCGTACTAGTTGGGCACTGTATGCCGGTCGGCTGAGATTCCTCGTTCACTGCAAGCCGCTCGGTTACAATGTTAACAGTTGTTATTTTTTGCTATTTAAATGTATTCAATGCACGCGCAGTAAACGCGCAATTTTTCGATAAAACTGAGCCTAAACTATATTGTGCCTAATGCATTAACATTATCTTAAATTTACTATTAGGTCTGTATATTTATAATAATAATAATTTAAAAAAAATAGAAACCAGGGCAATTAATATATACACATATATAATCAACAGGGCTACTGGTAAATTAGTAGTCTACAATCGCCTTATCGCTCAGGTTCCAATATTTAAGCTTCCTTCATCTATATTACATTCAAATGATTTATACACGTCATACTAAGTCGTGATCAAGTAAAATATTATCTAAGTCGATAATTCTTTATATGAATATACAATAAACGTAGGACTAACCAGTAAAATACTGTTTTACTTGGGATACTTAGCGAGTAGTATGTTATCTAACCGATTTGAATACAATACAGGCACACGACCATTTAAATGCCAAAAAAATGTAGTAAACGGAAAATATGTAACAACTTAGCTTAATTTATTTTGATAATAAATAATAACCATAAATAAATAAATGAAACAATAAAATAAAAGGACAACCCCGCTGGGTTTCTTCTGATGTATCCTCTCAGTCGAAGTCTGCGTTTTTAGTCCGGTAATGATTGTGATGTGTTGATTTGTCAAGTGTACCGATAAAGGTTTGACTGAATAGAAGGAAATTTACTAGTAGACACTAGAACATAATATGTTCTATTGTCAAAATAATATTAAAACTCTAAATAATTATGTGTTATAAATTGTTATAAATAATTACTTGTTCTGATTCGAGATAACTTATTCAAATCTGAAATTTATTAAAATGCCTTGAGTTCCTAGATGTACTTACGTTGATATTCTTTAAGAAAATCCCGCATAGGTACCTAAACCGTACCCTTAGTGCAACCCTAAGTACCGTGAGTATAATACTTACAAGACGGACCGTCAAATCCGTCGTTTTTGTATATCACAGTAAGACTCCACTTGAAAATAGCCACACAAAAGCTAAATAGATACAGCTATTGAGATTATTCCGCATAGCAGCGGAATTGACACAGTTCAGTGCGCTTAGTGCAATTTTACCTTCAAGGCTTTTATGTCCCGAATCAGTGGGATACAATCCCAAATACAATTAATTGAAGTAAAACATCCACGATATTTTAGTTACTATGCTAAAAATATTTCTGGTTGTGATTTTAGCGATTTTGTCCGAAAATTATTGAATAAAAGATATAATTCATTATCTTCAGACGTGCAACAAGGATGTTATAACTAACAAGAAAAGTACTTTTCTATGTACTACGGATTATGGCTCGAGCTATAACAAATTTGTAAAATAATATTTCCATATTATATTACCGAGATATATTTCACGACTTTATCTCTAAACGTCTACATTGTATTATGTGCTAATATCGAGAACGAAGCTCGAAAGTAATTGATGATCAAACGAACTTACCTGTACGTGAAGTTCGATCACAATTACTAGAAGAGCTTCGTTCGAAGGTATTAGCATCCCTCCCTCCCAAGTCTAGCTGGGACCCCTAGTCGTGAAATATATGCTCAACAATTCTCTAAACTAAATGACTGTAATCGGTGAGTGATCACGGAAGCTAACTTTGTGTTACCCTCATTAATTTTTTATTTTTCTACCTCCAAAATATAGCGTGAAATGGCGGGTGCGTATGTGATACTACATTGTATTATGTGCTAATACCTTCGAACGAAGCTCTTCTAGTAATTGTGATCGAACTTCACGTACAGGTAAGTTCGTTTGATCATCAATTATCATGTGGTACCCAAATATCAAGTTTTTCTTGTACCCAGACTTTCGTAAATAAAACTGTTTTATGATCAACATCCAGTTCTTCAGCAATGTCTTAGCTATTAATATGTCAATCTTGCTCCACTTTCTCAAAGATGAAACTGATTTTATCTGTGACAGGGCGAACGTCATCTTTCATATTAAAATTACCAGACTTGAAACGCTTGAACCACATTTGTGCTACTCTTATTGATACCGCATTAGGTCCGTAAACCGCACAAATTTTATTCGCCTCATTCGTCACATTTTTACCTTTTTTGTAATAAAACTTTAAAATGTACGAATTTCTTCGTTACATACGTTCATTTTGCTTGCTTGAAAAACAAATTGAAAAATGTCAGGAACTAGTTTTATATATATATATATATATATATATATATATATATATATATATATATATATATATATATATATATATATATATATATATATATATATATATATATATATATGTTAATATACAGGAAAACCTAAATAATGTAGTTACACTAATATAATATTGATTATACGTATATTAAGTTATTCACATCAAGTAAATAAGCATTTAACTTAAATTTTGATAGTTTTAAACAATACGTACATAATTGCTCGCTACTACTAAATACGCATAATATACATTATATTATTGTATATAGGTATGCATTTTAGTATTTAAGTTAGTTTAATCATTTAGATGCTACGAGTAACATAAGTTTCACGTAACTAAATAAGTACTTTATCTACTTCAAATTATGTAATTTATTAGATATAATATTCACTCAAATACGCACAATTAGTATGTAAATAAAATAAGAAAATATTCTAATTAAGTTTAGTTTAATTTAGTCATTGATAATAAGTTTATTGCTATACACAATATAAATTTTAAGCATATTATTAGTTTCGTAGTAGTTTAAAATGTATACTTAATAATATTTATGTAAATAAATAGGAAATCTCATAATATAAATAATCAAAACGATTGCGCGTTACTCAGTATAAATAACATACTAAAATAAAAAAGTATGTTTATACATATGTACCTGAAATTTATTTATATAACATATAAGTAATTTCATTTACTGAATTGTAAATATATAAGATAAATAGTTCACATGAAGAATAGTTTTAATAATAACATAGAAGACCTGTATATTTTGATATTTTCCATCGAATATCTATACATTGGTAGAGGTAGATGTATATTAAATAATATTTCAAAAAAGTAAAATTAATATTTTAAGTATCATTTAATAAAAATCTTTAGCATATAATAGCATTCAAAAATATACCACATACCATGGAACATACAGTAAAATAGTACAAGAAAATATATTTTTCTGGCAGATTTAAAAAAAAAATATTTGTTAGAGTAATACATTTATCGATAAAAAGAGTATCCTCATGCCCGTATCCCCGAAGGGGTAGGCAGAGGTACAACCAGTGCACCTAAAATACACTTAGTCCTGTAACGGCTGGCCGGATAACTCCACCAATTATAACACCTTTTGCCCGGGGGATTTACTTTAATCTGCTTGGCTGCTTGAGGTGCACGAAGACCGTCGGGTTTTTAGTATTATATTCAAATAATACCACAAATTTTCGGAACTTCATTTATATTTCGGGCATATGTCTTTGCCCGTCAAGATTATTTCGATCACTCTAATTTTATACACGTTCCATAAAAAATCTATACAGTGTTCTACGTTTAAAAGCCGTCAGTATGCAATATTATGCATGTAACACCATAAAGGTATTACATCAGCTACCCCCCAAGGTAGGAGCAGCTGAGACTGGTCAGGCATTTGTCTCGCCTTAAATGACCTACCTAATTCTATCCCGATTGCCCTACCTATGGTAGGAAAGAACATTTTGGTGGGACTGTTTTTTCTAAAAGATAGTTTGCCCCATGTGTGGTTTTGACTATTACCACCACACGATGTCACAAACTTTGGTCTACCAAAACCTACATAAAAGGCAGACCACAGCCCCCTCACCTACTCTATCCTATTCCAAACATTTATTATTTTATTAAACTTTAGCCTGAAGGGCTCTAGCTATATATGAGATAATTTGAGAAGAAAGGTATAACAATTCAAACTTCGTTTTCTTTGGTGGACCAAAAGAAAAAAGATTGAAGTATTACTTCTTCTCAACATCGAGCTCGCCCCAATATATATATCACGAATATACATAATTCTTACTCTGAACCATACTAAACCATCATTAAATTATCTCCCATAACTATCCGAGTTCATATATATCTTATACAGATATTCTTTGTGTCAACTATGTCGTACTACAAAGTTGAACTCACATTCACATGACTTTCAACCCCGTATCTATACTGACTTTACGACTTCATACTAAGGCGGCTCTGTCCCTAGTATACATTATACCCAATTAGACTTTATTACTGAACAGAAGAACTTGAGAGGAATACATTTCATTTGAAAACATAACATTTCTTCATTTTATATTCTTTTGGTCATCTTTATTCTTTTTAGCTCCGGTCCATCATCACAGCATTGGTTGAAACCCGTCATATTACATGAAACAAATACAAATATTAGCATTCTCACATACAAGCCCAAACAAAAATAATGGTCTAATATGTAACAATTATTTACTACAATGCATGACTACCTATTTTTTTATTCATACACAAAAACTTGCAATCTATTTACAATAATGCTGAACCCTAAATATATATTTATGTTATATCTGTACAAGACCTTTTGTGTAATTTATATACCTTTATATTATTTACACGTCTCGGCGTATGAAATATCGATAATTGCCTTTTCAAGCAATTTTTCCTACTAGCCCCCTTTTCAAAACCTTTTCTATCCTGCACATTTCCAATACATCCTGTGAGTAAACACCCTCGCCATCCACTCACATTCTTACAATTTCTACCCGCTACCGATCTAATGAATGATTTTTTACTGGGTTTAACTACCAAACGTTTCTTACACCCTTCATCACATTTTATGACAATATTTCCATTCTTACGCGTGTTTGCGCACCGCTTTTTCACCTCATTTTTACATCTAAATAACTCGTATGAATTATTATTGCGATAATTTTTATCTTTTCTGAAATAAAATATATTAGTTTTTATATTTTTCTTCATATTTGTTTTTGACATTGTAGTCAATAAACACGATGACTTCATGTCAACTCGTTTTTTAATATTATATACATTGCGCATGTTGTCATGGCAACTATCTATATTATTTGAAAACTGTCTAAAATAATTTAGATTACAATTTATAAAAAACTTTTCATTTATACACAAATAACCCTTTTTACAATGAATAACCACATCATATTTATTAAGAAAATCCCGTCCTAGGATCATTTCGTAACTAATATTATTTACAATCACCATGTCGTTGGGGAAGACCCTTGCATTAATGAGGAGATTTACTCTCGCCTCAATGACTTTTAGTGTGGACCCTGTCACGGATTTAATTTATTTCTGCTATATGAAACACTGGCTCCATATGGCAGATATAATTTTTTTGCTAAACTCGCGGACATACATGAGACATTTGCCCCCGTGTCTATTAAAGCGAGACATTCCTGTCCCCTAACACATAAACGAATACATGGATTTTTTACACCTGATATTTTTTCCTCTTGTTTGTCTTGAAATGGTGCGGGCGTAATTGCTTCGCACATATTGATGCGATGGCCCACGCCATCCGTGTGTTGTTGTGACTTCGGACTGCTTTTGAAAGAACTTTGTGTACATAAGGCTGTTTTATTATACCGAGGCGTATGAAAAACTTCTGTCGGTTTCTAATGTTCTGACTGTGAACACACAGGCGTACAAGGAAGGATGTCTGGCTCCTCCCTATACAAAAACTTCGGTGGCAACCCAACTGGTGGCTGCAATGGAAGGTTAACCGTGGAATGCGGTTGTCCTCCAAATAATTCGTTGTACTGCACAATTACGTCACGCAACTCCTCTCGTGACTTATATAATTGTAATCCACACTTTTCCTTAAACGAGGTTAATATCATTTTAAGAAATTGTTTTATAAAAATGTTGTCCGATATCTCAGTCTTGACTGCAATACTGCTGAGTCTGTAAAAATATGTTAATAGTTCCTCATCGCGGCCCTGTTTGGTTATATAAAATTGTTCAATATAATTTATTGATATGGGGAATTCATTTTCAATTTTTATACACAATTCATTAAAATTGGCCGTATCGCTATAAATCATTTTATAAAATGCCAACGCAGGCCCATCCAGATATAATCCTAAAAGTAAAGGAAAACTCTCTATATCCCATTTATTGATTGCCGCGACTGTTTTAAAATCTTTAATAAATTCTGCGAATGCAAAATTCTGCGTTCCATCGAAACGCTTGATGGCCTCCATCTTAACTCTTACCCTCTGACCAAAATACTTAGCTCTCCTGGTTTCTTCGTCCAGCGTAGCGACTGCATGTAGCGACTGAACGTAGTGACTGCTCGTAGCGACTGCACGTAGCGTCTGCACGTAGCGACTGCACGTAGCGACTTCACATAGCGACTGCACGTAGCGACTGTACGTAGCGACTGCACGTAGCGACTGCACGGTGTCTCCGCCAAATGTAAAGGCTGGCCGGGCGACTCCACCAAATGTAACGGCTGGCCGGATAACTCCACCAATTATAACACCTTTTGCCCGGGGGATTTACTTTAATCTGCTTGGCTGCTTGAGGTAGACGAAGACCGTCGGGTTTTTAGTATTATATTCAAATAATACCACAAATTTTCAGAACTTCATTTATTTTTCGGGCATATGTCTTTGCCCGTCAAGATTACTTCGATCACTCTAATTTTATACACGTTCCCGTAAAGCCGCCAGTATGCAATATTATGCATGTAATACCATAAAAGTATTACATTCCCATAACGTAGATGTCACCTCTATCGCCAACCAGGCACACGTCCAACCCGGACAACGTTTTTTTTGTACCAGAAAACTAAAAAAAGACATTTTAAATTGCCCGACCTGGGAATCGAACCCAGGACCTCACATGTGGTCAACATCAATACCGGACCACTAGACCACAGAGGCGATATTTTATGATAAATTCAAGAAAATGGTTTCGGCGGCTTATGTGTGTATATATACAGCGTATATGGCACGATCTACCAAAAATCAAAACCGTAGAATTGAGCCATGATTCTGAGATGAAAAACGTTGAAAATTTGTGCGGGAAATTTCGGATATTTTTGAAAATTTTTTACTTTAATTTTTATAATTTAATTTATTGTAATACTCTACAGTGCTTATTCTAAAAAAACATTAAATCTTACGGAGAAAATTCGAGAAGTTAAGGAAGTACACAAAATAAGCATGTGTACGCCACATGCCGCATAATAAAAACGGCTGGTTCGAGAGTTTCGTAGGCGCAATGAGTCGGAGCAACGCAAGCTTTACATTGCGTGGCGTGAAAATAAAAAAATCATAAAACGCAAATTTTGCATGTCCCACAAAAAAAGGAATTGCAATCATGACAAGAATGTAACAATGGTACGCTTTCTTAAGTTTTCAGTAAACCGTCCCTTTCGCGCTGTATATAAAATAGTAAATAATTTTAATTAAATTACATCATTAAAAAAATGTATGCTTATTTATAGTGGGAGATATGCTGAAATACGGGGATAAGCCCGTATGGTTTGCAGAGTAGATAAAATTTTACTTCTTTATAAAGTATGTTTTGGTACTGTACCAAAAAATTGTACAATTCTCTTTTTTTTACTTATAATATAGTGATATAGTACGTCGTAAATATCAACAACTGAACATGAGCAATTCATTATATTGAACGATTAATCAACTATTTCAAAGTATAAATAAGTTAATATGTAGCACAAGACGTACATATTGAGCAACGTCCATATACACTATTATTTCGATTTACTAAATTTATACTCAGAATATAACAGAAATAAATTCAGAAATATTCAGAATTTATTTTTTTCCTCAAAATATGTACAAAGCATCGACATAGAATTGATTTCGCTGGTACAAAGCATAGACATAGAATACCATTTCGCTGGTACAAAGATCTTAAAAATCATACGAAAGTATAAAAAACAAGATTATTTCCGTACTGAATTCACGTGTTTTATTTACTAAAGTAATTAATAAATGTTCGTTGCATATATTACTCTGTAGTCCTTACGTATATGAAACAAAATGTTAGATTGATATATATGTTTTCTGTGGATTGATTATTATTGTCACCGCAAATAAAATGTATTCAATGATTTATGCGTTTCTTGAGTAGCATATATTAATAACTTATTTAATATTCATAGTTATGTATCCTGTTTTCATTTAGAGCCCTGTGGGGGCGAGGGGATAAATATACACTCTCTATCTCTATTACTACTTCTATTCTATTCTTCTATACCTATAATAGGAAAACGACTTATCACGCTTATTTTAAATAATCGTAAATTTAATTAAATAATAGTTAAATATGTTCAATTTCATGTGGCTAATTTTAATAGCTATTTTGAATAGTAATTGTATAAATGTTATTTACATTTCATAAAAGAATTAAGTTACTATTATATTAATGTAGTTAATGTAAAAAAATTTGTGAATTTTTATGTTTTGTGCCACGATAACATAATTTAGACCGATGGCGATGGTACTACACAATGGCATGGTGAATATGAACAATAAATACATCTATTGAAATGTTGCGACACAATTAGTGTATGTTACGACAATTTTACACTTACCATTGCAGTGTAATTATGCAAAGAAATTAGATATTCGCATGTTCGCATTCTAGGCATCGCCACATGGTGGGCGTTTACGTACCCGGACAAAGAGGTTCGATTCTACATTCTTCATTCGAACCGCAAGGGACTGGAACATGCTTCCTGAGTCTGTGTTCCCCGACGAGTACAATCTAGGGATCTTCAAGAAAAGATTGAAGGTACCTTCTAGAGAAGCGCGCTCCATCTTAGGCCGCATCTTAGCTTACCATCAGGCGAGATCGTGGTCAAGCGCTTCCCTATCGAAAAGTAAAAAAAAGTCACTTAACCAAAATAAAGTCTATGATAACAACTCGACAAAATACTCTTTTATGCTAAATAAAATATTTACCATCACTATACCCAATTTTTTTTTCTAAAAAAATATATGTATATGTCACAAACAATTTGTATATTTTGACCTAATATAAACGACTTCGTTATTTTATGAACGTAAACGTTAAATACAAATTGCCAAAATCAAATTATTGATAACATAAATTGCATCAATGTCAACTAAAACTTCGTGACCTCCGACGGTAGACGGTCTTTTCTCGGGTGTGAGACCTAGAGGAAACCTAGCAAATCTATTTCTTATTTATGTAAAAAGTCTAAGTAAATAACCCGCATTCTAGGTAAATAACATACATAAAAAGTAATTTAAATAATATGCCGCGGCAATTTGTTAATGGTGGTGGCGGTAAATGTTATGCATATATATGTATTATTTATAATAACGATGTTTTATATTCGGCGTAAGGCATTTTCTAAAATCATTTGTATACGAATGAATTATAGAATTTGACTGCAATAATACTATATATGATTTTCATTACTTTTTAACTTAAATCCATACGTGTACTTTTGTACTATTGTATGATATTAATGTACTTTTGTACCTAGATATAAACTCTTACTATCGATTTTATTGCCTAGCATATGTATAAGAAATTCCTTTTTGCATATGTATTCAACTATTACATAAATGTGTGGTGTATTTTTTTTTCTTTATCTTTATTTGTGTATAATTTTCAATTTAGTAAATTAGGTCTAACATGACATATATTTCAAACTTTCCGCTGCCTCTATTATGATTATTATTAATTATAACATAAGTTTGTAAAAATTCATTAGATTGACTAGTGGTTGTTAAGATAATTATTGTCGTACTTACCATCGAGATGTAATAATGTGCGAAAGGCTTAGAAGTTAAAACGTGATTTGATTGAGAAAAAAAGTATAAAAAAACTCCCAGGCAGTTAAACCGAGCCAGCATTTTGAATTATTAATTTAAATATATATATATATATATATATATTGCCAGCTTTTTCTCACTAAAAATGCAGGCAACAAAGCTAGAAATAGCGTCGGCATAGGTAACAGTAGCTGCAAAGTCTAATGAAAGGTTAAATGCAACAATAATTAAGAAACGGGAGATTAGACGATGCATCAGAATTTTAATATAACTTTCACTTTATTATTTTAATCCTAACACCCAGGAAAAACTGAGGATATGGAGGAAATGAAATTATTGCTCAAAAACGAAAATGTATTCACTAAAGTTTTACAACAGAGAAGTTGTATTTTTCATTGAAAAGTTGTCTTTTATGAGAGAGATCGGATAACAGCTTTTAAAAATTTTCGGACATCTCTTACCAATTAAAATCCATGACTGTACCGTCCGACAAAAAAAAACTCCTATGTAGTAGTTGAAATAAGCATATAGTCAGTCAGAGTTTAATTTACAACGTAGTAGGAAAGCTATCCTACGTAAAAGTCGTGTTTCATTCCATCCATCGCTGCAGCGCTGAAAAAATAATAAATCACCCAAATAAAGGTAAAATTAAGCAGCGCAGCTGCGTAGAGTACATGCTTATAATAAGTATATGTATGTATATGTATATATATATATATATATATATATATATATATATATATATATATATATATATATATATATATATATATATATATATATATATATATATATATATATATATATATATATATATATATATACATATACATACTCTACCAAAAGGTCGTAACTGACGCGAATTCCATGGCGCTTATGCGTTTCTCGTCCGCTCCGACGTAGGTGCAGTCCATGCTCTTTAATGGAACATTAAAGTAGCGTGACGCCTACCTTGTCTAGTACGTCAGGACATAGGAATCTTTGTGTATATTATATTTACGGAATGCACAAATACTGTCCTTTGGTGTATGCGACGGGCCACGCTGATAAACATTGGATCTCGGTAAGGGCACCAGAACTTTGTCCAATTTGGTAATCAAAATTTTTCACAAAAGTATTATATACAGTGATATGTAAAAAAATATAGATGCGCTGCCCACATTTCATAGTTACAGTATGAGACTCAGGTAATATGCCTGACTCGAACTTAGTTACGCGCAGTTTGTGACGCGGTAAAACACCTCTTGAATGTGGACTGTCACCAGTCAGACGTGATAATTATTGTGATATTCTGAGGAAAAATGCCTTGTTGCATCTTTCGGCAATAAACGAACAATGGGCCACAGCTATAGAGAGCGAAAAATGATCGATTTAATGCGTAAGGACTATATTTAATCAAAAAAATATGTTTTATATTATTTTATTTGGCTATTGGGTACTATGGATACTTAGAGGGAGATATACTTTGTCTTGTGTCTAAGAGTGAAAGAGATAATGCACTAAAACAAGATAGGGGTAGATGGGGTAATTTCATATGTAGTGACACCACAGTTTTTATTAAAATTTTATTTGTTATACCATCAGATAGTGATATAAAAAAAAAATACTACATCTAAACTTTCTACCGTGATGATTTTTAACTAATTTCTTGTAGATTGGGACCTTTTTATTAGTCCTAATTTTACGCTGTCTCATTCATGCTTGAAAACTACCGCTGTGGTATTTACGGAGAGTCACGTTGTTGATAATAAATGGATATTGGGCAAGGGCAAAAGAGTGAATTATTCTTACAAGGATGAAGGATTTTTACAAAAATATCCAACACTTCATTATTTTGAAATATTTATAGTATAATTTATTTAAATAAGTATCATATTTACATATTAAACTTCATATCATAAAGGCTCGTTTTAATTGTACAAGAGATATAAAAATATGTTGTAATCTTATCTTTAAAAACCATTATTCCTTAACTGTTTTATTCTGTGTGTAATAAAATAAAGAAAAGTAGTTCATACATTTGTTATCCTTTCGAACATATCATAATCATTTTATGTGTTATTTTCTGTAGTCGTGAATTAATGTTATGTCACTAATTATAAATGTTGTCGTCAATGTTGCTAATTAAATTCCATAGACATATGTTGTTTTAATTATATTTTCATAACTCATAAACAGTTATAACAACATGATGCTAATGCTATTAGCATCATGTTATTATAATATCAGATACTGAAATAAAAAGAAAAATACTGCATCTAAACTTTCTACTGTGATGATTTTTAACTATTTAAAAACTAATTTATTTTAGCTTACCTTAAAAACAAAAAATCCTGAAAATATATTTAGCTTTTTCTATAGTATAGAATAAGAAACAAAGAGACAACGCTTTTTTTATAGCTGTCTTACATTTAGACATAGTGATTAAAATTAAAAAACCATTTTTTAAACAACCTTTTATTAAAATGAACTACAAAGTACTAAATACAATTTATCATATTATTACGCATTACATAGGTATAGTAATTATTATTGTAAAATTATTGCAAGATAATATAAAAACATTCATTATAAAATATCCCACTTGATTCGTAAATTGGATGCACTGAGTCGTGTGAGTGCGGGGTGCGGGGGAAAACTACACGAGCTGCGCTCGACATTTTTGCGTAGTTGATATTAATATATCCATGCGTTGTGTTTTCTGCGTCAGATAAATTTGAAACGTTGAATATTTTAAAATATTTTTCTTATTACATAAATCGAACATATTATCGATTCTGAACAGCCTCTGAAAATTTAGCTTATTATATTATTTTTATTATATTCTTTATTTTTATTATAATAACTTCTCTCTCATAGCGCGTTAAAAGGTCGAAAAATCTCTTATTATATATTTCTTGGTTTCCTCTAGTTCTATGTTAAAAGCAAAACAATCGCGCATTAGACTCTCTCATACATATAATAATTCAATAGATAAGTGCTCTGCATCATAGCGAAATGCCTACATTTACTACTGAAATTGTAACAGGAGGTTTATTTAATAGGCCTATTATTGCAGCGAGCGCGACGAGTTATGGTATAAGTATTGCTAAACGTATATATTTATTTATTTCTGAAGCTCATAATCAGTATCATTCATCATTGAATTCTGTGGGCTTCAATGGTACCTAAGTATGACTATGGAACGTTAGGTTTCCATTAGATTGCTGTTGTTTTGTAAAACTAAAATCTTCCACATAAAATTTCAGTGGGCTCCTCAGTAGCCGATATAATTATAGTTATTCTGGTTATATTTTACATAGAACAAGTACAGAGTAAAAGGGGATTGAGGACCGTAGCAATTAGTAAAAATTATACTGCCTTTTTAGTGCGCAGGACATAAGTTCAAACTATACGCTCCACCTACCGCCTCCATAGCGTTCTGGTCGGTGCAAGATGCAAGCCAGCAGTCGCTGTAATGCACTTGAATGTTTCGCGACGAATATACGCGTAAAATTTGTGGATTATCCCATTTTGCTGTGGTGAAAAAAACGTGTTAATATTAAATTAAATAAGTATATGTTAATATAAAATAATTATCTACAAAATTTGCCTATTAATTATCGATTAAACGAGTATACCTATATAAAGTTGCGATCGAAGAGAAACTTTGGCGGCACAACAAGCAGCGCACGTAAACTTATCAGGTAAAATTTATGATAAAACAATTTTTAACCGACTTTCCAAAAGGAGGAGGTTATCAATTTGCCTGTATGTTTTTTATGTTTGTTACCTCAGAACTCTGTTATTTACGAAGCGATTATGAAATTTATTTTTTTGTTTGGGGGGATATTCTTTCCGTGTAGTCATTTTAATTTGGTGAAGATCTGACGCAGGATTCCCGAGGTACAGGAAATGGGAAGTCGCTTGTTGCAGTTTTTTTTCGTTAAAATTATAATGCATTAGAGATTTTTAGTTTGTATGTACTACTTTGTTTACAGACTACGAATTTATATTTTATAAAAGTTCCATCATGTAGGTACACTACTTTTACGTTATTCACAGCATTGATCTATGTTTTTCATTAAATAATTTAAATCTTTTTTTAAAATATAAAGCTATAAAAATATTTAAGATTTCAAATATAGAAAAAAATAATTAATTGAATGCTATGCGATTATACGTAAGTATTTACCATGTGAAAAAAATACTAAAATTATATTGATATCTGCCATTGCGAAATGAACTTTTCTTGCTAATTATTGCGATATTAATTACAGATTATTGCTACCCGGCAAAGCGAATAAATTATGATTAATACATGTTTTTTTTTAAATAGCCTTTTATGTTTATGTGTGTACATGTATATTGGTGTATATATGTATAGATATATTTTTTAATTTTGTATAATTTAAATTTGTATAATGTAAATTAATAACTTAATAATTAAGTTCAGAGAGCATTTTCGGTCTATAAATTATTTTATAGTTTGGGGGCACCTACTACTATGAATGTAGTTTATTGTCTTTAAATGTATACGCAATTAAAAATATATACACACTATAACAATATAAATATAAATATATATATATATATATATTTAACTACTTAAATAGAACTATTAAGTTCTTGATGTAGAAACACTTTTAACGGTCTTGTAATTTTTTATTTATACATCCTAATATATCAAGATTTTTTAAACTTATCTAAGACTAGCTGTGCCCGCGACTTCGTTCGCGTGGAAAAAATTCTAAAATAAAAACCCGCATAGTTCCCGTTCCCGTGGGATTTCCGGGATAAGGACTATCCTATGTCCTTTCTTGGGTCTCAAACTATATTTGTACCAAATTTTATCCAAATCGGTTCAGTGGTTTGGCCGTGAAAGCGTAACAGACAGACAGACAGACAGACAGACAGACAGACAGACAGACAGACAGAGTTACTTTCGCATTTATAATATTAGTATGGATGAAAGGATGCATATTACATGTATATCCCCGCATGCATAATGGATGCATATTACATGTGTATCGGTCGGTCGGATGGTTAGCGACCTTGACTACGCAATCAATGGGGTCCGGGTTCGATTCCCGGCAGGGACAGGCATTTGTGTGATGAGCACAAATCTTTTTGTTTCTGGGTTTGGGTGTTTATTAAATATATCAGAGTATTTACATATGTATTTCTATGTATTAGTATCGTAGACTGACACCCATACTACAAGCATATAATTTGCTTACTTTGGGGTCAGATCAATTCGTGTCATTTGTCCAGCGATATTTATTTATTTATATTTATATGTATATTGTTAACGTTATCACCTTAGTCCATAATATTTTTCTTATGCACTATCCATGTTTTTTCTGTTAACATCACGCAAGATAAACTTTGAAATAATGCTTAAAATCATATTATTATGCCTTTTGCAATTATTTTGTGGAATAAAGTATTTTAAAAAATTAATAAATTATGTTATTTATTGCTCTTGCCTTTGCGCAAGTGATTTTTCGTTGAAATTGAATTTAAAAAAAATACTGAATTTTCAAAAAATGTGCCTTAGTGCAGTGCATTATATTTATGCCATAGGTAAATTGTTTAAGTCATACAATGCTACCAATGCTTCTGTACTCATTTTCTAATGCATTGATTTTAAAAGCGTATATACATAGTTAGATTCGTCGTTAATTGGAGCATACGAAATGGCTATGCTGCAATGCGAAAAACCGGGTGGTGCTATTAAAAAAAAAAGAAAAAATGAAAAAAAAAATCGATTTCTACTACCATAAGACTACCGAATTTCGTTTGTTGCTCGATATAGGGCAGGAGTAGGACTATACGAAAATGCGGTGCTGCATCTCCCCGTGACGGGACTTATCAGTGGCAGCAGCATTATAAGTAACGCCTTGTACCTAGGTATCTAGTACCATCGGACTACCGAACGAACTAAAACTTATCTGAAAGATCATCAATTTCTGTGTAAGAAAAACTACTGCTGCATCTTCGAAACAGTGGATGAGGTGGTTGCTGCAGCGATTGAAGGTCGCCTACTGCGTAGCTGAAATCAGCGTTTCTACTCGTTTTTGTCAGAAATCATCCGGTTTCTTTCGATTAGTAAAGATTTAATACCCATGCAACGGTCAGGTAAGAATAATTTTGATGGTAACAAATAAAATCGCATATTTTATGGAATATTGTTCGATTTTTCAACCGTTTTCACTAGGTTGGTTTATTGTGTGCAGTGAGCGACCTTCAATCGCTGCCGCAACCACCTCATCGACTGATTCGAAGATGCAGCAGTGGTTTTTCTAACACAGAAATTGATGATCTTTCAGATAAGCTTTAGTTCGTTCGGTAGTCCGATAGTACTAGATACCTAGGTACAAGGCGTCAATTATAATCCTGCTGTTACTGATAAGGCCAGTTATAAATAAGTAAATAAATATTCACGGGACAAATTACACTGACTGATCTAACCCTAAAGTAAGCAAATTATTTTGCTTGTGTTATGGGTGTTAGTCAACGATACTAATACATAGAAATACATATATAAATACAAGAATATATTTAATAAACACCCAAACCCGGAAATACAAACATTTATGCTCATCACACAAATGCTTGTCCCCGACGGGGATCGAACCCGAGCCCCGTTGATCGCGTAGTCAGGGTCGCTAACCACTCGACCAACGGGGCGTTCAAAAAAAATTATGAGGACATGCAGTACCGCATTTTCGTATAGTCTTACCCCTCCCCTATATCGAGGAACAAACGAAATTCGGTAGTCTTATTGTACTAGAAATCGATTTATTTAATTTTTTTCATTTTTTTATAGCGCCACCCGGTTTTTCGCATTGCATAGCCATTTCGTATTCTCCAATTAACTACGAATCTATGTATATACCATCTGGTGGTCCTATGGGACTAGTTTTTGTGTCGTCGGCTCTTAAACCAAGAATTTTGTACTAAAATTGAACGTTTAAATGTAATAGGTATGTAGTTATAACAGTCATTTCATAATTTAGTTATATTTGCAATTAAAAATATATTCCTAAAGTATTACTGCATTCTAGATGGTCAGATATGCGAACTACCTATTAATAATAATCTTTTAGAATTTTATGTACCTACCATATTTGGTGCAATAAATTATGATTGAATGATTGATTGATTGTTTACATACACTACCATGCATTTGTTACATATTATAATATTCATACGTATAGGTGTACCATTATTCGTTTATGGAGATATTCACATAAAATTAGTAGTCATCGAAATTTGGCCATAATACTATGATTTCGTTGGACCATTGATTAACAATAAAATCTTTTCAATCATTAACAATCAAAAAGAGATATTAGTTAGATAAGTCTCTCTCATAAAAGGCACACACGTTATTCGGCAAAGTAAGGCAAATGTAAATGATTTATACAATTGTTTTTATATTACATTTCAATTTATTTGTAAATTAAATCGTAGTTAACGCATGAATGATTAGGAATGAAGACAATATGGACGGCAACACAGCGTAGCTGTAGAGCCTTTCAGCCCAGGCAACCTGACTCTGTGTTCCCCGACGAGCACAATTTGGGGATCTTCAAGAGAAGAGTGAACAGGTACCTTCTAAGTAAGCGCGTTCCATCTTATGCCACAGCTTAGCTTACCATCAGGCGAGATCGCGGTCAAGCGCTTCCCTATCGACACTAAAAAAACCGGAGCAGAAACATGTAGGTGAAATGGAGAGTCTTAGCAAAGTGTCCAGGAAAACTTTATCGAGCAGTAGTCGACTTTGGCATAATACGAAGATGACAATTATTATTATTTATACTTGCTTTCAAAGTTTTCAATTAAGTACTTAGGGACCATCCATAAATTACGTCACACATTAAGGGGTAGGGAGGGAGCCGCCGAAGTGTGACATTGTTTGATAAGGGGTAGGGAGGGGTCCCAAATTTTGTGACATCACATTTTTTTAAAATATAATATTTAATATCTAACACTAAATTTAAAAAGGTACCTGTATAAATAAAAAAATAAACGAATAAGATCATTATTCCAATGTAAAATTTTAAAATATGTGACGTCACACTAGGTAGGGGGGGTCTCACAAATGTGACCAGCTGTGACAAGGACGGGGGAGGGGTCAAAAATCATGAAATTCGTGTGACGTAATTTATGGATGGCCCCTTACTTGTTTCGTTACCGGCATTATTGCGAAATAAATCACGTCACCTACCTACATGTTTAGAAACGTCATATGCATAAGTCTACCAGCTACCCTACCGACATAATTTCAACCGATAACTTTTCTGTACAGACACCAAATTCATCATGTTAATATTTTTACCACGTCACCTGACATACGAGCAGGTGAACTACCTGATTCTAAATAGAGGCCACTGTCCATTGACATTTGGAACATTATTATAACAGTAAATAATCTCTGTAGATTATTGCTAATGCTACTGAAAAATCTATTTTTAAACCTCTTAAATTTACCAAAGTCCCAAATCCTCTGGAAAACCGAATTATGAAGTTTATTTCGTAGTAAAAAGGCGCATACGACAAATGTACGCAAAGACAAAACTGCGTTAACAATGTTAAGTGTGTACTTAAGTAAGTATAAGAGCCGTTTTTATATGATAAGATACCAAACAAGCAAATGGTTTTCCTAATGGAAAGAGACGTCCTTCGCCTATACGACGCGACAATCATTAACGCTATTGCAGAAGGAATAGGTGAGGCGGTGGTATCAGACCCTAGCGAGACGATGCACAACTCTACTACGTAGTAAGCACGATGGTAGTGTCTCGCAAAGCAAATCATTCTCCTCTTACAAACTGCTTTATAACTTACAAGCCTTCACTGCAGCGAGTAATTCGGTTGTGAAATCTTACTGGAATGATTACTTAAAAAAAATATAAGGCTCTCGTATAGTCCATACGATAAATCAGACACTATTTTTTTCCAGGTGTTGTAAACAAAAAATATATTTTTTGCAGGCTAACCCTACAAGCTATATCAGAGATTAAAATGGCTAAAGACGAAGTTTTGAAGGTGGTTTACAAATCAGAATCCTTGCCGATCTCTGACGAAGGGATGAATATATACTTTGAGCCCATTGTAATTCACGTAAATGCTGATGAAGAACAGCCTGTAGTTCATAAACAGCTCAGGAGGTCCCTCTCCGTTCCAGCAATGGCATTGGATCTACCATCGGGATGACCTTCAATTCAACCTGCATCTACGATTGGCTCTACGATTGGCAATGACGGTACATACACACTCTCTCATCCTCTCTCTCTCTCTCTTTATATATATATATATATATATATATATATATATATATATATATATATATATATATATATATATATATATATATATATAGACGTGATAGTTCGCGATCATATATGATAAGAAAAAATAACGTATTGTGTTCGTGTTCGTGTGTTTGTGTGTTTGTATATTTGAGTGTGTGTGTGGGCGTATATGTCTGTGGTGTGTGTGTGCGTATATGTCTGTGGTGTGTGTGCGTATATGTCTGTGTTTCTGTGTTCGTATATCCGTATGTCCTTACGTCTGAATTTTCACACGACCGCACGCCCGCACGTCTGCCTGTCCCCATGTCCACACGTCCGCACGTCCGCATGACCCTTATGTTTTTATGTTTGTCCAAACATTTCTCAGAAACTAAAAGCCATATAAAGAACGTTCATTTTATATTAAAGTATCTCAACGCCCATATCCCCGAAGGGGTAGACAGAGGCACAACAAGTGCACCCACGATTAGCCGAAGATACTTGGTCCCACAATGTGATAGGTGGCAAGCCTATCGCTAACTGGGCATTTCCAATCCCGGGCAACTTTGTGCTTCTCAGAAAACTAAAAAAACATTTTTTTTATGTGCCCGACCCGGGAATCGAACCCGGGACCCGGAACCTGGGATATATATATACAGGCTGTCTAGTGAGGACCTTCAATATTTAAGGACGTGATAGTTAGCGATCATAATATATGATGAGAAAAATTAACATTAAAAATAAATTTTAAAAAACTTCTTAGTAAAAAGTAAACTGAGAATTCTTTATTTACCTGCACCTTAATTGGACAACGCGCAGACACACGTGTTGTATAATGCGCTATCGTGGTGGCGACGTGTCCTTGATGTCGACTAGCGCATACTAGAGAGTATAATATCCACATTTCACTTATTTTTAGACAAATATTGGTTAAAAATTAGCCCCTAATTTTATTACTTCATTTTAACGAGAATCGAGTACCGAGTACTCTCCAGAAGTATAATGTTGATAAAATTTTACAACCTTAACAATTATCGCTTCCGTTTTGAGATAACCAGGACTACGTACTTATTTTTTCAAGCGGTTGTAAACTACGAGTACGTCACGAACTCCGAGCTGCTAATGAAATATGCTAACGACATGGAAAACCTTAATAATATTTACTTTGAACCAGAAATGTAATTCAGAACCTCATCATCTGAACTGAAAAGGTTAAGAACTAGGCCAAGAAGCAGTCAACATTTTAAAATAAAAAGTTAAAAATCTACTTTTTGGAACGAAGTTCAGAAAAATTAAATAATCGTTAAAAAGAGCCATCTATTTGAGATGCGAGGAGAGAAAGAGTGGGTAAAAAGAGGGGATATGGATAGAGGGGAGGGGGCAGAGAGAGGAGTGGGAGAGGGAAGAAGATATGGGGGAAGGGAGAGAAAGACAGGAAAGAGGGGAGAATGGTAAAAGGGGGTAAAAGAGCAGATAAGGGGGTGAGGGGGAGAGAGAGGAAGAGGAAAGAAATGGAATTAACGTGAGAAAAAAAGGGAGAAAGCGGGGGAAACAGGTAGAATCAGGCGCTAATACGTGGAAAGTAACGGAAAGTGGCGGAAAGTGGGTGCGAGAGAAAGAGAAGGGGAGAAAGAGAAGGGGAGAAAGAGGGGAGCGGGAAGAGGGGGAGGAAAATAAAAACATTGGGAAAATAAAAACTTCGTTCCAACCAAGTGTGATTGAATACGTACATTCGTACGTTCGTACGTTCCTATTTTGTTCGTGTTCGTGTGTTTGTGTGATTGTATGTTTGTTGTGTATGTGTGTGCGTATATGTTTGTAGTGTGTGTATGTTTGTATTTGTGTGTTCGTATGTCCGTATGTACTTATGTCCGCATTTCCACACGTCCGCACGTCCGCACGCCCGCACGTCTGCACGTCCTCACGTCCGCATATCCGTATGTTTTTATGTTTGTCCAAAAATGTCTCAAAAACTAAAAGCCATATCAAGAACATTCTTTTTATATTAAATAATGTACATTTCAACTACAATCCCTACAATCCAAGCTTCATTAAAATCGGTTCTGTAGTTTTTGAGATATAGAAATACTTGCCATATACATATATAAATCGAATTGCCATTTTATTTCTTTTCAAATTCTTACAAAACAAGATTTTCTTTCCCAATCACCATGATTTATTTCACTTTCAAACCATTTTTCAATTGTAATTTTTTTTCTGGAGGAAAGTAATGTCAATCAAGATGTATAAAATATTTCACTTTTAGTTTGATTCTGAACTTTTCGTGAATATTTTCGAAATATACTTTTCATATATACTTAAATTCCCGCAACGTATGTAGATAAGGAAGTTACTGATTTTGCCCCATTTTCGAAAATCAAGTTTTCACCAGATCTCCACGTTTTGAGGTCCTAGGAATCTTTTCTATTTTCACGATGACGCGTGTGTGTGTGTACGTAAACTTTTGAATTGCTTGACCGATCAAAACGTGATGGCAATCGATTGCATTCCACTCAACTGAGACTTCCTGAAAATTTTAATCAAGTCGGCCCAGGAGATTTTGACAAACCTCAGAAAATTTTTTAGCGAAATAGTATTTTTTAATGTAATTTTCAGATTAATGTACCGATTGTTTAGAACTAAAAGATTAGGTCATATGCTGTTTTAAAAATAAAAATCGAATCAAACTGAAAAGTTACAGCTTTTCAAATATTATAATAAAACTTATTTCATAATTAAAAAATACATTCATGCTATTTATTTAAAAATCTATTCAGCTCGTCATTAAATCCACGTAAAATACCGCAAATTGGATTAAAATCGGTGATTTGTTTGGGATTTATCAATGACGAAAGATAAAAAAAATGTTTTTTATATTTTTTCAACATTTTTAGCCTATCGATTTTGTAGCAAATAAAGCAAGCTTTAGAGCTCAAAAATGACGTTGAATGCCAAAATCAAAGATGAAAATTAAAAAAAATGAAAGATCAAAATCAGTCATGATTATTGAAAAAATATAAATTTTTTTGAACAATAAATCCTAAGATTCATTTTACAAACTTAAGAGTTTTGAACTTTTTGAACTCAAAAAGCTGTGCTTAGGTATCGTTTTTACTTCTTTGAGCTTAAAATACTTCAATTTAGCGAGAAGTTTCAGCGATGGCCTACAAGGTCAACCTGACTGACCCACGCAGTTTCGCCCACGAGTAGTCACATGAAATCAATATTTAGTCGTACAAACTTTCATTCCATATTTTTGCCACTTGGTTGTTGTTAATTCTTGAAAAAAAAAGTAGCCTATATTTGAGTCTCGGTTGGCCTAAGTTTTTTTTTAATTAATTAAAAAAAATGTACTTTTTTGTAATTATTATTACAAAATCACTGCTATTAAAAATGCGGAAATGGCCGTCCTTTCTACAACTTTCCGCTATTTTTCTCAATGTCCGTCTTCGAAACGTGTTGTTTGAAATTTTTCGTAGTAGCATTGAACGTAATTTTTCAGAAGCAAAAATTCAGTTTTCAGAAAAAAAAGTTCATTAGATAACGTTGTTTTACAAAATTTTAAAATTGTCGTTTGATTAAGAGAATTTTGGTCCCATTCGATGCAGTTTTCAAGAAAAAAGTTGTTGCGAGCGGGACAAACATTTATAGAAAAATTTCAAATTATTACCCACTTACAATGCTATTTTTTGAAAATGTAATAAAAAATACCCGTTTCATTTCATTTTATTGCATTAACTCTGATATTTATATCCTTTCACATTACGTTGTATATTAATTTTGTTGACGTACCAATCTTCCTGTACGCACGATTTTTTCATTTTTCAACCAGCACCCCTTATATAGGTAGTGAACGAGTGTCATACGACATACTATATTTTTCCGCGGCAACCTCGTCTCAAACACGTTAATTCTATTTTCATATCCTATTTGATATACTCGACTCATGCTTTTGTGTAGTAATTCTGAGATAAGCACAGACTTATAAAGAGTTGCAATGGATACCCTAACTTAAAATTGTGCTAAAAAATAATATCCCTAAGGTTCCCCATAGACCTACAATCATATTGCGCAATATTACGTATTGTGGAACATTATTGACCGTTTATGGTTAATATTGAAGATTGCACAAAGATTGAACGAAAGTTTGAGGGGGTTTAATTTTTATTGTACAATATTTTTTTCTTGCACTGTGTAGGTTTAATATTGCACAATATTTTTCACTTCAAAGCTTGGAGCGATCGCGGTCGGTCATTCGCGGTGTTGAATGTATGTTCGTGTCGTAAATTTAAGCAAAATGGCAAGCAAGAAATTTTCGTCATTTCGCGGTAATTATATCCATCTTATTAATTTAACAGTTCATTACTAGAATGGGCCGAAATTTTGACCACTGGCCGAAATTCGACACGCGGCTGAAATTAAACATGTGGCCGAAATATGTCATTCGATCGAAATTCGACTTTAGGCCGAAACTAAAAATCCGGCCGAAATTCGTCATTCAGGCCATTTCACTAACCAATATAAGTGTTGATCGAAACAAAACCAATCAATAGAGATTTATTTAACAAAATCACCAACATGATTGCCGCCGAAACTTCGTCGTCAGACATGTTGCTCGCACGAAAATATTGATCAGACTGGTTTGTCAATTTTATTGAGTTAATTTATTGAACGTTTGGAAACAAGGGGGTATTCAATATTATTGCACAATAAAAGTATTGCGCATTATTATTGTAGGTCTAGGGGCCGCCTAACACTCCATTCACTTCACTCTCGAACACTCTCTTCTTTCGATATCAGTGGTGTAACTTTTATCCCTGCTAGAAGCACTTCCAGCATGTACAAACCCTTCCACCTATCCCAACATTACATCACTTATCAAAAATCTCTTACCCGGTATGATGAGATACTTCTGTTTCAAAAACTAATACCTTAGTTTCCTTCTCAATTAACTGTGAATGAAATTTTTTATTTGGATATACTGGTAAAGAATTAGCAATACATTTTCTTTACATAGTATAAAACAAAGTTGCTTCCGCTTTGCGTTTGCTTAAATTTAATACGTTCATCAATAAAAGAATGATTCTAGAGGAAGTTAATATACATATTATAGTAGAAAAAAAAAACTGGAAATGTCAAAGATTTGTCGTGAAAACATATTTTTATGCGCTTACATTCCACCCTCGATATGTGTAAGACTACGTTGCGCCGCGCTTTTGCGCCATAGATAAATATGTGTATTACTATAAGTATAGATAGGCAACTGTCTAAATCGTTAATGGCGTACTACTGGCGTCATCTATGTTATAGCATGAGAACTATTTTGTTTCGGCAGCTTAATATAGGTACCTACTTTTTTGTTGAAATTTTAATAGTAAATAGGAATTTATCAAACACTACAGCGTGCCATTCAAACAGAATGTAACTCTGACAAGTCCTTCTGCAACTTCGTTTGATTGCCACGCTGTATAATGTTATATATTCAGAATTAAAACATTCATATTATAATTTAAGATTTTATTAACTGACAATAAATAGCACAAAATATTAGTTTTGTGTCACGATTAAGCAATCCGGCGAATAAAAGTTCAAACTCAACGAAAATAACATTAATACACACAAAAAAAACTGAATTTCAATAATAAAATGCGCACGAGTATCAACATTTAACACCATGACGACGCCATTTGTAATAATGTTGTTTTTTGTTTGATAGATTGGCCAAACTTTGTTATTTTGAAAAATAAGCGTATTTACCACAAAACAATATATGTTTATTATTCAGATAGTTAAATAATATAATGTAATGTAATATCTTATTTAAATATATATATTTAAGACATTAAAAGGTTATTTTTAATATTCGTATATAGTGGTAAAAACCTTGAATCCAGATCTTAAGTCTTTAGAAATAAAATCTTTTTCATTTCGTGTCCTAGATGGCGCTATTTTCAATAAAATTATCAAATATTTTATAGTACTAAATTACCATAGCATGATTTGCGCCAACTCTATTCACTGCGCCGGATATGTGTCAACCTTGTGTTAACTCACTCGATCAAAATCATAGATAAAATCAAAATGTGTTGGCGCATGGCGCAACGTAGATTCTACGCAATAAACTCTCACTCCTGACTCTCACTCATGACACTCGTTGGGTAACAATAAGACAACACAGTTCGCGCGATGTGCGTTGTTCGTTTAAGCGAAGTATCAGCTACGTGGCGTGTTGTAACGTAGCGATTCATTTGCTGCTCACTTTACATGTTCGATTTTGATGCGCCCTAGCGCAATTTTGTTTTAGCGCAAAGAACCAGTATAGTGCACTGCGTACTGTGCCAGTAACTGTAGGAATTTCGTTGAATTATCCATGTCTATTGCACCCGTACAAAGCCGGGGCGTGCCGAGGCGAGTGACTAGTAAATATGCGTATTGCTAATTCTTCATCAGTATGTCTTATTTACTGTCATTACTTACAATATATATATATATATATATATATATATATATATATATATATATATATATATATATATATATATATATATATATATATATATGTTTCTTTATTATTTCAACAGATGAATCATCGTGTTCGTTCGGGCTGATATGTGTAAGTTTTTTGTTTATTAAACCAATTTTATTCGTCTCCCTCACCTGATGTTAAGTAGTCCAATGGGTGGGTGACTTACCGTCTCATCCGAGTGTCCATGTATCGGGATCAGGCGATGTTAATCAGCTCGATTCTTCTGCCAATAGGCCTATAACTCCACAGAGGTCCATTGGTGTCACTGATTCTAATAAGGAAGATTCTTAGGGCGAACAGACGTCAATTCACAAATTAAGTATACTTTAATAATAGCAGCCGTTGATGCGAGTGCGATTCGATACGTTGTGTTTTAAAAGACAGAGAAGCAAAATGTTCTCACTAGTGTTCTAGTCGCAGTCGCCTCTCACCTGACAAGGACGTCATTTGAAACGGTTTTTCATTTCACTCAGTAAATTAAAATATTTCAATAAAATATAGAAGGATATTTTATATTCAAAATTGTGTTATCTTCTTATTTATGACAAAAAACGACATACTTCTTCTGTAGCAGTACGGAACACCTGACATTATTCGTGATGTTCCGGGATGCTTTCGAACTATACTAATAGACATCTCGTGACATTGTAACTAATAACTAGGCATTAGGCTTCAATCTCGATGTCAGCGATCTGCGGCGCGGCGGCACAGAATATATAATAGCACAGTAGTGGCGGCGGCGCGATGTACCGCTCTAACACAGATGCCCCCGCCGTCGTCGCGCCGCTACCATCCAGTCCACTTTATTAAGAACTAGCTGTTGCCTGCGACTTCGTACGCGCGGACTTCGTTTACTCCGCACTGCTCCTCCCCTGTAGGTGATTGCGTGATAATATGTAGCCTATATGTTGACTCGACCTGTTAGTAATATTTATGCAAAATTTGAAGTAAATCCATGCAGTACTTTTTGAGTTTACCCCGGACATACATACAGACAAACACACAAACCGACAAACAAACAGACAAAAATTCAAACAGACAAACACACAAACAGACAAACAGACAAACACACAGACAGACAGACAGACAGACGGACAGACGGACGGACGGACGAACGGACTGACGGACGGACGGACGGACGGACGGACGGACAGACAGACAGAAGTTCTAAGTTCTAAAAACTATATTTTTGGCTTTGATATCGACTGTAGATCTCGCCCCAAGTTTTCTTTTAAAAAAAATTCAATGTACAGTTTTGACTTTCCTACGATTTTATTATATGTATAGATTTATGTGGTATATCGCGCCGCTCTAACCACGCCACCGTACGCCGCTCGCATCAGAGAGGGTAATAATGCATTGCTGTCACACGGATAGCAATGCACCATTACCCTCTTTCGTGTCTATACGCGATGATTGACTCTTTCTATTAGAAAACCTACATACAGCTTGTTTAATATAAATAAATATAATATACACTGTACAAATTACACAAGCTGATTTGACCCCAAAGTAAACAAATAATTTTCTTGTGATATGTCTATAGTCAACGGTACTAAAGAAGTACTCTCCCGCCAGTATCCCCGAAGGGGTAGTCAGAGGTATAACCAGTGCACCCATGTATAACCAAAGATACTTAGGCCCACAATTTGATTGATAGCAAACCTATCGCAAACCGGGCACTTATTTAATCCCAGGCACCGTCGTTTTTATTAAAAACTGAAAAACACATTTTTGTTTTGCCCGACCCGGGTATGGAACCTAGGGCCTCATGTGGTTAACACCGATACCGGACAACTAAACCACAGAGGTAGCAACGATTGTAATGCCACGTGACGACGAGACGGTCTCTACACGGCACGACGCCGGCATGACGCCGGCACGACGCCAGTCTAATGCCAGTTATGTATGAAGCACCATAAAGTGTGTACACGGCCCGCGCCGGGCACCGGCGCTAGCACCGGTTTCATATACAGACTTTTATGGTGCTACATACATAACTGGCATTGGCCCGGCGCCGTACCGGCGCCTCTAAGCTTATTTGCGTACACTGGTTCCTAGCCGGCCGGCCTCATCAGTTGACTGTCGTTGTTTATTTAGTACAGACTTTCATTATGGTGAGTTCAAAAGTGACAAACCTTGTCAACAAACGCTCATAGATTGCCATACAAGACTGCGCGTCAGGCTTAGACACGGTACGCGTCGGGCACGGCTTTTTTTTATAGCAGAGGGGGCAAACGAGCAGATGATGCACCTGATGGTAAGTGATCACCGCCGCCCATGGACAACTGCAACACCGGGGGTCTTGCAGCTGCGTTGCCGGCCTTTTAAGAATGAATAAGCTCGTTTCTTGAAGGTCTCTAAGTCGTATCCGTTCGGAAACACCCCCGAGGGTAATTGATTCCACAAAGGAGTTGTGCGAGGCAAAAAGTGCCGACAAAAGCGCACGGTTGTGGATTTCCAGACATCGAGGTGGTGAGGATGGAACTTTAACTAAATTTTACTAAATTTTGACGCAATGACCGATGATGGAATTTAGCGGCAGGAATTAGTCCGAATAACTCTTCGGAACACTCCCCATGATACATACGGTAAAAGATGCAGAGCGAACCTACATCTATGCGTCGAGACGAACCGGTTTCATGTACATTGTACAGACTTTTATGGTGCTTCATACATAATTGGCACCGGCCCAGAGCCATGCCGTGTAGAAACCGTCTTGTCAACACGAGACCTAAACATATAAAAACAGGTACTATAAATACTCAAATATATTTAATAAACACCCAAACTCTAGAAATACAAACATCTATGCTCATCACAAAAATGTTTGTCACTGTCGGTATCGGGTTGGATTCCCTGCAGAGTCAAACACTTGTGTGATTAGCATATAATATATATTATATACATATTATAAGCATAGCATATATACATATTATATCTGAATTTCTGGTTTATGGTGTGTTTATTAATAATATAATATTATCAGTGTTTATATCAATTACTAATACCCTTATTAAAAACAAATAAATTTCTTATTTTGGGGCCACATCCATTAACTCTCCAGTGAAATTATTTTTATATTTATTTGATACATACGCTTAAAATACGCCTTTTGAATACTATAATTGATATTTTTTCTAGTTACAGGTTGTTGTGATACTTTTCGCCGCACTTAACGTAGGGGCTTTATCTTGGCAACTATTTTTTCGTTAGATATAATTAACATCTAACGTAAGTTAATAGTGATACCATAACAAAGAAAGGTGTGTACATACATATCTGTTGTTCAATGTATTTTATCTTATTCTCATCCGATCTAACATAATTAATAATTTTAGAACGAATGTATTTAACTTGGGGTTCTACCATAACACCTTATATCAGCGTTATCTTTTATAGCCTTGACTCCAGTGTCGCTATCACATTACTCTAATGAAAAAAATTTGACATATTCAGTGTCTATATGAATTTGTCATCTCTGTTCATCTTGTTAACATTGTAATATGATATTGCTGAAAAAATTACTATAAGGTATCATGGAAAGCCCCATGCTATGATAGAAAAAATGTGTTTGTATAAAATATTTTATTCTTAACTGCACCGCGCAAAATGCGCTGAATTGTTTGACATGAAATTTGTACCACTATACGGCTTGTTTCAGAGAAGGTTTTTAGATAGACACTATCATTATTTTGATGATAAAAACTACACTATTATCTTATTCTGTCATTATAAATTATATCACTTTTCAAAGACATTAGACGATAAACAAATATTTATCTGGCATCAGAACTGATAATATTAGGTAATGTTGAAACTGTTAGTGTCATCGAGTTACTTAAATTCTTAGACAAATAATTGGTCTCGCTGCGCTTGACTAGATACCGCCGACGTACATGTCAAATGCGGCAACAAATACTACGCCGCAACCGGCGTACCAGATTCAGTTACCAATCACTATGCAAGCTCTAAGAGCACACTACTCACTATTATCCATTTACACACTCTTATATAATACACACTACAATATTGGGTTGCCGCATTCACGGAGTTGTTGTTTTTAGATAGTGCGGTATCATATTATATCGTATAAACATTTATAGAGTAAAAACAGAAAAATGTATTAATAAATATGAGAGGTGTGGTGCCAAACTGGCACTTAGTTCACTCAGTCAAAAGTTCTTCTTTTCAAAAAAAAATGAAAATTCACGATTAGGTATTACGAGTAGGTATTAGTAGTACTGCCTCTAGATATAATACAGCTTCATGGTGTTGAATGGTTCGTGATAGAAGTCGTTGTTCGTGAATGTTTTCATAGATAGCGATCTATGAGTACCTAGTGGCGCGAAGGCGAGCAAGTGTACCGCGGCAGCGATCGCCGAACGCCAAATATTTCAGAAATTCTAATTATTCGGTACTTTAATAATCGGAATGCGTATTCTTGATTTCTAATTTTCATTATAACGGATTTTTGTTATATTTTGACCTATTGAAACTCTGTATTTTGAGGATAGCAATTTTAAACGTTAGGAATATTGAAATTTCTTTATTAAATACATAATTTAAACAAAAACGTTTGCCTAAAAATTCCTATAAAAATGATGTGGTGTCGCGGGACACCAGGTAGGAACGAACTTCCTTCGGCTAAACGGCACTACTCGCTTGTGTACGCGACTGTCGCGCCTGCGCACGTCTCATTTAACGCTTTTATTCCACGCATTTTTCTTACGGTTTTACTATCACATTTTTTTCAGTTCGGTCGCGCAGCAAAATCCCTATCCCCTCCAAGCCTGCCGTAAGGAACTTCGTTCCAAAAATTATGCTTAAATATCATTAGGCGTAAACAAATGTATGATTTGGGATACTTAATTAACAATTATGTTTATAGTAATTATGATTAAAGAAATTGTGCCTAAACAATTATGCCAAATCAATATTTTGCGTAATTATTATTAGCATCAGTTGAAGTGTGCCATGTTAAATTATGATTTTCGACATCAATCCACATTTGACACAAGTAGTTAGACATGAAGCTGTCTGAAGGCAACACTTCTAATACCTGCTATAAACAAAATTTTAAATATTGCCTTCTTCTTCTGAGGTCTAGCCCTCTCTTTCTAACACAGCTATATAAAAAGAGATGACGAGATCTCATAGATTGAGATATAACGCAAATATTTGTTTTAATTGATTAATTACGAGTGCTAGCTCCATCGTTACCTAATACTTCATGGTTATAGATATGGCAAAAACGTATGTTTTTGCATATCCAACCTTAAGTGTAAGAGTTATAGTTGCTTTTACAAAGCAATGTTTTAAAAGCAATAAAATCGACAGTGCCGCGGCTGACGCGATTCTGTTTGAAATTCCTTTATAAACCGGGATCCCGGGGACAAACTTTTTTTGATTACTAACAAGCTGAATTTTTGTGAACAGCTTCGCTTTGACGAAACAACCATCTTTTCTATTTTGGAAAAATTTCAAATTGTGTAGATGATAAAGTTATGAAGCTTTGAATATTTTGATTCGGTGAAGGAAAAATATTTTTTTTATATTAATCGCTTGTTTATATTATGAAAAACACGATGAAACTTTTGTCCTACACATTCGATGGTTTTTCTGGCGAGTTTATCACTCTAAAGTTTCGGAATAATGAGATGTTTAAATTGATATTAATCAATTTAATAATAACCTAATTTTCTCACAGCTTGTTAATTTTATTATTGTTATTCAAAGGTAACATTGTCCTAAAGTAAAAACTTTTCTTGGTCCAACACTCTAAAGTTTTCTTTTTTATCTATTTTTATTAGTTACCCGATTTGAGATTTTTCGAAGTAAGAAAAGATGATTGTCTCGTCAAAACGAAACTGTTCACAAAAATTCAGCTTTTTGGTAATCAAAAAAAAAGTTTGTTTCTGGCATCCCGGTCCACTTAAAAATGAACGCTTATATCAATGCCTGATATCCTTCGAACTACTTACTTTTGGCATAGTCAACATTTACTATATCTAATTCATAAGTATGAAACGATACTTAAATGTAATATGCGTTGTCTTTTAAAAAACTTTAGATCTTTGCATTTTGATTTAAAATATATTTAACTTTCGATATATTTAAATATATTTTACACTTAGAAAATATATTCTAAGTATAAAATATATTTCTTAAATTTGGTCGATTTTCTTGTCCAAAATATACAGGGTATTTTCAAATACGGTCTGACTATTTACCTTCCTAAATAATAATGTAAGATCATGAATGTATTTTGATGTGTTTTTACTTATAGAATTAAGTTTTCTATTACATATAGGAAGTTGTCCAAATCTTTGATAGATTTTTTATAGAACTATATATGTAATATTTTTACTAATGTCGAATAAAACAATCGATGTTATTGCTTGTCATTTGAAGTGTTACATTAGAGTTAATAAACGTATTTTAGGTATATATATTAATACGTGAAGCACAAAACTTTGTACCCCTTTTTTAAACGATCACGCAAGCGATGTAGTACGTAATTTGATATATTTAAAGTTTACACTACGGAAGACTGCAGAAATGCAATATTTCTAAATAATATGTATTAGAAATATAATTAAAATTCATAAAAATAAAATGACACATAATTTATTCAGGTGACATACCTGATAGTGTAACGCACATGTAGATATACAATTTTCTTTTTTTTTATATAGTAGAGGGGGCAAACGAGCAGATGGTGCTCCTGATGGTAAGTGATCACCGCCGCCCATGGACATCCGCAATACCCGGGGGATTGCAGCTGCGTTGCCGGCCTTTTAAGAATGAATGAGCTCGTTTCCTGAAGGTCCTTAAGTCGTATCCATTCGGAAACACCCCTGAGGGTAATTGATTCCACAAAGGAGTAGTGCGAGGCAAAAAGTGTCGACAAAAGCGCACGGTTGTGGATTTCTAGACATCAAGGTGGTGAGGATGGAACTTTTAATTTTGACGCGATGTCCGATAGAACTTTCTTAATGGTAAAAACCTGTTATCAAACTTAAAAGAGATTTTATTGCTTAGTCTATGGTCGAATTTTGTCCACAGGGCAATCTCTAGTTTAATTAATTTTTTTCATAAATTCACATCATTATAAATAAAACACTGAAACAAAATGTTAAAAGATATAAAAATTTAAAAAATCGGAATTAAGTGTGAGCTCACACCCAATTGAAGTGAAACTCTGTATTTTGGTTAATTTGCAAGAGAATGAGATTAATACACTAGTGAGTTAACAGAGAGAGAGAGAGAGAAAGAAAGAAAGCGATTAATTAACTTTTTTTTGATTGAAGGAGGAAAGAATGGAAGAAATAGAGAGACAATTTGCAGGATTCGAGAAAAAAAAATGTATCTGGCGGCTTTTGGAACCATTTAATAAATAAGTAACTTAGGCTATCTTTTTTTCTAAATTTTTTCACGCGGACGAAGTCGCGGGCACAGCTAGTATAAAATACTATGCAATGTATTCTATTTCATTCTCTTGCCAGTTTAATCCTACAAACTTATGTGTTTCTTTCTTTATCGTGGCGCATTTCCGTTTTATCGAGTTTTAAATCACGATTCTAAAGTATTGTAGATTCTCAAGTAGTTTCACTTTAAAAACTTCGTGTTTTTGAAGTGAAACTACTTTAGAATCGTGATTTGAAACTCGAAGCGCTGTGTCAGTCCTCTCATAATACATTATTATTATATTTATTGCTTTGTTAATATAAATCTGGAATATTTATTACCAATTTAATGAGGGAATTAGGCGTACTACTCGATCCTTAAATGATTTTTATAAATCACGTTTATTCTATCATAAATAATCATCATATCTATGATTTTTGACTTATAAAAACCTTGGTCTTTTATAACTCATTACCAGTCTAATCTTCCTTTACTACGTGGGCAGTATTGTAGAATATTGCTTTGTCGTATAACTTACCTATAATTACATTAACAACTGCAAACAAAAATAAATTTAAAAAATTATGAATTTTTCTAACGTTTTGTCGTAGTTTTTGGTTTTGTTTTCTCCGGTATACTATCTAGAATCCTGCAATAAATAAAATATGCTAACTTTGGAATCAAGTGCCATCTCCTTGAAATGTTGTTTATGTATACGGTGACCGCACGTACTAGTTTGAACAGGACCGTTCCATTTTCAACTGCTCTATCCCGGTGTCCCCAAGTATATCTCAGAGACGTGAAAATGTCCCGTTTCCTCAAAAATATAATATAATATACAGTAAGGGCACAAAGAGCTTAAAATTTTATACCAGTTTGTCGGTAATCTCATCTAACTCGACAAATATTCGCTCAGACATAAACCGTACATAAAACTCACCCTTAAATGTTTAATTTTCAATAAAGCAAATATTATTACAAAATATTCAAAACTTTTAATATCGGACCGATTCCCGACGGGGACAAGCATTAGTGTGATGAACATAAATGTTTGTATATCCGGGTTTGGGTGTTTAGTAAATATATACCAGTATTTATATGTGTATTTCTATGTATGGTATCGTTGACTTACTAACTTACTTTGGGGTTGGATCAGTAAATGTAATTTGTCCTGTGAATATTTATTAACATTGATATTCCATTTCGGTTCTCCTTATGGCCATAGATACATCTTAGAGACATCACAGTTATCATTTATTACTTGCGTAGTTCAGATATTCTTATTGTCCCGTTTTAAGATTAAAATAATATGGTCATTTTATTCATGTACGATGTATGTTGCGGCTCCAATGATAGTGATGTTTTGAGATCCAGATTAGTTCAACTACGCGTACTTAACAAACGCATCAGGTACACTCCACTTTTCCATACCCAGTATGCCTAACCCAACACTAATGCAGCTAACTGGTGGGCAGATTAAAAGTTCGCCTGTTTAGTTTAATTGTGAATCACTAAAATAGATTTTGTAATTTTATAGTAGATACTATTTAGACTGTTACTTATACTATATTTTCAATATAATGTATTCAATTCAATGTAATGTTCAATGTAACACGCACATATACATACACACACGCAAGCAAGCGCACACGCACTCGCACGCACACACACACGCACACACACGCGCGCCCTTTTTGACTTGCTGTCTTTACATTGCGTCTTTTCCATGATGTGGTAATGTGGATGTGTTATTAATATAAGTGTTTACAAATAAATGTAATAAAATAGAAAAGTTGTGTGTTTTGTGATCATCGTGTAGTAGTCTTGGATGTGTTAATAACATAAGTGTTTAAAAATAAATGTAATAAAAATATAAAAATTGTGTTTTTATTTTTAACATCACATGAGTCTTTGTCTCATAACACAAAGATAAGCACAGGATCATAAGAACGATTTTAGTATGTACCAGGTATATACAGGGTGTAAGGGACGGTCTATCGAAAATCAAAGCCATAGCTTTGGATTCTGAGATAAAAACTGTTGGAAAATTGTGTAAGAAAGATGTTTTTGACGATTTTTGACAACGCAAATTTTGCATTTCCCACAAAAGAGGAATTGCCATCATGACTAAAACGTAAAAATTGCATGTTTTTTTAATTTTTTGGGTAGACCGTCCCTTACACGCTGTATAATATTAAAAAATCCAAAACGTGATACTGTGGCGAACCTAAACTGAACATCTATTAGATATTCATCCTGTAGGTAGCAGACCCTTATAATTCGACATTTATGTACATAGCTTCACACCAGTTTTGGCCGCCCCGTTGGTCGAGTGGTTAGTGACCCTGACTACGCAATCGACGGGACTTCGGTTCGATCCCCGATGGGGACAAGCATTTGCGCGATGAGCATAAATGTTTGTATTTCCGAGTTTGGGTGTTTACTAAATATATTCGAGTATTTATGTATGTATTTTTAAGTATTAGTGTCGTTGAATAACACCCACAACACAAGCAAATAATTTGCTTATTTTGGGGTTAGATCAGTAAGTGTAAGTGTCCCGTGAATATTATTATTATTATAGTTTTGTACATATCTGCACACCAGATCTATTACGGAGTAGGCAGAGAGAACCGAATGTCAAACATCACAATCCTTGCAGACTTGTCTCGCTTCCTCCACATTCGTTACTCTCTTCATACAAACACGGTTGCGAAGACTCTTGACACAACCTTTGGATAGTACTCGATCAATCTGATCATTGAATGTCAGTCTTGGTCTTCCCCGGTACCTATATTCTTCCACATTCGCATTGCACATCTGTTTTGTTAACCTTTCATCTACCATTCTTTCTACTCCCCCGCATCAACGGAGCATGTCATTTCTCAAACTTTACACCGACACTATCTTTTAGGCCTAACCTCTCTCTCACTCCAACATTACGAACCCAGTCCGCGTGTTTTAGCCACATATTTTTCGTAGCCACGTTGATTCTATTTTTATGCCCTTTCATACAATAGCGTTGGACCCCGACTTAAAACTATCCTTATAAGAAATCTCCTTAACGCTTAATTCGTTCTGTTCCCTAAACACACTCTTCTTTCAATATCGGCGGTACACAAGGACTAACGCTATTTTGACAGAAATAAATAAGTAAGGCAGTGAACCAGACCAGGCAGAGATAATGCAGAAATTACATGAAAAGTACACTTTCCATTGCTGCTTTTATAAATAAATAAATTCTTTATTTTTTCGAAATAGTTTAAATTTTGGGGTTATTACTTACACTTTTTTAATGCATTAAAATATTAGCTTTACAACTTAAAACAGCAGTATATGTACGGAAGTGGTATTAAAGCTTTACTACCTTTATAACTTTAATCTAAAAGTACAATGCAACGACATGCAAAGGAAAATGATAAGGGTCCATACAAAGTTAGCCTAAAAACTACAAATGTTGATGGATGTTCACCGTATTGTAAAACATTATTAAATTCTTCTGAAATGTAAATTATATCAAGGACACTTTTCATAAAGCCAGCGCTAGACATAGCTTCAAATATTTGAACACTTGTTTGACTACATATAAACGGAGCTGTATTTGTTCCAACTTCGAACTCATTTTCGAAGTCCCGTGCCACACATAGCAATGAAACAAGTGTACAAATGTTTCAAACAACGAACTCGGAAAAGCATATCCCCTCGCCGGTTTCAAACTATGCCTGTGTTTTTTTTAGTTTAGTGCTAAAATTCACGAAAAATCTTTAAATATTAATATTACTGGAATTTGCAATTATCACATTGTATATTTAAGCCATTCACGTCGCTACATATACGTTTATGTAATTAAAAGTTAATAGATACACAAAACAATGTTTTCTTATAGCAAAATATTTGTTAGGCGCCCCATAGACCTACAATAATATTGCGCTATATTTTTATTGGCAACAATATTGGATACCCCTTTGATTCCAAACGTTCAATAAATGCAATCAATAAAATTGACAAACCAGTCTGATGAAGATTCGTGCGAGTTTGACGACGAAGTCTTGGAAGTAACCATGCTGGTGATTTTGTTAAATAAATGTCTACATAATTCTATACACTCAAGTACAAACTCCCGTTCTTTATCTTTTATAGCATTCTTGCACGCCATTTTGCTTAAATTTACGACATGACCATACATTAAACACCGTGACTGACCGAACGCGACCGCACCAAGCTAAAGTGAAAAATATTGTGCAATATTAAGCTTACAACAATGAACTCGGAAAAGCAACGTAATCGGGTCTTCTCCACTCGCCGGCCTACACAATGCAAGAAAAAAATATTGCAGAGTAAAAATTAAACCCACTCAAACTCTCGTTCAATCTTTGTGCAATCCCTAAGCGGTCAATAATATCGCACAATACGTAATATTGCGCAATATTATTGTCCACCTATAATATCTATTGGCCGCCTTACTAGTTCATACGTCACAGATTAAATAGATGACACTTGTTTTTTTTTGTTTCTTTAGGATGATACTTAGAATAGCTTGTTAATATAGCCTTCCTGTTGTAAGATTCGACTATAGTAATAAATATTTTCATTTTTGATGCATTTTATGCAATGGTTTGTTTAAAGATTTGCGTCTTACCCTACCAACATTTTTCTATTTTGTTTGGTTAGTCATAAATAAAAGAAAGTGTTAACTTTATGGCATAAAAGAAAAGTTTTTGCTTAATTTAGAAATGAGAAAAGGCGTACAAGTTTGATTAGTTTCATGACTTTCCAACAAAAAATCATTTAAAATTTACTCGTTATAAAAAGTAAGTAGTTACTAGTAAATAATATAATATTTGAATTCTAATATTATGGGCTTATTGTACAAAAATAAATTTGATCGTTTCGACTGACGCTATGTTCTCGGAGCACTTTATGCTAACCTCATCATGCCCCTTTATTTTTAGTAAAATAAAAGGAAATTGATCACTGATTATTTGGTATTATGCAAACTAATATGAATAACAAAATAAAAAGTAAAATATTTGAAAAGGATTATCTATCTAAATTTGCATGTTAGTTCTGTTGGCCCATACAGAATTTAAGTGCTTTGTTATTACTCAAAAATACTATTATAATCCTATTTATGCAAATTATTTGTATTTATGTTTGTATAAGTTAAACAAGTTGACTGATAAAAGATTGTATGTGTATACTGAAGCAGAATGTTCAGTAATTACTTCTGATAAAGAATATGTAAAAAAGAGGAACTTAAATTTTAACCTAATTATCCAATAAAATATTTAGTAGGAACATCCGCACATAGATATCGAAGTTCATTGTTTACAATTCGGATACAAAAGAGTTCGGAAAATCACTGTATTTTCCGAACTCGTAGCTACGCTCGTAAATGGACTGCGCACATTGTCTATTCCAGATAGTCTTTTCTTCTAAGGTGGCTCGTAATCGAAGATTTCCTTTTCGCCGATTGTATGAAGAGAACGCTGGTTGTATCATCCTTTGCAGGATAGGCAGAATATTTTTATAACCAAATAAGATAATATTAATAATAAACTAATATAATAGCTTCGAAGTTTGGACGTAACAAAAGATTACTTTTCAAGGCAAAATACTAGTAGCCAGCGCTGATATTATTGAGGCAAGATTGGTCCAGATAGGTTATGGAGACCTTATTAAGAAGATACCATCTACCTTTCTGGCAGAAAGCTCGTAATAGGCGAATGATTGGCGAAATTTATCACCACCATCGTGATTACTACGTGGTAAAGTTCTGCAGCTTCTCGCCCTTGTTTGGTGACCTTATCCATAAACCACCGTAGCGTCGGTGCTTCTCATATTCCAAATTAGAAAGTAAGCTAAGGACAGTTCACCCCTTCTCGTTCACACCACTGTAACTTCTGTACACCAGAATCAATAGCAGCGTTCTCTTGATGACCACTGAATTGCCAGCTCAAGGTGCCCTGGAGAAAAGCCAAGCTGACTTATTACCCAAAACAAAATTAAACAGAATGATATAGAAGGAGTTGGAAAAAAACATACATGGCGAGTAATTTAGCCGATTTGCAGTTTATGTTAAGTACTTAAAAGATTATCACTTTTTATGACTAATGGCACTAAAATAATGACAAAGTACCATTACCCTCTTTCTTGTCTGAAGACGATTGTGATGGTTGCTAACATACATTATATATCAAAGGCAAATTAAAAAAAAAACAATGGTATCTGTTTCAAAAAATAAATACGTTTTACAATCGTACGCCGAATGTAAAGTGGCGTCATTTTATACTATGCTCAAGCGTTGACAACCTACCGCGTGTCACAACAACCTACCAACTACTAAAGCCTGAGGTTTTCGTGCATTCACTTGTAAGCCAAAGACTTAGGAAGCAATAATATTGATGTCAGTATTAATTAAGCTTATAGTGCTGGCTACATCTATGATGCTCGAGTGACGATAGATTTGAAGATCATCAGCGTATACATAAAAGTCAAAAGAAATAATCTCACAAACTTTATTAATAAAAACATAAAATAATAAAGGGTGTATGAGGTACACGCCTCCTTGAGGTACACCCGTAACAGTGTTAGTTCAATCTGAAAATTAATTATAGTAATTAATTTGTTGAGAACGTTTCCGAAAATATGAGTGAAATCAACCTTGGACAGAACATTTAGCAGACCGAAGCATACTGAATAGGAAGTCTCAAACAACAGAATTTAACATGTACCATTTTGAATAAGACTTTTGTATAGTCAGCGAAAATTATGATCAAGGTGTCATTTGATTTGGAATATTATGGAAAAAGTTTAAGGAAAAGTCCCAAAAGGGTTGATAAAAATTGCAAAAGTTAAAAATAATTTATTAAAAAAAGTAGGGGTTGGTTTTTCGAATATTTCGGAAACTGTCAATTATATTTAAGCGGTAAAATTTCTGAAAACCAATTTTTTACTTCCGGAACTGTATCCCTAATATTTATAATTTTTACAGAGCCCTGAAAATAGACATAAAAACGAGAACTCTGGCTTACGCGTGCATTTTTTTTCCCCGTTTTTTCATTAGCTATGCGTTTGTTAATTAACAACTTTTTCTGAATTGAATGCTAACATAAAAACCCCGATTATTATTGAACCACAACCCTAGGATACACTTCGTAGAGTTATTGGGGGCTTGGGAGCTCGAGGACTATTCATGATCGGCTTGATTCTTCAGCATTATGTAGCGATGTGGCATCCCTCTGCCTCTTCTATCGGATCTATCATGGGGAGTGTTCCGTGAAACTGTTTAGATTAATTCCTGCCGCCAAATTTCACCAGCAAACATCGCGACAAAATTCAAAATTTCATCCTCACCAGCTCGCCACCCTTTCTAAAAAGGGTGGCAATGCAACTGCAAACCTTCTAATAATGTAATTGTCCATGGGTGACAGTGATCACTTACCATCAGGTGAAACTCCTGAATGGTCCCCTTTTCTATAAAAAATAAATAATAAGCATAGAGTGACAAATAAAATGTACAGAATTAAATGCGCTAGATACTTCCTCAATTACATAATAATAAGCAGAATTTGGTTGATAAAGGTAAATAATTCGTTCTTAAAAGAATGAGTTGGCTCTACCGTATAGGAAACTTCCTCTCACTAAAAATTATGGCTGTATCTTTTTACTGAATCTGGGCTTTATGTGCTGTCTACTTCGACTTGTGAGAAAATTAAACCTAACCCGTACAGTGTCGGGTCCACCGTCATAATTAAGCTCATTACACACGGTTATGATACTATAACATTTTATCTTAAGATTAATATAAAATATTATAGTATGTTAAGGTATCACACGCGGCTAAGATACGATAATATTAATTTTTTCATTTTATCACAAGTCTTCTTTCTAGGAGTTTTCCACACGTATTCTTTCTAGGAGTTCTATATACAGGTTAAGTATGAGTTATACGACCTTACTGTCAGGATGACATATTGCTCCGCATTTTAATAAAAGTTTTTGGTGAATTCCGCGGAATCACCTAATTTTTCGGGACAAAACGTTGCCTATGTGCACCATATCCATCGCCAAAAGACACCAAAGGTGTTAATATTACGTTGCTATCTTGTAGCGAGTTCAAATGCCACATGCATAAGTTTACCGGCTACCTTACCCTCCACACCGGAACATGACAGTGACTAGCACTGACGCTATTGCGACAGGAATAGGTAGACAATGCAAAACTCTACCACCTAGTAGCCACGATGGTAGTGACTCGCTAGCCAATGAGCCGCCTCTTAGGTCCTGCCTGGCAGAACGGCAGTTGGCCTATTCTTCAAAGAAGCCCGGGACCAACACGTGGGAGCAACACTTTGTTGCTTCTTTCATCTTGTTTTTTATAGAACAACAAGCAGGAGGTGCACTTGATTCAAAGTGATCACAGCCGCCCATGGAAAATTGCAATACCAGAGGTCTTGCAGTTGCGTTGCCGGCCTTTTAAGAATGAGTAAGCTCTTTCTTGAGGGTCCACATGTCGTATCCGTTCGGAAACACCCCTGCCGGTAATTGATTCCACAACAGAGTAGTGCGAGGCCAAAATGTCGAGAGAATCGTATAGTTGTGGATTTCCAGAGATCGAGATGTTAAGGATGGAACTTTAATTTTTGCCACGATGTCCGATGATGGAATTCGGCAGCAGAAATTAATCCAAACAACTCGAAACAATTTGCTAGTATGTCTTTGATATGCAGAAGAAACAGTGTAGGTAATAGCAGACCTTCGAGGGACATATTGTCCCTGGTTATTTTACGCGTAAAATCTCATCGAACATAGTATCTTTTCTTTATAATCTTGACGTCCTAGTGGGACTGCACCTTAACTCATCCCCGTAATTGGAAAATTAAATAAGTCCGATTTTGGCGATATTGACTTGATTTTTAATATGTTATTTAGTTATAAAGATAGAATTCAGTTTGTTAAAGCATAATGTAAAAGGTAATCAGGTCCACAAAAAATAAAATTACCGACAGTAAAATTGCCTGACATTGTTTTAACAAACAATAAATAAATAAATAAGAACTACTTAATTTTTCCACTACGCGGATGAACTGAACTAAACTTTCGCTATAATCAAACAGATTGTGCAGTGTTATTTAACATGTCAGTTTCAGCTTAACTCGAGTCATAAGATTTGCAAATTCCTAAGTATCTATTGGAGTAGGGATTTACGGCTCATCAAAATCTCCCGCTCTAAATTTTTATTTTCTGAGACCTAGAAATATGTGAGAAATATATTATTTGGTGATATTGTCACTCATCATTCAACTTGAGCTAGAAGCAGCTAAAACTTCATCAAGCTGTCTTTTAGGTGAAATTTTGCTTTGTAGAGACTGAAGATGATTTGTTTGCTTAGTGAAAGATGATAACTTTTTCGTCAGGTATATTCATTCTTGATGGCTGTAGGTCTTCTTCTAATATTTATTTTTCGCACCACTGTCCCACAAACATGAAAATAGGGATATTTAGTATATGCAATTTACTGGCATTAAGTAATTAACGGATACCAAAACTTCGTAATTTCCATCATTGGCACATGATGAAACTACATCGTATTGAATATTTTACAACTAAAAATTATTTATTTTAAAGCCAACCGGTTTCGCCTATTTTAGCATCATCAGGGCTTTTAGTTTATATATTATTTAAACATTACTTACTATACGCAAAGAAACATTACTAAAAAAACATGAGTAATATTTTTTTATGTTATTAAGATAGGCAAACTGACAGACGTGTCACCTGATGGTAAGTGATCGACGTCACCAATGAACAAATATGGGTTCCTGCGCTAGAACTAGCCCAGGTATTCCATTCCTGTGTTACCTATCCTGAGACATAAGATGTTAAGTCTTGGTGCCAGTTATTACACTGCCTATCTTTCCCGTCTCTCCGAAATATAGCAAAGCTGTTTCACGGAAGAAATAAGCAAGATGGTGGTGCCCACGCAGCCGGGAGCGCGGCAAATCGCATCTCTCTCACCGGTAAATAAATATATATAAACTAAACAATAAAAATATATAAACTAAATTTAAATAATATATAAACTAAAAGCCCTGATGATGTTATATTTGGTGAAACCGGTTGACTTTAAAATAAATAAAATTTAGTTGTGAAGCAGTACATGTGTTTAACAAAATCAATATTTCCAATTCTATACACATTGACTAAATGTAAATGATGTATGTAATCTAATGGATATTGCTTCAATAAAAATATATTTTCTAAAACAAATATTTTAAATTTTCCTGAAGAGTAGTTAAATTACTTATCCGGATTATTTTAATTATTTTTAGCTAGTGAACAGTTTAGCGTGGGAACCCGAGTCAGTATAAAAAGTCAACTATAGGCTGAGCACATAATAGTTGACTACATAAACTAATGCCACATTTTTCCCCCGCATATTCTTTGCATCTATCAAAAATATCTTTAAGCCCGTATCCTCGTATCCTCGATAAGGCCGGCAGATATACAACTAGTGCACCCACGATTAGCCGAAGATACCTAATCCCACAATGTGGTGGGAAGCCTATCGCCAATCGGGTGCTTATTCAATCCTGGGCAACGGTGTTTTAACAGAAAACTAAAAAAAAAAACATTTTTGTATTGCCCGACCCGGGAATCGAATCTAGGATCTCACGTGGTCGGCACCAACACCGGTCCACTGGACCTCAGAGGCGATTGTTCTATCTTTATATTATTATAAACTTTGTCAATTTGATTGTACGTGGTCCCGTTTGTTTGAAGATCTCTGAAACTACTAAAAAGATTTTGAAAATTTTTTCACAAGTAGAAAGCTACTGTATTACTGCGTGACACAGGCTCCAATTCTATTACATATTTTGCTTCAATTTCGTTATGAAATCGACACCTTAATGGGTTATATTGCAGGAAATGGCTAGTCTATATTAATATTATAAATGCGAAAGTTTGGATGTTTGGATGGATCGATGTTTGTTACTCAATATCGCAAAAACTATTAAACGGATTTAAAGAATTTTCGCACACAGGTAGATGATGACCTGGAATAGCACATAGACTACTTTTTATCCCAGAAAAATTAGATGATCTTTCATACTTTTTATCCCAGAAAAATTAGATGATCTTTCATACTTTTTATCCCAGTACTTTCATACTTTTTTTAAATAAGTAATTTGTGTAAATTACTTTTTATCCCAGATAAATTAGATTCACCAAAAACATATATGATGCAGCGAGCGGCATTCTGAAGCTAGTAGCTAATAATTATTAGAGATAATTATCACTTAAGTAACGCACATAATTATTAGCAACTAGCCATCAAAGACGTAGGTACTTTGGAGAAAAGGGAAAGTTATTTTTACTGTAATCTATCTATATATATAAAAATCAATCCCTATTTTCCTTGGTCACAACATCACGCCTGAATGGCTGGACCAATTTCGGTAATTTTTTTATTATGTTTGTAATTGTAAGGAGAATTGTAATTGTAAGGTGTAACAAAAGAAAATATTAAGAAAATTGCGCAGAAAATTAGAAAATTTAAGAATACTTAACCACCATAAAAAGTTTAATGCCATTTTAGCTGCGTGGAAGGACAATCCCGTAGTCATATATAAATTACGTGTCACGTTGTTTGTCCGCTATGGATTCCTAATATGTAAGGCAAAACAACGTTTGTCGGGTCAGCTAGTTAATATTTAAAGCATAAGGGTATAAGTTTTTAATATGAACTCAATAGCACTGTGAATAATTAGACTTTTATATTAAAAACATAATAAGCCAAAGAGACCACCGCATCCATGAAGTAATTATATTTTTAATATTATACAAAGTTCCATTTTTCGTGGTAAAAGTCTGCAATATTGTGCAATATATATATATATATATATATATATATATATATATATATATATATATATATATTTATATCATAAGATAGCAAACAAGCAGATGAGTCTCCTGATGGAAAGAGTCAACCATCGCCTATAGACACCAAAGATGTTAATGGTGCGTTGCTATCTTGTGGCGAGGTCTAGTGCCACATGCATAAGTTTACCAGCTACCTTGCCCTCCAAACCGGAACACGACAGCGTCAAGCATTGACGCTATTGCGGCAGGAATATGTAAGGCACTGATACCTGACCCGGACGAGACAATGCAGAACTCTACCAACTAGTAGCCACGATGGTAGTGACTCACATAGCCAATCGGTCGCCTTTTACGACCTCCCTGGCAGAACGGCAGTTGGCCTATTCTACAAAGGAGCCCGGGACCAACACGGGGAAATTATTTGAATTAAAATTTTTAACACACTTGTGGTACCTACCACCACCCATTTAGTTATATTTTTAATATAATAAAAATGTTCATATTCAGGGTAAAATTTTACAATATTGTGCACGCAATGAGTTAGCTAATTTGTATACTTTTGAATTTTCCATCAATAAAAATAAACATCCAATAAGTAATATTAATTTTTGCACCCCTGTACCCGGTTACCCTGAGTGATCGCAGGTCACCCCTTTTAAAACCGGACACAGTTTGTGACAAATTTTCGGAGCGACCTATGATGTCAATCAAGTTTCCGATTTACAGTTCAGTGCGAAAAATCACTGCAATCAAAAGATTTGATCAAAAAAAATGAAACACTGCTAACAATATGCGAATTTATACAAGATGCTAGATCGCGCCCCTTTAGAAGAATAGATTGTTCGTTTTCCTATTAGACAGTTAAACGACCAACGATTAGTAACAATAACTGCGCCATCGATGGGGCCCAGATTCTATTCCCGACAGGGACAAACATATGTTTGATTTCCAGAGTTTGAGAGCTTATTAAATATTTTTCACTATTTATATATGTATTTCTGTGTATTAGTATCATAATTTGCTTACTTTAGGATAAAAATATATTACATTAATTCAAATTGCAGAACTATAACTGATAGGAACAAATATGTCCGCTTTCAAGTGATGCGCGGACAAACATTTGTGGCGATTGGCTTTTATTAATATAGATTTATCAACATTTTAACCTCTTTCAGTTTCCCAATAAAAACAACGTTGCCTGGGATCGGAAATTGCCCGGTTGGCGATAGTTGACCTATCAAATTGTGGGACCAATCATTTTCAGCTAATCGTGGGTGCACTTTTTGTACCTCTGTCTACTATCTTCGGGTATACGGGGGTGAAGATACTTTTTTATCAACATATAAATTCATAAACTTCACAGAATGCAGGATATTTTTACACGAGATTACTACTTTTTCTCTGTGTTGGTCTAGAACTCCTTTGAATAATAGACCATTTCCCACTCAGTTGTTAAAGGCGAACGATTAAATATGGTTTCACCACCATCGTGATTACTAGATTTGAACTTTTAAATTAACGCAGACTACTATCATTTTTAAAAACATATAAACTGGTCAAAACGCGTACATTATAATATACAGAACCATTTATAGAACTTACTTATAAAGAGTCCGCTCGCGACCACGGTCATTGTAACTTGGCCAAAAAGTCGAGCTTTACAAGTAAGTTCTATATATACGCGTTTTTAAACCGTTTATATATTTTTTTACAATACTAGGTTTGTCATTGTGGCGAGTAAAATTATCAGTAGACTATGCATGTGGCAGTGCCATTCCGCATTACGGATAACAACACATTATTAACATCCTTGGTATCTCTAAACGATTATTTCTCCTTCCACCAGGAGAAACATCTGCTTGTTTGCTATCTGATCTATTATAATAAAGGAGGCACACAATAACGCTGGCTTTAAACCCAAACTTTTATTGTAATTCTGAGTGTGAGTGTGTGAGTACAATCCTATTTCTCAAGGAAAGAGCCAATACAAATGGCTGATCTATGAAAGTATCTTCACGCCCGTATCCCTGAAGAGTTAGGCAGAGATACAGTAAGTGCACCCACAATTAGCCAAAGATACTTGGTCCCACAATGTGATAGTTAGCAAGCCTATCGCCAACCGGGCATTTTCTAATCCCGGGCAACGTTGTTTTTATCAGCAAACTGAAAAAACACATTTATGAATTGCCCGACCTTGGAATCAAACTTGGGACTTCGTGTGGTGAACTCCGACACCGGACAAATAGACCACAAAGGCTGACTTTTAAGTATTTAATAATGTAGTTTAGTAATCGCTTTTGAATTTTTCTGGAAAACTACTCACTATCGACATTATCAACCCTAACTCACCCATAGAGCCTGGATGGTATTGCTTCTAATAAATTGTACAAAGAATTGCAAGTTTTCCCTCCCCCCGTTGTAATATAAAGATTGGTATCAATTGTACCTATTAACTACACCAACTCGCTTAAGATATGTAAGGTAAGAATATTTTGTGTTCATCTTCTCGTCATTAAAGTCATTATATATATATTAGCTTACTGTTGTTAACATGGTTGTATAAATAAATGATTTGGCTTAATACGTGAAAATCGAGATAATTATAGTCACCTTTACTTGTCATCGCTCGTCATGTATGACGAAGAGGAACACGTTTTTCGCAACCTGCTTCTTAGGACATATATCGCACACCTGAATCAAAACTGTGTCAACTCAAAAAAGGTTATTTTTCAGGTGACAAAATAAATGTATATCTGCATTTTTTAGGGTACTCACACAACTTAATTTTATTCTATCTTAGATAAATGAAACTACTGTCAAAGGATTCTATAGACAATAAATGGCTTGCAAAATATTCCTATACTAGCTGTGCCCGCGACTACGTTCGCGTGGAAAAATTTCTAAAATAAAAACCCGTATAGTTCTTGTTCCCGTGGGATTTCCGGGATAAAAACTATCCTATGTCCTTTCTTGGGTCTCAAACTATATTTGTACCAAATTTTATCCAAATCGGTTCAGCGGTTTAGCCATGAAAGCGTAACAGACAGACAGAGTTACTTTCGCATTTATAATATTAGTGTGGATTTAAAGCTGGAGCTAAAATTTGATAGTTTTAGATCCACCTACTTTGAGTTGTCTCAGTTTAAATCTAGGTGTGCGATATGATATTAGATAATTTTTACAAGAACTCTTCATATTTCGCGATATATTGCATGTAGTATAGGTATTCGACTAAAGTATACTAAAATAACTCACAAAAAATGCAAATCATAAAGTATACAATAGCTTGCAGATCAATACTAAACATTCATCTTCAATTTAAAGTACTGTATCCCCCATTAATATAATCGCATGAGTACAATTTTGTTATTTATTAAACAGTGAGGGTTGAACAGAATTAAAAAATATTTTTGTCTGTTGCTAGAAGCGAGTTCGTTATATTCATATTAAAAGGTGATGGTCTAAGTTATACGATGTTGTAAAATTATCACACGTGTTTCATTATCAGAGATAAATAGTTGTAGTTTATTTAAATTATTTTTATAACTGTACATTTTTATAATTTCTTCTTATCTTAGGCAATGTCAAATACTTGCCGTTATAATTTTATACTTCCGTGAATTTAATTTAACTAAGCATTCCGCTAACCACGTGCATAAAAGTTACATCGCAAACCACGTGGAGTGCTTTGGACCTCAAGACTGTTTGTTTTCTTTTTTAATGAAAAATACTGTTTTTTTACATATGGGTAGTAATAAAACAAAATTATGTAAATTAATCAAAAATATTAATAAATTATAATAAAACATATAATTTATATATATATGTATATATATATATATATATATATATATATATATATATATATATATATATATATATATATATATATATATATATATATATGTACATATATATACACATATATATACACATAAAAAAATATATTAATAATAAAACATATAATTTTTGTACAAACTAAAACTTAACCTCTTCCTTAGAAAAACTTTCACAATAATTCCATCTCATGGTTTCAAAATCAGCATTCATTACTCCAATTCACATAAAAATAACTACGTCAAAAAAAACGACTTCAAAAACTAAAAACTACAAAATAGTAAATATTTAATATTAATTAAATACTACCTATTATTTATATGTGCTATTTACTAATAGGTTTGAAGTCGGTGCCAAGCCGATTTAATACTTACACCGGCAGACACTCGCGGGCAGACATCGTTGACGAAAGTCTTGAATAAGTACATAAAATTTTTGAAAGAAAGAAAGAAAATAGTTATTTGCAAGAATATGGCTCTTACAAGTTGTTAAAAATTAATTAAGCTACCAACATTTTCTACTATTATGTGGTGTCAATTTGAAATTAAAAATTTTGATGCCTTTTAGCCTAAATGATAATTCTACATTAATTCACATGACCATTTAGTTTATGAATTCTGTTGAACACATTTTTGTAATTATTTTTTTCAGTATTCTTCGTATTTATTGAAGCTGCTTGTAATATTAAGACTTAATTGCTCTTTATTAAGTTTATTTACGTATCTTAATCTTTAAAGTAGGAATTTCATTGTATTAATTTGCTCGTATTCATTTAAGTAATTAAAACATTATTATTTGCTTAAGGCTTGGCACCGACTTCAAACCTATTAGTAAATAGCACATATAAATAATAGGTAGTATTTAATTAATATTAAATATTTATTATTTTTTAGTTATTAGTTTTTGAAGTCGGTTTTTTTAACGTAGTTATTTTTATTTAATACTTTTTGGTGTATTGTTGTATTGTCAACTTATTTTGGGTAGAGCTACAACAGGTGCTGCGCGCCTTAACAAATATAGATCTCAAGAAACGGGAACGAATAAAATAGTAGGGGAGCCCAAGAAGGGATTTTGGTATTAACTTGAGTGCGGCAGATTACCATAGGAGGGGGTACCTCGCATACTGTTAAGTCTCTCCACCAAATATAAGCCCTTTCTATAGAGGGGGGTGACTATGGCAGAAAAAAAAAACAAAAGATAACTTCGGCTTGTGAAAATTGTCAGATTATATTTTTTTCGTAATTCTTACATCATTTCCTCCATAATAAAAGAAAATTCAGACGCGCTCGAGAATGTCAACGTTTTCTTTACAAATTTGTAACCCTCCCACTACCTTACGCTACACTGGAATCGTCAGATTTTCTAAATTTTAGCGACAATTAACCCACCATACCCTAATCTAACGCGCGTCAGTGTTTCCATGTTATTGATTTTTTTAAACATTTTTTTATATGTAAATTTTTTCCCCACCATTGAAAGGAAAAACATTATATAACCTTTTATTTTTCCTATAATTTAGTCTACAAAATCCAATAGGTCTCTACGACGCTCGAGTAACTACCTATTTAGCATCTTGGTCTCCCCTAATGAAACAAAAGTAGTCGTCTCCGTAAAATGCTCTTCGTAACACAATGTCACGTTCTTGTGAGACTATTAAAGGTCGTGAAAAACGTTTGTTGGCCATGAAAGCATAAGATGCATGAAATCACGTTTACGTCAAGAAACTTTTGAACAATATAATTCTAGATCCAAGAGCGTCTAGTGAATGGGTCTTTTGAGAAGAGAGCTAATAGACTTGATCTCATTAATAAGCCTCTATCGAACGAGTCTGCCGAGCAGAATGCTCATAGAATTGGTCTCCATTAAGGAGCGTTTATCTAAGTAGTCCGCCAAGCAGAGAGTTCATAGATTAGAAGTGATACGAAAGCTGCTCAGCAACGTGAGAACCGGCTAGCGGCAGCACGTAAGACGTCACAAGGACCTCGTTCAATGACTGAGTGTAATTTTATAACCACCATAAGTCAATACGCTGAAGTGGCATGTACAATCTGTAAGCAATTATTATATCCAAAACAACAGACGTCATTAATCACAGCACATTTTAATTTCCTTCCGGAGCAGCTACCGTTGGTTGACCACCATAAAAAAAAGTTCCTTCACAGGCCTACTGTAACAACGTGTAAGTTATATCTTTACCTCCTGAACTGATCGACTTGACAGACGTAGAACGAAGACTTTTGTCAAGAATATTTTCTTTTATTTTTTAACTAGTTACTAACCGCAACAAAATGCTCATCAATACGAATCAAATAAGCCCAAACTCGATAGAGTTGTGTCGTTTAATTACTGAGCTCCTATGGCCACCTTCTGGCTTTATAATTGGACCTAGGAGGATCTTAGTTACCACCAAGGACCAAAGTGCTCGTCAACACGAATCAAACGAGCCCAAACTCGATAGAGTTGTGTCATTTAATTACTGAGCTACTATGGCCAACTTCTAGCTTCATCATCGGACCTTGGAGGATCCTAGTTACTACCAAGCACCTAAGTGCTCGTCAACACTAATCAAACGAGCCCAAACTCGATAGAGTTGTGTCATTTAATTACTGAGCTCCTATGACCACCTTCTGGCTTCATCATCGGACCTTGGAGGATCCTAGTTACGACCAAACACCATAGTAAATAATAGGTAGTATTTAATTAATATTAAATCTTTATTATTTTTTACATTTTAGTTTTTGAAGTAGGTTTTTTTTAACGTAAATATTTTTATTTAAAACTTTTTAGTGTATTTTTCTATTGTCAATTATTTATGGGTAGACCAACAGATACTGCGCGCCTTAAAAAATATAGATCTCAAGAAACCCGAACGGATAAAAGTAGTCGTCTCCGTAAAAATGCTATTCGAAACACAGTGTCACGTTCTTATGAGGCTATTAAAGATCATGAAAAACGTTTGTTGGCCATGAAAGCATACATGAAATTACGCTAACGTCAAGAAATTTTTGTACGGTATAATTCTAAATTCGGTAAGATCCAAGAGCGTATAGCGAATGAGTCTTTTGAGCGGAGAGCTAATAGACTTGGTCTCAATAATGAGCGTCTAGCGAACGAATCTGCCGAGCCGAAAGCTCATAGAATTGGTCTCATTAAGGAGCATTTAGCTAAGGTACAGCAACCGAGTCTGCACAGCAACGTGAGAACCGGCTAGCGGCAACGCGTCAGACGTTACAAAGGCTTCGTTCAATGACTGAGCGTAATTTTATAACTACCGTACGTCAATTTGCTGATGTATCATGCACAATCTGTAAGAAATTATTATATCCAAAACAAGACACGTCATTAGCCATAGCACATTTTGATTTCCTTCCGGAGGAGCTGCCGTTGCTCGACTACCATAAAAAAAAAAGTTCCTTTTGAGAACTGGAACAACACGGAAGTTATGTCTATCTCCTGAACTGACCGAATTGACGGACAGACGGACGATAGAACAAAGACTTTTGTGTCAAGAGTAGTTCCTTTTATAACTAGTCGCCTTCCGATTCCATCATCAGATCAGGTCTATCTCATAATAAGTTTTTATTGTCATCCAATTTACATACGTATACAAAATTTCAGCTCAATCAGTAACCGGGAAGTGGATCAAATTTACTTGCAAGATTTGATTTCATACATCGGCATAGGTAAAATAAATAAAAAATGCTCATAAAATAAAAAATACTGGGCCTACCTGAATCAAATTTTTATGGGACCGATTCGAAGCTCTTCCGCATTAAACAAAAAAAGAATAACGGAAATCGGTTCAGAAACCTCGGAGAAATCGGTGTACATACATAAAAAAAATATACCGGCCGAATTGAGAACCTCCTCCTTTTTTTTTGAAGTCGGTTAATGAGCCCAAACTCGATAGAGTAGTATAATTTTAGTACTGAGCTCCTATGGCCACCTTCTGGCTTCATCATCGGAACTTGGAGGATCCTAGTTACAACCAAGCATCGTAGTGCTCGTCAACACGAATCAAACGAGCCCAAACTCGATAGAGTTGTGTCATTTCATTACTGAGGTCCTATGGACACCTTCTGGCTTCGTCATCGGACCCTGCAGGATCCTAGTTACCACCAAGTATCGAAGTGCTCGTCAACACGAATCAGAGGAGCCCAAACTCGATAGAGTTGTGTAATTTAAGTACTGAGCTCCTATGGTCACCTTCTGGCTTCAACATCAGACCCTGGAGGATCCTAGTTACCACCAAGCACCAAAGTGCTCGTCGACTTCGATCAAACGAGCCCAAACTCGATAGAGGTCTGTCATTTAATTACTGAGCTCCTATGGCCACCTTCTAGCTTCATCATCGGACCCTGGAAGATCCTAGTTACCACCAAGTACCAAAGTGCTCGTCAACACGAATGAAACGAGAACAAAGTCGATAGAGTCTTGTTATTAAACGATTTTTAACCATTTAATTACTGAGTTCCTGTAGTCGCCTTCCGATTCCATCATCAGATCAGGTATATCTCATAATAAGTTTTTATTGTAATCCAATTTACATACGTATACAAAATTTCAGCTCAATCGGTAACCGGGAAGTGGATCAAATTTACTTGCAAGATTTGATTTCAGACATCGGCATAGGTAAAATAAATAAAAAAATGCTCATAAAATAAAAACTACTGGGCCTACCTGAATCAAATTTTTATGGGACCAATTCGAAACTATTCCGCATCAACCAAAAAAAGAATCACGCAAATTGGTTCAGAATCCTCGGAGAAATCGGTGTACATACATAAAAAAAATATACCGGCCGAATTGAGAACCTCCTCCTTTTTTTGAAGTCGGTTAAGAAGTGGTGAAAAAAATCTGTGAAAAATTATAGACCTATATCCAAATATGTATTTTCGACAAAATCCTAGTGCGAATCATTTATAATCAGGTATATAATGCACTCTCTTCTTCTTTTATCCCGGAACAGCATGGTTTTTTGAGTAAACGTTTTACTACAACTAATTTATTTGCATTCCCTGAATTGAATTGGGTATGGTATGATGGCCAGGTTGATGCCATCTTTACAGATTTCAGTAAAGCCTTTGATAGAATTGATCATCAAATCCTACTACAGAAGATTCACTTTGCACGAATTCAAGGTAACTTGTTTAGGCGATTTAGCTCTTATGTAAAAAATTGATCCCAAGCGGTTGTGATCAATGGTTACTCCTCTCGCTGGTTTGCAGTCTCATCTGGTGTACTTCAAGGGTCTCTGCTCGGTCCTTTGATATTCAACATATTTATTAATGATGTGGGTTATTATTGTCTTAAATATTCTAACTTTCTATCATATGCCGATGACATAAAAATTTTTAAGACTGTTAACAATTTCAACGATTTCATTAACTTACAACATGATTTTACTACTTTTTAATATTACTGTACTAAAAATAAACTTGACCTCAATTTTAACAAATGCTATGTCATTAGTTTTACACGTAAACGGAAAAAACTGAACTATAAATACTTTCTTAAATGGACAAGAGCTTCATAGATTAAAAGAGATTCGTGATCTTGGCATCATACATAAAGCGAAAGTGACATATGAAATGCATATAGATCATAATATGGTAAAAGAAGCCAAAAAGGTGAGAACAAGTTCCCATTTTAGTAGTACAAAAGTTATTAAAATTTTTTTACTGCTCTTTTGTGCGCAGTACCCTAGAGTATTGTTCGCAAATATGGAACCCACAGAATAATGTTTACATTGATAGGATCGAATCTATACAATGAAAATTTTAAGGTTTTTACAATTTAAGTGCAAGTTTCATGATCTAGAAATCTAGAAATAACTATGTAACCTGAATTGTACATAAAACAATAACAAACTTACCGCCAAGCGCACTGCTGCTCATTATTTTTTTACAAACATTTCGCACGTCCACAGTGTTTTGTTACATAGCTAAGATTAACTTTTTTTAAACTGGAAGGACTGCTGGTAAGGATTTATTTCTATGTATATGTGCCTCTTATGGATTAAGGTATGGGAAAAATTACTTTTGATCATATTAGTGAGCTAATGTACTTATTTTCAAGTATCATAGAAAGGAGACCCTTCAAATGGACGGGAACTGGACGATGGATGCAAACAGGTGAACTTAACCTATGTGGCGTGCAAAAATATTTATATTATTTGAAAGTCATATGTAATATTCATATTAAACGTAGAGTTTGACAACGCAGTTATAATCTAATCTAAAAAGTATTAGCAAAGTATTTTTTTAAATTTTTTTACAAAGCCTTGCATATGAAAGAGAAATTTTAAAAAAGTAACCCAATAAATATACAATCACTACACATACATATATGACTTCATCCAAACTACCCCTATATATTTGTACAAAAATAATATTAGCATAATATTGAATGATAATGATGCCACAAAATTTATCCAAAATGTTTTTGGACAAACTATTAAAAAACAAATTATTAATGGAAAAATTGTAATGTTAATGGGGTTAGTGAATTTAATGAATCTACGAATTCACAGTATTGTTTGGAGAAATTTGTTGCAAAATATTGTTAACAATTTGAAATAGGGTGTAAAATGAAAAAATGAGATCCAAATTAATCTATTAGACTGTTCAACTCAGAGCATGAGTTCCCTAGTTTGATTACCGGACCGGGAGACCTATTATCGAAATTTTGCTATCTTTTAATATCTCAATCACACTCCGAGTCTGCTTCGTATCCCGGAAAAGCACTTATAGCAGTTGGTCTTGATTATCATAAGTAATAGTCATTAAAGTTGGAAAATCTGGCGAAGAGAGACATCACCCGGTTTACCGGTTGACAAACTGGTGAGTAACCTAGTAAACTTAAGAATCGATTCCCAGGTAAATTTTGTAAAAAAAGCGAAGAGGGATCTCTTCGCTTTCATGGGAACTGGGAACTCAAATGAGCTTTTCACCCTAATTTCTAGGTAAAAGTTTTAATCAATATCATAATAGCTGATCTGAGCTTAACAAGAAAACGAGCTATGTAATATTTTACTACTTGGTGCTGTAATATTTGAATTGATTGTAATTAGTTTTTGCAGCATTACCTCATACTTTGTTAAAGAATATTAAATGAGGTTTTTTGTAGGTGTAAAGGCATTTTATATTAAAAATTGATCTTTCTTCGATTGTATCAAGCTGTTTACTGTAATTAGCTCACTAATAGAGACAGTTTATTTTTAATTGTCACATATTTTAAATGAATTAATATTTTTCTTGATGAACACCAAAGCGGCCAAAAAAAGACATTCAAAAGGGCATAATATATCTTACCATCTACACTTGAATACTAGTAAATGGATGTAAGTATCTGCCCGAGTATAAAATAGCAGTTTCGACTATACCTTTTGGTCTCTTCAGTGTAATCTGACACACAACTAACTACAGACTGCTTGGGTAATATATGCTATATAAATGTGAGTTACCACTTATATTAACTAGTAAAATGATATCACTGACAGCAGAACTGTATTAACGCTGTGGACCTTTTAGCGGGTGATGTTACAGTAATTCCCTGTTCGCGTTTTGTGGCAACTTTTATAATAGTCAACAATTTTAACGATAAATTATTGTTATTTCTTTATTAACCCTAAGGTGGTCAAAGATTCTACACACGAACGACATATCTCTAGACGTTTTAACCACTTTAGTGTTAAAAAAATTAATGTACTGACAGGCACTACGTATTTGTAACTTCTTTCGATGTAAAACTTACTTGAAAAAAATTTCGACTTGTCAGGATTAGAACCCACGACCTTCTGAGTGTCGAATAGTTCAAAATGGTGAAATTCTTCTTTGCTATATGATCGATTAAGTCGATTGTTCTGAGCGCTAGATAAACATACTCGTACGTATAACTAGTTAAATGATTTCATGGTTCTATCGATGTAACTTTATGCCCGAATATTTCATGAAATGCTTGTATTTATGAAATGGAAAATACCATGACTATGAAATGATCTGACCATATCAATGATTACCTATTGACGAAACAGCTGGACGCCCGGCTACTTCATGATGTGCTGAAATATTAGTGACCATATCGTATATTACTAGGGTTCACCGTTAGCGGCTCTGATATTGTTTGTTTTCAATCGCCTTCTTTTGGAAGGCCATCGATTCGGCTGTATGTTTTTTTTTATGTTTGTCACCTAAGAACTCAGTCATTTGTCGATGGATTTTGAAAATTCTCTTTTTTAGGAGGGTTTACTTCCCGTGTAGTCTAAAAATAATTTAGTAAAGATCTGATGTAGGATTCCGGACATACGGTTACGGGTCCGCTAGTCTCTTATTAATTGGATTCAGTAGGTATGCATCATTTTGGTAACCTTCGATTCGATGTTGCAATAAAATTTACCTTTACCATCCAGGTCCATTTAGCATTTAATGGAAATGCCAATTAGCGCCAATTAGCGTGTTCATCGTCTCGTATAGAGATACTTTGTACGCCGATCACCGTTTTCAACAAATTTGTTTTAATTGTGCCAAATTAAGTAGAAAACGGACAGTGTAGATGTGTTTGTGGTAGGACAGTATATCGTTGGTTGACAAGTAAAATTCTTCAATTACAGTTTTGTGTGATGTTGAGTTATTGATCCATGAATAAATTGATAATATTAATTTAAATTTTAAACACTGCCTTGACCTGAAAAGAGTTACGATGTCCCTTTAATACATTTTCTAATAAGATATAAAGAGAAATCTCACTTACTATATATACTCCTTTTACGGATAGGCAAAAACTCATTGAAAAGTCTCAACGATATTATATCTGAAAAAAACATGTATCTATCTCAGATGTGATATATATCTCAGATTATTTTAGAAGACAAACAAGCCTGGGATTAATTGCTCCTCATATCAATCTCATATATAATTTTTATAATTTTGTAATATTGTGTGTGAAATCATATGAAAAAAACGGGTTGTGATTATGTCATGGACACAGCCGTGCATCTTTTACATAAATACGTCTACGTCTATGTAATACCTTACGATGGTATAATTTTTCATTCGTCGTTCCAATCACAATGCTCGCCGTCAAACCAGCTCTCGGATCTAGGCGGTCTAGGCCACGTCCATCTTGTGGATAGCGAAGTAGAACGTAGGACGGCGCTACTATCAAATGGTGACCGCGCCCGACCAGTACCCACCTGATACTGATCATACTGAAGAAATAGGTGAAATACTCAAAAACCTACGCAATAAAAAGGCCCCGAAGTCTGATTAAATCGCAAATAAGGTAGTTAAATACCGCCCTCCAATTTACTCCTAGCCGGTTGTGCGTTTCCAGACGAGTGCGAAAAACCATCGTCATAGGAATGCACGATCCGAGAAAAGCCCGAAATAATGTCAGTAGTTACCGTCCCATTAGCCTAATCAATACGTTAGACAAAATCTACGAAAAACTCATACTATCTTGTCTTAAGGCATTTGTTCACGAAAAAGGTATCATAATAAATGAGCAGTTCGGTTTCCGAGCAGCTAATTTCAATTCCGTGTAGTGGGTTCATTCTCCATTCATAGGCCGATCACATCAGATATCCCGCACTCGTGTCACTTAGACACGAGGTGACACTTCACAAGATTTGCGTAAGGCCTATTCTATCATACGCCTGCATAGCATTTGCCCATCTCTCCCGTACAGATTTACATCCGTTGCAAGTAGTACAGAACAAATTGCGTATTGTCACGGGTTCGCCGTGGTATACATATTCATAAAGATCTCGAATTGCCGAGCTAAGCTAGGTTAGCTATTTCAAGACATTTCAAAAATATATTTCAATCGTACCAACTCACACCCTTACCTACTGGTGTAAACCGCAACAAACTACATCCCAGATCTTAATCCCGATCCCAAAGGACGTAGGTCCGCCACGTTCTCACCGATCCAGACGACCTGATAACTGTGGCCAACGAAACATACCAAAACATTACAAACTTATACACGGGACAATGCCGCTAACCCTCTTATGACAAATCACGACGCCACCCCTAAACCGAGGATCGGTCTCACAGGAGACACCCTTCGGGTAGAGGGCGTACAACCCCACATCTTTAAGCTCTGGCTGAACACTTTTTCACTTTTTCCTATGAGGGTTCATGGTAACCATTAGATTGCTTCTTAAAATCTCTTTCAGACGTTATACATTTCTTGCATTTTAATATTTCTTTTAAAACTTTTTTTGGCTAATTACAATTTTGCACTGAATTTTTCACTTAAGTGCCAACAGTAATATATATTTACTGTTGGCGTGGAAAATTATTTTTTGAAATTATACAATCAATAAATCTTTACAAGAGCTTTCGAATTAATCAAATTTTATAGTTTCTCTGAGTCTAAAGAAATACCCTTAGATAAATAATTGGTCTCCAATCATTAGAGACCAATTATTTATATATGCATATACCATACTTTGCAAAACATGTAACAAGTAAAATTAAATAAATGGCGGCACTTCCTACTCCACTACTCGTGAAGCATTGTAATCCGCGTTCAGCTTATCAAATTCTTTGATTCTTTAGCTATCCAGTGGTATAATTAGATTTTGGATGTTGGTGATAATTATGTAGCTATAACACCAAACTGTATCCCCCAATTTTGTTATAATCCGTTTTTTGAACTGTTCCCCTAAGAAAGCAATTTTAAAGACGTATTCACGTCAAAAAAGACAAGCCCTCTGGGTTTCTTCTACCGGATTCTCAGTGTGTGGCCGTATTTCCGATCCGGTAGTAGTTTTAAAAAAATTTATTTATTTATTTATTTATTTAATACTTTATTGTACACTTATTCAAGAATACACACTTAAAAGGATAACAAAATTGCACAAAAGTTGAGCTTATCTCTACTGGCGGAGATTTCTTCCAGCTAACCCGAAATGTGGAGTATGGATTAATAAATGGGAAGGCATAGTGCACAACAAATAAAATAATACATAGATGTGTTTGCACACATACACATACACTAAACATATTTATACATGAACCACATACATAATATTAAAGGAAATCACACAATACAACTTAGCAGTAAAACTATTAAAATCAAGAATGTGTCAGATAATATTCTTTTAGACGTTTTTTAAAAACTGGCAGTGAAGGGCTAGAGCGTATGCATGGAGGAAGCGAATTCCATAGCTTAGCTGCATACACCGTAAAAGACCGTGAATAGGTCTGGGAGTAAGATACAGGAAATTTAAGAATGGTACTAAGGTTGGAACGACATGGAGAATCGGATGAATGTAAAAAGGCAAAACGATCGCGAAGATAGTTAGGCGCAGCTGGATTGTATAGAATATTAAAAAGAAAACAAAGAATATGAGTATTTCTGCGAAGACGGATAGGTAACCACTTGAGTTGGGCTCTGAAAGCTGAAATATGATCAAATTTTCGAAGACCGAAGATAAACCGGATACATGAATTTTGGAGCCTCTCAAGTTTATTCAAAAGCACTTCAGTAGCATCGAGGAAACATGTATCTGCGTAATCTAGTATAGGAAGGATAAGGGCCTGCACTAGTGAAATTTTAGTTTTTATAGGTAGGAAATTTTTTAACAAATTTAGAGAGTGGAAAGTATAATGAGTTTTTTTACTTATAGCATTTATGTGACTGTCCCATGATAAATCCGAGCTAAACATGACTCCTAAATTTGTAACTTGCAGGACAGAGGTATTTGGGTGCCATTATTAAGAATCTGGGTTAAACTAATATCACTAATTTTCTGGAGCATCTGGCGACTGCCTATTATAATAGCTTTCGATTTACACGGATTCACTAAAAGGCCAAAAGATTCAGCCCAGGAATTAATGGCTGAAAGATCCATATTTAATGACTCTAACGCTTTTGCTGCATCCACGATAGTAAAGTGGCGATATAGTTGTAAATCTTCGGCGTGTAGGTGAAAATTCTTAGTTATAATTGAAGTGACTGTGTTAATAAATAGAGAAAAAACTAAAGGAGATAAAACACAGCCCTGCGGAACACCCGCAACAATGTCACGCCAATTTGAAAAAGCGTCATTTCAAAAAACATATTGTGAGCGACCGTGCAAGTAAGACTCAAACCAACTCAACGCTGAAGGCGAGAAATTAAGCGAGCGTAGAACGCCAATTAGCAAGTCAAAATTGACAAAGTAAAAAGCACTACTAAAATCCAGCAGTACTAACGCAGTAAGGCATTGTGAGTCCATAGCCATTCTGATGTCATCAGACACTTTAACTAAAGCTGTAACAGTACTATGAGCCGGACGAAATCCAGATTGGAAAGGGTTCAAAAATCATTGGAACAAATCAAACATATTATTACGTACATATACGTATTAAGTAAACTATTCAAATTACGAGCTAAAGCGGGGGACGACATACGTATGTATCTACAAAGTACAAAGCACAAGCTACACGTATAATGAAGAGGAGTCCAAATAAGCGCAGAATTAATTAGTTTACAAAAAACAACACAAAGGTATGCTAATAAATAAACAGAATACCTGAATAAAATAAATATACGTATTTGCACTATATTCTGCGCCTTGGTTTACGCGGAGGCTTAATTAAAGGCACATCAGTTGTAGCTACAGGAGAAGTCCCTTTTATAACTTCAGGCTCCTGACATGGATGTTTTAAAATTAGCTTCCGAAGATCAGCCATCTGCTCAATTGTGACACGCTTTTTATCTGCCAGCATAATGATGATTTTACTATTTGAAGACCAACACTTATTAATTCCACAAACCTTGCGAGCCTCCATAAACAATTGATGTCTTGATTTGGTAAGAAATTCCGATACAGTCAGACCAGAACCTTTGAGAGTAGTTTTATTCGCCCATACCAGATCTCTTTGCTTGAGCTCACGGAATCTAATAAGAACGGGCCTTGCCTTTCCTTTGTGAGTGCCAAGACGGTGACAGGCCTCAATGTAGCTATTGGAAAATTCAGCCAAGCCCATCCGATTGCAAAAAATACTGGTGACTTTGTCAATTAGTATTTCTTGGTGATCTTCTGAGATATCATGAAGTAGAACAACATTTCTTCTTAAGAAAGCTTCGTGTCTTTCTATACCTAGTGACAGGAGCTCTGTTTGATTTTTTAATAATGACAAAGCTTTCCAAACCAAATTTTTGAAATTTGTGAAATCTTGTGATAAAGAGTTGATATCAACACCTCCAACAGATCCAGAAGAGGCCAATCTTAGAATTTTTTCATCATATTCTGCCATCTTTGTGTTGAAAAACTTTGTAATCTCTTCAAGGTTGGAAGACATTGCTTGAGATTGATCCATTTATGAAGTGAAATGAAACAGGAAAGTGAAAAGTGTGTTGCTTAAGTGCTTAAATAATTAGTACATGTAACTGTAAGTAATAATAAACTATTTTATATTAAAAAAATACTTTTTGATCCCAAAAAACACGTATGTGCTAATGCCTACCCCCAAGTTGAAAAAAATGTTGATGTGTCAAAATAATTGGTGAAAAGTTTTTTGAATAACGTTCTTCTGATTTCTGATTTCTATATTATCTCTGAAAAAAAATATGGTATGTCTATACGTTCAACAAATTATTTAGATCTTTTGTGATAATTTTGTGTTTTATGCATTGCCATCCTGCCCCACGGATGTAAAAAAGTCATTTTGTAAATTTTTATATGTCTCACCGGCTTAAAGAATCTTGATTCTTGATTCTTGGTCAAATGATACAGGGAGAATATAATATGATGATGCTCGAACATGCAAGGAAATAATATCATTACGTTTGAACAAAAGGTATTAACGTACATAGAAAAATGAGTGTACTTGCCGGTGCATTTTTAAAATTTTGAACAAGAAACGTTCTGGCAATGTTACATTACCGGCGCGTTTCTTGTTTTAAATTCAACTAGCTGTGCCCGCGACTTCGTCCGCGTGGAATAAATTCTAAAATAAAACCCGCATAGTTCCCGTTTCCATAAGATTTCTGGGACAAAAACTATCCTATGACCTTTGTCGGGTCTTAAGCCATCTATGTACCAATGATTTAATGATTTAACGGTTTAGGCGTGAAGAAAAGACAGACAGACAGAGTTACTTTCGCATTTATAATATTAGTATGGATTGTATGAAAAGGCGTGCTGAGTTATAATTTGAAATAAGAACTCTTTTATTGTGGTGCAAGTTGCGTTCACGTAGCTTCATAGCCTCAAAAATACTTTTTATTTCCTTGCATTTTTTTTGGATATAAGCACTATATACAGGGTTACTTTTAAACGTCCGGCCACATTTTCAGAGGTTGTTCAGAATCGATAATGTGTTCGATTCATATAATAAAAAAACTATTTAAAATTCTAAATTTAAAATTAATCCGACGCAGAAAACACAACGCACGGATAACTACATATTAATACGTGAAGGAAAACTTTGGACCCCTTTTTAAGACAATTGCGCGAACAATGGAGTATGAAATTTGACAGTGACAAAGTTTACATTACGGAGGATTGCGGAAATCTAATATTTTTAAATGATATGCATTAGAAATATATTAAATTAATAAAAATAAGTCACACACACTATATTCATGTGACATACATATTATACACACGTGTATACTTACTATTTGCTTTACGGCTAAAGTCAGTTGTTAAACTTAAAATAGATTGTATTGTTTAGTTTATGGTCGAATTTCGGCCACAGACGATCGCTAATAATATCAATTATACATGGATAATATATCATCTACATTCTACTTTTTACATATTACCGGTGAAAAACCTATAAAGAGCCAACTTCTCTTCAAATACTAAAGGAATCTGAACTGAAATTTTCTACTTGACAGATGGCTACGCTGTTATCTGTCAAATTAGAGTGTTTTATATTAGGGCTTTCAAACATATGTGTCAGAAATATTTCATATAAGGCCGCACGAGTGCTCTATAAAGTTGTAAAGTATATCACTTACTGACTTATTGCCTCGTGCGATGAAATATTTCATGAATACTCTTATTTGATATTTCTAATACTACCTTATAATAATAATAATAATAAAAAGGTATATATCAGGGAGATTCTTTGAGTCCATTGTGGTTTTGTCTTGCATTGAATCCCCTTTCCTATCGATTGCACAGTGACCGAGCTGGATACCGACTTAAACATAGTAATATTGAAAAAATTGTATCACATCTTATTTATATGGATGATATTAAATTATATGCAAAAAATGACAAAGAAATGAGACAGCTTATAAAAACTACTACAGAATTTAGTACAGATATAAATATGCAATTTGGATTGGATAAGTGTAAAGCGGTACATATAATTAAAGGTAAAATTCGACCCGGTGACTATGCAATTGATGATACCAATAACATAACAGCTGTGGAACCAAATGACGTCTACAAATATCTTGGTTTCCAACAACTGAAAGGTCTTTACCACACACAAATTAAACAAACATTGACTGTAGAATATAAAAGAAGAATCAATGCTATCTGTAAATCACAATTTTCTGCAAAACACCTAATTAAAGCCAGCAATACCTACGCCATATCTATCCTAACCTACTCATTCGGAATCATAAAGTGGACAAAGAAAAACCTTGAACAGATAGAACGTACAACTCGCAGAATACTTACAAAACATAATAATTTACATCCGAAATCCGCAATTGAAAGATTGACTATCAGGAGGCAGGACGGAGGCAGAAATTTAATTGACGTACAACACTTATGGCACAAACAGGTTTATAATCTAAAGTCATATTTCCATACTAAATCACAGACTAGCGATTTACACAAAGCTATAATTCAAAACGATAGAAATTATACACCACTCAATTTGGAACAAGATCCCAGCCAAGAAAACCCACAGAACATAGACCCACAGAATAAGAAATTAGAAGACTGGAAGAAAAAAGTACTGCACGGCCGACACCCACACGATTTAAACCAACCACATATTGACACAAAGGCCTCCAATGGCTTAAAATTAGTAGTCTCTTTCCGGAAACAGAAGGAATCATTATGGCTATACAAGACCAGGTTAACCAACACGAAAAACTATAGAAAGTACATAATAAAGGACCCTACAGTTACTAACGACAAATGTCGTAAATGTCAAACACAGCCAGAAACCCTTCAACATATTACCGGAGCATGCACAAACCTCACACAAACAGACTACACACACCGACACAACCAGATTTCTAACATCATTCATCAGAAATTAGCACGAAAACATAAACTCATTCAGAATACAAATACACCATATTACAAGTACACACCTCAGTCAGTTCTAGAAAATACAACACATAAACTATACTATGATCGCGCCATACTTACTGACAAAACAATTCACTTCAACCGTCCAGACATAACCTTACAAGATAAAATTAATAAAACTACTTACCTAATAGATATAGCAGTACTCAATACCCATAACTTACAAAAAACAATTACAGAAAAAATAAATAAATACACAAAATTAAAAGAAGAAATAAGAATTTGGAAACAAGAAAAAGTATATATAGTGCCCATAGTAATTTCAACAACCGGACTAGTCCCTAACAACATCCGCAATAGCCTAAAAGTAATAGATTTAAAACCAAATATCCTAACAATAATCCAAAAAGCTGCTATTAAATACTTGTAGGATAGTGAGAAAATTCATGCAATTAGAAGAAACACTACCGCAAACACTGTAATTTACTTGGCTTAGGCCCGTTTTTACAGTTATAACCAGATTTACGCTGAGATAGAATAGATATTTTTCGAAAATAATAATAATACGTTTCAAATAATTTACAAATTGAACCATGTTTGATGTTTCGATGCACAGTATATGTATGTTATAAGTGATGTTGAGGAGAATTTGCAGCAGATTTAACGAAAAGATTTTTAAAAATTTAAACCCAACCAACACAAACACACAAAAACGCACAAACCTAAGTTGTATAAGCCTTATTATAAGCAATCAGGTTTGGTTGTCCAATCTGAGTCCCATTCCAGAGATTCGACTTTACCAACTTTCAAAATTTAAATGTTATAACTTTCAAAATTTAAATGTTATACCGAACTTAATCCATATGAATTTATGTTTCTACGAAAAGCCTTATTCTTTTCTTTTGGTCTTATTGACCTCGCCGTATTGGCTTATGGTTTAGCCGTTACGGAAACCGTCGAAATGTTTTTAAGTGAATAAGCTGGCGATCTTTTAGTTAATTTAAGAGCTTTTTATTCACAATATCTTTTGTCACCTTGAAGAGCATGAAGGTAGGCATGTGATTAGCTGAATTCGATTTACCGCCTCTTGTCGGGATAACTAATAAAGTCCTTTAGGTAAATGATATATGTGTGTATGAGCGGTGAAACAGGCGTGTCAATACAGGTATAAACTTTAAAGCAATTTTTTTACTAAGGAAAAAAACATCCTACTCGCTCGCTTTATTTACTTTGAGTCACTTTGACATTTCGTAAAACTAAACTAAATTAAGTCTGAATTTAGTTTAGTTCTTAAGTAGCAAGATGGATTTAATTTAACTTAATCATATTGCATAATTCATCATTTTCATTAATTACGTTTGATCATGAAGTGTTAGATATAATACAGCTTCATGCGTTTGATTAATACAACTCTTTTGAGTTTTAACCTGTTAAGTCATTTTCAATCTGGTTTCCGGCCAGGACACAGCACGGTTACTGCGTTGGTGAAAGTAACTGATCACATACTGCTTGCCATCGGCAATAAACTTGTTACCTTACTGGTTCTTTTAGATTTTAGCAATGCTTTCAATTCTGTGGACTTTGATGTCCTACTCAGTGTCCTTGCTTCATTGATCTATCATCAGATACCATTTTGTGGTTTGAAAGTTATCTCAAAGACCGATCGCAGTGTGTTCGCCTTAAACAATGTTTCATCTGAGTACCGGAAGCTGACTTCTGGCATTCCTCAGGGTGGAGTTCTGTCTCCTCTCCTATTTTCCGCTTCTATCAATGTCGTCACTAGAGTAATTTCCTTGCATTATCATTTATATGCTGACGATTTACAACTCTATTCTCATTTTTCAGCCTATAACGTCACTGATGCCATAGCTGCTATGAATCATGATCTCACCCGTATTCAAAAGTGGGCAAAGTGCTTTGGCTTATTTTTTAATCCTGGTAAATCACAATCGTTACTTGTAGGTAGTCATGCATCACTGTCAATCTTAAGAAATATGAACATCCCTCCATTACTTTATAATAACAGTATCATTCCTTTTAGCAAGACAGTTAAAAATCTGGGAAAAAATCTGGATAGTGATGACTTTTTCTGGTCAGCTCATATATCTGAGGTGTGCAAAAAAGTTTACCACAGCTTCTACAAAGATTTCTCCCTCTAAAAATCAAAATATCACTAGTCCAATCTCTCATTTTCTCCATATTTGATTATGCGGATGTATGCTACCAGGATATAACTGAAGAGGGTCTCAATAAACTTGAACGTTTACAAAATGTTTGCATACGCTTTATATTCAGTCTTAAGAAGTATGACCATGTCTCTAGTTTCAGAAGTCAACTTCCGATTCGAGCGCGCAGGAACTTACATTCACTTAGTCTCCTCTATAATATTTTGCTTTTCAAAATAATCTCCTTTACATTTTAAAAATTTTTTCATGCGATCGAACCATTTTTTAAAACAGGAGGACCACAGATCTGAAGGCATGTTTTCTACGTGCTGATTGAACGCTATCACTGCCACTTCGGAGTTGGTAAAAGTAAAACCTCTCATTAAATCTTTGATTTTGGGGAAAATACAGAAATTCAAGGTGTTAGGTCGGGGCTATGCGCAGGATGAGTGACAAGATGTACTTTTTCGGAAGCTAAAAATGACTGTTTTGTTAGCCGTGTGTGAAGAAGCGTTATCATGGTGTAGGAGAATGCGGGTTTTAGGTCGTCTTTCGCGAACTTTTTCTAACACCCTGGGTAAACAAATGGTAGAATACCACTCGGCATTAACACTTTTGATCTTCAAGTAGAATTGTACAGATGGGACCCGTAGCTGAGAAAAAAAATGCGATCATTTTTTTACCGAAGTTTCTCGCCTGTCTCACTTTTGTTGGCCTGTTCTCATTTTCAAACACCATTTACAAGATTGCTGTTTTTTTTCGTTTTTTTTTTATTATCGATAGGTAAGCGCTTGACCTCGATCCCGCCTGATGGTAAGCTAAGATGAGACCTAAGATGGAACGCGCTTCCCTAGAAGGTACCTGTTCACTCTTCTCTTGAAGATCCCCAGATTGTACTCGCCCAGGAACACAGACTGAGAAAGCATGTTCCAGTCCTTTGCGGTTCGAATGAAGAATGTTGAGTCGAACCGCTTTGTCCGGGTACGTGGAACGTCCACCATATAACGATGTCTAGAATCTGTGCGCCTCGACGATCGATAGAAAAACGGGGATGGCGGAATTAAATCGTACAATTCCGCAGCGCACTCTCGAAAGTGCATCTGATCAAAAACCGATAAACTAGCCACTTTGCGTCGATGAGCGAGGCTCTGGAGTTTTTTGCCTACCAGATCATCGTCGTTTATGAGCCTCTTGGCACGCCTCTCTATCGCCTCAAGTGTCTCCAGCTGGTATTTAGCGGATCCATCCCAGAGGTGAGAGCAGTATTCCATGCACGAACGGACTTGTGCTTTATAAAGGTTGAGTAACTGTCCCGGACTGAAATACTGTCTCACCTTCGCCAGAATACCAAGCTTTTTTGAGGCAACTTGGGTTTTGGATTCGATGTACGAACCAAAGTTGAGAGTAGACGTTAACGTGATGCCAAGGATCTCGAGGTAGTCAGTTATCGTCACGGCCACACCCTGGACTACCAGACGTAGATAGATGGAACGGACTTCATTAAGCGGAGAATAGACACGCCTGGGTCTTAGTTGCATTAAATTTGACCAGATTAGCATCGTCCCAATCGGAGACTTTCGGGTTCAAAACAATAAATCCACGTTTCGGCTCCTATGACAATGTCATAAACAGCATTAGAATGTCCGTGGTCGTACTTCAGTAGCATCTGTGAGCACCATTCCACGCGACCATAATAAATATTCACGGGATAAATTACACTGACTGATCTAACCCCAAAGTAAGCAAATTATTTGCTTGTGTTATGGGTGTTAGTCAACGATAATAATACATAGAAATACATATATAAATACTTTTACATACATAATAAACGCCCGAACCCGGAAATACAAACATTTATGCTCATCACACAAATGCTTGTCCCCCTCGAAGATCGAACCCGAGCCCCGTTGCTTGCGTAGTCAGGTTCGCTAACCACTCGACCAACGAGGCGGTTGAAGCGGTCAAAGGTAATCCGGAGATTTTCTTTAAGTAATCGCTTAACAGTAGCCACATTATTTTCGTTGACGGTAGTTGAAGGCCGCCCTTCGAAATTCGTCATGTAAAGAAACTCGACCTCTCTCAAATTCAGCAAACCATCGCCTCACGGTGCTCAAACAAGGTGTTTCTCTTCCAAAAGCATTTTGAAGACAAGCGGCACAGTCTTGCGAAGAAAGAAAACTTTTAAAATCATAAAAAATCATCGCTCTAAAATCTTTTCGACTTAATTCCATTTTCGTTGCGTACGTATAAAACGTATCAAAGTTCTGATGTGTGATAAAAAAACAATTGACAAATCATTTCCTGCCAATTGTTTTTTTATTACTAAGAAGGTTGCAACCTTTTAAAAAATAATATTCGAAATTCAAATAGTTCCGATTAGCTAGAAGTGCAAAACTTTTAGCGTGCCCCATGTAGTAGTACTGTTCTAACCCTTATTTATATCATACACAAAATCGCTGATTCACACATTTCTTTTACTATAAAAGTTATGCATTTCCAATGCAGTCGGTATTTGAACTGGTGAAATCGCTGCCAGCAACGGATTTGGTGTCAGTCAAGTCACATATTTTAACTAGAGTGTAGAGTTCATTAAGTAAGAGCTTGTAGAATTAGCGCATGAAGAGTTTAAGCTCATAGTGTTAGGCCGTGTAAAGCTTAGGCATGCACAGTTAGACCTTGAAGAGTTAAAAACTTGGCGTTACATAAGATCTGATAAGTGCGAGCCGTGTGCATTCGTCTTGGCAATATTTTACATGAAAATGTTTTGATGGGAACCTTTTACAAATTTTAATATCAAGTACTTAATGGTTTGTTTCCTATTGAAGTAGTTCGTACCGGTCGGTAAAAACAGAACTTAATGTTATGATCTCAAGTATTCAAATAATGTTTAACGGATCATATACAAATGTTATTTTTAATAAACTTATCCATGTGTTGGTGATCAGTTGTGTTTCCATGCGAATTTTATACCTTTTCTGATAAAGCTGAAACGTTAGTTTATTGTAGATGTAAGTTAATATTCATTCACTTTGCACACTGCAGGTACATATTTACACTTTACACTCTAAACTAGTGTTTTATTGTTTTATACAGGAATGATATTTCACTTTAAATACTTTTTAATTTGTTTTTAATTTTTGTACAAATCGTAAAAAATCTTTCTCACTTTATATTTTTAATCTTTTGATTAATAGACTAACTTTGCCTGAGCGCGCCCTCTTGCGGAAAGTTAATGGTGCGCATATGCATAAGTCTACCGGCTACCTTACCCTCCAAGCTGGGACACGACATTGCTAAGCATTGACGCTCTTGTGGCAGGAAGAGATAAGGCAGTGGTACCAAATACTAAGGCGAGACGTTGCAGAACTCTACCACCTAGTATTCACGATGGTAGTGAAATTTATAGCCCATCGGTTGCCTCATACGATCTGCCTGTCTGAACGGCAATTGGCCTATTCTTCAAAGGAGCCCAGACCAATACGGGGGTAACACACAAAACATACACACACACACATTATGTATGTGTACTACTGTATTATGTATACATACATACAGACATACTAATGTCATCGTAAAAATAGTCGGAAAAAGTTTCTAGGGTCTCAAAACGTGGAGATCTGGTGAAAGCTCGTTTTTAAAAAAACGGTGCAATATTAGTAACTTCCTTATCTTCATACGTAGCGAGAAATTAAAATTTTTTTGTTCCGATGAATGCTTGTCGGGTAGAACATAGGCCTTTAAAACGAAGTACTTAATAAATGACCCTGTATAAGAGATTTGCAAGTAAATAGATTTAAAAATGTGTTAAATAAAAAGATATGCGCGTATTCCCTCAGCGGTAGGCAGAGGTACAACGATTAGCCAAAGATGCTGAAGTCCCACAATGTAATAGATAGCCAGCCTATCACCAAACGGGCGCATTTTCAATCCCGCCCAACCAGGCACACTTTTTTATGCCCGACCTGGGAATCTACCACTAGACCACAGAGTGTTACACAAACTGTGTCAAAACGGCTATTTAATTTTTTTTGATTATATGGAGGGTAAAAAAGCCCGAGATTGATTGCTCCTCATTCCAATCTCTAATATTAATGTTGTAACTGATAGCTACACAACACAACAGACATTTGGTAGTTTTACCTGGAAAGTTTTCTCGGAAGTTTTGAAAATTGGTTATTTTATGGATTTTAGTATGCTCTTTTCGAATTTCAACTTTGCTACCTAGTATCGCCGCCGTTTTCGCCGCCATATTGAAAAAAATCGCGCCTAATAACAGTGTTTTGGGAATATCTCCTTTCTGATGCATTTTACGAAAAAAACATTTATGTACTAAATAAACTAGAAAAAATTTCCTACAATTTATGTATTTAGAATCTTCTTCATGAAATCAATAGTTTTTAGCGTACGAGCGCCGCAAAGTACATTTCAACAGACGTTTTGAAAAAACTCATTTCCACACCATCTGAAGTTAGAGTAAGCGGTGCGTTTTTTTATCATGGTTTCTCCTGTAAGCCTAATCAACATGTGATACATTTATTTATTTAGAAATTTAGTGCAATCTACATCGCGCTTTGCTGTTCCTGATGGACCACGTGTTACGACTTTGTCCTGAGCACCGATCGAGTCATCGTAGACCGAAATTTCGAATTACCAACTATTTATTAACAATTACGAATTACAACCAAACACCACTACAATTTGTGCATATACACGGAGCATTTTAATTCAGTTGTAATAATAGATTATTTTAGAAAAATATACGAAAAACACGTGGTGGTGCAGATGAATAATACTTTGTGATGCTCGTAAGCCAAAAACTATTGATTTTATGAAAAAATTATAAATACATAAAGTGTAGGAATTTTTTTCTAGTTTAATTACATAAATGTTTTTTTCGTAAAATTCGTTGAAAAGCCCCAAAAACCTGTTATTAAAATTTCATAAAAAATTTTTTTCAATATGGTGGCGCGAGCGGCGGAGATACGAGGTGGCAAAGTTGAAATTCGAAAAGAGTTACCCCGAAGTACCTACATGACTTTTCTTTCCTACGGGATGACATTTCCGAACAGCGTAATATTGCCTAGATTCCGCAGACCGCGCCTTTGCTGTCGCAGATGTTGGCGGTACACGGCTGCACTTTTACTGGGTACGTCGCACTTGTAGAGGGTGAATTATAGAGGTGGCAGTATGGAGCCCTATGGGCCACCTGCTGTGATCGGCCTATTGGTGGAGAGGGAACCCTCTACACGGAATTGGAATCAGAGGTTGGTTAGTACTCCCATATGATGAGTACGAGTCTGTCGGGCATACTCATGAATACCAAGGATCGCGTTAAGTAGTATTAATTATGTATTAATAAAAAAATTCAAACAACATTTAACATTTATTACAGACATTTAACAATCATTCACATGTATACTAATAACGCTCGAAGCATTATTATTTAGTACTTATTTTTACTACATAATATATAATACTCGTACTACTGAATACTTACCAGTATTTAATACTACAAAGCACGTCTATATTTAATCCTACTATAATATTATAAATGCGAAAGTATGCTTAGATGTTAGGGTGTTTGTTACTCTTTCACGCAAAATGACCGAACCAATTTTGATAAAATTTAGCACACATATTATTTTACACACCTATATTTGACCCTGGATCTTTAGCTATCTCCATGCCAAATTTCATTAAAATCGGTTTAACGGTTTAGCAAACCGTAACAAACAGACAAAGGGACACTCTCGCATTTTTAATATTACTTTAAAAATGACTATGTTTTAAAGACAAAAAACACTTTTTTTAATCATAACAATATAATTTAAAAACTTGTATATTATAACTTTTTGCCGTATACAAATAATAAAGTTATGTTGCTTCAAATACCAAAATAAGTATATATGTTTGGATTAGGTACTTTATTTCGACTGCTGGCAAAAAATTCTTATGTTCTAGAGACTTTATGGTTTACAAAACCGTAAAAGTACATTGAGTTTTTTTAAGTACATAATAATGCCGGTTCATATTATTTAGCTAGATACCGTGAGATTTATCTTGGTAAAGCAGCAAAAAGAAAAAAGTGTGACCGGTGCACAAACGTATTAACTAGAAGTGATAGAACTTCTAGTTAATACGTTTGGTCAATTGTTAGCATTATACATGTCGCAGACAAATTTTATAATTCGTCTGTATATAAATGGCGTCGTCAGATTACAAAGATAAAAACGATTTAGAAAATGCCTTACGTCGAATGTAAAATATCGTCATTATACATGACATTTACCGCCACTGTTAACAAATTGCCGCAGCATAATGTTTTAATTACTTATTATGTAAATGAGTAGTTTATTTAGAACAAGATACGTATCCGGGTTCTTAAATAAAAAAGAGGAGGTTTGTTATGTTGCCTTTAGAACCTGCAAAAATCGACCGTCGGCGATATCGGAGTTTATAGTTGACATTGATGAAATTTATGTCATCAATAATTTGCCTTCGGCAATTTGTATTGAAAGTTTAAGTTTATAAAATGACGACACCGTTTGTATAACGACGAAATATACAAATTCACTGGAAGGTAAATACAAAGGATAGTCTATTCTTTAAATTGTATATTCTAGTTTTAACATTGAAATTGCAAATGCATTTGGGTTCACTATAAACACAAGTGTTGCGATTTCTACTATAAGTATACAATTGTAAGCTGATTAATTTTCCTTCTTTTGTATATTATCATAAAACTTGTTCTACCTTCATATCCTCTTTTCTTAAATTTTTCAACGGTTTAATATGAAATCTTCTATAAGTGGAATTCATAGGCACTTGACAATGAAGTCCACTTTAATGTCATACTCGCATGTTTCAAAATCAATTAAAATTAATTTATATTAATTATAAAATAATATTTTTATGACAAGTCTATAAAATTCCTAGCGCTAAAATCGGCCATTTGAGATCTTTATGAAAGTATTTTTTCGCTTAGGTTGCGCATAAACTACGGTGTGTTCATAGCTATGCACATAAATTTATTTTAGGCAACTTGCAATAGATATATCCTTACACGGGAGATAGGCAAACGCTGAGTTTGAGTATAATACGACAAGACTTACACACTTTTTGTAAAGTGTGTTAGACCTTAAATTTGAGCGACATTTTACTACATTCATTTGAGATTGTTGGTAACTACAGAAAGTTTTTATACTTAGTGAGCCCACTCTTATGAGTATGAGTATGAGTATGAGTGAGTGATTCTATGAAACTATTTTGTATAGGTATGTTCGTTACGGTTCCTAGAACTTGGATAATATCTAATAAACTTAAGACTAGTTTCTTCCTAAATATTTGTCAAACAAAATCAATGCTATAAAATTTAATATCTTCAAACGTAATTCCCCATTGATACTAGTTTTATTATCCATATTTATTTTAATATTAATAAAATAAAATCGTCAATGTGTAAAAATGGCATGTGGGCAAGGTATTCTGAAAATACTGATATCAGTTGTTGCAGTTTCACTGCGTTTAAATTATGTACCTATAGGCCTATTTATAAATCTAATTTTATTGTATAATATACATTACAATACCTATCGTATACCATATTAAAAATGATTGAAAATCTTGAAATTTAGGTAGTTGGTACATGGCGCTAACATTTGAATTCATACTTTCAATTTATTTATTGTTTTTTATATATTTGTAAAAACTCAAAGACTTATTAAAGAAAAAAGTACAAATTTTAAATTATATTTACACACATAGACAAAATTTGTTAAGTTAAAGTTATGAATAAATATTCTTCGTCCATTTTAGAATATATTACTGTAACGTTTAAACAAAGAAAAACTGTATTAAAAGTGATGAGTAGCGACATCTACGAAAATTTATTAGAAATCTACATAGAAACACACCCAATCGAGAAATGTCGTTCCTTTACAGAAGTCCTATTATTGGTAAGTAAATGTTTAACACAGTGTCCTCTGACAACAATATGTAGTACTACTTCCTAGAACCTTTTTTTGTGTGACATTTAGTAATTTTTATTATAAGGAACTTGTTTACAATATAACTACTTATTTCAAGAAGTTGTTTACAATATTATATTTAGAAGAACGTCAAACATTTCACAAAAAATCTTAAAATCGTAGCAGCCCACGAACACAATATTGACGCGTGGTGGGTATCTCAGAAAACACTCCGTCTACTGAAAATTAAAAAAATTATTTAATAGAAATATTTTGTAAAATTTGATTTTTCAAACTTACAGTAATTAAGATGAAACAAGTTATGAATATCAGATAATTCAACTTATATAGGCAATTGAAGCTTATTTTCCAACTTAAAAAATTTGCATAACCTAGCTTAATCTTGCAACCAATATTTGAATTCTGCATGCTGTTTTATCCACCCATCGGTATTCAGTAAGCAAGCGGACAGGAACACACTATTATTGTAGGATTTTTGATTTTTCTAAAAGTGATGGTTATTTCTTACTACTAGGAGAGTTAATTATTAGTTTACCACTTTATTTTTTAAATAAAATCAGCTGATAACTTTTTCTGTATGCATAAATTATCAAAATACCAAATTTATCGATACTACCTTACCTTTGTTATCTACTCTCACAATCATAATAAATCGATTCTTTGACTCAAAATTTCCTAACTTGCTATGGTTAATGGTAAACGACCTCTTGTATTAAATTTTCTAAAAGTGTATTGATATACCTTAGTTCATTTTTACAGTTCTTCTTCGTCTGATATTGAGCTATCATCGTCTTGACTCCACAGAAGTTCTGATTTCATTTCCTGTCTTTGATTTTTTAAATCCAATATAGCGTACACCATTTCTAAAAATACAAAAAAAAATGTATTTACTTTTTTTATGTACTAATATCGTATTACATGCAAACAATTAGCTAAACGTGTTACTGATTTCATCATTTCTAGATGGTAGAGATCTGGGACAACTCTTCCGAGTTTAGTGTAACTTTTACCTTTTAAACTTATGAATGTGGAATTACACACCAACCCCATGCATGGTTACGCATCATTATACTTAGTGTCTATAGGATGAAGTTATCACGTTCGTATATAAAAAAACATCAGGAAAATCATTTGTGTCCTTGTTTTCTTATAGTATAAAAATGATACATTACAAATATTACGGGTACTGGAAAGATTAGATACCTATTAGAAAATTATTATAAAAAATATATATTTAAAGTATTGGAAATAAGATAATTTCTTGGTCTTTTTTATTCTATAAATGATGTATATGTATTTTGGAATTTTCTTGTTCTAACCCCACATACATGTACGTTCCATTATACTCAGGAATAATAATAAAATAATATGGTTTGTCAAATTAGGGAGCAAATAATGACAATCAGTTAAGCCCGATTTAAAATTCAATTTGATATATTCGTTTTTATATAGTATCAAATAAAAATACAACAAAAGTTTATATAAGATAGATTTTCTTAGATAAATAGACTTTCGCCTAAGATTGATTTCGCCTAAGATGACCGCCCCGTTGGTCGAGTGTTTAGCGACCCTGACTACGCAATTAACGGGGCTCGGGTTCGATCCCCGACGGGGACAAGCATTTGTGTTATGAGGATAAATGTTTGTATTTCCGGGTTTGGGTGTTTATTATGTATGTAAAAGTATTTATATATGTATTTCTATGTATTAGTATCGTTGAATAACACCCATAACACAAGCAAAATAATTTGCTTACTTTGGGGTTAGATCAATAAGTGTAATTTGTCCCGTGAATATTTATTATTTATTATTTATTTAGTCTTGAGCATTTAATAAATATAAAAATTAAGTTTATTATCAAAACGGAGAACAAATTAATGGCATAGAATAAATTAAATTTGACATAAAATCTAATTTGACAAAATATTTTAACTATAATTGCCCTTATGCAATAAGTATGTACCTAAAATAAATATAATCTAAATTATTGTTAACATGATTAATAATTAAAATAAAATTATGTTGATTACCAAAATAAAATCCGATTCAATTTATTCCCATAATGACAAGGAATAAATAAAATCCGATTTAAAAAATCACATTCTGTAAACACAACCGCCTTTAAATAGTATTTATACAATACTAGCTGTAGTGTGCAGCCCGCTGAATTGTAAAAGTTTTTGGTGAATCCCGCGGAAACACCTAATTTTTCTGGTATAAAAAGTAGCCTATGTACTATTTCAGGTCATCATCTATCCGTGTGCCAAATTTCGTTCAAATCTGTTTAGTAGTTATTGCGTGATTGAGTAACAAACATCCATCCAAACTTTTAAATTTATAATATTAAAATACAGATAATCTATATTATTACTATAGATAAGAATATATAGAAAAACCTCAGAACCCATCTAAGTCTAAAGAGTACATAATTACTGTAAAAAATAAGTGACAGCCGGGTCGTTAAAATACGACAATAGGGATCACCATCCAACTCGCTATTCGACAAACTAGTGAATCATCGTGAATTAGAATCTAGAGTGTCCATTGACAATCGTTTCACTATGCCTAATCCGCAAGGAAACTGGTGAATTGATTTTTAAGAAAAAAATATCTATATTAATAATTTCGCCAAGGGGTACGGTAGACTTGATCAAAACCTTACCAGAATTATATAGCGTAAAAAAATAATGATTTCGAGTCGACAATATATATTCGCAAAATTCTAATTGTCAAGTATTTTGATAAATCGTGATTAAAATTTTAACAGTGCTGACTGACAAATCGGCCATATTTCTTTAAAGGTTTAAGGTAACCATTTATTGGGAGCGTATATTATCGTTTTTCCTTCGTTCACAAAACAGTAGAAAATAAAAAAAAAATACTGTAGTGTCGTTCCTTTTAAATCAACGTAATAGTTAATGAAAGAAGATGTCACTACAGTGTTGCTACTTTTTGAAAGAGTAAAAATTTCTACTATTTGAAGTAGACATAAGATTGTGTATTATGAATTCTATATTTCACCCGAGCAAAGCCGGGATTTCATTTACAATTGTTATAATTGCCCTTTACTAGACGGCATTATAACGCCATCTATGTAACAATTGTGACAATATTCACGATTCTTACCTATCTGTGTACTCAATACCTACTCATAAATTTAATGCGAATTCACCTTCGTACTAATTCAATAGATAGCGCCACAGACCATTTACAAAAAACATTTATCTGGCAGATGGCGGCACATTAGTATACTTTCCTCTTTGAGTATATAAACTTCTATATCTACGACTTTCCTCTTTTATTAAATTACTTTTCAAGACAATCAAATTTAAGACGCTGTCAACACCAAAAACGCGTACTCTATTTCTATTGGAGTGAACGAAAGCCCACAATCAGTGTAAATGGGCAGCCAGGTCTTATAAATAAATAAATATTGAAATTTAAAAAAAGTGTAGATTATTTGTCAAATATGTTTCGCTAGTGGTTTAAGTATGAATATGATGCATTCATGTTTTAATTGCAGACCCATACGTCAAAAAAATATAGATATAAAACCGTTTAATGATGATTTTTAACCGCCCCGTTGGTCGACTGGTCAGCGATCCTGATACGTAATCGACGGGGGTCAGGTTCGATCCCCGACGTGTTATGAGCATAAATGTTTGTATTTCTCGGTTTGGGTGTTTATTAAATACTAGCTGTTGCCCACGACTTCGTCCGCGCGGACTTCGTTTACTTCGCACAGCACCTCCCCCTTAGGTGATAGCGTGATAATATATAGCCTATATGTTGACCCGACCTATTAGTAATATTCATGCAAAATTTGAAGTAAATCCATGCAGTACTTTTTGAGTTTACCCCGGACATACATACAGACAAACAGACAAACAGATAAACAGACAGACAAAAATTCTAAAAACTATATTTTTGGCTTCGATATCGATTGTAGATCACGCCCCAAGTATTCTTTTAAAAAAATATTCAATGTACAGTTTTGACTTTCCTACGATTTTATTATATGTATAGATATTTCAGTATATGTATTTCTATGTTCTTCAATATGCAGTTTCACCAAAACCAGTGCTGATGATTAATAGTATAGAACTTATTTCTATGTATTAGTATCGTCGACTAACACCCATAACACATGTAAATAATTTGTTTACTTTGGGGCTAGTAAGTGTAATTTGTCCCGTAAATATTTATTTATTTATTTTAAGATCAATCTTTGCAATTATTTTCTATCGACCCAATTTTATTCAATCACGTATCGAGTCCAGCCACGGTCTTTGACATATTGTAATTATGATTATTAACACATATTTTTGTGATGTGCTATAACAAATATTTTTTCTTAAAAAACTGCTTAAATAACATCAATTTTAACAAATTAGGTCATGTCTGTCTCTTAATTCAGTAATTTTAATATCACACGATAGCAAACAACCAGATGGGTCACGTGATGAAAAGAGATAACCATCGTCTACGTAATGGTGTATACCAAAGATTTTAATGGTCGTTACTATTCTTGTGGTATTAATGCCACATGCATAAGATAACCGACTACCGTACTTATAAACACGAACACACAACACGATAAGGATAAGCATTGATCCTATTGCAGCAGAAATAGGTACCTATTTCTGCTGCAATAGGATCCTATCCTATACATATTACTATATATATATAGTAATCCTATTTGTTGATAGTCAATATAACTGGTAAACAATAGATGTTTGTATGTCTATATCTGGGTGTTTATTAAATATATTTTAACATCTATTGTATACCTATGTTATAACGAACATTCATGTTACAAACGAATTATTTGATCATTTTGGCGTCAGGTCGTTGGTTGAAAATTTTCGAAGTGATGCTGAAAAAACACTTCTTTCAAAATTTTTAATCAACGGATAAACCGATTTTGATGCAATTTATGCATAAGACGTAGTTTTAGTTAGTAATTTAGAGGAATAAAGCTGATTAGTTTTTGTACTGAATCGTTACATAAATCTGGAAGTTATATTAAAAAAGTACTGTTTCGTAAAACTTTTTTTAGGTTTTTTCAAAATCTCCTGGCCAATTTGGTTCAAATTTTCAGGAAGTCTAAGTTAAGTGGAATCCAATCGAATGTCATAAACCGCATTTCGATCGGTCAAAGTTATGAGATGTTTACATGCACACATACACACACACACACATACAGACATACAGACATGTGAAAATAGTCGGAAAAGGTTCCTAGGACCTCAAAACGTGGAGATCTGGTAAAAACTCGATTTTCGAAAATCGGGACAAAATCAGTAACTTTCTTATCTACATACGCAGCGGGAAGTTAAAAAAACGGCCTATCAGCATTATCGTGTCATCTGACCACATTGATACTTAATAAAATAGAGATTACGAGGTACTAAACGTATACACATTACTTACGATGAAGTTCAAAGTACTTCGCCTCTGTCAGCAACAAATCCATGTAAGGGAAGTCGGATGGCAGCAGAAGTTTGTTATTCCGTAAGAAGTTTAAAATGTGACGAAACATTTCACCGTCTCTGTCGATGAAGTAATGCTGCTTTAATGCGTCCAGAACTATTGGTATTGAGCCAGAGAACATTTTGCCGAGTTTCGAGTCTGGATACCTGGAAATATATGTATAATAGTTTTAATGTTTGAAATTAATTAACTAACTTAAACCCGGTATAATTTATTAATTTATACAACGAAATCCACATTACTTAAAAACAAAATAGGCATAAATAATACATTTAAGAGGTCGCTTAGGCTTACGGTCAATTACAAATTTGCCTTAAGTTGCTAAACATTTATGAAGACAGCAAGCAATCCCATTAATACAAATAATTATAAATTATATAAAAATTTAATAATTTTCAATTTAAAATTGATAATATACAGCAATTTTAAAACAAACTTTAAAACAAACAAAATGAATGCGTGTACTTATGTAAACGCGTAAGAAGTTATACTTCTTTGGCGTCATTAATGATAGATTTCAATTTCATGCAAATAATTAATTACAACAAAATAATAAAACGACTGGAAAAGGATAGTCCAGGATTTCGAGACGTAATGAGTGATTTTAGCGGAAAATTTCCCTGTAACACCGGCGGAACCAGTAATTTTTGCGTTACGGTGATGCGCGTCATCATTTTTTCATAACGTGCCTAAAGAGTATAACTTCAAAAACACTCTTTTTTATATAATACGACAAACTAATATTAATGTGATTATTGTAAATAGTGGTTTTTAATAACTATATTTCACTTTGAGCAATTTGGAAATATTTCTACACACACGTACGAGCATGTGATAGTCAGACACCCATCTAAATGTGTGTACTATGTGCGTGTGTGTGAGAGTATATATATATATATATATATATATATATATATATATATATATATATATATATATATATATATATATAAGTTTACAAGCACATGAAATTAAACTTTAAAAAGTAATCCGGAGTATATAGCCGAATATCCGGAGTAATTCGGATATTCAGCTATGTAAAATATGCACTCTGAAAATAATGAAATAACCACAGACCACATGAAAACTAATAGACACGAATATGAGCTCCTATCACTGTCAAAAGTGTCATACATTTGTAGATATTATATCGAGAGATATTAAATAAGCCATGTTGTTCTGTTTTTTCGTACCGAATGATATGACAAGGTTCAAAAATTGTCCTTGGAGTGATTATATTTCATCAGTAAGTAGTATAAACTCTTTATTTCTGTATGTAAATGCAAGCTACGCTAAAAACCTAAGAAATTTCCTTGAAAGGCATAACCATTTAATCCGTGGAAACAACTATTTAAGCCTTTTCGTTTGATATTAATATAGCATTTTGAAAGCCTTTTTTAATTTAGTCGCCTCTGTGGTCTAGTGGTCCAGCGTTGGCGTTGACCACATGAGGTCCCGGGTTCGATTCCCGGGTCGGGCACATAAAAAAGTGTTTTTTTTAATTTTCTGAGAAACACAAAGTTGCTCGGGATTTGAAAGTGTCCGGTTGGCGATAGGCTTGCCACCTATCACATTTGTGGGACCAAGTATCTTCGGCTAATCATGGGTGCAATTGTTGTACCTCCGCCTACCCCTTCGGGGATATGGGCGTGAAGATACTTTTTTTTTAAATTTATAATAATTATAATCTGCGGAAGATTGAGACACTTCTAATGCTAATTTCAATAAAGCCGGAACAGCTCAATGAGTAGTTTTGCTTTTCGGCCCAAAGTAATAAATATTATATTTTAGTACAATCGAATGAAAAAATGTATCTACTTTATATTGAAATAAAAAGCCGTAGCATATTGATAATCAAGTCAAGTGTCCAAAATATTACAAGGCTTTAAAATTGCTATTGAAATATTTAAAATTAAATTAAAAGAACTAACACATTACTTCTTCATCGAATAAGGTATCTGATTCATGTGCATCATTTGCAAAACTCAAACGCTCAAACACATTATGTAATGTAAAGTATCGTATAAATAGGACACCTACAGGCTCATATAATTACGTCAGACTTATTCTAAAAAAACCTTAATCAAAATCCGTTTTGAAGCTTAGATGGCCACAGACAATACACATGCTAAACTTTGAGATGAGGGTGGTTACAAGTTTTTTTTTGCGTTGGAGGTAAAAAATAAGGTAAAAATATAATAAATAGAAGTATTTTCTTAATTAACTGTACTTTAAAAATGAAATAGATGATATCGACACAAACGTCACAATCGGTTTGGTCTACGAGTCAAAACCATAGTAGTCTCAAATGCCGGAATACCTCCTCATCGAAGTATGACAAGTATTTTGAAGTGAAATAGTTAGCAACAGGTAAACATGTATGTTTACCTGTTAAAAATGATGAGGAAAGAAACATGTATGTTTCTTTCCTCATCATTTTTCTTTTATTATTTTCTTCCACGTTAGCTTTCCTTCAGGTGTCCCATTTGCTCGTATGTACATGTCACCATTTACAATGTACATGTCACCATTTTAAAAATGTATTTTTAAAATGGTGACATGTACATTGTAAAATGGTAAAAATGTATTTTTAAAATGGTGACGTACGAGCAAATGGGACACCTGAAGGAAAGCTAACGTGGAAGAAAATAATAAAAAAACAAATGATGATGAAAGAAAATGAAGGTAATTCCAATCGGTACTTTTACAACGAGATAATCACTACTGCTTTTTTTGTTTTAATATAATCAAAACTGATGCCTCTATATGTTAGGAAGTGTAAAATATCAGTTACAGATACTGAGTTGTTTATAAAAATTTAATTTTCGAGGTTAACCCAGAAAAAAACACAATAACCTCTGTTGCTGGTTAGTTACCATCACTTTACTTATTCCTGTAGCCACCTCGTTGCTTGAGTGGTTAGCAAACCTGACTACGCAATCGATGCCGTTTGGATACGGTTCCCGACAGTAAAAAACATTTGTGTGATGAAAATGAATGTTTGTATTTCTGGTTTCGGAGTTTATTAAATATTGGTATATAACTATGTATTAATATAGTTGAATAACACTTATAACACCAGAAAATAATTTTCTTACTTTGGGTTTAGATCAATTCGTGTAATTTGTCCACCGATATTTTATTTCTGTCGCAAAAGCTTTATTTGTCACTCTCATGTTCCAATTTGAAAGGTAAGATATCCGGTAAACTTATGGTATTACCATCCTGCTATAAGGGCAGTAACGCACCACTGACAAGATCTAAAAGAACAAGCACTGAGAATCAAACGCAGAACATCATAAACTGAGCCAAATAGACTAACCACGAGACAACGAGGCTGGTGAAAGAAACTAGACTTTATTTGAAGACTACTTACGTTATTACAAGTATTTTTTGTATATAACACTTCATTCAATATTAATGCTAAGGTTCATGTTTTGTAGCCTAGAGGTGGGTGATTAAAACGCGACGGAATTTGCGGGGAATGACGGGTGGCAGCCGCCGGCGACTCCAGAGGCGGCAATCGAGACCACTGTACAAGCTTATATACACTGTACCTACTTGTATTTACTGAAACCGTCTCTAATACATGATGTCAGCAAACTAGAGATATTGTTAGTACATTTTCTATTGGTAAAATATTAGTTGAAACTTACGTCTGGTGGTTATCAACGTCACCGTACTTTGGAGCACTTTATGCCGACAGTCCCGTCTTTAGATAATTAAGAAATAACGACATAATGTAGCGATGGAAAAATAATAGATACCAATTGTAGTCGTCTATATCATATATGAATTTATATAAAATTTCCCAAATAATTGTTGATGTTAGAAAATAATTAGGAAATTGTTTCGAGAGATGAAATTTTTTTATGACGAATAAACTCCAGCATTACTTGACTACTAAAAAAAGTCTGTAAAAAGCTATATTAGTGAATGTCCTGTTTTATGATTCAAACTTCAAACTTATTTATTTTGTATAAATCAGGGTTACATAAGTGGTTTTTATGAGTACAGTACTTTAAGCCTGCTTTACCAAATAAACGTCGTGCAAAGTCTTCATCACATCACACAAAGTCCCGCCAAAATCGATCCAGCCGTTTCAGAGATTAGCCGGAATAAACAGACAGACAGACCAAAGTTGTAAGAAACGTTATTTTGGTATATGTACCGGTAATTATACATATTTGCAATATGACAAACAGACACTCCAATTTTATTTATTTGTAAAAATGATGAGCATATTAAATACGTTTTTTGATCGTCAAAACTATTCACAAAAAAACGTGTTAAAATAAATAAATAATAAATAAATATTTACGGGCCAAATTACACTTACTGATCTAACCCCAAAGTAAGCAGATTATTTACTTGTGTTATGGATGTTAATCAACGATACCAACACATAGAAATACATATATAAATACTAGAATATATTTAATAAACACCCAAATCCGAAAATACAAACATTTATGCTCATCACACAAATGCTTGTCCCCGTCGGGGATCGAACCCGAGCCCTGTCAATTGCGTAGTCAGGGTCGCTAACCACTCGACCAACGGGGCCTTCCTATGTCCTAGCCTAGAAAAAAGAAATAATGTAAACACATTAACTTATACCTAAAATTATTTAAAATAGTTCTGAATTATTGAAAATGTCAAGAATAATAATTATATAATATTAGATAAAAATAATATTATAAGTTAATTTATCAATGATGTCAAAAAAGTCAAATCTATTAAAATAAGTTATCATTAGATAAAATCATGTCATCAAAAATGGACCGAAATTTGAATGCCAATAATATTCATCACTTACGCCAAACATTTTTGTCATTACCGTAACCATTTACATTAGAATAGGCTTTCCAACAAAGAAATCCTTTAAGGGAACGTACCCATACTACGTGACCCGTTCAGGGGGGGGGGGGGGTCTTTAAAATACTACGGTCAGTCACAGGAGCGGGGGGGTGGCTCAGATTTTTGTCACGTAGTCGATTTTAATGAGAGAAATTTAATGAATGAAAATAATTGTTGTGTTCGTAAATTAAGTTACTGTAAGTTCCATACTGTATAGCAATATGTTTTCACGAATGTTGTTCTTTTTCATAATACATAATTCACTAGTAATTTAAGTATGCATGCAGTCTTATGCAATAAAGACGAGTATGAGCCAAATTATTTTTTTTTTTCAATTTTTGCCTGTGAAATGATTAAAAATCATAATTATGAATTACTACGTGAAAACTAAAGGAGGGGGGGGGTCTTGGCATATACTACGAGTGGTCACCGAGGGGAGGGAGGGGTCGAAAAATCTTAAAAAATAGGTCACGTAGTATGGGTATGTTCCCTAACATATGTCTTAAATTTTTTTCTCGTTTAAAGAGGTGATTTCTTCGGAAATGTTGTTGTATCGCCGTATACAAGCTCCAATAAAACATTTTGAGGTTTTTCAAGTCTGAATTTTTATAAGTACTGTTAATTTACTCTTATGTTTGGTATTAAAACTGTGCAAATCCTTGTTTTTCAGAAACATATCGTTGTTTTTACATTAGACTAGGCACTGCAGTCATGATGGTAATTTCTTTGAATAACTCAAATTTGCTGCACAAATTATACATTGCGCGTATGGCTTTCTTTTGCAAACTAAACATAGTGTAAATATCAGCCGCTCTTCTCCATAATAAAATTCCATAGAATAGACGACTGTAAAATTACTAAAGTAAATGAGTCTTGTGGGCTGTATTCATGTCTTCATTGTGCATTCAGTGTATCAAAACCGTCCACTAAAAATGAGCGTACAAATTCAAATTGTGCGCTCATTTCAAATATTATGATCGCGGCACTGTCAATATTATTATTTTTTGTACATTGCTTTGAATAAACAAATATAACTTTTGCGTTTAAGTTTGGACATGTAAAAAATGCAGCTTTGCTCTTCTTGACCGAGACACAGATATCTTCTCCAGCTGATACTTCCTACCTCTCCTACCCGGGGTACAAACTGGAACATTCCTTTGTGCCGCGGGCTGGTATGTGCGCATACGTCAGGGAAGATATCTGTTACCGGCGCCTCGACAGACTTGAAGGTCAGGACCTATCCATCCTCTGGTTACGCGTTGCTTGCGACGACCATCCACGCAGCTACGCATGCCTATACAGGTCCCATAGCGGGAATACTGAAGTTGACCGGCTCGTTGAGCATTTACAAACGGCTGTAGATTCCGTGTTAGAGCAGACCCCCTCCGCAGAGATCTTGATCTTGGGCGATTTTAATGCCCACCACGCCGAATGGCTTTGTTCGCGCACCACTGATCATACGGGGAAGTCTGTTGACAATTTTGCCTTGGCGTATGGTCTTACACAACTGGTAACTTCGCTCACGTGAGTTCCCGATGTAGATGACCATACGCCTTCACTGTTGGACCTTTTGCTAACCTCTCATCCGGACCATTATCAGGTATCTGTGGACATCCCACTTGGTACGTCAGACCACTGCCTGATCTGGAGTAAAGTGCTGGTTTCGCGCCTATCACGGCCTCCTTTAGAAGGCTGTCTTCGCGTTTGGCACTATAGGTCAGCAGATTGGGACGGGATGCGGTATTTTTTTGCGTCCTACCCATGGAGGGGGTTGTGCTTCCCACTGGATGATCTGAATGTCGTCGCTGACTCTATTGCCGATGTGGTGCTGCAGGGCATGGAACTTTTCCTTCCATTTTCTGCTGTACCAATTGGTGGTAAGTCTTAGCCTTGGTTTGGTCGTTCCTGTAAAACGGCTTCACGCCGAAAGCAGGAGTGCTACTGGGCTTGGGCTGCAGCGTCTGCATCTTGTGATGAAAAAACCAGCGCATTCCGTAAGGAGTACAATTCCGCCTCGAGATACTTCAAAAGAGCTATCGCCAAGGCAAAATCTGAATATATAGGCAGAATCGGCGAGAAATTAGTTCACCTTTCTTCAGGGACCCATGCGTTCTGGTCTCTTGCCAAGGCTGTCTTGGGGAATTTCTCAGAGCCCTCTCTTCCATCTTTGCACGGAGACGATGACTCTTTGGTCCATACCGCAAAGGAGAAGGTCGATCTCCTGGGCTCTTTCTTTGCGGCCAACTCGACTCTGGATGACCAAGGGAACACACCACCTACCAACCCGCAGTGTGATAGTTCCATGCCAGAACCACAATTTCGGCAGTCATCTGTGCGTAAAGCACTACTTTCCTTGGACATCCACAAGTCGAGTGCGCTGGATAGCATCCCTCCGGTTGTGCTATAAGTGTGTGCTCCAGAGTTGGCGCCAGTATTAACACGCCTATTCCGGCTCTCCTACTCACTTCGCGTGCTACCGAATTCATGGAAGTCAGCTTTGGTGCATCCCATCCCTAAAAAAACGAGGCCGCTCTAATCCGTCTAACTATCGGCCCATACCCATAACCTTCTTGTTCTCCAAAATTATGGACACAATCGTCAACTCTCAGCTCCTCAAGTATTTAGAAGAGCACCAGCTGATTAGAGACCGTCAGTACGTTTTTCGTCGCGGCCGTTCAGCTGGTGACTTTCTAATATACCTAACTCATCGGTGGGCGGAAGCAGTTGAGTCCAAGGGGGAGGCGTTGGCAGTTAGTTTGGACATAGCTTAAGCCTTTGATTGGGTATGGCACAAAGCGCTTCTCGCGAAGCTGCCTTCCTATGGGCTTCTCGAGAAATTGTGCAAGTGGATCACCAGTTTTTTGGCTGACCGGAGCATCAAGTCCGTTGTCGACGGTGCATGCTCGACCTTAAATCTGTCAATGCTGGTGTTCCCCAAGGCTGCGTGCTATCACCGACACTGTTCCTTCTGCATATCAATGACATGATGCAAATTCGCAACATACATTGCTATGTGGGTGACAGAACTGGTGATGCTACATACTCCGGCCGAAGCGGTATTTCTCGGGAATACGTCGAAGAGCGCCGAAACAAGCTTGTATCTGAAGTCGAGAATCGACTTACGGATGTCTCTGAATGGGATCGTCAAAACCTGGTCACTTTTAACCCCAAGAAGCTTTGCGTGTTCACCGCAAAAAAGACACCCTTTGTGGGATCACCTCGATTTGGGGATACTCTCCTGCCAGCCTCAGTTAGTGTCGGAATCCTGGGAGTTGACATATCGAATTACCTTCAGTTTTGCGGTCATTTGCAAGGCAAGGCTAAACTAGCCTCTAAAAAGCTCGGTGTGCTCAGCAGAGCGAGACAGTACTTTTTGCCGGACCATCGCCTTCAACTTTATAAGGCATAGATTCGGTCTCACATGGAGTACTGTTCTCATCTCTGGACCAGAACTCCCATGTACCAGCTTCTTCCTCTTGATCGCATTCAGCGTAGAGCGATTCGAATCGTTGACGACCAGGCTATTTCGAAACAGCTTGACTCTTTGGCATTACGCAGACATGTAGGTTCACTCTGCGTCTTCTATCGTATTTATCATGGGGAGTTTTCCGACGAGTTGTTTGGATTAATTCCTGCCGCCGAATTCCACCATCGGACATTGCGTCAAAATTTGAAGTTTCATCCTCACCATCTGGAAATCCACAACTGTGCGTTTCTCCCGACATTTTGCCACGCACTACTTTGTTGTGGAGTCAATTACCGGCAGGGTATTTCCGAACGGATACGACATAGGGAGCTTTAAGAAAAGAGCTTACTCATTCCTAAAAGGCCGGCAACGCAACTACAGGACCTCTGGCATTGCAGATGTCCATGGGTGGCGGTGATCACTTACCATCAGGTGCACCTCTTGCTCCTTTGCCCTCTCTTCTCTAAAAAAAAGAATTAACTAGGAATTATCTAGATATTTTGTCTATGATGCTACTTTAATGGTGTCAAATTTATAAGAGATTTTATTAAATAAAATAAAGTGATGGTCGACATTCGATCAGAGAGAGATCGCTAACATACAACTAAATTTAATGCTAGTAGTATTGCGTAGAGCTCATAATTAAGATTAAAACAATATTGTTGCTTAGTCTTTTAGACTGGTGTACTCTTTACAAGAGTAAAGAGTACACCATCTGCCTTCCTACCAAGCTTTTTATAAAAGATGTACTAAGACAAAACATTTAAACGTTTCACTTTAACTACAAATTGACTACCCCGTGCTAATAATTAGCGGTGACATGTTTATCCACAATGTCAGTACTTCTCATTGTTGTGTACCTAAGATATTTAAGCAAGATAGCAAGTAACCGAGCACATATATCCTGATCACATATAGCCTAACGTACCATTAACATCTTTGACGTTACAATAGAAGTTGTCTCATCATCAGGAAAACCGGCTTCGTATATGCTATCCTAAGCTATACGTTAAGATTTATAGCCTGCGCAGACGAGGGCCTGTCCTCAGGGTTCTTTTTTGTCCACCAATATCCTCTTAGATTCTTATTATCCTTATTCTATCGAGTAACGTACACGGAGAACTAAAAGTATCCCATACAAAAAGTCCTCCGAATAACTGAGGACGCTGAAAGTCTGAACTGGACAAAAGTACAGGAGAGTTCCCGAAAAAAATAGAATAAATGTGACTAGGAGCAGCAACGCATACAGCAAACTGTTGTCAGCTTTGAGAGCTCGAGAGCAATGTATGCACGACAACCGACAACAAAATATAATGTTTGCACACCGTGTGCGTCGAGTCCGTGGCAAGTTCATGGCGGACATTTACGATTTTTGTCTTCTGCAAAAGTCTCTTGTCTACGCAGGCCATTATACACCTCGGTTAGAATAAGTAGACGAAACAGGAATACATTACAAAAACAATCCTAAAAATTGCGCATTAAATTCAGCAAAAAAAATTAAATATGTACATCAAATTAAATGGCTATCAACAAGATTGTTTAAAAATTAAACAAAATAATTTAAAATGCTTAAGCTAGGTATACACCTATAATTAAGAATGAAAAGTAAGTGTTAAAGTTGAAAGTTTTCACAAACACAACTCGGAAGTTTCACAGACGCTGTAATATTTTAATAAGCTCCGGCCGGCTCTAGACGCTTTTGCTGCTAAGATAAACCCTTGTATAGAGGAGTCGAATTCTCATCTCGCTCGCTTCAGAAGAATCAAATTAATTAGTGTATCTTAAAGAAGAAGAATCCTTTGCCCAGAAGTTGGTTTTGGTGCACGCGTTTTGACAGTTACAAATCAATTTATAATTGAAAAATCTTGATTATATTTTTTTTATCATAAGATAGCAAACAAGTAGATGGGTCTCCTGATGGAAAGAGTCAACCATCCCCTATAGACACCAACCGGCTTCCTTACCCTCTAAACCGGAACACGACAGTGACAAGCACTGACGCTATTGTGGCAGGAATAGGTAAGGCGGTGGTATCAGACCCGGGCGAGACAAAGCAGAACTCTACCACCTAGTAAACTACTATCTAGGGGCATCGACATAGTTCGCTGTCTAGGGGTCAGAGTTTTACAATGTCGTACCCGGGTTTGGTATCACCGCCTTACCATGAGCACGAATGCTACTGTGTGAGGAATAGCCACAAGAGCATTCGTGCTCTTATTTATTATCCCATGCAATAAACAAATATCCGTTATTGAAAAAACTAAATTTAAATTTCCGTATTTCAATCCATTCATGTGTAAATTCTAAACTTGTTTATTATACTGTTCACTGATGCATTGCGCATGAGACCTTCTACAGACTAGATAAATTCACCATAAATAATTCATAGTGAATTTATATTCTGTAGGTCATTTGAAATGAATACGTTAAATTTTTAACACGCAAATATTTCGGATTCAGTCAGTCTGAAACATGAACTTGAGAAACAAAGTTGTGGTTAGCTTACAAACATTAAACGTCTCGTTAAGAAAGAAGAGAGATTATTAAAACTTTACCCCGTGTTGGTCCGAGTTCCATCGAAAATGTCTTCTAACGTTTTGCCAGGCAGTTCGTAAGAAGCAAACGATTGACTATGCGAGTCACTAACATCGTGGATACTAGGTGGCAGAGTTCTGTATTGTCTCGCCCGGGTCTGGTACCAGGTACTAGTACCACAGTCTTACCTATTCATATCGAAATAGTATCGGTGATTTACACTGTCATGCTCTGGTTTGGAGGGTAAAGTAAAAGTAGCCGGTAAACTTAGGCATCTGGCATTAGACCCTTGCCATCAGTATAACAACGCACGATTAACATATTTGGTGTCTACAGACGATGGTTCTCTCTTTTCATCGGAAGAGCTGTCTGCCTGTTTGCTAACTTATGATATGAAAAACCTCTTAGTGCATCAAATTCTAATTCAACATAATATATTAAACTCAGTAAAACTACATCAACTGACTTCCCATTTCCTATATCTCTGGAACCTCGCATTAAATCTTATTTAAATTGAAATGGAACCATACGCGTATTAGACCAGGATCCCCGGAAAAAAAATTTTTTGATTAATAACAAGCTGAATTTTTTGAACAGCTTCTTTTGACGAGACAACCATCTTTTCTATCTTCGAAAAATCTCAAATTGGGTAGATAATAAAGTTATGGGGTTTTGAAAATTTTGATTCGGTGAAGGAAAAGTATTTATTAATAACAATAATTATTTATAACCGATTTTTGATGTGCCAGACTTGAATAATACAATCAAATTGAGTACCTACTGCTTTTTGAAATTGGTTAATACCCAATACGTCACCAATGTGCGCATACTATTGCGTGAACGATTTGTAGCAATTACTCCTAATTAATTACCTTTTGGACAAGGTTTTATTCTTCGCAAAGCGCAGCGCAAAATCAATAGCCATGTTTTTGTAAATCGCACAGCAACTTAGAGATTAATAACATAATATTATATGGATTTTACATATTTTAATTAAAATTATAATTATATGTCTAAGTACAAAAAAAACTACTACCAACACTTTTCTAAAAATATAAATACTGTATCATACATTTCGATAGGAGTACATAGTAGGAAAAGGATTTTGTCAACAACATGTTTTTTTATAGTAGAGGGGTCAAACGAGCAGGTGGTGCACCTGATGGTAAGTGATCACCGCCGCCTATGAACATCTGCAATACCGGGCGTCTTGCAGATTTTGTATTTTTAAATGTACTGACAATTAAGGCCTGTGAAGTTAGCCCCCCATTGTCAAAATAAAAAAATTAAAATGAGTTCTAGTTGCCCCCTACATACTCGTAGTTCCGGAGTTCTTTAAACTTTTTAGCAATAGTTCTGTTGTTTAAGTACCCCAAGTATCAATCTGATCAAAAAATGGCATAAGGACACTGTAGAACTCCATGGACGACCATTAAAACTTCCGCCAAAATTTTGATTTAAAAAAAACATTTAAATGCCCCCCCATTGTCAAAATAAAAAAAACTTAAAGTAAGTTCTAATCCCCCCCCCATAAACCAAAGTTTTTTATATTTTTTTGAAATAGTTATGTTGTTTGAATGGCCCAAAACTGATATTGAAAATGTTGAGGGGGGGGGGGGGGGGTTCCACACCTTTATAAACGCCTTGTAGCGGTAAAATTATCAATCTGATCTAAAAATTGCACAAGGATAATGCGTAGAATTCTACTAATACTAGAAAGCTGTCATTTAGTACGAATATTATTATATATGTCGCAGTGAAACTGTCAATACCGTTAAATTATAATCTACCTAAGTGATATTATAATTTAACTGCTAACCTAACCTAACCAAAATATAAAATCCCTAGGTAGATTATAATCTAACGGTATTGACAATTTCACTGCGACATATATATTAATATGCTAAGATTAAGATGTTTGCCTCTCTTCTTGGAGGAAACCTCACAATTACTCCGAATAAATTCTATATCATTTTATAGAGAATTGCCTGCTCTACCGGCATCAACAACTAAAAAAAATATTATTGCTTTTGTTTTTATAAATTATTAAGATTATCTATCTATCTATCTATCTATCTATATATCTATCTATCTATCTATCTATATATCTATCTATCTATCTATCTATATATATGTGTATATATATATATATATATATATATATATATATATATATATATATATATATATATATAAAATTCTCGTGTCACAATGTTAGTCTCCATACTCCTCCGAAACGGCTGGACCGATTTTGATGAAATTTCGTATGCATATTCAGTGGGTCTGAGAATCAATCGGCCAACATCTATTTTTCATCCCCCTAAATGTTAAGGGTTGTCCATCCCTAAATTTTTTTTTTTATTTTATGGACAAAAATTTTTATTTTTATTTTTTAATGATTCAACATTGAAAAATATATACAACCCTTAATTTTCAACCCTCTACGATCAACCCCTATTTTGTAATTCAATAATTTATGCGGCAAAACAACGTTTGCCGGGTCAGCTAGTATACATATAATATTAAGACATAATACATCAACGCTGCCATCTGACAGCTTTAATTTTGAAACAACGTCAACATGATTGACGGTCGGTAATGATTTTGTTCAATTTCAAATCAACTAAGAAGTATTTAATAAAATTACTTAGTGCGAATTATTCGCACGGATATTGCTAGTAATTACATATTAGTCAAGTCAACAAAGTGGTCACATAAAATCTTGAAAAATATTTGTTTTCAGGGTAGCTCCTCTACATGTAAAGTGGGGATGTTAACTTTTTTCTCACGTATCCCATTGTGTGGAGTATCGTTGGATAGGTTTTTAAAAATATATTGTAGTTTTCTGAAAACAAGTTTTCGATTAAGTGACTCGTTTGTAATATATTAAGCTTTTAAGTGCTATTTTGTTAGAGTCATTAGTCCCCCTCCCCCCTCCTCTGCAGGTTAAATGGTTGGTTTTGGGTGGGAAAAGTTCACGGTAATATTATATATAATAAAGTTAAAAATAAAACTATCACGGCTTAGAAGACTTTACAAGTTTTTGAGTAATAGTCGACCAACTTATAAAATGTACTTAGAGAAGTTTTATAGGCGGTGAACCAATATTAACTTCACTAACGCGGATATATATTTGTCATTTACTTTGAATTGCTTAAATGTTCATAGTATGAAACTAAAAGAGTCCTCTTCTTAATCCACATTTTTGTGGTGTGCAACTTTGGAATACTACATTGCGCATGGCCCTACACGCATTTCACCATTTTTTTTAAAGAAAGCTTATAATCGTCCCCAGATTTTTAAGTATCTCATTAGATATACTAAGTATCATCAAAATCGATTCAGCTGTTGAGCCGTGAAAGCGTTAGAGACATTTAGAGAGTTAGAGAGACAGACTTTTGCATTTATATTATTATTTTTTATGTCATAAGATAGCAAACAAGCAGATGGGTCTCCTGAGGGAAAGAGTCAACCATCGCCTATAGATACCAAAGGTGTTAATGGTGCGTTGCTATCTTGTGGCGAGGTCTAATGCCACATGCATAAGTTTACCGGCTACCTTACCCTCCAAACCGGAACACGACAGCAACAAGCACTGATGCTATTGCGACAGGAATAGGCAAGGCGGTGGTACCAGACCCGGGCGAGATAATGCAGAACTCTACCACCTAGTGTGAAATTATGTGTAATTAGTTTGAAAGTATGGATGTTAAGTGTGTTTTTAATTAAAATACGAGTATTGCATTAAGGTTGAGTTTCGCCATGCGTATGTTTAATAAACACTCTGACCTGTAAATACAAACTTCTATGCCCATAGCACAAATTCTTGTCTGATACATTATGCAGTTCATGATTTTCCGCCTCCGGATGCAATTCCCGGATCAGGCAAGTGTGTTATTAACATTTTTTCGAGGTTTTTGTCGAAAATCATATGGCGGTATGATAATACCCTCATGCTTCAAATGAGCACGTAAAGCTCTCAGCGCCAGATATCGCTAAAATTAAGCAGTAATCCTTATCAGGTTGGCAAATTACGGCGACGAGGATCACCACCATCCCGCCAACTGACGAATTGGTGAACCGTGGTTAATACAGATTTAACAAATACATAGATACACAGTTACACAGATACACAAATACACACCTAAAACTTATAATACCCCTAATTTTTCACATTTTTTGTTGTGACACAGGTCACAGACGCGACTACCAAAGAGTATACAATACTATGGCGACTACAAGGCCGCACGCTACTCGACTGAGTGTTCGATGACACGATACGACTGATATTCGACGGTTTCAAATACGGTTTGTCTCGCCCGGGTCTGGTACCACCGCCTTACCTATTCCTGCCGCAATAGCGTCAGTGCTTGTCGCTGTCGCGTTCTGGTTTGGAGGGTAAGGTAGCCGGTAAACTTATGCATGTGGCATTAGACCTCGCCACAAGATAGCAACGCACCATTAACATCTTTGGTGTCTGTAGGCGATTTTTGACTATTTCCATCAGGAGACCCATCTGCTTGTTTGCTATCTTATGACATAAAAAAAAATCAAAAATTTTAGCGAAGTGGAAGGTTAAATTCAAGGATTTCCAATGACTACAATATTTTTATTTTTAAGAACAGAATCTTTATCTTCAGAAAAATATTTTTATGACGTCATTTATTATGCCCCTTTCGAGTCGGACACAGTTTTTTTTATACGCACGCCATATTTTCTGCAATTTACATAATATTATACTGGGCCCGATTCACGTAACAAAAACTTCAGTCGTGTCAAAGTGTTTAAGGTTCTTACACGGTATGACACGTCGTAGTGCGATGGTATATCGTGTTTATGACATTGTGTGTGAAAACTCTAAGAGCTTCGACTCGATTGACGTTTTGTAACGTGAATTGGGGGTCTTTCGTATAATTACAAATTTGAGCATGCGTGTAAAATTCATTATTCTATCACATCGACTAGGTGCTATGTAGTAATACGTGTTAATAAACGAAAAGGATTTAGGGCAGTCTGACCCACATGAGTTTTGTTTATGAATACAACTGTTTGTTTTTAGTTTTGCTCGAAAGTAGTTAAGCAAGCCTGATATTTTAAGTCATCCTTTCTGCACAAATTATATGTAAATAAAAACCACAAGGCATCAAGCTAACTACTCGCGTTTCTTTTCTTTCCCCTTTTACTTATTCGGATTATTAAGAACATTATATAATTTATATCGATACTTATAGTTGCAATCGTCGTAAGGGACAAACCCCAATTTTTAGACCAGCAAAAAACAGTCTAATCGTTGTAACTTTTACATTTCTTACCGAATTAGAGATTAAGGAGGACGTGGTCTATTATTTTGCGTTTTTCCAGTGATTTTATTCGAAATAGCGTGGATTACCTATGCGCAAAAGTAAATGTCCTTTATGGCAAAGTGTCCCTTACGGCACTTGAAATTACAGGTATTAATATAATTTCGGATTTCAAAGAGCATAACATTATAACTAGGTAATGTTCGTAATAATACAAATAAGTAACAGCGTAGGAATAAGTAATTATATAAAATATATATTTAACATAATTACACCTACCTTGTGTAATTATATAAAATAGATATTTTGCATCATTTCGAATTACTACCAATATAATATTAACAAAATATGTGAACGCCGTAATAATTCGAATTATTAAATAGATAAGGAATATAAAGGAATAGAAAAAAATGTTGATCTATGAAATTTGGAAAGTTCTACAAAAAATAAAAAATACATAGATTTATTAAAATATGGACTGAAAACGACTACCGGGTAAACTAGAATAAAGGAGAAGCAAAAAATTTATTCAAGCATAGAATAATTCAAGTGTTAAATTGATCGCGGACTATACTATTTATTTCATTAAAATCTCAAAAACTTACGCAGTGAGAGTTTCCAGTGATGAGGTATAGATGACACCACCTACGTCAATATGAACCGGGGCTTTGAAAGTGGATGTAATGGCCACCCTTGGTATCGGCACTGGTTTCCTGTCCGATCCAGTGCTGGATGGCGTCTCTGGCTTCACTGGCATCATATTTATGACAAATCTGAAATAACAATAAATATTTCACCACCAGACATTGCAAATATTCAAAGTTTCATCCTCACCATCCCAATGTCTGGATATCTGCAAGTGTGTGACTCTCGAGGCATTTTTAAAACCGCACTACTCCTCTATGGAACGGATACGCCTTAGCCACCTTCAAGAAAAGAGCCTATTCATTCTTAAAAAGTCGGCAACGCAACTGCAAGAGCCCTGATAATGTAGTTGTCCACAGGCGGCGGTGATCTCTTACCATCAGGCGAACCTTTTATCCATTTGTCCTCTCTTTTTTAAACATATATTTTAATACGAAAAAGGAGAAACAGTTTGTTTCTTAAACTATGCTATTAAATGGTCGTAAAGATCTCGTACAATCAAAGTATCAGAAAAGTAAAACATCTGACCTGGGAACTTAGACAAACTAACAATATAAAAACGACAACGATGTTAAAAAAAGTTAAAAAAGAATAAAATGTATGGGATTAACGTAACAAAAACCACACTAAATCATGTGGTTAATCGTCATCGGTATCATTATTTGTTATATTCAGAGATGACAAATTTATATATCGTTTTACTACGAAGCTCAAAAGTTTCGTTTAGATGCCAAAATAGGCTTCTGAAAATATGAGCCCTTAATATTAATATTAATGCAGTCAAAATTCAACATTAGTTACAAAAATCAGAAGTGTTATTCTTATGGAAAATCGAAAAGTGTGATGCGAACTGCCTTATTTTTTAGAGGCTCATATTTTTAGAGGCCTATTTAGGCAATTAAACGATAAGTCTGAGACTGGTTCCGAGGAGAAACATTTTTTTGAAACGCCCTAATGGTGTCACAATACGATACGACATCATACGAATGGTCATTTCTAAATAAAGATATTATAAAAAGAAAATATTATTTAAACTACTTACGAAATAAATAGTAATATTCAAAAAATATATTAAGACGAGGTATTTCGACGCGCGTCAATTTTATAGAAAATGGGTGGCGCGGTATGTTCTGAAACCGCTGGGAAGTGTGTTAATTTTCGGATTAATAAATATAGGACATCAGCTGAAAACTAAAATTTAACACATTCTTTTGTTGTATTTACAACTAAATATCACCATATAAAAATCATGTGGAAGATTAGAAATATTATTAACAAATTATTTGTTTTAGCGATTTTTTAGCCTGTTTTCGGAATTTAATATGATCGAGTAAAGTACATTCTATCATGTAACAAGTAAGCACATTCCTTTGATAATATCTTCAGGTATATCGTGTCATTTTTGTAAAATTGTTATATAAGAATCAATACAAAAAAAAACGTGATTTAGCAAACCAGTTTTTTCCCGTTTGTCGCGATGCCTCGCCTTAACTGTGTGGGCAACTCAGTGTTGGGCAACAGAAACGTGCCTTGACTTACACCCTTCCACGTGCCACAGCAGCAAGTAGCTATTTGTGTACTTCGGTATATAAACTTCGGTATATAAACTTCGGTTTATATGCGCGGGTGTACGTAGGTACTTAAATTTTTTTAATCATAATCATAATCATAATCATTTATTGCAACAAATATGGTATACGTAAAGTTGTTCTTAATTTTTTGGATAATTAGGTCAACTTTTAAGTACCTATTTTTAGGGTTCCGAAGTAAACAAAAGTTCGGTATGTCCGTCCGTCCGTCCGCACGATTGCTCAAAGATCCGTACTATAAGAAAGCTATGATGTGGCACGAATATACATATTAGTCACGTCAACAATGTGATAACATAAAATCATGTCGTCGATTTAGTTCCATGCAAACTTCCATCCTCTCTTTTGGACCCTCAGGGATTCATTTTTAGGGTTCCGAAGAAACCCTATAATTTCGCTATGTTCGTCCGCCCATTCATCAGCACGATAGCTCAGAGAGCTATCGTGCTGATGAATGGGCGGAATGGGTCGTCGCGATCAGTGAGAACATGGCGAGACCTTCGTAATTTAGGATTGGGGTTAGGATCTGGGATGTAGTCTGCCAGGGCTGCACCAGCTGGTTAGGGTGCGAATTGATGCGGTCGAAATATCTTTTGGTATCTATAGTACGTAGTACCAACTTACATTAAACTCTACTCCAATCAATTTTTTTAAGCCGTTGCCCATTATTATGCATGGTGCGTTAACGCGAAGCCAGTGGACATTATTAATATTATAAAGAGAAAACATTTGTTTGTTTTTATGTTTGTAACGAATAAACTCAAAAACTACTCGACAGATCGTAAAAATCATTTTATCCTTAAAAAGCTATACCTACTATTCAGAAGTAACATAAGCTACATTTTATCCGACTAACCAAAAGGTAGAAATGATTTTGAGTTACGCGAACGAAGTCAGAGCAAACCGCTAATTAAAAATATAGTAAAACCAGTTTTTATAATAAAAGTCAAAATTCAATCACCAAGTGCCGAACATTATTAGTAAAAAATATTATAAATAGGATAGAATAAGATAAGATAGCTAACAAGCAGATGCCTATGCTGATGAACAACTATCGCCTATAGACACCAAAGATGCTAAAAGATAGATATTTTTTTAAACTTTAATATAAATAAAGTTATTTTTGTGAAAAACTAATATCAGGGTGATTAAGCTTCTTATTGTCTTTCTAATGTACGAAAAGTCCGGAAAATCCTCTGAACATCACACTACTAATTCGAAACCCGGAATGGACATTGAGTTTGTATCTTGGTAATAAAAACTCAGTCGATTTTCAGAACAATTTTCAACTTGTGAAAATTAAAACTTCGTTCCAAAGAGTATACAATACTACGTAAGACTTCGTTCTTTGAACTTGAAGTTGTCAAAATTATTGATTGCAAAAATTTTACATTTAAGATAAAAATTAATACAAACTAAACTAATTAAAAATCAAAATTAATTGTTCACGAGATTGAAAAGGCGCAACAGAATTACAAGAAAAGTTGTAAAACTAGAGTTACCAAGTCGTAAGTGGAAACACGAATTGTTATGTTAGAAGAGTTGCGTGCTGATTTTAAAAGGAGTCGTGGAGAACTTATTCAGAATTGTACTGCTGAACAACGTGAAAAATTATCTTATTTTGCCAATGAAGTTACGACAATTTTGAAGAAGTATATTTGAGTTATATGTCAAAGCTTAAAGAGATACTCGATTGATTCAACGAGAGGCGAAATACAAGTTCTGACTCATCTTGCATCGATGAAAGCTTCCAAGAATACAATTGCCTACATTCACAGGCAAATACGAGTGGCAAACATTCTATGAAGCTGCCTCTTTACATTGGGCCAAGATAGCCCAATAAAGGCAAACACGATAGTGTAGAGGGCATAAATGTCTGTTGGTGTGTGTCGCCGTGGTGTCGGTACATCAAAGGAAAGTACGCGACTACACAATCGTCGATTAATCAACACGTCGTTGTATCTGGTACAGTGTAGACATATTTCTATCGATTTAAAAATAATGGTTGCGTGGACTGACCCTATGACGAAACTTTTTGTTCATAGAGCTATACCAAAAAGGGACATGCAATGATATTCTAATATTTTAGAATTTGGAATATCATCGGGGGCATGCCTTTGGCATCCAAAAAGTAAGCATCACAAAGATAAAATAAAGGTAGCCATTACTGTTTAACTCGAATTATATGTAGATAGGTAATTAAATTTCTGTTTTTTTTTTATATATATTGTTACGTACTCGGGTTCGCAATTGTAGGAAAACACCACTTATATTAAATCCGTATATTTACACAATACAACACAACGTAATACTAAAATACACTTTACACAATAGTCACTTGCTGTACTATCACTGAACTTAGAACACTACACAATAAAACACTTCTCGCTTCGCACTAGTCACTTGATGTATCGCTCTCGATCGCTTGATACTTCGGTATATAAACTTCGGTATATAAACTTCGGTATATAAACTTCGGTTTCTATGCGCGGGTGTACGTAGGTACTTAAATTTTTTTTAATCATAATCATAATCATAATCATTTATTGCAACAAATATGGTATACATAAAGTTGTTCTTAATTTTTTGGATAATTAGGTCAACTTTTAAGTACCTATTTTTAGGGTTCCGAAGTAAACAAAAGTTCGGTATGTCCGTCCGTCCGTCCGCACGATTGCTCAAAGATCCGTACTATAAGAAAGCTATGATGTGGCACGAATATACATATTAGTCACGTCAACAATGTGATAACATAAAATCATGTCGTCGATTTAGTTCCATGCAAACTTCCATCCTCTCTTTTGGACCCTCAGGGATTCATTTTTAGGGTTCCGAAGAAACCCTATAATTTCGCTATGTTCGTCCGCCCATTCATCAGCACGATAGCTCAGAGAGCTATCGTGCTGATGAATGGGCGGAATGGGTCGTCGCGATCAGTGAGAACATGGCGAGACCTTCGTAATTTAGGATTGGGGTTAGGATCTGGGATGTAGTCTGCCAGGGCTGCACCAGCTGGTTAGGGTGCGAATTGATGCGGTCGAAATATCTTTTGGTATCTATAGTACGTAGTACCAACTTACATTAAACTCTACTTCAATCAATTTTTTTAAGCCGTTGCCCATTAATGCATGGTGCGTTAACGCGAAGCCAGTGGACATTATTAATATTATAAAGAGAAAACATTTGTTTGTTTTTATGTTTGTAACGAATAAACTCAAAAACTACTCGACAGATCGTAAAGATCATTTTATCCTTAAAAAGCTATACCTACTATTCAGAAGTAACATAAGCTACATTTTATCTGACTAACCAAAAGGTAGAAATGATTTTGAGTTACGCGAACAAAGTCAGAGCAAACCGCTAATTAAAAATATAGTAAAACCAGTTTTTATAATAAAAGTCAAAATTCAATCACCAAGTGCCGAACATTATTAGTAAAAAATATTATAAATAGGATAGAATAAGATAAGATAGCTAACAAGCAGATGCCTATGCTGATGAACAACTATCACCTATAGACACCAAAGATGCTAAAGGTACGATGCTATTCATGTGGCGAGATGTAAATGCCACTCGGCCACCTTACTCTCCAGACCAACACACGAAAAAAACAAGACGCAATGCGGCAGGAATAGTCAGTAGTCATGATGGTAGTAGATAATCGTTCGCCGTGTACGAACTGCCAGGCGGAATGGTCGATTCTTTAAAGAATACCGGACCAATACGAGGAAAAACCTATGCTAACTTATTGTCTGAGGCTTGACTTTTATCTATGATTTTGCCTGCCTCGTAGTCTAAGGGTTACCTATTCAGCTTAGGTCATGAGGTCCTGAGTTCGATCCCCGGATTAGGCAATAGTGTTATTAAGGTTTTCCAAGCTTTTTCACGAAAATACAAAATCTTAATAGGATCGGAGTCTGGCGGCTGGTGTGTTTACCACTCCCTTGCCTCGGACGAGCACGCAAACCGTTGGTCCCGGTTATCGCTAGAAATAGTCAATAATCGCTATCTAGTCGGTAAAATGCAGCGATGAATATCTTGCCAACCGACAAACCGATGAATCGTGGTAAACTGGAAAGTCTATAGAAGTTCGCTTTACTCTGCCTACCCCGCAGTGGAATCAGGCGTGATAATACTTTTTATTTAAGGGCACAGGAGGAAGGTTAATTAGACAAGATCATTTTTTTATTATCGATAGGGAAGCGCTTGACCACGATCTCGACTAATGGTAAGCTAAGATGCGGCCTAAGATGGAACGCGCTTCCCTAGCAGGTACCTGTTCACTCTTCTATTGAAGATCCCCAGACTGTACTCGTCGGGGAACACAGACTCAGAAATCAGGAAGCATGTTCCAGCCCTTTGCGGTTCGAACGAAGAATCGAAAGAAATTCAACTCAGCAGTCGAACCGCTCTGTCCGGGTAAGTAGTACGTCCACCATATGGCGATGCCTAGAATCAGTACGCCTAGACGATCGATAGAAAAACGGTGATGGCAGAATTTTGGCGGTGATCATGCAATTCCGCGGCGCACTCAGATCATTTTAATTAAGGTATAAAAGGTATTTGATTACGTATTACTTGTGCACTTCTACTCACAGTAACATTTTAAACATATCTGGGAGATTTTGGACTCCTAAGATTAGTCTGGCAGTTTACAAAAATATTGAAATAGTTACCTTAATATCACAGACACATTAAATAAGCCTCAGACTATAAATAGGTTGCCCTTCCCACGTTTTTAGCACCCGTCTTTGATTACCTTCGATAGGTCTGGCAGTATTGATTTAAAATTGTTTATAATAAACCCTACAAAATACGTAAGAACCAGATTTTAGACTTTAAGCAAAGTAATATTTTCAAACGACGACAAAATGACGAAAGTTCTCAATTCAACGCGTATATTTTTTATGTTAGACCTATTACTACTACTCTGAAGTAGTCCGATTTTGATATTTTTTTTAACTTTCCCCTACGGTATGTAGGAAAATTACTGATTTGCTCCGAAGTTCGAAAATCGAGTTTTCACCAGATCTCCACGTTTTGAGGTCCTAAGGACCGTTTCCGACTATTTTCACTATGACGTCGGTATGTCTATATGTATGTGTAACACGGTTGATAGCCTTCAATTGAATTCCACTCAATTTAGACTTCCTGACAATTTGACCCGATCCGGCTTTGGAGATTATGAGAAATTTTGAAAAAAAACTCAAAAAGTTTTTGGCGAAACAGGGACTATTCCTCAAGAAACTGCGTACAATGCATAAATTGAATCAAAATCGGTTTATCCGTTCGGGGTTTATTGTTGACGAAAAATTTATATATACTTAGTTAATCTGTACATACATAAATAAATATGACATTTGAATTTGGAATCTGTCATTTTTATATAATTATTCATTACTAGCTGTTGCCTGCGATTTCGTCCGCACGGACTTTGTTTACTCCGCACTGCTACTCCCCTGTAGGTGATAGCGTGATAATATGTAGCCTATATGTTGACCCGACCTGTTAGTAATATTCATGCAAAATTTGAAGTAAATCCATGCAGTACTTTTTGAGTTTACCCCGGACATACATACAGACAAACAGATAAACAGACAGACAAAAATTCTAAAAACTATATTTTTGGCTTCGATATCGATTGTAGATCACGCCCCAAGTATTCTTTTAAAAAAATATTCAATGTACAGTTTTGATTTTTTTACGATTTTGTTATATGTATAGATGTTTCCTCATTTTCGCGTCAATACATTGTAAAATATTCTGCTATATTAAAACTGAGTGAGGTGATAAAAAAAGTCGCTGTAATTGCATTACAAGTAAGTATGGAGACAAATACAATTTTTAAACTATTCATACGCTTGGTGTTAGTCAAATAAAAATTAGAATATAAGTATATACCACGATCTCGCTGATGGTAAGCTAAGATGCGGCCTAAGATGGAACGCCCTTGAAGGTGCCTGTTCACTCTCCTCTTGAAGATCCCTAGGTTGTACTCGTCGGGGAACACAGACTCAGAAAGCATATTCCAGTCTCTTGCGGATCGGATCAAGAATGTCGAATCGAACCGCTTTGTCCGGGTACGTGTAATTTGGAACGCTTAGGCGCTTTGCAAACTGTGAAGCGGGCCGGGCCAATCAACTTCGCCGCGAACGATAGCATAAAAGGAATCCTATACGAATACTACCAACGCATACAAAGGGCAAAAAACCGCGCCGCACGTGCCTGGCGGACACTGGCATGGCACATCCGTAATGAAGGTATCGGAAGGCAAACGCGGTCGTCAAGACTTTCGGTCAAAAAGAGTATCCGCGCCGTCGTTTGCAAAGCGCCTAAAGAATAAAAAATGGTCCGTAGTGAGGGCAGCCGCGGGCATCAGCGGGCAGATGCGGTCTACTACTTCGCGGTCGCCGTTTGTCTTTACACGCTTTCGTCTTAAAGTTTATATTACAGAGAATTGCAGAATCCTAATATTTTTAAATAATATGCATTAGAAATATATTTCACTGATAAAAATAAACACACACACTACATTCATGTGACATACATGATATACACATATACACTATTATCTGTACAGTTGAAGTCTAAAGTAAAGTAATAATCCGGTCAATCTAGACCTAAAAATGGGACCGAAGGTACATAAATTCACATAGCATAGCATAACATAGCTTCGAATGTTTAAATTGACCGGATTATAAAGAAAAGCTAAATTAAGTATGTAAAAGATTGTTTAGTCTATGGTCGAATTTCGGCCACAAGGCAATTGCGATTTTACTAATCAAATACATAATAGATGCTAATGCAGTCACTAGATGATATACTGTGCTTTACAAGTAATGCATATAAAGCAACAGAATATTTTTATTTAGTAGGTACTCCACAGAACCAAACCCGCCCCCGGCATTGCTCGGGGCGCCGTCCCATTTGAATTGTAATTACAGCCCTATGGCGGTTTTACCAGCTCCGCCTCTATAGGGATACAGCGAATAAATAAGTGAAGTAAAGCTGGAGTTTCTATAAAAACAATTTTATCATTCAGACCTAAAAGATAAGCCAAGTTTTATCCTTGCACATTCCTTTTTCAGAATCCCATGCTGAACTACGGCAGAACACGAGATCAGCTAATTTAGTATAAGCAGCGTAAAAAAAATTGGTCGACCTGCTTTCTCGTCATTGAAGAAATTATCTCTATGAATAATAAGAATAAATAATAAATAATAATAATAATATAAATAATAAATCTCTCTTACAATTTTTTTACCGGTGGAGGGATGCGCTGTACCGCGCTCCCGGCTGCATGGGTACCACCATCTTGCTTATTTCTCCCGTGAAACAGCTTTGCTGTGTTTCGGAGAGAAGGGCAACGCAGGCAGTGTAATTACTGGCACCGAGACTTAACATCTTATGTCTCAGGATAGGCAACAAGAATGGAATACCGGGGCTAATTCCAGCCCAGGTATCCCATTTTTGTTCATTGGCGACGTCGACCACTTACCATCAAGTGGCACGTCTGCCAGTTTGCCTATCTCAATAACATAAAAAAAACGCTACTGTCTAAAAAAACACATCATTCGAAATAAAACTTTAAAAATAGAGATAATTTATTTAAAACAAATAAAGTCATTACCTGTATCTTGTACCTTGCAGGGTAAGTAGATAAGACTTCGCGTTTACCTCGTTTTAGTTATAGCCTAAGTTGGTCCGGATCCTCTTATAAGACTAGACCATCTAACATATTGCCAGGCAGTTCGTAAAAGGCAAACGACGTGATATACGTATCACTAGCATCGTGACTACTAGGTGGTAGAGTTCTGCAATGTCTCGTCTGGGTTTTGGTACCACGAACCACAGATTACATGAATACTAATAGACACGCCATTGGGAAGGAAAAGTATCACCGCGCATATGAGTGTCCAATGTCATACATTGAGATAACAAACTTTCAATTTTAAAAATTACCCTTTATTTCTTTGGTAAGTAATATAACTCTGTATTTCTGTGTGTAATTATAAGCTACATTGACAAGCTAAGAAATTGTCTTTAAAGGCGTATCCATTTAATCCGTGCCATTATCTTACCCATTCCTGCCGCAATAGCGTTAATGCTTGTTACTGCCATGTTTTGGTTTAAAGAGTAGAGTAACCGGTTAACTTATGCATGTGGTATTATCTGAGATGGTCACCACACGGGTGGCAATGCGCCATTATTTGCTCATATGCGCCCAGATACGTTTGGCGTGTCTATTAGTATTCATGTGATCTGTGGTACTTTTTTTTTTTTTTTTTTGGCATGGGCGTTAAGCAACTGCCATGATCAATCTGTGGTACTTATGTACAGTATTTTATACTTTTAACCTGTGTTTACTGTATGATTAGAAAAGGATTTAAAAAAAAATAAGAACCATCAGTAACTGAACATATTTTACGATTATTTTGAGTAATTGTAGTGCACTAATTTTGCGATTAATACACGTACTAATATCATCATTTTAGTAGGGATGTTTGGTGCACTATAAACAGGGGTGGACCTAATTTAGGGATTTTTGGGCTGCAGCCTAGAACCCCTTGGATAAAAAGGCCCCCGACTTTCAACTAATAGGGAAGACGATATATAGAGAATTAAAAAAAATAAAAGTAAAATAACATCTGACCATTAAAGGCATTTGTCCTCTTTTATATCACTATAGATAACAGTTTTTGGACAAAAATTTTGTAAGCCCCTAAGTAGAATTAGCCCAGGGTCCAACGCACTCACGATCCAGCCCTGACTATAAAACATAAAATATGATCAATGTTTTCCCTAAACCCTTTTGCAATCACCCAGTAATATTTTAGTGAGGATGTTTGGTGTACTATAAACAGAGATGGACCTACTTTAAGGATTTTTGGGCTGCAGCCTAGAATCTCTTGGATAAAAAGGCTCCCGACTTTCACTAAAAAGGGAAATAGAGTAGAGTAGTAAAAAAATAAAAGTAAAATAAAATCTGACCATTAAAGGCTTTTGTCCTTTTTTATATCACTATAGATAACAGTTTTTGGACAAAATGGTGATTTGAGCAATTTTGTAGGACCTTAAGTAGAATTATTAGCCCAGGGCCCCACGAATTCACGACCCGGCCCTGACTATAAACTCAAAATATGATAATTTTTTTCCTTAAAACCTTTTATAATCAGCCAGTAATTTTCCGACTACTACTCGTATTAAGACCTCGGAAAACTGTTTTACTGGAGCTTGTTTGTGCACTATAAAAACTCAAAAAAAAAGACGTGTGGCACTCGGAGACTGCCGCGGCAAAGCAATTGCATAGCATTTTTTATCAACTTATGCAATTACAATTATATATTTATTTTATTTATGTAGTATTTTTTTTTCTTTGTTTATTCAAATTTAAAACACTTTGTACACAAATTATACGAGTACAGATATTCACTGTTGTACGTAGATGATAAATACCTATACACCTATATACTTTCTCACAAACAGCTGATTACGGAGTTTTCCAATACAACCAATGCCACCTAAAGGCGGGTTGCTGAACTAAAGAGACAAGCATGATATTTAAAAAAGTCATTAAGTTCTGGTATTTATCGATAGATGGAAAAACTAAAAAGTATCATCGCTGTGCCGGTCGGAGTGGGGGGTGTTAGGTTTTTTTCGTTACGGTATTTCTGGATTCGGTCTCCACGCTCAAGGCCCGCGATAGAAGCTATGCAATAGCTTAATAATTATTAAAAAGGCTTCTATTTCACTGACTAATTATTATATGTATTGTTTTCGTAAAACTGTTTATAATCATCCAGTAATTTCCCGACTACTACACGTATAAATACCTTGGAAAACTGTTTTATTGGAGCTTGTTTGTGGACTATAAAAACTCAAAATAATTATTCAAAAGGCTTCTATTCCACTGACAAATTATTATATTCATTGTTTTCGTAAAACTGTTTGTAATCAGCCAGTAATTTCGCAACTACAACACGTTTGCAACTACAACACGTTTGCAACACGTACACTTATATTGTAGTAGGGAAGCCCAAGATGCTAAATGGGTATTTTTTTTTTTCGAAATGAACTTAAGCAGTTGGTCCAAATGACCGTTACTGCGAAACCGGGCTTTCTGCTAAATGGGTAGTTACTCGACCATCGTAGGGAGCATTTGGATTTGTAGATTAAATTATAGGAAAAATAAAAGATTGTATAAATGTTTTTCATTTCAATTGGAGAAAAAACTAAAGACGAAAAAAATGTTTTAAAAAAACCAGTTATAATGAAACACTGAAATGCGTTAGATTAGGGCATGGTGGGTTAATTGCCAGCTAAAATTTAGAAAATCTGACGATTCAAGTGTAGCGTAAGGGAGTGGGGGGGTCACAAAGATGCAAAGAAAAAGTTGTCTTGACATTCTCGAGCGCAACTGAATTTTCTTTTATTATGGAGGAAATTATGTAAGAATTACGAAAACAGTATAATCTAACAATTTCCACAAGCCAAAGTTATCTTAATTTTGTTTTATTTCTGTCATAGTTACCCCCCCCCCCTATAGAAAGGGTTTATATTTGGTGGAGATGCTTAACAGTATTCGAGGTACCTTCTCCTATGTTAATCGGACGTGCTCGAGTAAATACCAAAATCCCCTCTTGGGCTCCCCTACTATTGAAAAACTATTTTAATTGGAGTTATATTAATTGGAGGAGGATTTTAATTGGAGGAGTCGTTATACCATAAAACCACGAATTAAATGGATACGCTTTTCACGACAATTCCTTAATTTGGCAGCGTAGCTTGCAATTATATACAAAAATATAGAGTTATACTACTTACCAATGAAATAAAATCATTTCAAGGGTAATTTTTAAACCTTATAATTTCATTCGGTACGATAACATGCTACAACATGGTTTATTTCTATTTTTTCACAATATAATATAACCTACAAATGTATGAAATTTTTGACAATAATTTTTGATAGCGTTTACTTATATGCGCGGCGACGTTTCCTTCTTGATGGCGTCTCTATTAGTATTCATGTGGTCTGTGCATAAAACCATAAAATAATCATAGAAAAAGCTTATATTTTACTTACTGATTATGCTCAATTTTTCCCTTTAAGTCTTTTATAATCACCCAGGATATCTGTTTTCTGAAGGATTATGAAAACATTGGAAAATTGGAAATTCAAATTCGGTAACTTGAGGCGCCGCCGCCGCGAGCCATTGGCTTGCTGCAGGCTTTACTATTATTATAATAATTTGCTTGGTAAGCGACTAAATAGTGATGTAACTATATTTGATTAACCCGATTTTTTAAATAATTTCGATTTTTCTTATTATAATTTATTTGTTGCAATTAAAATAACAAATAAATTGTCTCTTTAGTGTAAAACCTAGGTGTCTGGGTGTAGATAATTTAATTTTCTCGTTTCAAGGTTTTTTAACTTAACTTGTTCGAGACGTGAAAACGTGAAAAGACAAGCTTACTGAGTTTCTTCTGCCGGATCTTCTCAGTGTGTGGCCGCATTTCCGATCCGGTAGTAGTTTTAAAAATATATATTAACGTGTAAAAATAACTTGTAAAAAGTTTTATTAAATAAAGTACTTTTGATTTCTGATATCTGCACGATTATCCGATTTATAGCCATCTGTAGCATTTGCATATAATAAGTTAGCAAACAAGCAGGTATCTTTCCTGATGGAAAGAGATAACCATCGCCTATAGATATCAAATATATTAACGATGCGTTACTATTTGTGTTGTCTCATCGAAACAACAAAAACGTTATGAATAAACTTACCGAAGGTCTGAAATTAAAAAATATCGTGTGAGTTTACTTGCGGTAGAAGTGAATTTTATTTATTTATTTAATTATTTATTAAATTACTTTTAATTGAAGTAGGCAAGAACTAAAGAGAGAAATATCTGAAAATGTTTTTGTTGTATTTTGGGAGTAAAATTGGCAGTAAAATCTTTTTAGTTGTACTGTTTGTATCTGACTGAATAGACGATTGAATAGACGATTTTTAAATATTAAATACTGTATTCATCTCATTTTCCGTCGGCTTAATCCTATATATTTATACGTTTATGATGCATTTCAGACGAGTTCAGACACAACGATTCTCATGAAGTTCAAAGGACCCCCGTGGCAAGACTTGAGAAGTGCTCAACTGTCATATATATTTTAATATATACGTGGTTTATACTTACATATTTGTTCTTCATAATTAGGACTTCTACTGTTATGCGTCTCGTTCTTTACACCAGTAGCATTTAGTAGAATCGAATCGTATCGTTCTCAAGTTCGCTGCGCAATTTGTCGCTATTTGTAGTGATGTTGGAAAGAACTCGAAGTTTCGTAAGCTTGGAATCTTTGATAGAGCTTGCAAGCCTCATATTCAAAGGAGTACGAAGTACTAAGTTTTACAGTTCGGATTTCGATATAACAGACGTGCATCAAAATTAATAACAAGATTCCATTTAGTTTATCTCCGTCTTTGAAAACTTTTATATTTTTATCAAATGTTTTTGATTATAAATAAAAAACTCGCGCATAAAAATTATTTATTTCAAATTTTACGTGTAAATTTTGTTGCGTGAGAAAAATTTTGTCACCAAATGAATCTCGGTTTTTGGCTGATACCTATAACAAATTTCTGGTTCTATTCTACAACACTTAACGCCGCAATTTACCCTGAAGGCATATCATGTGTTGATGCAGCCGTCGGGCATTTTGAATACGACTACAACATGATAATTTTGATTCACCGTATTAATAAATTCTACTGCAAATAATGATGAAATATTTGTTAAAATAAATTTAATGATGTTAATTATTGGACTACATTGTTATTATATATATATATATATATATATATATATATATATATATATATATATATATATATATATATATATATATATATATATATATATATATATATATATATATATATATATATATATATATATATAGTAGATAGTATGGACTAGTATGGATAAAGACTAGATCACAGAAGCGACAATTTTTTGGTTGTTGGTTGTTGAAAAAAAAAGAAAGTCGGTTGAAAATAACAACAGATAAACGTTAAGTTACGATAAACACTTAAAAATATATGGAATTGTAAATAACGCATATTGATATATATTATATATTGTAAATAACGCATATTGATATATATTATATATCAATATGCGTTATTTACAATATTATACTCTTACATATATTATAATCTTACCCTTCGACCGTAATTTTTACATTTTTACCATACAGTCGATGACAACAACTTTCTAGAACATCAGAATAAGTGTAGAATAGGTAGGTATTGTTAGGAATCTCTATTACCTTCCTAGGATCTTTTACTTGAAAATCTATGCAAGATTGCTTCTCTATTAAGGTGATACCTCGTTTGACTATACTGATCAGTCTTTTTGGACCTATAAGATATAAGATTGCATAAAATATTGGGTAAAAGTTTTCAGTGTTGGGAAGACTATGAATTCGAAGAATTGTTACCATATGTTATTAGTGACACCTATAAGCGACAATTTTTAAAAGTTGGTTGAAAATAACAACAAATAAACGTTAAGTTACGATAAACACTTAAAAATATATGGAATTGTAAATAACGCATATTTTACATAATAAAAACATGAATCATTTATTTTGATGAATATGAACTCCATATCTTGGAGTACAATGGAGCGGTATCACCGCGAGCTGCGCCTGGGGCCAGCCGCCCTATTCGTCTTATCAATGGTTTATGTTTACGCCGTCAGCGTTTTAAATACCAAAGGATATAAGAATCTTACTAAGTATGTATAAGTATCCTGGACAGTGTCAATTTCCAAGCAGACGAGCTAGTCCATTTGTATTAAGTCTAAGTCTAAGTAATAAAAGTATAAGTCTAATAACTACCTTCCGAGCCCCTTATTCTTTTCCTAAACAAAAGAGTTCATGCAAATTGGATCCAGGGTATCTTATCGGTATCCAGGATAAATTAATTATCAAATATTTTTAAGCAGTAGAACTGCAGTACAGAATATACTGGAGACTAACAGAAGTCAATGTACATACAAGAAATATTGGAGCAACGCACACATAGACTTCTCTCGCGGACGCGATATCTCGGAATGGTTCGAGATAGTTTGCTCCGCGCCAGTCCGAGATATCGCGTCCGTGAGAGGTGTCTATGTGTGTTATGCTCGAATGTTCCTTGTACGTAACACTGACTTCTGTTAGTCTCTAGCACTCTGTGACTGCAGTAACCGACTTTCCATTTCTTATATCTCCGAAACCCTGCAACAGATCTTCACTAAATTAAAATGGGACCACACAGGAAGTATACCGCCCCGTTGTTAGAGTGGTTAGCGGCCCTGACTACCCAATCGACCGGGGTTCGATCCCCGACGGGGACAAGCATTTGTGTGATGAGCATAAATATTTGTATTTCCGGGTCTGTGTGTTTATTAAATATATTTTAGTATTTATATATGTATTTCTACGTATTAATATCGTTGACTAACACCCATAACACAAGCAAATCATTTGTTTACTTTGGGGTTAGATCAGTAAATGTAATTTGTCCCGTGAATATATTTATATTTATAAATATTTATACCCCCAAACCGACCGAGTTCGGAAGTAACAAACATAAAAATGTAAAGCCTAATTGGTTACCTCATTCTTTTGAGAATTCGGTTGAAAATTATTTTTATATAAAAACTACAAAATCGTAAAATATATTTTTATTTAACACCTACAAAATCAAAAGGTGAAATTAATTAAATTTGCTATTATCCGCGAACTATTCTATGTATCCTCCGTGATGGTACCGAAAAGAGAGACGTTGGTTTAATAAATGGATAGGACACACCGATGGTTCCGATCAATCGAAGACCCCCAGCGGCACACTTATCCGCCCACATCCACCACACCTTTACAACCACGACCACGCCGGCACCAATCACAAAAGCACACAATTCATGTACGTACTCTCGGTTTAATAAATGGATAGGACTCACCGATGGTTCCGATCAATCGAAGACCCCCAGCGGCACACTTATCCGCCCACATCCACCACACTTTTACAACTACGACCACGCCGGCACCAATCACAAAAATCTCTTTTCGGTACCATCACGGAGGATACATAGAATAGTTCGCGGATAATAGCAAATTTAATTTCACCTTTTAATAATGGATTTCTGCAAAGTAACGCCTGAATCAATAAAATTACCCACAAAATCATTTTTCTTATAAAAATACAAGTACAAAAGTAAATGGTTTGTAAAATCTATTTTGATGACTGATGAGGCAAGGTGTTGGTACCATTCCCGGGCAAGGCATTGCAGAATATTGTTGGATATTTACTCTTATTTATGTCGCTTTAAAGTGAGCAAATAAAATTATGTACGTATTTTTTTAATCCCCGCTAGGTATGAGTTTGTCCCGATTTTCAAAAATCAAGTTTTTTTAATATCGATAGGGAAGCGCTTAATCTCGATCTCGCCTGATGGTAAGCTTAACGGCCTAAGATGGAACGCGCTTCCCTAGAAGGTACCTTTTCACTCTTCTCTTGAAGATCCCCAAATAGTACTCGTCGGGGAACACAGACTCAAGAAGCATGTTCCAGTACTTTGCGGTTCGAATGAAGAATGTTAAGTCGAAACGCTTTGTCCAGATACTTGGAACGTCCACCATATGGCGATGCCTAGAATCTGTGCGCCTCGACGATCGATAAAAAAACGGGGATGGCGGAATTAAGTCGTCGTAAGCGCACTCTCCAAAGTGCATCCGATAAAAAACCGATAAACTAACCATTCTTCGTCGATGAGCGAGGCTCTGGAATTTTTTGCCTACCAGATCCTCGTCGTTTATGAGCCTCTTGAAGTAATATCAAAAAAATGTTTTTGACATTATTTCGATTTTCAGCCTATAGATAATGTAGGTAATAAAATATTTTTGATCTCAAACATTGCGTTGAATGACATTCGAAAGATTAAAATCGATCATCGTTTCCAAAACATACAGCTTTTCAAAAATGAAATTACTGTCATATATGACAAAATTTAGATTTATGAACTCAGAAAAAATCTATGCTTATGTATCGTTTTTGTTCCTTTGAGCTTAAAATACCTCAATTATTCTAAAAATGTATAGACATAAATACAGAAGTTTATAACAATCACTAAAAACAACTTTTTGCCGCCTACTTAGTGTAGGAATACATCTTCTATACAAATAAATAAAATTGGAGTGTCTGTAATATTAAAATAACCGGTTTTAACTAAATGCATATAGACGTATACACGGTACATATACCAAAATAATACTTTTTATGATTTTTGTGTCTCTCTGTTTGGCCGTCTGTCTGTCTGTTTGTTCCGGCTAATCTCTGGAACGGCTGGACCGATTTTTAAGGGACTTTCACTGATAGATAGCTGATGAAAAAAGGAATAACTTAAGCTACTTTTTTTTTTTAAAAACACGCGGATGAAGTCGCGGCCACGGCTATTATAAAATAATTAAATAAATTAAAATTTATTAAAAAAAATTAAGCTATCACAAACAATTATCCAATTCAAAGCCTCGTCCTGCTAACTCGAGTTCGGCAACTCGAGTTAAGTGAAAATTTAACTCGAGTTAACTGGAGTCGCATTTTTCCGAGTTGGCACATCTATAGCGGAAATCTACCGCCTAGTAGTCACAATACTAACTTGTTTGGTTCATCGTTTGCTTCTTACGAACCGTTTGGCAGAACGGCAGATAACGGCTAAAAAGAGGGTTGGGCCAACGCGATGATTAGCTTATGATGTATAGTCAACGGTTCCAATACATAAGAACTCATAAATAAAACACTAAAATGTATCGAACAAACATCCAGAACCTAAAAATTCATAGATATTCTGGAATAATATGGAATATCAATAAAGCTGACATACTCTAGCCTCGTGTTGATCGGAGACGTACCTATATATTATGCTAATCACTCGACCGACGAGACAATCATATTTTACCACAACGCTACGTATTTTTAAGGACACATATGAGGATTATTCAGAATATTGTTAGCCACAGAATATACATTATACAATCTTTTTTTCAGTTCACTTAGTTATTTTTTAACCATCCTTGTATAATTTTATGTACAATAGGCTTGTTCTCTCTAAGAATTAATAGGGTACATTGAAGTTTAAAAAGATTAATTATGATATAAAGATAACAAAAAAACTTATTATATAAATAATCAAATTATCTAATTTTCTAATTAGATATCGACATGAGACAAAAGTAAACATAACATTTGCTATCTTAGTTTAGTGAAAATAAAAAAAATAATACATGTCTTTGTACAAAAAAAATAGTTTATTATCAACAAAAAACAAAATGGACTCTGAGTGCTAAGTGTGAGTTTTTCTTTTCGTATTCGATCGTGAGCGCGTTTGGAGTTTACTAGGAATTTGTATATGATTTGTACAGCGCTACCTAGTGGTAAACGTGAGAAACCACTTTACCACTAGGTGGCACTGTAAAAATCACATACAAATTCCTAGTAAACTCGAAACGCGCTCACGATCGAATGCGAAAAGAAAAACTCACACTTAGCACTCTGATTAAACAAGTTCATCATTGAAAAAGATTTGCATAAAAGGTATACTGTTGCACTTTTCCCAAATTTGCGCGCTGAGTAGGTCTGTATGATTATATGCTGTATTTTTGTTGAGCTGTTGACTAGTTGGAAAGGAAGTTAATGTGGGAAAAGTTGTGCCGCTAGATCTTCTTTATTTTCTAGATATTCGTGACTTTAAAAATACAATATTTATCTATAATTATACAGTAACTGTAAATACCCTAATGCTCCTTGTGTAAGCGAAAGCGGTTGGAAATAAATTATACTTAATTGCCTTATTGTGAAACATTTACTAGGTGGTAGAGTTCTGCATTGTCTCGCCCGAGTCTGGTACCACCGTCTTACCTATTCCTGCCGCAATAGCGTCAGTGCTTGTCACTGTCTTGTTCAGGTTTGGAGGGTAAGGTAGCCAGTAAACTTATGCATGTGGCATTAGACCCCGCCACGAGATAGCAAGCAACGCACCATTAAGATCTTTGGTGACTATAGGCGATGGTTGACTCTTTCCATCAGGAAATCTGCTTGTTTGCTATCTTATGATATAAAAAAAAACAGTATTTAATTAATATTGTATTGAAATTATTGATATAAAAAACCCAAGATGCATAGTCCCAAACAAAACTGGTACTTTAAACTGTCGCTAATTTCACATAAGTATAGATATGGCAAAAACATAATGTCTGCATATCCAACCTTAAGCCCAAGTTTTATAGTTGTTTTTACAAAGCAATATAGTAATAAAATTGACAGTGTCGCGATCGACGAGATTTGAGATGAGGAGCGCACAGTTTTAAATTGTGCGCTCATTTTTATAGGACGTTTTTAAGACACTGATTGTGTATCTTGGGTTTTTATATCAATGATTGAAATAGAGTTTTATCAAAGCCGATGATGAAAAGTGTAGAATATACTCAAAAATACTAATCGATTTTAAAATTCTTTTATCTATGGACTGCTACCATATTCCAGAGTAATAAAATCAACTTTTTTACCCGAATTAGCAAAATTCAATGATGTATTAACAAACAAAATCCACGTGTTAGTCCGGCTCCTTTTTTGGAATAGACCTTTCTACTAGGCATTTCGAAAAAATGACTGCTAGATAGTAGAATTCTGTAACGTCTCGCCCAGGTTTGCCACCCTACCTTTTACTGCCGCAAAACTGTCAGTGCTTGTCACTGTTTTCCGGCTTAGAGAGTAAGATAGACAGTAAGCTTATGCTTGTGACATTAAATCCCTGTCACCGATGTCAATACACCATAAACATCTTTCGTTCGTATATGTCGATGTCTCGATGTCTCGGTCCATCTGCTTCCTTATTATATCGTCCTAAAATCTACCAGAATTGTCTCATTTCTAACAACATTATGGTTCATACACACTATGCTCGCCGCACAGCAGGAAGCCGAAGAATAGTACTGTCACGAAAAAAAAACTATAAAAAATGATGATTTGAGTTGTCGCGGTACGTGCGTAACAGCATGTTCTTTAAATGTTTAAGTTAACATTGATTAAAGTATTTTTTTTCTTAAATAAAACGATTCGTTTATGTTAGAAGATTCAAAACTTAACTTGTGTTCTCTCTCTTTGGTCTAATGATATCTACTTCTTTAAACGAGTAGATATATAGTGCAGACTCCGAGCATAAAAATTATTCTATAATCAAATCCTATTCATTAGGCAACGGAAACTTTTTCGAAGTTACTTTGAAATACTAAATACCTGTTGTATATAGAATAGAACAGTTGTTTATCGGTTGTAAAATAATATCGAAAATGTAATTCGAGATCAAAATGTAAACAATGGTGTAGCCGATTAAAATCATAGCCTTGTTTTTGTGGTTTGTCAAAAATTACTAAGATATCATGCTAAATGATACGTGTACTTTACCTTAAAACTAAATATTAGATATATTTTTATTTTTAAGTTTTTCATTTCAATGGTGGAGAAAAAACTAAGGATGAAAAAAATGTTTTAAAAAAATCAGTGATAATGAAACACTGAAACGCGTTAGATTAGGGCATGGTGGGTTAATTGCCAGCTAAAATTTAGAAAATCTGACGATTCAAGTGTAGCGTAAGGGAGGGTCACAAAGATGCAAAGAAAAAGTTGTCTTGACATTCTCGAGCGCGACTTAATTTTCTTTTATTATGGAGGAAATTATGTAAGAATTACGAAAACAATATAATCTAACAATTTCCACAAGCCAAAGTTATCTTAATTTTGTTTTATTTCTGTCATAGTTTTACCCCCCCCCCCCCCCCCCCCTCTATAGAAAGGGTTTATATTTGGTGGAGAGTCTTAACAGTTAGTTTTAAGGGTTCTGTACCTAAAAGCTAAAACGGGACCCTATAACTAAGTCTCCGCTGTTTGTCTGTCCGTGCATCCCATAAATCGAGATAGCTAGAAACCTAAAATTTTCACAAATTACGTATTTCCGTTGCCACTATAACAACAAATACTAAAAATTAAAAAAATGGAAATATTAACTAAAAACTTACAATAAACGTGTTTTTTCATATTTTTTAAAGATAATGGTGAGGAACCCTTCGTGCGCGAGTACGACTCGCACTTGGCCGGTTTTATTTTATATTGATATTTGATACCATGTTATGCTACTCGTAGGCGAATCAGCTTGAGTCAGCCAGTAAGTACATACCATGTATCAAAATCATTTTCTTTTCATTTTATATTTTTCATAAGAAAAACACGAATCATTATATTCTGATGTACATACGAGTATATAGTGCACAATGGAGCGGCAGTATGGCGAATCGACCGCCAGCTACGCCTGGGGGCAGGAGTCCTATCCGTTTTATCAATAGTTTATGTTTACGCCGGTGGCTTTAAGACCAAAGGATCTAAGGTTTCCAATTGCACGTATTTCAAAAGCTATCATGTTTATCACGTTATAAAGGTTTGAAAAAATCAAATTTAATATTAATCAAATATTTTAACGCCCTTTTTTTAATGATTTTTAGATATAAGACTCGTTTTGCATAGAGATTTGAAAACATCACCTTAATTACAATTACAAAGATTAAACTGTACTGTAAAACTTATAATTAGAATTATAAATACTTAGTCGCCTCTGTCGCCTCTGTGGTCTAGTGGTCCAGCGTTGGAGTTGACCACATGAGGTCCCGGGTTCGATTCCTGGGTCGGGCACTTTAAAAAAAAAGTGTTTTTTCAGTTTTCTGAGAAACACAAAAGTTGCCCGGGATTGGAAAGTGTCCGGTTGGCGATAGGCTTGCCACCTATCACATTTGTGGGACCAAGTATCTTCGGCTAATCGTGGGTGCACTTGTTGTACCTCTGCCTACCCCTTCGGGGATATGGGCGTGAAGATACTTTTTTATAAATACTTATACTTAATATAATTAACCATATTATACCATATTATAATATGGTTAATTATATGCGTCGACGTTAAAAATATTGAGCACTATCATTTGCGCAATCATGTCTTTACGAAAATGTCATGAAATATAAAATACTCTAAATTAAATATATAAAAGAATCTTCTCCTGACACGTTTATCAGTGCAATTTTTAGAGCAAAACCTGAAAACAGCTGTGTTATTACGTAAAAAAATAGACAAACAGATTTCCGCAATTATATTAATCTGGAATATGCGGGATAGGGATTGAGCAAGTAGTAGTAATCAGTATTCATGTGGTCTGTATATTAACCAGCTAGTAAACGTCTCGTTGTTGTCGCAAACTTATTTTTTATCTCTGACCATTGATATAAGAAACTCTCTGATTCAAAGTTGTTGATATAAGTTGACCGCTATGTGTGTGTCCGTGGCGCCGTAGCTATTAAACAGGATAACTACTTTTACTAGGTGGTAGAGTTCTGCATTGTCTCGCCCGGGTCAGGTACCACCGCCTTGCCTATTCCTGCCGCAATAGCGTCAGTGCTTGTCGCTGTCGTGTTCCGGTTTGGAGGGTAAGGTAGCCGGTAAACTTATGCATGTGGCATTAGACCTCGCCACAAGATAGCAACGCACCATTAACATCTTTGGTGTCTATAGGCGATGGTTGACTCTTTCCATCAGGAGACCCATCTGCTTGTTTGCTATCTTATGATATAAAAAAAAATAAAAAAATAACCGATTTGAATGCGGTTTTTTTATTTGAAAGCTGGTTTTATAAGATAGCAAACAAACAGAGGGCTATATTGATGAAAAGAGGCAACCGTTGCCTATAGACACCAAAGATATTAATAATGTGTTACTATCCTTGTGCCGGGTCTCAGTGCCATATGCATAAGTTTACCGGGTACCTTACCTTCCAAACCGGAACACGACAGCGACAAGCACTGACGCTATTGCGGCAGGAATAGGCAAGGCGGTGGTACCTGACCCGGGCGAGACAATGCAGACTCTACCACCTAGTGACTCGCGTAGTAAATTGATCACCTCTTTCGAAGTTCCTGGCAGAACGGCAGATGGTCTGTTCTTCAAAGGATCCCGGACCAACTCGTGGGTTTTCTGGCGTTTGGTTTTAAAACTTCCGAATACACTCTTTTTTCTACTTGATGAAAGGAATTAAGTAACTTGTGCAGTCCTGACCGATATGAAATTGATTTTCTGTTACTTCAATAACCGCCCCGTTGGTCGAGTGGTTAGCGACCCTGACTACGCAATCAACGGGGCTCGGGTTCGATCTCCGACGGGGACAAGCACTTGGGTGATGTGCATAAATTTTTGTATTTCTGGGTTTGGGTGTTTATTAAATATATTCTAGTATTTATATATGTATTTCTATGTATTAGTATCGTTGAATAACACCCATGACACAAGCAAATAATTTGCTTACTTTGGGGTTAGATCAGTAAGAGTAATTTGTCTCGTGAATATTATTTATTTCAATGACTAGGCTGTAGGTTTTTTATTCATAGATTATGAGTTTTTTCTTGTTTTGCTCTGCAAATGATGCAAATGAAGAAAGAAGATGGTTTTATGATGAAGGAATATATTGGGATTTTATTAAATTTTTATTTTATCAGAACGGGTACCGCACACGCTGTGTTAGCTTTTTAATATGAAAATATAGCAAACAAGCAGATATCAGAGGCACCAAAGATGTCTGTGCGTTGATGTCCGTGTGGTGGTATGTTTGTAATTGCCATCTTTTGTAAGTTAATTTGTCTACCTTCCTATCCCTGCAATAGCAAACAATCACTTCATGTAACTTTAGTTTCTTTTAAAAAGTATTCACGCACCCACGATTAGCCGAAATGAGTCCCATAATATGATAGGTTTCGAGCCTATCACCAACCGGGCAATTTTCCACCCCGGGCAACGATGTTTTTATCAGAAACTAAAAAAAAATTTTGATTCGATCCGGGAATCAGACCCAGGACCTCGTGTGGTAAACGTCAACACCGGACCACAGACCATAGAGGCGATAGTTTCTTTTAAATAATTTAAAATTGTTAAATATATTTTGCGCACCATATTATGATAGAATATTCTACTAATACTGCTATAATTAAATAGTAAATGTATACTATATTCTAACGTGTAATACTATTTGCTTGTCAATAAAATATTTACTCATCATTACATAGTATAAAACAAAGTCGCTTTCTCTGTCTGTCCCCATGTCCTTATGTCCCTATGTATGCTTAAATCATTAAAACTACGCAACGGATTTTGATGCGGTTTTTTTTGATAGATAGATTTATTCTTGAGGAAGGTTTGAGTGTATAAACCTTTCCGATATTCGTACGGGAACAAAAGCTGCGCGGGTGAAACCGCGGGCAGGTCGCTAGTTTATTTATAAACACAATAACTTGATATCACATACACACATGACTACAACAATTTTCATCTTAGTCGGATGAACGGTATGACTGAACCAAAAATGAACATACAAACAAAAGATGCTTTTTAGGGTTCCGTACCTAAAAGTAAAAAGTTAAAGTTAAGTGGGACCCTATTCCTAAGACTCCGCTGTCCGTCTGTCTGTCAACAGGCTATATCTCATAAACCGTGATAGTTAGAAAGTTGAAATTTTCACAAATTATGTATTTCCGTCACCGCTATAACTAAAAATGAAAACATTAAGGGGGATCCCCATACAGTAAACGTGGTTTTTTCGTATTTTTTTAGAGATGATGGTACGGAACCCTTCGTTTGCGAATCCGACTCGCACTTGGCCAATCTTTATTTACCATGATGCCCCGGTTTTGTCTCCTAGTAATATTTGTGGTGATTCATATCGCGATAATAAACGCGATAAACTAATCTTGCAGATTTATGTGCTTTTTCGAGGCATAAGATTGAGTTAATGTGTATGTGTTTCGTGTTTGTTTGTGTATGTGTTTGTCACATAATTACCAGATTACTGGTTGCTACTGAGATTTTCATAAATAGTAAAAACTTAATTCCATTGATTGCCCTAGAAATTAAATGCTTTAAGTTTGATTATGATATTATGTGATCTAAGCTGCAGAACTTTTAATTTATTTTAACTAAAAATAATAATTTAATTTAAGGCTTTACATAAATTTTTAAAAATACGCTCTTATTTGGGATAAATCATTTGTCTTTCTGCTAGCAGCTAACGACGAATTAAGACAGATGTACTACATTTAAGATAACAGTAAACAAAGATCTACCACGTCATTAGTTAAGTGGTTAGTGACTCAGACTACTCAAATCTATGGGACTCGAGTTCGATTCCCGATAGGGATAAACATTTAGGTGATGAGCATAGATTTTTGTATTTCTGGGTGTGGGTGTCTATTAAATTTTACAGTACCGTAATATGTGGCAACTTGACCATATTTTTTGACTAAATTTCAAATACTTGAATGTCTATCAGATTTAAAACCGTGTTACTTTTTCTATATAAATATTATACATTTGGCTAACGTTTTTTTCTCTTGTCATTCTAAAACACCTAATAATTAGGATTGTTTAGAGCCGCCAAAAAAAAGGGTAAAGTAAACATATTTTTGGCAACATTACCTAAGCACAGCATTTTAGAATGTATTACATTTAGCTAGAATAACAGGTAAAGATGCTCGAATACAATGATTATTTTGTAACGTAATAATCGCTTAGGAAGACAATGTGTACTGGAAATGGCAATACTAACATCAGGTAAAGTTGCCAAGGGATGCAAGCAATTTACATACAAATATTTTATAGCGCACAGGGTTGTCAAAAAGCATTAACGACACACATTTTTTTATTATTTTTATTAAACATATTAATTATTTAAAACATTATAAAGAGACAAAACAAAATATTTTTAGATTTAGGTCGGCTTGCATTTAGTGCTGAGTGCTGACTTAAATCTATGAATATTTTTCAATTTTAATTACTTTTATATGACTTTTCTCTAGTCACACATTTATTTAAAAAGTATTAAAATAAGCAATTTGCTGCTAATCAGTCTTAGTTTCTTAGAAAAATAACAAAAAAGCTCAATATTTTTTAATCTACTGTTTCATTAACATTTGACTACATTCGGAACACCAGCGCTACATATTAAGAAAATAAATAGCTCAATACCTTCTTTATCGAAAAATCGTAGGCTTTAATAATAAATTTTTTTATAGTGGTGAATGTACTCTATGTAGTCGCCTTAATCATAAAATGGTACTGAATTCAAATCAATAGGCAATTTAATCAAAATAAATGTTGTCTTCATCATTCATTAGAACATATTCTTCAGGGTTTTCTGAAATTTGCAATAATTCGATAGATTTTACAATAGAACTTTCGGGCAAACAATTATCTTTATCAGACTTCTTAGGGACAACAAACCTAATGCCATTCTTATTGCGTATTAGCTTATAATATGAAACGGTGCATATTTTTTCATGTGTGTCGATGTTTTGGATAATACCAATGTAATATTTCCATTTTCGTGAATAATATCTGGTTAAAATTATGTCTCCTTTATTCCATCCTGATTTACTTTTTTCTACTTTCTTCTTTACAGTATTCATATTATTATGAACTAAGTCTAGATTATCAATTTCGTTTTTTACAATACGTCCTTTATTTAGATTTCTCATCGAAGTTTCATGGATTTTTCTTTCCTGACTGTTTTTTTCATCTTCCTGTACATTTATCGCAATCTCATTATTTACACCATTATTATTTAGAATATTTGTTTCAATTTTATTTTTGGTGTATTGATTATTAATATCTATTAAGCCAAACTCAATCATTACATCTTCTTGTTCTTTTCTCTTTGTATTTTTTATGGATTCATGGATTACGATTTCTTGCTTTTCCTTCCTTGTTTCAGTCTTATTCTTGATGTCTCGTTTATTCTTATACCTAATATGAGCTTCATTATTGATGTATTCCTGTTTAATTTTCTTATTCTTAGTCTCAGTCCTGTCATTTATGATTTCTTTATTTTTTTCCTGCGTTTCAGTTCTATTATTTGCTTTTTGTGAATTATTCTCCTTTGTTTCAGTCTTTTTCTTTTTGTCTTCTATATAGTCTATCGTTGTATTAGCACAATTCCTTATGTCTTCTTGTTCTGCATAGTTTATTAATTGATTTTCAATAGCTTCTTCTGATTCTCTATCTAATCTTGATATTTTTTGAAATATTTTTTCTTCAATCACTCTAACTCGCATTTTTGCATCATAATCAGTTTTGTTATCATATTCATCAGAGTCTTCTAATTCTATTATATCCATGTCCTTATCACTGTATTCACTCCAATCAGTATTTTCTGTAGTACTTGATTCACTATCTTTCTTTTTAAATCGTTTTACTGGTTTTTTATTCCTTTTACAGTTTTTCTTTGGGTAAAGCCTACGTTTTGAAGTGATAACATCATCTGTAGTTGCTTCATTGTCACTTAAAGTGCCACAAATATTGATATGAATTTTAGGTATTTCCTCACTAAAAACTTTACCTCTTACATCTGAATTACTTTTTTCTTCTGAAAAAATCTCGTTAAAATTTTCTTCTCTGGTTTTTAGTTTTTGAATTTTTGATTTTTGTTTAATCTGTTTTGTGTTGGCTTTTAGATTTTGGCTTAAGTCTGATGTTGTAATTGATTTTCCTGGTTCAACGTTCAGTTTTTTGTTCCTTTGTTTTCTCATTTCTTTTGGTTTCCTGTTTTCTTTTAAATATTCTAGCAACGTATGGTCTACACTGAAATTTGACTCCTCCGAAAGACTATCGGGAATTCTTTTATATACCTTTTGTGGATTAAATGGTATTATACCTGTCGCTCTAAATCCACTTACAATATTTTCTTTTTTCTTCATATTAACTTCATTCATTACTTTGGCAAGAAGAGGTGGAAAATGGGATTTATTTAGACCTACTTGCATCGGATTTTCATATTTATAAGTAGTTAGTATCTTACGCCATACTTTTTTCAAAGGGCCAAAGAAAGCCACGTCCAGCGGCTGAGTAAGGTGAGTTGAACTAGGTGGAAGTAGCACAAACCGAATGTCATATTTTTCGCATAATTTAATGACTTCAACATTAATATGACTAGAAAGATTGTCACCAATTACAACTTTTGTTCCTTCCAATTTGCGTGCCCATGGTACAACGATTGAATTAAACCAGTCGTAAAATGTAACAGCGTCAAACCAACCATTTTTGGTTCTATTAAATCTCGAATCCTGCGGTCCTCCTTCCACCCACTGTTGCCACAAGCTCTCGGCCTTATAAACAACATATGGAGGCATTATTCCACCATCTGCTGTAACTGCAAACATAACTGATACACAGCCTTTAGAACTATTTATAACTCGTTCTGGATATTTCATGCCACGACGGCATATGCACTTTACCGAGCCGGGGTCGTCACTGAAATTCGTTTCATCATAATTCATAACATGGGTCGGGGGCACATTCTTCAATACAGATTCAAGATTATTAAAATACTGTTCAAATTCTGATAAAGTCTTTTCCGCCCTTGCTCTTTTGATATTTTGTACTGCTCTTAAACTAAGTTTATCACGATGGCGTTCAATAAAACTCTTTACCCACCATTCTCCCGGTAATTTATGGTCAAAAATATCGCTTCGATTATTTTTTTCAAATAATCATGGACGACTATTCTGAGATCTAATTGTGTTAAAGGAGCACCATATTCTGAAGCCACAATGAGAACTTTAACAAAGTCCAATTCTTCATCTAATGTCAGCCTAAAAGGTGGCCCAGGTTTATCAGAATGGATGTTTTTAATTTTTTTTTCAATAGTCCTTCTTGGTATATTAAAATTCTTTTCGGCCTCGTAAGAAGACATTTTTTTCGTTTTTACCATCTCAATGGCCAATGACATCATTTCGTCTGAGTAATTTCTATAGGGCCTAGCTCCAAGTTTTCGACGATTCCTTTTTTTTCCAGCAGATGTTTTGGGTGGCATTTTGGTTCTAAAAAAATTCAGACATATTACTATAACCTCAAACATTGTTGTCGATGCGTTGGCTAAAAATGACAAAAGCATAGTGCCAAAATTATCCAAATAAAATAAAAGCAAAGGAAAAATAACCTCTCCCCTCCCTGTTTACCCCATGGTGGTTAGGACTCTTTTGAAGAATAGACCAACTGCCGTTCTGCCAAGCAGGTCGTAAAAGGCAAACGATTGGCTATACGTGTCATTACCATCGTGACTACTTGATGGAAGAATTCCGCAACATCTTGTTCAGGTATTAGGTACCAACGCCTTGTCTATTCCTGCCGCCTTAACGTCAATAATTGTCACTGTCGTGTTTCGGTTTGAAGGCTAAGGAAGTCGGTAGACTCATGCATAAGGCATTGCAATCCCGCCAAACGTATAGGAACGCACCATGAAGCTCTTTGGTGTTATACGCCATCGCTTATCGTTGCTCTTTTCGTCACGAAAGCCATCTGCTTGTTTGCTATCTTATGATACAAAAAAAATACTTTTGTCAACCCTAGCTAAAGGTAAAGTTGCCACGAAACAGTCAGTGGCAACTTTACCTAACCTCAAATAACATTACCCATGCAGATATTTCAATAAAAAGTGAAAATAGAAAGAGCTGACAACCTAAATGATAATCTTAATCATTTTTATTTGCTATATCAAAAATTTCACTCACCAATAACAAATAGCTTTCGGTCTGTTATCACAATTTCACAAAGAAGTTCTGTACACGTTTTCACAGTAGCTCACATTTGGCAGCCATATTAAGATAATTATCAGTGTTGTCATTTAGAAAAATATTAGAAATATTACCCTACACTGTTAAAAAAATATTACCACCAAATCTATGAATGGTTATTGGCATCTTTTTAAAATAATGAATCTTAAGTCAAATGCCTATTGTATGGTAAAGATGCCAAGGATATGGTCAAGTTGCCACATTTTACGGTATATCTATGTATCAGAATCGACGACTAACGCCCGTATCACAAGCAAATGATTGGCTTACTTTGGAGTTAGATCAATTCTTATAATTTGTTCAGCGATATTTTATTTGTTTATTAATTATCTGCATTGACTATCCTAATCTTCAGTCCGCGCCTTAAGAGTGAGCAAGAAGAGGAATCTCTCCAGGCACCAGATGACAAGGTGCGTGAGAACGCCACATTAGAAAAACAAATTCGAGCGAATAATAAAATTTTAATAACGTCTTTTGAAATACGCTGAGCTTCGTGTGGCCAAAGGCGCTATTGTAAATTTGCCTTGTTTGTAATTTGTATAATCTAAAGGCGTTAAACGACAATATCGCTCTAACCTGATCAACCGGCGATGTCGTCAAACACCTCACCTTGTCCTATCTCCATCAAATCGAGGCTAATTTTAATTTTCATTGTTCCGTACTTCAAAAATAAAACCAAACAAAACATGTATCGTCTACTTAAATCTGTGAAGAAGTAACAATAAATATTTTGCTTCGTTATTTGTTGTTCATCTTTGAACTCGAAGTGGTAAAAATCAAATTGTCTCCATGATGAGCGATACAAAAACATATTATATCTATGTTGAAGATATCGTCAACAGTTTAAGTAAGTTTTTCAAATTATATCCTAATATCGCAAACAAGCAGATCGCTCTCGTGATGGAAAGAGAATCAGCGCATGTAGACACCAAAGATATTAATTGTGCGTTGCTATCCGTATATCGGGATGCCAATGTCACACGCATAAGTCCACTGCCTATTTAACCTCCAAACTGGATTACAACAATGACAAGTATTGACGCTATTGCGAAAGGAAAAGGTAAGGCGGCGATGCCATAATATACCCGGACGAGATATTGCGGAACTCTACCACCTAGTAATCGCGGTGGTAGTGAGCTGCTTGGCAAAACGGCAGATGGACCAACACGGGTGATTCCAAAAACATCAAGTAGGCAATATTAATTTTTTGGTATTTTTACCCTGAAAACGGATATATCATCACATAATTTTTAAAACACAAATCTTTCCTGATCACACGTTATTGCACTTACTGGCTGACATCGTCGCACCGTTGTACACGCATTAAAAACCTAACGATTTACATAAATAATGACAGGTACAAGTATGCGTAACGTACCCAATAATTTAGCGTCGCACCGGTAGCAGCATTCAATTACTTGAATATTTTAGGGTTAGCACACACGAGCTTAAATTAGTCAGTTACGTCAAACCGATAGCATCGATTGTAATACTTCATGTAATCATACTTACTTCCCTTGCACCTCTACTTATGTACTTATCTACCTAACGGTATATATAGTTTCTTTTTTCTGAATTTAAAGAGTAAGTACCTTCTGACCGCGCAAATACGGCAAATCTGCAACTTCTTTAGGGAAATGTTTATACTCAAAGGGCTAAAACAATGTCTTGTCTGAACAGACTACAAAGTAACAGTGTAAATTTACTTTAATTTACATTTTGTTTTACAAATGCGCTAAAAATCAAAACTTTCTATGTTATAGAAACAAAGAGTAAAAAAAGGCCCAACTTCCTTTTTCGAAAATACAAATACATTTTATTTAATTAAATATAGTTTTAACATATTATGTTTACTTATGTTTTCGTCAAACTTGGATCGACTTTGATTTTTTAAGTGCATCTATTTTAAGCAATCCAGATTTTGATTACAAAGTCTCAAAGAAATCAAGACAATGTTCGATGGCTATATTAAAATATTTGTAGTCAGTAATATAGTTTTTAATTGGAATAAGGCTATACAATATGTTTGTTCTCGTAAAATTATGTGCTTAGCTCAACGCTTTTGTATGAAAGTGGGAGTTGGCTATGTCAGAAAGGGCATGAAAGTAGAAACAACGCGGACGCGGTAAGATTGCTACGAAAAATGTGTGGTGGTGGTACAACTCTCGCGGAAAGGTTAACAAAACAGATATGCAATGAGAATGTGGAAGGATATAGGTACCGTGGGAGACCAAGACTGACATGCCATGATAAATTGATCGACTACTGTCCGAAAGTGGTGTCAAGAGTCTTCGCAACCGGCGTGTGTGTATGAAGAAAGTGACGAATGTGGAGAAAGCGAGAATTAGGATCGTGATGTATGGCACTCGGTTCTCTCTGCCGACTTAGTAAGGGATCTGGCGTGAAGATATGTATATGTATGTATGTTCTCGTAAAATTTAAAAATCTAATTCAAAGTTGATAAAAGTTTATTTAATTATTAATAGTTTTACCGTCCAGAACCCACCTCAATATAAAAATAGAAAATTAAATAATAAAATATATGCACAATTAAGTTCTTTTGTGAATGTGTCGATTTATCCACATTTACGAATACTTTAGTTGGGTCATCGCCGATTTTGCCATTCCAAAGCTTTCACCTTCTAATTATACCTATACTAGTTCAAAACAATAATGTCAATTTTCAAATATCGCTAGTAAATGTACGAGTAATTTCAGTTTACGCGCACCTTTACCAGAATCCCATTATTATTGTTTTAAGTGCCGTGTTAGCTCCTAGGCGTTTAATTAAACAACAGAAGGGCAACTAGCATCCAATTTCAATAACACTCATAGCACCTTTGATTTAGACCACCATAAAATCCCTATACAATAGTATAAAAAGTAAAATTTGATAAATAAGTTTGTAATGAAACTAAAACAACTAGAACGATTTTAAAAATTAGAGTAAAAAGCTACTTTATCGCGTAACGAGATTTCTTTACATAAATAAGGATACATTATTTGAAGACAAAGTCATTGTTATTAATAAACCTAGTATCACCACCTAACGCGCGAGTAGCGGATGCCATTTGCGTAGCAGGGAGATATTTGTCCATGTATTACCTTATCCGACATTAACAAGCACTGATGTTATCGTGGCAAAAGTTCTAGCAGTGGCAATAAGCCCGGGTGATGCATTCTACCACATGTACTCACGATGAAACTGATACGTTTGATCGTCCGCCCTTTTCAAACTACTTGATAAGTATTAACATATAATCACGTATAAAATCATAGTATAAAACAAAGTAACTTTCTCTGTCTGTTCCTATGACTCTATGTATGCTTAAATCTTTAAAACTACGCAACGGATTTTGATGCGGTTTTTTTAATAGAAAGGTTGATTCCTGAGGAAGGTTTTAAATATATAAACCTTTCCAATATTCCCACGGGAACAAAAGCTACGCGTGTGAAATAGCAGGCAAGTCGCTAATATATAGAATAAATTAATTAAGAAATTAATATAAGTACTAATAAGATTTTTTGTTTATAATAATATCGCTGGACAAATTCCACTAATCGATCTAACCTCAAAGTAGGCAAATAATTTGCTTGTGTTTCGGGTGTTAGTCAACGATACTAATACATAGATATACATATATAAATACTGTTACATATATAATAAACACCCAGACTCAGAAATACAAACAGCTATGCTCATCACATAAATGTTTGTCTCTATCTGGAATCGATCCCGAGCCCCATCGATTCGTAGTTATATTCGTTAACCACACGACCAACGAAACGGTTATTATTATACGACATTACGAATGAATAAAAAACAAATAGAACATCTGCCATTTTGCCATGCCATGATTAGCTAAACGTGTCACTTTCATTGTAATATTAATGGTGCATTGCTATCAAAATTTCAGATGGACTTCAAAAGATCCCAGACCAACACGATAGAAAACTTTTGACGGGATGGCTTTTTGGTCGATTCGCTTACTCTATGTTTACTTTCTCTATGAAAAAAACATGTGTGCGTACTTACATAAGAAGTTATACTTTATCCTTCCTTATACAATTTCCTTCCTAATATTTTTATACTTCGCATTATCCTATGTTTGTATTTTGTAAACAAAACGATACTAATAATAGAAAAAAACTAAAATATTGTAGCTAATTTCATAGTGTCTGAAAATTTACTTATTTAAAAATATATTTAAAAAATTTACTCTCATCATTTTTCCGAAACGCGCCAAATGAAGTATAACTTCAAAAACTCTTCTATAAAAAGTCTCCATCCAAGCCTTATACCACAGATTATACAATAGTTATTAAACGATTTTGCCAGATCTCCGTCAAAATGTCCCGTTACCAAGGAAAATATTTTAAGCGCTCGTAATTCACATTACCAAAAACATTGGAGGCGTAACCGGATCGAAAACAGATTGATTCCCGTTAACCTGAAAATATTTCGAGGAAAATTATTTTAATTACACTCGTCACGATTCGTTTATTCCCCCAGGGCACTTAAAAAGTAATAAATTATTATTTAGCAACACACAAGATGGCCGAACTTGTAACGATGAGTTATAATATGAAGCTCGATTTGAAAAATAAATAATCTTACCATGTCATTGATATAAAAACCCAAGATGAAGATGCACATTCACACCCATATACACAAACGATACTATAAGATTGCATAGTGTTAGCGCGCGCATAGAGTCATGAAACACATGACTTGTCATGTGAATTGCATAGCAAATTAACGTTCTTCGCATAGTGTTACTACGTTACTTAGGTAAGGGTTGTTTACGAATACGAGTGTCAGTGTCTCAAAACCGTCCTCTAAAAATCAAATAGAATCGCGTCGATCGCGACACTGTCAATTTTATTATTTATTAGCTGTTGCTAGCACCTTCGTCCGCGCGGACTTCGTTTACTCGGCACTGCTCCTCCCCCGTAGGTGATAGCGTGATAATATGTAGCCTATATGTTGACCCGGCCTGTTAGTAAAATTCTTGCAAAATTTGAAGTAAATCCATGCAGTACTTTTTGAGTTTATCCCGGACATACATACAGACAAGCAGACAAACAGACAAACAGATAAACAGACAAAAATTCTAAAAACTATATTTTTGGCTTCGATATCGATTGTAGATCACGCCCCAAGTATTTTTTTAAAAAAATATTCAATGTACAGTTTTGACTTTCCTACGATTTTATTATATGTAATATAGATTGTACATTGCTTTATAAAAACAACTACAAAACTTGCGCTTAAGGTTGGATATGCAAAAACATATGTTTTTGTCATATCTACGTACTCATGTGAAATTGGGGACAGTTTTGAGTGTCAGTTTTGTTCTGGACTGTGTCCGTTTGTACAAAATAAAAAGCTGATATTTTACAGATCTTTCTATTTAGTGTTTCATCAATTAAATACAAATACAATCTCCCAGAATACTGAAGCCATTACCCTATTTGCCGACATCAATGAATTGAATACAAATACAATGAAGCACATGTGTTTTTTTACAGTAGAGGGGGCAAACGAGCAGCGAGTGCACCTGATGGAGCAGGGTGTCTGTATTTCGTATTTGCCTTTATTTTATCGTGTACCTATATATTTCGCACGGTAAAATAAAAATAGTTAGGTACAAGTGTGATATAAGACACACGGCGCGTTATTGCCGTGGCATTGCAACAAATTAAAACATATTTATGCTCTTTTAAATATTTTCACTGTTACTACACGTACGCCATCTATCGTAAGTTAATTGTACTATAGGCGAAGCTATAGTTTTGTTATGGGAGGAGTTCATAGAGTTCTAAATTAGTTGTACTCCGAATACTAAATGTTGCACTAAACTAAATCATATAATTTTTCTTAACTTTATATACACGGATATCCCATGTCGGACAAATAATAACCATTGCATAATTCTGCACATACATTACTGTCCAGACTCCTTAACCCCTCCCCCCCCCCCCCTCATCTCCCCTCGCGCTTATATTCGCCTAACCTCTCGGCTACTTTTATCGGCCTACAGCGAAGTTTGGTAGGTGATCACCACCACCCATGGATAGCCCCGCAATACCAAAGATATTGCAATTACGCTGTCCGCCTTTCAAGAAAAACGTAAGCTCTTTTTCTTGAAGGTCCCTAAGTATCCGTTTGGAAACACCCGCGCCGGTAATTGATTTCATAAAGAAGTACACGTATTATGAGGTAAAAAGTACATAGAAAAATAAGATAGCAAACAAGCAGATGGGTCTCCTGATGGAAAGAGTCAACCATTGCCTATAGGTACCAAAGGTGCTAATAGTGCGTTGCTATCTTGTGGCGAAGTCTAAAGCCACATTCATAAGTTTAGCGGCTACTTTACCCTCAAAACCAGAACACGACAGTGACAAGCACTGACGCTATTGAAACAGGAATAGGTTAGGCGGTGATATCTGAACCGGGCGAGACAATTCAGAACTCTACCACCTAAATTCAACCTGAATTCAATAACAGGAGTTAATCCGAAAAATTCCTCAGAACTCTCCATAATAAATACACGATAAAAGATAGGTAGTATAAAAATAAAAATTCATACTTACAGTAAATATAATTGTCAAAATAAGACAACAGAGTTAACTTAAAATTCTAATGGTGTTTAATTGTGGATTTAAATTGGTTTTGGTACTTTCATTCACAATTTAAAATAGCTCAGACAGATTGCAGCATTTTTTTAAACGCAGTAAAACTGCAGCAAATGACTTCCCATTTCCTGCTGCCGTTACATCTGATCTGCACAAAATTAAAATGAAACCACACGGTAAATATATCCACTCAAACAAAAAAAAAATCGATTCATAAATGACGGAGCTGTGAGGTAATAAAATAAAACATCGGTTCATGAATGACCAAGTTCTGAGGTAATAAAATAAAAAAATAAAAATCGGTTCATAAATGACCGAGGTCTGAGGTAATAAAATAAAAAAATAAAAATCGGTTCATAAATGACCGAGTTCTGAGGTAATAAAATAAAAAAAAAATTAAAATCTAGTGGCGAGATCTAATGCCACATGCATAAATTTACCAGCTACCTTACCCTCCAAACCGGAACACGCCAGTGACAAGCAGTGACTAGCACTGACGCTATTGCGGCAGGAATAGGTAAGACGGTGGTACCAGACCCAGGCGAGACAATGCAGAACTCTACCACCTAGTAGCCACGATGTTAGTGACTCGTTTAGCCAATCGGTCACCTTTTACGACCTGCCTGGCAGAACGGCAGTTGGCCTATTCTTCAAAGTAGCCCGGGACCAACACGGGGATCTTACCATCAGTAGTGCCATTTGCAATGTTAGCATTAGTGCTAAACAATATGTTAATATGTATTTGCACAGCAAATACATATTAATATGGTAAAGGCAATATTTTAAGTGATTTGAATATAGATTTACAGAAATTCAAGGATTTGTTTTTTATCAAAAGACAGCAAAAAATAATATGAAGAGGATAACCATAGGGTATAAAAACCAAAGATGGTTATGATGTGTTGTCATCAGTCTGGTTGTAATGTAATGCTGCCTGTAGATATATAAATTATGGTAAACGGTACCCCACTAAATAACCGTCTACCATGACCTCGAAACTAGATCATGACCGTGACAAGAACTGGAGCTATTGTGGCAGGAATGGATGAAGTATCTACGTACTACCTTTTTAAAGAATGTCGCGACGATTTAACTCGTAGCTCGTTGGTGCTGATCGACTAGCAAGTAAAACTGCCGTGTCTAAAGAACCGTAAAAAAATTGTAGGAATCATGAAGAGCCGCGAGTCCGGCTCGCCGGTATATAAAACCACGGTATTGCAATGATACACCAGCGAGTTTTGCCAATGAGTCATTAAAGCACAATTTTACTCACCCGTCGATCAGAGCCTTAAGGCAGTGGCACCGAACCCGCGTGAGATATTGCAGAAGTCTACCACCTAGTAGAAGTTTTTTGTTAACTGTGATTTCATCGCCTTATTATGGATTAAATGTATAGTCATTTCGGTATATATTAATATGAAATGCAAAAAATTATGTGAACGGGGGAATTTTTAAGAACTTCTTGAAAATTTGAACAAATTCAAATATACTGGATACTTAGAGAAAAATTAAGAAACCTCGAAAAAAAGAAATAAATTTTCTTTAAATAACTTCCAGACTAATGAATCTATTGAATTTCAAAATCTTACCATTTTTTTAAGAACCTTATTTATCTTGCTACATATGTTAATTTTTCTCGTTCGAAAAAACACAACAATTTTGAAAAAAAAAATAAAAAAGTTTGAAAACTCGTCAAAAGAAAGCCAACGAAACGAGTTTTCAAGTATGTAAGTATGTTTTTATTATTCAACATAAAATATATGATATCCCGCGCGCGTATTTTCTAGTATCTAACTATGCTTTAACTATGGTTAAATTCATTGAAATAGCTTAGTGCAAGCGGACCTTAGAATGAAACTAGTAATTTAAACAGCAGTTATTGAGAATACTACAAAAGGACATTAAGTGCTCATACATAATGTAAGCTAAATGCTAAGGCGATCAAGAAGGTAAGCGACCAGTACGTAAATAAATAAACTGTAGTTTGTTATTTTTAGTCAAAATGATGTTATTTGTTAGTCAAATAAACAATTTGTAAAAGGCTTAATTGACTTAAAACTTAAAACATATTTTTACCAACACCAAAAACCCGGGTTTAAGATTTTGTACGAGAAACACTAAGAGTGGTATTATTTTATCACAAAATATTTAATTATTAAATCTATACATATTGTCACAGGACTCAATTTTTAAAAATATTCATTGTGTGTCACATACGTATTGTGCGAATAAATATCTAAACACCTAAGTATAATAACACAAATGGCGCGTGCATCCCCGCGTGGTATTGTAATACTATTCATCTGTACTAATTACGGGTTCCTAACTAAAGGTATGACGAATAATAAGAACTTATTAATTAATAATATAAGAACTCGTTGCAACGCAAAGAATAAACGAGATACATAAGTTTTTTTAACTTCCCACAACGTATGTAGATAAGGAAGTTACTGATTTTACCCCGATTTTCGAAAATCGAGTTTTCACCAGATGTCCACGTTTTGAGGTCCTAGGAATCTTTGTGTGTGTGTGTGTATGTGTGTATGTAAACATCTTATAACTTTTGACACGCTGGACTGATCGAAACGCGGTTGATGGCATTCGATTGGATTCCGCTCAACTTAGATTTCCTGTTCCGATTCGGTCCAGATTTTGAGAAAATTTGAAAAAACACCAAAAAAATTTTTGGCGAAACAGTATTTTTTTAATATAACTTCCAGATTTATGTACCGATTGAGTACAAAAACTAATCAGCTCTATTTCTCAAAAAACTACGTCTAATAGATAAATTACATCAAAATCGGTTTGTCCGTTTGGGAGTAATCGTTGACGAAAAATTTTGAATAAGTGTTTTTCGACATAGCTTCGAAATTTTTCAACCAATTATTTTTTGATGTTTTACGATATTAATTTAGTACTAAAAAAACTACGTCAAATGACGTTTAAAAAATCAAAATCAAATCTAATTCTCAAAACTTATAGCTTTTCAAATATTTAAATCACATTGTTTTTAGCAAACTTACTTAATTTTTTTTAATAATTTTCAAGTTAATTTACCGATTGACTTAAAAATCTTATAGCTTTTCTCCTTTAAAAACTGCTGCAAATACTGTTAATTTAATCAAAATTGGTTAATTTGTTTGGAATTTATCAATGAAGAAAATTAGAAATAGAATGTTTTTTGACATAGCATCGACATTTTTCAACCTATCAATTATTATTAGATCTCAAAAATTGAGTTGAATGCAATTATCGTTTTCAAATATATAGCTTTTCAAAAATTAATATAACTACTGTCATTTTTAACAAACTAGATGTTGAAACTGAAAAATCTATGCTTATATTTTTTACTCATTTAAGCTTAAAATACCTTAATTTAGTAGGAAGTTCCAGGGATGGCCTGTAGGGTCAGCCGTTAACACATTTTTTTATATTATAAGATAGCAAACAAACAGATTGTTCTTCTGATGGTAAGAGAAACCATCGCCTATAGACACCAAATATGGTTAATGGTGCTTTGCTATCCGTGTAGCGGAATAGCAATGCCACATGCTCAAGTCTACTAGCTACCTTACAATCCAAACCGGAACACGATAATGACAAGCATTGACGCTATTGCGGCAGGAATAGGAAAGGCAGTAATACCTGGCGAGCCGTTGCAGAACTCTACCACTTAGTAGTCACGATGGTAGTGACACGTATAGACAATCGGTCGGCTTTTACGACCTGCCTGGCAGAACGGTACTTGGTATAGTCTTCAAAGGAACCCGAACCAACACGGGAAAAAGCCCAGACCAACACAGGGAGTCCGGGCAAAACGGGGAATTTAATCAAATTTCACATCTCTCTATCACAGCGTGACATATCACTATTGAACACTGTTTATCCTAAAAGCTCTGATTATTTGCTTTTCTTGCGATAACCAGGACTGTCAGCTTAAACAAGCAGATGGCTCTCCTGATGAAAAGACACAACCATATCCTATACACACCAAAGACGTTAACGGTGCATTTCTATATATTATGGAGAGGTGGTAAACCCTCAAAACTTTTGACTTTTGCTGGTAAAAATGCCAACACATCCCAGCGGCTAGTGAAATTTCGATTTCTGATGTAGTCCTAGAAAAAACACATTTGGTCGAACCGGGAGTCGAAATGAGCTCAAGATCTGAGCCTAAACAGGCTGACCCCTAAAACTCGAAGCAAAATTTCAATATCCTTAAAATCGATTTAATAAAAATAGCACAACATAGTTTAATAGAACAACTTAATCACTTCACTCACTCTGCATCTACCGTATTTATCATGGGGAGTGTTCCGACGAGTTGTTTGGATTAATTCCTGGCGCCGAATTCCATCATCGGACATTGCGTCAAAATTTAAAATTCCATCCTCACCATCTCGATGTCTGGAAATCCACAACTGTGCGATTCTCCCGACACTTTTTGTCTCGCACTACTCTGTTATGAAATTAATTACCGCCATGGGTGTTTCCGAACGGATACAACTTAGGGACCTTCAAGATAAGAGCTTACACATTCTTAAAAGGCCGGCAACGCAACTGCAAGACCTCTGATATTGCGGATGTACATGGGCGGCGGTGATCACTTGCCATCAGGTGCATCTCCTCCTCGTTTGCCCCTCTTCTATAAAAAAAAAATCACATATCCATAAAATAGAAATTCAGAGAAATTATGTATAGGATCCGACATGGCGATACTTCAAATGTAAGTCGAGTCTTCTGAACAACTATCATTTTAATATATACATTTTTTATTTTATAAGATAGCAAACAATCAGATGGCTCTCCTGATGGAAAGAGACAACAATCGTCTATAGACACTAAAGATCTTAGTGGTGCGATGCTATCCGTGTGGCGAGATGATAATGCCACATGCATACAGGCGCGGATCTACCGTTGTCGGGACGATGGGCATGCCCACTACCATAAAAGGCCTTTGGCGTTACACTTTTACGATCTATTTAGATCTTATACATCTACTAGCTATTGCCCGCGACTTCGTTCGCGCGGACTTCGTTTACTCCGCACAGTTCCTCCCCCGTATGTGATAGCGTGATAATATGAAGCCTATATGTTGACCCGACCTGTTAGTAAAATCCATTCAAAATTTGAAGTGAATCCATGCAGTACTTTTTGAGTTTACCCCGGACATACATTAACTTTCCTACAGTACCCGACGATAAATATTGCACATCGACCTTTGGAAAGAGACAATCGGCTAATTTCGGCTTCGTAGAGCGTTATCTCTGTCGCACAAAATACAAACAGTCCGGTACTTATTAGGAGCTGTTAAAACAAGTATGATTTGCTTCTTTTGATATTTTTATTCTTTGTATAAAATACACTAATTTTTCTATAAGTGATGGCTTTAGGTTGGGGTAAAAAAAAAAAAAAAACATTTTTACATTATGTTTACGTATTTAATTATTTTGGAACATTACAGCTTTAGTGTACATAATAAACACCATTATACCTATTGCTAAAATGAGACATTGCAATAAAAATAATAATAATTCTAATTCTCAATTACTTCCATTTCACTATCTGTGCTCTCAAAGAGGTCAATATCACTGTCACTATCAGCCGTATTTATTACTAATCTATCAGTGTAATTGTCTAAATTGTGTTGAATGCTTCTATATTCATTCTCACATTTGATTGCATGATCGCAAACCTTTTTCCACTCTTCAGCGCCGATCATGTTTACTTTTTCAGTCAATAATGTTTTTACTGTAGTTAAGTTCATACCCACATTTCTAGAGGCTACATAGCCTTTCAGTTGAGACCATATATTTTCAATTGGATTAAAATCCGGATGATATGGTGGCAATCGCAACACAGTGTGCCCATGTTCGGCAAGTATTTTGTCCACAGAAAACTCTGTATACCTCTCCTTGTGCTGACATATAATAGCGTAAATCTGGGTTTTTGTTAATTTTGGATCAACTGGAATTTCATGTCTGTTTAACCAGTTGATCATTTCCCGTTTAATGGTGTTTGAGTTGGGGGGTCTCTCAACATACTTGTTGTGATAGGGTGCGTTGTCGATAACTAGAACAGAATCACTGGGTATATTTGGGATTAATTGGTTAACCAGCCATTTCTCATAGTTATCGTTATTCATTTCATTGTGATAGTCACCTGTAGTGTCCGTGGATTTATACGTTAAAAAAGCACCGGGTACAAAGCCTTTTTCATTTCCCGCATGAACTATTATCAAACGTTGACCTTTTGAAATTGGCTTTTTTACTCCTTTTTTCTTATCGTCACTCCAAGATTTCCCTTTAGTGTGGGATGCATGTATATATGACTCATCCATGTAGACGATATTTTTTCCTGTTTCGCGAAATTTGCGTATTTTATCAAGGTATTCCATTCGTTTGAGACTAACGTCGTGCTTTTCCATTAGAATTTTTCGATTATCTTCCATTTTAGTGAACTGAAATCCCATGTCATGAAGTATTTTTCTCAATGTTTTTTCAGACCCATTGTAATTAATAGCTTCAGATAACTTAGCTTTTAATGATTTTATTGTTGGCAGTTCATTAAATCGTAAGTAAGGCTATGTAGCCTCTAGAAATGTGGGTATGAACTTAACTACAGTAAAAACATTATTGACTGAAAAAGTAAACATGATCGGCGCTGAAGAGTGGAAAAAGGTTTGCGATCATGCAATCAAATGTGAGAATGAATATAGAAGCATTCAACACAGTTTAGACAATTACACTGATAGATTAGTAATAAATACGGCTGATAGTGACAGTGATATTGACCTCTTTGAGAGCACAGATAGTGAAATGGAAGTAATTGAGAATTAGAATTATTATTATTTATATTGCAATGTCTCATTTTAGCAATAGGTATAATGGTGTTTATTATGTACACTAAAGCTGTAATGTTCCAAAATAATTAAATACGTAAACATAATGTAAAAATGTTTTTTTATTTTATTTTACCCCAACCTAAAGCCATCACTTATAGAAAAATTAGTGTATTTTATACAAAGAATAAAAATATCAAAAGAAGCAAATCATACTTGTTTTAACAGCTCCTAATAGGTACCGGACTGTTTGTATTTTGTGCGACAGAGATAACGCTCTACGAAGCCGAAATTAGCCGATTGTCTCTTTCCAAAGGTCGATGTGCAATATTTATCGCCGGGTACTGTACGATTTTATTATATGTATATAGATAATAACAATATAATATAGTAACAAAAACCCTGTAGTGACTCTAAGATCGTCAAAGGCAAAATATATAAATTTTAACCAATCAAAATAATTAATCTTAAATGATGTTTCAAATATTAGTATGGCAACTTAATAGTATAGAAGTATGGAATCTTCTGTGCATGGGTACGTAATTGAATTCCTCTTAAACTTGATTATGATGAATTTTTGTGTGTATCCGATTGGATTCAAGAATGGTTTAAATTATACACAATATGCCAAGGAAAGTAGCGTTGTGATCGGGATCCGGTAGTATCCTATGCACTATATTTACCGATTCGCACTTGGCCGATTTTTGAGCGGCTGGCCCACCACCTTTTTTGGAAGCTGGATCTGCGCCTGCATGCATAAATATATGCATATATGCAGGTCGCTAATAATCTGTATCTAATACCTTTAACGAGCAATTCTTGCATAAATACCTTTAATTCTTGTATATATATAATTGGAATCTCGGAATCGGCTCCAACGATTTTCATGAAAGTCACAAATTAAGGGTTTTTCGGGTCAAGGAATCGATTTATCAAAGTTCCAGGTCCAGGAAAAGCTCGGTTCCCAAGATATGGGTATATGACAAACCGAGCAAAGCTTGGTCAACCAGGTACAGAAAAAAAAATTCTATAGAAATCGATTTATCAAGGTTCAAGGTCCAAGACAAGATCGGTTCCAAAAATATGTGAAAAACCGAGAAAAGCTCGGCCAACCAGATATTAATATTTAATACGTGAGGAAACCCTTTGGATTCCTGTTTAAGACAGTTGCGTGAACGCTGGACTATGAAATTTGGTACAGTCAAAGTTTACATTGCGAAGGACTGCAAAAACCTTATACTCGTATTTTTAAATAAAATGCAGTATAAATATATTAAATTAATAAAAATAAACATTACACACACTACACTCGTGTGACATTAGACATACATGATATTATTTATACACACATCTACCTATAAGTAGGCACTATTTTAATTTGTCAGCTGTCAAACTTTTTAAAGAGATTATATTTTATTAGTTATGTTCGAATTTCAGCCACATACGATTTTATTATATGTAATATAGATTGTACATTGCTTTATAAAAACAACTACAAAACTTGCGCTTAAGGTTGGATATGCAAAAACATATGTTTTTGTCATATCTACGTACTCATGTGAAATTGGGGACAGTTTTGAGTGTCAGTTTTGTTCTGGACTGTGTCCGTTTGTACAAAATAAAAAGCTGATATTTTACAGATCTTTCTATTTAGTGTTTCATCAATTAAATACAAATACAATCTCCCAGAATACTGAAGCCATTACCCTATTTGCCGACATCAATGAATTGAATACAAATACAATGAAGCACATGTGTTTTTTTACAGTAGAGGGGGCAAACGAGCAGCGAGTGCACCTGATGGAGCAGGGTGTCTGTATTTCGTATTTGCCTTTATTTTATCGTGTACCTATATATTTCGCACGGTAAAATAAAAATAGTTAGGTACAAGTGTGATATAAGACACACGGCGCGTTATTGCCGTGGCATTGCAACAAATTAAAACATATTTATGCTCTTTTAAATATTTTCACTGTTACTACACGTACGCCATCTATCGTAAGTTAATTGTACTATAGGCGAAGCTATAGTTTTGTTATGGGAGGAGTTCATAGAGTTCTAAATTAGTTGTACTCCGAATACTAAATGTTGCACTAAACTAAATCATATAATTTTTCTTAACTTTATATACACGGATATCCCATGTCGGACAAATAATAACCATTGCATAATTCTGCACATACATTACTGTCCAGACTCCTTAACCCCTCCCCCCCCCCCCTCATCTCCCCTCGCGCTTATATTCGCCTAACCTCTCGGCTACTTTTATCGGCCTACAGCGAAGTTTGGTAGGTGATCACCACCACCCATGGATAGCCCCGCAATACCAAAGATATTGCAATTACGCTGTCCGCCTTTCAAGAAAAACGTAAGCTCTTTTTCTTGAAGGTCCCTAAGTATCCGTTTGGAAACACCCGCGCCGGTAATTGATTTCATAAAGAAGTACACGTATTATGAGGTAAAAAGTACATAGAAAAATAAGATAGCAAACAAGCAGATGGGTCTCCTGATGGAAAGAGTCAACCATTGCCTATAGGTACCAAAGGTGCTAATAGTGCGTTGCTATCTTGTGGCGAAGTCTAAAGCCACATTCATAAGTTTAGCGGCTACTTTACCCTCAAAACCAGAACACGACAGTGACAAGCACTGACGCTATTGAAACAGGAATAGGTTAGGCGGTGATATCTGAACCGGGCGAGACAATTCAGAACTCTACCACCTAAATTCAACCTGAATTCAATAACAGGAGTTAATCCGAAAAATTCCTCAGAACTCTCCATAATAAATACACGATAAAAGATAGGTAGTATAAAAATAAAAATTCATACTTACAGTAAATATAATTGTCAAAATAAGACAACAGAGTTAACTTAAAATTCTAATGGTGTTTAATTGTGGATTTAAATTGGTTTTGGTACTTTCATTCACAATTTAAAATAGCTCAGACAGATTGCAGCATTTTTTTAAACGCAGTAAAACTGCAGCAAATGACTTCCCATTTCCTGCTGCCGTTACATCTGATCTGCACAAAATTAAAATGAAACCACACGGTAAATATATCCACTCAAACAAAAAAAAAATCGATTCATAAATGACGGAGCTGTGAGGTAATAAAATAAAACATCGGTTCATGAATGACCAAGTTCTGAGGTAATAAAATAAAAAAATAAAAATCGGTTCATAAATGACCGAGGTCTGAGGTAATAAAATAAAAAAATAAAAATCGGTTCATAAATGACCGAGTTCTGAGGTAATAAAATAAAAAAAAAATTAAAATCTAGTGGCGAGATCTAATGCCACATGCATAAATTTACCAGCTACCTTACCCTCCAAACCGGAACACGCCAGTGACAAGCAGTGACTAGCACTGACGCTATTGCGGCAGGAATAGGTAAGACGGTGGTACCAGACCCAGGCGAGACAATGCAGAACTCTACCACCTAGTAGCCACGATGTTAGTGACTCGTTTAGCCAATCGGTCACCTTTTACGACCTGCCTGGCAGAACGGCAGTTGGCCTATTCTTCAAAGTAGCCCGGGACCAACACGGGGATCTTACCATCAGTAGTGCCATTTGCAATGTTAGCATTAGTGCTAAACAATATGTTAATATGTATTTGCACAGCAAATACATATTAATATGGTAAAGGCAATATTTTAAGTGATTTGAATATAGATTTACAGAAATTCAAGGATTTGTTTTTTATCAAAAGACAGCAAAAAATAATATGAAGAGGATAACCATAGGGTATAAAAACCAAAGATGGTTATGATGTGTTGTCATCAGTCTGGTTGTAATGTAATGCTGCCTGTAGATATATAAATTATGGTAAACGGTACCCCACTAAATAACCGTCTACCATGACCTCGAAACTAGATCATGACCGTGACAAGAACTGGAGCTATTGTGGCAGGAATGGATGAAGTATCTACGTACTACCTTTTTAAAGAATGTCGCGACGATTTAACTCGTAGCTCGTTGGTGCTGATCGACTAGCAAGTAAAACTGCCGTGTCTAAAGAACCGTAAAAAAATTGTAGGAATCATGAAGAGCCGCGAGTCCGGCTCGCCGGTATATAAAACCACGGTATTGCAATGATACACCAGCGAGTTTTGCCAATGAGTCATTAAAGCACAATTTTACTCACCCGTCGATCAGAGCCTTAAGGCAGTGGCACCGAACCCGCGTGAGATATTGCAGAAGTCTACCACCTAGTAGAAGTTTTTTGTTAACTGTGATTTCATCGCCTTATTATGGATTAAATGTATAGTCATTTCGGTATATATTAATATGAAATGCAAAAAATTATGTGAACGGGGGAATTTTTAAGAACTTCTTGAAAATTTGAACAAATTCAAATATACTGGATACTTAGAGAAAAATTAAGAAACCTCGAAAAAAAGAAATAAATTTTCTTTAAATAACTTCCAGACTAATGAATCTATTGAATTTCAAAATCTTACCATTTTTTTAAGAACCTTATTTATCTTGCTACATATGTTAATTTTTCTCGTTCGAAAAAACACAACAATTTTGAAAAAAAAAATAAAAAAGTTTGAAAACTCGTCAAAAGAAAGCCAACGAAACGAGTTTTCAAGTATGTAAGTATGTTTTTATTATTCAACATAAAATATATGATATCCCGCGCGCGTATTTTCTAGTATCTAACTATGCTTTAACTATGGTTAAATTCATTGAAATAGCTTAGTGCAAGCGGACCTTAGAATGAAACTAGTAATTTAAACAGCAGTTATTGAGAATACTACAAAAGGACATTAAGTGCTCATACATAATGTAAGCTAAATGCTAAGGCGATCAAGAAGGTAAGCGACCAGTACGTAAATAAATAAACTGTAGTTTGTTATTTTTAGTCAAAATGATGTTATTTGTTAGTCAAATAAACAATTTGTAAAAGGCTTAATTGACTTAAAACTTAAAACATATTTTTACCAACACCAAAAACCCGGGTTTAAGATTTTGTACGAGAAACACTAAGAGTGGTATTATTTTATCACAAAATATTTAATTATTAAATCTATACATATTGTCACAGGACTCAATTTTTAAAAATATTCATTGTGTGTCACATACGTATTGTGCGAATAAATATCTAAACACCTAAGTATAATAACACAAATGGCGCGTGCATCCCCGCGTGGTATTGTAATACTATTCATCTGTACTAATTACGGGTTCCTAACTAAAGGTATGACGAATAATAAGAACTTATAATACATGTTTTCTCGTTGCAACGCAAAGAATAAACGAGATACATAAGTTTTTTTAACTTCCCACAACGTATGTAGATAAGGAAGTTACTGATTTTACCCCGATTTTCGAAAATCGAGTTTTCACCAGATGTCCACGTTTTGAGGTCCTAGGAATCTTTGTGTGTGTGTGTGTATGTGTGTATGTAAACATCTTATAACTTTTGACACGCTGGACTGATCGAAACGCGGTTGATGGCATTCGATTGGATTCCGCTCAACTTAGATTTCCTGTTCCGATTCGGTCCAGATTTTGAGAAAATTTGAAAAAACACCAAAAAAATTTTTGGCGAAACAGTATTTTTTTAATATAACTTCCAGATTTATGTACCGATTGAGTACAAAAACTAATCAGCTCTATTTCTCAAAAAACTACGTCTAATAGATAAATTACATCAAAATCGGTTTGTCCGTTTGGGAGTAATCGTTGACGAAAAATTTTGAATAAGTGTTTTTCGACATAGCTTCGAAATTTTTCAACCAATTATTTTTTGATGTTTTACGATATTAATTTAGTACTAAAAAAACTACGTCAAATGACGTTTAAAAAATCAAAATCAAATCTAATTCTCAAAACTTATAGCTTTTCAAATATTTAAATCACATTGTTTTTAGCAAACTTACTTAATTTTTTTTAATAATTTTCAAGTTAATTTACCGATTGACTTAAAAATCTTATAGCTTTTCTCCTTTAAAAACTGCTGCAAATACTGTTAATTTAATCAAAATTGGTTAATTTGTTTGGAATTTATCAATGAAGAAAATTAGAAATAGAATGTTTTTTGACATAGCATCGACATTTTTCAACCTATCAATTATTATTAGATCTCAAAAATTGAGTTGAATGCAATTATCGTTTTCAAATATATAGCTTTTCAAAAATTAATATAACTACTGTCATTTTTAACAAACTAGATGTTGAAACTGAAAAATCTATGCTTATATTTTTTACTCATTTAAGCTTAAAATACCTTAATTTAGTAGGAAGTTCCAGGGATGGCCTGTAGGGTCAGCCGTTAACACATTTTTTTATATTATAAGATAGCAAACAAACAGATTGTTCTTCTGATGGTAAGAGAAACCATCGCCTATAGACACCAAATATGGTTAATGGTGCTTTGCTATCCGTGTAGCGGAATAGCAATGCCACATGCTCAAGTCTACTAGCTACCTTACAATCCAAACCGGAACACGATAATGACAAGCATTGACGCTATTGCGGCAGGAATAGGAAAGGCAGTAATACCTGGCGAGCCGTTGCAGAACTCTACCACTTAGTAGTCACGATGGTAGTGACACGTATAGACAATCGGTCGGCTTTTACGACCTGCCTGGCAGAACGGTACTTGGTATAGTCTTCAAAGGAACCCGAACCAACACGGGAAAAAGCCCAGACCAACACGGGGAGTCCGGGCAAAACGGGGAATTTAATCAAATTTCACATCTCTCTATCACAGCGTGACATATCACTATTGAACACTGTTTATCCTAAAAGCTCTGATTATTTGCTTTTCTTGCGATAACCAGGACTGTCAGCTTAAACAAGCAGATGGCTCTCCTGATGAAAAGACACAACCATATCCTATACACACCAAAGACGTTAACGGTGCATTTCTATATATTATGGAGAGGTGGTAAACCCTCAAAACTTTTGACTTTTGCTGGTAAAAATGCCAACACATCCCAGCGGCTAGTGAAATTTCGATTTCTGATGTAGTCCTAGAAAAAACACATTTGGTCGAACCGGGAGTCGAAATGAGCTCAAGATCTGAGCCTAAACAGGCTGACCCCTAAAACTCGAAGCAAAATTTCAATATCCTTAAAATCGATTTAATAAAAATAGCACAACATAGTTTAATAGAACAACTTAATCACTTCACTCACTCTGCATCTACCGTATTTATCATGGGGAGTGTTCCGACGAGTTGTTTGGATTAATTCCTGGCGCCGAATTCCATCATCGGACATTGCGTCAAAATTTAAAATTCCATCCTCACCATCTCGATGTCTGGAAATCCACAACTGTGCGATTCTCCCGACACTTTTTGTCTCGCACTACTCTGTTATGAAATTAATTACCGCCATGGGTGTTTCCGAACGGATACAACTTAGGGACCTTCAAGATAAGAGCTTACACATTCTTAAAAGGCCGGCAACGCAACTGCAAGACCTCTGATATTGCGGATGTACATGGGCGGCGGTGATCACTTGCCATCAGGTGCATCTCCTCCTCGTTTGCCCCTCTTCTATAAAAAAAAATCACATATCCATAAAATAGAAATTCAGAGAAATTATGTATAGGATCCGACATGGCGATACTTCAAATGTAAGTCGAGTCTTCTGAACAACTATCATTTTAATATATACATTTTTTATTTTATAAGATAGCAAACAATCAGATGGCTCTCCTGATGGAAAGAGACAACAATCGTCTATAGACACTAAAGATCTTAGTGGTGCGATGCTATCCGTGTGGCGAGATGATAATGCCACATGCATACAGGCGCGGATCTACCGTTGTCGGGACGATGGGCATACCCACTACCATAAAAGGCCTTTGGCGTTACACTTTTACGATCTATTTAGATCTTATACATCTACTAGCTATTGCCCGCGACTTCGTTCGCGCGGACTTCGTTTACTCCGCACAGTTCCTCCCCCGTATGTGATAGCGTGATAATATGAAGCCTATATGTTGACCCGACCTGTTAGTAAAATCCATTCAAAATTTGAAGTGAATCCATGCAGTACTTTTTGAGTTTACCCCGGACATACATTAACTTTCCTACAGTACCCGACGATAAATATTGCACATCGACCTTTGGAAAGAGACAATCGGCTAATTTCGGCTTCGTAGAGCGTTATCTCTGTCGCACAAAATACAAACAGTCCGGTACTTATTAGGAGCTGTTAAAACAAGTATGATTTGCTTCTTTTGATATTTTTATTCTTTGTATAAAATACACTAATTTTTCTATAAGTGATGGCTTTAGGTTGGGGTAAAAAAAAAAAAAAAACATTTTTACATTATGTTTACGTATTTAATTATTTTGGAACATTACAGCTTTAGTGTACATAATAAACACCATTATACCTATTGCTAAAATGAGACATTGCAATAAAAATAATAATAATTCTAATTCTCAATTACTTCCATTTCACTATCTGTGCTCTCAAAGAGGTCAATATCACTGTCACTATCAGCCGTATTTATTACTAATCTATCAGTGTAATTGTCTAAATTGTGTTGAATGCTTCTATATTCATTCTCACATTTGATTGCATGATCGCAAACCTTTTTCCACTCTTCAGCGCCGATCATGTTTACTTTTTCAGTCAATAATGTTTTTACTGTAGTTAAGTTCATACCCACATTTCTAGAGGCTACATAGCCTTTCAGTTGAGACCATATATTTTCAATTGGATTAAAATCCGGATGATATGGTGGCAATCGCAACACAGTGTGCCCATGTTCGGCAAGTATTTTGTCCACAGAAAACTCTGTATACCTCTCCTTGTGCTGACATATAATAGCGTAAATCTGGGTTTTTGTTAATTTTGGATCAACTGGAATTTCATGTCTGTTTAACCAGTTGATCATTTCCCGTTTAATGGTGTTTGAGTTGGGGGGTCTCTCAACATACTTGTTGTGATAGGGTGCGTTGTCGATAACTAGAACAGAATCACTGGGTATATTTGGGATTAATTGGTTAACCAGCCATTTCTCATAGTTATCGTTATTCATTTCATTGTGATAGTCACCTGTAGTGTCCGTGGATTTATACGTTAAAAAAGCACCGGGTACAAAGCCTTTTTCATTTCCCGCATGAACTATTATCAAACGTTGACCTTTTGAAATTGGCTTTTTTACTCCTTTTTTCTTATCGTCACTCCAAGATTTCCCTTTAGTGTGGGATGCATGTATATATGACTCATCCATGTAGACGATATTTTTTCCTGTTTCGCGAAATTTGCGTATTTTATCAAGGTATTCCATTCGTTTGAGACTAACGTCGTGCTTTTCCATTAGAATTTTTCGATTATCTTCCATTTTAGTGAACTGAAATCCCATGTCATGAAGTATTTTTCTCAATGTTTTTTCAGACCCATTGTAATTAATAGCTTCAGATAACTTAGCTTTTAATGATTTTATTGTTGGCAGTTCATTAAATCGTAAGTAAGGCTATGTAGCCTCTAGAAATGTGGGTATGAACTTAACTACAGTAAAAACATTATTGACTGAAAAAGTAAACATGATCGGCGCTGAAGAGTGGAAAAAGGTTTGCGATCATGCAATCAAATGTGAGAATGAATATAGAAGCATTCAACACAGTTTAGACAATTACACTGATAGATTAGTAATAAATACGGCTGATAGTGACAGTGATATTGACCTCTTTGAGAGCACAGATAGTGAAATGGAAGTAATTGAGAATTAGAATTATTATTATTTATATTGCAATGTCTCATTTTAGCAATAGGTATAATGGTGTTTATTATGTACACTAAAGCTGTAATGTTCCAAAATAATTAAATACGTAAACATAATGTAAAAATGTTTTTTTATTTTATTTTACCCCAACCTAAAGCCATCACTTATAGAAAAATTAGTGTATTTTATACAAAGAATAAAAATATCAAAAGAAGCAAATCATACTTGTTTTAACAGCTCCTAATAGGTACCGGACTGTTTGTATTTTGTGCGACAGAGATAACGCTCTACGAAGCCGAAATTAGCCGATTGTCTCTTTCCAAAGGTCGATGTGCAATATTTATCGCCGGGTACTGTACGATTTTATTATATGTATATAGATAATAACAATATAATATAGTAACAAAAACCCTGTAGTGACTCTAAGATCGTCAAAGGCAAAATATATAAATTTTAACCAATCAAAATAATTAATCTTAAATGATGTTTCAAATATTAGTATGGCAACTTAATAGTATAGAAGTATGGAATCTTCTGTGCATGGGTACGTAATTGAATTCCTCTTAAACTTGATTATGATGAATTTTTGTGTGTATCCGATTGGATTCAAGAATGGTTTAAATTATACACAATATGCCAAGGAAAGTAGCGTTGTGATCGGGATCCGGTAGTATCCTATGCACTATATTTACCGATTCGCACTTGGCCGATTTTTGAGCGGCTGGCCCACCACCTTTTTTGGAAGCTGGATCTGCGCCTGCATGCATAAATATATGCATATATGCAGGTCGCTAATAATCTGTATCTAATACCTTTAACGAGCAATTCTTGCATAAATACCTTTAATTCTTGTATATATATAATTGGAATCTCGGAATCGGCTCCAACGATTTTCATGAAAGTCACAAATTAAGGGTTTTTCGGGTCAAGGAATCGATTTATCAAAGTTCCAGGTCCAGGAAAAGCTCGGTTCCCAAGATATGGGTATATGACAAACCGAGCAAAGCTTGGTCAACCAGGTACAGAAAAAAAAATTCTATAGAAATCGATTTATCAAGGTTCAAGGTCCAAGACAAGATCGGTTCCAAAAATATGTGAAAAACCGAGAAAAGCTCGGCCAACCAGATATTAATATTTAATACGTGAGGAAACCCTTTGGATTCCTGTTTAAGACAGTTGCGTGAACGCTGGACTATGAAATTTGGTACAGTCAAAGTTTACATTGCGAAGGACTGCAAAAACCTTATACTCGTATTTTTAAATAAAATGCAGTATAAATATATTAAATTAATAAAAATAAACATTACACACACTACACTCGTGTGACATTAGACATACATGATATTATTTATACACACATCTACCTATAAGTAGGCACTATTTTAATTTGTCAGCTGTCAAACTTTTTAAAGAGATTATATTTTATTAGTTATGTTCGAATTTCAGCCACATACGATTATTAAAACTAATAAATAAAAAAAATATCGCTTAAAAATTACACGAATTGATCTAACCCTAAAGTGAGCAAATTATTTGCTTGTGTTATGGGCGTTAGTCAACAATACTAATACATAGAAATACATACATAAATACTGTAACATACGTAATAAACACCTAAACCCAAAAATGAACATCGGTATATGCTTATTACACAAATGTCCCTGACAGATATCGAATCCGAGCCCCATTGATTCGTAGTTTATTGCTAGCCACTCCACTATCGTAGTGAACAAATCATTGTTTTAAGTATGCCTCAAACAAAACCAAAATGACTGCCATAAAATGCACCATGTTTCGTTAATAACCGTTAACCGAAATGCTTTCCAAAAGAAATAATTTAATAACGAAATTCAAGAGAGCCTCGTAGCGATTCGTTTAAACGCCTAGAGCATGTAAAAGGTCATGAATTTATTATTTAGCCGCATTCGACTCGAAAGTCGAAACTCACATGAAAATATCGTCCCCGTAGTTGGAAAATTAAATAAGTCCGATTTTGGCGATATTGACTTAATTTTTAATCTATTATTATTTAGTTATAGTAAAAGATAGAGTTTAGTTTGTTTAGCGTAATGTAAAAGGTAACTAGGGCCACAAAAAATAAAATAACCTACAATAAAATTGCCTCACATTTTCTAATAAATAATAAATAACTAAATAAATAAGAACTCTCAGAACTACAAAATCGGAGCTATTTAATTTTCCCACTACGGGGACGATATGTTCATTTTAAAAGATAGCAATAAAGTGCCCATATGGTACCTCATAACGCTCATACTTTCATATACATATTTCATATACATATTTTCTCCCCTGTGCTGATACTGGCTTTCTTTGAAGCCGTTCTGCCAGGCAGTTCATGCGAAATGAACAATTGGTTATGCCATCGTACCATCGTAGATCTTTACAACTTAGCAGCTACCATCGTAGCTGCTAAGTTGTAAAGTTATGTATTGGTCGACCGGGTCTGGTATCATAACCTTACCGATTCCTGCCGCAATAGTCACTTCACTACCGTTATTGCCGGATTTGAAGGGTTAGGTAGCCGGTAAATTTAAGCATGTGACAGTATGATCCCGTCAAAAGAATAGCAATTCACCATTTTTGGTATCTATAGGCAATGGTTATCTCTTTCCATCAAGAGCTCTATCTACATGTTTGCTCTCTTATGATATAAATAAATGACATATATAATTATAATAATATCGCTTTTTTATATTATAAGACAGCAAACAAGCAGATGGGTCTCCTGATAGAAAGAGTCAACCATCGCCAATAGACCCAAAAATGGTAATGGTGCGTTGCTATCTTGCAGCGAGGTCTAATGCCACATGCATAAGTTTACCGACTATCTTACCCTCCAAACCGGAACACGAAAATGACAAGCACTATTACGGCAGGAATAGGTAAGACGGTGGTACCAGACCCGAGCGAGACAATGCAGAACTCTACCACCTAGCAGCCACGATGGTAGTGACTCGCATAGCCAATCAGCTGCCTTTTACGACCTGCCTGGCAGAACGGCAGTTGATATATTCTTCAAAGGAGCCCGGGACCAGGGGAAAAACAAATTACACAATTCACTGAACAAATTACACAAATTGATCTAACCACAAAGTAAGCATATTATTTGCTTGTGTTATTGATGTTAGTCAACGATACTAATACATAGAAATACATATATAAATACTGTTACACACATAATAAATACCCAAACTACAGATTATATTATAGTTACCGTTGTAACCCAAACAAACCCAAAAAACAAAGATACTAATACTACATATTATATAAATACTATTATATACATAATAAATACCCAAACCACAGATTATATTATAGTTACCGTCGTAACCCAAACTAACCCAAAAAATAACGATACTAATACCTAGAAATACATATATAAATACTGTTATATGCATTATAAACACCCAAACCCAAAAATACAAACATCACGCTCATAATACAAATGTCCGTCCCTGTCGGGAATTGAACCCGTGCCCAATCAATTTGTAGTTAGGTTCGCTAACCACTCGACCGACGGGATGGTCAATAATATTATTTACCAATTAAAAGATACCATTTTTTAAATATATGAGGTCATTCCATAATAGGTGAAAATATTTTGACCCCTCGGTACGTCTCAAAGATATCCAGCTAAAAACCGATGTCATTCAAGGGTGTAAAACTTTTTACGGATAAAATTTCGTATACAAAGGTAATTTCATACAAATCAAGAATAACATTTGTTTTTAGCTGAATATATTTGGTTAGACGTACCGAATGCTGTGTTAAAATATTTTCACATATTATGGAATGATCTTATATAAGAAATTCCCTAAGGTCGAATAAAAATATCTGGAAATTTCCACGAAAGATAAATCAGATTTTCGTTGATTAAAACAATCCTATCTAATGGTTCTGAATAACAGTTAGAGAGTGTTTTAAGAGAAATGCAAAGAAAAATATTTTTTATTTCGTTAATTAAGTTACTGCTTGCAAATTAGCGAAAAACGAAATACTAAAAGTTTCTTTGGAAGAAAAGATCCTACTCGACGTTATTTAAAGGCCGCCAACGCAACTGCAAGACTTCTGATATTGTGGGTATTATGGGCGGCGGCGGTAACTTGCCATTAAGCCCCGTTTTCACTTTGATTAATACGAGTGTGAGTGTTTAATGCAGGTGTTTAGTATTAAGATAAAAATACGTGAAGACAGCCGTTGATCAGTGCGAGTGATAAGTAATCAGCATCTATTCACTTTTACTACGCTGATTACGAATCACTCACACTAATCAATGGCTATATTCACGTATTTTTGGCTTAATATTAAGCACCGGCATTAAACACTCACACTCGCACTAATCAAAGTGAAAACGGGGCTTAATGGTTGAATACAACTTGAAGCACATTTGTGCTACTCTTATTGATACCGCATTAAGTCCGTAAACCGCACAAATTTTATTCGCGGCGATCGTCGCATTTTTTCCTTTTGTAATAAAACTAAAAAATTACCGAATTTCTTCATCACATACTTTCATTTTGCTAGCTTGAAAAACAATTAAAAAGGGCGGGAACTAGTTTTCTTTTTAATTTATTGCATTCTTCAGAATTTAACATTTAATGGTATTAAAACCAGCCAGTTACATTCAGTACAGCCAAAGATGTTTGAATACTAATAATACATTCAAAATACGAAAATACTTTTGCCCCGACCTTATTATATTTATATGCATACTAGCTGACCCGGCAAACGTTGTTCTGCCACATAAATTATTGAATTAAAAAATAGGGGTTGATTGTAGAGGGTTGAAAATTAAGGGTTGTATATATTTTTCAATGTTGAATCATAAAAAAATAAAAATAAAAATTTTTTTCCATAAAATTAAAAAAAAAAATGTAGGGGTGGACAACCCTTAACATTTAAGGGGATGAAAAATAGATGTTGGCCGATTCTCAGACCCACTGAATATGCATACGAAATTTCATCAAAATCGGTACAGCCGTTTCGGAGGAGTATGGAGACTAACATTGTGACACGAGAATTTTATTATATATAAGAAATTATAGCGCATTCCGTGCAAAATTTTGTTTTAAGCGGTACAAAGTTTTCGCTTTACGTCATAGTAAATAAAATAATAGCAAAGCAAACAAGAATACAGTTTTCTTAAAAAAAATATTACGATTACTAAATATTGGGAACTTGCTGGTTATGTTTTTGCGGCTGCCTACTTCCAGTCTTAAATAAATCATTAGGAACCTCTAGGCCCAGTTTCCCGACAAGAATAACTCGTCAAACATTAAGGATGTAAGATATTATAGATTTTATTAAATTTAGTTCGAATATCAGGTAAAGTTATCCTCGTTTATACGATCCTTATGGATACGGTAGAAACTAAATTCCACGCAAACAAAGTCACAAGTAACAGCAAATTAAATAAATATTTATGAATCATGCTTATGTTATATATAAATTAAAATAAATATTACAATCAATAAACAAACTGACTGGCGGCTTTATAATATTAGTAATGACGTGGCCGAAGCGCTAACGCCGCAGGCTAAGAGAGACGTGGGCGGCAGGGTAGGGCGTACTCTGTGTGGTTCGCCTGGGGCGAACGGAGCTTTAGCCCGGAGCCAGCTCGCGATATTAAGGAACACCTAGCAATGCTCTCGCGCCCTAGGCGATATCGCCCTAAGCGCTCATCACTGAACAACCATTTCGAAATAATTTTGAGAACGCCTACAGCTAACTTACAATTGTTTTTGTAGGAATTGAACTTAAAAATGTTTAATATGTTTTTCTGTTTTTTGTAGTGTTTAAAAATAGAACGGGGTTTACAGTAAAGCTTTTTGGTGTCGGGCACGTTAACTGATACAAAATTTACTGTCATAATTATAGACTATTTAAATGTCATAAAATAATTCCTTTTACATTTGTGAGTATTTTGATAATTTGGTAATCAGTCCTCTCTCAAAGGATAAATAAACTGCTTTTTTGCCAGGTATCCCATCAAAGTCCTGAGAAGAATAAATGTATTACAACCATCAAATCTACTAGGTGGATGGAAGGTCCTGCAAATTGCCGCAATACCGTCAGTCCTAGTCTCTGCCATTTGCTGTTGGAAGTGTAAAGTAGCCGGTAGACTTATGCATGTGGCATTGTGTGTGGATGGACACGTTACCATCTCTGATGTCTCTTTTTCATCAAGAGCACCATGTGTTTGTTAGCTATCTTAAAACAAATATTTCAAATAATTACTGAAGACTGTTTCGTTAGGTTATTCGGCTAAAATATAAGATCCCGGGTTGAACAAAATGGTTGCGATGGGATTTGGGAATCTCTCGCCAACCGACGGATCAGTGAATCGTGGTAAATCGGAAAGTCCGTAGACGTTCGGTTTACTCTGCTTACCACGCAAGATAACCGGGCGTGATGATACATTTTGTTGACGTTTTAAGAAAATGGAATTAAGGCACGAAATATTTTTGCATAATATGGCAAACTAAAAATTATAATATTTACACAAAAAATACAGTGCCTATTCAAAGTTGATATTCTTAAATTACTACCATGAAAAATGTCGCAATAATCTGTTTAATATGGTATTTGATATTACATGTTCTATTGAAGAATTTTTATAATATAGTCATTGATATAAAAAACCTAAGATGCACAATCAGTGTCTCAAAAAGATCCTCTGAAAATGAGCGCATAATTTTAAATTGTGTGTGTAAAAACTTATTTCAAATAGATTCGCGTCGATAGCGACTCTCAATTTTATTAGTTTTTGTTAATTGCTTTTTAAAATCAACTATAAATCTAGCGTTTAAGGTTGGATATGCAAAAATATACGTTTTTGCCAAATCTATAACTACTTATGTGAAATTAGCGACAGAGTGTCTTTGTTCGGGACTGTGCATCTAGGGTTCTTATATCAATGAATATAGCTTTATATATTAAGAATGTATACTAGTGTTATTAAAATCAACGATTTAAATCAATCTATCAACGATTAAAATCAACGATAGGTACAACGATCAACGAAAAAAAAAATATAACATTATGTTAACAAACGATCAACGAAAGAAATATATAACATTATGTTGATTGATTCTTAATATATAAACGTGTAAAATTACGTGTTGACTCCGAAACTACTGAATATTCCGATTTGTCCAATTTAAAGGAAAGATAGTTTGTATCTCTTTCACTCCCCCCTCCCACCTCTCTCGTTTACTCCACCAAAATGCTTAAGTAATTTGTATACAACGGCGGGGTCAGCTAGTGACAGTATATAATTAGCTAATATTTATTTTTGGTCCAGACGGGTAATGTGGTGGGAAATGTAATGACAAATATATTTTTAATAAGATACTGTTTGTAAGATATTTGGCTTGTTAGTAGATATTAAGCTGATGGAACACATACTAAAATTCCTACTCCAGGAAAAAATGTAAAAGCGGTTGACCCTACAGGCCATCCCTGAAACTTCTCGCTAAATCAATGTATTTTAAGCTCAAAAGTGTAAAAACTATAAACATAGATTTTTTCAGTTCAAAAAACTATTCTGTGAAAATGGCAGTATATTGATTTTTGAAAAGTTGTATATTTTGGAAACACTGATTGAATTTGATTTTTTCTCAACTCAATTTTTGAGATCTAAAATATTGCTTTAGGTAAATAATCGATAGGTTGAAAAATTTTGTAGCAATGTCAAAAAAACGTTTTTCTCAAATATTTTCATCATTAATAAATCATAAACAAATTTTGATTTTGATAACCGATTTTGATCCAATTAACGGTATTTGACGCAGTTTTTAAAGGAGAAAAGCTGGTAAGAGTTTTAAGTCCATCGGTGTATAAGCCTGAAAATTATTTTAAAAATATAAAGTAAATTTGATAAAATAAAAAGCGAAAATAGTCGGAAAAGTTTCCTAGGACCTCAAAACGTGGAGATCCGGTGAAAACCGATTTTCGAAAATCGGGGCAAATTCAGTATCTTCCTATCTACGAACACTACGTACTACGTAGCGAGCAGTTAAAAAGAATAAGTACAAAGTGATATGAAGTTGACGAATTTGAGCTTGGAGTCATTATCACATTTGCCCAACGTTTTGGTCTAGGCTCCTTTAAAGAATAGACCAACTGGCGTTCTGCCAGGCAGATCGTAAGAGGCGACCGATTGGCTATACATGTCACTACCACTGTGACTATTAAGTGGTAGGATTCCGCAACGTCTCGTCCGGTTATAATATGATACCACCGCCTTGCCTGTTTCTATCTTAGTAGCGTCAATGCTTGTCATTGTTGTGTTCCGGTTAGGTTAGGGAGTAAGGTAACGGGTAAACGTATACACAAGGCATTTTCATCCCGCCACACGGATAGCAACGCATCATTAACATCTTTAGTGTCTACAGGTAATGCAGGTTTCTCTTACCTTCACGAGATTCCTCTGCTTGTCTGATATCTAATGATACATAAAATTGATAAAGTGCGTGACGAGCCACGAGCATTGCAGGATTTCGAAGTTACCCATCACGATAATGCGGACTAAGAAGAGGGCTTTTATTGTTTCATAGTATGAACATCTAAGCAACCTATTTACGTCAATGACGGATATATCCACAGCACAGGTTCACCGTCTATAATAACTTCTTCAAGTACACCGCGTTGGTCCGAGCTCCTTTGAAGAATAGAGCAACTGCTGTTCTACCAGGCAGGCCATATGAGACGATCGATTGACTATACGTGTTACTACCATCGTGACTACAAGGTGGTAGAGTTCCGCAACGTCTCGCCCGGGTTTTTGGTACCACTGCCTTACCTATCTTGGCCGTAATAGCGTCAATGCTTGTCATTCCGGTTCTGTTTTGGAGGGTGAAGTAGCCGGTAGACTTATGTATGTGACATTGCCACCTCACTACACAGTACACAGATTAACACACCATTAACATCTTTGGTGTCTATAAGCGACGTTTTTTCCAGCTTTTTCCATCAGCAGAGCCATCTGCTTGTTTGCTATCTTATGATATGAAGAAAAAAAACCAAAATACTGGAACGCATAGACTCTTATTGCAAAAATTCGACAGACAGTATCAAATGAAATGGCAACTATCATAATGTGATCTAATTGTCATTGTCATACAGAGCCATCTGTGAATAGCATAAAGAACTATTCTGCATATAATTTAAAATAATTTGTAAGACATTTTATAAGTTGGTCGACTATTGCTCGTAAACTTGTTAAACCTATTTAACCGTAATATTTTTTTCACCCCCAAAACAAACCACCCTTGGCTCTAACAAAAATCAGCATTTTAAAGCTTAATATTTCACAAACGATTCCCTGAATCGAAATACTTCTTCGCAAACCTACTATACTATCCATCGATATCTCACACTATACGATATGCGAGAAAAAAAATTAACATCCCCACTTTACATACAATGGAGTTACCCTAAAAAAAATATTTTTCAATATTTTATGTTACCACTTTGATGCCATAACGTGATATTCATGCCAAATTACAGCTTTCTAAGGATCTTTGAGCTATCGTACGGACGGCCGAAAGGACGTAGCGAAACTATAAGGATTCCTAGTTTACTTCGGCTCCTTCAGAAGAAAAAAACTTTTACGATCTTCCTTACAGAACAGCAGTCGGTCTATTCTTCAAAGTTCATATACGTTTTTGACATTGATTTAACAACAAACGAGATGACTTTCTTGGTAGACAGAGGCAAGGTCGGATTGCGTCGGAACGGTGCTCGTAAGCCTGAGGCCATAGACTGGATAACGGTAGACGGCTTTATCAGGCTTATCAAGAGAGTAATAGTTTCCTTCATCTAAGATTTAATTCCTCTCTAATAGTATAAACGGACTGTCTAATATAGTTTACAAAAGGCGACCGTTTGGCTATACGTGCCACTACCATCGTGGCTACTAGGTGGTAGAGTTCTGCATTGTCTCGCCCGGATCTGGTATCACCGCCTTATCTATTCCTGCCGTAATAGCGTCAGTACTTGTCACTGTCGTGTTCCGGTTTGAAGGGTAAGGTAGCCGGTAAACTTATGCATGTGGCATTAGACCTCGCCACAAGATAGCAACGCACCATTGGTTGACTCTTTCCATCAAGAGACCCATCTGCTTGTTTGCTATCTTATAATATAAAAAAAATTATGTCGCAAGAGCTGGGGCTTAGCCCGAGCGGGCGCCCTATTTTCCTACCGCCTGAGAAAGTATCTTCACGCCCGTATCCCCGAAGAGGTAGGCAGAGGTACAACAGGTGGACCCACGATTAGCCGAAGATACTTAGTCCACAATGTGATAGGTGGCAAGCCTATCGCCAAACGGGCACTTTTTCCAATGCCGGACAACATTGTTCTTGTCAGAAAACTGAAAAAACACATTTTTTGAATTGCCCGACCCGGAAATTGAACCCGGGACCTGTGGTCAACACAGACACCGGACCACTAGACCACAGAGGCGACTTCCTATCGCCTGGCTTCCGATAAGCCCCGCAAACCAGCCCCCCAACTCAGCGCAGAACGCAGAATAGGGTCTAGGTATCAACGCCTCATCGAATATACAGCCAGTCAACCAGACCGCAGAATATTGGAGACTAACAGTAGTCATTCTACATACAAGTGATATTCGAGCAACGCACACATAGACACCTCTCACAGGCGCGATATCTCGGATGGCTTGGGACAGTTTGTTCCGCACCAGTCTAAGATATCGCGTCCATTAAAGGTGTCTATGTGTACTGTGCTCGAATATTACTTGTATATAACATTGACTTCTGTTAGTTTTGAGTATTCTGTGGCCAGATAGAGATAACTATCACCTATAGATACTAAAGCTAACAGTGCATTGCTATTTATGTAGCAAGGATGTAAAGCCACATGCGTAAGTTTATTGAATTCCTTACCCTCAAAACTCTAGAAACGACAATGAAACGACCCTGACGGTATTGGAGAAAATTTAAGGGAGTTTAAGAAGAGATACAGATTTCTATCACCATAAGATGCATACCTATTTATACAAATAAAACTGTTGACTCTGACGAGATTTGAATCAGCGACCCCTTTTCCTAAACGTAGATCCCTAGTTCTACCAACATGTTTTTTAACTGAAGCGCGTAACAATTTAATAATTTTTTATATTGAAATACATATCTATATTTTAATAGGTGGAGTAAAAATTTTGTATTCCTTTTTTTTATATCATAAGATAGCAAACAAGCAGATGGGTCTCCTGATGGAAAGAGTATACCATCGCCTATAGACACCAAAGATGTTAATGGTGCGTTGCTATCTTGTGGCGAGATCTAATGCCACATGCATAAGTTTACCGGCTACCTTAACCTCCAAACCGGAACACGACAGTGACAAGCACTGACGCTATTGCGGCAGGAATAGGTAAGGCGGTGGTACCAGACCCGGGCGAGACAATGCAGAACTCTACCACCTAGTAGCCACGATGGTTGTGACTCGATAGCCAATCGGTCGCCTTTTACGACCTGCCTGGCAGAACGGCAGTTGGCCTATTCTTCAAAGGAGGCCGGGACCAACACCAGTTACGCGAACATAGAAGTATGTAATTTGGCACAGTTAAAGTCAAAGTCACAGTATGCATTAAAAGTATATTACATTAATGAAAATTAACTAATAATCAATTAGAAATATAAAGCTCAAATCTATTTGTTATGATTATCCATACTAATATTATAAATGCGAATGTATGTCTGTCTGTCTGTCTGTTACGCTTTCACGGGTAAACCGCTGGACCGATTTTGCTGAAATTTGGCATGGAAGTAGTTGAAGGGCCGGGGTCAAATATAGGCTATTTTTTTTAAATCAATCCTTAAACGGTTGAAATAGGGGATGAAATTTGTATCAAAAGCTATCTTGACGACATGCTAATCTACTCGCGGGTGAAGCTGCGCGGGGCAGCTAGTTAATAATAAATACCTAAACATCCCTAAACAAATTATAGGAATTGATCTAACCCCAAATTAAACAAAATATTTGCTTGCGATATAGATGCTAGTCAACGATAATGTCTAATGCTTACATACGTTCGTACCTATAATAAGGAATTACTCAAATATCCATACTAATATTATAAATGCGAAAGCAACTCTGTCCGTGTGTCTGACTGTCTCTTTTTCACGCCTAAACTACTGAACCGATTCGGATGAAATTTCGTACAAATATAGTCAGAAACCCGAGAAATAACGTAGGATAGGTTTTATATCAGGAGTCCCACGGGTACGGGATCTATGCGAGTAAAACCCGGGTCTATCTATCTTTTAACAACAATAATTAGGAGTAACTTAAGCTACTTTTATTTTAGAAACTTTTCCAGGCGAATGAAGTCGTGGGCACAGCTAGTATTTTAATAAACATCTAAACCCAGAAAGACAAACATGTATGCTCATCAAACAGATGTTTGTGCCTGTCGGGAATCGAACTCGATTTCATCATCTGTGTAGTCAGAATCGCTAACCATTCAATTAAAGAGGCGGTCAATTATCAAAGTTAAGGCGAGGCATCGGAGACAAACGGAAAAACTGGTTTGCTTAATCACATTTTTATGTATTGATTATTAAATAACGGTTCTACAAAAATTACACGATATACCTGAAGATATTATCTAAGGATTGTACTAACTCATTACATGATAGAATCTACTTTACTCGATCTTATAAAATTTCGAAAACAGGCTAAAAAATCTCTAAAACAAATAATTTGTTTATAATATTTCTAATTGTCCACGTGATTTTATTTGGTGATATTTAGTTTTAAATACAAAAAAGAATGTACATACTAAATTTTGGTTTTCAGCTGAAGTCCTATATTTAGGTAAAAAAAAGGTATATTTAGGTATTTATCCGAAAACTAAATCGTTTCCCAGCGGTTTCAACCGCGCCGCCCACTTTCTATAGTATTTGGCGCAAGTCAAAATACTTCGCCTTAAGGTTAAAAAGGAAATAAAAAACGCATTCCAGGAAAGGTTTGCTGCACAGTTAAAACATAGGCAAAATTGCTCAACATTAATAGTGTGTAATTAAGATAAATTAATTAATATACATAATATCCATTGTTTCTTATTTCTATCCATTAATTATCCTATATTAATGAATGAAAGAAAGGGTTTATTTATTATCCCTTTCTTTAGCGATTTTTTAGTATTTTTATATCACCGAAGTCATTTATATCTTTAATTAGTTTTATTAATAAAAACTGGGCAATATCAACATTATACTGGCAGTGGTTAATATAATTTCAATACTTATATTTTACAAAATAAACTTACCCGAACCTGGAACTATCACAACTTTTCAAATATAAAACTCGCGCTATTATATAGAACACGCAACCAATCCAAAGAGAATTCGTCCACAGACTGTGACGTAACAGCGGGAAGCGATTGGACGAGGCGACGTTAGCAATCTCATATACGAAATTTTTACTATGTATTGAAAGCCTAGATGGCGCTACTATCTGTTGAATATTTTTTCTTTTATATAGAAAGCATTAATATAGCTTTATATACATATACGATTATTGTAGTCAAATGAAATGAAAATTATTCACTTATTTCTTTATTATTTAACTTTTGTCATTAATTCTTTTTTATTTTCAAAATTAGACATAGGTATATCCATACATATGTTCCCGCCAGAATTTGTAAAATTTTTATAGGGTAGGTAGACCAATTGATCCAAACAGATTTACCTAGCTTTCTCCATATTTGGGACTAACTTCATACAAATACATCAGTTGTAGAAACTTTTGAAATCCCTTCCAACAGCATCCCATCAATATCATCTTGTATCTCAGTGTTGTTTCCCGGAACCTATATCCATAATTGCGAATGTTCATGTTGTAAATATGCTTTCTTAACCGCAAAATTATGAACAAGAAATATTTTATTAAACCTTCGTATTTAAAAATTATATTCCATCGGTTGACAATCTGCACCATATCTACCTATTTGTTCTATGATGTCTACCACGTTTTATACTTACAATAAAATATAATAAAAAAAATACACAAAATGGACTGAACTAGGTATATTATACAATCACTTTTACCAAAATTGTTGAGTTTTTTGCCGGCGAAATTGGTAGATTTCCTCATCACCGTATTTGACGTGTAATTTTTTATATATTCCACCAACAGCTCTACATATTCTCTGCAGTCTGCACGGAGGTGTTGGTACGCCATTCATAGATTAGTGTTGGTATTTTATCTGAGATGCTACTGATTTGTCTGGAAAGAAAACACTTTGCATGCTCTTGAAGGCACGGAGGTATAATTACTATCCAATCAACAGATTACTGAAGATATTTTGTTCGGATTGCTACTAATTGTATGGATAGAAGAACTCTCATGTTATCTAAGACATGGAAGTGCCCTTACCATCAGTAAATTTTAATAGCGTTAAATTTTGGATGCTATTAATTTGTTGGAATGAAAATAGTCTATATGCCCTTTTTATTATCTTACTGATAATTTCTATGGGAGTTTTAAGAATAAGAAGAGGTAATTGTTACTTGTAAAATGTTAATATTGATTTGTCACCCGTGGGGCAAGGGCATAATGCCACAAATAAAAAATACTGGCTACTTTATTTCTTTTTTGCTATTGCAGCAAGAAAAAAGAACTTCACGTTTCCAGTATCTGTGAAACCCAGCATCAGTTCTTCACTAAATTAAATAGCACAACGCGGAGACACAAGAAAAGAATTTTTAAAATCAGTTTATCAATGGCCACGTGCTAAGGTAACAAATACAAAAAAATGAAAAAACATGCGACCGTTTGGGAAATCGGTCAAAAAGTAAGCCAGAGGTACCAAAGTTAGTCAAGACTTAGCAAAACTCTACTAAATAGTTACGATCATAATAAAATGTTTGGCATAATATTATTTGCCTTGTACGAACTACCTGGAAAACAAAATACAAATAGTTTTGTTCAGTAAGGTCATCTCCATCACCACATTTTGCTAAACTTTTACTATTATCTCTTGTTCCTTTCGGAAACAAGGTTCCACCATTTAAGGTACTCATTCGAGGATTCGGGTTACATGGAATCTCTTCAAAAATGCTTGTAAAGTACCTACTATTTGATTCAAACATATTTTGATTCAGATTTTTTATTTTGAACACACAATCTGACTGGGAGTCTAGAAATCTGGAAGACTCAACTGGGGTTGCTCTCAAGATTTTCCCTCCAAAAATATTTCTTTTTCAATAACATTTTTCTGACTAGAGTTTCTGAATCATGGTTTGTCACGAACTGAACAGGCAGGCATTCTGTACATAATATTATCATGCCCTCCACGGAAATCTCTAATCCGTGATGCTCTCATACCTCCATTAGGAGTATATCCACAGATTATTTATGGTATATCTATATTGTTCTGTGCCTCATATAAATAAAATTTATTCCCTTACGCCATCTGTATAAATGACATGCTGAACTTACTTAGTAAAATAAGTTAAATATTGTCGTATAGATGGCAGTAGTATTGCCACAGAACAATAAGTTTAGCCACGTACACAAAACTCAGTATTATAATCATTTAACGAACGGCACCGGCTTCGCACGGGTAATATATACAAATACCCTCACAAATCCTACACCTAAACCTGATCATGAGTTCCTATATCCAATGGTGAAAACCGCATGAAAATCCGTTCATTGGTTGAGTTTATAGCGAACAGATAGACAGTCGCGACGAGGCTCTTTGTTGTATAATATGTGTAGATGAGTAAACAATAATTCATATCCTATTTTCTTACCCTTGGGGTTGCAATTTTTTCCAAAGTTATTCGAGACCAACCTTAAAATATGTCCTACCTAATTAAAAATAATAATCATAATCTGACTACTTAAGAGGTTTCACATGGTCATACATCAAAATCAGAGAATGTACAAACAATCATCCTTGTTGTCATACCCTTAAGGTTGGATTTTTCCTAATTTATATGGAACCAACTTCCCAGTATACCCTATCCCATCTATATTTATTATCTACTAGCTGTTGCCCTAGACTTTGTCCGCGCGGATTTCGTTTACTCCGCACAGCTTCTCCCCCTTAGATGATAGCGTGATAATATGTAGCCTATATGTTGACCCGACCTGTTAGTAACATTCATGCAAAATTTGAAGTAAATCCATGTAGTTTTTTTTGAGTTTACCCCGAACATACATACAGACAAACAGACAAAAATTCTAAAAACTATATTTTTGGCTTCGATATCGATTGTAGATCACGCCCCAAGTATTCTTTTAAAAAAATATTCAATGTACAGTTTTGACGTTTCTACGATTTTATTATATGTATAATATAGATACCTACGTGAAGGAAAACTTTAGATCTCTTTTTAAAACAATTGCACCAACGATGGAGTATGGAATTAGCACAACTAAAGTTTACATTGCGGAGGACTTTTAAACAAAATGCATTAGAAGGATTTTTAAACAAAATGCATTAGAAATATACTAAAATTACAAAAATAAACTTAACACACACTATATTCAAGTGATTAACACACACTTAACACACACTACATGACATTATACATGCGTGTATACTAAATTATTTTCAGGTATTTTCCGTGGTATTCTCTTTACAGCTAAAGTCACTTACAACCTGGCAAAAAAGAGTAAAAAATAATAGAGGCCGCCACTATCGTTTATATGGTATTACGTAATTGTTTTTGTTTACTTGTTTACTTCGAAGTTTAGCTAAAACACACACGATTTGATTGTTTGTTTGTTTCTTTGAATAGGCTCCAAAACCACCTACTATAATGTGAAATTATTGGAAAGTAAACAAGAAACAATTGACGTTTATTACTCAAATCTCGATAGTTTTAGTGTTGCCGTAACTAATATATTTAGTTCAATCAGTCACCGCAACGCACTCTTTTTTGCCAAGTTATATCAAACTTAAAAGAGATTTCAGTGTCACAGATTATTATTTCAGTGTAGTCTATGGTCGAATCTCGACTACAGGCGATCGCTGGTAAAAATAATTATCAAAGTTGAACACTTTTAAATTTTAATGTTATGCGTGGTCTCAAAAATATAAGCGTCGACTTTACATCCTCTTCCTTTTTACCCGACTGCAGGAGGGTATTGTGTTTATCAGTCTATATATGTATGTATGTATGTTTGTTCCTATGTGGCATTCTAGAGGCCAAACGCGTAGGCTGATTTTGATGTATCGTATGTTAATCGATTCGTCTTAACCTTGCGAGTGTCACTAAAGACATGACATTTATTAGAACTCACCATGGCAACCACCAGGCGCCATATTGTCAAAATTAAAAAAATATATATTGATGAACAATATCATATGGGGTATCGTTGAATAGGTATTTAAAAATCATTTTGAGTTTTATTCATCATTTTTCTTTTTAAATAATAGTTTAGGATATGTTAACATTTAAAGTTAATTTTCCTATTTGTATTCTCGTGCTTTATACATACCTATATACCTACTTCGGTATTTGTTATTCGGTCTTCATTACATTAATCAGTATTTATCATCAGTTAGACAATATTTTTAACCGACGAAAAAATGGGGGTTATCAGTTTGACATGTATGTATGTAATAATATTGTTGGAATTGGATAACAATTGACTATGATGATATATTTAGGCGTCCAAGCACGTGTACTAAAATTGCGTAAGTGAATGTATATTTGTATAAACAGTCCAGGATTTTTTCGGGAAGTAAAAGACATAATCAAATAATTATTCTTGATTTAAAAAAACGTATATTACAATTAAGGGAACTGTCTAAGTTTTATAAATATCGGTTCAATAGTTTTTACTCCGTGATGGTCCGGACTTCTTTAGGAAGGTAGTGTTCCCGGGCTTCTTTGAAGAATAGGCCAATTGCCGTCGTGTACGACCAGGCAGGTCGTAAGAGGCGATCGATTGGCTATTTCCGTCACTACCATCGTGACTACTAGTTATTAAAGTTCTGTAACGTCTCGCCACCGTAACGTCACCGTACCGCTGCCTTACCTATTCCTGCCGCAATAGCGACAATGATTATCATTGTCGTTATCCAATTAAAAGGGTAAGGCAGCCGATACACTTATGCATGTGGCATTGCCATCCCGTCAGATGGATTGAAACGCACCACTAACATCTTTAGTTTCTATAGGCGATGTTTTCTCTTTCTATCTTTCTATCAGGAGAGCCATCTGCTTAAAGCACTCAATCATCATAAACAAATAATACCTGTACCTCCTAGAAACTGCCTGGCAGAACGGCAGTTGGCCTATTCTTCAAAGAAGCCGGGAACACTTCCTACCCTAACCCACTACCTTCCCGAGAGGGAGAAGCCAGCTTTGCTCTTCTTAACCGAGACACAGATATCTTCTCCGGCTGATACTTCCTACCTCACCTACCCGGGGTACAAACTGGAACATTCCTTTGTACCGCGGGCTGGTGTGTGCGCATACGTCAGAGAAGATTTCTGTTACCGGCGCCTCGGCAGACTTGAAGGTCAGGACCTATCCATCCTCTGGTTACGCGTAGCTTGCGATAACCATCTACGCAGCTACGCGTGCCTAACCGTCCCATGGCGGGAATACTGAAATTGACTGGCTCGTTGAGCATTTACAAACGGCTCTAGATTCCGTATAAGAGCAGATCCCCTCCGCAGAGATCGTGATCTTGGGCAATTTTAATGCCCACCACCGAATGGCTTTGTTCGCGCATCACCGATCATGCGGGGAGGTCTGTTCACGATTTTGCCTTGGCGTATGGCCTTACACAACTGGTAACTTCGCCCACGCGAGTTCCCGATATGGATGACCATACGCCTTCACTGTTGGACCTTCTGCTGATCTCTCATCCGGACCATTATTAGGTATCTGTGGACGTCCCACTTGGTTCGTCAGACCACTGCCTGATCCGGAGTAAAGTGCCGGTTTCGCGCCTATCACGGCTTCCTTTAGCAGGCTGTCGTCGCATTTGGCACTATAGGTCAGCAGATTGGGACGGGATGCGGACTTTTTTGCGTCCTAACCATGGCGGTTGTGCTTCTCGCTGGATGATCCGAGTGTCGTCGCTGACTCTATTTCCGATATGGTACTGCAGGACATGGAACTTTTCATTCCATTTTCTGCAGTACCAATTGGTGGTAAGTCTCAGCCTTGGTTTGGTTGCTCGTGTAAAACGGCTTCACGCCGCAAGCAAGAATGCTACCGGGCTGGGGCTGCAGCGTCCCCATCTTGTGATGAAAAAACCAGCGCGTTACATAAGGAATACAATTCCGCTTCGAGGTATTTCAAAAGAGCTATCGCCAAGGCAAAATTTGAACACATAGACAGAATTAGTGAGAAATTAGTTCACCTTCCTTCAGGAAGTCGTGCGTTCTGGTCTTTCGCAAAGACTGTCATAGGGAATTTCTCACTGCCGTCTCTTCCATCTTTGCACGGAGACGATGACTCTTTGGCCCACACCGAAAAAGAGAAGGCCGATTTCCTGGACTCCTTCTTTGCGGCCAACTCGACTCTGGATGACCAAGGGAACGCACCGCCTACCATCTTGCAGTGTGATAGTTCCATACCAGAACCACAATTTCGGCAGTCATCTGTGCGTAAAGCACTACTTTCCTTGGACATCCACAATCGAGTGGGCCGAATGGCATCCCTCCGATTGTACTAAAAATGTGTGCTCCAGAGTTGGCACCAGTGTTACCACATCTATTCCGGCTCTCCTACTCACTCGGCGTGGTACCGAATTCATGGAAGACAGCTTTGGTGCATCACAACCCTAAAAAAGGAGATCGTTCTAACCCGTCTAACTATCGGCCCATAGCCATAACTGTTCAATGTTGTTGTTGTTCTCCAAAATTATGGAGAAAATCACAACTCTCAGCTCCACAAGTATTTAGAAGAGCACCAGCTGATTAGCGACCGTCAGTACGGTTTCCGTCGTGGCCGCTCAACTGGTGACCTTCTAGTATACCTAACTTATCGATGGGCGGAAGCAGTTGAGTCCAAGGAGGAGGGAGGCATTGTTAGTTTGGACATAGCGAAGGTCTTTGATCGGGTATGGCACAAAGCGCTTCTCGCGAAGCTGCCTTTCTATGGGCTTCCCGAGAAATTATGCAAGTAGATCACCAGTTTTTTGGCTGACCGGAGCATCAAGGTCGTTGTCGACGGTGACCCCAAGAAGACACAACTTTGCGTGTTTACCGCTAAAAAGACGCTCTTTTTAGCGGTAAACACGTGTTGGTCCCGGCCTCCTTTGTAGAATAGGCCAACTGCCGTTCTGCCAGGCAGGTCGTAAAAGGCGACCGAATGGCTATCGAGTCACTACCATCGTGGCTACTAGGTGGTAGAATTCTGCATTGTCTCGCCCGGGTCAGGTACCACCGCCTTGCCTATTCCTGCCGCAATAGCGTCAGTGCTTGTCGCTGTCGTGTTCCGGTTTGGAGGGTAAGGTAGCCGGTAAACTTATGCATGTGGCATTAGACCTCGCCACAAGATAGCAACGCACCATTAACATCTTTGGTGTCTATAGGCGATGGTTGACTCTTTCCATCAGGAGACCCATCTGCTTGTTTGCTATCTTATGATATAAAAAAAAAAATCTTTGTCGTATCACCTCGATTTGAGGATACTCTCCTAACAGCCTCAGCTAGTGTCGGAATCCTGGGAGTCAACATATCGAATTACGTTCAGTTTCGCGGTCTTTTGAAAAGCAAGGCTAGCCTCCAAAAACTTCGGTATGCTCAGCAGAGTGAAACAGTACTTTGCCGGCCCATCGCCTTCAACCTTATAAGGCAAAGGTTCGGCCTTACATGCAGTACTGTTCGCATCACTGGGCCGGAGCTCCCCAGTACCAGCTTTTTCCTCTTGATCGCATTAAGCGTAGAGCATTTCCAATCGTTGATGACTAGGCTATTTCGAAACAGCTTGACTCTTTGGCATTGCGCAGAGATGTAGGTTCTCTCTGCGTCTTTTATTATTTAAAACAAAATTATTGAAAACAAAAAACCCGACTGCATTTTATCTTTAGAAAAAGTTCATATCCTGAAATGAAAGCTAAAAAGAAGGAAACAAGCCCAGTAGTTTAAAATCATGTTAAGTAATAATGAATAACTTCACCATTGAAATAGTTCTATAATCGATGTACATACATATAAAATAATTCATGAATTTTAATTCATCACAGTACGATTAACAGTCGGGGCCCTTTGTAAAAATTTGATAGCTAAAAATTGAATGGGCCCCGACTGTTAATCGTTCTGTGATGAATTAAAATTCATGAATTATTTTATATGTATGTACATCGATTATAGAACTATTTCAATGGTGAAGTTATTCATTATTACTTAACATGATTCTAAACTACTGGGCTTGTTTCCTTCTTTTTAGCTTTCATTTCAGGAAATGAACTTTTTTTAAAGATAAAATATAGTCGGGTTTTTTGTTTTCAATAATTTTTTTTCCTTGACTGAATACAACATTACATTCGCAAATAGAGTGGGTTTTGAATTGTTTTCATTGTGTACGAAAAACATTATAAATTCAACGTAAGACTGTTTTTTGTTTACGTAACATTCCAGAAAGACTATTGTGTCAAATGTCACGGAGTTATCATCGAGATATATTGGTGAAGGACGTCTGTTATACTACAGATTAAACACACAATATATATATATATATACCCGAAACCGACACACATAAGAATAGAAACTCATAAGACTGGTGAATTACCTCATTATGATACAGGTTTAGTGCTCTGAAATGCAAGTTTAAGCCTAATAGGGTTAAAATGCTCTACCTTACCTACAAGAGAATTTGAAGGCTCCTTTGAAGAATAGGCCAACTGCCGTTCTGCCAGGCAGGTCGTAAAAGGCAACCAATTGGTTATACAAGTCACTACCATCTACTACTAGGTGGTAGAGTTCCGTATTGTCTCGCCCGGGTCTGGTACCACCATCTTACCTATACCTGCCGCAATAGCGTTAGTGCTTGTCGCTGTCGTGTTCCGGTTTGGAGGGTAAGGTAGCCGGTAAACTTTTTTTTTTTTTTTTTTATATCATAAGATAGCAAACAAGCAGATGGGTCTCCTGATGGAAAGAGTCAACCATCGCCTATAGACACCAAAGATGTTAATGGTGCGTTGCTATCTTGTGGCGAGGTCTAATGCCACATGCATAAGTTTACCGGCTACCTTACCCTCCAAACCGGAACACGACAGCGACAAGCACTGACGCTATTGCGGCAGGAATAGGTAAGGCGGTGGTACCAGACCCGGGCGAGACAATGCAGAACTCTACCACCTAGTAGCCACGATGGTAGTGACTCGATAGCCAATCGGTCGCCTTTTACGACCTGCCTGGCAGAACGGCAGTTGGCCTATTCTTCAAAGGAGGCCGGGACCAACACGGCGAAAACTTATGCATGTGGCATTAGACCTCGCCACAAGATAGCAACGCACCATTAACACCTTTGGTGTCTATAGGCGATGGTTGACTCTTTCCATCAGGAGACCCATCTGCTTGTTTGCTATCTTATGATGTAAAAAACCTAACAAGGCTACACAAAAACATTTCTTTAAATTGATATGCATAGATACTTCTTCCAAACAAACTCACAGACCTTCTTAGTCCTTGCCCGATTCGTTGCAGATGACACGGCAGCCACGTCAGATTGTTTTTAAAGTATGGCGTAAGACACGGGCGCGGGAGTCGTGTCATTTTTAAATCGATTATATCTCCCACCAATTGCATTTTAAAAGGTTATACTCTGAATAAAACCTTATAATTTTCACGTAATTTATAATTTTACGTGAAATTTTCACGTAAATTTCACGTAAATCAGGCCTGTAGGTTTCGTTTCTAAATATTCTGTGAAATGGAAAAATGTAGGGGCTGTCAACCTTTCTTAAGCTGCATTAATATTAACAAACGAAAAAAAAAAAACAAAAATAAATTAAAAAACAAAGTAATCGTTAATTTATTGATGTTAGTATATTCATGCCCGTATCCCGAAAGAGGTAGGCACAGGAACAACCAGTGCACCTACGATTAGCCGAAGGTTAATCGTAGGCACTTACGGCCGGTTTCCGAAACGTAAATTAATTTTAACAAGCACTTAATCTGTGTTTAACAAATCATTTTCTTGTAAAAATTATGTCAAACAGAGATTAATTATTGCTTGTTAAAATTGATTTGCGTTTCGAAAGCCGGCTGCTAGTCCCACAGTGTGATTGATATTAACTCAAATTATTTGTTTTGTAGGTAATAAACACACTAAATTGTAACTCAAACTTGAATTAGAACAACGGTGATAGAGTCCTGCAGCCACTCGCTTGATCGGTGGATACGAGTGCCAACGTCTTACCTATTCCAGCCGCAATAACGTACCTAACTACAAAACGCTACGTGTCGAACGGGAATCACAACCCAAAAACCCACATCTATTTAATGCACTTATTTTTCTAACTTTTATGTTACAAAAAGTTTGCAACATCTCAATATAAAAGTTACTAACCTTCAATTTTCAGAAAAACACTTAGTAAACCTACACAAAACCTTTCAAAACAACGTAATCTTCTATTTACACCCGTAGTTTGATTTCAATTGAATGAATCAAATCTATACACGCGTGAAACAATAAAAAAAATTATACCTGGCGGGTGACACGGTAGCCGTACCATCCATACGAATCCATACTTCCATACTAATATTATAAATGCGAAAGTAACTCTGTCTGTCTGTCTGTCTGTCTGTCTGTTACGCTTTCACGGCCAAACCACTGAACCGATTTGGATAAAATTTGGTACAAATATAGTTTGAGACCCAAGAAAGGACATAGGATAGTTTTTATCCCGGAAATCCCACGGGAACGGGAACTATGCGGGTTTTTATTTTAGAATTTTTTCCACGCGAACAAAGTCAGCTTCAGCTAGCGGGCACAGCTAGTCAACTTATAAAGCGTTCGACACGGCAGCCGTGTCACGAAATATTTCACACCACCACTACTAAAAGTTTTGGAAAATATGCGCCGCAACGAATCGGTTAACCAATAGTCCGATCATTAGGTAGTTTTGCATGAAAAGTTTTTCGGAAGTTTTGAAAATAGGCATTTTCATAAACTCTGATGTGCACTTTCCGAATTCCAACTTTGTCACCTTAAATCTTTGCCGCTCATGCCGCCATATTGGAAATGTGGCGCCTACAAGATCAAAAAAATTGACATTAACTACTATCCCACTGATATACATACCTATATGTTAAATTAAGTTTTAGAAAATTTACCACAATTGGACGTAGTTAAACGAAAAGGATCCAATCCACAATATAGTCAAAAATGAATTAAGTGCACCAAACTGATGCTAAACATCAATACAATTGACCGGTAGAAACATCTAAGCAAAAATAGATCTCTATTACTTTATTCAACGTCAGAACTAGTCCCCATGTATGTATAGGACGTTAAAAAATTAAAAAAATATCCAACTTCAAACTTCTATATTTCTAAACTGATCTTTTGTGGATTGGATCCTTTTCATGTAACTACGTCCAATTTATGTCTTGACAATTTTTTGTATGATTAGTTTTGGAATACGAGCGCCGCAAAATTAACTTACATGCGTTTCGGCTAAATATATTTCCACACCTCCTTGAGGTAGATAGAGTAAGTGGCACATTTTCTTCTGTGATTTTCTTATTAGGCCTAATCAATTATTCTATTCACGAAAATTTGTAATTTTTATACACTAGCTGTAATTTTCATGCTGATACTCTGGCAGCACATATAGGTAAGGCGGTGGTACCAAACACGGGAGAGACGGAACTCTATCACATAGTAATCAAGATGGTGGTGACACGTATTGCCAATCTTTTGCATTTTATGAAGTACCTGCCCGAACGACAGATGATACATTCTTCAATATTTACAAAAAACATCAAAAAATACAATTACTTTTGACTGCCAATCGTTTGTAATTTATGAATTGCCTGAAAATAGAGCATATGGGTATATGGGTAAAAAGCTGAATAAAATTCACCATCCATTAAGTACTTTTAATAGAAATTCTCTTTTACAATTATCGGCACGGTTCTTGAATGCTGACCTTGACTTGCGCAAAGTTAATAATATAATGTATAGCGTCAATACCAGTAGTACGGTTTATAGTGCCGTACGGAAATGACCCCTACTCCGTAGCTGAGGGCTCAGGAACCGTGCCGGTAACTATGACTATGTTTTAAATAACATTACGGAATATAACATAATATTATAGTTAATACTTAAATAACGGAAATACTTAAAATTAATTTGTCTTATGATTATTTAAAATCATTGTAACGACGAAGGCGGACCGTCAAGTTGTCATCAGCAATTATTAACTCTGAAACAAAGAAATATTTATGGTCAGTGGTAGTCAAAGAAGCAATTATTATAAAAACTAAAAAAAACCTGACCGATCTGGTCCAGAAACATAACTAATCTTGTGGTGCAGTTATATACCTAGCTTATGTCACTCTCACGGATAAAACAAATCTTATGACACCTTTCAAACTTAAATCCAACAAATCGCTCGGAGTACAGAGCGTCTCGGAAAACTATACATACATACAAACATACGTATGTACTACATATACATACACTCGAAAAGGATAATGCTTCTAGTGCAGTCGGGCAAAACAAAGACGTTCTCGATTTTTGTATGTTAAACGATAACACTTTGTAAAGGTTCCTACACACTATGCTGGCAGTCCGGCCGTCGGGCATACCGCCAACAACCCCGAAGGGTATTTGGGCTTGCCGCACAACTGAGCCGCTGGCACTACCCCAGGGTATACACTATACAGGCGGGTTGTGCGGGGAAACGCCAACAGTTCGCTCCAGACATTCTACCCCAGGGTATACACTATACAGGCGGGTTGTGCGGGGAAACGCCAACAGTTCGCTCCAGACATTCTACCCCAGGGTATACACTATACAGGCGGGTTGTGCGGGGAAACGCCAACAGTTCGCTCCAGACATTCTACCCCAGGGTATATACTATACAGGCGGGTTGTGCGGGGAAACGCCAACAGTTCGCTCCAGACATTCTACCCCAGGGTATACACTATACAGGCGGGTTGTGCGGGGAAACGCCAACAGTTCGCTCCAGACATTCTACCCCAGGGTATACACTATACAGGCGGGTTGTGCGGGGAAACGCCAACAGTTCGCTTCAGACATTCTAATAATAGTGTTATACGGTGTGTTTTTCGTAAAACGAATGAAAATGTTAATGGCAAATTTCTGCTTATTCTGATGCTACGATTAATAAAAGAATTATCCTAATCTTAAATTTCCATACACCGTTGCTAAATTAAATGGCAAATAATTCTTTACACAGCTTACTTTTATTTCTTTCATTCATTAATTCGGTGACAACATAACAATGTGGGGTTATAAGAGACAGAATGAGCGCTGAGTCACGCACACGATCTAAATAATTTATTAATAACACCGAAAATCATCGAAAATATTCAACTGGTTTATCAGTTAGAACATTTTACACGAATCGCTAATTGCTTCTTTCAGTAGCTCAAAAATCAAAAAATCGCTAATTTTAAAAGCAAAATCGCTAATTTCTTCTTATAAGTACTTTTTATTAATCATGATGATGAGGGTCTGAAGATGGCACCAGAATTGTGCCTTTGGACCTCTTAAGGTATATAGAAAGTGCTAAGGCAGCAGAAGTTGGGCTCAGTTATTTTATTGTTATGAGCCTAAAAAGTGACTTTGAAAGTTTAATATAGAAAATACTGAGATAGTTCGGAGGGCTCGTTTGTTTCATTTTTGAATATTTTTTATTACTTATGAGGTTCTGATGATAGTGCCGGAAGAGTGTCGTTGGAACTCCTAAATGTAAAGTGCTAACACGGTCGAGTTTCCGATAGTTTGTTTTAAGCTATTATTTTTTTAGATATTATATGGGCACTTTTTATACGAGGGTTAATACCCTACCCCTTAAAACAAAGAATCCAATTAGGCATAAAACTCGATGACAAGTTTTTAGAGCACTTATAAAGACATGAATATGCTTATTAACTTTTGTTAGACACTTCTTATTTTTCTTATTTAATTTTTGTGTAGTTTTTTAAGGTTTTAGGTATATTTTTACTTTTTGCTGCATTTAAATAAAGGCTATTTTAATTATTTTATTTTATTTCTATCTAGAAACATCTGAGTGGCATACCGGATAACCGGAATCTGACAGTGGTGTATTGAATTGACAAAGCTGTACCTCGAAAAATTATGTAAGTACAGCAGCCGGCTCCGGTTTTAGCAAATAAAATTGGTAGTCGTTACAATTAGCAAATGGGGATTATCCCCTTCTTCGTTAGCCAAAGCAACGTTCAGTATACTAGATATATCGACCCCGTTAAAAAACTAAAGTGATAATATTTATTACAGATTGATAATCAGAATATTACTCACATAACAACATTCAACATCAAGATGCCGTTGCTTAGGACATAGGAAACCGCGGATCTGACTGTCAACCAAGTTCTTAGGGTTGCATTCAGAGATTGGGAGACAGATACCACCTTGCCGCACACAGGGTTCTTCCAAAGTTATGATGCTTACCACTGCAAACAAGAAAATAGGAAATTAATAGATTGAGATGATGTATGTAAACGAAAATTTATTATTAAATGAATCTTTTATTTTAGACCATACACCTTTACATTTTCACAACCCAACAAACTGTGTGAAAGTTTATCGCCGAGATTAGAGACCTTTGTTAAATAACTTTGGTTCCCTCTTAATAACGTTTATAAAATTGTTTAATTAAGTAAGTAGTTAAAATACGTTAAAATAATTAACTGGTATAAAATGGATATTTATACAAGTAAACACATAACCTAAAAAAAATTAAGCAAGCGCACGGTCCTTATGAAGTTCTAATGGTTATAGGTAAGTTCTATTAACAAAACTGTTAATGAAGCGTTGCCTATCCTTCAAACTAGCATTTGACATAGATTAACATTATGCGACAAGAATAATTAAGACCGTAATATAGAATGTCAAGAAGATCCCATCCAACCATGATATGATGTTTTCTAACCCAATCATTCCAATGTTAATATCAATACAAATATACAATTATCACCACACCATCGCATCACTGCCGGTCTCCATAATTATGAGATTTGTTATTTCAAAATTAACTTAAGCAGTTGGTCTTTCGTTACTGCGAAACCAGACATTTCAGACTGTACACAAGGATAACACTTCTCCCTCAGTAAATCGTCAAAATGCCGCACTAGGCCGAAATTTATTCCTTTTTAAGGTTCCAAAGTCAACTAGGAACCCTCATAGTTTCACCATGTCCATCAGTCCATCTGCCCCACTGTCTATCTGTCCGTCCGTCCGCAGTCTAGCCCAAAGATCATTGGTACTAGAAAGCTGTAATTAAGTCCAAATAAATCTATTAGTCACAACGACAAAGTGATAAACTAAAATCTCGAAAAATATTTTTTGGTACCTCCTGTATAAGCAAAATGGTGGCGTTTAATTTTTATTCTTTCTTGCGTAACTGAAACTGTGCGATATTGTTGAATAGGTATTTAAAATATAGCGGATTTGTGCTAACAGTTTTTCGATTAAAGTTTTTTTGTGAAATATTATTAAGCTAAAGGCGGGGCAGTCTTTTTGACCGCGAAGCAGTAAAGACCGCGTCTGCCCGCGGATGTCCGCGGCTGCCCTCACCACTGATATGTCTCGCCACCACTGTTAGCCGGGCACCTGCGGGGCGGTCTTTTTGCCCTCTATATGCGTTGGTAGTTAGAATTTCCTTGGTGCTACTATTTGCCGCTAAATTGACTGAACCGGCCCGCCCCACCGTGTGCACCTCGCCTTATGGGACCAATACGCTTCTAACTACTCAATGCTATTAGAGATTTAACAGTAAACAAATTAAAACAATGTACCTAGTAAAAAAAAACTGTGTGAAAATTGTTATCATAAAATATCTAAATATCTAGGCACTATATCTAAATTAATAATTTAGATATTAATATCTAAATATCTAAGAAAGCATGGGATTAACTGCTCCTCATATTAGCAATCTTTACTATTATTGTAACCATTTAACTTAAAAAAAATGATACATAAAAAAAAGACAAGTCCGCTAAATTTCTTTCGCCGGATCTTCTTAGTGTGTGGCCGCGTTTCCATACCGGTAAGTAATTTTTAACGCATCAAAATAACTTGTATAATCAAAACAACTTGAGAGTTTTATAGAATACTAGCTGTACCCTGCGCGCGTTGCTATAATGCCACCAACTAAAGTAAATTTGAAGGTAAGGCATTACCAACTCAGAAACTTTCGTAGGCTCATGCACAACAACTTTGCTAAAAGATCATCACATAAACGAACGCATAGTTTACGTTTCTATGAAGGACATACAGACAAACATTCATTTATATATATAAAAAAGAAATGGCTTCTGATTTCTAATTTCTGATGGTTGTAACTGTCCGTCAAAAGAGCCGTATGCTTGTTTTCTGTCCTATAATAAAAAAGAACTCATTTTTTACGAATGAAACTGAAACTCGGATGTCTAGTGTACATAGCAAACATGTATTGTCAGTTATCTATTTGCATTCATGGCAAATCGAAACAAAGTTTTACGAAAAAATTAACGAATAAATACGACGAATCGTTTGACCGAACAAGATTACTTTATTTTTACTGGGAAACTGGGAAATTTATAATAATCGACTTCGAACCAGCTTCGAACATAGTTGTCATTGATCCTATATTTTTTTATTTTATGTTAATATGTGTGTATGTATGCATTGTAGGTATACTAAGTATTTTAAAAAACCTTTGAGCTCTACGAAATATGCATAACTAAAGTCTAATAACCACAGTAAAAGTCAAATAGAAAGTCAAATAGATGAAAATAGACCTTGAAGGTATTAATAATTCGTAAAGGGCTAGTAAGGTTCTTTTTTCTAAATTACGGATTTATCTTTAAATGAGAGAGAGAGAGAGAGTAAGATTCTTTTTTCTAAATTATGGATTTATCTTTAAATCTGTAATTTAGAAAAAAGAACCTTACTAGCCCTTTACGAATTATTAATACCTTCAAGGTCTATTTGCATCAATCTATTTATGACTTTTAATACGGTTAAATTAGACTTTAATGCATCTTTCGTAGAGTTCAAAGGTCCGGTGTCACAGTTGCATCTCATACATACTTACATAAATAATAATACGGTAAAATAGACATTTCGAAAACAAGAAACAATCATTGCAAAAAACTAACAATATAGCGAATCATGTAATGTAATAAAATAATATTACTTTGTACCGAGAATTTTATAATGGAATTTGGCTATAGTTGATATTGACCCTGTATTTTTTATCTTATATTATTAAACAACCAATTAGTATATATTTCACCTCCGCCCGTAAAATTTTAGATACGATTAGTAATAGGTGTGTAACTAGCTGAATCGGCGAACTTCGTACCTGACCGACACTGAACACACGAATACCTACCTACTAGGTGTTCGTACCGTTAAATGTTTGGAAGCTAAGAACTGTTTCTATCGGAAAATAAAAGTGTAATTCATATATATTTTTTTGCATTTTTTGGGTTCCGAAGTAAACTAGGTATCCTTATAGTTTCGCTATGTCCGTCTGTCCGTCCTTCCGCAATATAGCTCAAAGACCCTTTGTACTAGAAATCTGTAACTTGGCATGAATAAAATTAGTCTCGGCATCCAAGTGGTAATATAAAATCTTTAAAATATTTTTTTAGGGTAACCCCTCTACATGTAAAGTTTTTAAATTTTTTCTCGTATACCTCATATTATGGAACATTGTTGGAAAAGTTTTTAAAAAAGTACTGTAGGTTTGTGAAAAAAAAGCTATTCAATTAAGGGAGTCGTTTGCGAAATATTAAGCTTTAAAGTGCCAATTTAATTAGAGTAAAGTGTCGCCTCCCCCCTCTGCTTCTTTTGGGGTAAGAAAAAATTCTATGAAATTAAAAGAATATAATAAAAAATTAAAAGGAAAACTATCACAACTCTAGAAGGCTTTAGAAGTTTTTGAATAATAGTCGACCAACTTATAAAATGTACATAGAGATGTTTTTAAAGGCGGTGAACCTGTGGTACGGATATATTCGACATTGACATTAAATCTATACATATATCTATACACAGATTGGTTGTTTAATAATTAATCTATCTATCTATCTTTATATAGGAATAAATAAAAGTGACTCGCTGAAAAGTTTGTACGCGCACAACTTTGGAATGAATGCACCAAATTGGATAATTCCTTGTTTGTTCTGTTCGTTGTTGTCAGGACAAAGTTTGCATCAAAAAACATATTTAAAAACGTACAAGTAAATATAGTAGTCGTACGGGCATTGATATAAAAAGAGAAAGATATGTTACCTAGTCACAGCGCCTGGTCCTACAAAACTAGGTCCGTGTACATAGTGCTTGTAGTATGCCACTCAGTCACACGCGGGACATCGTAACATGAAATGGTTCTACTTTCCGATTGTTTTTGCCATTAAACACGCATCAAAATGCTTTCTTGTGTATTTACTCAGTGTTATAATCACTCAAGGGAAAAAATAAGACACATGGGATTACTTTCCATTCGTAAATACAGCTAAAACATTAAATTTGTTTTAAAATAAAATTTTCTTTGTTTATCGGTAACCACAGAGCACAGAATCGCAGTCGGTCGACCGACTGCGATTCTGTGCTCTGTGTCGGTAACCATAGCGATGAGGCGGTCGGTGGCTAATGCCATTTCGCTCGTACAAGTATATCTGCCCTATCTCTGTTTTTGTTCAACCGTAAACGTGGCGACGACGCACGCGGTTTAATACTATTTCGCTCGTACGAATATATCCGCCCTATGTCTGTCTTTGTTTCCATGTTTATGATTGTGATAACAGATGTGTGTGAGGGTCGGTATATATGTATTCTGCCGAGCCTAGTTTAGTGAATGCGATATAATAATAATAATAATTCACGGGACAAATTACACTTACTGATCTAACCACAAAGTAAGCAAATTATTTGCTTGTGTTATGGGTGTTAGTCAACGATACTAATACATAGAAATACATATATAAATACTAGAATATATATAATAAACACCCAAACCCGGAAATACAAACATTTATGCTCATCACACAAATGCTTGTCCCCGTCGGGGATCGAACCCGAGCCTCGTTGATTGCGTAGTCAGGGTCTCTAACCACTCGACCAACGAGGCGGTCAAACAAAAATATAAGAACGTAACTTATCTTTCTCTTTTATATCAATGAGTACGGGTAGTATTTTCAATAAGTATGTATATTACAAGAAAGAACGATTGAATTATTTAGTTGTTATTCTATTTATTTAACATTATCGTACTGTAAACGGTAGAAGATTTTATCTCATTATTAGGGTTCCGAAGTAACTAGGAGCCCTTATAGTTTCGCTGAGTCCGTCCGTCCGTCCGCACGATTGCTCAGAGATCCTTAGTACTAGAAATCTGTAATTTGGCACGAATATACATATTAGTCAGTTCACCAAAGTGCTACCATAAAATATTGAATTTTTTTTACCCACTTTATATGTAAAGTGGGGATGTTAATTTTTTTTCTCGTGTGCCCTATAGTGTGTGATATCATTGGATAGGTTTTTAAAAATTATTGTAGGTTTATGACAAGTTTTCGGTTAAGTGACTCGTTTGCGAAATATAAAGTTTTAAAGTGCTAATTTTTGTTAGAAGCATGTGTCTATACCAACTAAACGGTTGGTTTTGGGAGTGGAAAAAATTCACGGTAGTAGTAAATATAATGAATTTAAAAGGAAAACTATCACGGTTAAGTAGGTTTTACAAGTTTACGAGTAGATAATAATCGACTAACTTGTAAAATGTTGTCTGAAAAATCTTTTTCTATATTAAATATCGGTCAAGGGGTGTACGGTAGACTCGATTGAAACCTTACCTAAATAATAAAACATAAAAAATAATGATCATTGTTATGTTCATGACGTCGACGTTATCGATTTATTTTACCACTTGCAATAATTCAATTGTTATTTAATAATCAGTTCAAAATAATTCAAAAAAAGTTCGGCCTACGCCACACAAGTTTAGCCTGAAGTATTTAGACTAAACTAGATTATCCTAGGCTATACTAGTATATCCTGACACGCTTAGGATGAACCGGTTTGTCCTAGGACAAACTAGTTTGGCCTAAAATCGGGTTTGGCCAGTAACATATATATGTATATCAACATTTTAAGACGGCAGTTATAAAAATATTATGTTGTTATTATTATAACAATATAGGTAGGTAACTCATTGAATACACTGGACAAACTAGAATTTACCGATCAGTGAGAGACAGAAATACTTTTGGAATATGCGTTCCCCGTTCCTGGTATTACGTTCAGCTATTTGATTTTAAATTTTTTATAGTATTAGTAGGTAGTCTGTGGAACTGGGATGAGATGGAATACGTGGAACGGTAATGTGATATTTTTGGATAAGGACCTAATCTCGTGAAATTCCTAATCTCTGTACATAATCCAATATATACGCCCTTACCTTTAGTCAGAAGTTATTAAAGGCTGTAAATCTGTGCTGCGGATACGTCAATAATTGACTTTAAATAGGTTAAATGTTCATAGTATGAAACAATAAAAGCCCTCTTTTTATCCGCATTATCGTGTGGGGCAACTACGGAACCCTACATTGCGCGTGGCCCGACACGCACTTAACCAACTTTTATGCTGCGTCCGCACTATCGTCTATCGTTATAAAGCTTCGCACAATGACACGATACATGCATATTATGGGATATCATCGCAGACATTCTACTGTGTGTTTTACTTTTATCGCACGATTGGCGGTACGTCAAAGGGTGTTATCGCGCTAACATCTTCGGGACGATCCCCACAGGTGTGGCCGGTACACCACAAGTGCGAAGCCGGAGTGAGCAGCCAGTGTAAGATAAAAATATAGGGTCAATGTCAACTATGCTCGGGGTCTATTATCATAAATTTTTCGGTGCAAGATAATATTTCTTACTCTATCACATAATTCGCAATATTTTTTGTTTAGATGTTTTCGTGGTTAGAAACAAAAGCTTCATTGAAGTGAAGATAAATTTATCTGTGATCATATTGTGCAAGGCTAAGCGCTGTGATGTCACTGTTATAGTATTCTTATAAATTGCGTGCAAATGTCCGGGAAAAAGAGTTATTTTAAAGCTGTTATCCACAACCAGCCCTGTTATGATATGCGCGTGAAGTATGTCACGCACGAGTAAGAAGATATCCGCGGGACAGCATCCCTTTTGTTGAATGATCAATATATACTAGAAACTTCGTGAGTAGCTACCTTTTGGCGAGTCTAACAAACTTTCTATTTACGACTTTTTTCGAAAGTGCTGATTCTTATAAATTGCGTGCAAATGTCCGGGATAAAGAGTTATTTTAAAGCTGTTATCCACAACCAGCCCTGTTATGATACGCGCGTGAAGTATGTCACGCACGAGTAAGAAGATATCCGCGGGACAGCATCCCTTTTGTTGAATGATCAATACATACTAGAAAGTTCGTGAGTAGCTACCTTTTGGCGAGTCTAACAAACTTTCTATTTACGACTTTTTTCGAAAGTGCTGATTCTTATAAATTGCGTGCAAATGTCCGGGATAAAGAGTTATTTTAAAGCTGTTATCCACAACCAGCCCTGTTATGATACGCGCGTGAAGTATGTCACGCACGAGTAAGAAGATATCCGCGGGACAGCATCCCTTTTGTTGAATGATCAATACATACTAGAAAGTTCGTGAGTAGCTACCTTTTGGCGAGTCAACAAACTTTCTATTTACGACTTTTTTCGAAAGTGCTGCAAAACAAATATCAAAATAACGTCTAACCTGACGGTCTGTAACAACTAGGCATGGAATTTATTGTTAAATTAGTTTAACTGTTATGTTGTTAAAGTTAATTAATACTTAACAGTTATTTATATATGTTATATTATACCAATAGCCTCTCTCTCTCTATACATATATATATATATATATATATATATATATATATATATATATATATATATATATATATATATATATATATATATATATATATCCTAAATCGGGTTAGCGAGCAAAAAACGCTCTTTCGCATATTTTTAATAACATTATTATCATATATCAAGTTCTTGGAGGTTTTAATGATGCATAAAAATTACTTTTAACAGTATTTGCTAATATAAACAACAGTTGTTAATTGTTAACAAAATTTAGTACGAAATTTAACATGTTAATTGTTAAATGATCCATGCCTACTAACAACGCAGTAAAAAAAATTCAGACATTATGATCACTTAAATAAAATTAAATATTATAATCATTTAGCAATTTAGTAAAAATAAATTATGTATGATTCCTGTCCTAAACAAAAATGCCTAACTGCGACATGTTCGCGGTGGTAGATCAGCTCTTTTTGTCGGACAAATCATTTTTCAAATAAATCATTAAATTATCTTGTAAATGCTGTAGGTATATTATATCCATCAAGGAAGAAAAATTATAATGTTATATTCTGCATTATTTAAACAGTGTGATGTCAATATTTGTTGTCAAAAATCTCAGTAGCAGTTTGGAGTCTGGCTGGTGGTGTGTTACTTTGGAGTCTGGCTAGTGCCTTGGGTGAGCACTTAAAGCTGTCGGTACGGCTATCGCTAGAAATTGGCCATTATGACAATTACGTTATCTTTAGTTAAATGCAGCGATCAAGATCGCCAGTCGCCACTCATTTCGCCAACTGATAAGCTGATAAATAGTGGTGAACAGGAAAATGAACAGGTACCTTCTAGGGAAGCGCGTTCCATCTTAGACCGCATCCTGGCTTACCATCAGGCGAGATCGTGGTCAAACGCTTCCCTATCGATAATAATAAAAAAAATGTGTAGGTGGTTGACCCTACAGGCCATCCCTGAAACTTCCCGCTAAATTAAGGTATTTTAAGCTCAAAAGAGTAAAAACTATTAACATAGATTTTTTCAGTTCAAACATCTATTTTGTTAAAATGGCAGTATGTTGATTTTTGAAAAGTTTTATATTTTGGAAACCCTGATTGAATTTGATCTTTCGAATGACATTCAACTCAGTTTTTGAGATCTGAAATATTGCTTTAGTTAAATAATCGATAGGTTGAAAAATTTCGTAGAAATGTCAAAAAACATTTTTTTTCAAATATTTTCATCATTAATAAATCCTAAACAAATTGACTGCTTTTGATCCAATTAACGGCATTTGACGCAGTTTTTAAAGGAGAAAAGCTGGTAAGATTTTTAAGTCCACCGGTGTATTATCCTGAAAATTATTTTAAAAATATAAAGTAAGTATGCTAAAAATGTTTTAGTACTAAAATATTGTGGCATACCAAAAAAAGATTGGTTGAAAAACTTCGAAGAAACACTTTTTTTTTAAATTTTCGTCAACGATTTAGCTCTCAAACGGAGAAATCGATTTTGATGCAATTTATACATTAGATGTAGTTTTTTGAGGAATAGAGCTGATTAATTTTTGTACTCAATCGGTACATTAATCTGGAAGTTATGTTAAAAAAATACTGTTTCACCAAAATTATTTTTGGGGTTTTTTCAAAATTTCTCAAAATCTCCTAGGCCGACTTGATCAAAATTTTTAGGAAGTCTAAGTTAAGCAGAATCCAATCGAATGCCATCAACCGCGTTTCAATCGGTCCAGCCGTTCAAAAGTTTTGAGATGTTTACATACACACACACACATACACACAAACACACACACACATACATACACACACACACATACATACATACATACATACTGACGTCATCGCGTAAATAGTCGGAAAAGATATCTAGGACCTCAAAACGTGGAGATCCAGTGAAAACTCGATTTTCGAAAATCGGGGCAAATTCAGTAAATTCCTATCTACGTACACTACGTACTACGTAGCGGGAAGTTAAAAAGTTTATAAACGTTCAGTTTCTTTACTACTCCGCTAGGAGTCTTGCTTGATGATGGTAGCATAATATGTAAACGTAATTATCACAACTTTTGATCTATTAAGTCGAGTTGTGGTGGAATTATGCGTGTATGTTAGCTATAATAGACAAGAAGTGATTTGTCTTCAAAAGCGAGAAAACAAGTCTATAAAACTTTTCACGTTGCCTATTCTAATGAGTTGCTACCGCTGCATCAAAAGGACAAACCGGCTGAGTTTCTTCCGCCTAATCTTTTAGTGTATGACTGTAGTCCCGATTCGATAATTTTTATTATCTACAGCATATTGGTTTTTAAAAAGTTTGGGTAATTGGATGGATGGATGGATGTTTGTTTGTTACTCAGTCACGTGAAAACACTTTAACCGATTTGGATAAAATTTGGCACACATGTAGTGATGACCTGGAAATGCTCAAAAGATACTTTTTATCCCGAAAGTAAGTTTTTCCCTTGGGATTCACCAAAAACTTTTATAATAAAGCAGCAGGTTGCAGAGTGCAGCTTGATAAATATACGAGTTTGTTGTTGAATGACTCCCATGTTACAAGCAAATAATTTACTTTCTTTATGCATAGTTCTGTTCACGCAATTAAAACACTTTTTTTTCTTAAAGATAATTTGAAAAAAATATTTAAAAAAACAAACGATAACACTGTTGACAAAAGATAACACTGTATTTAATAGATTACAAAAATTTATTCGTAATCATCTTTAACATTTCTTAGAACTTTCTCGGAGATAAGTACCTTATGTATTATTTTAGTTTAAAATGTCTGAGTCGGATCCAGATGGAGTAGAGGCTCATTTTTCCGTGATTTTCCGTCTATCATATCATGTCATACCATTGACAAACAAGCAAATAGCTCTTCTGATGAAAAGTGGCCACCACCGTCTAGGCACAAACATGTTAATGATTCGTTGATATCCGTTTGGTGGGATAGTAATGCTACATACTGGAACACGACCGTTTTAAACATTGACGTTATTGAGGCTTTAATAGGTAAAGCGGTGGTGACACATCCGGCAAAATGTAGCGAAACTCTACCATCTAGTAATCACAATATTTTAGCCAATCGGCTGCCTTTTACGAGCTGCAAGGCAGAATGGCAGATCTTCAAAAGGGTCACGTACAAAAACGAGGATGAAAACTTTAAAAAAATGATTGAGAACAAAATCTTGATTTTGTATTTTACTATAGCCGTTAAGCCTTTTGTCATTTTATAATATTTAAGAGCAAATTCAGGAGCAAAAAACATGGAATATTTTTCTTGATTCCTCTCAGGGCGAACGTGAAAGGAACGGGTTCGCGCGCCTGGGGCACTTGGAGCCCTGTTCTTTGAAAAAATCTTAAGAAGGCAAAAGGTATAAACTTTAAAGCAAAAAATATAAAAGAAATCGAGATATTGAATAATAATGGCGCCAAAGAATTTTTGTTCAATCGAATGTTTGAAAAAACGGAGGTTATCAGTTTGACATGTATTCATGTAATGTTGTTGGAATTGTTTAATATTTAAGTATGAAGATCTGTTTAAGCGTTCATGCGCGTGTACCAATTTCGTAAGTGTATGTATATTTGTCCACGAATTTCTCGGCAACTCAGATAATTATTTTTGATTTAATTCAGGTATATTCCAACTTAGGAAACAGTTCAAGTTCCATCAAAATCGAGTTAGTAATCTTTAAGAAATGAATATATTTGATACTTGGAGTCGGTTTACTTTTTAAATTACTATTATTTACTTCCCTTACCATGTTTGTACATTTTAGAGGTATGCGTATTTGTAAAAAAACACCAAAAGTTATTTAAAGCAAATGCTGAAGTCACTGGTAACTCATATTTTAGGAATAGTAAGAAACTATATGTGCCTAACCAAAAATTAAATATTTTTACAAAAAAAGTGTATTGTATGTCTATTATTATATTCAATCATATTCCTGATAGTCTTAAATCATTGCCTATAAATAAATTTCGCAAAAAGTTGTTTGATTTGCTGTTAGATAAACTTATTATAATATTAAAGAAGTTTTAGCCGATAAAATTAAATATTAATGGATAGAAATATAAGTTTCGTGAATTGTCCTTAAAAAAATTTCAATGTAGTAAAATTTTGTAAATGGTGAACATTTTGTAAATTATAAAAAAATTAACTACTCAAAATATGAAACTTGTAATTATTATAAAAATAACTTTTGTAATATGAAATCATCCTTGTATATTTATAACAAGTACATGAAATAGAGAAGAAAAGACCAGCCCGCTGAGTTTCTTCCGCCGGATCTTCTCAGTGTGTGGCCGCATTTCGATCCGGTAGTAATTCTAAAAAATCGATACAATGTTTTAAATATAATATTATATAATGATATTTTTTTAAATATTTGCACACCATAATATATTGGTAGAATATGTTGGTAACTTAATTTATTTTTAAAAACTTGTAATACCCATATTCTTGCAAATAAATATTTTATTTCTTTCTCTTTCTTTTCTATAATCAACGATCCGTTATATCTAATAGTAAATATTACCTAATAAAGAGGCATATCATATTTCACAGGTTTTTTAAACCATTTGTTAATTTAAAAGAACAAGGGTGAGTTCATACCGCGTATTTAAAATGATTGTCTTTAGACAAATCTCCTACTATAAAGAACCTTGTAATTTTATAAAATTTTACTCGTATTTATTGTGTTTGAGTTATGCCTGTGAAAAAAGATATTTTTTTTAACGTAGCCTTTATTTGAGCTAATTTGAGCTTTATACATATAAAGATGACGGTAGAAAATGAAGTAGATTGCTTTAGATCACCCAGATGATTTTATCATTTGTCAATGATGTTAGCTGGCAATATTATCAAATAGTAAGTGTGTTTAGCGATCCTAAAATCTCAGACTTTAGAATTCTGAGCTAAGATTTCCGCCAGTCGCCGGTACACTTTATAGATACTTAGAAACTGCCCAATGCCACCATTTAACTTAATATATCACGACACAGTATCGTGGTATAAATTCTGACACTTTTTCCTTAGGTTCACTTAAAGATAGAAAGTGTGTCCTGACTCCTGACCAAAACCGCTCACTCAATATGAAAAAAATTATTTACTCTGTCTATCTAACTCAGATTAGTGAGATTATAGTTTCGCTGAGCACACCCTTAAACCTTTGATCCAATATTTTGGTTTTAGTTATTCACTGATTTTTGTTTATACTTAGAAAAATTATTACTTGTGCTTAATTTGTAAAAAAACATCTTTAAAACTGTTTAACTTTTTTGTATTCTTTTAATTATTTTACTTCACTTCAAAATATTTAAAGCAGTATAAAAAATCTAAGCCCCTTGGATTGATAAAACGATTAATTTGAAATATTATAACATTTATTTTAATTCCAAAATCCTTCCAGCTATTGAAGACGTTACAAATTTCTTTCAGATATTTTCTTGTATGACAACTCGCTATTGTTCTTTATAGGAGCAGCTTTAACTTACGCCTCGTAGATAATGTAATATAAACCATTGCTAAAAACTAACAATCAAAATGTGAAAAGTGTGAAAAATAACGTAGGCAATTAATAATTACAAAAATTTCAAATAAAATGAAACTTCAACATAAAATTAAAGTTAAATTTTAAAAGTAGCATTAGTAGCATAACTAAATAAAAATTTTTATGTTAAAAGCAACTAAAAAGAGATAGGTAATTAGATAGCATTATAATTTAAAGACAATGTTCATCTTAATCCTTACTACAAATTGCTCTGTGAATTAAGTTAAGAATGAACTTGCTAACGAGATCAAGTCACCGAGACTAGTTGGAATGTTGAAAATAAGCAATTACATTATACGTTAGATCGTTTTACAAAGTACCTACTTGCTAATGCCAAGAGGTAAAAAGAATTCCCTAGGAAACAACTTCCAGATGCAATTTTCAAAATACTCTTACATGAGCAATGAAATTTTTACTTTACAAAATTATGGAAAATCATTTTACCAGATAAATAATAAATAGTTATAACTGATTGTATTAGGATACTAACGGCCGGATTCCAAAACGCAAATTAATTTTTACCAGCAATTAATCTGTGTTTAATATAGTTTTTACAAGCAAATGATCTGTTGCTTGCTAAAATTAATTTGCGCTCCGGAAACTGGCCATAGGTAAATTATACTCTGTAATACAATCCCAGACTTCAATATAAATTTTTAAGCCTTATGTAAATCAATTTGCAAATTTACACAGCAATACTATTGATTGAACTCATTGATATAAAAAACCCAAGATACACAATCAGTGTGTCAAAAACGTCCTCCAAAAATGAGCGCACAATTTTAAATTGTGCGCTCATTTCAAATAGAATCGCGTCGGCCGCGTCACTGTCAATTTTATTTATTTTCGTACATTGCTTTGTAAAAACAACTATAAGTCTTGCACTTAAGGTTGGATATGCAAAGACATATGTTTTTGTCATATCTATAACTACTTAAACGAAATTAGGGACACTTTTGATTGTCAGTTTTGTTCGGGACTGTTCATCTAGGGTTTTTTTATATCAATGATTGAACTGTAATATTTTTTGGAAAAATTTGAAATAAAAAATGGTAGATGATGAATTGGATTCGACTAATACATGCACTTTTAGCCAACTTTCATCTATATTACAACTTTGAATACGTATATAATTTAATATGTGATTCAGTTAATCCCATACTTGATCATTTAACCGCCCGTGCCCTGTGACGTATTTTTACAAGCGTACTTCACCCGCGAGTAGGCACGGTAACATGTCGTCGATATAATTTTACAAACAAACTTCTCATATCCTATTTAACACCTCTAGGGGTTGATTTTTTAAATTAGCCGATATTTACCTAGGTTCTTCAAATATCTCATTGCCAAAATTCGTCAAAATCAATCCAGCCATTTAGGAGAAGTTAAATCGTATACGTACGCACGGAAGAATAATATAATATCGCTGGAAAAATCACACAAATTGATCTAACTCCAAAGTTAACAAATTATTTCCTTGTAATATGGGTGTTAGTAAATGATACGAATACATAGAATTATATAATTTGTTATATGCATAACAAACACCCAAACCCAGAAATACAAATAGCTATGCTCATCACACAAACGTTTGTCCCTGTTAGGAATCAACCCCGAGCCCCTTCGATTCGTAATTAAATTCGCTAATCAACTGACCAACGAGGAGGTCGAAATTATATGTATAAAGATACCTACCAGCTCACCCGGCAAACGTGATTTTGCCACACAAGTTATTTGTATTGAATATTTAATATTTTGGTGGGGTACTTGAGAAGGGAGGGGAGGGGGTGTTATTGTATTAAAAACTATCCTTTTATTAAGTTGGACCTAACATTGAATTGAATCCATAGCGGACAAACAACGTGACACGTGATTTATATATATCAAGACTAGCTGACCCGGCAAACATTGTTCTGCCTTTTCAACTACTCTTATTTTTTTCTATATTTTCTCACCTTTTAAATCTTCCCTGGACGTCAACAATTAATTCGAAACCAAAATTAGCCAAATCGGTTCAGCCGTTCTCGAGTTTTAGCGAGGCAACGAACAGCATGTCGCCTGTTATAGTCAGAATCTATTAAAGATAAGTGATATCTCTAAAATCATGAGTCAACATATCGGCAGACAGACCATCATTGACTCAAATACCAATCCATTATAATCAACCATCTTCAGAATAAAAGTTCTTGCTTTTTAATATTTCATGATATTTTTTACTATACTTTATTAATCCGAGACGACCGACTGGTTGTACGTATCAGTACCATCGTAATTACTAGTTGGTAGAGTTCCGCAACACCCCGTACAGGTACCTATACAAATAAATAAATAAATATAAATAAATATTCATGGGACAAATTACACTTATTGATCTAACCCCAAAGTAAGCAAATTATTTGCTTGTGTTATGGGTGTTAGTCAACGATACTAATACATAGAAAATATACATACATATATAAATACTTTTACATACATAATAAACACCCAACCCGGAAATACAAACATTTATGCTCATCACACAAATGCTTGTCCCCGTCGGGGATCGAACCCGAGCCCCGTTGATTGCGTAGTCAGGGTCGCTAACCACTCCACCAACGGGGCGGTCAAACGTTACCACCGCTTTACCTGTTCCTGTCGCAATAGCGTCAACGCTTATCATTGTCATGTTTTAGCTTGAAGGCTAATCCCGCCACACGGCCGCCACAAGCCACAATCAACGCACCATGAAGATCTTTGTCTAGTTGGTTGATTGGCGACGGTTTCTCTTTCGATCAGGAGAGCCATCTACTTGTTTGCTATCTAATGTTATAACAAATACTGTCCGTAAGACTTCTTAATCCAGTCGTAAAGGAATTATTATGTTTGTGCCTAGTAACGCAATTAAATTCAATTCTAATTAAATATATCTCACAAATTATTATCGCTATTATAATCGTAATTAATTAAATTATATATAAGTTAATTAAGTATAAGTTAAGTAAGTTTAATTCCTCTCTCCTACCTTACCATTGCTATACCCGACAGAGTCCATGATGATCTAACCAATATTTTAAACTTAAATCTCTTGTAAACATTGTGCAACTCAAATAAATAAATAGTTTATATGTTATAGGCTGTCACTTGGTACATATTATCTTCAGCTTTATTGTTAATTTTACTTTTTTTATAGTCAACTATACTTGAAAACAAAAAAAATGCCACGTTTGAAAATAAACCAGTGACCATCTTGCCTGCTGACCAGGATTAAATAAATAAATATTCACGGGACAAATTACACTTACTGATCTAACCCCAAAGTAAGCAAATTATTTGCTTGTGTTATGGGTGTTAGCCAACGATACTTATACATAGAAATACACATGGAAGATAGCATGGAAATACATATATAAATACAAGAATATATTTAATAAATACCCAAACCCGGAAATATGCCCGGAACCCGGAAATGCTTGTCCTCGTCGGGGATCAAACCCGAGCCCTGTCGATCGCGTAGTCAGAGTCGCTAATCACTCAGCCAACGGGGCGGTCAATTTTTTTTTATTATAAAGGTTTTACATAGCACGGGATTAGTCTATATCACATAATATAATATTATATTATTTTAATTGAAATTGTTTGTTAATCATAATAAATGACATACGCTAATATAACACTACATAAAATGGACGTAAAGACAAATACTATGAATATTATACTAGCGACCTGCTCCGGCTTCGCACGGGTAATATTTACAAAAAACCTTGACACACCTAAGTCTTCCTCATGAATTCTTCTATCCATTGGTGACAATCGCATGTAAATCCAGACAAGTGGAATTTGAGTTAATCGCAAACAGACAGACTGACAGACTCGGCGGGGATTTTGTTTTATAATATGTATAGAGGATAGTAAACAAGCAGATGACTTCCCTGATGGAAAAAAACAACCATCGCCTAAGAATATCAAAGACGTTAATGGTGCGTTGCTGGCCATGTGGCAGGGCGTTAGAAGTTTAAACCGGCTACCTTACCCACCAAACTGGAACACGACAATGACAAGCATTTATCCCATTGCGGCAGGAATAGGTAAGACGGTAGTACCACATACCCTGAACGAAATGTTGCGGAACTCTCATTAGTAATGAGTAGTGGAGAGCGTGGACCAACAACGGGTTAAAACTCCAATTTTTTTTCAAGAAACCATAACTTTTTAAATTGTGATTTTTTGTGCATTCATAAATAAATGCCGGTTATCTTTCATAGTAGGTCAAGGTTTTACTTCGCTTGGTCCGTGCTCCTTTGAAGAATAGGCTAACTGCCGTTCTGCCAGCCAAGTCGTAAAAGGCGACCGATTGGATATGCGAGTCACTACCATCATGGCTATTAGGTGGTAGAGTTCTGCATTGTCTCGCCTGGATCTGATACCAAATCCTTACTTATTCCTACCGCAATAGCGTTAGTGCTTGTCACTTTCGTGTTCCGGTTTGGAGGGTAAGGTAGCCGGTAATCTTGTGCATTGGCAGCAGACCTCGCTACAAGATAGCAACGCACCATTAACATCTTTGGTGTCTATAGGCGATGATTGACTCTTTCCATCAGGAGACCCAACTTGTTTGCTATCTTATGATATAAAAATATTATAAAAAATAAGTAGACAGAGTGAAGCATAGTTTTTATAAGTTGCATACAACATCAATAAATAACAGTTTAAATACCTGTACACTAAAAGAATTATAAAAAGTTCTTCTGATCAATTTTTTTAATTTAAAAAAAGGAAAAATTACAAATATTGTTACTGTGATTGTACTTGTAATTTTTCCTTAAATGTAACTCTGATACCTATGTAATTAAATAAAATAAACGCTTCTAAATTGTATAGCTAATGAGCGCAGATTATTGCTACTTTTTCTGTAATTACTTTTTTTAAACACTTTAAAATCGCAAAAACGCAAGTACACTTGTGGTACAAAGTCTAATTAATTCATCATGCATAATCAAATTACACAAACTGTTTTGATTAAATAAAATAATCGATGATTTTATTGATATAAATCGCCAGCTTTTATTATACATATATATTATTATACATATATACCTAATTACTTAACCAAATATCGTTAAAGAAACGGCCCTGTAAAGATTTAAGAAGTTAACCCATTTGATTGAAATTATCATAATCCTACATGGATATATCCTAAGCTTGGATTATAATATGCTTAATTGTATAATAATTAAAATTTAAATAAATATAAAAAACAATATCATAAAATATCTTAAATCAAATAGTAAAATTTTTACTTACGCTGTAAAGGCTCATTTGACCGTGAATGCAAAGGATTTGATGTGACTTGCACTATAAAAATAACCACAGATAATGCTAACACTGTTTTGGAAAACATTTTAATATTGTTACGCAACAGTATATTCACTGGGTAGCCAACGAGCGTCTGGCAATCCAGCCAACACCGCGTATATATATACCCGTTTTGATAAACATCGGGAACGGATTGTGTGAATTTAGGTTTGTAAAAACCCTGCGTATTTTTTGTAAACATTAGCGTCACTTCTAAGAACTCTTCCAAGAAAAAATTTAAAAAAAAACAAATAATATCACGCCGATTGCCTTGGAGGATAGGCAGAGTGAACTGAACTTTAATTGATGTTTAGATTTATCACGATTCAGTTTGTCAGCTAGACATATGTGAAATTTGAGAATTACTGCGATTGTAAATGGCGATAAGGGAACCAACAACTTTACTTGCTTTTCCGTAGATCGGGAATTACAATAGTAACTATTATATAATCTGTGACGTATTAACACACCACCGCCAGACTCTAGCCTGCTTAGAATAGGTAGCGTATGATATGTCACATGTAAAAGAGATTTTACCAATAAGAAACTAATATCTCGTTTATATCACAGGAAAACATTTGTCCCGGCATACATATAGATACGTGGATCATTCGATAAATTTAAAGACAATGAAAAAAAATATTTATTTTACATTTTTTCAAAATACTCTTCGTCATTTTCTATACAAAGTATGTAGTACGAATGAATCATACAAATCACCTTTGGAAACATTTTTTTTTTGATCCGATAAATAGAAAATATTTTTTTTAATTTATTGGAATAGGCGTTTGTCTTCCATCGCACCTGGTGGAAAGTGTCGATGAAGACGAAGGTGGTACACGCCCATCCAAAAGAAACCTATTCACTCTACTCTTAAAGGTTATATATATCAGGCCAGGCCTATATTTATCAGGAAAACTAAACGCTAAAAATAGTTTGTTCCAAGCCTTGGCGACTCGAACCAAAAAAGAGTTGTCATACCGTTATGTTCGATTTCTTGGTATATCAACAACGTACGGATGGAACTTCTGCCAGCGTCTAGTAGTCCGATAATGGAATATATAGGAATGGTGAAGGTCCAACAAGCTCGAAGAGAGCTTTCGCACGCTCATCAAAATGCATCCTGTAAACAAGATAAAATTAAAAATTTTAAAAACCCTCGACACATCCTCAGATCGCCAATCTGCTATACATGCATCATTTTAAGAGCAAACGTGAAAGAACCTTATGATCTTTGAAAGGAGATCTTGCAGTTTTAAGTTAAGGTTACCACGGTTCCTTACTCAGTAAGCTTGCGTTGCAGTTGTTTTACTGCAAAGCTCCCATAGCCTCCAGCTCAACTATGTAACCCTTGATTCATAGTGTAAGCAAAAATATAACAAATGAGACTACACTCAACGGGCTTATTTTGTTTAGTGCAGGAGTTCCATGACCACTTTCTAGTTCAATTATCAAACCGGATATCTAGTCGCTAGTAGATTTCAGTTGGTATGCCATACGCTGGAAGCTTACTTAGGAGTGCCTCGTGCCAGACCCGATTAAAGGCCTTAGATATGGCTAAAGATACTGCCATTGCCTCACCATGACCCTCCAAGGCTTCGTTCCATAGGTGAGTAGCGTAAATTAACATGTCACCAGTCGAGCGTTCCCTGCGAAAATTATATTTGTAGTCATTGAAGAGCTCGTTGGCTTCAAGATATGCCAGAAGACGATTATTTAAGATACGAAGTTATGGAGGTGAGTACGACAGGTCTATAATTAGCTCGGTCTGCACGGCTTTCCTTTTTGGGTATAGGTTGAATGTTAGCAAGCTTCCAGGATCTGGGGACTTTGCTAATTTCCTTGCTGGTTTCTGGTTTTCACCAAGCACCGACGCTGGACAGTATAGGTAAGTAAATTGTACTCGTTTAAGGAAAAACTTACAAATAAGTACTCTTTGTTATCAATGAAATTTGTAATATTTGTATTAAGAATATTTGTAATTTTTCTCTTAAATATTGTTCATTGATATCAAAGACTGCTTAAAATTGATTGGAGAAACTTTTTATCAATTTTGGAACGAAGTTCCTTATCGCGCGTTGTGAAAGGGGGCTAGACGGAAAAAATTCTTACGAAAAGTTGTCACGACACTATATAGTAAACTATTGTATATGTTTATGCATTGCTTTTCTCTTGTGAGAGTAGCTGTGTAGAATGGAACGGGTTCCAATCCTAACCGCTGAAGCGGCCCTTGGTCTAGCGAGCGTTGCTCCAATAGACTCAAGAGTGGATGGTCCTCCCTGACGGGGTCCATTCTCACTTGTATCCTATGCGGATAAGCATAACATACAGCGTAATGGGCTGTCGCCCATCTGATGAGTACATAAAGTACGAAACGCTTTGTCATATGCTACCGTGTTGAGTTTCGGCTTACGCCTAAACCAGCACAGAGGCTGGATGACCTATTGGTCTCTGGTTTCCCTCTTAGCTGACAAATCCCATACAACTTAGTCCGGCCTTAGTCGTGTCAAGCCGTAATGGCGATGCCGTAATGGCATTTCACTGTTTCGTCTTCTTTTCGACTCTTCAGGTGCGATGAGATCGCACGACAGTGTTTATGCATTGCTTCTCTCTTGTGAGAGTAGCTGTGTAGAATGGAACGGGTTCCAATCCTAACCGCTGAAGCGGCCCTTGGTCTAGCGAGCGTTGCTCCAATAGACTCAAGAGTGGATGGTCCTCCCCTGACGGGGTCCATTCTCACTTGTATCCTATGCGGATAAGCATAATGGGCTGTCGCCCATCTGATGAGTACATGAAGTACGAAACGCTTTGTCATATGCTACCGTACTAACGTTTCGTTTATATAGCCTTTTATATAAGTATAGCCTTTTATTTGCCTTTTAATTCGATAAGTGCCTGGCTGCAATTATTAAACTTTCATACCAACAGAGTGTGCTTGTGGTTATTTTTAGATCAGCTCATTATTTCGACCTATTTCTGTGCGTCTCAAAATTCTTCAGTACTACGAACTTGAGCTGCGAGGCTATTGGAAAGAGATAATCGTCCCCCATAGACCCAAAGACGTTGATAGTGCGTTGCTATCTAGATGGCAGGATTGGAATGCTACATGCATAGCTGGAGCACGGCGGCAATAAGTGCCGACGCAATTGCGGCAAAAATAATTAGTGGTACCAAACTCAGTCGAGACATTACAGAATCTAACCTAAAACTTTATGATTGACAAACATTATGAAAGTCCTAGAACGACTCGTCCGATTCATATCGTCATGTCATTAAAATTATTAAAAATAATAATAATTCTTTATTGTACACCAAAAAGGACACATACTAAAGAGAATAAATAATAATATAAGATGTTATACAATTTGACGGTCTTATCGCCTTAAGCGATCTCTTCCAGACCAGTGTGAGTGTTACAACTTACGAGTACAACACACATTTTCCGTCGATCTGTAACTTTTTACAGTAACGATTGGAAACCCACATTATTATAACGGTCAAGACATTACAACCTTTACCTATTTAACAACACTAGCGGTCACCCTCTGGTCAAAATCCGGCCATAGAAAACAATGAAATCTTTTCTAAGTTTGACAACAGGTTTTAGCCAAAAACATAATAAGTAAGTAGGTATACTTGTGTGTATATTATCAGGTATGTCTAATGAATGTAGTGTGTAATTTTTAAGGGTTAGCGGTTAGGGTAAGCGGGACCCTGGAATCGGGACCTGGGCTAAGACTCCGCTATCCATCCATCTGTCAGTGTGTGCGTTTATCACCAGGCTGTATCTTATGAACCGTGACAGTTAGACAGTTTTTTTTACATATGATGTAGGTATTTCTGTTGCAGCTATAACAACAAATACTAAAAACAGAATAAAATAAATATTTGAAGGGGGCTCCCATAGCCAAACGCGATTTTTTTGCCGTTTTTATACATGAAGGGTACGGAACTCTTCGTGCGCAAGGTCGACTCGCGCTTGTTCGATTATTATCAATTTAATGTATTTCTAATGCATATTATCTAAGAATATTAGGTGTCTGCACTCCTTCACAATGTAAACTTTAACTGTAACAAATTTAATTCAAATAACGGTGGAGCTGTTTGCGTAATTTTCATAAAAAGGGGTCCAAAAATGTTTCCCTTACGTATTAATATATAAAGATAGGGTAGCTAAACATTAATTTATTACAGCGTCATTGTTTAATATTCAAAATGTACGCAATACTTACAAAATACTTACATATGCGTGAATTCGTACTTGACCTTGCTACGATTTGTTTGTCTTGATTAATATGACCCGGGGACCTCTTACACGGTCTATTCACATAAACGGCTTCTAACTAAATACTACGGTAAACAAATTTAATAAAACAATCATACAATAATACAATAATAAATTAAGATTACTGGACAATTTACACGATAACCTCTAACCCCAGAAAAAAGCAATTTATTTGTTTAAGTAAGGGTGTTAGTCAATGATACTAATACATGACTTGCATACATAAGTACTGAATTATATTTAACAAACACCTCACTACTCACCGTCAACCAAAACAGGAAGTTGATGCCTGGAACGGACCCTGGCGATATCAGAGTCATCAGGAGAGTCCGAGGTAGGAACAACTTATTGTTCAATATCATTATTGACGTTGGACCTAGAACGTAGTCAATGCTGAAGGACCAAAGAGTTCATCTCGGCTATCAAATTGTCCCGGCACTGGATCATTCACCGGTGATCCAATGCTATAATTGCTTAAGGCTTGGACACACAGCTCATGAATGTAGGCAAACAGTGTGTGGTTATTGTGCGGAGGGGCACGAAACAAGGAGTTGCCCCAATAGAAACGGCAAACCCACTTGCTGTAATTGCTTATCACAGTATCTGCTGGAAAAGATTCACTCGGCTTACAGTTCAGAGTGCTAAGTGTGAGTTTTTCTTTTCGCATTCGATCGTGAGCGCGTTTCGTGTTTACTAGGAATTTGTATGTAATTTGTACAGCGCCACCTAGTGGTAAACTGGTTTCTCACGTTTACCACTAGGTGGCGCTGTACAAATCACACACAAATTCCTAGTAAACTCGAAACGCGCTCACGATCGAATGCGAAAAGAAAAACTCACACTTAGCACTCTGACTGTCCGCATTGGTAAAAATGGAACCATATAGCCATAAGAGCAGTATCTTATTGCTAAGGGCGTCGATAAGGTTATTAAAAGTTATACAGTCAAACCTCGGGAGGGGATATACGAAAGAATGCTTAACAAAAAGAATATGTCAAGAATCCTAGAAATCAGCTGTTTGCATGAAAAGAGTTATGAATGTGCAGAAAGCAAGTCAAGTCTGTCTGGACCGTGATATATAGAACTCAATTCTCTTTGCCTCCCTCATATGGGATTTGACGTAAAGATATGTGCTTGTGTGACCTTTAGTATTTTATTAGCACGATATGAATGCCTATTGTTTAAATATTCATTAAAACAACCTAATAAAACCTCTAGGATTTTTTCGATTGGTTGGGGTTTAAAGAAGATAAAATTACTGGATAGGTATGCAAGAACAAATTCAACAACTCGAATTGTCACAAAATTACCACGTGGTAAGTAAAATTAAGATGATATTGCAGCGTTACCTGGAATCTTAAGTATTTTCTTAAGACTTTTATAAGCTTGATAATAGCACTTAATACATTTTAAATGCATTTAACTATACTAAAATAGATAAAAATTATTTAAGAGGGCACCGAGCTTTAAAAGCGTATCGATATTTAGGCCTTCTACAGAACAGGGGGGAAGCGTGACGGTTCTGACTAGGATGGGCGATACGAGTAGGGATTTTGATATTTCCTTTTTATCATTAAAATTTATATATATTTTAAAAATATATAATGTATAAGTTACAAAAATATATTGTTTTGCTATTATTTAAAAACTGATGATGTATTTACGCTATACGAAGGATGTTCCTTTTTGTTCAGAAGTAATTTTGAATTTTTCTTTTCTATTAAAGAAACTACAAGTTATCATGTTTCCAAGCTGTATAATTTATGGCAGGAATCCTTTTGTATCTTGCTTATGAATTGCATAGCTAAATATTTAATAATAACGATATAGCAAGGGATCTACCGAATTTATTTCGAAATTAGCTCGGCGCGGGCTTTTAGTTTTTTAGTTTGGTGCAAGCGGGTAAGCAATTAAGTACTTTAATATTTATACTGAAATTGGATCATTTTCAACCGACGAAAAAAAGAAGGAGGTTCTCAATTCGACGCACATATTTATTTTTTATGTTAGACTAGACATAACTTTTTACAGGGTAAGGACATATAGATATATTAATAGGTGAAGGGAAAACTTTGGATCCCTTTTTAAGACAATTGCGCAAAATTTTCCCCGTGTTGATTCCGGGCTCCTTTGAAGAATAGGCAAACTGCCGTTCTGCCAGGCAGGTCGTAAAACGCGATCGATTGGATATGCGAGTCACTACCATCGTGGCTACTAGGTGGTAGAGTTCTGCATTGTCTTGCCCGCCAGGGTAGAACGTTAATGGTGCACACTTTGGGTTCGTAGCTTTTAGAGACAGACAAAGAAGCCGATAACATCACCATCGCAGTCCTGTAGTATTCTTTTAATAAGCAAAGGATTCAAAAGAAAAAGATTTTGGGTGCGTCCGAGCTTATAACGCGGGTGGAAGAATGGTAGTTTTTTTATTTGGAAAACCGTTCGCTACACTTAAAAATAAACAAATAGGAATATATAAAAATATGATGTTGCTGCTTGTACTTATTTAAATTTTTAAATTTACACATTATTAAATACGATTCAGCGCGTCCGTCCGTATAATTTGTTTTGCGTAGAACACAGCGCACAACACTACCACTGGAATTCCGAGAGTTTAGGTATTTAACAAAGTACTCTGTAGTCGAGAGCGAACTGACGCCGGCTCCGCAAGCCTTAACCGCCGGTGGCCATGCTAGCGGCAAACCCGGCAGCTCATATACCCGCCGGGATGCCACCGGGGTTGGCAGCATGCCCGCCGGCCGGCCTCTGACATAATTTATAGAAACCTTTTGATACAATGAGTTCATCACAAACGTAACAAAAAGGTCAGTTACTACTACTACAGTAGGACAGTTACACAATCTTTTGAAAATATATATAATACCCGACTGAGCAGAAGTAAGTAATGTTATTGGATCACGGGAATAAAGTCGCACTAACTGTTACACAGTTAGTATCTGATAAATCCAGCGTCTATTTTGACGGAAGAAAATGATTTATTTCATTAATTTTTTTAATAATGAACTTGGTAATTGGTCTATACAACCATTACTGTGAAGACGGGTTCTTTGGGCGAGCAGAGTGTTCAGCCAGAGTTTATGTTTGGTGGATTTAGGACCTCCTGCAAAACCGAACCTAGGCTTAAGGTACACTGCCTGCTTTGCCTCGACGATAAGTGAGAGAGAGCTTAGGTGGCATCAACTTGGCACCTCGTTTCGGCTCGTTATTAATAGTCGGCCGCCGAGGTAGATAAATTTGCAACATCGCGCTTTGAAAAATGAAAATATTCAAAAGTCGGGAAGTTCATGGTTTCATCACGATTAAGGAAAATCGAGTATTCATCAGATCTCAATGACTTAAGGTCCAATACTTAAGGCTACTGTATCGGAGGGGTTTCTAGGATTTATGTATTTATGTTTAAGTGTATGTAAACCTCTCATAAACGGCCTCTCATAAATAACCTCTTTGTACGGCTTGACCGATCGTAACGCAGTGGCACTCGATTGACTTTCATCAAACATAGATCTCCTGAAAATTTAAACTGATTGAACCCTGCAGATTTTGAGTAAGTTTTTGAAATAGGTTAAGGTGTTTGAAAACGACATTTTTTTTATTTTTTAAAAACTTTATTTTTCAATGCAATAATCGATTTTAATCTTTCAAACGGCAGTCAAATTAGCTTTTTGAGCTTTAAAAATGTTCCTGTAATACGATTGCTTGAAAAATCACAGAATCATGATTTTTTGCTTACAAAAAAGCGTGCTTTCTTAAAACTTGTGAAAGATCAACCAATTTTATAAATAGTAGGGCCCTGCAATTACTAACCGGGTACAGTAAAAAAGGCCTTCTATGCCAGAAAATAAAACTTGAAGGGTAGGGAAACCATCAACGTTACGCTTGTGACATAATTTTCCTGCTAGGTGTACATGCGAATATACCATGGACATTTTTGTGTTACCCATATCATTAACAAAACCTACTTCTTGTTTGTAAATAACAATAATCTTTGGATAATTTTACACAAATTGATCTAACCCCAAAGTAAGCAAATTATTTGCTTGTGATATGGATGTTATTCAACGATATTAATATATTATGTATAGAAATACATATACACTGTAACATGTATACTGTAACATACATAATACACTCCCAGACCCAGAAATACAAACATCTATGCTCATCACATAAATGCCTGCCCCTGTCGGGAATCGAACTCGCGCCCCATTGATTGCGTAATAAGTATCGCTAACCACTCGACCAAAGGGGCGATTTGTTGTATAGGACTAGCAGTTACTCGCGAGTTCGTTAGCATGTCCAAAAAAACATTACTTTCCTTTGCTGAATCGGGTATAATGGCCTATATCACTGATGCAGCTGGATAATGTAGCCTTCTAAATGAAAAAGAATTTTTAAATGGGTCGAGTAGTTTCTGAATTAAATCGTAAAAAACAATCAAACAAGAAAATCAAATCTTTCCACTTTATAATCTTTATATAAACCTCTATATCTATGTTTATAATATTAGTTCAGATAACAAACAAGAAACGGCTTTCTTAATGATACAGAGTTAAAAAAACACCTAAGTAGATACCTCGATTTAATCGACTTTTGAACGCTCTCCGTTTGTTAACCAGCGTTTGTTAGCTTCTTCTGCGACTTCAGACAATATCACAAACAGATCTAACTGAAAATCGAAATTTCCCGATCTATAAATATTTGAAATTTGAATCAAGGCCAAAATCACCGTATAGTCTCGACCTTTGTTGAAATTATTCAACTTTTACGATCACATCTGTAAACAAATGGAACAAGGTTACACTTTAATGCGCGCAAAATACGTGGATGTAAGAATCGGGAATAGTAAAAATAGGAATTTATTCGTAGCACTAGATTTATTTGCTCCATCTGTACAATAACAAACTAAATATGTATACTATGTATATAGCGCGATGCTTTTTGTGTAACAAAAACGTAATGATACTTGCGTTTACCACATTACATTATCCTTGAGTCGTAATATGACAGTGATAAACATATACACAATATCGACAAGAATAAGACAGTAACGACCCGTTATCAGGTTCAAGAGTCACCGCCATATACTAATCAATCTAGAAGATCACAAAACAAAGGCAATCACCGTCAATCCTAACCTTACAAACACACACACAACACACACCATTGCACCACTACTAATGTGATGTGTGTTCTATTTCGTCCAGCGCCTAACGCACTGCACTCCAATGCACTTTTCCCTCAATAATTAGCCGAAATACCGCACCAAGCCACATTCCAATCTCACACGAGACAGCTCTTATCGGCGTAAGTAGCCGCCATAACTTGAGCTATGGCTGAGCACTTCGCATTTCCCCAATAGCCTAGTGTCCTTTTAGCCCTTCAGGCTATTACGTACACGTTTAGTCTAGTGCGAGTTTGAGTCGCATTCCGAGGGTCCCGTATAAACTTGTAATTTTTTTGTAATAGACTTAACTAAAATTTACAGTTTTCGGATTTTTTCTTTTATATATCTACTAGCTGTTGCCAGCGACTCCGTCTGCGCGGACTTCGTTTACTCCGCACAGCTCCTCCCCCATAGATGATAGCGTGATAATATGTTGCCTATATTTTGACCCGACCTGCTAGTAATATTCATGCAAAATTTAAAGTAAATCGATGTAGTACATTTTGAGTTTACCCCGGACATACATACAGACAAACAGACAAAAATTCTAAAAACTATATTTTTGGCTTCGATATCGATTGTAGATCACGCCCTAAGTATTCTTTTAAAAAAGTATTCAGTGTATAGTTTTGACTTTCCTACGATTTTATTATATGAATAGATTATGCTGTAAGACATTGCTTCTTGCCAAATTTCATAATTTTAAATCAACAGTAAGTACCCTACAGGTTATGATTCCCCTTTTAAAATCCCTTACCTTTTGATCGCGTTCACTTACAAATTTGTTTTTTTCACAGCTAAGAGTGACTGTAGACGTCAAGTATTTGATATACATTTTAAATTGATTCATCAACGCGTCCTTGAAAAAAAAGGTTTTGACAGACGGACAACGAAATGATGCTGTAAGATTCCCCTTTTTACTTTTCAAGCATGAAACCCTAAAAACGAACATATTTTATAAGGGATGGCAAAATTTCTCTTAAAAACATATTTTTATACATAAGCTAAGATGGTGGTGTTAAATATAACGAAACCATCATGCCTATAAAACTACCCAAATAAGTTATCTTCAATATTTCAAGAGAAAATCTCAATCACCAGTTATGTTATTATTTATACAATTAACATTAATAAAGCCAATGGCATTGATATAAAATACCCAAGATACACAGTTCCGAACAAAACTGGCACTCGAAACTGTCGCTAATTCAGTCTAAAAAGTTTATAGTTGTGGCACAAACGTGTTTTTTCATATTCAACCTTAAGCGCAAGATTTATAGTTGTATTAAAAAAGCAATGTACAAAAAGCAATAAAATTTTTGACTTAAGTTAACCGGTAGGACACGGTATCAGTGGAGACGAATATAAATATTTTTATGCATTGACTTAGGTAGTATTTTATGGGTTTGTAAATTTTACATAAAAAAAATTTGACCGAAAATCTGTTTTTGCGTAGAACATTTATATATCAATAAAGCAAATAATGACCATTAAAATAATTTATTTATATTTCAAACATTGTAGGTTATTGGTTCTATTACACAGAACCTAAACATATCGGCAAACTGTGGGTGTATAGCCATGTAGTATTTGACGTTTGATATTAATATATTTAGTTTGCATAGTCTAATAGATTTAGAATATATTTAAATAGGAAATTTACTGCAATGGTGACTATGACTACGTTATTAAGTTCATAGATTCTTACATTTTTTTCAGACTTATTATATTATGTATCGACAACATAGTAGGAAACGCATTAATTTCCTAGAACTAGAATTTAATAAAATAAAAATAGCTTTTCGTAGAATTCTTTTTTTGAATTAGATTTCAGTTTTTCTGTAGGTTATTTTTTGCAGTATTATGTTAACGAACATTTATTTAGTTATAGTATTCGCAGGCGTACGAGCGAATATTGCCCATAGACATTTGCAATACGAATGGTTAGTTGCCGGCTTTTGAAAATTTTATTGACCCTCCTGTTAAAAATTCCAATATCAAGGCTGGTCGGAAAAACTGAGTGAGGTAAGCTGATCCAGAGTTTGTCTGTTTGTATAAAGAAGGTACAAACAAATTAAACTGGATGTAATCTCTCACTACGGCGTAAGCCAAATTCGGCAAAAGAGTACGGCAAAAATAATGACTTACCTACGTATTTCTGTGTTTTCCAAAATACAACCTCTTAGAGGGTAAAATAGGGGATGAATGTTTTATATAATTTTACAAGTAAAACGCTTAGGGCTAAAAACTTAAAATTTCGCAAACGAATTCTTATGATGTAGGGATCCACTAATGAATGATTTTTCAAAATTCAATTCCGATGGGCATTAAATAGGGTATAAAATTTTTTATCAAAATTTTTATTCTTTGGACATATTTGCATGAAGTTTCGCACGAAGTGCACGAAAAATTAAAAAAGTTTTTTTTTCGACATAACTTGTCATTTTTCGGCTTTCAACAATATTTAAATCAAAATTACACTGTTATAAATTACTGTTATAAATTATTTCGTATTTTAAAATAACTTTCAGGCTAATATTCCGATATATTTTAAAATCTTATCACCTAGCTCCTCTGCTTAAAATACTGCGTCAAATACTGCAAATCGGATTAAAATCGGTTGTTTCGTTCGGGATTTATCAATAACGGAAACTTCTGAAAAAAGCTTTTTTTACATGTTTTCGACATTTTTAACATAATAAAACAATTTAGAGCAAAAAATTGCGTTGAATGTTATTCGAAAGATCAAACTCGTTAATCATTTTGAAATAATATACATCTTTTCAAATATTGAACAAAGTATCATTTAAAAAAAACTTTGGATTTTTGAACTTTTCGGACTCAAAAGTCTTGCTTAGGCATAGTTTTTTTCTTTGAGCTTAAAATACCTCACTTTAGCAGGAAGTTTCAGGTGAACTTTAGGGTCAACCAGATTACAGACTTTTTTAATATAGTAGATACATTAGTTGGTTACATAGGTGTGTTATATACATAGCAATCGTAGTAGATAGGTATATTTAGTTTGGAGTATAGTTTAGTACATATAATATTATTGCCAAAGGTAATTTTAGTTCAGATATTTCCTGTTAATTATAAACTTCTATTATAATTATTAGGTTAGTTTGTTCAAGAGGTGTGTTACCAATAGGTATTTTTAAATTGAGATATAGTTAGTTATGATATTAGGTATAGAAAATTTAGAAGTTATAGGAAGTTCAGGTCGTAAGTTTTTTACTTAAATTTTAATAACAAAAATGTCGTATATAAATAATTAAGATGGATATGTAAATATTATTTTTTTAAAGTACTAGCGGCCCACCCGCCCACCGAGATTTTTAATAAAATAAAGAAAGGTTAAATAAGTTCTAAAGTAAATATGCGCGAGCAAAGCCGCGGGTAACAGCTAGTATGCAAATAAATCAACTCGTATATATAAATAGTCACTTAAAATGTATACGAGACTAGCTGCAGACCTCTGCATTAGGATAAAAGAATTCTTTGTGCTATTCCAGGTCATCTTATATCCGAGTCCAAATCCAAATTTGTACAGCCATTTTTTACGTGAGTGATTATCAAACATCCAAACATACAAACTTTAACATTTATAATATGTATAGTATAAGATATCCGCAATCAAAAACCACATTTTATTAAAATTAAATTATTAAATTAAAAAACATTCTTAACGCAACCTGTTCCTACCACTTAAGAAAGCTTTATCAACAACACGTGTAAACAGAACAAAATTCGATGCTACTTATGATTTCCTATTGTTATATTAGAAGTTTCGTAATATATCTCCAAGGTTTCATATTCCAAATAATTGTGATTCTTACGATGAAAACATAAATATTTTTTAGTTGTAAATACGTAACTATGTTCAAGTTTTTTTTTTTGTGTTTCTCATCATTTTTGATTTTAATATTCCGGACCAAAATTTAAAAAAAAATCAAAAAATAAGAATATTCAAGAAATAAATAAGAAAATAAAAAATCCGAGATCAATCATCTTTAGATTCGTGAAAAATGAAAACATGACAGTTTTTTAATTTTGATTTTGATTATTTTTTACTTTGATATCCGGCACCAAAATTTTCAAAAAAATAAAAAATTAAGGATATCTAACGATCCGACTAACAAATTTAAAATCAAAAAAATATCATCTTTAGATTTTCCAAAGACGAAAAGGTGATTTTTTTTTAATAATAATCATTTTACTCGCAGATATACGTCCCAGAATGACCTAAGCCAAAATTTAAAAAACTAACTGAAATCATCTTTTTTGGATCTAAAAATAAACTAAATTTGAAAATTTCATATTTATGAAACGATAGGAAACACGGTGAGAGTTTCCCAAAATTTAATTTTTAATGTAAAAAATTTTTTATTAGCAAAAAAAAAAATTGTTTATTATCATCTGTAGGTAAGTCAACGACAAACCATTTATAATTTGGTAAACTCGAAAAACTTAATTTCGCTTGTAGATATCCCTATCTGAAATTTTATTTTGTCTGCTGTCCGCTAACTTCAGGGTCATGAATAATTCTGTATTTTTGACGTGCGGGCAATGACGTGAGTGACGGAATTCTATTTGAAGTGAGTGCACAATTTTAAATTTTAAATTGTGCACTCATTCTTAGAGGACGTTTTTGAGACACTGATTGTGTATCTTGGGTTTTTATATATCAATGGCCAATGGTAACGAAGCTAACATTTAACTCAAATTTACTTAACAACTTGTCTCACATAACGAACACAATGAACCGGATTTAGAAGTCAACATTCATTTTAATATTATTATTTATATAAAGACTTCTGTTTTTGTTTTTCAATTATAGAATAAAATTAACAATATCTTATTCAGTAGCCAAAATATACTGCATCCGGGGTGATAACCTTGAAGCAATTGCACAGAGCTTATTGATAATTCAAAATATTTATCAAGAGATATTAAATTACTTAGGTACATACACATACATCTCTGACCGCCATGTTGGTCAAATGGTTAGGGAACCTGACTACGCATCAGTAGGGCTCGGGTTCGATTCCCAACAGATTGTTTCATTGTTTCGCTTTGGCAGCTTTCGCACGAACAAAGGCGCGGTGTTCGTTTTTCGGCTTTTTAGGAAGGAACTTCAAACGCGACGCACGTGTCCTTCGGTAGCATAAACTTGCGCGGCATTCTTTGATAATAGAATTTACTTATTTGTAGGTGTTGTCATACTCAATGTATGAAAATACCATTTAAGATTACTTTTTTTATTGGGAAATCTAATTAATTAATATCCATAAAATAATTACAGATTCGTAACCGTATCACGGTGCCAAATAACACCTTTAATTATCCGACAGGGTTTTCTTTACACACTGTATATCCCTTTAGCGAACAAGTTATGCCAATAGCTTATAGTAGTGTATAAGAAAGCCTCTGTTGTCTGCTTTTTTATATCATAAGATACTAACTCGCAGATGGCTCTCCTGATGAAAAGACATAACCATCGCCTATAGACACCAAAGATGTTAATGGTGCATTGCCACTCGTATGGCGAGGTCAATATTTCACCACATGGAGATGACAATCAATATGCCACTAGTATAAGTTTACTGGCTACCTACTATCCAAGTCGGAACACGACAGTGACAATTACTGGCGCTATTGCGGCAGGAATATGTAAGGCGGTGATGGTATCAGACCCGGACGATACAACGCAAAACGCAAAGCCACCAGTAGCCACGATGGTAGTGACTCGCATATCCAAAGTTTCGCCTCTTACGACTGACTGACAAAACGGCATATGATCTATTCTTCAAGTCTGTCTGTTATGCTTTTACGGCTAAACCGATTTCGATGAAATTTGGAATGAAAATAGATGACAGAGTCCAACCCAGAGGGGCTGATGTTTGTAATTAAAACTATATGGACGACGTGTTAATTTCCCGTGTTGGTTCGGGCTGCTTTGAAGAACAGACCAACTGCTGTACAGCCAGGCAGGTCGTAAGAGCCAACCGAAGAGCCCAAACCGAAGAACTTCAGTTGTTTCCTTGCAAAGTTCCTATGGCCTTCTTCCACTTCAATCGTAAGAACCTGGAAAATCATCCTGAATCAGTCTTCGTCTTCGTCTAAACACAGAAAAAGAGTTTAGACTCAAAGGCCGTATTCTATTTAATTTAGGATATTCAAAGAATTTAGGATTTTCCATAGCCACTTTCTAGTTCCATCATTACACACTGAGAATCATCTAGTAATAAAGGCCAACAAAATTAGCCTAAACTCGGACAGATTTATCTTATTTAGTTAAGGTTTCCATGGCCAACTTTCAACTAAATTATCAGATCCCGTAAAACATCCAGAAGCAGAATATTTGTCAAAACTTTTACAGTGTATTTTATCATTTCCAAATTGTTGTAAACGAACCGAATTGATTTGAAAAAACTTTATTACTTTTATATTTAAGTTTTTACATTTCAGGTTTTTCTAGAAATCTTTTAGAAACTTGTAAAAGCATTTCTGATTAATAGAAAATCCATTTTAGATTAAATAAATGTCTATTTTAGATTATAGAAATAATTAGAAAAACAAAAACTCATTACTTTATTAATTCATTTATTACTATAATAATATTCATTCTCTCCTTAAAAACTATTTAGGACCGTGTTGCTATAGTTTTAGTCTACATTTGTATTTCATACTAAAAAGTTTTAAAACAATTTACTGCTGACTTATATAATTGATTTGTATCGAATTCAACTTAATAATATATAAACCTAAACTATAGGAAAATATGTAGACTAGAACACGGTTATATTATTATATATTGTATGCAATAAAAAGGTTCCCATTTCGGAGAAGACAAACTATATAACGATCGTGGCAATTACATCTGCATCTTGTAAACGTTATGTAGTAACAAAATTTAAAAAAATAACATTAAAAGGGAAATGATTATTAGATAATTACTGCTAACTTTGCTTTATGTTTTAACTAATGTAGGAATTAGTAGTATCGCAGCAATAGACACGGTTTGATTTCAAACGTTTCATTGCGAATATAAAAAGTAAGTGATTAAAAAGCGTGAATTTGTTCCGATATTATCAAACCCAATTATAACCGACGGGAATGACTCATGTAATAACTGCATACAACGAAACGCGATCATTTGTGCCACTTACAATACACTCTTATTTTCTTTTTGCAGCAACAATGAATATCCAGGTACAATAAAAATATAGTTTGTCTTTTTTTCCTGTATTTACGGTAATCATAAATATGATAATTTATAAATTTAAATTAACAGAAAATACATTTAAACGGCATACACTTAAACTACGATTTTCACGTATGTTTGTGTCCACTAAACTATCCGCGACAAATACAAGCCCGACAGATTGACTTGATATTTGTTCACAACATAGCTATTGAACGGAAGAAAGTTTTTATATAGGTACTTTATATTCCGCAATTAAAGAAAAACGAAAATTCGATGTAATGAATACATCTGAGCCACGGCAAAACGTGATCAACCCGATCACTCTGGCACTTTAATAGACGAATAATGTAATAATTTAAGGAAAATTAAAAAAACAAGAGGGTAAGTGTGCAGTCATGTTTATAATATTTTCCCATTGATATAAAAAACCCAAGATACACAATCAGTGTGTCAAAAACGTCCTCCAAAAATGAGCGCACAATTTTAAATTGTGCGCTCATTTCAAATAGAATCGCGTCGGCCGCGTCACTGTCAATTTTATTTATTTTCGTACATTGCTTTGTAAAAACAACTATAAGTCTTGCACTTAAGGTTAGATATGCAAAGATATATGTTTTTGCCATATCTATAACTAATTAAAAAAAATTAGGGACACTTTTGAGTGTCAGTTTTGTTCGGGACTGTGCATCTAGGGTTTTTTACATCAATGTATTTTCCTAACTGACGCGGGTTCCGATGTATTGAGTAAAAATTTCAGTTTTATTGTATTACCATAGAATTATACGCATAAGGATACGTATAATTCTATGTTATTCCTATCCTTATACAAACGCAATTACCACAGTAATAGTAGTTTGTTCACCAAGGCGAGAAAATGACCGATACCTTACGAGAGTGTAGTTTGAGGCCCGAAGCGCAGCTGAGGGCCTCAATACACTCAAGTTAGGTGTCGCATTTTTCCCAAGTGATACATACTGCTTTATACTACTACACCAATGAGGAAAATAAAAACATTTTAGATAAAATTTATATTAAAATTATTACAATTATTGAAACTCCATAAATTCTTCATGTTTTGTTGTACTTATGCTTGGGACTTTTCTGGCCAAAGGTTTAAAATGACTGTTTGAGCAGCTTCTTTTAATTCAGGCGGCGTAAATAAATCTTCATTCTCGCTACTAGACATAGACATCAGAACAGAATGTAAGAAGAAGATACAATAAAAAAGAAAATTCGCGCGTACAATCGTTTTTTTTTTTAATATTGAGGAGGCAAATGAAATAAAGCACATACTGCCAAGTTTCCTTAGTAAATGCTAGTGGCCAGTAACATTTTGATGTGCTTCGAGATACAAACTTATGAATTTTAAAAAGTTAAAGGAGGGGAGAAAATTACTCCCATACATTTTTGCCGCTCGCATATTGTTTCGCTTGGAATTAGGTACTTTCTTCTCGTTTTTCAAGTAAGAACTAATGTGCTTTCCGAATAGGTGTAGTATAAAAGTATTTTGTACATCCATAATTTTCTGTTGCACGGATATGTACAGTAGCTACAAAGAATTTACCAAATTTTATACAATTGTGCAGTTATTAATATGCATGTATTAATATTTTTGTACCAGATTGCTAATTTACGGACCACGCGAAAATTTATTAATACGTATTCTTTGAATACAAGTTCGGATACGAGTAATAGGTTTTAAATACTAAATTGGGGCCACAGATTGCATTAACATTTGTGTATACTTTAGTATACACAGAATGCATTAACACTTGTGTATACTTTAGTATACACAAATGTTAATGCAATCTGTGACAATTACAAGTATCATTAAACTAGATATAAACAAATATTTCGGGCTTAACTGTATTAAATAATAAACTTCACCAGTAAAAGGAACCTTTTTATTTGAATATAGTTTCAAATTACTTAACTATATTAAATAATAAACTTCACCAGTAAAAGGAACCTTTTTATTTGAAACTATAACACAAATTCCAATATAATTCAAGTACGACCCGCGTATTTGTACCACAAATATTCAAATTTATCTACTCCAAAATTTAGACCTCTCAACGCTATTACACAATTGTTGTCAGTTATCAGGTATTCAGTATTCATCAGTACCCGAAAATAATTAAAATTAGGTTTACTATTTTTATCTCTAAAGAAAGTAATACATAAAATAATTTTAAGACTCTTTGTTCATGTTTTTTTACACATTCGGTAGATATAAAGATCTTTTAATCTTAATCACATTGCTTAGAATTAGAAATCAATATAAGAACATACAAATCAGTGAAATTATATATTATGGAAGATATGTTACGCTTTAATTCCATTCTTATTATTGTAAGGTAAATATTATAAATAATACATGTCCACGTTCATTTCACTATACACATACAAATAGTAGTAGATTTGCATTTTTTTAAGAATATTCAAGAAAGGACAATCATAAACAATAAAAAAAAATTGAATATGCTTTAAAGATAGCAACCAGTTTACTAAAACACTTTAACTGTCCCAAGCATATTTCTGTCCCCATAACTAAAATGTCCAATCATTGGGCGTATCGAGAGGGGGGCAGGGAGGTGCAGCTGCCCCCCCCCCCCCCCCCGGAATTTGTTACCTCTCTACTATCTATTGTTGTAGATAAACATATAATAAAATAAAAATATAGTCTTAAAATGTTACTGTTGGCCTGGCCCAGAACCTGGTTACGCCCATGTGTCCAATAATCATATTACATTTTAAGTTAATACGAGGTCATGTAGGTAATACATTTTATCATGTTTTATACATTTTGTTATTTTAATTTCTCTAAGTCTATACGTCCTGATTCAGTTTCTTACTACATCTCTTTATTCCGTTGAGGTATTATTTACAGGATAATAACTACACTAGTGCATTAATGTAATGCACAGACGTATCGGGCAAGGTATCAGTGCATTATATATAATGGATGGACAGTCAAAGTGTTAATATCCTAAACATTAGTGAGTATAAGCCGGGCAGATAAAGAAACAATTTGTAATGGAGATTCAACCTATTTAAAAGCATACAGACGTGTTCATACAATTGGGATGTAGAATTGCTCAGAAGCCTTTCTACCACCCTGTATACAAATCAGACAGAAAATAAACAAAACAAAAGCTGTAACGTTAGCTTTGTTATACGCTAAATTTTTGATTCACGCATCATTTATTTGGCAAGCATTCTTGCGAAATAAATAATTATTGCTCTTTGAAAGTACACTACAAGCTACAAAATACTATTATATTTAGTTTGCACCACATTCATTATTATTATATTTTATAATACATATATTATTTAAAAAATAAACTTTTCTCTTACTATAGTTTAATACAGACAACAATAATGTCAGCTCTCTTGATAAAATGGCAGACACGAAAGACAGTAATTAGGGTGTGTTAGCTAATTATATTATCCCAGTCACGCTGAGATGAAATAAATATGCATAAGTATAATCGCTACTTTGTTCTTGAAATCAGAAGACGACAGTCATTCAAAGACATTTTACTCTAAAAATAGGTAAGGCCACCATGAACCCAGCCAAGCCCACGTTGCAGAACTCAGTAGTAGACTGTAATGACACATGCAGAATTCGCTCGACTTTTGCGAAAAGGTAGATGATGGCGCATTCTTTAAACGGGGTTTGAACCCAAACGGGGCAATGTAAGTGGTACCTACAAAAAGATAAACTATTGAAATACTTTTTGGCCAATTTTTTATTATTTGGCAATAAACCATAGACAAATAAATGAATATTATCGCGCCTTTTATCTTTCGGGTCGAAAAGAGTGAACCTGACGTCAACAATCTGTAAATAACAACTATCGCTTGTTTTCGCCACCACAACCGCTACGGAAACCTTTACATCCAGAGCATGGAGGTGATAAAACACCACCACGGGACTCAGAATTGTTCCTGAGGTTTCTTCTCGAAAAACTTCAACAGTTTTATCCCGATCCAGGGATCAAACCAGATACCTCATAATCTAAGCCGAATAATATAATCACTAGACAACAAAGCAGTTCTGTTCACGTCTGTTAGCACAAAATATCAATTATAGTTTCTATTTGATTGTAGTTGTCAAGATATCTTGCTACACTTGCACTGTGCCTTTTCTGACTCCAATTCTCTTATTATTTTGAGCTCGCGAGGTCTGCATATGTGATAAATAAAATATTAATTAAATCTTAGATATGACAACTATTTTAATTTTTTTCTTAAAATTTTTTTTAGAAAATAATGAAGCAACATATGTATGCATGTTTTACATTTGTTTATCTTCCAGATTTTCATTTTATATTTTAAATTTTTATTTTTAATGCATTATTTTGCAACCAAGTACCTATTCACTTTATCTATACGTACAAATAAAACAAAAATAAATAATTTTATGTACATTTAATTTCATATGCAATAGATATCCCTTCGTCCTTTTTACATAAGACAGAGTTAGCGAAACCATTCATCGATTAAAATCATAGTTAATCATTAAGGTAGGCAGAGTAAACTAGACGCCCATGGATGTTTTGGTCTACCGAGTATAATTTGACTCTTTCGATATGATTTCTCATGAACAGCTACAATACTCAAGGTAGCTGATATTTCTATAATAATTTAAGGGCCCTAAGGATTTACATTAGCAATTACACCATTATATAACTTACAAAACTAGAAAACTCAAATCTTTATTATAAAAAAGTGTTTCTTTTACATATTCTTCACTTAAAAAAAATTGAACCAATAAACGCACACATTCATTAAACAGGCGTTACATTCTAAAGTCGTTAGCATGCTAAAACTTCTGCAGTGCCTACGAAATGCACTTACATCAAAATACATCAAAACATTTCTTAATAACAATGATCAATAGACAAATACGCAAATCTAACCCTAAACATGGCGACTCACCTTTTACACGGCGCCTAAACACGGCAATTGGTGTTACCCAACAATCCTTGTAACTATAAATTATACGCATAAAATATAAATAATACTTATAAACACTCAGATCCAGAAATAAGATAATTCATTATCATCACAAAAAAATATTCCTGTCATCGTATCGTATCGTAAACAACAAGGCGACCAAAATATTGGAATAATCTGATACTACGTCCTCTATATTATTTAAATCAGCCCCCCAATTCACGTAATTTCCCCGTGTTGGTTCCGGGCTCTTTTCTAAAATAGACCAACTGCCGTTCTACCAGGCAGGTCGTAAAAGGCGACTGATTGGCTATGCGAGTCACTACCATCGTGGCTACTAGGTGGTAGAGTTCTGCATAGTCTCGCGCGAGTCTGGTACCACCGCCTTACCTATTCCTAGCGTCAGTGCTGTCACTGTCGTGTTCCGGTTTGGAGTGTAAGGTAGCCGGTAAACTTATGCATGTGGTATTAGACCTCGCCACAAGATAGCAACGCACCATTGACATCTTTGGTGTCTATAGGCGATGGTTGACTCTTTCCATCAGGAGACCCATCTGCTTATTTGCTATCTTATATTATACTAGCTGTTGCCAGCGACTTCGTCCGCGTGGACTTCGTTTACTCCGCACAGCACCTCCCCGCTAGGTGATAGCGTGATAATATGTAGCCTATATGTTGACCCGACCTGTTAGTAATATTCATGCAAAATTTGAAGTAAATCCGTACAGTACTTTTTGAGTTTACCCCGGACAAAAATACAAACAAACAGTCAAACAGACAAACAGACAAAAATTCTAAAAACTATATATTTTCTAATAACTATATATTTTTGGCTTCGATATCGATTGTAGATCACGCCCCAAGTATTCTTTTAAAAAAATATTCAATGTACAGTTTTGACTTTCCTACGATTTTATTATATGTATAGATAAAAAAATGGAGTCAATGCGCTTAGGTCTCTCACACACATAAACACGATAGAACGCCGAGACGTGCTACGACGCGACGTAATATGTAGGACAATGTGTAAGTCTTAAACGCCGTTTAATTACGTGAATTAGGCACCAGCACAGCTTCAAAAGAAATTGAAACCCTCGACCAACAAAAATTTGTAGCATTTACACTTTCTCCAAAACGATGGCTGGATTTCTTAGTTAAAAAGACTTAGGCTTAATTATCAAAAAACGTAGTAGCTTTCGAGATGTTTAGCCTGTTAATAAATTAAAATTCATCATAAGTAATAACTTAATACAAAGTCTTTATATATAATTTAACTTAAAGAAATAAAATAAATATTAAGTACACATACAAAATACAGATTATTTTCATACTTTACTTTTTTGTTAATTTATATATATATATATATATATATATATATATATATATATATATATATATATATATATATATATATATATATATATATATATATATATTAGGCTGATTCAAAAAAAATCGACTATTTTTTTTTTTCGATACTGAAACTCAAAAACCTTCGGAAAGGTGTAAAAAAACGCCTGTAAAAATCTGAGCTCTTAATATTAATATTTAAGGGTCGCGCACTGCGAATTTCTATTTCCTATCTAAATAACACAGGCAAAATTTTTTACAAACTTTAGAATTTTATCACTTCCGAGTGGCTTGCTGGACGGCTAAGATTATAGCTGATTCTTGTAGAGAATTTGACGCTCTATAAAAAAGGTCTCTTGTAAATTTTCGATTTTTCGACTCTTTTAAAAGATATTCAAAGTCAAAGATAAACCTAGAAAAAATTAAAGGTTTTTTTCTACTTTTTGGTTGATCTACCAGACTTTTTATAAAATTTTGCTTTTAGCGATATTTTCTGAAGCATCAGATTTTTACAGGCGTTTTGCCTGTAAAAATTTGAGCTCTTAATATTAATATTTAAGGGTCGCGCACTGCGAATTTCTATTTCCTATCTAAATAACACAGGCAAAATTTTTTACAAACTTTAGAATTTTATCACTTCCGAGTGGCTTGCTGGACGGCTAAGATTATAGCTGATTCTTGTAGAAAATTTGACGCTCTACAAAAAAGGTCTCTTGTAAATTTTCGATTTTTCGACTCTTTTAAAAGATATTCAAAGTCAAAGATAAACCTAGAAAAAATTAAAGGTTTTTTTCAACACAACTAAAACACAACTATGAATCTACAGAATTGAACTATAAATTATAATAAATATTCAAGGTAAGATTAAGAAAGATAGTTCAGAACAAAGCGGCACAGTGACAAGTGAAGTAATAACAAATATTTTTTTGGTTATATCGATAAAAAAGAGCACTACTCCCCTAATACACTACTGTTGGTAATTTTCTATTAAATAATGCGACTTGGCTTAAATCATGTCAAAAATAGCGTCTATACAAAACCACAAATGAAATGGACTAAGGATAATCTCAGAATTACAAAAATGCTTCAGAAAATATCACTAAAAGCAAAATTTTTTAAAAAGTCTGGTAGATCAACCAAAAAGTAGAAAAAAACCTTTAATTTTTTCTAGGTTTATCTTTGACTTTGAATATCTTTTAAAAGAGTCGAAAAATCGAAAATTTACAAGAGACCTTTTTTATAGAGCGTCAAATTCTCTACAAGAATCAGCTATAATCTTAGCCGTCCAGCAAGCCACTCGGAAGTGATAAAATTCTAAAGTTTGTAAAAAATTTTGCCTGTGTTATTTAGATAGGAAATAGAAATTCGCAGTGCGCGACCCTTAAATATTAATATTAAGAGCTCAGATTTTTACAGGCGTTTTTTTACACCTTTCCGAAGGTTTTTGAGTTTCAGTATCGAAAAAAAAAATAGTCGACTTTTTTTGAATCAGCCTAATATATATATATATATATATATATATATATATATATATATATATATATATATATATATATATATATATATATATATATATATATAAAAATCAATGCCACTTTTCGTTGTAATTTTATAACTCAAGAACGGGCTCACCTATCCAAACCAAATGTTTAGGCTTTGTTCGGACTATTTAGTAGATGGTTTATGTGAAGTTTGCATAAAATCGGTAGAGCGGTTTTTCATTAATCACATTTTTTGTGAATTTGATGTTTGAATTAATTTTTTTTAATATTTCACATTACACGTAGCGAAGCACGTACCGGGCCGTTAGTGTGTTATCAAATACATTGTTTGTAATCGCAAGAAAGATCACGATTTTGCAAATACTCATTGATCTCTTTTCAAATTTATAATCAAAATTTGTGTCAAAGACATCTTGTGTAAACTGTTAAACCAGTCGTTGGACTCAAGATTGACTTCAAAAATTTAAACACGCGGCTATGTCCAAAGTGCTGTCAACTAAATCTTTTAATCGTTTCTAAATCACTTTGGAAACATTATTACGTAGGTCACGGCTATACGTTTTGCGTAACTTAAAAAAACATGTTATAACCAAAATATTACGTTTATTAATTTTCAAAATAATCTCCTTTACATTTTAAACATTTTTTTATGCGATCGAACCATTTTTTAAAACAGGAGGACCAGGTCCAGGTTATTACTGCCTCTTCGGAGTTGGTAGAAGTAAAACCTCTCATCAAATCCTCGATTTTGGGGAAAATACAGAAATCACAAGGTGCTAAGTCGGGGCTATGCGCAGTATGAGTGACGAGATGTACTTTTTCGGAAGCTAAAAATGACTTTGTTTTGTTGGGCGTGTGAGAAGAAGCGTTATCATGGTGTAGGAGAATGCGGCTTTTGGATCGTCTTTCGAAAACTTTTTATAACACCCTGGGTAAACAAATGGTAGAATACCACTCGGCATTAACACTCTTTTGATCTTCAAGTGGAATTGTACAAATGGGACCCGTAGCTGAGAAAAAAAACGCGATCATTTTTTTACCAACGTTTCTCGCCTGTCTCGCTTTTGTTGGCCTGTTCTCATTTGCAAACACCCGTTCACAAGATTGCTGTTTTTTTCGGGTTCAAAACAATAAATCCACGTTTCGTCTCCTGTGACAATGTCATAAACAGCATTAGAATGTCCGTGGTCGTACTTCAGAAGCATCTGTGAGCACCAATCCACGCGAGCCCGCTTCTGCTTCGCTGTCAGTTCATGAAGGATCCAACGACAACAAAGTTTCCGAGCTTTCAATTCTTCGTGTAAAATTTTCTGAATTTGGCTCATACCAATCCCCAATTGTCCTCGAATTGTCTCATAGGTAATCCGGGGGTTTTCTTCAATTAACCGCTTAACAGTAGCCACACACAGTTGATGCCGTTGAAGGCCGTCCTTCACGAAATTCTTCATGTAAAGAAACTCGACCTTTCTCAAATTCAGCAAACCATCGCCTCACGGTGCTCAAACAAGGTGCTTCTCTCCCAAAAGCATTTTGAAAACGAGCGGCACAGTCTTGCGGAGAAAGAGAACTTTTAAAATCATAAAAAATCATCGCTTTAAAATCTTTTCGACTCAATTAAATTTTCGTTGCGTACGTAGAACTTTGATCTGTGATAAACAAACAATTGACAAATCATTTCCCGCAAATTGTTTTTTTACTTTTAACAAAGAAGGTTGCAACTTTTAACAAATAACATTAGAAATTCAAATAGTTCCGATTAGCTAGAACTGCAAAACTTTTAGTGTGCCCCATGTATAAGTTTTGTTACGCCTGTACCATCAGATTATAAGTCTTTGGATTTGATTTATATTTCGATAAGCTCCTTAGTAAACATTATTATAAAACAGGCCGTAGTAAGATATCAAGCTGTGAACAAACTCATATATTCTTAGTAGGTATGGAAAAATTGATCTTACTCCAAACCAGACGTTTTATTTGCCTTCCCGTAGTAAGAAAGAAATCGCCAAAGAAGGGATATTACTGTATTACTCCATATAGTCAACGCTATTTTTTGACAATGATTATATTTTGTCATCTTTATTACAATTTAATGAAGTGTGTGAAAAATTACATGTGCTGGAAGCTTAATTATCAAATGTCTAATGTATCAGGTTTTACATACGTCTTAAATAACAATACTGCGAAAAAAAACTTCGGAACACAGAGAACAAGTGCTAATGCGACTGATATAATTTGTATTACAACCACTATCACCATAATTCACACAAATAAAAGATTGTTAATTGCAACACGATGCAAGCATTTTTTTCCCATAAGGTTGATATTTTCATTGTAAATTGCAACACGATGCAAGCATTTTTTTCCCATAAGGTTGATATTTTCATTGTAAATTGCAACACGATGCAAGCATTTTTTCCCATAAGGTTGATATTTTCATTGTAAATTGCAACACGATGCAAGCATTTTTTCCCATAAGGTTGATATTTTCATTGTAAATTGCAACACGATGCAAGCATTTTGTTTCCCACAAGGTTGATATTTTCAGCATCATTTGAATTTTACTAACAATAACACTTGAGTATAACAAGACTATGATAAAGCATGACAATGCTTAATTAGGACACTTGTGCCACCACCACGTCGATCTTCTAAAAGCACTTTATGTTTCAATGCCAAAAAATTGAAATAAACTGTGAGCGCGAGATTCTCCTAATACTAAATAATGGGATGAAATATAATGACTACAAAAAATAAATTTGTAATCATAAAATGCCTTATCCAATTTGTACCAAACTATGATACCTTAAAATTACAATCTTTCTAGCTATTTAAGTTACGCCTGCGCCGCAAAATTTAATCAATACCCAAAATTAGTAAACAATCACCAAAAAAGGTTTGCTTTAAAACGTACCACCTGTCTGTTTAAAATGTGTTTTCATGTTTTTTGAAGAATATTAACTAATTAATTTTCTTCATTAAGATTTTTAAATAATAACAACTACATAAAGTACTTCGTTTTTAAATTTTTTGAAGATTGATTCTTCATTAAGATTTTAAAATAATTATAATTACACAAAGAGGACTGAGTATTCAGTTTTTTGAAGATTGACTCTTCATTAATTTTAAAATTACATATAGATCTGCCTTATTAAGTTTTAAGTTTATTTTTAAATAACGTATGGTATTTCTTAATTTGAAAAAGATTTAATAAATGCTTGAAACATCATGCTTTTAGTAGCCGTTATTTTATTTAAATCCCTAAGAAGTTCAGTTTTAGTAGATATTTTCGGTAGTATAGATCAAACTTTGGTAATTCGTTTATAATTTTTGGGTAAACAATTATTTATCGTCTATCTTTTACTATTAGAGGATAAAAATATGTAACATACTTGGATAAACCTTTAAATTATAATGCGGCAACGTTTTAGTGATTGATTACTATATCTGGGTTATTCAGCGATTATTTTAGATACTTGGTTTATGTTAATTAATGCGTCTAAATTTATTGCGTTATAATTTCATAATAAAATGGGGATTAATTTTGGTAATTACTTATTATTTTTAACACTTTATAGTGATTTTTTGACATTATATTATATCTGGTGATTGCTAAAACATAAGTCTTAAAAATTCAATATTATATAGAAGAAACATTTCATTCAGCTAAGGCTATTCTTTAACATATTCATTAACAAATGCTAAGCTTTCCTTTTTTTACTTCTTTAGTCCACCAAGTAGATTGGTTTGCGACAAACATTTTTTTGAAGTTGTTGTTTTGAATATTTTTCCACGTGGAAATAATCAGTGTCGACCAATCAGATCCTCTGTACATCGGAATTATAAGTCAGATGTGTTGACAGAAGCCATTCGCCTCTTATTAGGTGTCTATAGGTTGTGTGGTCGGTGGGTAGAATACTCAAGATTACGTCTCTTACAATTAAGGGTACACGACGGAAGACTTGTGTCCCCATTGACGTAACAAATCTTCGATCGAATTAAAGCCTTTTGGGGTCTTACACATATAAACATGATACAACGTCATGCTCATAGCACGATGCGGCATAAGTAAAAAAGTGTAAAAGCTCTAAAAGATTCGATTAAAGTTTTTTTACATAAATAGGGTCCCTCTTTTGCATATTACACGTCGAAAATTTGCCATAGTTTAATGCTCATACGGGAGGTGTTGACTTAGGTTCGCTTGCACCAATATATTTAAATATTTTTCAAATGACTTTTACTGTGGTTAAGTTCATTTAAACTATTTAATAGGTTGATGCAGGCGGACCTAAATTGTTTTGTTGCATCATAATGATATGAATAAGAATGAAAAACAGGCACATACAAACCTTCTTTCAGCTTCTTAATTTGACAGTAATCAACGAGTGAATCCTTTATAAAAAAAAAAAAAACATCTAATCAAAAAGCTGTTAAGCTAAAAAATATTATAAATTTTATTCATGATAAAGCTGATTTATTTATTACACTAAGGAACTTGCTTAAAAGGGTCGCAAAATCACCACAATTCCATCCATCCATCGCTAGGCTAAGCTGGGTGAATTGCTCAGCATTATTAGATAAGGATAAATTACGCATTGAAATTTTATGTTTTTAGAAATAAATTTGCTATAAGTTACAATATAACAAAATTACACTAATTTTATGTCTCCCTAACCTTCATCTTTTTTTCCATTTATCAATGGCAGCTATGAAAATTACTAATACAATAATTTTTCAGAATGTAATGTTAGAATATAATTTCCGTTATAAATAAATATATTTCTCTTTTATGTCTATGGCAATCGAAATTTATCGAATTAATATAAAATATTTTTCCAATCGCTAATTCCTTATATTTAACATATTAACTTAAAATATATGTCTATCTCACTACAATAATATCTTATTATGATTGGAAAACCTTTATAAGTAGATAGTAATATATAAAATTGAAAGGCTCTTCATTGTGAACGGCTATATCGATTCAGTTATTTTCTATATGTTCGCCATAATGCACATAGGATTCAGAAACTACTTATTATAAAATATTGATAACCGATTTATCGCCTCTGTTACAATCTTTATTAGAATCACGTCAACGCCTGTGGTGTAGTGGTCCGGTGACGGTGTTGACCACATTATGTTCGGGGAATTCATAAATGTGTTTTTTTCAGCTTTCTGACACAAACAACGTTGCCTGAGATTGGATAAGTGCCCGGTTGGGGATAAGCTTATCACTTGCCATTAGCCGAAGATACTTACAATGTAATAGACATTGTGGGATTAAGTATCTTCAGCTAATCGTTGTACACTGGTGCACTGGTTGTACCTCTGCCTACCTCTGCCTCAGGGATACGGGCGTGAAGATACTTCATTTTACTTTAATTGAATGGCGATCGTCGTACTTCTTACTAGAATTGCTAATAACTTTTTTTTATGGAAGAGGGGGCAAACGAGCCCATGGACATCTGCAATACCATAGGCCTTGCAGTTGCGTTGCCGCCCTTTTAAGATTGAGAAGAAGAATTTTCCTTGAAGGTCCCCATATCGTATCTGTTCGGAAAAACCCCTGCCGGTAATTGATTCCACAAAAGAGTAGTCCGAGGCAAAAAGTGCCGGGAGAACCGCACAGTTGTGGATTTCCAGACATCAAGATGGTGTGGGTGGAACTTTAAAACTGTAAAACCAAGTAAGAAATAAAATTACAATAGACACACGTAGTAAATTAACTTTCTGTTTCCTATTACAAAAGTTTGTGAATGAAATGGTGACGTCATCATCATGGTGGCACTGTATTACTTTGCGATAGGCGTTACAGAACTTCGGAAGTCAAATATTAAAATTCTTAAGACTAATTCGAATTAAATTATTTTTGGAATATTAATTTCTAGCTGTACAAATATAATTTCGCGAATTCTGTACTCGCTTCGATTTCGCTGTATTTTTAAATACTTCGAAAATAATATGTCTGCACATTTGTTAGAAAAAAATATAACAATACGAAGTAATTAAAGTAGCATGATCAACCGACTTCCCAAAAAAGATGTTCTCAATTGAAGAAAACATTTTTTGTTTATTCACCCATTACTCAAAGACACCTAAACCGATTTGAAAAATTGTTTTTTATTTCAAAGGGTAGTGTATTGTGGTCCCATTTTAATTAGATAAGGTTCTAATGCAGCATTCCTGAGAATGAAAGAAATGAGAATTCGGTTTAAAATAATTAAAAACTGCATTTAAAATAATTAAAAATTTGTTTTAAAGATTAGCCTGAGCCTAGCAGCAACATGAAACAATAAAAGACCCACAGCTTTTACAATACTACTTATTATTTATATCGATGTTAAGTGTACAGAAACAGAAATCATGAAGACGGCTTTTAATTTCTTTCTGGATATTATTTAAAATAACTTGTATTGGGAAGACATTAAAATGAAATAAATGCGTTAGAAATTGCATGGATGAATACAAAATGAGCAATGTAGTATATAATAAGTGGAAGACCAAAATAAACTCAGCCTACCCCAATATTTGAAACAATACATTTTTATACTTAGTAATGTATAATTTATATTATTAATGTTATATATGTAAAAATCATAATTTTAAACTTTTAAATTTTTATTCGATTGAGATTAATTTTGAGATATCATCATTCTGCCAGATCAAAATTTGTATAATCGACAACGCATATCATTACTACACGAGTAAAAACCTTGTCTTAATTCTAAAACAGAATTTCTCTTAAATGTCACCGTTATACATTAAATTATCACACCTAAAATCCCTGTATATAACTTTCTATTTTACATCTAACATTTTACTAGTATGAAAAACCCAAGAACATAGTAAAAGTAAACACAAATATCCCTGCTTCAGCTCTAAGAAAGAGATTCCAACATCCACGAACACAGAATGGGTTTTAACCGTCAAACGTTTGTGTGATAGGTGTCTTATTATTGCTTGTCGCTGATGATACTTTAGTAGAATACTGAATACTGTCTGAAGTGTACACAATAACGATATACATCAAAATTATTCACTCATAACAAATTTACTGAAAAATTTAACCGTTATTCTGAACAAATAAATCTTATTAAAATTACCCAACTCTTAATAATAAATCGTGTGATTTTATGATATTAGGAGTATATTTTCTCAATATTGAGAGTTAGTATCACGGATATAAAAAGAGGAAGATATGTTACCTAGTCACAACGCCTGGTCCTACAAAACTAGGTCCGTGTACACAGTTATTGGAGTATGCCACTCAGTCACGCGGGACATCGTAATATCGAACGCTTCTACTTTCCGATTGTTTTTACCATTAAACACGCTTCAAAATGCTTTCTTGTGTATTTAACCAGTGATATAATCACTCAAGAGAAAAAATAAGACACATGGAATTACTTTCCATTCGTAAGTACAGCTAAAACATTAAATTTGTTTAAAAATAAGATTTTCTTTGTTTATCGGTAACAATGGCGATGAGGTGGTCCGTGGCTATTGGCTAATGAAATTTCGCTCGTACGATTGTATCCGGCCTATCACTGATTTTGTTTATCAGTAACCATGGCGACGACGCGCGCAGTGGCTAATATACCATTTCGCTCGTACGAGTGTATCCGCCCTATCTCTGTCTTTGTTTCCATGTTTATAATTGTGATAACAGATGTGTGTGCGTGTCGGTGTATATGTATTCTGCAGAGCCTAGTTTAGTGAATGCGATATAGGAACGTACCGTATCTTTCTCTTTTATATCAATGGTTAGTATATATATATTTTTTAAATACAATAAATATTATGTACCTTGAAAATAATCCTGAAGGAACCTCAGGATTATTCTACGTTACTTATAAAACATTATAATAAGCCACTCGCCTTCCTAAGGCACCTCTTTAAAGGCAAACGAATTATATACAAATGTATACTTATAGCGTTATTATATGATTGCTACAACTAAGTACTTAGTAATGTTATTGCAAAAACGATTGCGTATGACATGCATAGTACAAGGCAGGCCAATAAATAAATTCGATAAATATAATAAATGATACAAGCAAAATAAAGCAGTAAATTATGTAGTAACGAATAAATGCTTTTATGTAGGTAAAACAATTACCCGTATTATACTTTTACTGTGACATTCACAGATTATATCTAGAATTATAAAAAACCGCACTACTTAAGCTAAATTATCATTAAAAGTCTACGATTAATACCAAAAGCACCGTGTTCCGAACATGAAAAGAATAAATTAGAATTCCCGTGTTGATATGGGCCCTACACTCAAATGGAATCTTGTTCAGATACTCTTAAGAGTACCTAGGTGAGTATTAAATGTTATGTCACCGTGATTACGAATGATGAATTGTTATGTAGGGATGTCGACAAAGAAAGCAATTAAGCAGACGATTCTTATAATAATAGGCTCTTGATAATAAGCACTGTTAAATCTGTGGCCGATATAAATAAATATACTAGCCAAGTAGTTACTAGCAAGTCATCCCGTCTAGCATTCTCTATGATAGTGCTACATTTAGAACCTATTAATGCGGCGGCATGCTGCATTGAATGTTCAATGTAGATTTTAGACAACAATCAATTGCAATTAAAAAATTAATTTAAATATAGTTTATACTACTTTTTCTATTCAGGTTTATTCTTCAATTAATATAAAACTAACAATATTTTTAATTGTAATACAGTTTATATAACATATCGGCTTAACTAATACATGTGACAATAATGTTCAACTTACATACATTATTCCAACATACACAGCTTTCCAAAAATCAATATACTGTCATTTTAAGTAACTAGATGTTTGCATTGAAAAAATCTATTTCTTTGAGCTTAAAATACCTTAATTTACCGGAAAGTTTCAGGGATGGCCTGCAGGGTCAACCGTTTACACTTTTTGTTTAGAAAAGGGGGCAAATGGATAGGAGACACCTGATGGTAAGTGATCACCGCCACCCGTGGACAACCACACTATCAGAAGACTTGCAGTTACGTTGCCGGCCTTTTAATAAAGAGTAAGCTCTTTTCTTGAAGGTTACTAATAAGTCGTGTCCGTTCGGAAAAACCCCTGCCGGTAATTGGTTCCACAGAGTAGTGCAGGGAAGAAAGTGCCTTTAGAATCACAAGTTGTGAAAAACAATAAGAGTTGTGGATTTCCGGACATCGAGATAGTGAGGATGAAATTTTGAATTTTGTCGCGATGTCCGATGGTAAAATTCTGGGGCAGGAAATAACGTAAGCAGTTTTTCGGAACACTCCCCATTATAGATCCGATAGAAGATGCAGAGCGATGCCACATCTCTACATAATGCCAAAGAAATAGTCCTGTCGTCAACGATTCAAGTCGCTCTACGTTGAAAGCGATCAAAAGGAGCCCCCGCCCACAAGTGAGAGCAGTACTCCATATGAGGCCGGATTTGCGCCTTATAAAGCTGTAAACGATGGGCCGGTGTAAATTACTGCCTGGCCCTGCTGAAAACACCCAGGTTTTTTAAGGCTAATTTGACTTTACCTTCTTACCTTCCTAGTGACCACGGAACTGAACGTCACTCAATATGTCGACTCCAAGGATTCCAAGACTGCTGAGGTTGTTAGGGAAGTATTTTCGAAGCGAGGAGATACGACAAATGGAGATTTTTTATCAGAAAACGCGCAAACGTGTGTCTTCTTGGAGTTAAAGTGGACTAAGTTTAGTCGACCCCATTTTGAGGCTGTGAAATGTTCTTAAATTTCAGACACAAGTTTGTTCCGGCACGAGTACAAAACTTCACCAGTACTGTCATTCGCATAAGAATGAATATTGCTCGATTGCAAAATATCATTCATATGCAGAAGAAACAGTGTAGCACACAGCTCTGAGGAACACAAACACTGACGGCTTTAAGTTCGGAGCATGCGCCATCAACAACAACCTCGATGCTTCGATTTGCCAAAAAACTGGTGATACAATCGCAGAGTTTCACAGGAATCCCATAAAAAGGGAGCTTGGAAAGAAGTGATTTGTGCCACACCAGATCAAAGGCCTTCGTTATGTCCAAACTAAATGCCAAAGCCTCCCCTTGTTCTCCACAGCCTCCGCCCAACGGTGTATTAGTTAAACTAAAAGATCACCAGCTGAGCGACTGCGACGGAAACCGTACTGACGATCACTCATCAGCTACTGCTACTCTACATACCTCAAAGGCCGGCCGTTAATAACCGATTCCATGATTTTGGATGTTATCGCTTAATAAACGGGTTAACACTATAGGCCGATAGTTGGAAGAATCTGAGCGATCGCCTTTCTCAGGGATTGGAAGCATTAATGCTGTTTTCCAAGATTTTGCGACAACGCCAGTTGAGTATGAGAGTCGGAAAAGACGCGTTAAAACCTGTGTCAACTTGGGAGCATAAATCTTCAGCACGATAAGAGAGATGCCATCAGGCCCACTCGACTTATGGACGTCCAAGGAAATGTGTGCTTCATGCACTGCTGTTTGGAGAAATTGAACCTCGGGCATGGAACTGTCACACTGCATGATGGTAGGCCGTGTGTTCCTCTGATAGTCTAGAGTCGAGTTGGCAGCAAAGAGTGAGCCCAAAAGATCGGCCTTCACCTTGGTAGCATGGGCCAGAGAGCTATCAGCTCTGCGCTGAGGTGGAAAGAAGGGCAGACAGAAATTTCCTTGGACAGCTTTTGCGAGAGACCAGAACGCATGAGATCCTGAAAGAATGCGGACTAGTCTCTAACTAATTCTGCCACTGTGCTCCGATTTTTTTAATGCTAATGTTTTTCCGTCAGCAACATGCTATGTTCAAGTGACATTTTTATGATATTAAGGTTACTTTTTTTTAATACTGGAAAAGGGGCTTTATCGTGAAAACGATTACGTATCCATACAATAAGTTTGAAAATTCAAAATACAGTTTTAAGTCCTGATGCTGCCTACTACCTGACAACTAGATGTTATAGTTTTACAACATCTCGCTCAGGTTCGATGCCACCGCCTTACACCTATTCGTACCGCTAGTGCATGTCATTGTCTTTTCCCAGTTTAGATGGTGTCAGTTTTTTTTTATTATATCATAATAAGATAGCAAACAAGCAGATGAGTCTCCTGATGGAAAGAGTCAACCATCGCCAATAGGCACCAAAGGTGTTAATGGTGTGTTACTATCTTGTGGCGAGGTCTAATGCCACATACATGTTTACCGGCTACGTCACCCTCAAAACCGGAACACGACAGTGACAACACTGGCGCTATTGCGGCAGGAATAGGTAAAGCGGTGGTACCAGGCCCGGACGAGACAATGCAGAACTCTGCCACCTATATAGCCACGATGGAAGTGACTCGTATAGCCAATCGTTCGCCTTTACGACCTGCATGACAGAACGGCAGTTGGCCTATTTTTCAAAGAAGCCCGGAACCAACACGGAGAGAAGTTTGTTAAAACGCGCCAATCACTAGAATTTAGTGACTAGATGAACCATCCATTTGGAAATTACAAGGTCTCGCTCGATTTTTTAGCACCAGCTTGCCTTTTCTTCAATAGCATCAGTTTTTGAAACTGTTGTATTCCGATTAAGCGATCTCGACCACACAAATGTTAACGCACAATAAGTAACATTTTTAGAGTCTATAGAAATGGATTGTAAAGCCGAGCATGACTGTTAACACGGGGGAAACGTCAGTTTACTTCATATTTAAAAAATCAACCAGACATTAACATATTTTGTATATTTAGGCGATTTTTTTCACTTTCTATCAAGGGAGCCATCTACTTGTTTGCTGTAATGTAATAAAATTTACATAAGAACACATTTAAATAATGGGCTTCTAATTATCATGTATACAGACTGACTGGCGAGTTACCTTCGATACTTCTAGAGAGTACTCGGTACTCGATTGTCGTTAAAATGAAATAATAAAGTTAGGGGCTTAATTTTAGGCCAATATCTCTAAAAATAAGTGAAATGTGGTTATTATATTCTCCTAAGCACGCCGCGCTAGTCGACATGAGAGATGGGTGATATATAAATTCACAGTGAATATAGTCACTGTGATCCGCTGATTAAAATGACCGCTGTGATCTGTCAACAAGGAACTAAGTTCCAACAGTAACGTAGGTAGGTATGCCGTTCCGGAACGTTCAGAATTCCGTGTCACTCACACATGCCCACGAGTACCCCGCCGCGCAGCGCTCCAGCCTGGCGCCGGCTAGTCGCAGTGATAGCGACGCGTTACGTTTGACGTCACTCGCTCGCTCGCTACAGTAGAGTTACTCTTGAATCTCAATTTGACACAAATTGGAAATTGGAATCGGATATGTCGTATTAGGTACTTTTGAACAGAGTACTAGAGGATTATTAACATTTAGTTTCATCAAATTTCAACGTATCCGATCCGAATAATTTATTATTAGCTAAATGTTAATAATTTGCTAGTACTCAAACCTGTTCTATTAGAAACGCCGTATTAAAAAATACTAAACGCGACTAAAAATACGGTTCAATGGAATTTCATAACTTGGAAGACAAGTATGACTTCTGAATCGTGTGCCTAATTGTGATCGGAGTGATAACTGTGACGATATCGATAACAACCTTACCTAATGAAAGGGTTTTTTAACCTAGGTAATATGTATTGTGCTGAGCGTGACCTAGGTGACAAAGTCACGATTATTTTTTATCGTTACTTTCTTGTCACTGGAACGACAGTCACGGCGAATGAAAAGTAACGATTTTGCTCATGTCGACTCGACATCAAGGACACGCCTCCGCCACTCCACGCCTTCAACCTCATAACCAGCGCGACACGTGCGTCCGCACGGTGTCCAATTAAAATATGAGTCCAGGTAAATATAGGATTCTCGGTGTACTGTTTACTAAGTTTGCTAAGAACTATTTTAATATTTATTTTTAATGTTGTTTTTTCTCATCCTATATGATCGCCAACTATACGTCTTTAAATATTGAAGGTAGCTCACCCGTCAGTCTGTATATTTGTATATATAGACGTACGGTCTAAAGGTCTGTTTAAGTAATACGTTTCAAAAAATTGTCAATGTAACGAGTGATATTTCGCATATGCGCAGGTAGGATTTTCATTTTTTCGTTATTTTCAACTTTAAACAGAACAGACTAAAAATTTTCAAAAAGAAAATAATGTTATCACAAGGAGTACATATCTTCCCTTTCAAATATATTGGAAGCAACAAAAATGATTCATACTTTTATACCTACGGATCTTTAAAAATAAAAGGCCAGTATTAATCCATGCACTAACCCCCTTTTGAAGTCGATATTTGATGAAACCTATTGTCAAAAAGCACAAAAATAGTTTTCCAATAAACTTATTTAGTCATCATCTATCATTGTAACTTTAATACACATGATGCAAAATCTATACAAAATTGTGACGTTATGAAAATTTCACAAAATAAGTAACTTGCAAACAAATGACGATCAAAATAAAAAAAAAATGCGTACAAATAGATGGCACGCACACGTTTAGCCAATGGGCGACGCAAATTTTGCTCGACCAAATGCACTGCTTTATATTGCTTTTGCTGTTTACATAATATTTGTAGTAATATTTTCTAATACAATAAATGTATAATTTTATTACCTTTGCTGATTTCATTTGTAACAAAAAACAGTCACTTTCGTAAAATCCATCAAGGATCACAATTTTGACACAAACAAAACCGTTTGCTTTAAAACTAAAAACATATTTTGTAATCGTAAAATTATTTTGATTACTAAGCCAACCGGTATTGCTTTTAAGAAACCCATCAAGGGTTAACAACCTTAGAAATGCTAAAAAACACAGGCCGAGAAAAATCTAGTATAGGTGAATTGTATAAGTTTTTTGTAATAATCGTAACAACGCGTCTCCTGGACTCTTATCATAAAATTGTTATTATCCTAAGACAGGCACATCAAACTCAATCCGACAAACAGTCCAATAGTAAAATACCTGAATATCATATATTGTAAGCATCCAAGGATTTTTGACGTTATAATAATAACATGTTTGCGTCGTGTGATTGGTTATGGTATATGATATTATAACGTTGTCTTCTAGCGCTAAGTGGCGAATCAATTACAAAACAGCATGAAACGCGGCGAACCAATCACGAAACAGCAAACATATCGATATTGTAATGTTTTAAATCCTTGTAAGCATCAAGTGAAAAATTAAATATTGTCCAATTAATAAGATCCTATTACAAACTACACACGCTAGCACCATTTTTAAATCAAAGTACATCTAGCAACTAGAATCGATAATACTTCACTCCTTGAATCATATCGCGCTGCCGTCAGAAATAGATATCTGGGCGAAGCCTACTAAAGCTTTATCATCAAACTCTTCATTGATCGAGGCAGAAATCTGAAAATATATAGTATTAAATTTTAAAAATTTCTTTACGAACCTTTGTAAATTAAAATTATCTATAGTAATAATATTACACATAATAACCAAATATGTAAATATTTTATTTTGTGCAATTAAGTAAATGTTTGTGCATACTTCGTTGTGTGCGGAAAATGCAGGCAGTCTTAAGAAAAAAATTTAAAAAGTGGTTTTAAGTCAAGTTGTTTATCAGAAAAAGAAAACACCATTTTTGTTTTATATTGATAATTGTATTCCTGTTATTTTTGTTAATTCAAATTTATTAATGATAACAAAATTATTATTATACTAGCTGACTCGGCAAACGTTGTTCTGCCAACTTTGTACCTACTTTTCCGTTTTTTTTCTATATTTTTTCACCTTATAAACTTAACCTGAACCTCCATGAATATTTTAAAACCAAAATTAGCTAAATCGGCCCAGCCGTTCTCGAGTTTTAGCGAGACTAACGAACAGCAATTGATTTTTATATGTATTTATATAGATTGCTAATTATTATTTTTGAAATAGTTAAATAGCTAAGTTAAATATGGGAAAAAAAATGAAAAAATTACTTTCAATAACTGTATCGAAAGTAAATTATGTTATGCAATGCCTCACATATTATGTTATGCAATGTATGTGTAAATATTTTCTGTATCGATAAAAAAGGAATTCTAATAGGGAATGCTTTAATCAGGGATAAAAATTAGCCTACTTGTAAAGTCTAAACATACGTCTAATTTATAATATTACTGGGGACACTTTGGTAGACATAGTGTCCCCAGTAATATTATAAATTTGAAAGTAACTCTGTCTGTTTGGGACGTTATCACGGCCAAACTGCTGGACCCTATTGTGATGAAACTCCGTATAGCGATAGTCTTGGGAAAGAGCATTTCTGTGTCAGCACCGCGCTAGTTTTCTGCTTGTAATGAATGTAACTCACCAAGTGGAATGTAACGGCTTTCATGGTTTTTTGTGCCGCCAACAGTTTTGCAAGGTTAGTGGATATGGGCACTGAATCTTGGGGGTCCACTAGGCCAGCACCGACTAGTTCACTTGCGATACCCTCTGGTGTATCCTTACCAGTAATAAAATCGAAACGAATGTCGTTCAATTCCCCACGTGCATTTCTGTGAAATAAAATCAATTATATCATGTTATATACTTAATATTTATATAAATCATTTATTTCCTTCAACTTCGTCTGAATAATTGACGGTTACGATCGAATAAAAAAATGGCCTATGCTACTCAATGATAATGTTACGAATAATCTAGAAAAGTGAAGAGTTAGCACGCTGGAAAAACCTAGAAATAAATGAGATAGGCTGCTTCTATATTCCTAAACAATAGCCGCCGTTACCCAAGGAGCTATGCCATAATGGTTCTTCTGTTATATAGCATAAGGGTGAAAATAGCGTGTACTAGGACTTGTTTACATTTAGAATTGTTAACGCGATAAATTCGGAATTTCCGGGAATATAGTCGAACTTTACTTTGGGTATAAATAGGAAGGTGCTGACGAATATAAGTTAGTTTTTATACAGCGATCGAAAACGATAGTACAGACGACCAGTGTAAAGCGATATAGTACAGTGAATAAGAGAAGTGTTTTCGTTTAGTGATACAGTGTAGTCGTTTAATTTGAGTGTTAATATAGTGAGTGTTATTGGTGTTTATCAGTGGATTTACGTACTGCATTGTAGTGTATATTTGTGTTGTAAATACACGGTTTTAATATAAGTGGAATTTTATTGAACAATGCGAACTCGAAGCTCTTACAATAATGTAGCTTCATATTCTTGAAAGAATTTTTTTAAATAGATTTACGTCCATCTATTACAATCAATCTAGCCTACCTCTTTATGATATTAGTAGGTGTATAGATATTCCCGAACAATTTTGAATAAGGAAAAATTACTTACCTCAGTCTTAACACGAGATTGATTACAGGTGACTCGGCTTGTTTGCTTTGGGGATCATTTTTAGCCGGTGATACATCCTGAAAAAAAAGTGTTATCAAATAACTAGTTGCACAGCGTTACGGTTTTCCGTTTTAAAATATATGCATGGGCATTCTAGTCTATTTTTTCTACGATTTTCGCATTTTCTATTTGAAGAATTTACCACTTTTAAGCTGATTTTTTAAAGTTTTCATTTTATTTATTTACTTTTATGCACTAAAATTGTACAATGGTTAAACTTAATGCCATATAGGCATTCTCTGCCAGTCAACCAGCAAGTGGAGCAGAAAAATTTCAATAAGGGGTGCAAATAAATATTTTAAATGGAAATAGGAAACAGTATGATGGGCTAAACGGAACAAAAATATAATAATTACTAGGAATAGAAAATATAAATATATACATGTAACATATTTACATAAACATATATTAATAAACACATAATAGACTATATACATACATAGTACATATAATAAACAATATATTTAACTAAGCAAGTAAGAATAACAATAGTATTTAGTAATGTCTGTCTGTCTGTAGATAATTTCAATTTCTCTTAGATATTTTGTTGATAATTAACACCGAAAGCTAAGTGTTAAGATAATGAGTCGTCAAAGCACGCTTGAAAAACCACTTACAAGAGGACCTCCTAATGTCAACTGGAAGAGAATTCCAGAGCTTAACGGCTTGAATAAAGAAAGATTTGTAAAGAAAATCCGTTCGAGAGAAAGGGATGTAAAGAGAAAGATCATTATCAGAACGGAGGGAACGATCATGAGTGCTACACTGAAAGCACAATTTAGATTTAAGGTATGTGGGAATATTTGGGTCATTAACAATGGAATATAACATGCGCAGCATCCTAACTTCTCTACGTTTAGCTAAGGGTAGCCATTTAATTTTTGAACGAAAAAACGAAATATGATCAAATTTGCGTAAACTAAAAATAAAACGTATGCAGTTATTAAAGAGAATCTCTAATCTATTGAGTAGATACTGAGTGAGGTCTGAATAGCATACATCAGCATAATCTATAATAGGAAGCACAAGAGCTTGTATAAATAAGAGTTTTGTATTTATTTTTATTAAGTATGTTATTTTTCGTGTTAATTTACTAAAATGATATATTTTTACTAAATGCGTTTTAATTCATTAAAAATATTTTTTGAAATAGATTTTTTAAAGCAAAAAATCCCCCTTCGATTTTGGTGTTTATGTACGTCAAAAATGACAATAATTGTTTCAGAATCAACAAAATCAGCTTCGTGCTAAAAATAAATTGTGAAAATAATTTGGTTTAGCGGTCACAAAATATAAATAAACATTTTCCATGGGCGGCGGTGATCACTTACCATCAGGTGCACCACCTGCTCGTTTGCCTCCTCTGCTATAAAAAAAAACCGCAACATAATCCGTTGCGTAGTTTTAAAGATCTAAACATACATAGGGGCCGACAGCTGAAAGCGACTTTATATTTTATACAATATAGTAACACACATAATAAACAAAGTACGGTTACACACATAATAAACAAAGTACGATTACACACATAATAAACAAAGTACGGTTACACACATAATAAACAAAGTACGGTTACACACATAATAAACAAAGCACGGTTACACACATAATAAACAAAGTACGGTTACACACATAATAAACAAAGTACGATTACACACATAATAAACAAAGTACGGTTACACACATAATAAACAAAGTACGGTTACACACATAATAAACAAAGTACGGTTACACACATAATAAACAAAGCACGGTTACACACATAATAAACAAAGTACGATTACACATAATAAACAAAGTACGGTTACACACATAATAAACAAAGTACGATTACACACATAATAAACAAATCACGGTTACACACATAATAAACAAAGTACGGTTATACACATAATAAACAAAGTACGGTTACACACATAATAAACAAAGTACGGTTACACACATAATAAACAAAGTACGGTTACACACATGATAAACAAAGTACGGTTACATACATAATAAACACAATGTTTGTCCCCATCGGGGATACCAATGAGGCATACCCATGGCATAATTAAGTACAGTTGTACGTGACTGACATTGACAGTATATTTACGCCATGCCAAAAGGATCTCAACTCGTACCGTGAAAAGTGTGCTTTTCCTATCATAAATTTGAAAATATGCCTCACTGCACTATACTCGAATACCAAAACCATAGTCAAATGAATAATATTATTATCGCAGGTGTATTATACCATCGATAAGCGCAATTTGCCAACTATTTAAAATTATTTCACATTTTCAAGATTTTAAATATTAAAAATCAATAGACAATGTGAAAAATATTTTAAATAAATCAAAATAAGATTCAATTTAAGTTGTCAAAAAATAGAATTGAAACCGGAAATAGATGTCAAGCGGTCTTAGAAACCGGATTGTTTTGGAGTTTTTTAGAGATGATCGTTTCTTCATTGATAGCGATTAAAAAGTTCATTTTATGGTTTTTATTACACAGTCAGACATAAAATATATTTTATACTACACCTATTCGGAAAGCACATTAGTTCTTACTTGAAAAACGAGAAGAAAGTACCTAATTCCAAGCGAACCAATATGCAGGCGGCAAAAATGTATGGGATTTACTTTCTCCCCTTGGGGAGAAAGTAATTTTCTCCCCTGCTTTAACTTTTTAAAATTCATAAGTTTGTATCTCGAAGCACATCAAAATGTTACTGGCCACTAGCATTTACTAAGGAAACTTGGCAGTATGTGCTTTATTTCATTTGCCTCCTCAATATTAAAAAAAAAACGATTGTACGCGCGAATTTTCTTTTTTATTGTATCTTCTTCTTACATTCTGTTCTGATGTCTATGTCTAGTAGCGAGAATGAAGATTTATTTACGCCGCCTGAATTAAAAGAAGCTGCTCAAACAGTCATTTTAAACCTTTTGCCAGAAAAGTCCAAACATAAGTACAACAAAACATATGAAGAATTTATGGAGTTTCAATAATTGTAATAATTTTAATATAAATTTTAACTAAAATTTTTTTATTTTCCTCAGTGGTGTAGTATAAAGCAGTATGTATCACTCGGGAGAAAATGCGATACCTAACTTGAGTGTATTGAGGCCCTCAGCTGCGCTTCGGGCCTCAAACTACACTCTCGTAAGGTATCGGTCATTTTCTCGCCTTGGTGAACAAACTACTAATGTGCCACAAGAAGTAGATATTATATGTGTCGCGTAACTTGTAGCTTAATACACAAAGTATGCAAGATGACTTTCGTAGATTTACGTTATCAAGATCTGCGCAAAGTTTCTTATCTAAAAATTTGCAAAATATGTACCTATCTACCTATCCCCGTGTTGGTCCCGGGCTCCTTTGAAGAATGGACCAACTATTTCTTTTAGAAAATAATAATCAAAATGTTTCATAAACTTGTAGGTAGAATTAACATGCATGTCTTAAAAAATCAATAAACCTTGTACTTGAATTCAAATTTCGTTTCATTTTCGCGGTCGATCGGCTGGTGATCTTCTAGTATACCTTACACATCGCTGGGCGCAGGCAGTTGAGTCCAAGGGGGAGGCATTGGCTGTTAGTTTAGACATAGCGAAGGCCTTTGATAGGGTTTGGCACAGAGCGCTTCTTTCAAAGCTTCCTTCTTATGGGCTTCCCGGGAAATTATACAAGTGGATCACCAGTTTTTTGGCTGATCGGAGCATCAAAGTCGTAGTCGACGGTGCGTGCTCCGACCTTAAATTTGTCAATGCTGGTGTTCCGCAAGGCTGCGTGCTATCGCCTACACTGTTTATTCTGCACATCAATGACATGTTGCGAATTAGTAATATTCATTGCTATGCAGATGACAGTACTGGTGATGCTTTGTACTCCGGTCATAGCGGTATTTCTCGGGACCACGTCAATGAGAATCGGGACAAGCTAGTTTCTGAAATCGAGACTCAGCTCGAAAAAATCTCGGAATGGGGTCGACTCAACTTAGTCCAATTCAACCCCAGGAAGACACAGCTGTGTGCGTTCACCGCTAAAAAGTCGGCCTTTGTCGTATCACCTCGCTTTGAGAACACTCTCCTGACAACCTCAGCCAATATTGGAATTCTTGGCGTTGACATATCGAACAACGTTCAGTTCTGTGATCATTTGGAAGAAAAGGCTAAATTAGCCTCAAAAAAGCTCGGTGTGCTCAGTAGAGCGAGACAGTACTTTCTGCCTTCTCATCGCTTGCAACTTTACAAAGCGCAAATTCGCCCGCACATGGAGTACTGTTCTCATCTCTGGGCGGGAGCTCCGCAGTATCAGCTTCTTCCACTTGATCGCATTCAGCGTAGAGCGGTTCGAATCGTTGACGACCAAGCAATATCCAATCGGCTTGACTCCTTGGCTTTACGCAGAGATGTAAGTTCGCTTAGCATCTTTTACCGTATTTATCATGGAGAGTGTTCCGACGAACTGTTTGGATTGATCCCTGCTGTTGAATTTCATCATCGGACATCGCGGCAAAACTCAAAGTTCCATCCTCATCACCTTGATGTCTGGAAATCCATAACTGTGCGATTCTCTAGGCACTTCTTAGCACGCACTACTCCTCTGTGGAATCAATTACCGGCGGGGGTGTTTCCGAACGGATACGACTTAAGCACCTTCAAGAAAAGAGCATACTCCTTCTTAAAAAGCCGGCAACGCAGCTGCAAGACCTCTGGTGATGTGGCTGTCCATGGGCGGCGGTAATCACTTACGATCAGGTGAGCCTCCTGCTCGTTTGCCCCTTTTTTCTATAAAAAAAAAAAAAATTACAGCAACAATTTCGTTGCTGTATTTTTTTCTAATTGTTGTAATTGTAATTGTAATTCATTTGTGTATTTATTATTAAGCATAGACTATTTGTAGTAACTTATTCATGCGCCAATGTTAAATTATACAAATAAGCCGGTAAGTTCAGTAAATAGCACATCTTTATTTATTATCAGAAAATATTATGGCGGGTCACGCAAATATATTCTTTCTATTGAGTAATTTGTTGTACTCGCAGAATAAAAAAATGTGTAAGCCGGGGGACCCTGCAAGCCCATCTCGAAAACTTCCTGCTATATTAAAGTATTTTAAGCCCCAAGGAAAAAACGATGTTTGTAGTTTTTTTTCAGGGTTCAGAAATGTGAATTTTGTTAAAAATGACAGTTATTTGATTTGATGATTCTTGAAAAGAAAACGATGATTTATTTCGATTTCTTACAAAATGGCATTTACCACAATTTTTGAGGTGTAAAATGTTTTCTTGGCTACTTAATCTATTATTTGAAAAATATCGAAGTAATGTCAAAAAACATGTTTTTTTTTAATTTCCATCACTAATAAATCCTAAATGAATACCGAATTTGATCCAATTGATGTTTTTGACGCAAATATGTTTTTTGAAATTTATGGTCAACCATAAACATACAAACATACATATACTTATGAAATTTAGTACCCGTTCTTGGACCCCTAAATAGATCATCATACTAAAATATTATCTAATTGCAACATTATAACAATACATGCATGTCAAAGTGGTAACCTCAGTTTTTTGTCGGTCGAAAACAACCAATTAATATACTACTGGAAAAATCTTATTTTAAAGTAAATGAATTGTTTACTGACAAAAGGAAACAATAATCGAATGTTTTTCTTCTAGATTAACAAAAAAATTATAGAGATTATTACATTTTTAGTAGTTATTAATTTTGGTCTTTTATGTATTACGTTTTTCTTGTTACCAAATTTATTATGTAAAATAAAATTTCAATTATTTAAATATTGGTTCACCATTTTTAATAGAATATATTGTTATACATTAATTTTAACAACTTATAACACCGATATTTTTCCCAAATAAACTTATAATTCCCAAAAAAAATCTTTCTGTCTTTCCTTTACCCCTATGTAGCTATTGCAACCGCCCAGGCTATCAGCTATTGTCATTTCGAAAAAGAGTTCAATAAATCAAATATTGTAATGCAATCCAATCTTTGTTTATTACAATTATTTCGTAAATTATAATTGTTTCGTTCCTGTGATTGATTTGTCTCTACCACAACAAAAATTATAGTTCCGTGCAGGGTTTGTTAGCTGGTTAATTTTCAAACTTAAATCTGCGCATATACATAAATGGCGTTTTGTAAGGGTTTGGCTTTATCTAAACCTCAAAAGTATCGGTTTCCTTTTGAAGCAAAATTATAAGGGTTTTGAATAAATAAACCGGTTTATAGTTTTTTTTTTTTTCAATATTTGTTTGATATTTCTCCAATTTTTGTATGCACCGTGGATGACGTACCATTCCGCGGTTTTAGCTTAAACCGGTTTATATAGGTTTATGAAGCGGTCTCATTTCAGACACGCTCCAAAATAAATAATTAATGAAATTCGCTAAAAAAACCACTACGAACCAGTATTTTTTTAGCTGTTTTCAAACACTGGTTTTGTGAGTTGTTCTTGTTCATGCACAAATGTTGAATTACGTAGAAATGTCGATAAGTTGTAGAAACAAGTCACATCTCTATTCTTTATCAAAAACGTAATTTCCGGTCACGGAGATACTATTTTCGGTCACGCAAAAATAATCTATATTACTAATAAGGTAATGTTGAAATAAGTTGAAATGTGTAATTGCGCCATCTCGTTAACTAAAAGAAAACTTCAGTTTTTTAGTTCACGAGATGGCGCAATATTTAATTAATTCGTTTCAAATTAAAATGTCATAATTTGCACCTAAAGATTAAAGAAAAATAAGAAGCATCTTTAGATATTTGAATGTTCCTTAAGTATGTATAAAGTTGACTTATAAGCTTTTTAGACTTGGTGGTTGGCAGCCAATCAATTCAAAATTTTTTAAGTGTGGGTGGAAATACGTATGGCTACAGCTAAATGAAAACGGCGACATCGGTTTCAGTACATATTTGAGAATACGCCATATCCTTCTAATCTATGGGCATACCATAGGCACCCCATACCAATGAGGCAGTCAATATCAGTTATTTCGGCTGCCAGTCATAAATCTTTTAATCGGAATAGACTGACACATTTGTGCTTCAAAACTTACCTCCTCATTCTCACTCCCGCTAGAGTCTTCTCGTTGCAGTTCATTCATCGGCCGCTTATCATCTGTCTTGTCCTCATCAGACTCAGCTGCTTCCCCTTCGTCCTCCTCTTCACTCCACACCCATTCGCCCGTGACCGTGCGATGTAAGCGCCCTGATGCTCCCGGCTGACGTTTACTCGCCTAAAAATACACTATATTTAATTATGACTAACGATTGCACTCTGGTCGAAATTGGATCATACGTTTATGACTCCGTTTGACCAAAGACTAAACAATTAAATCTCTTATAAGTTTGACAATAGACTTTAACCAGATTAAAGAATAATAGTATACATATATGTACCAAATGTTTTTTGTATTAATTTGATGTGTTTCTATTGCATACTACATGTTAACTTTAACTGTAACTGTCGTAAAAAGGGTACAAAGTCTTTGCTTCACGTATTATTTGAAATTATGATAAATATTAATATCCTATTTGAATAAGAAATAATTTGAATAAGAAAGAAGTTATTTCTGATTACACCGCTATAGCATTATTTAGATCAAAGATATATATTTTTTAATGGTTAGCAAGACAGATATAACGTGGAGACCAAGACTAATATAACTTGATACAATTTATCGAGAGCTTTTAAGGGCGGGGTTGTTTTCGAAACAAACATGCTTAAATGAAGTTTTATGAATACTGAAAAAGCAAAACAAGTGTACCTTGTCCGTGATGTATGAAAGTTATCTATATCCATAACCCCTAAAGGATTTGCCATAAAGATATGTATATAATAGAAGTTCCCAAACATAGCGGCGCGTGGAGGGAGGACGAAAATAAAAACTTTGAAGAAAAGACAAAAGTTCGCATAATTAAGGATATTAGGATAACTTGGTACATCTTTGGATAAAATGGATGAAAGAGGATATCGTCGGTAATTTTTCAACCTTAAAGTGTCCCCTAAAATCGCTGAAAAATTCAAAGCGCTGCGAATTTTTTTTCACAGTGCCCCGAAGCATCAAATTTTTCAAAAAATTTTTTTTTACTAAGTGTCTCGATTGTTTGTGGACTGTACTTGTGGCGTACCACGTGGAATTTTCTCGGTCGGGTTCACGCCTCTTATATACACGCACATTTTAAACGCGCGTGCGTGCGTGCGTGCGTGCGTGCTTTCGTGCACTTGTGTGTGTGTGTGTGTCTATCTGTCTGTCAATTTAGGCTAGAAACAATATACAAAATTCAAATTTTCTGTGAATAAAAACCGAAATCCGAGGGGATATATCAATTTTTTGTTGTTTTTTTTAAAATGAGATTTGAACTAAGGCAGTATCAGGGGTCAGAAAAAATCGAGTTATTTTTTTTGACAATGGAGCATTCTGAAGACGTTAAAAAATCGAAATAAAATTGTTTTTTTATCCAATTAAAAAAATAATATCTGGTCGAAACAATAAAGATTAATGATAAAAAAACTAATAAAGATCGAAAAAATGCAGAAAATTGTGATTTTTGCAAAAACAGAATTTGAAGCTTCCGGACACTATGAAAAAAATCGCAGCGCTTTGAATTTAACAGGGCACTTTAAGGTTCATAAATTACCGACGAAAGTTACCAAGTTTTTCAAATATCCTTCTTAATAAGCAGATTTTTGTAATTTTTTCCTTTTTTTTAATTGAAACTTCAAAATTTTCAATTAAAAAAAAATCGTTTCGACAAGTCATTCACAGTATCTTATAGAGTATATCGTGTAGTTTTCAAAACCCTCCTCCGTGATTAGGGCCCTACGGGACGTAAATTAATTATGAGAACACTCCGAGTTTCTATACGATCATTATTTCCAGAGTAATTGATGGTCAAAGTTAAAAAGTACTTTTCCTTTGACTGGCGATAACTCAGCGGCAAATCATCGCACAGGCTTCGTGATTACGTCAAATTAAACGGCATTAAATTTTCTAAAAAACCACTTAAAAGAAACAATGAAAGAAATTTGTTTGAAGGCCATGGACCTTTTTAGACGAGAATAAATTTGGATTTTTTTTTCTTGGTAGTTTTCTTAGGATTCTCAGATCCAAACATGATAAAAAAAATTTCGTGGTCGTATCTGAGAACTAGATACTTGGAGCTACAATTTGCTTTTTATCTTTTTACTGTACGGTCATTTTTCGCGGAGTTACAGCTAATTGAAAATCACCCAAAAATTTAGATATTTTTTATATTCTTTAATTTTTGTGATTGTAACTAGTGTATATATACCAAGAAAAATGTCATTATAAGGATAAAAAATATATTATTACTAGCTGACTCGGCAAACGTTGTTTTAATTTATATAAGTTGAAAACCTGGCTTCGCTCGGAAGTCTCATAATACGCAATCTTATATACTAACTCAAATAGTAGACATTAAAAAGTAACAACAGTGTAGTAACGTCTTCTTTCAACTATTAAGTTGGTTTAATATAGACAACACTATAGTGTTGCTATTTTTTAATTTCTACTTTTTTAAGAACGAAGAGAAATAAGTTTCACGATAATCTACGCTCCATTCTACGATACTTCAATAAATGCTCACATCATCTACACCACACATTTGTAACCTTTAAAAAAATTGGCCGATTGGCCGATTGGCCTGTCAGCACCGTTAGAATTTTAATCACGATTTTAACAAAATACTCGACAATCCGAATTTTGCGCATGTATGTTGTCGACTCGAAACCATTATTTTTTTACGCTTTATAATTCAGGTAAGGTTTTGATCGAGTCTACCGTACCCCTTGACGAAATTATTAATTTTATATTACTAAGATGTTCACCCAAACCAGAACATAGGCGCAAATCTATCTTTTTTTGTATTTCATAAGATAGCAAACAAGCAGATGGCTCTCCTGATAGAACCATAAGACAACCATCGTCTATAAACACCAAAGATGCGGTGCTATTATTCTGGCGGCGCGTGGTCTTAATGCCACATGCATAAGTTTACGGCAAACAGTAATACGACAGTAACAAGCACTGAGGAATAAATGAGGCGATGGTAACAGACCCGGGCGAGACAACGCAGGATTCTACCGCCTAATAGACATAATGGTAGTGATTAGCATAGCCAATCGTTCGCCTCTTACGAACTGCCTGGCAGAACGGCAGAACGGCAGGGGATCTATTCATCTGGTCAACACGGGGGGACCATATATTATAAATGCCAAAGTCTATGTGTCTGTCTGTGACGCTCCCACGGTTAAACCGTTGGACCAATTTTTATAAAATTTGGTAAAAGTAAATAGCTAAAGACACGGAGTCAAACATAGGCTCTTTTTCCACAAATCAACCCTTAAAATAGAAGATAAGATTGTAAGAAATTTCTTATATACCCAAGCCCCGAAATACAAATATTTATGCTCATCATACAAATGCTTGTCCCTCACACGACCAACGGGGCGGTCATATTGATATTTTACATGCAGGCGAAACTGTGTGTGCAAACTTTGGTAGTACTGTCAGCAAATGTCCATTAAGTTATACGTATGAACCAAATAATATTTATGGAAGTTATAAAACACGCTTGAGGTATAGTAGTTATAGAGTATCGAGTAGGTATCTGATATTATATTATGTGATTCAAATCACAGTATACCTATGTAAAAAATTCTATTATATCTGCTTATTGGCTATGCTCTAATAATTTAAAAAAACACGCAATGATATGGGTATAAGAGATATTATCATACCTTGTGAACCCTCGTTTCCATACTCGGCCCAATAGCAACGAGGGTTTGTGTGAGATACCTCTTATCTTTCGCTTTTTTAAAAAACGGATGCTTCAGTAACTCCGTGGCAGTCGGCCTCTTAGTCGGATCCTTTTGTAAACAGTCTACGATCATTTTTCGAAACGTTTTTCCGTAAACCTTGTACTGTTCTTTTTCATCTGCACCTGTACAAAAATAAAAAAAAAATCCAATTAAATAAAACAAGATGCAATATCTTCTACTTTTACTGCTATTCGTCGGTACTCAAAACAAAAAACTTAGCATCGTGACTTTAAACATGAGGACGTTTGGGTCTGACTCAACCTGATAAAGTACCTTCACACCCATTTTTCCAAAAACGTAGGCAGAGGATCAACCGGTGCACCAACGTTTAGCCGAAGATACTTATGGCCAATTGTACTAACAATGTCTTTGCTTAGGACAATCCTAAACAATATGCCGTCACTTCTTGTCTCAAATGAAAAGAATGTGACAATGAAATGTGTGTGACATACTTAAGAGTGTCCTAAGTTAAAACAAGGTAAGTGCAATTGGGCATTAGTCCCACAATTTGATAGGTGGTAAGCCTATCGCTAACCGGGCACTTATCCAATCCCGGACAACATTGCTTTTATCAGAAAACTGAAAAAAACTGATTTTTTTAAATTGCCTGTCCCGCTCAATTGGTTCGATTCCTCGAAACCAAGACCTCACGTGGTCAACACTGACACCAGATCACTAGACCACAGAAGCGTTGACGTGATTTTGGATAGCAGGAGCAGCTTACACTGTAATGGTGTAAAAATAGCAAAGGCTCAAAGAAAGTTTTGGTGTAATAATGAAAAAGGCATGCTCAGTTGATTCGGCCATGTAGAAAGAATAGTAAATGAAAGGTTAACAAAACAGATACCTATACAATGTGAATGTGGAAGGATGTAAGTACCGGGGAAGACCAAGACTGACATACTATGATCAGATTGATCGGGTGCTGTCCAAAGATGGTCTCAAGAGTCTTCGGAACCGGCGTGTTTGTGTGAAGTGAGTATTGAATGTGGAGAAAGCAAGACCAATTTGCAAGGATTGTGACATATGGCACTCGGTTCTCTCTGCCTACCCCGTAAGAGATACTGACGTACATATTTATGTAAAATATGGAGATAAACATGGAGATGGCACCCCTGGTGAAAGGAGACAACCATCGCATATTAATTCCAAAGATGTTAATGGTATGTTACTATCCGTGTAGCAGAATAGTAATGCCACGTGTATTAATTAATGCAGCGCCTTTCCTTCCCGATCAAACTGAATCACTGTTTGTTGAATTACCTTTTCGCCTATTTCTACTAGCAGCCATTCAATATGTTGATCCATGTTTTAGTAGAATGTAAAATTTTCTGCTAGACCTTAGATGAAGGAAACGCTAGATATGAAATAACAGAAAAAACCTTATTATTATAAATATGTCGTCTCGAGTAATGGCGGACTAGAGCTGCCGACCTAACAATCAAATGAATGTTAAGATTTTTATCTAAAAAGTTCGACATTTTATTGATATTATTAATGTAAGTTATATTCGAATAGGATTGACAATAAAATACTGGTTAACACAAAACACGAAGACGTTGTATTTAAGCATAATATTACAAATCGATATATTATACTTTGTTGGGATGAAATAAAAAGATCGTACAATCAGCCATATTTTTATTTCTTATCTTACAAAAGTAATGAAGTAGAGATGAACAACTGCCTATTCTAATAAACCACATAGGGCGTAATACGTTGGCTTCAAAGGTAACAACGCGCACATAAATACAAAATGACAAATTTAGCTTATACATATACATTATATGTCTGTAAATATACAGGTTAATCTTGTAATCCTATTTGCTAATATTACCTGCTTGCGGTGCGAGAATTGAAAAGGTTTTAGCATGCTCTTGGTAGTACTATTATTTATTTACTAGCTGTTGCCCGCGACTTCGTCCGCGCGAACTTCGTTTACTCCGCACAGCTCCTCCCCGGTAGGTGATAGCGTGACAATATGTAGCCTATATGTTGACCCGACTTTTTAGTAATATTCATGCAAAAATTGAAGTAAATCCATGCATTACTTCTTGAGCTTATCCCGGACATACACACAGACAAACAGACAAAAATTCTAAAAACTATATTTTTGGCTTCGATATCGATTGTAGATCACGCCCCAAGTATTCTTTTAAAAAATATTCATTATACAGTATTGACTTTTCTACGATTTCATTATATGTATAGATATACACTTGCATACTCTTGTACTGTTTCACAAAATACTTTTTAATCAATTTACTTAAATCGCCAACCGGTTTTGTTTTTTACGGTATTTTCAAGGGCTACGAGACCCTGAAAACATGTCTTGTAGCTATATTTTATATTTTTTTAAATTTCTCAAAATCTCCTGAACCAAATTTGTTCAAATTTTCAGAAACTCTAAGTTGAGCGTCAGCGGAATTCAATCGAATGCCATTAATCGCGTTTCAATCGGTCAAGCCGTTCTAAAGTTATAAGATGTTTACACACACACGCACACACGCACGCACGCATGCACATACGCATGCACGCACGCATGCACGCACACACGTACGCACGCACGCACGCAGCACTCACGCACGCCCGAACGCACGCACACACATTCTATATACCTAATGACGTAATACTGACGTCATCGTGAAAATAGTCGGAAAAGGTTCTTAATATACAATTCCTAATATGCAATTTACAATTTTGCGGTTTGTTTTTGTTGTTAGAAACTATTTTTCAAAACTTTTTAGTTTGCTATGATATCCTCAATTTTTTGAAAGCGTAAATTAAACCTTAATTTATGATCGAATGCGACTCTTCTCTAACTTACGAATTTATTAACTTTTGGAAATATTGTTTACGTACCCCAAAGAGTCATACAAATTTCCCTTTGGACAGAATTAATAATTTTCTCGTCACAAAACCTGCTATGTATATAATTATGTTATAAGTATATTATGATAGAACTGCATTTAGTACATAAGCAAAAAGAATATTTAAATATTTCACTGTCATTTTCAGTTTTTTCGACAAATTTCGTGCACTATTGCGCAATTTTACAACATCTATAGACTAGTTAAAACAAGAAACTTCAGAATGAAGAGAAATTAAGTAAAAATTGCCAACTATTTCTAGCCAAAAACTCGCTTTCTGAAGAATCGATGATTATCTAAAAATATTATATCAATTATTAAATCATATCGACTACCAAAATACACTAGTCCAACAGGCTCATTCCACTTGAATCTACAGCTAGGATCCACATGTGGATCCGCGGACACTCTTTTCTCCACTCGAATCCACCGTTGGGTGGATCCAAGTGGAATATTTTATTTTATATTCCACTTCGATCCATAATTTTGTGGATCCAAAAATACTTATATTTTTCTATTCCACTTCGATCCAGAATTGTGTGGATTCAAAAATACTAATATTTTTCTATCCCACTTGGATCCACAATTTGCTAAGGACACGCCATTTCGGGAACAACTTTTTTACTCTGAAAATATTATTCACCTTTCTGAAAACCTTTTTTTAACTCTTGATATAGGTACGTCAGAAGTCCGTGAAAATAGGTTCACATAATATTATTAAAAACAAAACCAACAAATTTAATTAATTATATATTATGTTAACAATGTAATAAATTGGAATCCTCTCTAAGGTCAGGCGGTATTTCAGCCCAAAACAGCTTTATCAGCTTTATCAAGCTCAGATCTCCTCGTGCATGGAGTACTGTTGCTATCTTTTGGATGTTCTGCCGCATTATGTACACTCTCACCTACTTAACCATCTCTAAAAAAAAGCCAACGCATATTTCACCTGTTGTTAACTGAGTCTGACATTCTTTAATGAAGTTGTCGTTTTCGGTGTTTTGAATTTTTCTTTTATTCGTGATATTGTTGAGGACTTTTAGCTCAAGTGCTTCCCCAGTGGACACTTATAGAGAACAAATAATTTATAAGTATCGCAGATCTATATGTGGATTCAAGTAAAATAAAAATTGTCCGTGGATCCACATATGGATTTAAGTGGAAAAAAAGTGTCCGTGGATCCACATGTGGATTTAAGTGGAAAAAAAAAGTGTCCGTGGATTTAAATGGAAAAAAAGTGTATGTGAATCCACGTGTGAAACACTATTTTCCTTAAACAAAACTTGCAATATTTTCTTCCTAAAAATAAATTGAATTTAAACATATTGTGAATTAACGGAATATTTTTGTGAAAGATTAATTATCACTTACTTCATTTATGCCTTTAGCACACCGACGCGGCGAAACGTAGTGGCGAAAATCTGTCATTTACTATGAATTTATATCGCATATGTTGCATCTTGCTCTATCTGTCAGTGATTTCCTATAATTGCATCCCTGTTTGTAAAGTATTGTTGTTAGTCACGAACCACGTTTCACACGGACGCCACGGTACCGCCATTTCGGTTTCGCTGTTGAGAGAGAAACACGGTGGTTTGTCTTTTTTGACAGAATATCGCGGCGGATAAAGACGGTGGAGGCACAAACTGAGAAAGTTATAAATGAAATTAGAGGTTATCCCGAAATATATTTAATGGGACATTCAGATTATAAAAATCCACATAAAAAGAAGTAGTCATCACGAGACTGTGTTCTTTGCATAATTTATTTTATCTTAGTTTCTTTCTCTTTTGACTTATTTCAAAAACCCATAATATTTATCTTTTTTTAGTGTCGATACAAGAAGTAACAACTGTCAAATTGCGAAATCGGTGTGAGAACGATCGCTATTTCGCTTTTTTGCGTGGGAGTGCGGACCGCTACCGCGGTTCACCACGTCGGTGTGCTAACGGCGTTATTATAGAATAAACAGATACATTTAAACAATACGCACTGGCGTAATCAACCATTTGGCGACTTCGTTCTACCATTCGTTTTATAATACTGCAATAAGACATCATCCTTCAAAAAAATTAACGTTTATATTTAAGGTTCACACCACAATTATGGAAAACTACTATAATTTAATTAACAAATATCATATTGTGACGTTTTGTGTATACTGACAACATGAAACAGTAATGACGAATTGGCTCCAAGTGGTATAAAGTGATGTTATTTTCTTAAACGATCTGAAATTAGAGCACTGACAAAACTTTTGTCAAGCTTTGTCTATTATGAAAATTCGAACTTGTTAGACAGGCATAAAGCCATTTTTATATACATATTCAGCGTTGGAATGCACTCTATTTTATAATTTTGATTCTTTATGGAATTTAAGCCCGGGTCTGGCATTTCAAAAACGTATTTTTTCAGTTTACTGACAAAAACGTGCCTGGGATTGGAAAAAGTGTCTGGTCGGCGATAGGCTTGCCACCAATCACATTGCGGGACTAAGTATTTTCGGTTAATCGTAGGTGCACTTGTCCCTCTGCCTACCGCTTCAGGGATGCGGGTGTGAAGATACTTTTTATTGAAATTAATACTAAGTCTTTATCCTCTCTTGTCAAAGACTAAAACTGTCAAAGTACGAGATTGCTCAATATTGTAAAGTTGTATTGCACTAGTGACAGAAGTGCTTCTATAATAACAATGACGTTTCAAAATTGTTTAATCAATTAAAACACTTTTGTACTTTGGAGGTTATGTTAATAGTTGCTAGAACTTACCGTTTTTACTAATTACACCATTAGATATTTTCGCGGTTTTATGTTGAAGTAACTTTTTGTGGTTGTTATGAATATTTTAGGCAAAGGTAACTCATCACAATATGGCCGCTATTCACCGGGACGCCATGGCGACGTCGCCGGTCACCGTATCCAAACAGTTTATATTGAAAGATTTGGCGGCCAACTCACTTAGTGACGTAGTCAATTCGTAAAATTCAATACAAATTGTTTAGATACGTGGCGGATGAGTTAGGGTTCTATCGGTATCGGAAAAGTATATAACTTACCTGTATCTAAATTCGGTGGGTCATTCTGTAATGTGAGCATTAATACTTTCATCGGTGGATATTTATGATATGGTGCAGTTCCCGTTGCCATTTCTATTGCAGTTATACCAAATGACCAAATATCGGCTTTGAAGTCATAACCGTGATCCTGCGAACAAAAACGTAATTGTAATTTGATTAACCAATACGGGGCTGTGGTGTTACGTGCATCTTAAGAAAAACATGCCATCTGATTTTTTGCTGTAGATTAAGAACTATTTTTTTTAATTTATATTTAAGGTTCTTGTAGGATAGCGAACAAGTGGATGGGTCTCCTAAAAGCTAAAACAATAGCCTGCACGGAGTCACGATAACAATAACACGTTTGTCCTTCCTTGACCATTTACGAACTGTCTGGTACAAAGACAAAATATTTCTGGAGACAAAAGGTTGCGAAGCAACTTCAATAATATACGTTTTTTTATATCATAAGATAGCAAACAAGCAGATGGGTTTCCTGATGGAAAGAGTCAACCATCGCCTATAGACACAAAAGATGTTTATGGTAGGTTGCTATCTTGTAGCGAGGTCTAATGCCACATGCATAAGTTTACCGCCTACCTTACCCTCCAAACCGGAACACGACAGTGACAAGCACTGACGTTATTGCGGCAGGAATAGGTAAGGCGGTGGTACCAGATCCGGGCGAGACTTCAGAGCGAGAGAGACGGGCGAGTCACTATCATCGTCGCTACCACCTAGTAGCCACGATGATAGTGACTTGCATAGCTAATCGGTCGCCTTTTACGACATGCTTGGCACAACGGCAGTTGGTCTATTCTTCAAAGGAGCCCGGAACCAACACCAGTTAATATTTGTTACGTCATAAGTTTAGAAGTTAGGTACACGAGCAAATAATTTGCTTACTTTGGGGTTAAATCAGTAAGTGTAATTTGTCCCGTGAATATTATTTATATATCTATCTTTTTAAATTTATTATCATTTCACAAGGAACGGCTTCCTTTTAAACTAACTTTTTTAAATTTACCAGTAGTATCTTGAAACACATTGATTGATAATATATTCGACTCCTGTTTACCTGTTCCATAACTTCAGGCGCCATCCAGCAGGGTGTACCTACAAACGTGTGCCTGACTTTCTGTCTAGATATATCCCTGCCAGTTGCCAACCAGGCAGATACACCAAAATCCGCAATTTGTACTATACCATCTTCACCTAACAAAATGTTGCCAGCCTTTATATCCCTGAAAATAAAAAACGAAATGATTAAAAAAAATATCTATATTATTTATACACGTTTATATATAACACGTATAAATTATTTATACACGTCACGCGAATGATATTCAGGCATTTTTTTTGTTCTTTGCTAATAAATAAATACATATTCTTACATGTTAACACAAAAATTAATAGGCTCAGAAAAGGCATATCTCACTCCACATTTTAAAAAAATTAACAAAAACATCTTTACAAATAAATAAAATTAGAGTGTCAGTTTGTAATATTAAAATAACCGTTTCTTACTAAATGTATATGGATGTATACACGGTGCAAATAACAAAATAACATTTGTTACAATATTTGTATGTCTGTCTGTTTGTTCCAGCTAATCACTGAAACGGCTGATACGATTTTGACTGGACATTCACTGGCAGATAGCTGATGTAATAAAGAGTAACTCAGGCTACTTTTATTTTAGAATTTTATCCAGCAGACGAAGTCGCGAGCACAACTAGTACAAAATATATCTACTCGTATATATTGTTACGAATAATCTAGAAGCATGTAGAGTTGGAGCGCGCGCGCGGTAATTATCTAGAAATAAAAGAAAGAGATAGCTACTCGTATTGACAAACAAATAGTTGACCTGGGCTATGCCATAATGGACTTTGGGGGATATGGCATAAGGTTGAAAGTAGCGTGTACTAGGATTGATGACTCATAACATGTTTACGATAAGAAGTGATTCATTGTTTCCCGATACATTTAGATTTTTCTAGATCCCGCTAGGACGTTCCCCTGCCTATAAATAGAGAATTGTTGACCAACACAAGGCAGTTTTTATCAAGCGATCGAGAGCGATACATCAAGTGACTAGTGCGAAGCGAGAAGTGTTTTATTGTGTAGTGTTCTAAGTTCAGTGATAGTACAGCAAGTGACTATTGTGTAAAGTGTATTTTAGTATTACGTTGTGTTGTGTTGTGTAAATACACGGATTTAATATAAGTGGTGTTTTCCTACAATCACGTACCCCAGCACCACGTAACAACTGGTGTCGGAAGTGAAATTGAGAAATGCCACTGATTCCGAAGGATTCCGGTTCCGGTCGTCGATTAGTGAATACGTACGTCTAAGAGCTCCGCGGAAAATCAAAAGTAATCAGTGTAAAAAAGTGCCAAAACATTGTGTTATACGAATAAACAACTACAACAAAGTTCAAAGCCTGTTATCAGCGAAAATATACAGAAAGTGTTTAATTGCAAGAACAAATCAACCACATATTGTAAACATTCTAACCTCCAAAAATACGCTAAAGTGACATTTGAAGTGACATCTGACGTTAGCTTAGCTGCACATAGACTACAGAGTGGAGAATACCAACATAACAAATAGCAAACAGGTGTTACCACCTCAAAAGTGTTGCCACCTCTAAATAAGTGTTGCCACCTCAAAACAAGTGTTGCCATAGCAATATTAGTTTTCTAACCAAAGATGGAAGAAATTATAGAAATCCTATTGACAAAAATTGATGAAAAGTTAGACCTACAAACGAAACTTATAACAACTTCAGTAACACAAAACTTCTTGGAAGCATTAGACGAAAAGCTTAAAAAGATTACCGAGGAGAACACCCAACTCAAAAACAAAATAAGCGAGCTAGAGTTAAAACTCAAATTCGTTGATAAGGATAAGCGTAATAATAACCTTGTCTTTTTTGGCATTGAGGAAGAAAAAGCATCAACTGAAACGGAGCTAATAGCTTACATAAAAGACATTATAGATACAGAATCGGCAAAAAAGAGGCCCATAAAATTCGCCCTGTTGTAGTATCGATCTCAACTACATGGAAAAAGCATATGATTCTGCGAAACAAAGCTAACCTGCAAGAAGGTATATATATTAAAGAGGATTACCCTAAAGAAATATTAGAAAAGCGTAAACAACTGCAGCTGCAGCTGCAGCAAGTCGATGAAGAAAAGAAAAAAGGGAATCGAGCATATATAAAATACGACAAAATTATAATAAAGAAAGCACGGGAAACTAACAGAGAGAAGAGGAAAAGAGAGACTTCAAGATCACCGAAAACACCTTCACAGAAGAAAGTCAATGTAGACTATACAGAAAATGAATTGACCACCTTAAAACCGCCCTCTGAACCTGAGACAAAGAAAATAAACACGCCAAGTATATTGAATTATGTAGAACGACAGAAATCAGCTTCATTGTCAAACCTGTCAAAAAACTAATTTGCGACACCCGGATCCAAGCAACCTCAACAACTATATTAACAAACACAACACTTATAAATTGCACCCCAAACCGGCCTGTCACCGTGGGGGAAGAAGACAAACACCCTCCAATTAAATCAAAATACTACAACCAGAAACAATCCAAAGCAAACCCATCTGAAAAAAAATATGTACACAAAAAAGAGACAATCCATATAAAACAAGATGAAAACAGCATTAAACATATACATGTTTGCACACTGAATACTCGAACACTAAGAACAGAAGAGAGTCTAAAAGAACTAGAAATAGCTTTACAAACTTAAAATGGGATATAATAGGAATCAGCGAGACGAGAAGGCCTGGAGAAGGGATAGAAGAGAGGACCGACTACATCATGTTTCACAAAGGAGAAGACACGGGCCAAAAAGGAGTAGGTTTCCTTATCAAGTCTAAACTGAAGAAGAACATTATGGGATTCGAGGGAATTTCGGACAGAATCGCGGTGGTTCATCTAAAACTGTAAGAGAAACTGGTCCATTTTTCAAATATATGCTCCAACAGAACAAGCGCATAAATCAGATATAGAACATTTCTATGAAAGCATCTCAGAAGCAATAAAACTACACATCAACAACAACCTAATAATCATGGGCGACTTTAACGCACAGGTCGGAGAAAGGCAAATCGGAGAAGATTACTCAATCGGAAAGTTTGGACATGGTAAACGAAGCCAAAATGGTCAGAAACTAGTAGAATTCTTGTTGGAGAATAACCTTGTTCTAATGAACTCACGTTTTAACAAAAAAGCCAAAAGCAAATGGACATGGTCCTCTCCAGGTGGAAAACACAAAAACGAAATTGACTATATTATAACCAACAAAGCAAGCGCGTTCACAGATACCAACATAGTTAAAAACCTCAACTTTAACACAGACCACCGTATGGTAAGGAGCTGCCTAAGTCTAAACCAACCCAAAAGATCCAGGAATAATCTAGTAAATAACATTAAATTGCACCAAATCTCTGAACACAATAATTCTAATAACTCCCACACAACAGAATCATTCAATGAAATTATTACCTCTGACGCTGAAACCGGGATTAAATACAAGATGTTACAAAACAAACTGAACGAAATGATAGCTAGAAAACCCAAAAGCAAAGTAAGTTATTTAAGCACAGAGACATTAGAACTACTAGAAGAGAGAAGAATACTAATATCAGATAAAGAGGACAAAGAAAGACGTAAAAAAATTGCAAACCTTAGCAAGAAAATTAAAGAGAATATGAGGAGAGACCGTAAGGAAAAAAGGAATAGAGTTTTGGAAGAACACATCAAAAAAACAGGAGGAACAAAAAAGGCTATGAAACAACTTACCGAGCATGGGAAAGAATGGATATTGAAACTAAAACAACGCGAATCTTACTTAAATAACCGAATGTCAATACATAAACTAGCTACAGACTATTACCGCCTATTGTATTCTGATAAATTTGATACAGGGTTGGCCACAATTTCGGAAGTACGTGAAGCAAAAGAAAACAAAGTAGACGATGTGCCAGAAATTCTAGTCTCAGAGGTAATCAAAGCAATAAAATCCCAAAAACCTGAGAAAGCCCCAGGTCCGGACAAGATAACTAACGAAATACTCAAGGGAACCTTAGAGGAAATTAGTCCTGTGCTAGCAAAACTTTTCAATGAAGTTCTTCAAACAATGCAAATACCTGAAGAGTGGACCGAGTGTCAAATAATTCTATTACACAAAAAAGGCCCTAGAGACGAGATAGGAAACTATAGGCCAATTTCCCTAATATCAAACATTTACAAAGTATTCGCTAAAGTGATCCTAGAAAGAATATCACTAACACTAAATGAAAGCCAACCCATAGAACAGGCAGGTTTCAGAAAAAACTTTAGCACAATAGATCACATTCACACACTAAAACAGTTGATACAGAAATATAACGAATACAATAAAGAAATCTATATGGCGTTTATAGACTACTCAAAGGCGTTCGATAGCCTTAAGCATCAATAGAACTAGAACAACAAGGGGTACAAAACAAATACATAGAACTACTTAAGAGTATTTACAAAACTAGTACAGCCAGCATCAAACTAGAATCGACAGGAGAATCTTTTCCTATCAAAAAGGGCGTACGTCAAGGCGATACCCTCTCCCCTACGCTATTTAACGCTGTACTGGAGCACATCTTCAGAAAGCTAAACTGGGACTACTTAGGTCTGAACATTAATGGAGCTCGCCTGAACCACCTAAGATTCGCCGATGATCTGGTCCTTCTTGAAGAGAATCCAGCAGAAATCGAACAAATGATGCAGAGCCTAGCAAATATAAGTAGAGAAGTTGGTCTGGAAATTAATGCCAGTAAAACAAAATTGATGACAAATTCAAAAGAAACAGACGTTCGGGTAGATGACAACAAGATAGAATATGTCAAAGAATATATCTATTTAGGACAGATAATATCCACTACAGATGCAATGTCTAAAGAAATAAACAGACGAATCACACAGGGATGGAGAAAATACTGGTCACTGAGGGAAATAGTGAAAAGCAAGGACCTAGGAAATCAAATAAAAAAGAAAACATTCGAGATCTGTATTCTACCTGTTCTTACCTACGGCTGTGAAACTTGGTCAACAACACTCCACCACAGAGAAAGGCTATCAAAATGCCAACGTGCCATGGAAAGAAGTATGCTAGGATTAAAAATCAAAGACAGAGTCAGGAACGTAGAGATAAGAACAAGAACAAAACTAACAGACATCCTTACTCGGATAGATTCCCAGAAATGGAGATGGGCTGGACATTTGCTACGTCACCCCATTAACAAATGGAGCAAGCAAGTAACCATTTGGCAGCCAAGAGACAGCAAGAGAAGTAGGGGTCGTCCAGTCAGGAGATGGGAAGATGACCTCACACAGACAGCTGGACCACTCTGGATGAGAGTAGCAAGAGACAGGGTTCACTGGAAGGAATTGGAGGAGGCCTATGCCAAAAGGCACACCGAACTTAGGGACTTTTTGTAATCCTATGTTTTGGAATAAAAGGCTATTATTATTATTATTATACTGATTCCGAAGGAAGGTGTTACCACCAGGTCTCAGGCGGAGACACAGAGGGTGTCAGAGGACACTGAGATGCGTGCAGGTGAGGAACCCGTAAGTGTTGCCAGCACATCGTTAGCATCGAGCTCAGCCCCTGCTGATCTTTCTGTCATACTGGCAGCTATTCAGCAACAGCGACAGGAACAGCAACAGCAACAACAAAAACTGCAAGAACAACTTCAACAACAACAGCAACTACAGGAACAGCAACAACAAACACTGCGTGAACAACTTCAGCAACAACAGCAGCTACGGGAACAGATCAAGGAACATTTATCTGGGTTTGATGATAAATTGACGGTTATCCTGGCGCAACAAGACCAGCTTAAAAGCGACGTGGGCCTCGTCAAGCGCGATGTGAAGGGTGTTGAGAAGAGGGTTGACCAGTTGGAGGCGAACTGCGATAAAATAAGTGTGAATATGGACCAACTTGAGAAAGAATTTATGAAAATGAAGATCACTGGTGTTAAATCAGGTGTTGCCATTAATAGTTGTTCTCACCAGGTAGGTCCTCGGGTAAAGGTATCCACTTGTGACGGTCTTACGTCATGGAGTGCGTACCGCACTCAGTTTGAAATAGCAGCGAAGGCCAGTGGTTGGACAGATGAACATTGCCTAACAGCTCTGAGTACGGCGTTGCGGGGACAGGCGCTCTCTGTGTTGGATGCAATGCCTAAAGAATATCAGTTCGCTGATTTGATGGAGGCATTGGAAGCTCGCTACGGTGAGCGTCACTTGGAGCATGTGTTCCGTGCCCAATTAAAGGACCGTGTACAGAGGAGCGGCGAGGGACTTCAACAATGGGCCGTGGAAATTGAGAAGCTTGTGAGGAAGGCGTATCCTTCAGCCAACGCTAACACAGTAAATAACACCATCGTCCAGGCGTTTATTGATGGAATTAGAGATCTGGAAGTGCGTGCTGCTGTTCGCCTTCAGCACCACGTGACGATGAAGGAGGCTTTGGCTCATGCGCTAGAGGTAGAAGCCGTTCGCCACGAACCGCGCGCATATAAGAGACGCGAGGTTACAGAAGTTGTGGCTCGAGTAAAGGCAGCGGAACCTAGGAGACTGGGCCCCATGTGCTACGCCTGCGGTGAAAGTGGGCACATTAGAGTTAGCTGCCCAGCCAAACCTATGCCTACAGGTTCAATGAATTGGCGACAGCAAGCGGGAGGAATCTCAGCAGCTGAAGAGAGCAGGCACGTCAAACAGCTTGTTTAACCAGCAGGGAAGCGAGTAACAGCCAGGAGCAAACGCCAGGTGCTGGCTGGTCGAGAATCAACCCCAAAAGCTGTCGTACCTCAGGTGAGCGAACGCAACAGTTTATCCATTAAAGGGTTGGTTAATGGCAAGAACTGCAGCTCAACGCGGGACACCGGAGCCACACGAACTGTAGTGCGATCAGAAGCGGCTAGCAATGGTAACCAGAGATTGAGGAATACAGTACAGTGTAGTGGAAAGTCTCACTCAAATGAAAATGCATTATCACGACAACCATGTACGGATGATGGCAGACATTGTGTAAGGATGGGGACGAAGGAAAGGATTCAAGTACTGCGAGCTAAGCCTACGGATGACAGGTGGGAAACTCATGAGATGCGTGAAGCCCAGTACGAAGATAGAGATTTGCGGCCTCTAATAGATTGGAAGAAGCAAGACACGGGAAAGCCCGAAGGAAGGAGCTGGCTCCCTTCAGCGCCATTACGAAAAGTTATTGGGCGCAGTGGGAAAGCCTTGTGTTGCAAAACGGCTTACTGTACCGCAAATGGGAAAAACCTTCAGGAAGAGAACATCATCTACAGTTGGTCGTGCCAAGGAAACTTATCAAGGACGTACTACGTGAGTTGCATGATGGGGTTTCTGGAGGACATCTTGGAGTACGACGAACATTGGTAAAGGTACGAGAGCGTTTTTACTGGTTGAATTGCCGAGAAGATGTCGAGAATTGGTGCCGAAAATGTACGTCATGCTCAGCAGTGAAAGGACCGCAGGTTAGAAGCCGAGGCAACCTTAGACTATACAACGTGGGAGCCCCCTGGGAAAGATAGCGATTGACGTGGCTGGGCCATTTCCTAAGACAGATAACGGAAACAAGTATTTTATGGTCGTGATGGATTACTTCACGAAATGGCCGGAGGTGTTCGCAATCCCTAATCAGGAAGCCACGACGATTGCTGAGAAATTAGTCAATGAGGTGATATGCAGATTTGGCGTTCCGCTGGAGATTCATTCAGACCAAGGCAGAAACTTTGAATCTTATGTATTCCAGGAAATGTGTAAATTATTAGGAGTGTACAAAACAAGAACTACACCTTATCACCCGCAATCTGATGGAATGGTCGAACGATTTAACCAAACTTTGGAAAGACACTTAGCCAAGCTGGTAGAAGATCACCAAAAGGACTGGGATAAATACATACCTCTGTTCTTACTGGCTTACCGAACAGCGGAACACGAAAGCATAAAAGTGACGCCAGCCTATGCCAACTTCGGCAGACAGTTACGTATACCAGCAGATTTAATGACTGGAGGCCCGCCACCGAATGCAGAGACCCAATTAAGTATACCGGAACATGTTAAAGACATTCGTGAGAGGTTACGCGATATACACTCATTAATAAGTGAAAATGCATTGGAATCAAGTCAGCGGATGAAGACCAGATACGACCGAAACGCCAATCATCGAGGTTTTCAGGAAGGATCTCTTGTTTTGCTACATAATCCGGTTCGACGAAAAGGAAAATCACCTAAGTTACAGCGACGCTGGGATGGGCCATACAAAGTAATCACACGGATCAATGACGTAACCTACCGAGTGCAGAAGCAACCAAGAGGGACCATGGAGATTGTTCATGTTGATCGATTAGCTATCTATAATGGAAGTAATGATGTTCGGGACGAACATAACTAAGAGGGGGGGTAGTGTTACGAATAATCTAGAAGCGTGTAGAATTGGAGCGCGCGCGCGCTATTTATCTAGAAATAAAAGAAAGAGATAGCTACTCGTATTGACAAACAAATAGTTGACCTGGGCTATGCCATAATGGACTTTGGGGGATATGGCATAAGGTTGAAAGTAGCGTGTACTAGGATTGATGACTAGTGCGAAGCGAGAAGTGTTTTATTGTGTAGTGTTCTAAGTTCAGTGATAGTACAGCAAGTGACTATTGCGTAAAGTGTCTTTTAGTATTACGTTGTGTTGTGTTGTGTAAATACACGGATTTAATATAAGTGGGGTTTTCCTACAATCACGAACCCCAGCACCACGTAACAATATTATGTACTAATTCATACAAACAGTATACTGTAGCACTGTAGATACTATTATATTGGAATTTTTTGAAATTCAAAATAACACGATAAAAAGGATGAACAATATTTTTAGCCCGCGTCGCAAAAATGAAAATGTTTTAAGTTTCAGCACACTGGCAGATGGTCCTATTTGGTTGCGGTTATTTTTAATTGAAAGCCCTGTTTTACGAGATGGTTCTTAGTTATGATTCAATAGAATCTGTTCGGTCGTTTTAAGATCATCAGCTCTTTTCAAATTGATGAAAGAAATCAAACAACTTTTAAAGGCTTTAACAAACTAAAATTTGTATTCTGTTACTTCAATGACTGCAATGAAATGTAATTTTGACCTGATGTTGCAAGATCCTCATTTGAAGATCATCAGCTTTTATTTAACTGACTATGTTCGTAAGTAAATAACAGATTTTCTAAATATTGAAAACCATTTTCTAACTACTTCCTGAAATTCTCGTTTCGTCTGGTTTGTGAGAGTCCCGGAGGCCTAACCCCCCCCCCCCCCCCCCCCGCACACTATGAATGCGCTATTTAAAAAAAACTACCCCAGGGGGGTACCACTTGCACCAGCAGTGGAGAATCCCCCCCTGAGCGTCCGTGCTCTGGATTCCAGCCAGATCATGGATGCTCAGGCTGCCCTGCGTATTCTGAGGGGGGCAAAATTGCGCTCATAGACAATTCTAAAGGCCGGCAACGCAGCTGCAATACACCCGGTATTGCGGATGTCCATGGGCGGCGGTGATCACTTACCATCAGGTGCACCATCTGCTCGTTTGCCCCCTCTACTATAAAAAAAAAAGTTTTTTTTTTTATATCATAAGATAGCAAACAAGCAGATGGGTCTCCTGATGGAAAGAGTCAAGTTGGTGTTGGTGTTGGTCCCCGCCGTGTTGGTCCAGGCCTCCTTTGTAGAATAGGCCAACTGCCGTTCTGCCAGGCAGGTCGTAAAAGGCGACCGATTGGCTATCGAGTCACTACCATCGTGGCTACTAGGTGGTAGAGTTCTGCATTGTCTCGCCCGGGTCTGGTACCACCGCCTTACCTATTCCTGCCGCAATAGCGTCAGTGGTTGTCGCTGTCGTGTTCCGGTTTGGAGGGTAAGGTAGCCGGTAAACTTATGCATGTGGCATTAGACCTCGCCACAAGATAGCAACGCACCATTAACATCTTTGGTGTCTATAGTCGCCTATAGTCGCCTATAGGGTACCAGACCCGGGCGAGACAATGCAGAACTCTACCACCTAGTAGCCACGATGGTAGTGACTCGATAGCCAATCGGTCGCCTTTTACGACCTGCCTGGCAGAACGGCAGTTGGCCTATTCTACAAAGGAGGCCGGGACCAACACGGCGGGGACCAACACCAAAAAAAAAAAAAGATGCAGAGTTTGTCGAGACAATTGAGTTTCGGCTGTTGCTATAAGTACTAAGTTTAACTAGTAATCATGATGACGGGGATCTGAAAATGCAGCTAAAAGAGTTCGACTGAAATTCACATGTAGAAGAAGTAAGGTAATGGAGTTTGGGCATGTTGGTTTTTTTATGTGAACTTTATATAATGTCGAAGATCTGAAGCTGGAGCCGAAAGAGTGACAATGTCACATCTCACAACTCACAGATAGAAAGTGCTAAGATAGTGGATATTAAAGTCGTTTGTTTCATTACAATAAGTTCTTTCTTCTAATGACAAGATTCTAAAGATGGAGCCAAAAAATGAACATTGGAACTTCCCGAATCCAGACGCAAAATGCTAAGCCAGTGAAAATCTAAACTCAACAAGGTAAATGTACTATATAATCAATTGCCTTGTATTGGCAAACACTCTGGATGATCTCTAGGATCTGGTGGTGGAACTGAAAGGTGACCATGGGAACTCCTAAACTAAACAAGATAAAACCATCGAGTTTTATCTTGTTTAGTTCATTCATTCACGATTCATTTGTCTGTTTTTACAAACACTCTGGTGCTAGATGATTTTCAGGGTCAGCAGGAAGGAAGTATGTGAATGTTGGATTAAAATTGAGCAAAATTATCAATTTTGGGCTTATTGGATTTGTTCTTTAAAGAACTTTGGAGCAAGATGGTTTCCAGTGGCCAATAAAGCTAGAAGAAGTCCATGAGAACTCCTAAGTAAAACCAGGTAAACCCATCGAGTTTGTACTGATTCGATTTATTTTGGTACATAGTTTTGTGCCGGATGATTTCTAGGATCTGATGATGGAATTGGAAGATGACCATGAGAACTTTTAAACAAGATAAAGATCCATCGACTTTGGACTCATGTGTTCTGTTTTTACAAACACCTCGGTGATTGACGATTTCCAAGGTCTTATAATGAAGCAGGGAGGTCAGGGGAACTTTGGAATAAATTAAAGCAACTTCGTCGATTTTGGGGTTATTTGACTCGTTCTTACAGGAAATTTAAAGCAGGATGGTTTCCAGTGCCTAATAATAGAGCTGGAAGAATTACACTAGAACTCCTAAGCTAAACTAGATTAAGTCATCGTTGGGGATTGAATCGGTTGGTTTGGGCAAACATTTTGGTGCTGGATGGTTTCTAGGCTTTGATGATGAATTGGAAGCAGGCCATACGAACTCTTAAGCTAAACAAGATAAACCCATCGAATTAGGAATTGTTTGTTCTTTATTGAAAAATATCTTGGTGCTAGAGGATTTCCAGAGTCTTATGATGATGCAGGGATGAAATTATGGAAACTTTGGATTAAAATTAAGCAACACCATTGATTTTGCGCTCCTTTGATTCGTTATTATATACTTTGGAGCAGTATGGCTTCAAGTGCTTGATAATAAGCTAAACCAGAAAAACCATCGAGTATGGGTTAATTTAGTTTGTTTTAGCAAACGATTAGGTGCTGGATGATTCCTAAGATCTAATGATGGAATTGGAAGTAGCCATTCGAGCTTCGGCTGATATATTTGGTCTTTATTGCTAGAAAATTCACAGGGTTATTGAGGAAGGAATGTGGCCATGGAACTCCTAAACTTAATAAAAAAGGCCATTATTTGTTATGTTTTTGCAAGCACTTTGGACACATCAGCTGAACTATCCTTTTATTGTTGACATGATATTTTAGAGATTGATTGCACTCATGATAAAATCGATATTAATGTATAATATACATGTGTGTAATTTAGTGATCAAATGTACCCAACTTTTTATCATACAGTTTGAGGAAAAATATTTTAGGTAAATACAACGTATTCATGCTATAAAATATTTACACGATATAAATAAACTATTTTATGATTAAATTACATATATCACAAGGTTACTGGTTATTTTTCGAGCTTACGTGCAGAACAATTTTACATACATAATTTGCCACAACGATATGTGATCACTACATAGTATAAAACAAAGTCGCTTTCTCTGTCTGTCTCTATGTCCCTATGTATGCTTAAATCTTTAAAACTACGTAACGGATTTTGATGCGGTTTTTTTAAATAGATAAATTGATTCTTGAGGAAGGTTTTAATATATAAAACATTTCAATATTCCCATGGAAACAAAAGCTACGCGGGTGAAACCGCGGGCAGGTCGCTAGTAAATGATATAACTTTGTTCTTTACCTTTTTAACCGGAAAAAGCACTTACATCATTGTCATAAGAAAAAGCAAAGCGGTAATACCAAATCCAAATGAAAAATTGCAGAACCTGTATCAGTTTTAATTATTAGACGTGATTTCCAATAAAAATGAGCATTTATGAAATTATATCGAAAAGAAACTAATATAGACCGGGAACAAACTTTTTGTTTGATTACTAACATGCTAAATTTTTGTGAACAGCTTCGTTTTGACGAGACAACTACCTTTTCTATCTCCGAAAAATCTCAACTTGGGTAGATAATAAAGTTATGGAGCTTTGAAAATTTGATTCGGTGTAGTAAAAATATTTATTAATAACAATCATTATTTCTTGACTTAAATCGCTTGATTATATTATGAAAAAAAACACGATGAAACTTTTGTCCTACACATTCGATGGTTTTTCTGGCGAGTCCTCCACTCTAAAGTTTCGGAATTATGAGATGTTTAAATTCATATTAATCTATTTAATAACAACCTCATTTTGTTATTTATTATTGTTATTCAAGAGTAACCATATTCTGGCAAGTAAATATTTTCTTTCTTTCTTTCTTTCGATATTGTCCTACACGTAAAGTAGAAACTTTTCGTAGTCCAACACTCTAAAGTTTTCTTTTTTATCTATCTTTATTAATTACCGATTCGAGATTTTTCGAAGATAGAAAAGATGGTTGTCTCGTCAAAACAAAGCTGTTCACAAAAAATTCAGCTTGTTAGCAATCAAAAAAAAGTTTGTTCCAGGGATACCGGTCTAATATGTATTAGGATGAAAAAATATTTTTAGTTAGCTGTAGGCTCCGACGAAGAACCGCGAAACTGACCGAAATATATATATATATATATATATATATATATATATATATATATATATATATATATATATATATATATATATATATATATATATATATATATATATATATATATATTTTACATTACTTATATTATTACATATTATTACATCTAAATCATTTAGCTAACATAAGGCACTTTAAAGTTTTCATCATATATATATATATATATATATATATATATATATATATATATATATATATATATATATATATATATATATATATATATTTTTTTTTACATTACTTATATTATTACATATTATTACATCTAAATCATTTAGCTAACATAAGGCACTTTAAAGTTTTCATTTCGCAACTGGATCTCTAAACGAATCGAAAAGTAGTTTTCACACACCAGCAACATTTTTGAGCTTCACACCAAGAGAGATGGTATAAAGTCAACCCGACTTAACCCCTTGGTCGCAGTGATTAATATGTACGGTATTCCCAAATTACAGTCGTTTAGTACAAAGATTCTCACAGACAGTGCGAAAGTTGAAACTAAATTAATTTCTTGTTTACTACGGAACCACAAAAAAAACACATAAATCTATAATGTGATCGTCATCTATACATATAATAAAATCGTAGGAAAGTCAAAACTGTACATTGAATATTTTTTGGATTGAATACTTGAGGCGTGATCTACAATCGATATCAAAGCCAAAAATATAGTTTTCAGAATTTTTGTCTGTTTGTCTGTTTATCTGTTTGTCTGTCCCGGGTAAACTCTAAAAGTACTGCATGGATTTATTTCAAATTTTGCATGAATATTACTAACAGATCGGGTCAACATATAGGCTACATATTATCACGCTATTACTTAGCGGCCAGGTGCTGTGCGGAGTAAACGAAGTCGCTGGCAAGAGCTAGTTATTTCTAAAATCAAATTAGGTATTTACGTAAAATACAGTGAAAACATTAAATTATTAAAAATAATAACGCAGCATTCGCATATAACTTTGTTCAGCAGGCCCTCTTTTCCTCTTCCCCTCTCCTTATCTCTAGTTCAATGGTGTGGTCATAAAATTACGATAGCAATACAATAATTTAAAATATATTTTGAATATTAAATTATTAATAATAAAGAATAAATATTCATTAATATTACATTGCTTAACAATGATGTACCTATAGAACTCTCGTAACAGTGCGAGAGAGGATATATATTAGAATTTTTTTTATATCATAAGATAGCAAACAAGCAGATGGGTCTCCTGATGGAAAGAGTCAACCCTGGCCTATAGACACCAAAGATGTTAATGGTGCGTTGCTATCTTGTGGCGAGGTCTAATGCCACATGCATAAGTTTACCGGCTACCTTACCCTCCAAACCGGAACACGACAGCGACAAGCACTGACGCTATTGCGGCAGCAATAGGTAAGGCAGTGGTACCAGACCCGGACGAGACAATGCAGAACTCTACTACCTAGTAGCCACGATGGTAGTGACTCGATAGCCAATCGGTCGCTTTTTACGACCTGCCTAGCAGAACGGCAGTTGGCCTATTCTACAAAGGAGGCCGGGACCAATACGGCCACGGCCACGAATATTCGATTACTATTCGGTATTTGGCCTATTCAACTAATTTCTTTGGTATTCGGTACTTATCTGAATACTGGGAATTATTCGACAGAAATAATCATGAGAAATCGCACATACTACTCAAAAAAATTAAGATATTTTACCAACAAACATTACAACTTAAAATTTATCAAAGGTAAGTTGTGAATGAAAAAAATTTATTCAGCATTTCCTTAAAAAAAGTATCTTCACGCCCGTATCCCCGAAGAGGTAAGCAGATGTACAACACGTGCACTCACTATTAGACACTAATGACTAATTGCACTAACCTTGTCTTAGCTTAGGGCAATCTTTAGTGACATGGTGTCACATTCTTTTCATTTGAGACAAAAAGTGACAGCATACTAGGTACTTAGGATTTTCCCAAGCTAAGCCAATGTGAGTGCAATTGGTCATTAGTCCCACAATGTGATAGGTGGCCAGCCTATCGCCAACCGGGCACTTTTCCAATTCCAGACAACGTTGATTTCATCAGAGAACTGAAAAAAAACATTTTTTTTTGATTTGTTGACCCGGGACCTCATGTGGTCAACGCCAACACCGGACCACTAGATCATAGGCGATGCAACATCATAAGCATTTCTTTATTCGGATCATTTTTTGGACGCTCAGATAGAGAAAATTTTTAGAAATATAATGCAGCAAGATTATTAGTCACTGTATGTGACTACTAACTACTAACTGACAAGCATCGACCTACCATCACGTGTTCGTAGGTAACTAGATAAAACCGGCACCGAATATTCGGTGCTTCGGCCAAGAAATGGCCGGATATTCGATATCCATGAAAATCACTATTCGTGGTATCTCTAGATATACATTATTCTATACGTAGTCGCGGACATCCGCTAATATAAATATATTCACGCTGACTTCCTTGTAGACATGTGTAAGTAATGCGAGTGATGCATCAAGCGTAATATCACTCGAGCGCGTACTGTAACATCACACATTACTCGACTACAATAAGCATCACACCATCACACTAAACATCACGCGCGCTGTAGCAGCGCAGTAACTCGCGACATGACTCGCAGACTCGCTCGAACCGCGCCCTCCCGAACGCATCGCATCGGCAATGTTCAGTTTATATCGGAAGTCTGGAACTTAGTCGCATGCGATTTCGTATTTTGCCCGGTCAGGTGTCGTAGTATGCTATTTAAAACTTTATTTTTATTGTAAAAGGGTTTATATTTCCTTGACACAACCATCCACCTTCCCTTGTACGGTCGTAGGTAAATACTCAACTGTCCTTTTATCTCAAATTGCAACGCAAATATTGCGATATTCTTTTGTTTGTTTGCTAACGATTTAGGGTATAAGTATGAAGGAAAATCAACTTCGTATAATTTGTATATTTAAATCATAGTAAATCACACTATTGTTCATTTCATTTCTTTCATGTAATAATTATGAATCATTATAATGACACGCGGACAACATCGTATCGCTCATATCGCTGCTATGTTACTATTTCAACAACATGTCCTATTACACTAGATTCTAGAACATTACATTTCCTACATTAGAACGAGCGATGGTGTGTTATCGCATGGCGCTACATCATTAAATCATAACATCACGCGTGATGTTTGAAGTGGGCACGAAATTTAATGACATATCACATCACTTCGTGGCGCACTGTTTTGCACATGTCTACTTCCTTGCACGCTTACCAATTACGTCATAAGTATTCATATCAAATATATCAGTGAGAATTAACATTAAGCCGCAGCATACAAAATATAATCCTTAGCTATTTACCGAAAAAAACAGATACTATCGCATTTCTAATATAATTAAAAATAAGTCGCATAGCATAATACATTCAAAATATTTTAAATTGCATTTGCCCTGTCAGCGACAGACACAAATCGGCGGCTATTATAAAGAATATATTTTTTATTATTTCGCAAAACGATAGAATTACAATAAAACTTACTCGTATTTATGCATACGACAAAAACTCACCCGTGCCGGCCATATTTCACTCGCAACACAGTAAATTATATGTACGCGCTTCTTTGCACAATCATGCCATCGATTAATAAAATTTATATTTTACAAATATATAACATCATAAGTAAGGGCCAAGGCACATAATCTGAGTAAAACGATAAGGCTTAGTTTAAGCATATGCATACCGCTTTCAGCACTTTCGCAGTCAAATGTAATCGCGAATAGCTATAGCAGTGGAGTTGTTTTTTTTCGTTATATTTTCTAGACATCTACAGCATCACATTTAAATGTTCCATTCAAAACAAATTCATAGCGTCATATCGTTAATCAAGTGGTCAACCGACCAAAGGGACCTTCACTGCGCAATCAATAGGGCACGGGTTCGATTCCCGACAGGGAAAAATATTTGTTTGATGAACATAGATGTTTGTATTTCTTCTTTCTATGTATAATTATATTTCAGTATTTATATATGTATTTCTATGTATTAGAAGTGTTGATTAACAATTCATACCACAAGCTAATAATTTGGTTATTTTAGGGTAAGATCAATTCGCGTGATTTGTCCAGCAATATTTATTTATTTATTTAGCGGGCTGCAGGCTGATACTAGTAATAAACTAGCTGCAACATGCAGCCTGCTGCATTACACTCAAATTTTACTTATTTGTATAGATGAATTGCTGCACATATTTTACTATGAGATCACTACGAATATTTTACTGCGAGAGAAGTCTTTTACTGTCTCAGCGTTATCTTGTACTTAGATTAAAACTATAAAAGTTAATAAGCACATTATTTGCGTCGATACCGTCAAGAGCATGTTATTCCTGTTTTAGAAGATATCAGATAATCTTTGGTCTATTGGTCGGCCTGTTCGATTCAATTCATGGGGTCCCATGTTCAGTTTATAAATTGGGCAAAGTACTATTGGTGTTCGTTTTCATGTATTTTACAAAAATCTCAGTAGTAACCCAGTTTATTTTAAATTTGGATGATAAGATAGTAAACAAGCAGATGAGTCTTGCTGAACAGAGACAACCATCGCCTATAAATAGACATTAATGATGCTAATAGCGCGTTGCTATTCGCATGGCAGAACGATAATGTGACATGTATTTGTTACTGGCTACCTTAGCCTCCACGACAGTAACAAACATTGACACTATTGCGGTTGGAAGGAATAATGCGATGGTAACAAACCTGGGCGAGAAGTTGCGGAACTCTACTGTCAAGTAGGCACAATGACAGTGACACGTATAACCAATCATTTGCCTTTTGCGAACTGCCTGACAAAGTGGTCTTTTGTTCCTAACCAACACGCGGTAAAGGTGGGTTAATGGAGCCATAGTGATCACCACCTGTTTCGCCAGCAAGCAAATTCACAATAAGTACGCTCAGCCTATTGCACAAATACAAGTGCGTGGTGATATTTATTTACATACTTTAAATACATCAAAACTCATTGAATTAAAAAGTAGACATAGAAACATCCGCAAAATATTCTTAATTTTTACGCATTTAGGTAAAAAAGTGCCATGTAATAATGATGAATTATTTTAAATAAACACCCTCATCACCCTCGCATTGCTAAATATATTAATAAAACATTATGGAGTCAAAATTTTAAAATTATGTGGCTTTTAAACAAACACTTAACTAAACTTAATTGCGTTTTCTTATGCTTAGAATAAATGGTAACAAATAATCTTAAAAGGTGATAGAGTTCTTCAACAAATCTAACAACATAATCTATATTATATATAGAGGTTAATATGTTAGGGGAAAAGTTTGTACCCCTTTTCAAGACAATTGTGTGAACGGTGGAAAAAGAAATTTGGCACAGTTAAAGTTTACATTGAGGAGAACTGCAGAAACTTAATATTTTAAATAAAATGCATTAGAAATATATTAAATTAATAAAAATAAACATTACACACACTACACTCACGTGACATACATGGATATTATACATACATGTAAACTTTACTATGTATTTTCTTTACAGCTAAAATTAGTTGCCAAACTTAAGAGATTTTATTGTTTAGTTTATGGTCGAATTTCAGCCACAGGCGATCACTAGTGTTACCTATTTTGTCAAAACTGTTCCATCAAAATTTATATGTAACTGTATTTTCATCCTTGTATAGTGAGGTAACCGATAACGATACACACGTTGATTTAGATATCAGCCACGAGGACATAGATGCATCATTAATGCATCTACGTCCTTTAGACTTTTTATAGACTTTAGGTACTGATGATATTTTACTATCAGAAAAACCGTCTGCATTTTTGTCCTTATGAAATAATAAACAATAGGTTTATTATATAAAAAGTTACACACTGACTTTGATTTCCAAATATCTTAATAATGCACAGCTATCTACATTAGTTACATATATGACATACAAAATATTATCCTTTTTTCGTCCAGTGTGGTATAGTAACATGACCATTACTTATTATGTATCAAATACTGACTACTTGCTTTGCTTCACATATATAAGAAAAATGTACCAACATGTATAGATCTCTAAAGCACTACTTCTTATAACTATTATAATAATGATTAAGGGTTTTGTAGTACTAAAGCTCATTACAAATGTTCACATAAATTATGCTTATTAATATTACTTATTAGTAATTATTGAATACTTTTATTTTTTAAATTTTTATAATTAATAAAAATGAATGGCCTATACACATATGTTCCTTCTTTTAGAGGGAGAGGGGTCATTAAGGAGACTGCATTTTGGGAGACACAGTGTTCAAACTACTGCTACAATATCTTACTCATTTAGCTTAACAACTTTGAACTACAAATATAACAAATTATAAATGTACCTGTGAATTTGGCCATTACTATGAAAATATTCTAAGCCTTTCAAAACTTCTTTCAGTACTGTAGCAATAGTTGCTTCATCAAACACACCGTGTTTGCAATTTGTTACCCTCATTTTATGCTTGATAACATCTAGAAGGCTTCCACCTACGAAAATAGCAGCATTTACAAATAGTTAACAAAAACTCATAATTCCAGAGAAATCTTATCTGTATTTTATGATGTAGAACATTTTATAATTACTACTGGATTGGAATGCAACCACACAGTGAGAGCTACAACCATGCATTTGCCAAGACAATATCCAGTTTTCAAAAATACTAGTGTCGCAGAAGTCCGTGGTCAGCAAACATATAACCATAAACTAGAAGGAAAGAAGGAAGTTTGTTCCCTTTAATTTCATAATGCTAAACAGACATGAGGCTGACAAAAGCATCAGTACCTGTAGTTTTTCAAAAAATAGATATTTTATATAACAGAAGGACCATCCAATAAAAAAGTGTGTTACGGGCAATGTTAAATACTTTGGTAATAAAAACCATATATAATATATAATAATGTCATTGTAACTGGTTAATGCAGACATAAAAAAATAAGAGCAACAGAAGCCAGATTAATATCTTTTGGATTTCTTGTTTAATTGTCTTTAATTTATGAGACCAAATAACACAAAACTACTGAATGTTTCATGTTGACATATAGAAGCCGAGTTGTTAATAATAACATGATTATTGTGATGCTCTAGAAACCATAAATTGATAGAAATTTCATATTCACTTTCCATTCTCTTCATGAATAATTCATGCAAAGCTAGGTGGGGGTTGCAGATGCTAATTATTATTTCGAAAAAAAATTGAACACTGAAACTTACCTTCTAATAACTTTAAAACAAGCCACAATTCATCATTAACTACAAAACTTGTATAATATGTGACTACATTTGTATGACTACAACTGGACATGGCCTGAAAATAAATAATTAGCATTTTTATAAATCATATCATTAAAGCAATTTGTTTGTTGCAATATTAAGGTTGGTCAAGTATAGTAGACCATTTTTAAAGAAAATATATCAAATTTTACAAAAACTGTTGTTAGTTTAAGTAATAAAAGTCTAAGCCCATACTGAAAGAGTGCTATTGAGTAAATTATACATGGTGATGTATGAAAATTACCAGTAGCAGATCCAGGAGCGCTAGGGGCCTCAAGGGGGACTTGAGCCCCCTTTGAAAAATTTGATGATTACCAAATCATTCAAAAATAGCTGAACTGATTTGGGTGAAATTTGGCACACATATTGATGATGATTAGTCTTATATTTTAAAATGCTATAGTTGACTCAATAACATACATAGCTTTCATACATCTGTAAACTGCAACCATAAATTTTTGGTTGACCACACTCAGATCGGCAATATCCAAGTTATTTTCAAACAATGAAAGTTATTTTCAAAAATAATTATTACTGTCATGGCCACAGCCGAGAAGAGGTAGACAAGTGTGTAACTAGAGCACTCACTATTAGTATTAATTCTATATTATATAAAATTTTATGCCTTGTGACTCAAAGACCTCAATATTCAGTGTAAGGAAAGGTGTACTGCAAAAATTAAGAAAACATGCTATTTTTACGTGCTATCATGACATAGCAATTCCTTATCCTGTGTGAAATGCAAAATTTGCAATTTATGATTTTTTAAATTTTTACAACATACATTGTAATACATTGCTTATTTAGTGTATACTTTAATTTTACTATGTTTTTAAAAAAAGCACTGTATAGTATTAGAAAAAATTGACAAAAAATAAAAAAAATCTACACAAATTTCCAACTCAATCATTTGAAACCAAATCTATGGTTTCGATTTTTAATACACAGTCCCTTACATCCTGTATAAAATAAGGTTTCCCACATTTTTGACATTGATTAAAATGCATAATAGGTAATATTTATTTCATATGTGATTTTCCCTAATTTCTGCGAATTTTTCCTTATCATTTATATGGGAAGTTTCCCCCTGTTGGTTTGGGCCTCCAGTGACACAGAGATCATCTGCCATTCTGACTGGCAGTTTGTAAAAGGTGAACAATTAGCTATCCATGTCACTGCCATTGTGACTACACGGTACCACCATGTGAGTTCTGCAACTTCTCATCCAGGTTTTGGTACCACCACCTTACTTATTCCTGCCACAATGCATTAGTGTGTGTCACTTTTGGTTCCAATTCGGAGGGGGAGTTAACCGGTAAACTTATCCATGTAGCATTAACATCCCACCACACAGATGGCAACGCCCCATTAACATCTCATGTGTCTATGTGTGATATATGTGTGATGATTTGTCCCTATCCATCAAGAGACCCATCTGCTTGTTTGTTATCTAATAATATAAAAAAGAATAGTTATTTCGACACCTCCTAAGTAGAATGTCGTAAGTACGAAATTGCCCTTTTCCCACTTTTCCCAATTTTCGTGCTTTATTTTATGTATATTAGATCGTTTTAATTATTTATTTTATTTATACTTTTAATATCTGATTGCATGTCGTTGTATTTATTGGTATTTCTTTGATTGAATGATTATCAAAAAACAATGATTGAATATTGAAATTGATGATCTGTAAAGTAGCAAAAATGCACTTACGATACTGTACGTAGGGGGTGTCGATTTGTATGTTTCAGAAAAACATATTTTACCTGAATTTCTTTAAGGAGTTCATCCATAGATGTATTCCATTTTTCTAAGTTAATCCTCTTAATTGCACATTTTTCAGACCGAGGTTTACAAAAGGCTGAATACACAACAGCTGTAGCACCAACACCTAGATAAATAAAATATGTGATGAAATTCAATAGGAAGACAATGATTAAATACTTAGGTGCTCTTTAGATCGTTACGTCAAATAAAAATTGGCTTAGTTCTTTAAATGTGTAAACATTTGTGTGAAGAGCATCAAAGTTTATATTTTAACGTCTCTTAAAGTATTTATTAAATATATTTTAGTATTTGTGTATGATCTTTTTTGCAATAAAATGTTAAATATTACGTGATAAATAAAAATATTTATTTTGATCATTTTTAATAAATATGGTCTTTGCATAAAGTTTGTCCATGCCAAGAAGAAACTTTTAATCAACAGTGACAGCACACCGACAGTTAGTTCAGTCAAAGCTAAATGTAACCAACATGCAAAATCCGTAAATACTCATTTTGAATCAACCTGTCTTATATTTTAAGTTTTAAAATGCCATACTTGACTCAATAACATACATAGCTTTCATACATCTGTAAACTTTGACCTTATTTTTTCTGGCTGGGTCCAGACTACCTCACTTTTGAGTAAGCATAAAAATATTGGTAAATAAATCCTAAGCATATTATTGGTCAGGGTACATCTTCAGAAATCAGTTTAAGGGTGTTAATCCTGTTATTATAAAAATAGGACATCATTATGAGAAACAACATCACATTTCAATAAAACTTAATAAAGACATTGGGTATTTAACAACCGCTTAATTGGAGATGCACGTCTTGATACACACATCCATTTAGCAATAATGATTGTTTACATTTACCATGATCATATGAAAACTATATCAACATCAATGCAATGACACGTAACACTGCTCAAACTAAGGTTATTTGTTCCAGATCTTTTAACAATGTATTAATCTAATCATCTGATATATTATTCATCATAGAATAGTCTAAAAATACTAAAAATAAGTCTAAAAAGTTATATTAATCACTGACGTTTAGTTTGACAGATGGTCTTGTCCACTAAATTTCATTCATTATTTATTATAAAATGATAAAAATAATAAAGAAAAATTCGGTCCAGCAAGACATTACTAAGATAAAGGGTTTACTTGTTATTTACTACACGATAACAACTTACCGATGACATCTCGTAATTCATAATCTTCTTGACTATTAGGCCACGGACAAGAAGTATTTGCAGTGGCCGCCATTTTGCGTGAGAATAAATTCCCTATACTGCCGGCAGAGCTGTTTATAGAGCATGCGGCCCGCATATAAGATGACAACGTCGATAGTTGTCGGTCGCATGTTGCAAATGATTTCTTAAATGAGAAATAAAATAAAACTAGCTAAAGTGACGAATAAATGCAGACGTGAAAAGTTGTAAATTTGATGTTTTACAGCAATATAAATATACATTTTATAAAGATAATCACGCAAATCAAAGAATGGAATGGTATTTGCAATTATGCGTGCAACACGAAATTGATTGATAAGTGGGCGCGCACCTTAAAATAAATAATACCACAAATCAAAATGAACTTATTACCTATCTCAAGCTAATTAAATAACATTTATATACTGTCACGACGTGTTGACCATGTTGACGACCATCAGCTTCATGGTGACGACCACGCAATGTGACCAGGCCACGGTGACGACCAAATACAAAAACTTTTATCTCCGAAATGAAATTCCACATCCAATCTAGTCCAGTCGGAATGAGCATGAGACTAGATCATTGTAAATTTTTTTGTCGGTAGGATGGTAGGATGCTTGCATCTTTAAGTAGTCTATGGAAGGTAGGATAGTATACCATTCCCCACGGTATCCCCAAGAACAGAATATGTCCTCGTGTTAACCCCGACTGAACCCAGAAAGTTTTTTCCAAACAAGTTACATAATTTAAAAAAAACAGGTTTTAGCCTTTTTCTTGGAACAGGTTTTATTTATTTATTTTTTATTTATTTAATATTTTATTGTACACACCTTATAAGATTTAACAGAGAAAAAAAATAACTAAAAACGTACAAAAGGTAGATTTATCTCTAAGGTAAAAAAGATTTCTTCCAGCCTACCCATCTAAAAAAGCTTGGTATAAAATTATGCGTCACCATGCTCTCTACAAAATCAGTTCTATTTGTTTCTATGTTATGTAGTAAATTGCAATTATATATCGGAATTCTGATTAATCTGATAATTCAACATTTAGGGGGACATGGGTACTTTGATACATGAAGCACATACAGTCAATATACATCGAAAACAAAATGCGTTAGAAGAGCCATCCGCCTCAAATAGGTAGGTAATCATATACGGTACACCCTACACGCACACTAATTCGGAGCAGCGCTAACTCGATGATTAGCGCTTGACACATGGAAACGATGTAAACCTATTTCTGACGTCCGCAACCATTGATATAAAAAAACAAGATACACAATCAGTGTGTCAAAAAGTCCTCCAAAAATAAGCGCACAATTGTGCGCTCATTTCAAATAGAATCGCGTCGGTTGCGACGCTGCCAATTTTATATCTTTTTGTACATTGCTTTGTAAAAACAATTATTAATCTTGCGCTTAAGGTTGGATATGCAAAGACATAGTTTTTGCCATATCTAAATGAAATTAGCGACACTTTTGAGTGTCAGTTTTATCGGGACTGTGCATCTTGGGTTTTTTATATAAATGTCCGCATCAAAATGTTCAGTTTTCTTTCGGATGCGATTCTTCTAATATGTTTAGTATTACCAGGAATATATTGAGGTATTTGGTAGGGACAAATTTGTACCTACCAAATATTCAATATATTCCTGGTAACTTAATTATTAGATTATTAGATATATACGGTAGATTAGTACGTAAGCTTTATGAGTTATGACCCGCGCTTTCAGCCGGTTTTTTAACCGATTTCTTAACATGTTAGGAAATCGGAACAGGAGGTTATCAATTCGGCTGTATGTTTTTTTTATGTTTGTTACCTCAGAATTCGGTCATTTGTTCATAAATTTACTTCTACGTAAGCCTTATGAGTTATGACCAAAGAAGTTACATTCTACCCGGAATGTTCACACGCGCTTCAATATCGTTCCGAAGAGTACCACGACATGAGTGGAGTGTGTCTCTTTCTACTAAATATAGCGCCAATAGCCATATATAAGTGCGGCCATGCGTAGTCTGTAAATTACTACTAAGTAATTCTACTAATTTGAGAAACAGTTTTCGCATTGCATAAGTAATTATGTTATAATTAAAATAAGCACATTTTAGAACTCACTATGTTAATTACAATACATTTTATTCTAATGTATTTATCGACGTGTATGAATAAAAGGGATTTAACGATTACCAAATATTTAAAAATCTACCATCAGATAGTTTTTTTATTTACACTGACAATTGCAAGAAACGGACAACATCCACTCTTGTCGTCGTCTTGCTCAGAACGTTTTTCCCCTCTGTTAAGTAAGAAACAAATGTCAACTTTATTGGTAACGAGATAAAGTACATTTTTATTTTTCAAATATTGCTTCGTAATAATTCCAGTTATCGTATATAAGTTCCTTGGTTATGACCCACGCTTTCACGGTTTTCAGCCGACTTCCCAACATGAGGAGATTATCAATTCGGCTGTATATTTTTAAGCTATTGCATAGCTTCTATCGCGGGCCTTGAGCGTGGAGTCCGAATCCAGAAATTTTAAGTTAAATATAATATAATAAATATAATTATATTTTCTTCAAAACATTTTTATTATCTTTCAATACATGTCGGTTCTTCAGGAATATTTAATAAATGCACTTTGTTTATTCATATTTAAAACACTTTGTACACAAATTATACGAGTACAGATAGTCACTGTTGTACGTAGATGATAAATACCTATACACCTATACACCGCTGTGCTGGTCGGAGTGGGGGGTGTTAGGTTTTTCGTTACGGAATTTCTGGATTCGGTCTCCACGCTCAAGGCCCGCGATAGAAGGTATGCAATAGCTTAAAAAAATACTGCATCAGTAAAATAAATATATAATTGTAATTGCATAAGTTGATAAAAAATGCTATGCAATAGCTTTACCGCGGCAGTCTCCGAGTGCCACACGTCTTTTTTTATGTTTGTTACCTCAGAACTCGGTCTTGTTCATAAATTTTCTACTACGTAAGCCTTATGAGTTATGACCCGCGCTTTCAGCCGGGTTTTTTAACCGATTTTCTAATATGAGGAGGTTATCAATTCTTAAGTATGCTTTTTTATGTTTGTTACCTCAGAATTATTTATGAACCAGTTTTCATTTTTTTTAATTTAGATAGTGTACTCTCCGTGTGGTCACATTTTAATTTATTGAATATCTGATACAGGGTTCGGGAAGTATACGAAATGAGAAGTCGGTTACTGAAGTTTTCCTGCATAAAAAAAATATTAGATTTACGTAGTAGTTCCGAACTAGCATTGTTACGATTACGGGCATAGAAAATGTTTTATCATTATTCCTGTTGATTTTGCTACATATCTTTGAGCACAGTGTGTTCTATGGGGCGTATTGCGTACCTGATTTGCACCTAACTACCTAGAAAAACTTAACCTAGAAAAGCCATGTACACGTATGAATGACACTCATCTAAGTACGTCACGCTCTTTGTTTATATGCAAGGACAATATTTCCTGCCTGTTTGAATTTATTTAACAATAGCCTTTTTACAGAATAACATGAAACTATTTAAAATGTAGAGCAGATTGTATGTACAATAATTAATTATACTGTTTATAGATCTACGCATTGCTTTACCAACAAACAATTGAGTTTAATGGATATGAGGTTTTCTTTTGTTGAATAGGATAGAAAATAAGTGAATAGATTTCCTGATGAATGAATGGAATTTCTAAACCAAAATACAACACTGTACTGCGTGGTACTGTTATTGCGGTAGAAGGTTAAGGCAATGACACTGTCACGTCTGGGCAAAGCACTTCACAATTCTACTTTGGTTTGGTTTTTTGGTTTAAATTGTAAACAGAATATACAGACTGTCTATTTTTCATATGCACGGGAAAATATACAACGTCTTTTGCACAGATGCATGCATTATAATAATAATGCATTCTACTGTGCAAGACGTACTACGTACAAACGTACATAGGCACATACATATAAGTGCGTAAGTATTATTTCCGCATAACTTCTAAGCCGTTTGTCATAATTTGGTAAAAAATATATATGAGACACGGTTTTTCACTATATGTTTGACTTTTGACTATGTGATAATATACTCAATTCGAAATGGCGCCCTCTAGAAGTAGTCTAAAGTACGAGACTAATCTTGAAAATTTATTTACCATTAGGCTACACTATCCAAACATAAGTCATAGGATACATTTTTACCCGATTAAGGAAAAAAGAGTATGACTTTGGGTCATGCGGACGATGTCGCAAATTACAGCTAGTATAATATAAAAAAGTACAGTTTGTAGGCTTTTATTTTTTTCCGGAGTAAATGCATGAGGAAACTACGAAGGTCCAGGCCCTCTTTGAACAATAGACCTACTGCCGTACCGCAAGCAGGCCGTAAAAGGCGACCGATTAGCCATACGTATCACTACCATTGTGACTAATAGGTGGTATAGTTTCTCGTCATCTCATCCGGACGGTACGGATGGTTTGGAGGGTAATGTACCCGAAAGCTCACGGACGTAGCCATTGCCATTCCGCCATACGGATAGCGACGCACTATTAACATCTTTGGTGTGTAGACACCTAGCTTATAGAGGCTATGGTTTCTTTTTCCATCAGGGAAACCCTCTGCTTGTTTGCTATCTAATGATATTAAAAAAACATGACAGAGTTTTCCAATGTCATACCCGGCATGGGTACACTGCTTTATTTATTCCTGCCGCAGTGTCAGTGCTTGTAACTGGCGTATTCCGGTTGTCGGATAATACACCTTATAAGTACTCATGTCTTAGGAAATTTACATTTTTGTTGTCTATAAGCAATGTTCTCTCATTCCATCAGCCATCTGCTCGTTTGCCATAAATATGGAATTGAAATTGCGTTTTAAATTATTCCTTTAAAATTATTACAAGATAATATTAAAATATTCGTTAAAAATATCCCACTAAATTCATGAATTCGATGCACCGACTCTTGTGAATGAACTTTATAATGCTGACAGTGTGTCCTTTCACATTTACTTATAATCACGACTGTAACAGCTATTATGTAATCTGTCGCTCTATGTGCATTTTTCCCTTTGAGTATTAAACCAATACTCAAAGATTTTTCACGATCACTTTTAATTTGGTTGAAGCACAGAATACTGGAGACTGATAGAAGTCAATGTGCATGTGATATTCGAGCAACGCACACATAGACACCTGTCACAGATGTGATATCTCGGAATGATTCGAGACAGTTTGTTCCGCACCAGTCCGAGATATCGACAGCGTGATCACGTAACTCGCAATGCGAAATTATCGTGATTGTTTAATTATTGCAAGACACATAACAGCCTTGTACATTAGTGGTAGTCGTTGCCGCTTGATTAGTTTTGATGCTGTGACATTGCAAAAAGTGCATCTAGTGACCAGCAAGCAATTGGCGACGTTTCTGATGATTTTTTCATTACGTTTAAGAGTCATCGCTGATCGCTGGCGAATTGCAAACGTTAGATGATACGCCTACATAACATTAACATTTATAATATGTATAGTATAAGATATCCGCAATCAAAAACAACATTTTATTTAAAAAAATGATGTGGTGTCGCGGGACACCAGGTAGGAACGAACTTCCTTCGGCTAAACGGCACTACTCGCTTGTGTACGCGACTGTCGCGCCTGCGCACGTCTCATTTAACGCTTTTATTCCACGCATTTTTCTTACGGTTTTACTATCACATTTTTTTCAGTTCGGTCGCGCAGCATAATCCCTATCCCCTCCAAGCCTGTCGTAAGGAACTTCGTTCCAATAAATTATTAAAAAATAAATATTCTTAATGCAACCTGTGCCTTCCACTTAAGAAATCGTTATCAACAGCACGTGTAAACAGAACAAAATTCGATGCTACTTATGATTTCCTATTGTTATATTAGGAGTTTCGTAATATATCTCCTAAGAATCACAATTACATATTGTTTTTTTATATTCGTACAAATAGAATAAAAAGAATCACCTAACTTGGTCCGCAAAATAAGTAATCAATATAATCCACCATTTTAAAATCGTCAAATTGATGTCCTCTTCTCTTTTGGCAGTTGGTTAACAACTATAAAAGGTATTCAAAATTATTAATGAAAAAAAAAAAATCTTATTAAAAAAAATTAACTTATTAATGAAAAAAAAATCGACTCCACTAATAATAACAGGATCAATTTGTATTATTCGACTAAATTAAAAGGAGGTTGTAATGCGCTGTCATTTTACGGAAAAAGTGACCATTGAAATTTTGTCGTATTATATTTGGAGCGTCGAGTACATTTTTAAGACAAATAAAATGAAAATCATACATTACACCCTATATTTAGTAATATAAACGACAAAAATAAATCGATAAACTCTTATACTTACCGAAAATACAATATCTTATATTTTTTAACTTTCATAATGTTGTATTGTACAATTTATCAGAGAAATTTATCAGAGAAAAGAGAGTATTTTTGACGCGCGGGCAGTGACGTGAGCGACGAGCTTCTATTTGAAGTGAGTGCACAATTTTAAATTGTGCACTCATTCTTAGAGGACGTTTTTGAGACACTAATTGTGTATCTTGGGTTTTTATATACCAATGTGTTGACCCGACCTGTTAGTAATATTTATGCAAAATTTGAAGTAAATACATGCAGTACTTTTTGAGTTTACCCCGGACATACATACAGATAAACAGACAAACAGACAAACAGATAAACAGACAAACAGACAAAAATTCTAAAAACTATATTTTTGGCTTTGATATCGATTGTAGATCACGTCCCAAGTATTCTTTTAAAAAAATATTCAATGTACAGTTTTGACTTTCCTACGATTTTATTATATGTATAGATTATGAATGGAACCGGTATCTTAAAAATAGAGCAGCTTGTTAGGATTTCAAAACTCGAGATCTGATAAATACCCAATTTTCGAAAATGGCGGTGAAACCAAGGACGTTCCGAAATTTGAAAATGTTCATTTAAGTAGTAAAATGCAATCGATTGACTATACGTGTCACTACTCACTACCATCGTAACTACTAAGTAGTAAGTATGTAGAGTTCTGCAACGTCTCGCCCGGGTATTTGGTACCACCGTCTTACTGTTTAAATTATCTTTGGTCTTACCTATCCTGCCGCAAAAGAGTCAATGCTTGTCATTGTCGAGTTCCGGTTTGGAGGGTAAGGTAGCTGGTAGACTTATGCATGTGGTATTGACATCCCGCCACACGGATTGCAACGCGCCATTAAAGTCTTTGGTGTCTATGGGCGATAGATTCTCATTCTATCAAGAGAGCCATCTTCTTGTTTGCTATCTTATGATATATGAAAAAGTCCCTGACCGCGCCATTTTTGCTTAAATAGTTAGCGACCCTATTTGTTTCAAAAGCACGAACGTTTATATTTCTGGGTTTGAATGTTCAATAAATACAATTCAGTATTATGGTAGAAATGCCACGAATAGTGATTTTGGCGAATATTCAGCGACGTATTTGTTTCACTAGCGAGTTCGGAGTTGATCGTTCACGAATCATGAGTGACATGTATTATTCGTTGATGAATTATCCGATTGAGTATTGTAAGCAGATAGCTTTCGCGATAGAGACCAAAGTTGTTTATGGTGTGGTGCTATCTATGTGGCGGGGTGGCAATGCCACATGCTTAAGTCTAAGCCCACTTAAGTCTACTAGCTACCTTACCCTCTAAACCAGAACATGACAATGACATGCGTTGACGCTATTGTGGCAGGAACAAGTAAGGCGGTACCAAATACCTACCCGAGCGAGATAATGCAGAAATCTGACACCTAGTAGTTACCTTTTACGACCTGCCTAGCAGATCAGCAGTTGCCCTATTCTTCAAAGAAGCCCGGACCAACATGGAGTAAATATTACTGAACCGATTTTGATGAAACTTAGACTGTTCGCTAAATTGAATTATAACCTTATTAAAATCAAAAATAATTATCTCGATATGTCTTTATTTACCGAAAAATCGCGAAACATACAAAAATCGCTAAGTATACATGAACTTACGAGATTTAGTACACGGCTTGGAAGCCTAAATAACTAGATCATCATATTCAAATGTTATCCAATTCTAACAATCAAACTGATTAAGTACCTCCGTTTTTTCATCGGTTGAAAATATTGTCTAAACGATGATAACTACTGATTTATGTAATGGAGACCGAATAACGAAATACTGAAGTAGGTGTTACAAAGTACGTGTTACAATTAGGATAATCAATTTTAAATCGTTATATATACGATATATATCGTTATGTATCGTTAACTATTATTTAAAATGAAAAATAATGAATGAAACCAAAAATGATTTTAAATACCTATTCAACGATACCCCACATGACATATTTTATCAATATTTATTTTTTTAAATTTGGCAATATGGCGCCTGGTGGTTTCCATGGTGAATTCTTATAAATGTCATGTCTTTAGTGACACTCGCAATATTAAGACGAATCGATTGACATAAGAATCATCAAAATCGGCCCACGCGTTTGACCTCTAGAACGCCACATAGGAACAAACATACATACATACATATATACACTGGTAAACACCGGTCGGGTAATAAAAAGACTGTAAACCAGTTGACTCTGTAGGCCACTTTCCGCTAAATTGAGGTATTTTAAAATATAAAGTTTGTAAAAATAATTTAGTATTTTATTGTTTGAAAAGATGTATAATTTGAAAATGATGATCGGTATTGATCTTTTGAATTTCGTTCAAAATGATTTTTGAGCTCAAAGTTGTTTTTTATTTAGCTACAAAATCGGTTAAAAAATGTCGAAGAAATGTCAAAAACCTTTTCAAAAATGTTCGACATTGATAAATCCCGAACGAATCATCCGATTTTAATCCGATAAATAAATCAGTATCTCAGCCTGAAAATTATTTTAAAAATATCAAGTAAGTTACGTAAATGTAAAGCTAACTAGATTAATATTAAGTAAAATTGCAATCACAGTGGATACCTTATAATAATTTGATTTTTTAAATACTTTTATATTTTTATACACGGGGTAACCATGTTGATCCGTGCTCCTTAAAATATTACGAAACGAAACGAGTTAATGTGACTGTACTTATTATTTTTTTGCTCTAAATTAAAATATGTGCCAAAAGCCTAATTTATAAAATTTTGGAGGTGTCGATTCCCACACCAATAAATTCACGTCGTGCGGATCGACTACAGAAAAAAAAATTTTAAAAGGTGTCAATTTGCACATTACGGGCCAGTTAAATGCGTGCGAGTCATCCAAAAACTCAACTAATTACCCGTCGATGTTTGTAATAATTCTGCGTGAATTAAGCATTTCTAGTAAATTGTTTCGAAAAAGCGAGGAGTATGGATGTCATTTGAACCACCATGTGAACTCATTTTAGCAAAAACGAGTTCTTTATGATCCTGTGAAGTATTGTGCTTAAGTAAGTATTTTATGGTACAATTTTCATCACAAACCTTTGATTGCAACACAGAAACCTAGAAATCCAGTAAATAGATGTGTGCACACATATATACATAAATATATATCTTCTCGCCAGATCCCTTACAGGGTAGGCAGAGGGAACCCATATGTTACGATCCTTGCAAATTTATCTTGCTTCCTCCTTTCCTTTTTCCTTTGAAAAGATGTATAATTTGAAAATGATGATCGGTATTGATCTTTTGAATTTCGTTCAAAATGATTTTTGAGCTCAAAGTTGTTTTTTATTTAGCAACAAAATCGGTTAAAAAATGTCGAAGAAATGTCAAAAACTTTTTTCAAAAATGTTCGACATTGATAAATCCCGAACGAATCATCCGATTTTAATCCGATAAATAAATCAGTATCTCAGCCTGAAAATTATTTTAAAAATATCAAGTAAGTTAGCTGTAAACAACGTAGTTTTAATATTTGAAAAACTGTAAATTTCGAAAATTTAAATCGATTTTAATTTTTGAAACAGCAATAGACGCATTTGAATTACTAAAATATTGCAAAAGATGAGAAAATGATCGGATGTAATCATGTAAAACTTCGAAGTTAGGTCAAAAAAACACTTTTTTTTAAAAATTTCGTCAACGATAACTCCCGCACATATAAACCGATTTTTAATGTTGGACGCAGTTTTTGAGGAAAAGAGCTGATTAGATTTTTGATTAGAATTTGGAAGTTATATTAAAAAAGTTCTGTTTCACCACAATTTTTTTCGATATTTTTTCAAAATTTCTCAAAATCTCCTAAACCGAATTGGTCCAAATTTTCAGAAAGTCTAGGTTGAACGGAATCCGATCGAATGCCATCAACCGTATTTCGACCGGCCAAACCATTTAAAAGTTATGAGATGTTTACATACAAAAATACACACACACACACATACATACATACAGATATACTGACGTCGTTGTGAAAATAGTCCATTCATTCGTCATCTATATACATATAATAAAATCGTAAGAAAGTCAAAACTGTACATTAAATATTTTTTTAAAAGAATACTTGGGGCGTGATCTATAATCGATATCGAAGCCAAAAATATAGTTTTTAGAATTTTTGTCTGTTTTCTGTTTGTCTGTTTGTCTGTATGTATGTCCGGGGTAAACTCAAAAACTACTGCATGGATTTACTTCAAATTTTGCATGAATATTACTAATAGGTCGGGTCAACATATAGGCTACATATTATCACGCTATCACCTACGGGGGAGGTGTTGTGCGGAGTAAACGAAGTCCGCGCGGTCAAAGTCGTGGGCAACAGCTAGTTGTAAATATAATCGGTAGTAAATAATAAAATAAAATAATAAATAAAAAAAAACGACATTATGAAAATAGTCGGAAAAAGTAGCTAGGACCTCAGAACGTGGGGATCTGGTGCAAACTCGATTTTCGGAAATCGTGTCAAAATTTCCATAAGGAAGTAGATAACTACATACGTAGCGGGAAGTTAAAAAATCCTCGGTCATCCAGGTACTAAATATATGTCAAGTAAGCGTACGTACCTGTCTAAATATACCGCTAACGCCTGGTGGCAGGATGTCGCGTTGCAAATTGCTGAAAAAATCCAATTAACATTATATCGTGATGTAATTGTTAGGTCGTGAGGTCCCGAATTCGATTCCCGGGTAGACAATATATAATTGAATTTACCTCTCAAATAATCTATGAAATTGGACATCTCAACAGCAGCTCTCAGTGTATTAAACAATAGTGTATATATACTCAATAGTGTATTAACCATAATATATAACATAGATAAGTTTACCGGCTACCTTACATACAATTTGGTGGGAAAGTCCCACTGATATGCTGTTTTCTACCAGGCAGTTTTCTGCTTTTGAAGAATAGCCCTCATACCCCGATATCAAAAGACTGACAATCGCCCCGTTGGTCGAGTGGTTAGCGACCCTGACTACGCAATTGACGGGGCTCGAGTTCGATTCAAGATGGGAACAAGCATGTGTGTGATGAGCATAAATGTTTGTATTTTCGGGTTTGGGTTTTTATTAAATATATTCCGGTATTTACATATGTATTTCTATGTATAAGTATCGTTGACTAACACCCATAACACAAGCAAATAATTTGCTTACTTTGGGGTTATATCAGTAAGTGTAATTTGTCCCGTGAATATTTATTTATTTATTTTATTATTTATTATTTGCCAGGCAACTTGCAGTATGCAAAGATTGCCTATATGTGCCAGTATTACCATGACTACTGGGTCATTCAGCAGCATCTCGCTCGGGTCTGGTACCACCACCTAACCTATTCCTGTGTTATAACGTCAGTTATTCACTGCCGTGTTGCGATTTGGGGGGAGGTAAATCATGCGCTCCTGAGTGCTAAGTGTGAGTTTTTCTTTTCACTAGGTAGCGCTGTACAAATCACATACAAATTCCTAGTAAACTCGAAACGCGCTCACGATCGAATGCGAAAAGAAAAACTCACACTTAGCACTCTGGGTTCACTTCCCCTTTCAAAAATATTTTCTCGAAAATCTATAATCTATCTGTTCGGAGTCTAATGGATAGTGTGGTACCACTCCTCGTGTTGAGCACGTACAACTGTTGATTCTAGTTATCACCAAAAAATGAGCGATAATCATTATAAATCAGTAAAATGCGGTGACGGGGATCACCATCCATCTCGCCACGCGACATACTGGTGAATGATGGTTAACCGTAAAGTCTGCAAATGTTCGGTTCACTCTACCTACCACCGGTATGATGGAACTTTTTTTTACTTATCACTACTCCGATTCTTCACCATCATAAGCTTGCTTGTTGTAGGGTACAACAGTTAGGTTCGATAATCATTATCGTCAGTAAAACGCGGCGATGGGGATCACCACTCTTCTCGTCAACCGACAAACCGGTGTATCATGGTGAAAGAAAGAAATAATAATAATATCGCTGGACAAATTAAACAAATTGATCTAACCCCAAAGCAAATCATTTGGTGTGTTATGGTTGTTAGTCAACGACACTTATACATAGAAATACATATATAAATACTGTTACATAATACACATATTTATTTAGGAGATCAGTAGGACACATATAAAATACAAGTTATATACGCAAAAGAAAAACAAAATAAATTATAATAAAAACACAGTAATGGCACAGAATACTGGAGACTAACAGGAGTCAATGTTGTGTACATGGTTGGTGGTTGGAGTTGGTTTGTGACAGTTTGTTCCGGACCAGTCAGAGATATCGCGTCCGTGAGAGGTATCTATGTGTGCGTTGCTCGAATATTACTTGTATGAAAGATTGACTTCTGTTAGTCTCTAGTATACTGTGGTACCTAATTGTGAACCCAAAAAGACTAAACGTCCGGTTCACTCTGCCTACCCCCCAAGTTCATAATGGTGGCAAATGTCTTCATCCATCCATCCTCGTATTGGTTCGGACATATATATATATATATATATATATATATATATATATATATATATATATATATATATATATATATATATATATATATATATATATAGGTTTGATTTTTAGAGACCTTTGAACGAGCAATTCTTGTATACTGTTGGTTTATCATCATTTGACCAAAAAATATACCGATCAAAGTTCGGTCATCAAGGTCAATTTAATATGAATTCAATGTACATACTTTTAATGCATTATAAATAGGTATGTATTTAAAAATAAAAGTTATTAGATTTCTACAGTCCTCTGTATTTTTTAACTTTAACTGTGCCTTTCATACTTCACCGTCCGCGTAAAAATGGGGTAGGTACAATCATTTCCTTTACGTATAAATATTTAGATACTAGCTGCCGCGTGCAGCCCGCTACATTATAAAAGTTTTTGGTGAATCCCGCGGAAATATCTAATTTTTCCGGGATAAAAAGTAACCTATGTGCTGTTCCGGGTCATTGTCTATCTGTGTGCCAAGTTTCATTCAAATCCGTTTAGTAGTTTTTGCGTGATTGAGTAACAAACATCCAAACATCCAAACTTACGCATTTATACTATTATTATAATATAGATTAGATTACTTTGTAAATACCTATTCCATTATTAAATGACAGACAAAAGGTATTAGGAAGACAGATTATTCCATTTAATTATACAAATTATTTTTATGACAAAGAAAGTTACAATCATTTTATCTGGCCTTAACATTTACAATATTAATGAAACTTGTGATGGTGTATTTTTAGCGCTATAATTTGGACAATCAGGGAAATCACTGCCGATAACACCTAGATAATGCCGCGCTGTTAAAGCTGTTGGTTAAATATAATAAATTGAGATATCTATGTTTAATATTGAGGATGTTACCATAACGAGACATGCAAATTTATATTTTTTTGTAACATCAAACTCTTTTTATTTTTACAGGTTTAAAGACAATGTTCAAAACAAAAGGAAGAAGAGATAAAAGTTATTGCAAAGTAGATGAAAACATATGACCATTTCCTTTAGCCACTAAAGATATTATTGATGCGTTGCGTGTGGCGGGATAGTAACGAATAGGGTTACGAATATATATATATATATATATATATATATATATATATATATATATATATACGAAAAAAACGAATATATATATATATATATGTATATATATATATATATATATATATATATATATATATATATTATATATATATATATATATATATATATATATATATATATATATATATATATATATATATATATATATATATATATATACTTTATTAACTTGATTATAGCATAAAATAACTAAGAAAATTTGTACACTACAAATTACAAAATACTATATATAAGTTGTCAAACCCGGGGAGACGTTGATGAACTCTACCTTCTAGTTGGAAGTCACGATAGTACATACATACATATCTTCACGCCAGATCCCTAACGGGGTAGGCAGAGAGAACCGAGTGCCATACATCACGATCCTTGCAGGCTTGTCTCGCTTCTTCCACATTCATCACTCTCTTCATACGCACACGCCGCCGGTTGCGAAGACTCTTGACACCATCTTCGGACAGTACTCGATCAATCTGATCGTGGTATGTCAGTATTGGTCTTCCCCGGTACCTACATCCTTCCACATTCGCGTTGTATATCAGTCACGATAGTAGGTCATATTAAGCTATTCGTTGTCTTTTACGATCTACCTGACAGAATTAAATAATGTATTCGTCAAAGGGAACCAGGACTAACTAGGTTTACTTGATGGTAAGTGATTAAAACAACTCAAAAACAATTACACCGTGTGTGTTTTGAGGTGAGGTTCCTAACAAATTTATGTTGTCAATATTTTACATAAATATCATATGCGTAGGTCACACTATAAGTTTTGCGTAACTTAAAAAAACAACATGTTATAACCAAAATATTATATTTATTGCTTTTCAAAATAATCTCCTTTGCATTTTAAACATTTTTTCATGCGATCGAAAAATTTTTTAAAACAGGAAGATCACAGGTCTGAAGGTTTTCTACATGCTGATTGAACGCTATCATTGCCTCTTCGGAGTTGGTAAAAATAAAACCTCTCATCAAATCTTTGATTTTGGGGAAAATACAGAAATCACAGGGTGCTAGGTCGGGGCTATGCGCAGGATGAGTGACGAGATGTACTTTTTCGGAAGCTAAAAATGACTTTGTTTTGTTGTCCGTGTGTGAAGAAGCGTTATCATGGTGTAGGAGAATGCGGCTTTTGGGTCGTCTTTCGCGAACTTTTTCTAACACCCGGGGTAAACAGATGCACAGTGTATCGCGTGGAACATGCTAGGTGGACAATATTATTTTATGTTATATAACGATGCTCTTACTTATTTCAAATATGGGTAGTCATGTTTTTGTAATAAAAAACGAAAAAAATTATGATAGCAAAAAAATATTTTCAAAAATAATATATGAGCAACAATTAACTTAGCGAGTACTATGAATGCTGTAAATTGCATGCAGTTCAGATCGAATAAGTATCAAGAGGTATGTACAATATAAATCTAAATACATAAAATTACAAATAGTAACAAAACAATCATAGGTTTATTTACAATAAAAGAAAATATATGCATGAAAACTAAAACTAAGCAGCAAAGATAATATTTCATAACGTAACCTAATAATCATCATCAGAGTCTTCTGATGAATCGTTTACTGTGTAATCGTCATCATTTTGTGGAACTGTGCGATAATATGATGACGTTTCCAGTCTTGATTCTACTATACTAGGGCTTAAAATTAACTTTAAAACCTCTGAACATATTTTTTCCGGCTTTTTTGGGGAATCTCTCGGAGGCTATTGATCAAGGGATCAGATGTTATAACCAACATTGACAGCAAGTCTCTGTTCGTGGCAACACGCGAGCACTTGCGGGTGTTGTACTCCCTAAATCTGCGGCAATCTTTATTACGTGCTTCCTGAGCCTCTTCGGAAAGCTGCCCAATTGGAAGCAATGCAGCTTTGATGACCTCTGTACTATGAATTAATATTTTATGTACAGTAGCAGGCATACAGTACCACGAATAGAGACTTAGATAATGTCTTCTGGTTTCAAGACAAAATTTATTAAATTCAACTAAGTTTATCTCGAATCCAGAAGACAAAGTCCTCAATATTACATCGAACTGTTTGATGATTTCAACATCCAATCCCGTGATCTGAGCACTCATCTCAGCATTCTTAAAAAACCGACGAGCCGTGTTTCCATCGTTTGAAGAACCAAATCCTGGCTTTGGTTTATCTACAATAAGTCCCATCTCGTTCTTAAATTTTAACTTAATTTCGTCGGAACGAACCTTGATATCTGCTTTGTCTTCGTTGCTTCTAGCCTGCCATTTCTTAATATTCAACTTGTAGCTGATATGTAAAAGGCATTCGAAGCAACGAATCCAAGCATGAAGTGTAGATAAACCAAAGCCAAAATGATCTTGGTTGCTGTTGAAGTTCGCGGGTTCATCATTCATCGTCTTGGGGGTGGCGCCACAGATGAAACACTTTTGAGTTGAACGAGTTTCCGTTAAAGCGTTGCATACCTTTCCGTCTGTCATTGTCAGCAAAAGTTCGTGTTTCACAGAGATTTGAGAATCACCAAAGTCGATACGTGTTGGAAGAAGAGCGTTAACTTCTTCCAACAATCTATTTGTCTCCGTTAACGTGAAGTCATTCGTTTCTTTAGCAAATATTAATTTGATTGGGCGACAATACAATGTTGATGAAGACCGAGGATTTTGCCAAACAATTTTGGCCCCATCATATAATCTAAGGGGAACTAAAGAAAATACGAAAAGAAATTCGTCCGTATCTTCAGTGTTCTCAAATCTCTGTTTGTATGTGCTGTGCCCAGAACTTCCATCACATCCCCATTTACTTACAAGTGTAAAAGACGAACTTGTTGCGAGGACACTGCTGATAACTTCATGCTGTGCTAATACTAAACGTTCCACTGTTTTGTTTAATAATGCTTGCAAATTTATTTCAGCACGTGTTTCTGTTACAGCAATGTGCTCCTGTGCAGGATAACAGGCCTGTTTAGATTTTGTCAAACTATAATATGATGGAAACACATTATGTCCTGCCTTCATAGACCACTTTCTTGTTTGTTTGTACGCATGTGTTGTTGACTTAGAATCTATATAGTAAGCTAACGCTTCGTCACTACTTAACTGCCTAGGATTAACATTACTGGTATCCTTAGACTTAACATTAATAACTGAGCTTTCACTAATGTCTCTAATTACGCTGGCAATTTTCCGTTGTCCTGCTGAACGCGCAGCAATTTCGGCAGCTGTCACCAATTCACTGACACTTCGCGATTCTACGAGATCCACGACTCGACGTTTTTTGGTTTTAAACGACGATTCTTCGAATTCTTTGCGAGGCCTTCCTGCTGAAATCACAGCCTCACTCGAAGTTGATGGTTGTGGCTCAAAAGAACTCACAGTAAACTGTATATCTTCTTCATCCAGCCAGGTCTTATTTTTAATTAAAAAACGCTCCTTCGATTTTCCTGAAGCCAACCATTTGACACCAATTTTATTGGAAAAGTTGGATATCTTCAACTTTATTTCTTTTTGGCTACATTCAGTAATGTTACCAAAGTGAAATTTTGAAGAAAGGTACTCATATATACCCGAGTTCTTTTCATTTTTTGTGGGTTTCAACCACTCTTCAAAAAATTCTACCCTAGAAATAGAGTATAAGCGTTCTGAAAAAAAAAAGAAAAGAATATGTTGTACTGAAGTGTGCTAAACAATTTGTGTATTTTTATGAAGAATAAAGTATTTCCTATGATATATCAAAGAACTAGCCCGGATAAAGGTGAATGTCTGCAAAATTAACTCTTTAAAACTATTCTTTCATAAAAAAAATACGTTAAAATATATAAGCTATGTTAAAATTATACCTAAAATTCATTTGAACAGATTCAGATTTTAAAAAAGGTTTTTTAAATAATAGGACTTACCCTCCGTGTTGATATCCATCACAAACACTCAAAATATTAACTATAAGCCACTATGGATGTGTACGAAAGTGTCACTAAACTGCAACTGATTGACTGTAACGATTTCATTAAACTCAATACCTGACTTCTAACCACTATTCCTTATCAGTTAAGCATTTGACAAACAACCGATTCTTGGAATCTGGAGATTAGGGGTGTTGTTTACGTTTTGCAATTAAGATTTCCTGGAAATGATAACATGAATTTTGTTCACCTAGCATGTTCTAGGCGAAATACTGTGAGATGGTATAATACCACTCGGCATTAATACTCTTTTGATCTTCAATTGGAATTGTACAGATGGGACCCGTAGCTGAGAAAAAAACGCGATCATTTTTTTACCAACGTTTTTTGCCTGTCTCACTTTTGTTGGCCTGTTCTCATTTTTAAACACCCATTCACAAGATTGCGGTTTTTTTCGGGTTCAAAACAATAAATCCACGTTTCGTCTCCTGTGATAATGTCATAAACTGCATTAGAATGTCCGTGGTCGTACTTCAGTAGCATCAGTGAGCACCATTCCACGCGAGCCCTCTTTTGCTCCGCTCTCAGTTTATGAGGGATCCAATCACAACAAAGATCCGAACTTTCAATTCTTCGTGTAAAATTTTCTGAATTTGGCTCATACCAATCCCCAATAGTCCTCAAATTGTCTCATAGATAACCCGGGGGTTTTCTTCAATTAACCGCTTAACAGTAGCCACATTATTTTTGTTGACGGCAGTTGAAGGCTGCCCTTCACGAAATTCGTCATGTAAAGAAATTCGACCTCTCTCAAATTCAGCGAACCATCGCCTCATGGTGCTCAAACAAGGTGCTTCTCTCCCAAAAGCATTTTGAAGACAAACGGCTCAGTCTTGCGGAGAAAGAGAACTTTTAAAATCATAAAAAATCATCGCTCTAAAATCTTTTCGACTTAATTCCATTTTCGTTGCGTACGTAGAACTTTGATGTGTGATAAAAAAACAATTGACAAATCATTTCCCGCCAATTGTTTTTTTATTACTAAGAAGGTAGCAACGTTTTAAAAATATAACATTCGAAATTCAAATAGTTCCGATTAGCTAGAAGCGCAAAACTTTTAGTGTATGTATAAAACCAGTATATGCAGCCATTAATTTCTAAATTGCTGTGACAAAGTAAAGCTGTATTATTCTTTACTTATTATTAAAATAAATCGTATATCTTATGAAATGTTAAGAATTATTCATTACTTAACCTATTTTAAATTAATATTACGTTTGGCCTAAATGAAAGTCAAGTATTTGATTAGGCTAATAATTTAGTCAATAATCGACTAGAATAAAATATTATAAAAGGGTTTGAAACATAAGTATGTTTTTTAGACATTCGTGCTTGTGAAATTGAGAAGTGAAGTGTGATTATGTACAACAAAGTGTAATCAGTTTTGTGTTTCGTGTACAATAGAAACATGTATTTTATTAGTTGCTGTTTAATTAAATAAATTCTAAGCCTTTGACTTATCGGAGTTAACACTTATTTGTTTGTTTTTTTTTTTTTATATAAAAAACGGGCAAATGAGCAGGAGGCTCACCTGTGGATGGTAAGTGATTATATACGCTCATGGACAGCCACATCACCGAAAGTCTTGCAGCTGCGTTGCCGGCTTTTTAAGAAGATGTATGCTCTTTTCTTGAAGGCGCCTAAGTTGTATCCGTTCGGAAACCCCCCCGCCGGTAATTGATTCCACAGAAAAGTAGTGCGTGATATGAAATGCCTAGAGAATCGCACGGTTGTGGATTTCCAGACATCGAGGTGATGAGGATGGAACTTTGAATTTTGCCGCGATGTCCGATCATTAAATTCAACAGCAGGGATCAATCCAAACAGTTCTTCGAAACACTCTCCATGATAGATGCGGTAAAAGATGCTAAGCGAACTTACATCTCTGCGTAAAGCCAAGGAGTCAAGCCGATTGGAGACAGCTTGGTCGTCAACGATTCGAATCGCTCTAGAATGCGATCAAGAGGAAGAAGATGATACTGCAGAGCTCCCACCCAGAGGTGAGTACAGTACTCCATGTGAGGGCGGATTTGCGCTTTGTAAATTTGCAAGCGATGAGGCGGCAAGTAGTACTGTCTCGCTCTACTGAGCACACCGAGCTCTTTTGAGGCCAGTTTAGCCTTTTCTTTCAAATGATCACAGAACTGAACGTTGTTCGATATTCCGCCAACGCCAAGAATTCCTATATTGGCTGAGACTGTCAAGAAAGTATTCTCAAAACGATGTGGTACGGCAAAGGGTGACTTTATAGGCGGTAAATACACACAGCTACACAGCTTCCTGGGGTTAAATTGGACTAAGTTAAGTCGACCCCATTCCGAGATTTTGTCGAGCTGAGTCTCAATTTCAGACACTAGCTTTTCTCGATTCTCATTAACATGTTCCTGAAAAATACCGCTATGGCCGGAGCAAAACATCACCAGTACTGTCATCTGCGTAGCAATGAATGTTGATAATGATGTGCAGAATAAACAGTGTAGGCGATGACAGGCAGCCTTACGGAACACTAGCATTGACAAATTTAAGGTCTGAGCACGCACCGTCGACTACGACCTTGATGCTTCGATCAGCCAAAAAACTGGTGATCCACTTGCATAATTTCTCAGGAAGCCCATAAGTAGGAAGCTTTGAAAGAAGCGCTCTGTGCCATACCCTATCAAAGGCCTTCGCTATGTCTAAACTAACAGCCAATGCCTCCCCCTTAGACTCAACTGTCTACGCCCAGCGATGTGTAAGGTATACTAGAAAATCACCAGCCGATTTACCGCGACGGAAAACGTACTGGCGGTCACTAATCAGCTGGTGCTCCTCTAATTACTTCAAAAGCTGGCAGTTATTAGGTACAGGGTACATTCAGGGCGTCTTCCACGATTTCGGTACTACGCCAAGTGAATAGGAGGACGCCAAGTGACGCGTCAATACCGATGTCAACTCCGTAGCAGAGATGGAAGGGACGGCTGACAAAAATTCCCTAAGGTAGCCTTGGTGAGAGACCAAAACGCTCGGGTGCCCGAAGGAAGGCGAACTAACCTCTCACCAATCCTGCCAATGTGCTCCGATTTTGCCTTGGCGATGACTCTTTTAAAGGACCTCGAGGCGTTATTATACTCCTTTCTTAAAGCGCTGGTTTTTTCATCACGTGATACAGATGCAGCAGCCTAGGTCCGGTAGCAGTCCTACATTCGGCGCGCAGCCGTCTTGCAGTGGCGATCAAACTAAGGCTGAGACTTGCCACCGATGGAAACCGCAGAGAACGGAACGTAAACTTCCATACCCTGTAGCACCACATCAGCGACAGAGTCAGCATAGATATCCGGATCATCCAACGAGGAGCACATTCGCCCCCAAGGGTAGGATGTAAAAAAGGACCTCATCCCGTCTCAATCTGCTGACTTGTAATGCCAAACACGGCGGCAACCCACAAAAGTAGGCCGGTAACCGGCACTTTGGCCCAGATCAGGCAGTGGTCAGACGAACCGAGAGGAACGTCCACTGATACTCGATACTGATCCGGGTGAGAAGTCAGCAGAAGGTACAACATTGAAGGTGCATGGTCATCGACATCTGGAATTCGCGTAGGTGAAGTAACCTGTTGCGTAAGACAATACGCCAAAGCAAAATCGTGAAAAGAGGCAGCAGCAGCAGCAGTGAGAGAGAGCAGGTGCTCGCCTGATCGGTTGTACGTGAGTAGAGCTAGTCAGTGTGATGGGCATTAAAATCACCTAGAATCACGATCTCTGCGGTAGGAGACCTTTGAAGCACGGAATCTGCAGCTAATTGCAAATGCTCGACTTCGGTATTCCCGCAATGGGACCTGTTTAGGCACACGTAGATGTGGAGATGGTCGTCGCAGTCTATGCGTAACCATAAGATGGATAGGTTTCGACTTTCAAGATTGCCGAGGCGCCGGTAGCAGATATCTTATCTGGCGTATACGCACACACCAGCTCGCGGTACAAAGGAATGTTCCAATTTGTGCCCCAGGCAGGTGAGGTAGACAGTATATTAGAACGAGATGCGAGATGATAGAAGATATCTGAGTCTCGGTCAAAAAAGTACGGCTGGCTTAGTGGTCTCGAGGTGGTTATGGACGGCGTTGAGGTTTGAATAAGGCTCCCTAATATTCCAAAAACCCACGACAAGCGTGGTAGGGGTTGACTACCTGCAGTGTGGTTAATGAGCGCAATCTTGCTTAATTTAATCTTGCACAACTTAAATTGTGCGCTCATTTCAAATAGAATCGCGTCGGTCGCGATACTGTCAGTTTTTTTTGTACAATGTACATTGCTTTGTAAAAGCAACAATACAACTTGCGTTTAAGGTTGAATATGTAAAAGCATATTTTTGCCATATCTATAACTACTTTGCATTGCCGTTCTTCCGTTTCATTATCTAGATACGAGTGCTATTACCAGGTTTTTGTACATAAGCCAAAGTTGACAACCCCAGCACGACCGCCGTCGTAGGTGTGAAATTGAAGAGTTTGACATACATGAGTTTGACTTCTGTACCTATTATCAGCGTTTGTCTCTGTCTCTGTCGTATTCCGGTTTGGATAAGGTAATTCCCCCCGTGTTGATCCGGTAGTCTGCTCGACAAATTGAAAATGGTCTAAAACAGAGATACTGCTCTTAAAATTATGTGCGATAGCTCATTGGATCCGGAATAACGCCTAGAAAAATAAAGCGTTTATTAGCATATAAAAATTGCAAAAGTTATAAACAATTAATGATGAAAAAATGGCATTTTTTTTATGGCAATGGCCATTTTTTTGTTTTGATATGGCATTGTTAACTAACAAAATTTTCTCATACTTCCGTCTTAATTGTAAATGAAAAAAATGTTTAAATAATTATAGTAAAAAATTTTTGCTTACAAGTATCTATATAAGGAGCCTTTCCTTATATACATACTTAACAATATCACGCCATAAAAGTAAAAAAAATATTCATACTTTGCTTATAATAATTATTATTGTACTTGAACAATATCTGAAAAATCCACGTAATGGTTTTAAAGTACAATAATGATTATAAGCAAAGTATGAATATTTTTTAACTTTCATTTATTTATTTCATTATAATATGTCGCACTGAAATTGTCAATAGTCGTTAGATTATAATCTACCTAGGGAGTTTATTATTTGGTAGAGTGGAGTATAAGAAAGGCTCCACGAACAGTGTTACCAGAATATTTTTTCTCGAATCGCCTCGCCGAAGCGCTCGTGTAGCCCCGAAATAGCCCCATCATGGCGCATAAGTAGTTAAGGCGAGAAAGTTTAAATAAATTCATGAGCTTATTATTGCTTTTATATTTATTAAATTCGTACTATTATTTAACAATAATTTGTTTGAAATAGAAATAAGATTCAATTATTGAAGTTCAAATGGTCAAGATTTACTTTTATTTTTATTGATTGCACTTTATTTTAAAAAGTATTATTAATTATTAAATAAAATAATTAAATATTATAAAATATTATCTTAATATGTATTATAAAGTAACAGTATTTAAGTATTTTTTAAATGTTAAACATTTTTTCATATATTAATCTTTGATAGAACTGACTTAAACATTTTTTAACATACTATATAACATAAAAATCGGTCAAGCCGTTTCGGAGGAGTATGGTAGTGGTGGAGTAGTAAAAAAAAAATAGCCAAATCGGCTACCTGTAACCAGCGGATAAAATAATATCGCCGCTCGGTAAGGGAGATAGCCCCATCTGGCAACACTGTCCACGAAGCGAAAAATTGTTACGATAATTATTTAAACATTTTTTTCATTTACAATTAAGACCGAAGTACGAGAAAATTTTATTAGTTAACAATCGTTTAACTTGTTAAATTTGCAACGGAAAAAATAAATTATTTATAGTGTCCAGAATACATTATAATTTTTTCAAATTTAAAAAGGAATATTCAATACCTTAAATAAATTAATTTATTTGCCGTACTCGCTTTTGAGGCCGTACGCGCAACCTAAAAATGTCGCGCGGAGATCCATTTTCAGCGTTAAATTAAAATTATAAATAATGGAGATAGAGTTCCGGGATCTAATAGTTTTTTCTTGGAAATTTTATCCTTTTTCAAAATCTATTGTTTAAATTTCTTAAATATTAATAATTTATGAAATATTGGCAACGAAATGCCTTTTTTTCATCTTTGATTGTTTCTAACTTTTGCAATTTTTTATGTGTTAATACACGCTTTTAGCACATTTTTCTAGGCGTCATTCTAGATATAATGAGCTATCGCACATAATTTTAAGAGCAGTATCTCTATTTTAGACCTTTTTCAACTTGTCGAGCAGACTACGGCCCAATTTTCAGGAATAGATCTGCCTTACTGCTAGGCATTTTTTAAAAGTTGAGATAAAATTAAGGTGTCACTAACATCCTGACTAGAAACTAAATGGTAGAGTTCTGTAATGGCTCGACCTGGATTAACAGCACCACTTTACTTATTCCCGCCGCAATAGCGTCGATGCATATTGCTGTCGTATTTGAATTTGGGAATTTGGAGAGTAAGGTAATTGGTAAACACATCCATGGAGCGTTTCAACTCCACCATAAGTTTATTTAATTTTTTTCACAGCATCGATACTTTCCACTGTCGAGTTCTAGATTGCTGGTAAAGTAGTCGATAAACGTATGTGGATTTACATCACTATTACACGGATACACCTGCACTATTATATATTATAGGTTTTTTTAACTTTCCATCAGGAGGGCCATATACTTGTTTTCTATGCCAAGATATATAAGGCTATTTTACATTTCAGACTAGAATACGCAGTAAAAACCATGATTTGGTGACATGCCCAGGTATAGTCCTAACGCCTCACCTATTTCCATTCGTATCCACAGACGATGGTTGTCTCTTTCTAACAGAAAAGCTATTAGCTAGTAAACTATGTATCCTATGATGTAAAAAAAAACTATTTGCCTACCTGTCAGTTGGCTCATATTAAGGGTTGCCAATTTCTTACATTATAGTATATTTTTATATAAAAACGCATAACGACTACTTTTTTACAACAAAGGCAGGAATCCCACCCAGTCAAGCAGCACATTGTCTTTAAGACTTAAAATAATATTATCCAGTCCACACCCATTCACATCAAGCATTATCATTGAATTTAATGGCTTAAAAGTTATAGAAGTCGTTTATGATGGAGTCATAGTCATTCGTTAGTCATTCTACGCATTCTACACATAGTCATTCTACGATAAAGATCTGTTTGTTGCATTTTAATAGCGAAATTAATACCAACATTAGCAAAGTGTTGCTTGGCCTTGTCCATTAATTGAGAGCCATCTCTGCAGCAGTTGAGAAGTTTAGACGACAAAGTTTTGCATTGATTTAATTTTGCCACTCTCTTGATTAGCTTCCACGTGTCTTATGAATTTATAGTGGAATAGTGAAGAGAATACTTAAGCTATAATTTACGAAACTATGTTAACTAAATCATTATAAATAACCAAAACTTATTCCAATGGCCAGTAGTAATTTCTTAAACATTTTTTAAACAATGATAATTGGAAGAGTTCTATAATTTAAGGGCCTACGCTGTACATGATCGTGACTAAGCTTAAGAAAGAGGCTCGGAAAACTTTAAAAAAAAGCACACATTTGCGACAAAGACAATCAAGGGAATGCTCGACGAAAGTGTGGAGAAGCTGCAGGGTTAAACTATACATTATAAAGTAATCACAAAATATGAGTATTACTGGAAAGCCGAATATGAATTAACTTAAGCTGTGCTCTGAATACATGGTCATATTTACGTAAGCCAAAGACAAAACGATAACATAGATTTTTGAGTATTTATTATTTGTTAACGAGCATATATATATAATAAAAGGTGAGAAAATAGAAAAAAAAGTAGTAAAAAAGGCAGAACAACGTTTGCCGCGTCAGCTAGTAACCAGGAAATACAAATCTTTATAATCATCACACAAATGCTTGTCCCCGTCATGGATTGAACCCGAACCCCGTCGATTGCGCAGTCAAGGTCGCTAACTACTCGACCAACGCGGCGTTTACCACTTACTAGCGGATCAAGAAGACAGAGGTCTATTTTTCAAAAGGAGGTCTGGGCTAGCATGAGGTGCTTTTTTATACTATAAGATAGCCAACAAGCTGATAGCTCTTCTGATGGAAATAAACAACTATCGTCTATAAACACCAAAGATTTTAACGATGCGCTGTTATCTGTGTGGTTTGGTGTTAATGCTTAAAGTAATCGGCTACCTTACCCTATAAACTGGAATAAGACATAGACGAGTACCGACGCTATTGCGACAGGAATAGTCAAGGCAGTGTTACCATATCTGGGCTAGATGTTTCAGAATTCTAACTTCGGTAGTGTATAAAGTGTCCCGCAGAATGAAACCGCTTTGCCAAGTCGCGTTTCTCGGGTGTTTAGCGAACCTAACTATCTACGAATCGGCTACCTTACCCTACAAATTAGAAAACGACATAGACGTGTACCAACGCTATTGCGACAGGAATAGTTAAGGCGGTTACCACATCTGGGCTAGATGTTTCAGAACTCTAACTTCTGTAGTCAGCAATACCATTGAAGTGACAAGTGTTACCTATCGTCTGTACAAACTGCCCCGCGGAATGAAACCGCTTTGCCACTTCGCTCGCGTTGGTCGAGTGCTTAGGGAACCTAACTACCTACGAATCAACAAACATTGATGTGTTGAGCATAATTAATGTTTGTATTTCTGGACTTGGGTGTGTATTATGTATGTTACAGTATTTATATATGTATTTCTATGTGTCAGTTTCGTTGACTAACACCCACAAGGAAACAATTACTTACTTTGGGCTTAGATCAATTCGTGTTATTTGTCGAGTGATATTTATTTATTTATTTACTATTTCATGCTATAAAAAGTGACGTAAAATCCTCTTCTAAAATGCTTGTCTATATTAACCTCAACGTAAGGATTAATTTTGGTATTTATGAAAACCTTTTGACAATAATCGTAATGAAAGATAACTTGTGATATAAAAAGAAGCCTCGACGAAAAATATTTTCAATTATTTCCATCATTCACAAAAGGGTGACGTCGGTTAAAGTGAAGATGCCTAAAATAGTAAATATATTCATATTGGTAAGTAGCTATTGTTTTTTTTTTCTATCTATGTGCACACTTTACTAACAACAAAAACAGTGTTAAAAATATGGATATAATATGAACTTGTACAAAAAAATTATCTTCACGCCTTTATCCCCAAAGATGGAGGCAGAGCTACAACTATTAGACCCCCGATTAGCCAAAGATTCTTATGACCAGTTGCACTTATATTGTCTTAGCTTAGGACAATCCTAAATAGTATGCTGTCACGTTGTGCAATTGGCCATTAGTCCTACAATGTGATAGGTAGCAAGCCAATCGCCAACCAGGGCACTCATCCCATCCTGGGCAACGTTGTTTTTATCAGAAAATTGTGTATTATATATAACTAGATGCATGGGCGTACCCAGGTTCTGCACCAGGGGGGGCAACCCTAAAATTTTAAGACCCAGGTTCTGATCCAGGGAAGGACAACCGTAACATTTTAAGACTATATTCTTATGTTATTATATTTTTAACTACAACAGTAGGTAGTTAGTAGAGAGATAAAAAGTCCAGGGGGGGGCACCTGCCCCTCCCTGCCCCCCCTCGGTACGCCCATGACCAGAGTGCTAAGTGTGAGTTTTTCTTTTCGCATTCGATCGTGAGCGCGTTTGGAGTTTACTAGGAATTTGTATGTGATTTGTACAGCGCCACCTAGTGGTAAACTGGTTTCTCACGTTTACCACTAGGTGGCGCTGTACAAATCACATACAAATTCCTAGTAAACTCCAAACGCGCTCACGATCGAATGCGAAAAGAAAAACTCACACTTAGCACTCAGATTAAAACCCGGCTTCGCTCGGAAGTCTCATAATACGCATTCTTATAAACTAACTTAAATAGTAGAAATTAAAAAGTACCAACACTTTAATAAAGACAACACTATAGTGTTGCTATTTTGTTTTATTTCTACCCTTTTAGAACGAAGAGAAATAAGTTTCACGATAATCTTCTACGATACTTTAATAAATGCTCACGCCGTCTACACCACATATTTGTGAACTTTAAAGAAATATGGCCGATTTGTCTGTCAGCACGGTTAGATTTTTTAATTACTATTTTAACAAAATACTCGACAATCTGAATTTTGCAGATATATGTTGTCTACTCAAAATTCTTATTTTTTTTACGCTTAATAATATAGGTAAGGTTTCGATTAAGTCTACCGTAACCCTTGACGAAATTATTAATATAGATTCGCATATGTGTTGGTGTTGGTGGTGGTGTTTGTCCCGGCTGTTTGTTTGTTGTTTCATGTTGGTCCCGGCCTCCTTTGAAGAATAGGCCAACTGCCGTTCTGACAGGCAGGTCGTAAAAGACGAACGACTGCTTATCGAGTCACTATCATCGTGGCTACTAGGTGGTAGAGTTCTGCATGGTCTCGCCCGGATCTGGTACCACCGCCTTACCTATTCCTGCCACAATAGCGTCAGTGCTTGTCGCTGTCGTGTTCCGGTTTGGTGGGTAAGGTAGCCGGTATACTTATGCATGTGGCATTAGACCTCGCCACAAGGTAGCAACACACCATTAATATCTTTGGTGTCTATAGGCGATGGTTGACTCTTTCCATCAGGAGACCCATCTGCTTGTTTGCTATCTTCTGATATAAAAAAAATGTTGTGTAACTTCTACAATAACATCCAAGTAATTAAATTAGTGCAAACTTATGACTAACTCTTGACCATTCCATCAACGGGGCTTTGACCGCTCCGTTGATCGAGTGGTTAGCTAACCTCACTACGAATCGAGGGACTCAGGTTCGACTCACGACAGGGACAAACATTTGCGAGACGAGCATAGATGTTTGTATTACTGGGTTTTTAGGTGTTTATTACACAGGTCAACAAAAAAATATTTTTTTTCTGAGTCTGTTATTTAGTGACCATTTTCTGATTATATACATCGAATAGTAAACAGAAACGCTATTAACAATCAACAAACTTTGCTTTTGTACTTTGGGGCCTCATACAAGAAAGTTTTGATTTTCACAAAGGAAATACCAATACTATTCATTTTCTAAAGCTTTTTTGTATTCTTTTTTGTATTTTTGTGTTTAGTTATGCCGTATTTTATAATTAAATTAATAAAAATGTATAATTGATAACTTGTTTTCCTTTTAAATATAATTGGAATTTAAAAATAGAGCTTTTCCATAAAATTTGAATTTTCGTGCTGGTAGCTACAAAAGCAAACTTTATTAGATAAAAATATTTTTTCATTTTTTAGTTAGGCATAAGTAATCAGAATCAGAGGTACAGAACTCAGACTCAAAATTCATGTTGACATGTGTTATGTATTTTACAGTATTTATATATTCATATAGTATATATACAAGCAATTAATTTGCTTACTTTCACGTTAGATCAATTCGTGTAATTTGTCCTAAAAAAACTCTACCATCACGCTCGCGCTCATTGATTAATTCTAGGCATGGAAATTATTCTTAAATCAAATTAACTGTTATGTTGTTAAAGTTAATTAATATTTAACAGTTATTTATTTCTGTTATATTATATCAGTAGCCTTCGCGCCCGCTTCCACCCCCCCCTTACCCCCCCTCCCCAAACACCCCTCCCCCCTCTTCCTGTTACACACTTCCGTTGCATTTGACGCACAGATTTCGGAAAGCGAGAGAAAAGATGTTACATATCAATAATATTTGTCATGACATTAGCTTCATATCCTTACCTGTTTTTATCACGTTTGATCTTAAAGAATCTTTCTTTTTCTATAAGTTGCTCCATTTTCATAAATCTATTTTCCTTTTGGCGGGAAATTAATCTCATCTCTCTTCTACAATACAAGACCGAATCTGTAAGTTAAATGAAATGTAGCTTGAAATGATAGCATAGCTTACACAATAGTTCCACCCATACCATCTTGATGTCTGGAAATTCACAATCGTGCGGTTCTCCCGGCACTTTTTGCCTCGCACTAATGTTTTGCGGAATCATTTACCGGCGGGGGTTTTTACGAACAGATACGCCATGGGGACCTTCAAGAAAAGAGCTTACTCATTTTAAAAGGGCGGCAACACAAGACCTCTGATATTACAGATGTCCATGGGCGGCGGTGATCATTCATCATCAGGTTCACCTCCTGCTTGTTTGCCCCCTCTTCCATAAAAAAAGTTAATATTGTAAATAATAGTATTAAACGTATCTTATATTTTCAAACATATTTAAGTAATTGTTTTTTAAATTAAACGAGCATTATGAGAATTTGCTTTAACATTTGATAATCAATTGCGTGCTAAAAACACGAAATTTACACAATAATTCATGCCGAAGACAACAAGAAAACCTTATAGTTTCGCTATGTCCGTCTTTCCCTCCGACCACAGCCTAGCTCAGAGATTATTCGTACTAGAAAAAAGTGGTAAAAAGTCAATCCAACAAAGTAGTAAAAAAAGCGACCGAATGGATATACATGTCATTACCATCGTGACTAGAAGGTGGTAGAGTTTCGCAATGTCTGACCCGGGTATATTATGGTACCACCAACATTTTTATTACTGTCGCAATAGCGTCAAGCCTTGTCATTTGTCATTGTCTTGTCCCGGCTGTCTTGATAAGGTAGCTGGTAGAATTATGCATGTGGCATTGCCATCCCGCCACATGGATAGCAACGCATCTTTAACGTCTTTGGTGTCTAGAGACGATGGTTTGTCTTTCCATTAGGAGAGCCAACTGCTTGTTTACTATCTAATGATATATAAAACACTACATTCTTTTCTAATATATGGTCATTCTATAACATGTGAAAATATTTTAACACAGCATTCGGTACGTCTAACCAAAGATATCCAGTTAAAAACAAGCGTCATTCAAGGTTTTAAAACTTTTTGATTTGTATGAAATTTTATTCGTACAAATCAAAATGTTTTACACCCTTGAATGACATCTGGTTTTAGCTGGGTATCTTTGATTAGACGTACCGAATGCTGTGTTAAAATATTTTCACCTATTATGGAATGACCCTAGGTATACATAATATAGCTGCCAATGCATGCGCAAATTTTTTATAATCTTAGTAATCGTTCGCTTTTTATGAAATGCCTGAAATAATAGCACGTGATCCAATCTTTCGTAGCGGGCTGCAGCTAGTATCAAATAGCTGTGGAGTGCAGCCCGCTACATTATAAAAGTTTTACACGAATCCCGCGGGATCGTAGATAAAAAGCGGGTAGCCTATATTCTAGGTTCTCATCTACATGTGTGCGTTTCATTTAAATCCGGTTGTTAATTTCTGCGTGATTGAGTAACAAACATCCATCCATCCAAACATCCAAACTTTCGCATTTATTTTACTAGCTGCAGTGTGCAGCCTGCTGCAATATTTAAAAGTTTTTGGCGAATCCCACAGGATCACTTAATTTTTCCAGAATATAAAGTAACCTATGTGCTATTTTAGGTCATCATCTACCTGTGTACCAATTTCATTCAAATCCGTTCAGTAGTTTTTGCGTGATTGATTATCAACCATCCATCCACCCATCCATCCATCCACCCATCCATCCATCCATCCAAACTTTCGCATTTATAATATTAAATATAGATTATATTATCTTTACACACATGTATAATAAAATCGTAGGAAAGTCAAAACTGCACATTAAAAATTTTTTTAAAAAATATTTGGGGCGTAATCTATAATCGACATTGAAGTCAAAAATATAGTTTTTAGAATTTTTGTCTGTTTGTCTGTATGTATGTCCGGGGTAAACTCAAAAAGTACTGCATGGATTTCCTTAAAATTTTGCATGAATATTACTAACAGGTCGGGTCAACATATAGGCTACATATTATCACGCTATTACCTACGGGGGAGGAGGACGAACGAATTCGCAGGACACAGTAGTAATATATATAATATTAAGAAAGAAAGAAAAGTTGTTAAAAATAAATTAAGTTACCGACATATTCTACCAATATATGGTGTGCAAATATTTAAAAAAAATATCATTATATAATATTACATTTAAAACTATAAATTGTATCGATTTTTCAGAATTACTACCGGATCGGAACGCGGCCACACACTGAGAAGATCCGGCGGAAGAAACTCAGCGGGCTGGTCTTTTTTTCTCTAATTTATGTTCTTGTTATAAATATACAAAGATGATTCCATATTACAAAGTTATTTTTATAATTACAAGTTTCATATTTTGAGTAATTATTTTTTTTATAATTTACATAATGTTCACCATTTACAAAATTTTTACTACATTGAAATTTTTTTTAAGGACAATTCAACAAACTTATATTTCTATCCATTAACATTTAATTTTATCGGCTAAAAATTCTTTAATATCATAATAAGTTTTATCTAACAGCAAATCAAACAACTTTTTGCGAAATTTATTTATAGGCAATGATTTAAGACTATCAGGAATATGATTGTATATAATAATAGACATACAATACACATTTTTTGTAAAAATATTTAATTTTTGGTTAGGCACATATAATTTCTTACTATTCCTAAAATATGAGTTACCAGTGACTTCAGCATTTGTTTTAAATAACTTTTGGTGCTTTTTTACAAATACGCATACCTCTAAAATATACAAACATGGTAAGGGAAGTACCTTAAGAGACTTGAAAAGTGGTTTACAGGAATGTAACTGATTAACACCACATATTGCTCGAATACATTTCTTTTGGACTCTAAAAATTCGTACCAATTCAACAGAATTTCCCCAAATAGGAATTCCATATTGTAAATTAGAAAAGACATATCCATGATATGCTAATAAGGAGGCTTTTGCGTCTCCTACTTCCCTTAGTCTTCTCAAGACATAGACAAATCTATCAATCTTATTACATAGAGATTCAATGTGTGCTTTCCAATTACAATTTTTGTCAATAATTATTCCTAAAAAGTTTGTATAATCTACATCATCTATATTTACTTTATTTAAAAATATATTTGTGTTTTTGGTAATATTACTGTGGTAGTTCTGAAATTCAATTAATTTTGTTTTAGTTACATTAACTTTTAAATTATTATTAATTAACCAGTCTGAAACTTGGAATAAGGTTTCGGTTGTTTCATTTACCAAGTCTTTTTTATTTTTACATTTAATAAGTAGGGTAGTGTCATCATCAAATAAAAAGCAATCATGTTTTATACTATCAGGAAGATCATTGATATAAATTAAAAATAGCAAGGGTCCTAAAACACTGCCCTGTGGTACACCACAGTTGTTAACAAGGTAGTTTGAAGTATATATTTTTTTACGGTTTCCGCATATTTTAGATATTTCAACACATTGTTTCCTATTCTCTAAATAACTCTTTATCCAATCTAAAGACTTCCCTCTAATACCATATTTTTCAAGTTTTGATAATAAAATATTGTGTGAAACAAAATCAAATGCCTTACTCATATCCAAAAATACACAAAGTGGATACATTTTCTTAATGTAGATATAGATTTGAAAACTGGATTGCATTAGCTTTAGGAAAACGATAGTACTAAGTACAGGTATTATGTATAATTAGTGGTGTACCTATTTGACTCACACGCTAGATCTTTATCAGATTAAATGCGAAATACCTAGTGAAATTTATTAGTCATGGTCGTCATAAACTATTTCATGTTGCAATTCATTGTTTGAAAACTACTATTTTATGTTTCTGTTCTATTTTAAATCTAATCATATTAAGGCGAGATATTTTGACGCGCGTCAATTCTACAGAAAATGAGTGGCGCGGTATGTTCTGAAACCTCTGGGAAACGTGTTAATTTTCGGATAAATAAATATAGGACTTGAGCTGAAAACTAAAATTTAGCATATTCTTTTTTGTATTTAAAACTAAATATCACTATATAAAAATCATGTGGAAGATTAGAAACATTATTAACAAATTATTTGTTTCAGAGATTTTTTTAGCCTGTTTTCGGAATTTTATATGATGGAGTAAAGTACATTCTATCATGTAATTAGTTAGCACAGTCTTTAGATAATATTTTAAAGTATATCGTGTAATTTTTGTAAAATTGTTATTTAACAATCAATACAAAAAAAACGTGATTAAACAAACCAGTTTTTCTCGTTTGTCGGGATGCTTCACCTTAAGTCAATTTAATGATCACCACCTGTTACGTCATTCAAAAAACCGGGAAATTGGGATAAACGAGTTATTTCGATGTCCGAATACCCTGCCTGCCTCGCGAGGGAAGCGGCCTAATTAATATCAAACTAGCTGTACCCGCGACTTCGCACGCGTGGAAAAAAATCCAAAATAAAAATAGCTTCTAAGTTACTCCTCATTACATCAGTTATCTGCCAGTGAAATCGTCCCGTTAAAATAGGTCCAATCGTTTCAGAAATTAACCGGAACAAACAGACAGAGAGAAAAACATCGTAAAAAAATGATTTACCTATATCCATATGCATTTAGTAAAAAGCGGGTATTTTAATATACAAATAGACAATTACAAGAGAATTACAATCAGGATTTCACGAAAATCTAAAATCTCAGTAGCAGCTCCGAGTCTGGCGAAGTGGTGTATTACCATGGAACATAGAATAAGCGGAATTGGCAAGTACAAACATTTGTATCAGGACCGCGATCGCCATACTCACACATAAAATAAGCATTATTGCATATAAACTACTAATGCAAACATTGTTTCATTGGTCGTTTTCATTTTAAACAACAATAATCCGAAACATACAAACAGAACATTTAAAAATATACCAAACTGCGTTACAATAAATTTTATTTTGCTACAAAAAAAAGAGTATTTACGTCCTTTTGTAGTCTATTCAAAATAGACTCATCTATTTGTACAATAGTGAAACTTAAGATCTTAATAGTTTCGCTATTCTACAATAGATGGCAGTATTGCTTTTTCCGTAGTTTTCAGTTGATCATATTTGAGTAGAGAACTTTCTAGAACGACATACGTAATGACTGTCATTACGTATATCTTTCTAGAAAAATTAGGTCAACCTAAAATGGACTTTATATGTAAGGTGTACGGCTGATTTTAGCTTGACTTTCTATTATATCATTAGAGATTATATTAAATCAGGAAATTAATTAAAATAAAATGAAAATTGTACTTTCGAATGATATGAAATATCTCCATTTTTAATCATCTGTATTCTACTATCATTTCTGCATTCAGGGATGGCACAATACAGCATAATTCAGTGTATAATAGATTTTCGCACGACGACTATCTCCTAAAGATATGATAAGTATCACTAAGGCAATTTAGAGTAACAGCGCATAATAGTGACGCACGCGGCACGCCCACTCTTTACTTCCACTTGTTCTATGTTCCATGTGTATTACCACTCCCTTGCCTCGGATGAGGACGTAAAGCGGTCGGCCCCGGCTATCGCTAGAAATAGTCGATAATCGTTAACATGTCGGTAAATGCGGCGATGAGGATCACCACTTGATGATCACATGATGATGATGATACAAACAGACACTCCAATTTTATTTATCTGTCTATACAGAATCTATATGTATAAATTGCCTATGTAGGTACATGATGGGATTTCCCATCGGCAGTGTCTAGTTACTAAAACTTATAAGATAACGCCAAGTACCACCACATTCTTCCTCCCTCTTTAGAGGATAAATTCACATAAATCCTTCTTTTGCTATTCCTTTATTTAAAGCCTTTATCTAAGTTAAACAGAATCCAATCAATTGCCATCAACCGCGTTTCGCTCGGTCAAGCCGTTCAAAAGTTATGATATGTTTACATACACACACACACACACACACACACACACATACACATATATACTAGGGTGTCCGTTATTTACCAAGTTGATTTTTTTTTTGCGGACGCCCCCTGGATTTTTAGTTTTTGACCTAAAAAAAAATATCCTACATAAATAAGCTCTTAATTACCGAATTAAACCTTGCCCCAATCGAGTTACATTTCCCATTTAAATAACATGGGAATTTGCAACATTTTCTTATTAATTTTATTCCTCTGAAAAAAATACCACTACGACTATTATCGATGCATATTCTGATAGGGAATTTAATGCTCTACAAAAAAGCTCTCTTATAATTTTTCGATAAAATCATTCCTTTAAGAGTTATTTGTGGTTTAAGTTGAGTTTATAGTTAATAGGGTGTCCGTTATTTACGAAATTGATTATTTTTGTTGACCAAATCTTGAACTCAAAAAAAAATTATAAGAGAGCTTTTTTGTAGAGCATTAAATTCCCTATCAGAATATGCATCGATAATAGTCGTAGTGGTATTTTTTTCAGAGGAATAAAATTAATAAGAAAAAGTTGCAAATTCCCATGTTATTTAAATGGGAAATGTAACTCGATTGGGGCAAGGTTTAATTCGGTAATTAAGAGCTTATTTATGTAGGATATTTTTTTTTAGGTCAAAAACTAAAAATCCAGGGGGCGTCCGCAAAAAAAAAATCAACTTGGTAAATAACGGACACCCTAATATATACATACAGTCATACTAACGTCATCGTGAAAATAGTTTTGGAAAGTTAGAGATCTGATAAAAACTCGATTAGTCAAGTATTATCTATTATCAACATACGTAGCGGAAAGTTAAAAAACAGCCTAAACTTTACAATTTTTAATATGTGTAATACACGCTAAAGTCGAAATCCTGATGTAATTTACGCTCCCACTAATAGTCAACATACTGCCCTAAGCCGAGGTTCGGTCTCACTGGAGACAACCTTAGGGCGGGCTCTTAGCCCACTTAAACTCTGGCTGAGCACTCTGTTCGCCCGAAAGTCCCAGTTTCACGTAGCGAACATTTGCTTATGTTCATTTCGAAACTGATCAAGCGTGAGTTGAACTCTCATACCGAGGGTTCCGTACAAATTTTTAGGTAACCCTAGATTTACATAAATTTCATTATTCTAGGTACCTATAAGTTTTGATTCCCTTGTGAAATCGTAAAATATTCGACATAAGCAATAATATATTACTTTGACCACGTTTTTAGACCTACAAAAACATATAATTTTTGTAAGTCTTTGGCTGTAACTAAAAATATACAGCTCTCGGATTTTTTCCTTTACTTTTGCTGTAAGACGTTGCTTACGTTGCGGGCTGGAAAGTTGTGCCAACATTTTGCTGGTGTCTTACATATCATTTTACAAAAAAAAAATAGAAAATGAAAAATTTCTACAAAAAATGCATAATTTACATATTGCCAGACCTATGCCTATTATTTGTCTAATGTACAAAAACTAATAAAGTCAATAATTTTTGTTCTTATTCTGAATCACCACCCGTTTTGACGGTCCGCTTGGACTATACAAAATATAGTGAGTAACAAAATCCCCGTCCCACCCGAAAAACGAAATAGGTAGGTAACTGAGATGATATTATCAAAAATAACAATGAAATGATTTTATTTATAAAATAAAAATATTGACTCTTAAAAAGAAAAAAAGTATCTGCACGCCCGTACCATGTACAACCTGGACCCTGGTACAACCAGTACACCGACGATTAGCGAAAGATATTAGATTAAAGATAGGTCACACATTGTGGTACCTACCAAGTTGTGCCAATACATAAAATCTAAATATTCTAAACATAATAAAAATATCCTAAAATTTTACGAACATTTTGAACTGGATTACCCCATGTCAAGTCAGGGGCTACTGCATCTTTAATGTCGTAGGCGTTTTTGTCTACCGACATTTTTTGTGTCCGTAATATTTCAAATTATTACTAGGATACCTATAAGATTATTTATTCTGATTGGGAAAATGTATCTATCTACCAAACCACATAACCACAAAGTAGATATATATATGATTGTATTATATAAGTATATACAATATATGATTAGTATTATATTACCAAACAATGCTTTCGACGTTCGCACAATATTTTTTTATTCACGACATGCATTGACATAATTACGTTAAAATGCAGTAGACAGAAAAAATCTAAATCCATACAAATTCGTTCCTTTACAACCAAAGTTCAAGCACACGAATACACAATTTTTTTTAGAATTTTCACATAACTTTTTAAACTACACACAACAAATTTAATCTTGCTAAATCAATGAAGTTATGAATCTTACCGAAATATCCAATAATCATTTGACATAATATCCTTTGAATCACACATTTTAATTAGTAAATTAACTTTAGGCTGACCTTTCACTCACAATTTCATTTAGTCCAGAAATAGTTCATACTTGTAGGCTATAACAGCTATATTGGTTTAAATGCGGCAAGTGGTCCTCCGGCAATTGTAGCGTAGAAGAGGTTGCAAAACTTTTCACAAAAGTGCTCTCGAATTCACGCTAGTAAAAACTAGTTACTAAAATGTAACTTTTGTATATATTGATTTATCACCCCTAATAACCAGCAATATAGCACTAAGACGAAATGTACACACATACAGATACAATGCTCGGTGAGATATGAACAAGACCATAAAAATAAAAACCAATCTACCGTCATTGCAATTTTAGAAAAAAATATTGTTTTTCCGCCTATCTAGTACCTACGTCCTACACATATAGCATTTGAACATTTTAACAGATATTGTTTTAAACGCAGTAAACATTTCCTGTGTGGTCCAATTTTATTTAGAACTAAAAAAATAATCTTCAATATCGATTCAGAAAATTACCATGTTCTGAGGTAAAAAACGTAGAAAACCATAGAATCGAATTGATAACATTTTAATTTTGAAAAGTCGGTTGAAAAACACTGAAGATTTAAATTTTGATGGCCATGATCTATTGGTAGGCCTATTAAGCCCCGAAAATGAGGTTCAGGGTTCGATCAACGGTAGGTAAAATTTACTAATAAGGTTTTTCGTAGATTTTCTCGAGAGTTCAAGTCCTACGCAGTTTAAAGTCTGGTGGTAACGTTTTAACATCCGCGTGTCTTGGATGAGCACAAAAAGCTGTCGATTCCGGTTATCTCTACAATTAAGCGGTATTCTTATCAGTAAAATGAGACTATAGGGATAACCGAATAACCAGTGAATCATGGTCAATACTGGAAAGTCCATAGACATTTGCTTACCCCGCCAGGGAACCGGCGAGACGATATTTAACTTACGTGGAACACTCCGGCCAGCATGTAAGAAACATATAGTTAACAAAATACGGAGTGTCGGTGATTGGGATCATCATCTATTTTATTAAGTCATTGCATCAGCGCATTAGGAAAATTAATAACCATGTGTGAGTCATATGCTGCGACGCATGGACTCGTATATAACGTAAATAAGAGCGAGCTGTTAATATTTAAGAGTAAGGGGATATCGGGGGAAACACTCCACCGGTATATCTTAATGGGGTCCTTTTGAAAAGAACAACTGAATTTAAATACTTAGGTCATATTGTTACGGAGGATTTGTCAGACGTAAAAGATATAGAAAGGGAGCGTAGGGCGTTGGCGGTCCGGTGCAATATGATAGCCCGTAGATTTGCACGCTGCAGTAAAGAAGTTAAAGCAGCACTACTCAAGGCTTATTGCCAAACTTTTTATACGTGCAGTCTGTGGGTGGCAAATACGCAGAGGGCTTACAACGACCTACGTATTCAATACAACAATGGGTTTAGAGTGCTTATGGGATTGCCGCGTTTCTGCAGCGCGTCTCTGATGTTTGTCGAAGCACGCACAGATGGCTTTCATGCTATAATTAGAAAAGAGCAGCATCAGCGATGAGCAGAATTCGTGGAAGTTTCAACAGCATTCTAAAGGTCCTGTCTGACAAATACGATAGTCAGTTTTTGAAACACTGGGTGAAGTTACATATATATCCTCAGTGTTTCAAACATAGCAAATAAGTAATAGGCATTAAAAGTAACAGTATGTAACAAATAACCCTACTAACATAGTTATAAGTATCTATCTTATTTCATTTCACTTTCAATTACTTAGTGCCTTACAGTTTTTAACTTTTCCGTAATAGTAATATGGCTCATATTATAAAGTATTAGTTACTTTGTCAATGAAGGACGCTTGATAAAATATATGGAATGCCTACATTTACGAATAATAATTCGTTTCCTAAGGCACTTGTGGCCATCATAATATACTCGTAAGCGTAGGTAACGTAAAAACGGGAACCTATTACTAAGACTTCGCTAGGCGCGTCCGTCCGTCTGTTTGTCTGTCTGTCCGTCCGTCTATCATCAGGCTATATCTCATGAGCCGTGATAGTTAGACAGTGAAATTTTTCATACATTATGTATTTATTCTATTACCGCTATACGAGTAACAACAAATACTAAAAACAGAATAAATTAAATATTTTAGGGGGGCTACCATACATATATATAAAAATCAATTCCTGTTCGTTAGTCTCGCTAAAACTAGAGAATGGCTGGACCGATTTGGCTAATTTTAGTTTTGAATTAATTCTAGGGAAGCTTTAAAAGGTAAGAAAATATAAAAAATAAGAGTAGTTAAAAAGGCAGAACAACGTTTGCCGGGTCAGCTAGTGTCCAATAAAAATGTGTTTTTTGTCGTTTACTTATAAATGATGATACGGAACCCTTCGTACGCGAGCCCGACCCGCACTTGGCTGGTTTTTTAACTTCCTCCTACGTTGGTAAAATAATAAAAATAGTTTATTTGTAACAAAAAATATTTTTAGTCAATGACATTTTGCTAATTTTTAGTACTTACCAATAATTTTAGTGTTCTCAATTGCAAAAGTTAAAGCTGTAGCGCAGTGAGAGTTATTGGAGGGGCTCATTTATCAGGTGGAGCATTTACTCCTCATAAGTAAAAATTGCGTCCAATATCGTAAATCCACGTAAATCGGTTCAAAATCGATTGACTCGTTCGGGGTTCATCAATGACGAAGTTTATAGAAAAAATCCGCCAAGTGCGAGTCGGACACACGCACGCGGGGTTCCGTACCATTATTTATATAAAAAAACTCGTATGTTGTATGGAAGACCCCTTAAATATTTATTTTATTCAGTATTTGTTTTTATAGCGGTAACAGACGATAGAAGGCCGGTCAGCGGAGTCAATAGTTGGGTTGGGTTAAAAAAATATTTTTTAGTCAATGACATTTTGCTAATTTTTAGTACTTACCAATAATTTTAGTGTTCTCAATTGCAAAAGTTAAAGCTGTAGCGCAGTGAGAGTTATTGGAGAAGCTCAATTATCAGGTGGAGCATTTACTCCTCATAAGTAAAAATTGCGTCCAATATCGTAAATCCACGTAAATCGGTTCAAAATCGATTGACTCGTTCGGGATTTATCAATGACGACGTTTATTAAAAAAATTGGCCAAGTGCGAGTCGGATTCACGCACGAGAGGTTCCGTACCATTATTTTTATAAAAAAAACACGTATGTTGTATGGAAGACCACTTAAATATTTATTTTATTATGTATTTGTTTTTAAAGCGGTAACAGATGACAGAAAGCCGGTCACCGGATTCAGTAGTTGGGTTCCATTTGTACCCTCTGTATTTATATACAACAATAATTTTTTTTGTGAAATTTCATAATAAATATTCGTTTTATGACTCACTAGCAGATATAGGAATCGAAAGATTGTATAATAATGTAAGAAATCAGTAAGCCGGTTGACCCTGCAAGCCATTCCTGCAAGTTTCCGCTAAATTGAGGTATTTTAAGCTTAAAAGAGCAGAAATTATATCTAAGCACAGATTTTTTCAAATTTTAAAAATCTAAAATTTGTTAAAAATGGCAGTATTTTGATTTTTGAAAAGCTGTATATCGATTTTGATCTTTCAAATGGCACAGAACGAATGGCGCATTTTTTGAAATTTAAAATGATGTCTTAGCTATAGAGCTATTATATAATCGCTAGATTGAAAAAGGTCGAGGTATCTAATGTCAAAAAAATATGTTTTCAATAGTTTTATCATCCCAAATAAATTGATCGATTATGATCCAAATTATGGTATTTTACGCAGTTTTTTAAGGAAAACAACTGATTAGATTTTTAAATCAATCGGCATATTATTTAGAAAATTATTTTAAAAATATAAGTAAAGTAAGTTTGTTGTAGATATATACGCAACATAACTTTAACATATTTTGTAAAGCTGTAACTTTTGCAAACTTTATTCGATTTTAATTTCGGCATTAGATGCAGTTCTACTTAATTCTAAAATATTGTAAAAAGTCAAAAATTAACTAGTTGATAAATTTCGAAGTTATGTCAAAAATACATTTTTTTAAATTTATCGTCTACGATAACTTCCTAACGGATAAGCCGATTTTGATACAATTTATGACATTGGACGCAGCTTTTTAAGAAAAAGAGCTGTATGATTATGTGATCAATCGGTATATTAATTTGAAAGTTATTATAAAATAACCTCGTTTTATTGAATTTTTTTTGAGGTTTTTTCAAAATTTTAAATAAATCCTGAGCGAAATCGTTCAGATTTTCAGGAAGTTTAAGTTTAGCACGACTCAGTCGAATACCATCAACCACGTTTCGATTGGTCTAACCATTCAAAAGTTATGAGATGTTTACACACACACACATACAGACATACTAACGTCAGCGCGAAATAGTCGGAAAAGGTCCATACGGCCTCAAAACGTCAAAATGTGGTGAAAACTCGATTTTCAAAAATTGGGACAAAATCGGTAACTTCCTTATACATAGGTATATACGTAGGGGAAGTTAAAAAACCAAGTTATGACCATACATTTGAAATATCAATATCAATATTATATAGAGCAAGTTATTGTTAATTTTAAGCTTTTTAGTCCACTTTCACATGTCTTTTCATGTGAAAATAGCCCAGCTATTTTCACATGAAAAGACTGGCCTGATAAATATTTATTTTTATTTATCAGGCCAGCGGAGCGGGCATTTATTAGCTAGTTTATAATAAAAAATACTTACACTTATTTTTAAAATACATGTTATGTTTAAACTGTTTGCTACATATGCAATAAAATACAATCGAATAGAGAACCGTGAACAAATATTTTATATCAGGTACAAAAGAACACTCATTTTTCACAGAACACTGAATTAGTATTACTTACTAACTTAAGACATCTGAAATATGTGGAACAAATTCTAATTTAGTGAAATATTTTCGTTCAAGGTTGGCGGCGTTAGTAATACTAGTCATCATATTTTAGTCAATGCCGTTTTAAGGACTGAGCACACTGGAGCGGACCGCAACGGGCCAGGCCGCATCGCAAAAATCCGACTAGATCGTTTCTTACCTTTTATATAAACTGTCACACACTAGCTACAGCGGGAGGCATCGGGACGGACTTTTCCTCGGCTGATTTCGGTGAATGCGATACCACTTGGCCCAGTGCGTTGCGCTAGCCCTTCAGCCGCACCTACATGTATCGTCTCGAAGATTAGCGCGCTAAGGGACACGCAGTCGGAATGTTTGCGACGATAATAGCCGGTCACATGTGCATGTATCGCGTCATTGCGTGAATCTTTGTGATGATAGTCGCAAGTGCGGCTGCAGCATTATACGTATTGATTAATAAAAGGATTTGTGTGTTTTTTGTCTGTTTTGTCTGCGCTGCGCCTCGCCGCCAGTGTGTTATGGCGAGCGGAATGGCGCGCATGTGTTATCTCCGTAATTTGAGTCACGCAATTATGGAAGAATAACGATTAATAATTTTAGTTCAAGGCTAGAAAGAGCTATATGATTTGCAAGATTAACGTTAAGGTGATCTACAAAGGAGAATAATATTTGGAAAGACTTACGGATGTGCGCTGCGTTGCGATGCGGCCCGCTCCGCCACGTTGCTGACTGTTCCGGTAGGTGTGCAGCACACATACCGGATACTACACTACCATACGCCCGCGGGTGCTCGATCCGAAAGTACGTGTAAACCCTAAGACTACGCCCGCACAGAATACCGGCTTATTTAGCGTCAAGTGCTTCGCGCCTCGTGTTAAAAAACCAGCACGTTTGTTTACATTGATAGGTCTCTAAGCAATTAGCTAGGACAGAATACTAGTCTCCAATGTTCTGTAGCTAGGTGCCAAGAGTGCGGTACGGCCGATCGCGAACATTCTAGAATGTTCGTTTTACTAAACTCACTAGGTGGTTCGCTAGGCTCTAGGTGCTAAGCAAGCCGCCTACCTGTCTGTGCGGACCACGGTGCGGACGTAACCTAAGCAACCCGCACCTGTACACTATGTACGCTTACTATCTATAAGCTAATTGGTGTTTAGAAAAATAACATAATATTACCAGATATACGTTAACATACGTAAGAATATGTAGGTACGTAAGACAAAAAATACTATTAGGTACATACAATAAAATTAAAGCATTTTATTTACTTATATGAATGCGACTTTTATCAAAACAAAGTATCTAATAGGTAGGATAATAGGTACCTATTATGAATGTATCTGAACGGACACAATTGAAATAATTGTCAACACGCTGAGGCTGAGCACCAAAGATTTATGGCATTTACCTACTTAATCAACTATACATAAAGACAGTAGTTGGTATATTGCTTTTTTAGAGTTTCGAATTCAACTAAGATATTCTACAATAAAAATTATAATCATTATTTACGTATCTTCCGCCGAATTCTCTCAGTTTGTGACCACGTTTCACATGTGTTACCTAGTAAGCTGAGTTTGATAAGGTTTACTTGAGTCTTACTAAAAAAACTTACTCAATTTTAGGATTCCGAAATCTACATGGAAACCTTATAGTTTCGTCGTCCGTCCAAATTCAGCTTTACTCGAAATTTTTAGTCCTGCAAAGGCGTAGTTCAGCAGGAACATACTTATTAGTCACGTCGACAAAATAGTAAAATAAAATCTTGAAAAATATTTTTATTATGGTACCTCCTATAGAGGATGTTTAATATGAACATCTTTTTTTCTTCACATACCTCATGATGTGGGGTATTGTAGGGCGGGTTTTAAAACTATTGCGGGTTTATGATAGATTTTTCCATCGACGTTTTTGTTTCAAAAATATTTAACTTTAAAGTGATAATATTTTTTTACAAGTTTACGAGTAGTGTTGCCGATCGATTGTGGATTATCGATAGGATATCGATATTCTATCGATAGTAGTCCGATAGTAGTACTATCGATATTATAATCGATAGTATCGATTAAATCGATAGTATCGATACTATCGATTGTTCAAAAAGATACAATACTATTGGAAAAATAAAATACTATTAAAACTATCGATAGTATCGTATCTCTCAGTTAGAAAAGTATCCATCTTATCGATAGTATCGATACTATTGAATTTCTAGGAAACGATAGTATCGACAATATCGGTACTATCGTAAATTAGCATACAATCGATAGTTCAAAACAATCGATGATATCGATACTGTAAATTCTATCGCTACTATTGTTTCCTAGACATTCAATAGTATCGATACTATCGATAGTATTGATTATTTTTTTAATTAGGAAACACGATACTATAGATAGTATCGATAGTATTGCACTTAGCAGATTGTATTGTATTCTTCTAAATTATCGATTGAATCGATAGTATCTATAAAATCGATACAATCGATGGTTGTATCGACAGTATAGGCTTTTTCAGATTAAAACTATCGATGGCGGAACTATCGATAGTTTGGCAACACTATTTACGAGTAATAGTCAACCAATTTATTAAATGTAGGTACTTGGAGAATATTGTATAGGCGGTGAGCCGGTGGTATGGATGTATTCATAATTGTCGTTAAACAAGTTAAATGTTCATAGTATTAAAACAATACTAACCAGCCAAGTGCGAGAAGGCCCCGTGCACGAACTGTTCCGTACAGTCATCTACAAAAAAATCACGTTTGTTGTATGGAAGCCCCCTTAAATAATTATTTAATTTGAACATAATTATTAATTTTTAAAGTAAATATATAACTAAATATTCTGTGAATATTTCAAGCGTCTACCAATTATTGTTATTAAAATAGAGAAAATAATTGCAAATAAATCACGTATCACGGGAGCCCCTCAAATATTATTTTAATCTGTTTTTAGTATTTGTGATTGTAGCGGCAAACAGAAATACCTACATAATCTGTGAAATTTTTCAACTGTCTAACTATTACGGTTCATGAGATATAGCCTGGTGACAGACGAACAGAGATTCAAACGGACGGAAGGACAGTTGAGTCTTAGTAACAGAGACCTGTTTTACCATTTAGGTATAGAATCCTAAAAAAGTCCACTACTGATTATTGTAATGTCCACTACTGATTATTAGTGACGATTATTGTCACAGTGGGTGCATTTTATTACGTAGGTTACATCGCCGCGCAGTGATTACTATTTATAAGTGATTAGTAAAGTTAAATAACATATTAAACATAATTATTCTTTCTTCTAGTTGGTGGTACGGTATTGGTCATATGTTGTTGTTTTGTCTCTTTCGCACGATGGATTTCTGCGAATTTAAGCATAGATTATAGCTTCGCCTAACTAGGTTCAATAGTTTCGGAGTTCATCGCGGACAAATAATGTGACACGTAGGTAATTTATATATTATATTAAGATTTAGATTATAATGCATTTGTTGTGTTATTTATACCCTTCATTGTAGTAGTAGGGAAGCCCAAGATGCTATGCTCGAGCGTCGTAGGGAGGGGCCTATTTGGTTTTGTAGACTAAATTTTAGAAAAAATAAGAGGTTAGATACCTACCTAATGTTTTTCATTTCAATAGTGGAGAAAAAATCTACAGATAAAAAATGTTTTAAAAAATTAGTGGCATGGAAACACTGAAGCGCGTTAGATTAGGGTATGGTGGGTTAATTGCCAGCTAAACTTTAGAAAATCTGACGATTCAAATGTAGCGTAAGGGAGTGGGAGGGTCACAAAGTTGCAAATAAAATGTCTTGACATTCTGGAGCGCGTCTGAATTTTCTTTTATTATGGAGGAAATGATGTAAGAATTACGAAAAAAGTATAATCTGACAATTTCCACAAGCCGAAGTTTTTTTTAAAAATAGTATAAGATAGCAAACAAGCAAACGGGTCTCCTGATGGAAAGAGTCAACCATCGCCTATAGACACCAAAGGTGCTAATGGTGCGTTGCTATCTTGTGGCAAAGTCTAATGCCACATGCATAAGTTTACCGGCTACCTTACCTTACCTTACCTTAATAAATAAATTTGGCTACAGGCGATCGCTAGTAGTATCTCTATCTGTCGAATAATTGAAGGTGTTATTTGGTACCGTAATAATATATATATATATATATATATATATATATATATATATATATATATATATATATATATATATATATATATATATATATATATATATATATGTGTGTGTGTGTGTGTGTGTGAGGGGAAAAATTTGTATCCCTTTTTAAGACAATTGCGTGAACGGTGAATAAGAAATTCGGCACAATTAAAGTACGTGGTAAAAAAAAGTAAAGTAATATACAATTTATGTCACGGAGGACTGCAGAGACCTAATATTTTTAAATATAATCCATTAGAAATACATTAAATTAATAAAAATATACATTACCCACACTACATTCATGTGATATACATGATAACATACACACATGAACACTATTTTCTTTACGGCTAAATTCAGTTGTCAAACTTAAATAGATTTTATTGTTTAGTCTGTGGCCGAATGTCGGTCACAGGCGATCGCCAGTTTAAGTAAATTCGTAAGCAAGTCACGATGTTTCGCTCTCGTGGAAGCGCGCCAAAGTTGAACCGAAGTACGGTCGATTTTTTATTTTCAAAGTTGAACCGAAGTTCGGCCGCAGTTCGATTTCGGTTCATATTCTCATTTTTTCGATTTCGGTTCATCTCTATTTTTTTCAATTATAAATTAACATTCACGTTTTCCCCGTTTCGGTCCCGGGCTCCTTAGACGAATAGGCTAACTGAAGTTCTGCCAGGCAGGTCGTAAAAGGCGACTGATTGGCTATGGGAGTCACTACCATCGTGACTACTAGGTGGTAGATTTCTATCTAGGTGCATCGGCTCAACCGGGTCTGGTACCACCGCCTTACCTATTCCTGCCGCAATAGCGCCAGTGCTTGTCACTGTCGTGTTCCGGTTTAGAGGGTAAGGTAGGCGATGGTTTGTTCTTTCCATCAGGAGACCCATCTGATTATTTGCTTTCTTATGATATAAAAAAACACATTACTATTTTAATGTCTCAAGCCGGCCTTTAAAGCGTGCCGCTACTATAATATAAATTAAATGATATACTTACGAAAATGTTTGTAGCTCCTGGTATCCTGCCGAGGAGCCCGTGTGATCTCTACGGATGCCAATCAAAGCGCAGGCCAATCGCGACTAATCAACGGAACACGAGAGCAACTGGACCGTGCGTCATGCTGTCCTCTCTTTAGCTAATTTTATTGTAAATACATTCCATGTTTTTGTATGGTGTCCTATTACATGATGCACACGAAGTGCTGACGTAACTGTCGTTGTTGCAGTTTTAAACAATACTTATTGGCTCACTGTTGGGTTGGGCACGGACTTAAGGATAAACAAATTTATTTAAAAACCGGCCAAGTGCGAGGCGGGCTTGCGTACTAAGGTTTCTCCGTACCATCATCTATATAAACGGCAAAACTGTGTTTGTTGTATGGGAACCCCCTTAAATACTTATTTTAACTATTTATTTCTAAAGTGAACATATAGCTAAATACTCTGAGAATATTTCAATTGTCTACCAGTATTCGTTATTAAGATCGGAAAAAAGGCAAAAAAAAAACATTTTTGTTGTATGGGAGCTCCCCTTAAATATTTATTTTATTCTGTTGTTAGTATATTTTGTTGTTATAGCGGCTACAGTAATAGGTATCTACATCATCTGTAAAAAATTCAACTATCATGATTCCAGAGAGACAGACAGGACAGACAGACAGACGGACGGTCGGACAACGGAGTCTTAGTAATATGGTATCATCTTACCCTTTAAGTACGGAACCTTAAAAACTATCGATACACGTAACTTCATCCGTTTATTCCACAGGTTTGTTCTAATATATCTAATATAAAGACGTAAGATTTGTTTGTAATAAACTTAAAAACTACTGCTAACTATTCTTGTTACATATAGGTATATCACTTTATAATATAGTTTATTACTTTTTACAATACCGGCTTTACCATAAGGGCACCGGGGCCAGTGCCCAGGGCCACCATCTTCAGAGGGCCCCGAAGGATCGACATTTTCTCTCACATTTAATATCAAAATAAAATGGTCGGGCATTTTCGCAGCTTAAGAGAATAAAAAATGAATTGCGAACAACAATGTTACAAAAACGGCTAAGTAATTTGTTAATTATGAGCATAGGAAATGATATTCTTCAGAAAATTGAATTTGAGGATTTAATAGAAGAATTGTTCAACAGAAATCTCGAAAGAAACTATTATCGTGATCACAATAAAAAAACAACAGCTTACATACTAATATCATTAATGACATATTGTGTTATGGTAATATATTGAATTAATAAAGCAAATATAGTGAAAAAAAAATGTATAATTTGCTTTCTTTACATTCCAAAAGGGCCCCAAATTCTTGTGTGCCCCAAGGGCCCCAGCAGAGTCTAAAACGGCCCTGACTTTTTACCTGTTTGAGGAACATGAATATATAACGTTTCACGCGAACGATGTCACGGGGAAGCTAGTCTAAACCTATGTTACTCAAAGGAAGTACTCTTTATAGATCAACTAAATAAAAATCACCGGCCAGTGAAATCTTCAATCTGCCGTCAACTCTTGCCGTTTTGGAAATTAGCTAGAACAAGCAGCTGACAACAGTTTTGAAATATTGTGTATGGTGCCCACTAGTATATATAGTGCATATTTTAGAATATGCACTCTCAGACCAAATATAAAAGTTAAGATGTAACTTTGTGATCTGGTAATTTAAAACAAAGTTCAGATGATAAGTAGGTATGTTTAATAAAATTCGTTTGAACAAAAAAATATGTATAGGTGGGTATATCTTTATTATATAATACATTTGTACCCCTTTTTAAGAAAATTTCTATTTAATGTAAAAATCCTAATATTTTTCAATTTTAAATTAAGTAAAATTTCAATAAATAAAAAAGTTAAGATGTAACTTTGCGATCTGGTAATTTAAAACAAAGTTCAGATGATAAGTAGGTATGTTTAATAAAATTCGTTTGAACAAAAAAATATGTATAGGTGGGTATATCTTTATTATATAATACATTTGTACCCCTTTTTAAGAAAATTTCTATTTTATGTAAAAATCCTAATATTTTTCAATTGTAAATTAAGTAAAATTTCAATAAATAAAAAAGTTAAGATGTAACTTTGCGATCTGGTAATTTAAAACAAAGTTCAGATGATAAGTAGGTATGTTTAATAAAATTCGTTTGAACAAAAAAATATGTATAGGTGGGTATATCTTTATTATATAATACATTTGTACCCCTTTTTAAGAAAATTTCTATTTTATGTAAAAATCCTAATATTTTTCAATTTTAAATTAAGTAAAATTTCAATAAATAAAAAAGTTAAGATGTAACTTTGCGATCTGGTAATTTAAAACAAAGTTCAGATGATAAGTAGGTATGTATAATAAAATTCGTTTGAACAAAAAAATATGTATAGGTGGGTATATCTTTATTATATAATACATTTGTACCCCTTTTTAAGAAAATTTCTATTTTATGTAAAAATCCTAATATTTTTACATAAAATACATTAGAAATACATTAAAAACAGAAAAGTTCATTACACGCATTACATTCATGTGACATATATGATATTTACACACATGTATACTATTTTTATACGGCTAAGGTCAGTGGTCAAACATAAAAGAGATTTTATTGTTTAGCCTATGTTTGAATTTCGGCCACAGGCGATAGCTAGTCTTGTAAGTTTTAATAAAAAAAATCGATTAAAAATGCCAATGTGCGCAAGATACCATCTATCTATTTTTATTAACATTGCGATGCATACTCCATGCTACTAAATGCCAGAAGCTTTACTAAATTACCGCTAGATGGCTCTCAAATAATAAATATCATAATGCTAATTTGATTTTTGAAAAGATTTGATTGATTGATTGATACCAGAGCAGAGCTATCAATCAATCAAATCTTTATCGAATATCGCATCAAATATTGAATAACAATGTAATATTGAATAACAATGTAATATACATTGTTATTATATACAGGTACAAATAGTTAGCCTTGAAGGCGTGCAATACCATGTAGATATTAATACAAAAAACAGATATTGATTGTATAAACATAATGAGGATTAAAAATTATTTGAATATACCCTATATTACAATCACAGAAAACACGTAGATTACAGTAAACCTAGTAGATTATTGTAAAAATATGGTAGGTATTATTACATTTAATATATAATAATTATTATTTTTTATATCATAAGATAGCAAACAAGCACATGGGTCTCCCGATGGAAAGAGTCAACCATCGCCTATATCTTTGGTGTCTATAGTATAGACACCAAAGATGGTGGCACCAGACCCGGGCGAGACAATGCAGAACTCTACCACCTAGTAGTCACGATGGTAGTGATAATAATACCGCTGGATAAATTACACAAGTCGGTCTTGCCCCAAAGTACGCAAATTATTTGCTTGTGTTTTGAGTGTTAGTCAACGATACTACATGAGGCACATCAAAAGTTTTGCACTTCTAGCTAATCGGAACTATTTGAATTTCGAATGTTATATTTTTAAAACGTTGCTACCTTCTTAGTAATAAAAAAATTGGTGGGAAATGATTTGTCAATTGTTTTTTTTTTATCATACATCAAAGTTCTACGTACGCAACGAAAATGGAATTAAGTCGAAAAGATTTTAGAGCGATGATTTTTTATGATTTTAAAAGTTCTCTTTCTCCGCAACACTGTGCCGCTCGTCTTCAAAATGCTTTTGGGAGAGAAGCACCTTGTTTGAGCACCGTGAGGCGATAGTTTGCTGAATTTGAGAGAGAGGTCGAGTTTCTTTACATGACGAATTTCGTGAAGGGCGGCCTTCAACTGCCGTCAACGAAAATAAAGTGGTTACTGTTAAGCGGTTAATTGAAGAAAACCCCGGGGTTATCTATGAGACAATTCGAGGACTATTGGGGATTGGTATGAGCCAAATTCAGAAAATTTTACACGAAGAATTGAAAGTTTGGAAACTTTGTTGTCGTTGGATCCCTCATGAACTGACAGCGGAGCAGAAGTGGGCTCGCGTGGAATGGTGCTCACAGATACTACTGAAGTAAGTAAAACAGCAATATTGTGAATGGATGTTTGAAAATGAGAACAGACCAACAAAATTGAGTCAGGCGAGAAACGTTGGTAAAAAAATGATCGCATTTTCTTCTCAGCTACGGGTCCCATCTGTACAATTCCACTTGAAGATGAAAAGAGTGTTAATGCCGAGGGGTATTCTACCATTTGTTTACCCAGGGTTCGCGAAAGACGACCCGAAAGTCGCATTCTCCTACACCTTGATAACGCTTCTTCACACACGGCCAACAAAACAAAGTCATTTTCAGCTTCCGAAAAAGTACATCTCGTCAGTCATTCTGCGCATAGGAGGTTTGATGAGAGGTTTTACTTATACCAACTCCGAAGAGGCAGTGATAGCGTTCAATCAAACATGCCTTCAGATCTGTGGTCCTCCTGTTTTAAAAAATGGTTCGATCGCATGAAAAAATGTTTAAAATGTAAAGGAGATTATTCTGAAAAGCAATAAACATAATATTTTGGTTATAACATGTTGCTTTTTAAGTTACGCAAAACTTATAATGTGACCTACGTATTACATAGAAAAACATAGATAAATACTATTACACATATAAACACCCAAATTCAGAAATACAAACATCTATGCTTATCACACAAATGCTTGTTCCTGTTGGAAATCGAACCCAAGCCCCATTGATTTGTAGTTAGGTTTGCTAACCACTCGACCAACGGGTCGGTCATGTATGTTTAGGGTTCTTCCATTTTTTTAAGAAATGAGTAAATTTGTTTCAAATCTATCATTAACACCGTAAAAATTCCTTTCAATTAACCATTTCTTCAAAGTTAGATTATTAATATAACTATTTCTAGGAAGTTATCTTATCTGAGATGGAAGGGCATTGTAAATCTTTACACATTAACTGACTACGAAATCGATGGGCTCGGGTTCGATATCCGATATGGGCAAACATCTAAATGTTAAACACAGATATTATAGATATACAGTATAGATATATACATATACTGGCTGTTGCCTGCGACTTCGTCCACGCGGACTTCGTTTACTCCGCACTGCCCCTCCCCTGTAGCTGATAGCGTGATAATATGTAGCCTATATGTTGACCCGACATGTTAATAATATTCATGCAAAATTTGAAGTAAATCCATGCAGTACTTTTTGAGTTTACCCCGGACATACATACAGACATAGAATAATAACGCATAGAAACCAAGTCGACCCGCGTAATATTAAGCCACTTCAAAGAAGCCTGAAAAGGCTTCTTACGCTCGCCGGCCGCTCAGACATGTGACACGTGCCACAAGAAGTACAGCTCTCGCAATTAAAAAAAAATATGAGTTACTTTGTGGTGCAAGGCTGTCACCATGCTTCACAAAAGCGTATTTAAGACTTGAAGATTACATTTTACAGATAAAAACTACTTGGCATCGGATATTTTTGTATAAAATCCAAACAAATAAATCGTAAATATCTACGTAGAATGATATTCAAAATGTTGCCAGCCAAAGAGGGAAATATTCTACCATGTATTTGTTTTTGCCTATTTTCATTATAATTAATAACGTGTGTATTCCTATTTTATGTGCGATATTATATAGCCTGAACTTTGCTTTACTTTATAATATTTTATAAGTGTTGGGACTTACCAGTATACTGGCACAAATATTACAAAGCAGTTTGTCAGACTAATATCACAAGGCCTTTATTCGTGTATAGTGAGGACATTTAGAAGACTAAAAAATTGTTTCAACTAGCATTATAGATCATTAATCATCAAAAATACTGTCACTGCCATACTTTTTTAATTTTTCTTATGAAATAATATAACATCGTACGCAATTATTTCGTGATTAGCTTAGTGTCAAGTAGTTTTATTGGTGATATATTCGAATTTTATCGACGAAAATATATAGGGTAATGTTCTAAAGTCGGTCTGCGCTGAATGTCGCCTCCTAATATGTTTATGCTGATAATAATAATAAATATCACTGGACAAATTACGCGAATTGATCTGACTCGAAAGTAAGCAAATTATATGCTTGTAGTATGGGTGTCAGTCAACGATACTAATACATAGAAATATTTATATATTAAATATATTTAATAAACACCCAATCCCAGAAATACAAACATCTGTGCTTATCACACAAATGCCTGTCCCTGCCGGGAATCGAACCCGGACCCCATTGATTGCGTAGTCTGGGTCGCTAACCACTCGACCAACGGGGCGGTTTATGCTGATAATTAAGTTTCAATTCTACATAGTTTGAAATTTGTGTTGCGAATGACGACTTTTCTCACATGACTGAGTAGTTCTCACATACACGACTAAATTATTTTGTGTCATATACTCCAATGCATATATAGCACGTAGAAGCCAAAGAGTCGCCACAAAGAGCTGTATTGTTTCCGATTCGGCTAAAAAAGTTAGAGGAGATTACGCACGGGGATTACGTTTTTCTATATTCTAAGATGAACCGAAACAGTTGCGTTGCGCACGATAGGTGGTGCTCAAGTTATGCACAGAGCCAATAGTAGCTTGACTCAATATAGTACGTTTAGCAATAATTTAATTTTTTAAGTTGATTTAAATAAATACTTTGATTAATAAGTATCTTATTATTTTTTACCTTAAAACGTTCGTCCATAACGTAAGTATTGTTTCTGCTTTGCAAATGGGTGGCATTTGCTAATTTTCAAGTTAGTTTAAGGTTTAGAATCATGGCAAGATTTGTATGAAAGTTATGATAAAAAGGTTCCAAGGTGATAGCGCTGAACAAACATACATACACATACACGCGAGGCGATGGTTGACTCTTTCCATCAGGAGACCCATCTGCTTGTTTGCTATCTTATAATATAAAAAAAAAAAAAAAAACACGCACACAGATATACACATAATGTCACACAAGTATTTGCCAAGCAATGTATTTCAAACATTTGTATGATATAAGATTATATATTAGTAGATATATTTCAATAAGGTTTTTTTTAAGACTTACTTCAATCACTGTTTTTATAACTTAAGTAATGTAAATCCTATTGCGCATATTTTTTATTTACGCTCGGTGCCGGTTGATTACCGCTGTTTGATTACCGAAATATACAAAAAAATAAATATCTTGAGAACCTCTAAACATCATAGGTACAAATAGTATTACTATTTGTACCATATTTCCTTGTTGCGTAGTATTTTCTTTCAGTGTCGTAATGCTAGGATTATACGCGAAAATACCATAATTGTCGATACCTACCCAATTACCTACCTATATAATATTTCCTCCTATCATTGTTCCCTCAATTCGAAATTTTTTAATGTATGGCAACCAATGAGAAGTATTATATGGATTTACCCCGCTATATTTAGTAACTATGATCGTTTTTTATGTAATTAGCTGTAGGGTGGGTGTATTTACTATTAATATAACATGAGTGTGATGAATATATAGGATCAAATTTCGTTTAACGAGAGCTGACATTAAATTAAAAAATGCTGTGATTTTTTAAGATTAAGTGCAAGTACAAACTAAATTAGGTTTAATAATTATATTAAGTATTAGGTTTTAATTGATAATATTAAAATAATGCTTCCATAACTAATTATTTATTTAATCAATAAATCATCACAATAACTCTAAATTAAAATTAAAAAACCCCGCCATATTTTCGTGTCGTCAGCCCACTATTCTGCTCCATATGCCTACGCCATTTTAAGAGCAAATTTGAAAGGAGCTGATGTCCTATTGTTCCTTCTTAAGAGGCGACGTTAATTCTTTAATTTTACAAAAAAAAAAAAATCTTAATTTCACGTCAGAACTGAATATTCAGATATAACATTACTGCTTCAGGTAACGTACATCGTACTATGCTTAGCAGCTGGATTATCAGCGTCACGGGAAGAATCCACCCAAAAACTCCTAGAACAAGTTTTAAGAATACCAGACCCAAATAGGGTCCTGAATACAGTACTTGGCCGTTTGGAGAAGTATCGTCATAGTCCAGCAGTGCAGCACAGACTAAGGTTACCAGAGGACGACGATTGTGAAGAATCTAAACAGGTACTTAGAATTTTATAGAAATACTAATTAACCCGACTAACGTTGTTCTGTCATATAAATTAGTGACTGATCCGCGCAGCTTTGCCCCGAATAGATTAACATGTCGGCCGTATTATAGTTTTTCATACAAATTTAAAGCCTTTACCTTAAAAATGTTAGCCATGTTTGACCCCGAATCTTCAACTATCTGCATACCAATTTTCATTTAAGTCGGCTCAGCGGTTTAGTCCTAAAAGCGGATATGACGGACACTCCAACATTCGTAATAATATTAGTATGGATAGCATGCATTTGTAGTGAATAATTTGGGGTTTATAAAGGGCGATAGTAAGAGGGTGAAAATTTGAGGTTATTAGTATTTTTTATGCCAAATCAAAAACAAACACGAACAAAAAATAGAAAAAAATCTGTAAACCGGTTGACGTTACAGGCCAAACCTGAAACTTAACGCTAAACTGAGGTAACTGAGGTTTTGGAGCTCAAAGTTCAAAAATTTGTTTCAAATGTTCAATGTATGATATACATTGTAAATTTGAAACAAATGTTCAATGTATGTCACACATTTTTGAACTTTGTTACAAATGTCAGTATTTAAAAAATAAAAAAAAAAGTAAAAGTATCTTCACGCCTGTATCCCCGCAAAGGCACAACAAGTGCATCCACGATTAGCCGAAGATACTTGGTACCACAGTGTGATAGGTGAGGGGCTATGCATAAATTACGTCACACGTTAAGAGGAGGTAGGGGGTCGACGAAGTGTGACATTGTGTGACAAGGGGTGGCGAGGGGTTCCAAGACTTGTGACATCACATTTTTACAAAATATAATATGTTATATCTAAGTATTCTCTCAATTTAAAAAGCCACCTATATAGATAAAAAAATCGAATGAGATCATCATTCCAAATGTAAAATTTTAAAATATGTGACATCACACTAAGTGGGGGGGTCACAGGAGCCAGCTGTGACAAGGATGGGGGAGGGGTAAAAAAATATTAAAATTCATGTGACGTAATTTATGGATGACACCTGACCAGCCTATCGCCAACCGGGCGCTTTCCAACCCAGAATTGGACCTGGGCAACGTTGCTTTTACATTGACATTACATGACAATTATTTTTGAAAAGCTACATTTTTTGAATACGATGATCAGTTTTAATCTTACAAACAGAATATAATGCAATTTTTGAGCTCCAAAATTTTGTCGTAGCTAGAAAATCGATTGGTTGAAAAATGTCGAAGTATGAGGAAACAGCACTATTTTCTAAATTTTTCGTCATTAATAAATCCTTAACGAATCAACTGGTTTTGAATAAAACAACGGTTTTTGACGCGGTTTTTAAGGAGAAGAGCTAATTAGATTTCGTAATCAATCGGTATATTACTCTCAAAATAATTGCAATAAATCCAAACTAGATAGGTTTATCTTGTTTAGTTCCCATAGCCATCTTTCAGTTCCATCATCAGATGTTAGAAATCATCCAGCATCGAAGTATTTGCCAATACAAGACAATTGAGTGCTAACTCAATAAATCTACCTTGTTGAGTTTAGTAAAAATGAACACACACACCTACTGAAGATTAGTCTCCAGTATTCTGTGATCTCTCGTTGTACAGATTTTACTGGAAGAATAAGCACACCTATGTATAATATTTTATCCATTTATTGTTAGACTAGCTGTTGTCCACGACTTCGTCCGCGCGGACTTCGTTTACTCCGTACAGCACCTCCCTGCTAGGTGATAGCGTGATAATATGTAGCCTACATGTTGACCCGATCTGTTAGTAATATTCATGCAAAATTTGAAGTAAATCCTTGCAGTACTTTTTGCGTTTACCTCGGACATACATACAGACAAACAGACAAAAAATCGAAAAACTATATTTTTGGCTTCGATATCGATTGTAGATCACGCCCCAAGTATTCTTTTATAAAATATATTCAATGAACAGTTTTGACTTTCCTACGATTTTATTATCTATACATATACATATACATATAATAAAATCGTAGGAAAATCAAAACTGTACGTTGAATATTTTTTTAAAAGAATACTTAAGGCATGATCTACAATCGATATCGAAGCCAAAAATATAGTTTTTAGAATTTTTGTCTGTTTGTCTGTTTGTCTGTTTATCTGTTTGTCTGTTTGTCTGTTTGTCTGTTTGTCTGTTTGTCTGTTTGTCTGTTTGTCTGTTTGTCTGTTTGTCTTTTTGTCTGTATGTATGTCCAGGGTAAACTCAAAAAGTACTGCATCGATTTACTTCAAATTTTGCATGAATATTACTAACAGGTCGAGTCAACATATAGGCTACATATTATCACGCTAAGACCTACGGGGGAGGAGTAGTGTACTAGCTGTTGCCAGCAACTTCGTCCGCGCGGACTTCGTTTACTCCGCACAGCCCTTCCCCCGTAGGTGATAGCGTGATAATATGTAACCTACATGTTGACCCGACCTGTTGGTAATATTCGTGCAAAATTTGAAGTAAATCCATGCAGTACTTTTTGAGTTTACCTCGGACATACATACAGACAAACAGAGAAAAAATCTAAAAACTATATTTTTGGCTTCGATATCGATTGTAGATCACGCTCCAAGTATTCTTTTTAAAAAATATTCATTGTACAGTTTTGACTTTCCTACGATTTATTATATGTATAGATGATATTTTGTTTTTGTACATAAAGAGTTAAATAAATAAATAAATGAGTCAGGGTTCTTTTTAAATTTTTATTATAATTTTGACCGCCCCGTTGGTCGAGTGGTTAGAGACCCTGAATACGTAATCGACGGGGCTCGGGTTCAATCCCCGACGGGGACAAGCATTTGTGTAATGAACACAAATGTTTGTATTTTCGGGTTGGGTGTTTATTAAATATATTCTAGTATTTATATATGTATTTCTATGTATTAATATCGTTGACACAAGCAAATAATTTGCTTACTTTGGGGTTAGATCAGTAAGTGTAATTTGTCCCTTGAATATTTATTCATTTATTTAATTTAATGAAGATCTGATACAAGATTCTGGAGATACACAAGATTGGAAGTCAGTTCTGTAGTATTACTGCTTTAAAAATTATTTCATCCCATAAAAAAAAATACTGTTTTTCAACAAACAAGTTGATAGCTCTTGTGTTGGAAACAGATAACCATCGACATATCACCGCTGCCTGGCAAAAACAAGATGGTCTTTTTTCGAAGGGGCAGGACCAATACGGGAAAAAAAATATTGATTTATGTTTTTAATTCTTACAAAAAAAAATGATTTTTTACTCCTCTCTATATAATCAGATGCCATCAGGGTATACTGGGTCACCACGGAGCTGCCGGGAACGCGGGCAGAGGCAGTTAAATATCCAGGTAAAGTTATTAACTCTGGATCTATACGTATTATAAAACAAAATCCCCCGCCGCGTCAGTCTGTTCGCGATAAACTTAAAAACCACTGAATGGATTTTCATGAGGTTTCACCAATAAATAGAGAAATTCATGAGGAAGGTTTAGGTGTGTAGTTTGTCAAGGAGTTTGTATATATTATCCCTGGGAAGACGGAGCAGGTCGCTAGTTATGTTTTTGAAAATCATGGTTATGTTTTTGAAAATTAGTCATGGTTTTGAAAATCTCATAGTATTGCAAACAAGTAGATGGTTTTTCTGTTGAAAACAGATAACCATCGCCTATAGACACCAAAGACGTTAATGGTGCGTTGTTATGCGTGTGGTGGGACGCTAATGCCTTATGAATTAAAACGAAATTAAGGTGCCTATTCAATTTGCAAAATTTCCGTGAAATCTTATATGCAACACTGCTGTGATGCAATATATTGTAATTAATATGCTTAAATTCGATGGTGGCGGTGACAGAACGGTCTTTTTTATTATACGTGGTGCATTGCTATCCGTGTGGTGGAATGGTAAAGCCGCATACATAAGTATACATACCTTACCCTCCAAACTGGAACGTCAATTAGTCACATTGACACTATTGCAGACAAGTGGTACCAAGTACTTTACCCCATGAAGCTGTGTTATACCTGGAGGCAGCACTTCTAATACCTACTTGAAACACAATTTTAAATGCTGCTGTCATCTTCTGAGGTCTTTCCCTCTCATTCTAACACAGCTGTATAAAAAGAGATGGAGAGACCTCATAGACAGTGATAAAACGTAAATATGTGTTATAATGATTAATACGAGTGCTAGCTCCACCTATACCTAATACTTCATGCTTCATCCTAATAAGAGGCGTTTCAAAACTCTACCACCTTGTAGTCACGACGGTAATTACACGTATAACCAATCGGTTGCCTTTTACAAACTATCTGTCAGAATGTCAGACGGTTGGTATAGTATTTGTCAAAGGGAATTCAGAAACTAAACATTTTTTTTATATCACAAGACAGCAAACAAGCAGATGGGTAATGAAAAGAGTCAATCCTGATAGAAACAGTCAATCATCGCCTATAGACACCAAAAATGTTAATGGTACGTTGCTATCTTGTGGCGAGGTCTAATGCCACATGTATAAGTTTCCCGGCTACGTCACCCTTCAAACCGGAACACGACAGTGACTAAAACTGACGCTATTGCGGCAGGAATAGGTAAGGTGGTGGTACCAGACTCGGGCGCGATAATGCAGAACTCTACCACCTAGTAGTCACGATTGTAGTGACTCGCATAGCCAATCGGTCGCCTTTTACGACCTGCCTGACAGAACGGCAGTTGGTCTTTTCTTCAAAGGAGCCCGGAACCAACACGGGGAGAGAACATTGTACTCACCTTTCTATTTACTTTGAAAACAGTTCCATATAAATCTATAAATTTGTCGAGTACTCTACTGGCCTACTAGTTCAGTGTCGCTATTGCAATCCTTAAAGTTATCAACTATTAATACATTTCAAAAAAAAGAACATGCTGCACTGCGCATTGCTATGTTGCCGCGGTTGTCCACTGCTCCGTAGAACGCTGACCTCGAGACCAGTGTTTTGATGGTAATGGTCAGGTAGTTTACCTTGTTAACCCTCAAGAGTTTAACCAAGATTTACAAACAGCCAAAACACATTTATGATTACGTAAACTCGCCTACAATGTCAGCGTAATACCATTTCATCACTTAGAGTTACTTAAAAGGAATACTAAGAGTGTTTGTATTTTATGTCAATAATTATGTAGAATCACTATGTAAATAGGATATAAAGTGCGAAGTTAAAGGTTTGTTGTTTAGATTTATTGCATCCAACACCTATGTACATACATCTATATACCTACATAAAAATCAATTCATGTTCGTTAGTCTCGTTAAAACTCGAGAACAGCTAAACCGATTTGGCTAATTTTGGTTTTGAATTAATCGTTGAAGTCAAGGGAAGGTTTAAAATGTGAGAAAATATAGAGAAAAAAAAGTAGTTAAAAAGGCAGAACAACGTTTGCCGGGTCAGCTATTATTATATACAAACGTAGAAAAAACGTAGTCAAGCGTCCTGCGTTAAAAATAAAATTGGACTCCAATTTACTTTTTCTCTTGCGCTTTTCCTTTATTAAAACTAAAATTAATTCGTTTAAGCTGCAAAACTGCTCCTCACTGCTCAGGACAACATTAGCTCTTTATTGTTCGCTATACGGCATTATCGTAAAGTCAACTAGATCATAGTAACGATCGCATATCCTATAATTACTTACCTTACTGGACCTACAAAAAACTTTCCCATGTTCGCTACCTTCAGAAGAATAAACCGTTTGCCTTGCTAGCCAGGCAGTTAGTAAAGTGGGCAAAGGCCGAAATTTGACCTCAATTCTAACATGACCACAAGAGTTCTGCACGGATAGTCCCGTTTGGTACCACTGCCTTCCTTCTTTCTGTCTCTCCGTCTCTATAATGTCTGTATTTGCTTTGGCGTGTTCGGGTATTTTAGGGTAGGGCTGCCATATCCTATGATACAAAAGAAGCTAAGGGTTTAACGTTCCATCAGAGCTTATTAACCGGTTAATTTTCAAACCTAAACCATAAGAGCGTTTTAGAAAAGATTGGTCCCTACTTTTATTTATTGACATATTTAATTGAATATAAAATACTTTTCATCGGTGCTCGGTGAAGGTCGTTCTAAAGTAGGATCTTAGACTACTATTGCCATTAGCGGCACGCTACATACTTCCCATAAAAATGAGTAAACGTTTTATAGCTGCGTTTCCCATTTGCCGGGTCGCGACCCGGTACCGGGCCATCAAAATGAAATACCGGGCCGCAACAATCCCGCCTTATTTTAAAAATATTACCTACATCGATCACAGATTGATAGATTTTTGTCTATTTAGTCGTCCAGAAAATATTCATCATGCAATGAATTTTTTAGTGGCAATTTATAAATGTGAAGCTGTATTTTGAACACTAGTTTACCCTAAAAATAAATATAGAAACCGATTTTAAGTTACACCAGACCTTAGAATAAAACTCGTCATTTTCCACAAACCACAAAGCTCCATACTTCGCACTACAGTTTAGGGTTAATCCCTATAGTATATGCCAAACTACGAAATAGACTTCTCTTTGAAAGCTTACTACTACTCCTAAACAGTTAATCCAATAAAAAAAATACATTATACGTATAATTGATTTTAAATTTTAAGTTCGTTTTTTTAAATTGTATTGTTATTTTTGACGTAAAAAAGTCGAATATCTCTCTTATTTTCACGCAAGAATTTTCTTATGACTTCCAAACTACTGGAATGATTTGATGATTTTTTCACTTTATTACAATTTATTGCTTTATAAAATTTAAGTTCAACATTTTACAAACTTATTATAGTGTGCCATTAAATAAATAAAAACCTTATTATTTCATTCGCGGACAGCGCTTGCAGATAGGCGATAACAAGCAAAATTAATAAAACCTTTTTACTATGTATACATGCGTATTGTTTTACCTAATGGAACCATTAAGTGGGTCATGAAGGGACAGTGTCAAAATTACCGGGCCATGGCAGAACAATGTTTGGGAGACACTGTTTTATAGGGTCTTTTGTATATGACACCTAAAAATTTTCTTCTCGTGTTTGTTGTTATTTATGTATGCTCTGATTCCTAGATTCTTTAACGGTCAGTAACCTTACGCTTTCACCAAACCTTGCACAGCTAAACGGTTTCTTGAGTAAATGCCGCGGAACAGCCTACAATGACGTAACTCTTCGAAAATCATTAACAATTTTGTATTGGCAACATAGATGCTTATTTTCCTTCGTAATAGGTTTTGTACATGAATACAAATGGATATTTAAGCGTTACAGCAAATTATTTTTTTAGCTTTCGCGTTAAGTAATAACTTTGGCCGCAAACGAACGCGGCTTTAAAGGTATTTTTTACGCCGTGGAAAAAACTGCTTTTTTTACAATTATTATTAAGTGTTCCATTATGTCCTTTATCGTACTCCTGACAACGTGTATGCAAAACTCCTTGGTAAATAATAATAGGCTAAGTACTTTAGTTAGATTTACTTAGACTAGACGTTAAAGCGTAAAAAACTAACACGTATATATAACGTTAATCATAATTTTAAGGGCAGTTTTTCGCTCATTAATTTAGAAGATTAACTCAGGTCTTTTGGCCTTGGGCACAATTCTTGGGAAAGCCAAAATATAATTGGGACCTTTAAAAATATCAGTGATAGCTCGGAATCAGATGGCAATGTGTTTACACCGCCATCATTCGAAAAGCATGTAAAGTTAAAATGTTGCAAATAACAAGCGTAAACAAAATTGAGTATAAGTTAGAAGGATGAGGTGGCCGATTAATTTATGCATGAAATAACTCGTAAAACCCCCCACACGGAAAGCAATTTGGGGGCAAAAGGTGCTCGTGGAATGTTACCGCAGCTAGGTTAAAGGTTGTCCTCAAATACTTTAATGGTGTGTTCCGAAGTAGTGTCTGGTATCAGCTTCTATGTCCCGAATTGGTTGTCCCTTTAAATAATTAGTCCTTAGAGCAATGTAGAGAAGTGCGTGCAAATAACCTTGATGTGCTGTTTAGTAGGGAACCCGAACTTAGGCTGTTCCGGCTAAGAAGGCTGTCCTAAGTCCTGATACCTATAAAAATGAAAATCCAGTTGACTTTACTGGATGTATATTGTGCAAAGATGTGACATGTATGTAAGTGTAACACGTACCCATATCTGTTATTATTTATCTATTTATCTATTTATATGTTGTTGTTGTGTTTTTTATTTGAGTTATATTGTGTGTATTATAAATTTTAATTTTATTTCTAACTAGCTGACCCGCGCACCTTCGCCCGTGAGTATATTAAACATGTTGTCGAAATAGCTTTTAATACAAATTTCATCCTCTATTTCAAATGTAATACGTAAATACACTATACACACTGGTCACTTCGCTGCACTAGCACTAAACTGAACCGACTACGTTTAAAGAAAACAATTCTCGTATTTACTTAAACCGGTCACTTTGCTTCGCATTGGTCGCTTGTACTTTCGCTTTCGATCACTGTATAAAAACTGCCCTGTATTTGTCAACACATCTCTATTTATACCCAGGGTAAAGTTCTACAACAATCGCGAATGTTCCGCAATCATCTCGTAAGCAATAGACAATTATTGTAATCAACTTATGATAAACAAATTATGATTCATGAATCCTAGTACACGCTATTTTCAACCTTATAGCCCAATACCACAAAGTTAATTATGGTATAGCTATTCGGATACCGGCCAACTATTTGTTTATTAATAGGAGTACCTATCTGTTTCTTTTATTTCTAGATCCTTCCAGCTCAAAATCTATCTTAACATGTTAACCTACTCGCGGACGAAGCTGCGCGGGTCAGCTAGTTACAAAATAAATGCAATGAAGGTATTATATATAAACTATCACAACAAAGTTATCATACAAGAAATTTTTCCAGATTTGAAATAATTAATTCAAAATTTAGTCTCTTAATGGCTTTTATTTATGATCATTTCACTGACTTTATTTGCTTTTAGCATACTAGCTGTTGCCAGAGACTTCTTCCGCGCGGACTTCGTTTACTCCGCACAGCCACGCACAGCTCCTTCCCCGTAGGTGATAGCGTGATAATATGTAGCCTATATGTTGACCCGACCTGTTAGTAATATTCATGCAAAATTTGAAGTAAATCCATGCAGTACTTTTTGAGTTTATCCCGGACATACATACAGACGAACAGACAAAAATTGTAAAAACTATATTTTTGGTTTTGATATCGATTGTAAATCACGCCCCAAGTATTCTTTTAAAAAATATTCAATGTACAGTTTTGACTTTCCTACGATTTTATTATATGTATAGATATAGATAGACTAGCTGTTGCCTGCAACTTCGTCCGCGTGACTTTGTTTACTCCGCACAGCTCCTCCCCCGTAGGCGATAACGTTATAATATGTAGCCTATATGTTGATCCGACCTGTTAGTAATATTCATGCAAAATTTGAAGTAAATCCATGCAGTACTTTTTGAGTTTAACCCGGAAATACATACAGACAAAAAGACAAATAGACAAACAGACAAACAGACAAACAGACAAACAGACAAACAGACAAACAGACAAACAGACAAACAGACAAACAGACAAACAGACAAACAGACAAACAGACAAACAGACAAACAGACAAACAGACAAACAGACAAACAGACAAACAGACAAACAGACAAAAAGACAAACAGACAAACAGACAAACAGACAAACAGACAAACAGACAAACAGACAAACAGACAAACAGACAAACAGACAAACAGACAAACAGACAAACAGACAAACAGACAAACAGACAAACAGACAAACAGACAAACAGACAAACAGACAAACAGACAAACAGACAAACAGATAAACAGACAAACAGACAAACAGACAAACTGACAAACAGACAAACAGGCAAACAGACAAACAGACAAACAGACAAACGGACAAACGGACAAACGGACAAACGGACAAACGGACAAACGGACAAAGGGAGAAACGGACAAACGGACAAACGGACAAACAGACAAACAGACAAACAGACAGACAGACAGACAGACAGACAGACAGACAGACATACAGACAGACAGACAGACAGACAGACAGACAGAGACAGACAAACAGACAAACAGACAAACAGACAGACAGACGGACGGACGGACGGACGGACAGACAGACAGACCGACAGACAAGCAGACAAGCAGACAAGCAGACAAGCAGACAAGCAGACAAGAAGACAAGAAGACAAGAGGACAAGCAGACAAGCAGACAAGCAGACAAACATACAAACATACAGACAGACAGACAGACAGACAGACAGATGGACAGACGGACGGACGGACGGACGGACGGACGGACGGACGGACGGACACACAGACAGACAGACAGACAGACAAACTGACAAACATACAAAGGGACAAACAGAAAAACAGAAAACCAGACAAACAGACAAACAGACAGACAGACAGACGGACGGACGGACAGACGGACAGACGGACAGACAGACAGACAGACAGACAGACAGACAAGCAGACAAACAGACAAAAATTCTAAAAACTATAATTTTGGCTTCGATATCGATTGTAGATCATGCCTTAAGTATTCTTTTAAAAAAATATTCAATGTACAGTTTTGACTTTCCTACGATAGATAGAATAACATTGGCCTAAGACTACCAAAACACTAGCTGTTCTCTGTGACTTCGTTCACCTGATCCAAACAAAGTACCTACTTGCTTTTATTCGGTTGGGTAAAAAAGAAGCCTATGTTACTCAACGATAAAGTAACTTCAAAGTAATTTTTAAAATCCGTTTTGTAGTTTTTGATTGTATCCTTTACAAACAAATCTTACTTACCTCTTTTCAGGTTAACTGGTATAAGACAACAGACCACATGAATACCAATAGACATGTCATTGGAAAGAAAATGTGTCGCCGCGCATATGAACAAACGCTCCTATCATTGTCAAAAGTCATACTTTTGTAAATATTATATCGTGAAAAAATAGAAATAAACAATGTTGTACCTATTGTTTTACCGAATGGAATGACAAGGTTTAAAAACTACCCTTAAAGCGATATTATTTCATTGTTAAGTATTATAACTCTGTATTTTTGTGTGTAAATGCAAGCTACAGTGACAAACTAAGAAATTGTTTTGAAAGGCGTATCCATTTAATCCGTGTATAAGACCGTATACACTTAGAGGGTATTCAATGTTTAAATCTGATACCGAATATGTAAAAATCGTTTCTTAACTATACAATAAGACTGTTTATGTTAGAATACTATCGGAGATAAATATAGATATCGAAGTTGTTTATAAACAGCCATTTGTCGCCGCGGCACAGTGAGTCAAAGTGCGCGCCTATCGCTGGTGTGGTGACCATGTTTTTAAATATTATCAAACTAATTTCGTTGAAGTTTATATAATTAAGCGATATTCTCTTTTGATATAATTTTATTGGTTACATATGCCCTAACTCGTAGCGGTTCAAGCAATCTACAAACGCTACAAGAAAAAATAATAAAAAAAAGAAATTCAAAAATCAAATCCTGAATCGCAATATCACAATTATTTATTTTGTAACACTATATACAAGTTTCAACGCTTCTCAAATGGACTTCGGTCCTCAGGCAGTACACCTTGCCTGGCTGGGAAGATCTTCCTTTTCCCCTTACTTGTCCTTGTGTGACGTCATCAACCTCATTAGTAATGACATCATACTAACAAGAAGCTGGCCCGCTGGTTCCATCACTATGTCCCCTTAGCGGTACGGGACCAGCGGCGCTACAAATGCGTCCAATATTTACAGACTTTTACCAGGCAACCTGTTTTTCCCGTGTTGGTTCCGGGCTTCCTTGAAGAATGCTCCTTCGAAGCCCAATTATTAAAAACGCATACCTATAATTATTGCCATGTGATGACATTAATCGAACTCAAAGATACAGACGTAGCGGCGATTCGTTTGTGCCACTATTTTGCCAGTGAGGTCCCTTGCTAAACTAAATTCAGATATCGACGCAAAGTTAACCTTTAATGCGTATACACACAATGAAATTCTCACTTCTTTGTGAATATATTACTGTAAGCGTGTCGTTGTTCGTTTAAATGAATGACCTTTTTATGTAGTTTAAGTGTAATCAGCCCCCCTAGACAAGTGGCAAACGCTCAATAACTATTCAAATATTACGCTTTGGCGATATTTTAGCCAAATTGGTAGCCAAGTGGATCATGGCTTGTTCAACGTTTGTTCCATACGAACTTTACGAAGTATATCGAATATTGTCTCTGAATTGACGTTAACGTCACTTTGAAGTATTATTTTCACCGAGATTATAAGTTTTATTTATATGAAAAGTGCATTAAAAGCAAAAAAGACTTGCCTCCAAGACGTGGCATCAACGCTAGTACAATAGAAAGAGAAATGTATGGATTTGTCATAAGCTGTTGACACGAACGTAAACGGATTTGTAATTGGTAGCCAAGTGTCATTCGTGAAACGAAACGTTATATTGCATCGATCATTTTTGACAATTCTCGTACAAAACCGTAGCCAAGTGGCACTTTTGACAAGCAAAATAGTAGCGAATTATTCGATAATCAGCGAACGCTAGAACCCTGCAGATTACGCTTAAAATGGCGGTTGATCACTATTATTCAATCAGCTGTTCTAAAGCGTGGATAAAATCTGTGAGAATTTTTGATAATTTTAAAGTAAAATAAACGCAAATTAAGGCTTTTGGTGACATATTATTAATGGTGCTTTGATATCCTTGTGGCGCGGGCGGGGTATTAATGCCACATGCATACATTTACCGGCTACCTTACCCTCCAAACCGTAACACGACAGTAACAAGCACTGTTGCTATTGCTGCGGGATTTATCATCAGCTTTCATAAATCTGAAACATAAGTTTTGACTATCGATAACATTTTGTACAATTCTACGTTCACTTGTAATGTAAAGAGGATTTACTTAAAATATGTTAACACAATCAAATTTGATAGCTTCGAAGATAAATACATAAATCTTGGTGACAGTATTTAATTTTATAACTCTTTAAATTGGTAGTACTGACAGAGTTCAATTGATATGTTAGCCATATATAGAAACTTACGGCATGACAGTAATCGAGAAGAAAATCCATACTAGTCCATACTAATATTATAAATGCGAAAGTAACTCTGTCTGTCTGTCTGTCTGTCTGTTACGCTTTCACGCTTAAACCACTGAACCGATTTTGATGAAATTTGGCATAAACATAGATTAGACGTCGAGAAAGGACATAGGCTACTTTTTACCGCGGGAAAATATTTCGTTCCCACGGGAAATAAAATTACTCGAAAGAAAGCGTAACGTAGTGCACATTAACTAGGTGTCGCTGCACGAAAATACATCGCGCTAACGTATTGAAACACATATACATGTATTTAAATCGTTGAGTTTTTAGACTTATGTTTATTATGATTGTGATACGAGTATTTTAATGTTTGTTGATTGAATGCGCTAGCCGCTAATTCAAGTCGGATTGAAAAAAATTTTTGTGTGTTTGATTAATGATAGCTAGGAAAGTTATGGGCTATCAAGAATTACGTTACAGTTATTCTAAGCGTAAAATATTGATATTTGTAAACTAAGTCGGAAGAAAAAGCGGTATCGAACGGCTGTATCCGCGTGTGCTGGCTGGCGTAATGCTTAAGTACACGTAAGTACAATGTACTACAAATATATTGGTTTTTAGTAGATGCACAAAAAAGTCCGCGACACAATATATCTATCTCTTATAACAACAACACAATAAGGAATTTTGAGTCGAAAAATTATAGAAAATTTTCTATAATTTTTAATAAGGTGAATTTTGAGCAGTAGGATTATTATACGCAGGCATACTAATCCCTACTAACGAAAAGTACTTCATCAACACGAAGATCTTAGGAAGACAAACTTTGGCTCTTATACCATGTTATTTGGATGCATAGTTTAAAAAAAAATGTAAAAGGAAAATAACTCAACAATACTACCTAGGTATCGCCTCTGTGGTCTAGCGTCCCAGCGTTGGCGTTGACCACATGAGGTCCCGGGTTCGATTCCCGGGTCGGGCACAAAAATGTGTTTTTTTAGTTTTCTGAGAAACACAAAGTTGCCCGGGATTGGAAAGTGCCCGGTTGGTGATAGGCTTGTCACCTATCACATTTGTGGGACCAAGTATCTTCGGCTAATCGTGGGTGCACATGTACCTCTGCCTACGCCTTCGGGGATATGGGCGTGAAGATACTTTTTAGTACCTAGGTGTTTATCGAAAGGCTGTGCTAGATGCGGTGCGCTACTCTGACCGCCGAACGAGAACCGAACATTGCCGAGAAGAGCCGAACTGTGAGAGCGTTGGCTTTACTATACTTTTTAAGGTTCCATACTCAAAGTTTAAAACGGGACCCCATTACTAAGACACCACTGTCCGTCCGTGCGTTTGTACGTCTATTTGTCTGTCCGTCACCAGGCTGTATCTCATGAACCATGATAGTTGAAATTTTCACAGATGATGTAGGTGTTTATGTTGCCGCTATAATAACTTAAACTAAAAAAAAGAATAAAATAAATATTTAAGGGTGACCACCATACAACAAACGTGTTTTTTTTGCATAAACTCAATTTTGCATTTGCATAAAATCACTTTAAAAATAAATAATTAAAATAAAATAAATATTAAGAAGGCTCCCTTTCAACAAACGTGATTGTTTGCTGTTTTTTATAGATTATGGTACGGAACCCTTAATGCGCGAGTTCAACTCGCAATTAGCCGGTTTTTTTAAGGTACATGAGTGGAATCATATACTTACCTTTAACCTCTGCGGCCCGCGCGAAGTAAACGTATGACCGGCTCCTTTCGTAATAGACTTCTTTGATACGGAACGTTGGATTTTCCTTCTTTGAAAAAAATCACTTTACTTTGTAGTAGTTGAATACTCTTATCTATTTTGTCTATTTTACGCTGTTGTTGAGGGATACATGATCGTTCGCTTTGGCCTGATATGTATCTAATTCGTTAGTAAGTAGGTGTAAGTACTGTATTTGTATAGCTACTTAATAAGGATTTGTAGTTATGATATTATTAAATCTTCCTTTAAATCTTCCCCATTGTGGAAAACTGTTTAATTCTTGAAGCTGTAGGTATACCAACAAGAGCAGTCATTTAGGTAGAGGAAGCACAATTTTCCAAACAAGATCATATTGATTGGTTAGTGGTTACTTAGGGAAAGTTCCTGAATTAGGCCAATTAAAAACGTGATTTGCGTAAATACACACTGTAAATCGCACTTATAAGTGAATAATATTATTATAAGCATTTAATGTTTCATTTAAATAAAAGACATTTTTAGGTAGTTTAAGTATAAATAGATGTTTCAATTGCCACAACGTCAGTTTTAAGTTAAAATACTGATATATTACATCGGCCTTGTATAGAGCTTTGTTCTTAGCAAGGCCGTTTGGAAGAGTTTATTAAAACGTGATTAATAAATAGTAATTAAATCTATATTATAATAATATAAATGTGAAAGTTTGGATGTTTGGATAGATGTTTGGATGGATGTTTGGATGGATGTTTGTTACTCAATCACGCAAAAACTACTGAACGGAATTGAATGAAATTTGGTACACGGGTAGATAATAACCTGGAATAGCACATAGGCTACTTTTATCCCGAAAAAAATTGGTGATCCCGCGGGATTCACAAAAAACTGTTATAGTGCAGCGGGCTGCACGCTGCAGCTAGTCTGTAATAAATAAAAGTATTTTACATGTTACATGATAAAGCAAAATGTTAATTAATAATATAATTTATTTATTCATTCAGGAAATATAAGAATAATAACTGTGTGGCCTTTCATGGTCCACCCACCTTATATAATAGCTAACATCCGCCCGCATCACTGGTCGTTATTTATTTTGTGAAAAAAATATGTATGACCTTCATCTTTATATTAATACGTAAAGGAATTTTAAGTCAATTGTATGAACGGTGGAATAAAAAATTTGGCGTTTTTTAGTTAAAGTTTATTTTAGTTTATATTACGGAGTACTGCAGAGACCTAATATTTTTAAATATAATCCATTAGAAATACATTAAATTAATAAAAATAAACATTACCCACACTACATTCATGTGACATACACACATGAATACTATTTTCTTTACTTTTATATATTATATATTATTATATATTATTTTATATATTATATATAAACTACTATTTCTCATTTATATATATATATATATATATATATATATATATATATATATATATATATATATATATATATATATATATATATATATATATATATATATATATATATATAACCGTTTTTGAGATAAAATGGGATATACAGATAGATAGACGAAAATATTCGAAGTTGTCAAATTGATTTCAATGATTCATGTAATTAACTATTAAGTTCATGTTCATCAAATCAAATTATTTTCAAGAAAGTTGACAATCATTTGAATGTACAGACAGGCACAATTGATTTATCTGTATATATAAAAGGAAAAAGCCAGACTGACTGACTGAAATATCAACGTTCAGCCTAAACTAAGACTAATGAAGCTGAGGTATTCCATAGGGGTTGTTTTTACAATATAGGCCAGGAATAAAAAAAGGATTTTTGAAATTCATCCCCTAAAATGGTAGAATAGGGGTTGAAAATTTGTATGATACTCTGTCACGCTTAACTTAAAGTTAATGAAATGTAAAATTTTGCCTTAAAATATAAAATAATGACACGTTTTTAATTATTTTTTAAATTTTATCCCTTAAAGGAGTTAAAGTTTGTATGAAAAATATTTTTTTGTTAATATCACAATCTCTTGAAGTTTAGTATGTATGCTCTTCAATACAGTTAAAAACATACCCATGTAACGATTTCTTAAGTTGCATCCCTTAAATGGGTAAATTAATTGTTTACTTGAAATGTTATATTTTTGCTCTTCAATGCATGTATCTAAGGTGTTTTCGAATGTTATCACTTAAAGGGGTATAAATGGCGTTAAATTTTTAACAAAAAATAAATTGCTTAAAAATTTAGTAGGTGAATATGCTTTTTAATACAATTAATGAAATGCGTTTTTTAAGGATTTTTTTTTGAATTTCATTCGTTTAAAGTGATAAAAAAATGTTAATTTTTTTATGAAAAATAAAACGTTAATCTCTTCCAATTTAGTATATTTGTATTTTCCAATTCAATTTAAAAAAAGTACCTATATAATGAATTTTTGGACTATTTTTTTGGGTATAAATTAGTGTTAATATTTCATTAAGATTAATTGTTTATTCTCAATTAAATAAAATAAATAAAAAGAATACGTATGTACGATGTTTTCATCCCTAAAAGGTGTAAAAAGTAATACCAAAGATTGCATAAAAAGTTTCTATTCACAAATTTGGTATGCAAATACTCATGTTTAAAAAACACTATATTTTTATAAACTCAATAAAAATAACTAACGTTTTCAATAAAGTTATCATAAATTAGAGGTACTTTATTCAATAAAATTTTTTTTTTCAATTTATGTTGACGCGTCAAAATTTTTTTAACTACTACCGGATCGGAAACGCGGCCACACACTGAAAAGATTCAGCGGAAGAAACTATATATTTAATTATTTTATTTCATTGAAATTTTTGTTATTGAAATACAATATGTGAAATTAAGATTTATTACCACAAAAATCATTGTGATAAATCTAATTATCTAAATAATCAAACTATCTTCTTAAATCTTGCTTAATATAACGTATGGATCATTGAGTATATAAACCTCTATATTGAGTTATAGATTTTATATACGACTATCTACTTTTACCTTACATCTTTGAACCTTAAAATATTGGAAAACTTTGCGATTAATCCAAGTAACATAAAGGCATTATTGTATAGATTCAACTGAATGGCTCAAAAAGGCTAATCTTGAATTGCTAAAATAAAACTCTAAAACCTGAAACTACGCCGCAATCACCCTGTCTTCCGAAACTCCTGAGTTCATATTATCTTCTGAGAAATAATACCTGGGAGGGCTTAAGCCCAAATTAGAAAATTACTGTCTTAATATTATGAGTGCTTCATCGCAGACCATAGTGTTGCTTATCATCAGACAAACTGGTCAAATACGAATAATCAGTCTAGGGATGACATTCGCAAACGAAGCCCCGGCTATAGCTAGTTTTAAATATAAATTTGTACTCACATTTTTTTGATGGTACAATAAGATAATCTATAGGTTTTTGTAGGATCTTTATCTTATCAGTAAAAAGTTTATCCATAGTTTGTTCTGACTTGTAACAAATCAAATATCTTTTTGCACAATCTATTTCAAGGTAATGATTTAAGTTTACAGAAATATGATTGTAAATATCAATTAACATACAATATGCATTTTTTATTTATAAGCTCCTATTAGTCGCTGAACGGTGAAATATTGAATTCCCTCAATCGTAAAGCCATTATTGTAGATAGTGACCAACATTTGGAAAAACTTGATTCGGGTTCTACACTTGGTGTCCAATCGTCATCAAGTACATCATTAACACGTTAGTTTTCAAGTACCTAGTGCGTAAAGCCATAGGCCTAAGTTTATCGGGTCCCTCGTGGGTCCCTCACGTTCTAAAGCCAAATATGACCCTTATTAATTTGCAGCATGCAACTTGGATATAAGGCTTTCCAGTTAGCACCCCAGATACTGAAAAAGAAATGGAAAGGTAGGTGACGCGCTAAGAGATCGTAAAAGAACAGAAGATATTCAATCCATTACAAAGTTAGAAGATATATTAAAGAAAATAAAACTATTGAAATGACGATGAACAAGACATATGACACGAAAAATTATGTGAAAATGGACAAAAATGGTAGTGCGTATTAAACTAAGGTACATTCTGCCTCTATCAAGTTCGATACTATCTCTAGAGGATGCAACAAAGAAGCGCAGTGTTAAATAAAATATTATAATCACGCCTGTTCCCTTGTATCGTCGACATTGTGAACTGGACGTTGTTATTCATTTCTGTTTACTACAGTTTACTGATGTTTCGGTTGGTTTTGAATTTGACAACGAGTTATGGAAACCCCGGTTTTTCCCTACGAAGGGCTCTAAGTCCTTCATGAAATGAGCTTACTTGTTCTTAAAAGGCAGGTAACATAACTAGGTGATAGAGTTCTGCAATGTTTCGCTTGAGTCTGGTGCCACCGCCTTGCCTATTCCTGCTGCAACAGCGTGAATGTTTGTCACTGTCGCATTCCGGTTTGAAGGGAAAAGCAGCCGGTAAACTTTTGGCCGTAGCATTAAGACCCCAACACAAGAATAGCAACGCACCATTAACATCTTTGGTGTCTATAGGCGATGGTTGTGTTTTGCCATCAAGAGAGCCATTTGCTTGATTGTTATATTATGATATAAAAAATATAAGAGTTCTGTTGTAGTAGTTGTTCACGATACAATCGCCATAAGGCCGTTTCTTTCTTCTATTTAGCAAAAACAATTTGTCTGATGTAGGCTTTTCAACGAAATTGAAACTAACACATACTCGCATTAAAAATAATATAAGATTCATTAAAAACTAAACTTTAACTGTTTGATAAGATTAACGGCTTCATTGTTTTGACAATTGTCTTCAATATTTAACAGTAAAAGGAAATTGGAAATGCGATTTTTTACTGTTCTTTATTTACTTAATAACATAAGATCGCGTTGATGACCTAGTGGTTAGTCAATTTCACTTTCGACAATGAGGTTTTGGTTTTGATACACAGGTTTATTTAAAACTAGCTGTACCCTTACCGTTGCTACTCCCTGTCGAAAATTGGTCGTACCAACTCAGAAACCTTTCGTCGGTTCATGCACAACAGCTTTGCTAAAGATCACATGATCAAATACGTAGTTTACGATTCTGTAAAGGACTTACAGACGAACATTCATTTTTGGAACGAAGTTCCTTATCGCGCGTTGTGAAAGGGGGCTGACGGAAAGAATTCTTACGAAAAGTTGTCACGGCACTTTTTGCTATAGTAAGCTATCTGTCTGTCTTTCTGTCTCTCTCTCTCTCTCTCTCTCTCTCTCTCTCTCTCTCTCTCTCTCTCTCTCTCTCTCTATCTCTCTCTCTCTCTCTTATAGAAAGCAAGCCAGATATTTTCATTTCTATTATTATTACGAAAATTGAGCCTACTGATTAAGTTTATATTTCATTATATTTGTTAATAATGAAAAAAATATGATCATAACTTAAAAAAAATAAAATTTTATAACAATTCCTTCACTGATTAATCGAAAGGAACTTCGCTCCATCCGGGTGTCCCTTGACAGACGAACATTCATTTTTGGAACGAAGTTCCTTATCGCGCGTTGTGAAAGGGGGCTGACGGAAAGAATTCTTACGAAAAGTTGTCACGGCACTTTTTGCTATAGTAAGCTATCTGTCTGTCTTTCTGTCTCTGTCTCTCTCTCTCTCTCTCTCTCTCTCTCTATCTCTCTCTCTCTTATAGAAAGCAAGCCAGATATTTTCATTTCTATTATTATTACGAAAATTGAGCCTACTGATTAAATTTATATTTCATTATATTTGTTAATAATGAAAAAAATATTATCATAACTTAAAAAAAATAAAATTTTATAACAATTCCTTCACTGATTAATCGAAAGGAACTTCGCTCCATCCGGGTGTCCCTTGACAGACGAACATTCATTTTTGGAACGAAGTTCCTTATCGCGCGTTGTGAAAGGGGGCTGACGGAAAGAATTCTTACGAAAAGTTGTCACGGCACTTTTTGCTATAGTAAGCTATCTGTCTGTCTTTCTGTCTGTCTGTCTGTCTCTCTCTCTCTCTCTCTCTCTCTCTCTCTCTCTTATAGAAAGCAAGCCAGATATTTTCATTTCTATTATTATTACGAAAATTGAGCCTACTGATTAAGTTTATATTTCATTATATTTGTTAATAATGAAAAAAATATTATCATAACTTAAAAAAAAATAATATTTTATAACAATTCCTTCACTGATTAATCGAAAAAAACTTCGTTCCATCCGGGTGTCCCTTGATACCTCTCAAGTTTTATTTTATAGGTATTGATATTATTGCAGATATTTAGAAAACCTGCACTGGAAGTCTAGATTGGTAAATTGGGGTGTATTAAAGCTCCTTCCATCAGAGTGCCCGTAAAACTATTGGATTTGGTTATGACCACTTAAAAAGTTGACCACAAATCCAAACTTAAAAATCTCTCTAAGTCGATTATTTTTCACCGGAGGAGAAAATTACTTTTCTCGTTTTTTTATTTTTCATTTATTGGTTAAAATTAGAGCTGGTCGCTTTTTTAATAACACGTTGTTGACCAACGATGTGAGTCATTGTTATCGGCATCCGATGTCGAAATTTTTAACAACGGATGCGAGTAACACCCAAAGTCAACGCGATGACAGATATCGAATAATGCCAACTGTAACTGACAACAACCGATGTTAATACTTAATAATAACACGGCGATGCCTGATGGCCGATACGAGCGGATCACGGGTGAAATATGAATCCAACTGTGCAACCATACCAACTAAATTGCGTGCTTGAAAATAATTTTAAAAAAAATAATAATTAAAAAAAATTTGCATTCGCATTTAAAAAGATGATTGTTTATCCACGAATAGACAATCATCTTTTTAAATGCAAATGCAAATTTTTAGCTAAATAAATTATAATTTATAATTATTTATTATTATTTTGTGATTATTTTATATTAAGTAATTAAATTATATTTTATAATTGTATTTTTTTCATAATTATCGATGAACAAATTACACGAATTTATCTAACCCCAAAGTAAGCAAATTATTTGTTTGTGTTATGAGTGATGCTCAACAATACCAATACATAGAAATAAATATATAAATACTGTAAGATACATAATAAACACCCAAATCACACAAATGATTCGTAGTTAGGTTCACTAACCACTCGACCGAACGAAACGGTCGAATAAAAAAATAAAAAACATACGCACGTCGCGCACTCGTATACATACACGCGCACGTATACATACACACACATGCACACATATAACGTACTAATCACATGTATTTTAAAATCATTAGTACTACAAAAACTCATTGTTAATTAGCAAGTGCGGCTTAACTTGGTTTTAATATTTTTCTGTGTAATACATTCCACTAGATCTTTAGGTGGTTTATTAATCAGCGTAGGCACCAAGTAGGTATTTGTAATGTTACCAATAGATGATAATATACTCTAAACAAATAAACACGATTACACAAAAAATACCTATAAAGTGAAACTCGTACACGTCACAAAAATATGTATGTCAGTGCCCTAAGAGTCTAATACAGGTTTAGTGCACTTTACCTCTATTAGGAATGTAGTACTAGATACCCTGGTACATTTTTTTAAACTTCCTTGCTTCATCTACTTTGTAAATGGATACTGACACTCGACATTCTAATTAACAAAAATCACATTACGGAATCCTGTCTATAGTTGGAGTATGTAAAAAAGTGGAAGAAATTAATCTCTACAAACCCTAGACTCTAGAAAAAGAAGATGCCGTGTTGGTCCCGGCCTCCTTTAAAGAATAGGCCAACTGCCGTTCTGCCAGGCAGGTCGTAAAAAGCGACCGATTGGCTATCGAGTCACTACCATCGTGGCTACTAGGTGGTAGAGTTCTGCATTGTCTCGCCCGGGTCTGGTACCACCGCCTTATCTATTCCTGCTGCAATAGCGTCAATGCTTGTCGCTGTCGTGTTCCGGTTTAGAGCCCCAAGCAGCAATCAAGCATGTTTAATACCCATAAAGCAGCTCATATATTACTTAAAGTTCTATTGCAGCCGTACAATGGTGTAAAAAGATGCTCTTATCGGTATTAAAGACCTTTATGAGTTTTTATACAGCCTAATGCTGTTTTCAAGGCCTTTCTTAGAGTTTCGCGTGAGCTTTAGTTGTTATATCTGAAAATTAATACACTACTGTACAACTTTAAGTATTTTGTAACTCATTAGGCTTATTTTAACACTTAAAGCTGTACATTAGCTGTATTATGTTTAGCACGGGAATTTATTACAGCTTTAAGTGTTATTATAGTATCACTCAACGCTTATTTCTGTAAAATAGGAGATGCAATCACCGTTCTACAGCTAATATTTATGGCGTAATTGTAGACTGTTATGCAGCCAATGGTGTTAAAAAATCTGCATATACAGCTGTAGTGCAGCTCAAGGCTGTATTACTGATTTTGTTATTTGCTGTTTTTATATCTGCATCGTTGATATCATGTGGAAAAAATCAAGAGGAAGATTGAAAAGGAATATTTAAATATTATAAATTACCAACCAAGTAATCGTGATGAAGATAAAGCTGAAAAATTACTATATCATGTAACCTACAAACGTCATTTTTATTAATGTTCAAGGAAAAGGGTTCCGTAACAAAAACATTAAAAAGTGATTGTAGTTTATCTGATTTATTATTTTTTAGGCTTATCTTCTTCATTAAGGTTATTTGGTTGGTAATTTATAATATTTTAATTTTTTTTAATGTCATAAGACAGCAAACAAGCAGATGGGTCTCCTGATGCAAAGAGTCAACCATCGCCTATAGGCAGCAAAAATGTTAATTGTGCGTTGCTATCTTGTGGCGAGGTCTAATGCCACATGCATTAGTTTACCGGCCACCTTGCCCTCCAAACCGGAACATGACAGTGATTAGCACTGACGCTTTGCAGCAGGAATAGATAAGGTGGTGGTACCAGGCCCGGTCGAGCCAATGCAGAACTCTATCCCCAAGTAACCACAATAGAAGTGACTCGCATTGCCCATCGGTCGCCTTTTACGACCTGCCTGGCAGATAGGCAATTGGTCTATTCTTCAAAGAATATATAAAAAAGAGTTAAAAAGAGAAATAAAAATTATTACACAGAGAAAATATATATATATTTTATTTTTAACTTGCTACTATACGGAGTGTTAATAAAGCGGTACAGTAAGCCGAAAGGGGGTGACTCAGAGGGTCATTCTGAACAACTTTTGTTCAACGATTTGTGAAAATTCGCGAAAAACAATTTTGTTTTTCCATTGTGAAAAGTCACGTGACCAACAAAATTTCTATGGAGAATCAATATTTTTTTCGCGAATTTCCAAAAGTCGTTAAACAAAAGTTGTTAAGAATGACCCCCTGAGTCACTCCCTTTCGGCTTACTGTACCACTTTTGCAACATCCCGTATATATGTATACTTACAATCATTTTAAAAATATTATATACTTAGATACAATTACAGGCAAGAGAGTATGTGTTTCTCTTTGAAGAACTAATAATATTAAATCAGAAGCACGAAATAACGTATTCTTCTTAAGAATATTTTTGTGATAGACCAATCTTTAAAGGGCTAGATTTTTCGTTCTTGATCAACTTAGTTATATCATTTTGTTTTCTTGGCCATTATAATTCACCTTTATCCTTCCAACAAACTGGATACGATGCAAATACAGTTTTGGCTTCTCTCAATTGTTTTTATTATTTTATAAGGCATATTTCCCTGAAAAATAAAGTAAAACATGATTGAAATACATATCCCATAAGTTATAGTTAACAATAAGTTGGTTTAGTTGTAAAGTCAAACGACCGACATCAATACATCACAATAGCGAAATCAAGTGATATATGTTTTGTATTTAGGGTTCTTCAATTTTTGTACGCATCTCTAAACATAAGTTAAGTGATTAAAAGCCAATGACTGTATAATAGATTTATGCAGGGACTTAGTACAGCCTAAAGTGTATTTGGACGGTAATTAAAAGCCAATAGCGGTATAATAGAATAAAAAAGAGATTCAGTACAGCTATTTGCAGTATATCACCCTCCAAATACACTTTAGGCTGTATAACAAAGCGTCGCAATTATTGTGTATTATAAACAACATTAAAGAAATATATTGTTAAATAAAAGATATATTTAGCAATAGCTAAAGCTATATCGTGACAAGCAACTTATGATCAGTATGCCTTTATATACAATATTGTACCATAAATACTTGTATATTCTAACTTTAAACACAAACACTTACCGTACTTTGCAATGATTTATTTGTGTTATCTTGATTATTTCGTTGGCGCGTGAATATTTTGAGAGAAAACATACACGATTTTACAATGATTTTGAATTTGCACTTTGAATACACCGTTCAATACTGCTCCGAGTCCAAGAATTTATCGTTTATTAATATATTTTTAATTATGGCGTCTGCAGATACGTGATATAATTAATGTTATACGGTATCAAAAACAGATTGTTACTTTTTATCATTTTCAAACGACTATTAAGAACATTTAGCTGTACGAGAGAGTATATTTAGTGTTACAGTTTCTTTATACACCGAATAACAGCCTTTGTACAGCCTATAACAGCTTGTACAGCTATTGTGCAGCCTATTTAACGCTTAGCTGTACAAGACAGTTACAAGAGAGTATCCTTAGTGTTATAGTTTCTTTTACACCAAATAACAGCCATTGTACAGTTTATAACAGCTTGTATAGCTATTGTGCAGCCTACATAACGCAATAAGCTGTATAACTTGGGGCCCTTTTTGGTGTTATATCGACTGTAGAAGCGCTCTACAGCCTTTGTACGGCTTAGTATACAGCTTTAAGTTTAAAAATGAACCTAAATGCAGCCTATATACAGCTTAACGTGCTACTTGGGGGGTAACGTAGCCGGTAAACTTATGCATGTGGCATTAGACCTCGCCACAAGATAGCAACGCACCATTAACATCTTTGGTGTCTATAGGCGATGGTTGACTCTTCCATCAGGAGACCCATCTGCTTGTTTGCTATCTTATGATATAAAAAAAAGACGTAAGCCTATAACATTATTGTATATTTTACCAAATACCATTGTACAATATACACGTCATTACATCTATACATATAATAAAATCGTAGGAAAGTCAAAACTGTACATTGAATATTTTTTTAAAAGAATACTTGGGGCGTGATCTACAATAGATATCGAAGCCAAAAATATAGTTTTTAGAATTTTTGTCTGTTTGTCTGTTTGTCTTGTCCTTGGTAAACTCAAAAAGTACTGCATGGATTTACTTCAAATTTTGCATGAATATCACAACCAGGTCGGGTCAACATATAGGCTACATATTATCACGCTATCACCTACGATAAACGAAGTCTCAATAAAGAGGAAAGGTTGAACAATTTCGAAGCTATGTCGAAAAAACAGTATTTCCGAAGTTTTTCGTCAACGATTACTCCGAAATAGTGTTGTTCAGGATTCCGCTTCCGCATTCTCATAAAGCGAAAGTTCCGCATTTTTTGGAGTTTCTCAACCGTTACCGCTTCCCCATAAAAAAAGTTAAATAATTCCTCTTCCGCTCTCGTTTCCTCTTATATGAAGAGGAATTTTTTATCGCGCATGTGCGTGTAACCATACGATGGCGCACAGTACCATGCTGCCATTGCATCATGCATGCATGCCATTGAAAACTGTTCAAAATTTGCCTTTTAAGTTTTTTAGCTAAATAAAAACTGTTTATTTTGTTTTATTTGAATTTCCAACAAAAATTATATTCATAGAAGTTTTACTTTCTTCTCTACATTCTATAATTAATTCTTCCTCTTCCTCTTCCTCATCCGCATCCTCTTCCTCACAAATACATCCTCATCCTCATCCGCATCCCTTAAATTCATGCTTGACAATTCCTCTTCCGCTTCTTCCTCCTCATAACCACTTCCTCATCAACACTACTCCCAAACGGATAAATCGATTTTGATGCAATTTATGTATTAGACGTAGTTTTTAGAGGAATAGAGCTGATTAGTTTTTGTACTCAATCGGTACATAATCCTGGAAGTTATATTAAAAAATACAGTTTCTTAGTAAGTTGAAAAAGGTACTTAGTAGTACCTTCATTAAACACTCACACACGTACTAATTAAAGTGTAACCGGGGCTTAATGAATGTAAAGGAAGCGGGAGGAGTCTGCGAGGATCGTGATGTATAGCGCTCGGTTCTCTCTGCCTACCCCTGTAAGGGATCTAGATTCTAGCGTAAAGATATATATATATATATATATATATATATATATATATATATATATATATATATATATATATATATATATATATATATATATATATATATATATATATGTATAACTATTGTAATCAGGGCGAGCGAAGCGAGCCCTTCACTAGGCCACTTTCTATGCACTTTTGTGGTACATTTTACTGAAAAAATATCGCATTTTTAGGTTTGAGCTTCGACGTGGTAGTTTATATTCATGTCTAGATTTGTTATCTACCATAAAAATACCATTTTATAAAAATAAAAAAATAGAAGGTACAATTTGTATTAGAATCTTATTACTACTAACGCCATCTCTTATTAAATTAACGAGTTAAAATTGATAGAAGATACATTTTCTATTAGAATTTTTGAACTTATTAAGAGACTACCTACTTCATGAATTGTTTCTTCATATTTGACTGGCGGCGCGCGGTTATCGTGCCCTCGTATAAAGGCGAGGTTCAAGTATATACTGCAATAGCTATATTTGATCAGTTTGGCATCGAAGGTGTATGATAAAATCATTGAAAGGAGAATGCAAGGGAAGTTCGAAGTAATATTGTGGGAGGCACAAGGAGAATTTAGGTCTAGAGCAGGGATGTTTGCTGGGAACAGAGTAAATAGAGCGTTAGAGACTTTCACAATATGCTTATTGAGAAACAGTACAGATGCATTAATTGATTTATATTGTATTGAGATCAATTCGAAATCTTAGCCCGAGGGCGAGAGTAAAAAGCTAAAAAAAGATATATTTACGCCCGTATCTCCGAAGAGGTAGGCAGAAGTACGTGTGCATCCACGGTTAGCTGAAGATACTTAAGTCCCACAATGTGATAGGTGGCCAGCCTATCGCCAGTAGGGCACTTTTCCAATCCCAGGCAAAGTTGTTTTATCAGAAAACTGAAAAAACACATTTTTTCATTTGCCTGACTCTGGAATCGAACTCCGAGGGTTTCTCTGAGAGAAAAATTCGAAAAATGTATTCACTGAGTGTCTACTGTCAATTATTCGTGCCTGCGTAGTCCAAAAATTTTGAAGGTTTATTTAAATAAAACATTTTTTGATTTTGATTTCGTAAATTGACGTAAAACCAGGAACTTCCTGATTTTAGAAAAAAAAAACAATTATTTCAGCAAAATGTCAAAAATGTGTTTTTATAAGATCAACCTTCATTTTTAATACATATTTTTCCTTGAAAATACCAACAAACAAAAACCAAATATTCCTAGTCCAAATCCTGACGACGCGGGCCTTTGATGCAAATGTAATGTTTAGGTGAAAATACGCTGAGTTTTTTAGGTTAGATAATTATAAATAAAGTCCATACATTAAAAGATGTAATTCTCATAAAAATACTTTTATAACAATATTACTAGATAGTATAACTTTGCGAGCCCTTACAAAGCTCTGCTTTTTGCTAGTGTAATGAAAATATTATTTTTTAGTTTAAACTATAAAACTAATAGACTGCTTTTAAAGGTCGTTTAGCCTAATGTAAGCTACATTTTCATCAAGGAAATCATCAACAATTGACTACACAAAAATTTCTTATTCTTATCTCTGAATATCAAAAAAACAAAATTTATGCCCTTCTCTAAATCCACCTTATCCAAACCAACCGAACTTAGTCTACGCATACATAACTGCCAGAATATAGGAACTGCTTGTGCTTGCGATAAGCTTGAACAGGTGGATTGTATGAAATACCTAGGAGTCATAATTGATACTTCACTTTCATACAAACTACATATTAACAGTTTGTGTAAACGCGTAAGAAGTGATATACATCATGAGAAAGCTACGGGATTTAGCCAATAAGAACATTTTCATGTTGGTATACAACGCAATTTGTAAATCTCTATTATCATATGGAATATTAATTTGGGGTGGAACAGCGAAAACATATATGATAGCCTTAGAAAGAGCTCAGCTCGATGTTTTAAAAGTAATGCTCAAACCATTTAAATACTCTAATGACTTACTTTACAAGGAAACAAATGTACTACGCGTTCGACAATTCTTTATCTGGAAAGCCGCAACTTCACACCATAATACAATCTTAAATTCGGCAGATTATCACATCCTAATTCAAAAAAGGGTTTAAAGGGTTCAAATTGCGAGAAGTACATGTGTATTTGATAGACGATTTCCAACTTTTCTTTTCCCACACATCTACAATCAAGTGTGTCAACGCTGCAATATTAAAGAGCTTTCTCTACGAATTGCTTCAAAGGAAATAATTAGATGGCTTTCTTCCCTTAACTACTCAGAAACCGAAAAAATTTGCTAAATCTTAATCACTCATACTCAAACACGCACACACACACACACACACACACACACACACACACACACACACGCACACTCACCCACACACACTCTCCCTCGTATACATATAAACACAAAAAAACTCAAGCACATACGAAACATTCACTTATTCATATGTAAGTCACGCAAAGCACTCAGCAGTCTAAAATTAACTTACTGTGTCTGTTATTGTTATTTTTTTTTTTCAAATTTTCTTTTTAATTTTTCTTCTTGTTTTATTGTATAACTTTATTACCTCCCGTGAATTTTTTGCTATTTGTATATACGGAAATCACTGCATGGTATCCACGCCACAGGCTTTGCTTAGTGTGGAGTCCAATAGAAATATAAACTATTGTACTGTACTTTTAAACTAAGTAATAATAATAAATCTTATCTAAATCTTACTTTATTATAGACTTTTATAGTTACAAAAAATATTTTCTTTCAGTAATTATGCAAGAGACATTGTTTAAATAAGCAGACCAGAAATAAAAAATTGGCATTACTAACTTTTGAAAACTTGATTTGATTGTTGAAATGGGATTTGACCAGATTTTTTAGTTCTAAATATCGTAAACAGTCAAAATCAATCGGTTAAAAAATCTCGAAATTATGTAAAAAAACACTTTTTCGTCAAAGATAACGCCTGAACGGATAAATTGATTATGATGCAATTTGCAATTTTATAAGTAAAAGATGTGATTATTTTGTCAATAATGTTAAATAAACGAGTTCGCGTCCATTGCGGACACAAAACGGAAGATTTTTGGTGTACGTTCGTACCTTAAACTGTTAACAATAAAAATCAAGCAAATTCATAATTATTTTTATTTCTTTATTAAGATTCAGAGAATATGTGTCCTAAATTTCACATAAAACTATAAGAATCCAATCGTGCTGCTGCGCGCATTTTATTTAACATTTCGCTCGTTCGCACTTTAATGCTGCACACCTGAGTTTTACTATCTTTTCTTAATAGGAAGGAATGCTTATAAGGAGTGTATGTGTGTGTGCCTCTTATACATTGAGGTATAGGCAAAATTACTTTTGATCTTACTGAAGTAATTTAATATACTTATTTTCATGTTTAATTAAAAGGAATTCCTTGGAACGGATGCGAACTGGACGATGGACGTATAGGCAAATTTATCCTATAAGATTTGAGGAAAGTCCCAATAAATATTTTAAAATAAATTATCTTATTATTATCCAACTGGATTCGCTTACATAAGCGTCATCTGGACATTAACAACACGAGTACAATTAATATTGACTCGATGCAACATTTTTTTATTAATACTCTTTTACGGTTTCACAATAAAATAAATCTTCCCTTACATAAGCATCGTCAAGGCATTTATAACTAATGAGTCAATATTATCTTAATCTATACAAATAAATAAAATTGGAGTGTCTGTAATATAAAATAACCGCTTTTTACTAAATGCATATGGATGTATACTCGATACGTACACCAAAATAACATTTTTTACAATTTTTGTCTGTCTGTCTGTTCCGCCTAATTTCTGGAACGGCTGGACCGATTTTGACGGAACTTTCACTGGCAGATAGCTGATGTGACAGGGAGTAACTTAGGCTACTTTTCTTCAAAATTTTTCCACGCGGACAAAGCCGCGGGCGCAGATAGTATAATATATAGATTATTACGTGTCACGTTGTTTTTCCGCGATGGACTCCGAAACTAATGAGTCAATTTCAAAATTTGTAACCTATCTTTTGTTTGGTCCATCTTAAAAGATAGGATAGTTTTTATCTCAATTAATCCCTCTCTCAAGTCCCCCACCGAAATATTCAATACAAACAATGTTTGCCGATAAATAAAAATGAATCACCAAAAGCAGGTTTTTTTGATTTACAGACTTCAGAGGTATAATTTACGCGTTTTATTTTTGTTAGACGAAGTTCTGCGACATCTCAGTCGTGTATAAGTCCACTGCCATATCTACTCTTTCAATTTCAACGGCAGTGCTTCACTGTCATGTTCCGGATTAAGGTATTGGATAGCCGGTAAACTTGTGCATGTTAGTTTAAACCTTTGCCACGCAGAGGCATTCGATTTTTTGGTGTTTTTTTCGATGAATATTACCATTGGAAAAACTGTCTGTTTCCCGTCCTACCTCCTATATGCTACGAAAAAATGTCTATAGCACGATCCAATCTCTGGTCTTGACATAAGACGCTGTCATGACCTAATTTACTGAAATTAATGTTATTTAAGCAGTTTTTCAAGAAAAACTATTTGTTACAGCACATCACAAAAAATATATGTTAATATTCATCATATGTCAAAGACCGTGGCCAGACTCGATACGTAATTGAAGAAAATTGGGTCGATAGAAAAAAATTGAGAAGATTGGTCTAAACTCATTAAATGGTTCTATATCTTTATTTCTTTGACGTATGGGTCTGCAATTAAAAACGTGAAATCGTCGTATGTTCATACCTAAACCGCTAGCGAATTATATTTGGCAAATAATCTATTCACTTTCTTTTTTATTTCAATATTTATTTATCTATTATAAAAACTGGCCGCCCAGTTACACTGAGAGTGGGCTCTCGTTAACTCCGATAGAAATAGACAGAACGTTTTTGGTGTTGACAGAGTCTTAATGACGTAATATCAGCATCTTAGTAGTATTTAAAAGTAATGGGAAGGGAAATGGAGAACAAAAGGGCATCGCATGCATGCGAGTTAAAGAAATAGGCAATAGGTACCTACTGTAAGTTTATTTAGACGTATGTTAATCAACGACCTCTATGTACAAACTACGTTAGCATATAAAGGTCCTTGGCTTAGGGTTACAACAAATAAATGATAGGACACTTTTTTTTTTTTTTTTTTTTAATCAGAAAAAAGGGCTTTGTCGCAAAAGCGATTATGTCACCCTGGTTGTAACATTTTAGGGCAACGACTACACAAAATTTTTAGAGTTACACCTAAAATACTGTAGGAGCCAGTCTGCAAGGAGTATACTACCTATAGACTAGCCCATACAGCCCTTTAGCATCGTCCGAAGATGGATCAGCTAAAATACTGTTACAGTAACCAACTAAGTAATACGCTAAATTTAACTTATTCCTAACGTTAGAATTAAGACTACAATCCATTAAGATGTGGTAAACATCATCGATTACATTACATGTCTGACAATACGGAGACATAGCCTTTCCCATAAGGTGTGAAAATTTGTTACATGGAATGTGTCCAGATCTGAGACGCAGAGCTGTAACCAAGTCACGTCTACTGAGTCCTGTATTATTTATCCAAGATCGTTTGAGAGGATGTGGCTGGATTGTACGGTACCATATACCTCTCTCTTTTGACCGCTGATCAAAATATTCTTTCCACAGGTCAAAACAATGGATTTTCAATGTGGGTATGTAATTATGATATGATGGATCTATGTTGAAATCAATTCCGTCAGAAATTGCTTCTTTAGCTAATGAATCCGCCATTTCATTACCACTGATACCGACATGTGAAGGTATCCACTGCAAATATATTATTTTGGAGTCAGCCTGCAACTTCAGAAGAAGCTTAATAATCGCATAGGCTACTGGTAAACCTCGGAAAGCCGAGGTACAACGAGCCAGATGTTGGAGCGAACTTTTGGAATCTGACAAAATGACAAACTTATCATAATCAATAGAATCTATGTAAGATAAAGCTTCATGAATGGCTGTTAGCTCGGCTTCCATAATAGAAATATTTACACTAATTTTAAATTTAACAGAAATATTTGAATTGAAATCTAAAAATGCTGCCCCTAGGCCTGAGCTATCTTTAGATCCATCTGTGAAAATTTTATGAAAATTTGAATAGTGTTCTAGCAAAAAATTATTGCATATACTTCTAAGTGTTATATTATGTAATTGACGTTTACTCCTTGTGATACCTTCAATGTCTGTTCTCAATACATTTGTAATGTTAATGCTAGAAACCCATTGATTTAAAGTATACATATCTATTTGATCGGATGCATGGATAGAATATGACTTATAAATGTTGTGAATTAAGGTTAATAGAGGTTTTTTCTTATTGTACCAATATCTTAGTGTACAAAGGTTGCTTAAATCAGATATTAATTTTATACATGAGTTATTTATAATTGATCTTTTTTTTAGCCAAAATTTCCCAGCTAAATATCGCCTCCTTAAATACAAAGGACATAAACTGAGCTCGCTTTCCATGACATGAATGGGAGTGCTCTTTAAAAATCCGCCTATAACTCTCATAATTTGATTTTGGATTTTGTCTAACTTGCCTAAATTATTGTTACTGCAATTGTCATATAAAAATGAGGCATAATCTAACCTGCTTCTAATACAAGCTATATATAGCCGGCGCAAATGTTTCGGATGAACCCCCCAACTTGAACCTGATAGAACTTTTAAAATATTTACGAACTTAGTTACTTTTTCTACCGTATGGTTAATATGATTGGTCCATTTAAGAGAGCGATCCAGCCTCAATCCAAGATACTTAATATTATCAACAACTTCTAAAGAAACGTTGTCAATTCTAATGTCAATTTGGATTCTTCTAAATCCTCTACTAAATAAGCAAATTTTACTTTTATTGGGTGATATCTCCAGGTTAATATCAGCCAGACTTTCATATAAAACATTTAATGCAATTTGAATTCTATTTTGAGCATCTACAGCATTGTTTGATGTAACAAACAGAACAAAGTCGTCGGCATACTGAGAAATACTAACATTAGCCAATAAGGTCGGATTTTTACAAATTTCAATTGTTGCTACGTTGAACAATAAAGGAGAAATAGGGTCCCCCTGTGCCAGACCTCGACCCGTGCACCTCTCGAGCTTATAATCTGGTCCCTCTATTATAAGACACCGTTGTCTTAGAAATGTCCAAAGATAATTACAAAATTTTGCACCTACATCTAATCGATCTAATGTATGTAAGAGATATGAGATGTCAACATTATTATACGCGTTAACTAAGTCTACGAAACAGCCAGCTGTAACATGGTTGTTAGAAAACCCTACTTGGATGTTAGCTATTAAATGTGTTAAGTTATCCAAACAGGAACGAGATTTTCTGAATCCTGTAGTTTGTTCTGAAAATAGGCATAGTTTTTCAAAATACCATTCCATTCTACTATTAATAATTTTATGAAATATTTTGCATATGCATGACATTAATGAGATAGGTCTTAGTGACGATACAGAATTACATTCTCGGCCAGGTTTAGGGATAGGTATTATGCGGACATACCTCCACTGTTTAGGCACAAAACCAGAATTAAGAAAAGAGTTGTAAAGATTTAGTAACATTGTTTTACCATTATCCGGGAGGTTATATAACATAGAGTATGAGATATCATCTAATCCTGGTGATGTATCTTTAGATTTTAAGTATTTTAATAATTCTACAATCGAAATATCTACATCTAATTTAGAATTATGCGAAATAAACTTAGGGTCGGAATGCATTACATAATCGGGAGTCAGGTTATTCAGTAACGTGTCCGCAAGTGATTTATCTACTATATATTTATTTGACTGATAACCTTTGAGCCATCTCATCCTTCTCCAGACCTCAGTTGCAGATGTACTTTCGTTCAATGAAGAACAAAATTCCCACCATTCCTTACTTTTAGCATTTCTAAGGAGCCTCTGACATTCTTTTATTTTCCGGTTCAATTTTTCTAAATTATCAGGAATAGGATTTTTTCTAAATGCAGTAAGCGCTAGCCGTCTTTCTGCAACAGATTTCGAAAGTGTAGGGGTCCAGTAGGATTTTGGAACAAATTTAGCCTTAGGATTGAGACAAACTTTACAGTATGGAATGCAAGCATCTGCCGCCTGGTATATAATATCTACGAAAATGTCATAGGCTTCTTGAGGATCAGTTGGTATATTTAGTAGTGTGCATTTTTCTTCTACTAATTGACGGTATTTTTCCCAGTCAGCGTTTTTGTAGTTACGTTTTTTTTTAAAGATAGGAGAATACTTAGCAGATGTAGATATTTTAATCATGAGGTGATCGCTGCCTAAGGTTTCGTTAGTTACAGACCACTCAAACTTAGTAGCAATGTCAGCCGACACTATAGTGATATCTGGAGCAGATTGTTGTAAGGCATTATCGACCAGCTTTAGCCGCGTAATTCTTCCGTCGTTTAAGGTAACATAATTATGGTCAACTAGGGTGTCAAAAATCTGGAGACCTCTGGCATCGGTTTTATTTGACCAATTGGTGTGGTGGCCATTAAAATCTCCAAGTATTATAGTTTTCGAGTTTGATATTGAAAAAATCCTATCCCAATCTATGTGAGAGGTACTAATATTAGGGGGACAATATATAGCAACAATTTGTTCAATAATTTCACAATTATAAATTCTAACGGCAACAATTTCTATTGCATTGTTAAAAAATTGAAGTGGGACAACTTGAGCTCTAAATGATTTATGAATCAATATTGCTACGCCGCCGTAAAAATCAGACCTGTCAACTCGAAATGGATTGTATTCTTTTATATTTAGTCTAGTTTCTGGACTTAACCAAGTTTCACTTAAAGCTACAAAATGTATTTTTTCCTGTCGTAATATTTGCTCAAATTCGATTAGCTTTGGTTTAAGACTTCGGGCGTTCCACTGTAAAATATTAATGTCAACTTGTACCATAATTAATCAAAAAGATTTTGGAGAAAAGGCATGCTTGGAATGTTTTGGAATATCCAAGTAAGTGCCCACTCAACAAATTGTTGCACAACCTTAACAATTCTACACTTCAACGATTCACTACTGTTACCAAAAATATGTCTCAAGTTTTTCAAAATCATAAAGAAAGGTATATCTCTTTGACTACTCGTTTTCTTCCTTTGATCCTTGTCCGAATCTTCACTTAAGCAGTCTTCCGATTCTGCAGACATTTTCTCTCCAGGTGAATTAATTTCTTCTAGGTTACCTTCTTCAATTCTAAGATACTCTTTATTCTTTTTTTTCTTCTTGTGCCCTCTTTGGTTTTTATGTTCTTCTTTTCTCGATGCAGCGTCCTTTTTAGATGTGTGGGCAGTTGATGCTGCCTGAGCATAAGTGGGTGTCTGCTGGCTTAACAAATTATTATTGGGAAATTGAGGGGGTGGATGTTGATTACTATTAGTGTACGTGTGGAGATTCGAGGAAACTCTGATGGGGGAGCGTGGAGGCGCATAGTCGAGTGTCTGTGAGGGGACGTACATAGTAACTGCTTTCCGGTATGAAACGTTAAATTCAGCCATTAACTCTCGTATCTTTTTTTCCTTTATATACACCGGGCATCTCCGGTTTAAGCTTATATGATTATTGGTACAGTTAATACATTTATAGGTAGTTGCGTTACAATTTTCATGTTTCCCACCACACTTAGGAAAATAAATTCGTTTAGATGGGCACATTCTGACAGAGTGTCCAAATCGCCAACATCTCGAGCATTGAGTTACAGGGAAACGGTAAGGTTCCACTTTCACCTGCATGTTATATATATAAATAAAGGCTGGTAGATATGAACCAGAAAATCCGATCCTTACCGCTTCACTCTCTGTCCAACCAATACCACCTTCGCCGCGACGTTTAAGTCTCCGTACATCCAAAACAGGGGTCGAGCTCGTAATTGATTCTTTTAAATCTTTTTCGGATAAGTCTAACTCTATATTTTTAACAACTCCGTAGGATAAGCCTACTTCCAACGGGCGTTGAAACCTCCAACCCAACGTTAACAAGTATTCACACTTAATTAATAATTCGGCACTTTCTTCCCCCTTAAGTTCTATTATTAGCTTATATGGATTAATGTACTTCACTTTCGTTATATTCGTAATATTCTGATCCCGAAATAATTTTGCTAAAGCGAATTGTTTCGGAAACTTATCTTGACACGTGACACATATTTCCACTGTACCGCGAATTTCTTTTAACCTTTCTTTTCTACTTCTCACTTGGGACCAATCCTGATCATCGTCTTCTCTAGCCCTTTTACTCAGCCTCGTAGCCTCACTTATCACACTTATGTTGTCATCTTCTTGAGCCAACGGTATCTCAATATCTTCACTAATCATTACATTATTTTCCCGCACGGTCTCGCTACTAACTTCCACCGTAGCCATCTTGCAATACGGTTTAAATTCAATCGATCGGCTCGGCCCCGTTGGACCGGCCAACGACGTAAACAATTCCGCGAACTGATAACAATTGCCCGGACGATACGCGTCTAAGCTATACCAGCGTTATTCGCTCACTGTGATAGGACACTTGTTCTAAGGCCAATAACATTGATATAAAAAACCCAAGATACACAATCAGTGTCTCAAAAACGTCCTCTAAAAATGATTTTTGTTCTTTGCTTTGTAAAAACAACTATAAATCTTCCGCTTAAGGTTCAATATGCAAAGACAATGAATATGCAAAAAAATTTTGCCATATCTATAATTACTTATGTGAAATTAGGGACAGTTTTGAGTGTCAATTTTGTTCGGGACTGTGCATCTAGGGTTTTTTATATCAATGGCCAACAATAAACTTGTTAAATTTCAGAAACATTATCCGATCTGCCATTTGGAGAGAAAAATCCGCCGACTAAACACGAATGAGTACGAATACCGGCCTGCTTACTACGAGGAGGTTCGCTGCACTATGTATTCTAGCGAAGATATTGGTTTACCTGACAATGAGGTAAATATGAAATAATTTGGTTTTAAATAAGTTTGGCTCTCCAAAAGCGAGATGTTTATTCGTTTAATGTTGTTCTACGCATAATAGGTTGGCGTTGAAGTTGGTAAATACAAAAAGTATAAATTTTATACATTTATAATAAAAATAATTTGTAAAAGGTACCTCATTACAATAGTTAGGTTGTGGAATTCACTTTCATAGGATCGAGCAAATCGTTGTCACGTTTCAAAAGACATAAAAAGCAGTAGCTAGTAAGTGCCTGTCTACGATGATATTTTAATCATGACTGTGATTGGCACTGTGATGTAATTTGGCAACTGGGGAATATTCGGTTTTTTAATAGGTACCTATGTGCTTTCCAAGAGTTTGTCTACGTTCGTTTAGGGATAGCAATTTAGGTCGCTTTTTGGCGAAATTTTTGGAGAAAGAGTAGTGTAGACTAGTGGCTAAATGTAATCTATTCAAGCGTGGTCGTGTAATAGACTCAGCCATACCAAGTTCTTTCAGTACACATTTGGGTGATTCTTCAAAAATGTGTTCTCCGTGTAATTTCCATGGCATTTTTGAAATCGCTTAATTTAAGTAAATTACACAAACATTTTAAAAGTTTATGCAAATTTAAAGAACATATAAAAATTCGACACGTAGTGGATCTATACTTTTCCTAAAAAAAAATATTGAACATTTGCGGTCCATGGTAATTACATTACAGCTCACGGAAATTGCCCAGCAGGTAAAATTTTGCTAAATACCGTATCAGATATGAAAATAAGATTAGATAAAAGTGGTTTGGGGAACTATGAACGGCTATAATATATATTAATGCGATATTAGGCAATTTTTTTTCAGCAAATCTTTTTTTCTGAATTTCACCTCTTCGCTAAACTTAGATACAGGAAAACAGATTAGCGATAAAGTGCGTTTGCTACAAATGTGTGAAATGTGTACATTTCCTATTACCTTCCGCCGTGTTGGTCCCGGCCTCCTTTGTAGAATAGGCCAACTGCCGTTCTGCCAGGCAGGTCGTAAAAGGCGACCGATTGGCTATCGAGTCACTACCATCGTGGCTACTAGGTGGTAGAGTTCTGCATTGTCTCGCCCGGGTCTGGTACCACCGCCTTACCTATTCCTGCCGCAATAGCGTCAGTGCTTGTCGCTGTCGTGTTCCGGTTTGGAGGGTAAGGTAGCCGGTAAACTTATGCATGTGGCATTAGACCTCGCCACAAGATAGCAACGCACCATTAACATCTTTGGTGTCTATAGGCGATGGTTGACTCTTTCCATCAGGAGACCCATCTGCTTGTTTGCTATCTTATGATATAAAAAAAAAAAAAAAAAAATTACCTTTTGCTTTACTAAGCCATGCAATTGAAAGTGTGTTAAAAACTCAGTGTTCGTATTTTCATAAAAATCATTACAATTGTAGCGACGATGTAATCATATTGGTACATAAGTTAGTAGTCGAGTAACGAAAAATTGCAGGACTAGCGAAAAATATGAATGTATGCTCAACCGAGCAGTTACCTAACCTAGCTTAGGCGTGATACTACACTTTACATTGAATACTTTCCTTAACATCAAAACATTAATAGTAGACTCATTTTCGGCACTTTGAACATGATAATAAGATACTTTAAATGATAATAAGCTTCGGTTTAACAAATTTAAATAAAAAAGGCAGATTAGAAGTGGTGATCCTAATCGCCGCATTTACCGATATGTTAACGATTATCGACTATTCCTAGCAATAACCAGGACCGACAGTTTTACGTACTCATCCAAGGCACGGGAGTGGTAATACACCACTTCGCCCAACTCTGAGCAGCTACTGAGGTTTAAGACTTTCGAGGTAACCCCGAAAAAATTTGAATAACACCTTTGCTCGACCTGGGGATCGAACCTAGGACTATGAGCAGTATAAATAATAAGCTTTGGTTTAACAGATTTAAATTTAAAAAAAATAACTGACAAACAATATTTATCACTTAATCTGGTGATTGCATGAATTACGGTATAAATATTGAATATTACATTTTAATTATTGCAAACAAAATGAAATAAAGTAATTTCCATGGGTTTTATGTAACTTCCATGGTGTTTTATACATGGAAATTACACCATGGAAATCACCAAAAAGCATATATTTTGAAATTCCTCGCCATTGGAAAGATGTAGGCTACTAGTTTGTTATTGGTTATCTACATTTGGGAGTTAGGTATAAGACCGCAATGCCCGTTTACTAAAAATAGTACGATTACATTCCAAAAATATGACATGGAAATTCTTAAAAAGTGAGAACCAAAAATTGAAAAATTGAAGAACTTACTCTTGCATCGAAATTGAGGGATTTAGGGCTACGAATACCTGATTTATAAGCTGCAGCATAAAAGCAGAATCAGAAAAACCAATCCCGATACCTCTAAACTTCGTCAGTTCAGAGTAGTACCCGTCGCAATAAGCGAAGCTAAAATTTTGCCAAGTGTGTGACATACTTACTTCCACTCATAAAATAAAAACTTTCACTGCAATTCGATTAGAAGTTTGGCCAGGAATGATTTGTATTTTCAAATTTTGTCTATAAATCTGATTAAAAGCATTAGTGAATTAAAAAATATCTGCGATTGATCAGAAGAAGGAGCGCGTGTTACGCGTGTAAAACGTGCAAAATTAACCAGATTTGAGGTATTGAAAGTAAATAACTTTTATATACATGGTTATTATATAACGAAATCTATATGACACGATGCGTATAGAATGTATAAATATGTTATAGTAGTTTTATATAAACATTATTTGTTTATATAGGAGATAAGAATCTGTTACGCTCAAAAATTGTACTCTGAAGAATGACCCATTTACTCTCCCCATTTGCAATCCGTTTGTTACTGTTTTTTTATATTACTAGAGGGAAAATTGGTCGTTCTGATATTCTTTTTCATCTAAATGATACGCTTAAATAAAACAATATTATAGTCAAATGATTTTCACAAATTAATTAAATGAAAAACGAATATGGTTATGTCAGATTGCGTGCACACTCTCAATTCTTAAACATCCGTATCATGCGCATTCTTACACAACCGTTGATTTTCATTTATCCATATTGATATTGCACTCTATGCCATACAACCGAAACTATTATTACCCGGAGGCCGGACCATACTTGGAAATAAAGCGATTTGCGGAAATAGAAATAAAACTTCGAGAATTTTCTCATTAGAATTTCGCCAACTTTAAATTGAATAAAAGTTAGATCAAATTGGAATAAAAACTTCAAACTTACCTACGACCACATTGTATTTTAACAGTAAATCAAATAAAGTCTAATTAGCAATAATAGGTACCTATCTTATCACTTCAAAATAACACTGAAATTAGTTGAAATTTCACTCTGCTTCTGGATTATGACGTGCGCACAGTCTTATCGACCGCGCAGTCTTAGACCACCCTATAAGAAAGAAAATCAAAAGATTTTTTTATATCATAAAATAGCAAACAAGCAGATGACTCTCCTGATGGTAAAAGAAACCATCGCCTATAGACAACATAGATGTTAATGGTGTGTTGCTCTCCGTGTGATGGAATGGCAATGCTTGTGGCATTGCCATTCCGTTGTGGCGTTGCTTATGTTTACCGGCCAACTTACCCTCCAAACCGGAACATGACAAGCATTGACGTTTTTGGGGCAGGAATAGATAAGGCGGTGGTACCAAATATCCGGGAGAGTTGTTGCGAAATCTACCTATTAGTCACGATGGTAGTGACATTTATCAGCCAATCGGTCACCTTTTACGACCTGCCTGGCTGAACGGCAGTTGGTGTATTCTTCATAAGAGCTCGGATCAACATGATAGTCTATTCTTCAAAAGTGGCTCAGACCAACTCTAATGATTGCAGAATCCTCCTCTGAGCGATACCTTATACGTATTTGTTAGGTTTTATTACAATCTTCCTGTAAGCGATTTCATTGGTAGTCCTAACGAGAATTGCAGTTGCCTGCAATTTTCTATACCGCATCGTTTTGTGGTATTACTGTGTTGCAATTTCAGACCAATGTTTAAATGTACTCGTAAATCGCACGCCACAATGCGAAGCATTGAGGTAGTGCTCTAATTTTGCCTTTCCGAAATCGAGCGACTTTCTGAAGTAAAAATGTCTGTAATATATTCATATTGCAGTTATAGAATAATATGTATTCTAGGGGGCTGAATCACCTTCGTCCCTAGGAGAACACCCAGAATTCTGTATCCCTACGCGTGGCCCCTGGGTGGTGCTAATCAGGTGATATGGTGGGAGACATATGTCACGGCTATAAGGACCACTCATCAGCTGAAGTCGTGTCGCCAATTGTCCGTTTTCCGTCACGTTAACACGAAGGTTTTGTGAAGACGGAACGAATCAGTTGCGTCTGTACAATCTGGACGATCTGATACACACTGAAGTTGATGCATCTGGCAGTGTTGCCAACCAAGATTTTCATTTTACCCCAAAGCTTGATTAATTTTACCCTAGATTCATAACTTTAACTTTAAAAATACTCTAAAGTTTTTTAAATAAATAATAAAACAAATACATTTTTTATATCACAAGATAGCAAACAAGCAGATGGGTCTCCCGATGGAAAGAGTCAACCATCGTTTATAGACACCAATAATGTTAATGGTACGTTGCTATCTTGTGGCGAGGTCTAACGCCAAATGCATATGTTTAACGATTACCGTACCCTTCAAACCGGAACACAACAATGACTAGCATTTTCGCCTTTGCGGCGGGAATAGGTAAGGCGGTACTACCAGACCCAGGCTAAATAATTCAGAACTTTACTGTTAATAAGGATAACATTTAAAGGTAGAGTAGGGTATCCATAACAGATATATATATAACAAAGGTTGTCTGGCAGAGATCGCTCTTTTGGCGATAAGACCGCCTTTGTGTACTACGAGTATAGTAATTAATTATACTAAACATGTATTTTTAAATTCTAAGTTTGTGCACAATAAAGAGTTTCATTCATTCATTCATTCAAAATAATACAACTAGTGTGAGTTTCTTGGCTGAAGTAGGGAAGGACGTTGACGCGGGTAGAAACCCCAGATTTGGAAATATTTCTAAGCTTGCGTTGTCACCGTTATCAGCACCGATTTCTAACGCAGCAGCAGGACGAATTTTTCCATGTAAGTACTCATTTTTCCTTAGAAATTAATAGAATATAAATAATAGAATATTGTGACATATTCACAAAATAAGCTGAATTTGTTTAATGTACATATGTATGACAAACAAGGCGATGACGCAGAAGAGACTATTGATGTCATGTCACAAAAATAAGTTTAAGGATAAGTTTTGTTTTTAAACTTAGATGTTGTATTCATACTAATATTAAAAAATGTGAAAGTAACTCTGTCTGTTTCTTCTTCACGCCTAAACCGTTTAACTGATTTGGATAAAACTCGATCCAAAGATAGTTTGAGACCCGGGAAAGGATATAGGATAATTTTTATTACGGAAATCCCATGAGAATGGGAACTATATAATACTGGTAAAATCCTGGGACTCTTAAAATTCCACACGGACGAAGGCGCGGGCACAGGCGCATGACGGGCATTTCACGTAAGCGAAATGAAAGCATTAATTATAAAAGAACTTTTCGCCGTCTTGTTCGCGGGCTCTTTTGAAGATTAGTCCAGCTGCCTTTTTGCTAGGTAAGTCGTTAAAGGCGACCGATTGGCTATGCGAGTCTCTACCATCGTGGCCACTAGCTGGTAAAGTTCTGAATTATTTAGCCTGGGTCTGGTAGTACCGCCTTACCTATTCCCGCCGCAAAGGCGAAAATGCTAGTCATTGTTGTGTTCCGGTTTGAAGGGTACGGTAATCGTTAAACCTATGCATTTGGCGTTAGACCTCGCCACAAGATAGCAACGTACCATTAACATTATTGGTGTCTATAAACGATGGTTGACTCTTTCCATCGGGAGACCCATCTGCTTGTTTGCTATCTTGTGATATAAAAAATGTATTTGTTTTATTATTTATTTAAAAAACTTTAGAGTATTTTTAAAGTTAAAGTTATGAATCTAGGGTAAAATTAATCAAGCTTTGGGGTAAAATGAAAATCTTGGTTGGCAACACTGCCAGATGCATCAACTTCAGTGTGTATCAGATCGTCCAGATTGTACAGACGCAACTGATTCGTTCCGTCTTCACAAAACCTTCGTGTTAACGTGACGGAAAACGGACAATTGGCGACACGACTTCAGCTGATGAGTGGTCCTTATAGCCGTGACATATGTCTCCCACCATATCACCTGATTAGCACCACCCAGGGGCCACGCGTAGGGATACAGAATTCTGGGTGTTCTCCTAGGGACGAAGGTGATTCAGCCCCCTAGAATACATATTATTCTATAACTGCAATATGAATATATTACAGACATTTTTACTTCAGAAAGTCGCTCGATTTCGGAAAGGCAAAATTAGAGCACTACCTCAATGCTTCGCATTGTGGCGTGCGATTTACGAGTACATTTAAACATTGGTCTGAAATTGCAACACAGTAATACCACAAAACGATGCGGTATAGAAAATTGCAGGCAACTGCAATTCTCGTTAGGACTACCAATGAAATCGCTTACAGGAAGATTGTAATAAAACCTAACAAATACGTATAAGGTATCGCTCAGAGGAGGATTCTGCAATCATTAGAGTTGGTCTGAGCCACTTTTGAAGAATAGACTATCATGTTGATCCGAGCTCTTATGAAGAATACACCAACTGCCGTTCAGCCAGGCAGGTCGTAAAAGGTGACCGATTGGCTGATAAATGTCACTACCATCGTGACTAATAGGTAGATTTCGCAACAACTCTCCCGGATATTTGGTACCACCGCCTTATCTATTCCTGCCCCAAAAACGTCAATGCTTGTCATGTTCCGTTTTGGAGGGTAAGTTGGCCGGTAAACATAAGCAACGCCACAACGGAATGGCAATGCCACAAGCATTGCCATTCCATCACACGGAGAGCAACACACCATTAACATCTATGTTGTCTATAGGCGATGGTTTATATATATATATATATATATATATATATATATATATATATATATATATATATATATATATATATATATATATATATTAGGGTGTGCCAAAATAAGACGATATTTTTTTTTTTCACTCTCACCCCAAAATATCATAGAATATGTCCAAACAAAAATTCTGTCCAAAGGCCAGCTCTTTATTTCAATTTTAAGAGGTTCTCCATCGAATTTTAAGTTTTCCCATTTAAATAACATGGAAAACATGGTTTTTAATACTTTTTTGTCCTGCAAACTATGAAAAAATTATTTTTCAAGAAAATGAATGAATGGACCTTTTTTGGTATTAAATTTATTACAAAAAGTTCCATTGAGTCAAATTTCTACTTTCTATATTTGATTTGTTAAATAGCTTCAAAGTTTAAATTTATGGTTTTTTGCATTTTTTAGCTAAACTATGAGAGTTAGAGAAAAATGTTGAATCGCAAATTTGTAGGACATTTGAAGTCCTATAAAAAAGTATACGTCAACTTTTTTATATCATTAATAACAACAAAGTTACAGGCTAATGAATAATTTTTTTTCTTAATTTTTGCTTTTACGAACTGAAATATCGATAATTAAACATAAAAGTTGATACAAATTTGTTGACCCATCAAATTTGCAACAAAATTAGATAAGTTAGATCTTTGGTAGTATCAAACATTAAAATTTTCAGACTTATTTAGTCATATTTTTATGATTTTTTAACTATATTATAAAATATATTGATACAGGATATAAAATATCATTAAGATTTCCGCCGTGTTGGTCCCGGCCTCCTTTGTCCGCCGTGTTGGTCCCGGCCTCCTTTGTAGAATAGGCCAACTGCCGTTCTGCCAGGCAGATCGTAAAAGGCGACCGATTGGCTATCGAGTCACTACCATTGTGGCTACTAGGTGGTAGAGTTCTGCATTGTCTCGCCCGGGTCTGGTACCACCGCCTTACCTATTCCTGCCGCAATAGCGTCAGTGCTTGTCGCTGTCGTGTTCCGGTTTGGAGGGTAAGGTAGCCGGTAAACTTATGCATGTGGCATTAGACCTCGCCACAAGATAGCAACGCACCATTAACATCTTTGGTGTCTATAGGCGATGGTTGACTCTTCCCATCAGGAGACCCATCTGCTTGTTTGCTATCTTATGATATAAAAAAAAAAAAAAAAAAAGATATCAGAAGCAAACACAATTTACAATATAATTGCAGTTATTTGCAGTTTAATAATTCTTAATTTAAGCTTACAATATGAAATTTTTTATATTTTACACTTCAATTTATATTTCATTTACTATTTCATTATTTTGAAAACGATTTGTTCTGATTACAAATTTTCAATAAATTAAGCTAATTGAACTATCCGAAATTTAAATTTAAATTTTTTCGAGAATTTGTTACTAGCGCCCTCTGTACATTCATTGATTTCCGCGCCATTGATCAATTTACCGCTTGAGTGCATCAATTAGCGAACTCTTTTGTCTTTTGATTTAATTAGTCCTTAATTGGTTATGTTTTTAGGTTGGTTTTTAGCTAGTTATTGCAACAAGTGTAACGTGTAGATTTTTTTGATAGAAAGAAACAATGTCTAAGAAAACAAACCAACGAAACTACATAAATTTAATTGGCTTTGAGTCAAAAAATTTAAATGGTTCAAAGTTACCTGTGAAGCGCGAAGTTTTATCTTTGTTCTTTTATAAACATCGAACAGAAAAGCTTGTCATTCGCGAGAGTGCCAAATTTGTTCTTTGTGAGGTTATTAAAGTGTGGCATAAATTTTTGCTCCCTGTAAACAATTCACATCACTCCATCGTAAAAATCGAAAAATTGTACAAAGACTGGCAAAAAACGCAAGTTCATAAAGCTAAAAAAAATCTCCTGCACAAAAATTAGTTGAGAAAAATTTCAGTAATTCTCTTGATTGCTTGTTTGATATTGCGCCGCAAAATGCTTTACAAAACTTAAATTCTCCTAAAAAAAAATTTCTAATTGATAGTCGGAAAATCCGTAAAGGCAGCCAGTTGTTAACAGATTCAAGAAATGTTCAAGAGATACAGAGTACATCAACTTTTGACCTGGAAAATCACTTGAACATTGTTCAGGCGGATTGTTTAGAATCAAATTTAGACGCTGTTAAAGCTGATATGGAAGGTATTTTAGATATTTACTACTTACTTCTATTTTTTTATAATGTTTTTTTTACTCATGAAATTTTATACACTTTTCCTATCATTTCTTTTCCACGTGTATTGCTTTTGAAACTCCATTCTTATAACTAAAATTTTCTTCACACTACATTTTCGGTGCTAATTTCAATCTTTTAATAATTAATGCTGACCTAATAAGCAATTTATTTTCGCTTTACTCTAATGTTTTCCAGAATTACATAAATTAAAACAAACATACTTTTGTAGTTATAAAAAAGTTACAATTTTTTTTTTTTTTTGCAATTTACACAGAGTAAAAATTTATAATTTTTTTTCTAATCTGCGAAAGTTGAATGTTTATAAGGTTCCCACGATTTAAATAATTTTTTTTATGAGCTGATTGAATTGAAATATTTTCTTATCTTTCTCTATGCTGTATTTCTTAAATTTTTCATTTCTAGAGTGTTTGTTGCCTCTTTCTCAACACTCCACTGTTTCCACTGTATCTCAACACTCTAAATGTTCTGATACATCTAACTTTTCTGAGAACCTACGTCTAGAACCGAAACCTAAGAGGTTGAAATTAATGACAACAGAAGTTGTTGCAGCATTGGATAGAGGTAACATTAGCAGTAGACGAGCAGCACCTCTTATCTATGCAATTGCATCGGCTTTGGGATATAATGATTTAAATAATGTCTCTGCTAGTCACCGTTCGATTCATCGAAATCGAGAGAGAGTTAGACGAAAAATTGCGCAAGATTTAAAAGCTGAGTTACGAATCGCTGATTCCACTGTTATCCATTGGGATGGGAAGATGCTGCCTGATATCACTAGTCGGGACAAAGTTGAAAGACTTCCCATAATTTTATCAGGAGTTAATACTCAACAATTATTAGGAGTACCAAAACTTGTACGAGGGACCGGCTTAAATCAAGCAATCGCTATTAAAGACACCATTAATGAATGGAACATTTCCGATTGTATCAAAGCTATGTGTTTTGATACATGTGCTACAAATACAGGTAAATTCACTAGTCACTAAGGTTACAGTATATAAAAAAATCAAACGTTTCGATAGAAATAATTGTATAGCAAATTTAAAGAGAGTAAATTGTAGCTTTAAGTGTCTAATTCTTTGAATCTTAATTTTAAAATTCTTTAGTGTAAGCACTTAAGCAGTTTTTAACATGGACTCGAATTAGCTTCATTGATTATGTCACTATAAAGTGAATTTCTGTCTAGTTAGTTTACCTTCGAGAATTCTGCTTATCTTAACTACCTTAAATGAAATTTTTTAAGTTAAAATCGTAATTTTCTGAAATGCCACATTTTTCATTTTTGCTAATTAAAATTTTGAGAAAATAATATAAGCTACGAAATCATTTTTGGTTTATTTCTTTTACATACATGGCGTATGACTTATTGTTAGTACAATAGAGTCTGAAATTTTGAAATTTGTGTTGTTACTCTTGTCAATGTCGATTGATAAATAATTTCATAAAAAATTCTAATTAATTTCATTGCAGGAGTTGATAAAGGTACATGTGTTCGACTAGAGAAAATGTTAAAAAGACCATTATTATATTTGGCATGTCGACATCACATTTACGAATTGATCTTGAGGAGCGTTGTTGAAGTTGTCTGGCCAGGAGTCAATTCTCCCAATGTAGCGATTTTTGTACGCTTCCAAAATTTTTGGAAGAATATAGACCAATCAAAATATGAAACTGGCATTCAAGATTCCCTTATAATGATTCATGTTCAGGAAAATAAAGAAGAAATAATAAGTTTTATCATTCATAAACTTCAGGTAGTTATAATAACCTTATTTATTTATTAATTTTTGCGAATTTGCTTGATTAGTAGACTCGTCACTTGAGAACACCTTACTAATAAAAAATTTTGGAGAATAAAAGAATTATCAAATATTTCAGTTAAATTTTAAAAACTGTGTTTCGGTGAAAATATTTTTATCGAGATACTTATGATTAAATGTTACACTGAAAAAAGTAAACTGTAATAAGTAATGTTCAACTGGTAAAAATTACCATTTCAAACTATAAAATCGTGATTTTACTGTTTGAAAAGGTAAAAATTACTCGTTCAAACTATAAACTCAGGATTTTACTATTGTAAACTAATCTCGTTACAACAGTTATTGATGAAAAGACAGCCTTTAAAACGTCATAATAAAATCTTAGAAATTTCTTTGCTTTTTCATTCTCTCGGCTCGATATAGTTAACATTGACTCATAATTATTTCTTTCAAGATTCAGATTACAAATTATAGTTGACGAATGATATTTACGAGATGATGTGGTTAATGTTTTAATTAGTGATAACTCTTGAAATGAATTTTTACAGTTTTATGAATAAATAAATTTCATATTTCAGGAAAAACATGATAGAGACGATTATAAAGAGTTTCTGGAATTGGCCTTGATATTTTTGGGAGGTACTCCGACATACGGGATCAAGTTTAGAGCTCCAGGAGCAAACCACCATGCAAGGTGGATGTCGAAAGCTCTTTACGCTTTTAAACTCTTCATGTTTAAAAAGCAGTTTAAGATAAATGCAACCGAAGTTCATGGTCTCAGATATGTTTGTTTATTTCTGATAAATTTTTATATTGTTTCATGGTTCAATGCACCTCTTGCTATTAAGTCATCCTATCAAGATTTGAACATGGTCAAAAATCTTTATGAATTCCGCTCTGTTCATAAGCAAATTTCTAATGCAGCAATTTCGACAATATCAAGACATTTATGGTACTTATCGGAAGAGTTGATTGGTTTGGCTTTGTTTGATGATGCAGTTCCTTTAGAAATAAAAAGGCAGACCGTAAATGCCATGAAAACACGCAAAAGTGATCCATCAAACTTCAAGAAGTTTACTGCCACAGATATAAGTTTATTATTATCGATGAACATCAGTGATTTCGCGAGCGTGCGGTCGTTATTTTTATTTGAACAGTTTCAACTTAACCATGATTTTATAGACAAGGATCCAGAGCTCTGGGCTTTCGATCAAAATTATCAACAATGCAAATCGGTGCTGTCAGATTTAAAAGTTGTTAATGATCTCGCTGAAAGAGGTGTTGCATTGATCCAGGAGTACAATAATTGTCTGACACGAAGTGAGGAACAGAAGCAATATTTATTGCAAGTGATCGAAAATCATCGTAAAAGATTTCCTAACATTACCAAAAATATATTTGTAACTACTTACTCTAAGAAATAAAAAAAAAATCTTTCCATGCGTTTAAAATGATGTAATTATCATTTGATTAATTAGTGAAAATTTTAATACCTTTTCTCTTTTACCCTTCTCCATTTTCTGATTTCTACCGTTACAACTAAAGCAAGTAATTGATTCTCAGATTAATTTCTAGTATCTTGTAATTAATTAATACGTTTTAATTCTGTAATTTTAATATTTATTTCAATAATGTTTTGATTTGTATCTATTTAATATTTATGTAAGAAAAAAATCGTAAAAATAACAATAATATTGATAACATATTGAAGCTACAGATTAAATAATAAATTTACGAAAGTCAATTTTGTCGTAAATTGACTGTGCGTTTTATATCGTAGTGATATTTCATATCCTATATCAATATATTTTATAATATAGTTAAAAAATCATAAAAATATGACTAAATAAGTCTGAAAATTTTAATGTTTGATACTACCAAAGATCTAACTTATCTAATTTTGTTGCAAATTTGATGGGTCAACAAATTTGTATCAACTTTTATGTTTAATTATTGATATTTCAGTTCGTAAAAGCAAAAATTAAGAAAAAAAATTATTCATTAGCCTGTAACTTTGTTGTTATTAATTATATAAAAAAGTTGACGTATACTTTTTTATAGGACTTCAAATGTCCTACAAATTTGCGATTCAACATTTTTCTCTAACTCTCATAGTTTAGCTAAAAAATGCAAAAAAACATAAATTTAAACTTTGAAGCTATTTAACAAATCAAATATGGAAAGTAGAAATTTGACTCAATGGAACTTTTTGTAATAAATTTAATACCAAAAAAGGTCCATTCATTCATTTTCTTGAAAAATAATTTTTTCATAGTTTGCAGGACAAAAAAGTATTAAAAACCATGTTTTCCATGTTATTTAAATGGGAAAACTTAAAATTCGATGGAGAACCTCTTAAAATTGAAATAAAGAGCTGGCCTTTGGACAGAATTTTTGTTTGGACATATTCTATGATATTTTGGGGTGAGAGTGAAAAAAAAAAAATATCGTCTTATTTTGGCACACCCTAATATATATATATATATATATATATATATATATATATATATATATATATATATATATATATATACTATTATATTAAAGTAGTAGTAATTTTTATTAAATGAATGAACCGTTGTTCAGATTTACGCATAGTGTAAGTTACCCTAATGATTACCCTAAACAATTCTTTACCCTAAAAATTACCCTGTCATCTTTATTTTACTCTAAATCTAGGGTAAATTACCCTGACTTGGCATCACTGGCATCTGGAGATTAGTTATGGAGGGTAGCGGCATCCGAGGCACGGTGCCCCGCTGGGCGACCGCTAGTCAGTAGGGGGCCCAAGTAGCGCGCTAGCCACACGTGAAAGGATCCCGGCCAACTAGCGAAAAATCCCAAAATACGCCATGGTGCAGACTGGATGAGAGGGTCCTATGGACATTCTTAGGGGGTATTGGGGGTTCACATCCATCCATCCATTCAAACGTCCAAACTTTCGCATTTATAATATTAATATAGCTGATGTACGAGTAGACCGCCCTTGACATCTCGGTTGAAGACATTTAATAATATTTTATTTTTTTGTAAACAAATGGTTGACATTTTGTGTACATTGACAGCGTATTTAGTAATGGTATATTGGCCGTAAGCTGTCTAAGGTGACGTTATTTTCTTAAATGATTTGAAATTAGAGCAATCAAAATTGCGCATCTCGAGACGACGAAGCCAGCTTTGCTCTTCTTGACCGAGACACAGATATCTTCTCCGGCTGATACTTCCTACCTCTTCTACCCGGGGTACAAACTGGAACATTCCTTTGTACCGCGGGCTGGTGTGTGCGCATACGTCAGACAAGATATCTGTTACCGGCGCCTCGGCAGACTTGAAGGTCAAGACCTCCATCCTCTGGTTACGCGTAGCTTGCGACGACCATCCACGCAGCTACGCGTGCCTATACAGGTCCCATAGCGGGAATACTGAAGTTGACCGGCTCATTGAGCGCTTACAAACGGCTGTGGATTCCGTGTTAGAGCAGACCCCTCCGCAGAGATCGTGATCTTGAGCGATTTTAATGCCCACCACGCCGAATGGCTTTGTTCTCGCACCACCGATCATGTGGGGAGGTCTGTTCACGATTTTGCCTTGGCGTATGGTCTAACACAATTGGTAACCTCGCCTACGCGTGTTCCCGATGTGGATGGCCATTCGCCTTCACTGTTGGATCTCCTGCTGACCTCTGACCCGGATCATTATCAGGTATCGGTGGACGCTCCACTTGGCGCGTCGGACCACTGCCTGATCCGGAGCAAAGTGCCGGTCACGCGCCCATCGCGGCCTCCCTTTGCAGGCTGTCGTCGCGTTTGGCACTATAGGTCAGCAGATTGGGACGGGAAGCGGTCTTTCTTTGCATCCTACCCATGGGGGCGGTTGTGCTCCTCGCTGGATGATCCGAATGCTGTCGCCGACTCTGTCGCTGATGTGGTGCTGCAGGGCATGGAACTTTTCATTCCGTTTTCTGCGGTGCCCATGGGTGGCAAGTCTCAGCCTTGGTCTGGTCGCCACTGCAAAGCGGCTTTACGCCGAAAGCAAGAATGCTACCGAGCTTGGGCTGCTGCGTCGGCATCTCGTGATGTAAAAACTAGCGCATTACGAAAGGAGTACAACTCTTCCCCGAGATTCTTCAAAAGAGCTATCGCCAAGGCAAAAGCGGAACACATTGGCTGAATTGGTGAGAAATTAGTTCGCCTTCCTTCTGGCACTCGTGCGTTTTGGTCTCTCGCCAAGGCTGTCTTAGGGAATTTCTCCCAGCCTTCATTTACATCCTTGCACAGAGACGATGACTCTCTGGCCCATACCGCAAAGGAGAAAGCCGATCTTCTGGGCTCGTTCTTTGCGGCCAACTCGACTCTGGATGACCGAGGGAACACACCGCCGGTGTGTGTGTGTCCGAAGTGTGATAGTTCCATGTCAGAACCGCAGTTTCGGCAGTCAGCTGTGCGTAAAGCACTTCTTTCTTTGGACATCCACAAGTCGAGTGGGCCTGATGGCATCCCTCCTGTTGTGCTTAAAGTATGTGCTCCAGAGTTGGCGCCAGTATTGACGCACCTATTCCGGCTCTCCTATTCACTCGGCGTGGTACCGAATTCATGGAAAACAGCTTTAGTGCATCCCATTCCTAAAAAAGGAGATCGCTCTAATCCGTCAAACTATCGGCCAATAGCCATAACCTCCTTGTTCTCCAAAGTCATGGAGACACTTATAAACTGTCAGCTCCTGAAGTATTTAGAAGAGCACCAGCTGATTAGTGGCCGTCAGTGCGGTTTCCGTCGTGGCCGCTCAGCTGGTGATCTTCTAGTATACCTGACACATCGTTGGGCGGAGGCAGTTGAGTCCAAGGGGGAGGCACTGGCAGTTAGTTTAGACATAGCGAAGGCCTTCGATCGGGTATGGCATATAGCGCTTCTCTCAAAGCTGCCTTCCTATGGGCTTCCCGAGAAACTATGCAAGTGGATTACCAGTTTTTTGGCTGATCGGAGCATTAAGGTCGTAGTCGATGGTGCATGCTCCGATCTTAAACCTGTCAATGCTGGTGTTCCCCAAGGCTGCATGCTATCACCGACGCTGTTTCTTCTGCATATCAATGATATGTTGCGAATTAGTAACATATATTGCTATGCGAACGACAGTACTGTTGATGCTACATACTCCGGCCGTAGCGGTATTTCTCGGGAACACGTCGAAGAGGGCCGGATCAAGCTCGTTTTTGAACTCGAGAATCAACTAACTGATGTCTCAGAATGGGGTCGTCAAAACCTTATTACATTTAACCCCAAAAAGACGCAGCTCTGTGCGTTCACCGCAAAAAAAACACCCTTTGTCGTATCACCTCGGTTCGAAAACACTCTCCTGGCAGCCTCAGCCAGTATTGGAATTCTGGGAGTCGACATATCGAACAACGTTCAGTTCTGCGGTCATTTGGAAGGGAAGGCTAAACTAGCCTCCAAAAAGCTTGGTGTACTCAGTAGAGCAAAGCAGTACTTCATGCCAGCCCATCGCCTTCAACTTTACAAGGCCCAAATTCGACCTCACATGGAGTACTGTTCTCACCTTTGGGTCAGAGCTCCTCAGTACCAGCTTTCCTCCTCTCTCTTGATCGCATTCAACGTAGAGCGGTTCGATTCGTAGACGACCAGGCTATTTCTAATCGGCTTGACTCTTTGGCGTTACGCAGAGATGTAGGCTGGCTCTGCATCTTTTACCGTATTTATCATGGGGAGTGTTCGGACGAGTTGTTCGGACTAATGCCTGCTGCTAAATTCCACCATCGGACATCGCGTCAAAATTTAAAGTTCCATCCTTACCACCTCGATGTCTGGAAATCCACAACCGTGCGCTTTTGTCGTCACTTTTTGCCTCGTGCCTTTGTGGAATCTATTACCCTCGGGGGTATTCCCGAATGAATACGACTTAGGGACCTTCAAGAAACGAGCTTATTCATTCTTAAAAGGCCGGCAACGCAGCTGCAATACCCCCGATATTGCGGATGTCCATGGGCGGCGGTGATCACTTACCATCAGGTGCACCATCTGCTCGTTTGCCCCCTCTACTATAAAAAAAAATACATATATTTACTAAATTTCATTGAAATCTGTTCAATAGTTTCGGAGTCCATCGCGGACAAACAATACAACACGTGATTTATGTATATTAAGTTTTATATTATATGACTATATTAAGCTACTTAACAATGCCTTTAACGATCGAACAGTTTTTGTTAGATACTGTATATGTAAATATACTTTTTTAAGTTCTCAGCTTCATAGCAACCGTTTCTTACATAAAAAAATTTAATCCCACGTGTAAAGAATTAAATGAGCGCTACGTCAAAAAACAAATACTATGCCTTACAAATAAGAATAGGATATGGTGGTCATATATATATATATATATATATATATATATATATATATATATATATATATATATATATATATATTTAGCGGCAGAAGTGGAATTTTTTTAAAAAAAAAAAGATAAAAGTCAGAATGAACGTAAATTTACTTCGAATTACAATTTAATCAAATTAATCGACAATACTCCATTTTACAAATACAAAAATAATCAGCACAACAATTTAAAATGAAAATAATAACGCTTACCGCAGATCGCAACAGGCACAAACCACAACCTCACGCTACCAAGTCCGACGAGCAACTGCCCGGCCCATACAAACTCGGCCGCTTTTATAGTCCGTGGCGTGTGACGTTTGCGAAATGCAATTTAAACAACTAGCTTATTCTAACACGGCCTCTCCTGACCGTGCGCCGTCCTCGGCGTGCTCTTCACCAGGATGTGCAGATGATGGACCAGGCAACTGCTCTAAAGAAACCTCGCCATCATCGTCAGAATCTGTTGAACATCAACATAGGTTAAAATAACAGAAGACGTTTTCGCTAGGCCTGGGGCTTACGTTCGAACATTTATTTGAGGGTGCCCAGGCCATCGCAGAAAGACATAGCTACTCTGTCCACATAGTACGCAGTTCACACATACAGGACCGCCATAAGGCACCTTTGCTAGGCCCGGGGCTTACCGTCAAAATTCATTTGAGGGTGCCCAGGCCATCACGGCGCGATAAAACTGTCCTGCCCGTATCGCACGATTTTTATATGAACAGAGTCACCATGACATGTTACAATTCCTGTTCTCTCATTCTTCACACATTCAAGGCCCTCATTCATGACAAAAAGCGCAAATGAATTCTTTCGCACAAAACTATTTGTCCTACAATGACTTTGTAACTAACATTCATCACTCTCATTGTCAATACACGTGTATCATACATACTGGCTTTACCTACTTGTGCACAAGATAATTACAAAATATCCCCCACTCGAGTATCACGGCATACAGGCAAGTTATGCCCGATGCGTTTGGTACCACAACAAAGTTGTTTAGTGGAAGTCCGATTCGAACGGGACCTCACCAGCGGGTACACTCCTAGACTGCGCCGCCAGTACGGAAGGCATCTTCAAGGGGAGGGCGTTCGCCCGACACCCACATACCTTAAGACCAGCTCACATGACCCAAGAACTAGGAGTGCACCGCACGCCAAACAACGTACGTATGAACACAAAAACTGCTGCAGCCGGGCTTTACGCCCACTTGGTATCCATGGTCCAGCCTCGCTGTCCAACGCCCAGCCATCTGAGAGCCAGGTTCGATCGATCGCCGCGAGTGCCAAAGACATCTTTAAGGGGGAACCTAGGTTAACCACCCACATGTCTGAGGACTCTTAATGTGGTCGACCAACCAAACCCAACATCTCCGGCTCGGGCAGAGCGCGCAACGTGCACTCGAAACGCGTGGCTTGCTATTTCGCCTTGCGCACACAGACACTTATGCACAGGCATACACAATCAGAAACCACGGAACTGTAATATACAAAACAAACAGATTAATTCGCAAACTTGCCATGAAAGAATGCGAAACAACTCTCAGGACACCACTCTCCCTTCCATGGGACCATAAATTGCGCCGCTGCCTGCGTAGTCTTTCCACGAGCACCGCTGAGTAGTTTTAGCTCGTAACGGTCGTTGGGCAAAACTTTCGTCACACGATACGGGCCTCTCATGCCGGCATCAAGCTTTCCCGTAGACTGTGAATACTTTATCACAAAAACTTGGTCGTCCACTTGAAAGATTTTGGGAGGGCGTCGCTGACGATTGACGCGGGCGTCTTGTTGGTCTTGATTCCGCTTTAGTAGACATCTGGCACGACTCCTGCCAAGCTCCCTCGTTGCCTCGACGTTGGGGCTTTGACTTTCCACGGTGACTTCACGGATCAGTGCACGGATAGCAGGAGTGGTCGCGTTAGTACCAATTAACAAAAATAAAGCAGAGTGCTGAGTTGTTTTTTGCTTAGTAATATTAAGAACTAGTTGAATTTTATTTAAAGAGTCTGCCCAACTTGTAATATTATTGCTGCTCTCAACTCGCAACATGTTGAGGATGGTCCGTATATAACGTTCGGCCTGGCCATTGGCGTGATGCATCTCGGGAGTGATGTAATGGATAACACAACCCAGCTCAGAAATCCAATTGGTAAAGCTGGAAGCCTCAAACATACGGCCACGATCGTAAACTAACATTTTGGGTGTACCAAATAGTGAGATGGCGCTGTTGAAAACGCGCTTTAGTTCTTTAGTGTCTTGTCTTTGCAGAGGATAGAGCAAACAAAATTTGGTGAACGAGTCTACCAGGACCAATACGAATTTATAGCCATTTGATTCTGGCAACGGACCAAGCACGTCAACGTGTACTGTGCTGAAGGGTATGCCAGGTTTCTCCCAAGAAGAAATGGGTTGAAAGGGTGTTCTGGGAACACGCTTCCTTGAAATGCAAGTCAAGCAGTGTGAAGTGTACTTTCGAACAAACGGCTTAAGGCCTGGGAACCAAAAATGCTTGAGGATAAGGTCCAAAGTTTTGTCAGCCCCAATATGGTCATGGTCGTCATGGAAAATGCGGAGTAAGCTGAGACGATACCCTTTAGGGACGAAGCATAACAGTCGCTGTTCCTCACCGACAGAGGAATAGCGATAATAGAGGACGTCGTTCTTACTAATATAACGACTTGAGTCTAACCGACCATCTCTCAATTTTTGAAGGAGTTCTTGAGTCTCACTGTCAGTAGACTGAGCTACTTGAGCCCAGTTAGTAGTTCTGTCAATTTGATTGACCTCCACGGGCCGCTTGACTGGCGGATTCCTGCTCAAATAGTCTGCGTGGCTCATCATCACGCCTTTTCGGTATTCGATAGTAAAATTAAAATCTTGCATGTATATCCACCAGCGTGCAACCCGAGGAAGCAAGTCTTTTTTGCGCTCGGTGGCCTTCAACGCGTTGCAATCAGTTATAATTTTGAATGTTATGCCAACGAGATAATGTCTGAAATTTTGCAACGCCTTGACGACCGCCAAGGTTTCCAACTCGTAGGAGTGGTATTTGCTTTCAGCTCCCTGAGTGACTTTGCTGAAGTATGCGACAACTCGTTTTCCCCCATCGCCATAAGTTTGCATCAGTACGGCCCCGTAGCCAGCGCTGCTTGCATCGGTATGGAGTTCGGTAGGGAGACTTGGGTCGAAAACTGCAAGCATCGGTTCGTTTGTTAGTTGGTCAATTATGTACTGTCGAACGTTTTCTTGTTCAGGACCCCATTCAAATTTGATGTCCTTTTTGGTAAGTCGCGATATACTTGCAATACTTGCAGTTTTCGACGCATAGTCTTTGATGTACCGGCGGAAGTACCCAGCAAGTCCCAGGAGTTGGCGTACTTGTTTGACATTTGTCGGAGTCGGGGTGTTTATTAGCACTTCGATTTTGTTGGGGCTCGGCCTAACCTGACCATGGCTTATAGTTTGGCACAGATATTCGACCTCAGAATTTAAAAAGCAGCACTCGCATCTTTACTGACACTACCACAGAGATTAACTTTGCGTTGGTCCTTGTTTTGATTTTCTGATCGAGCAAAGCAATCGCTCTCTTTATGTCCAATTTTTTTACAAAAAGTGCAAACTACCGACCTAGTAACGTTGCGATTTCTACAATTGCTTTGAGAATGACCAATCTGTCCACAACCGAAACATTTAGGCCTACTGGTGTTGCGTTTAAACGGTCCCCGAGAATCATGTTTGAAACGAGCAGGTTTTGCATATGTTGCCAAAAAGGAGACCAAGTTATCTATGGTAAGGTTAGCATTAGCCGCCGCTGCCCGCACCTGAACTTCACTAATGCCTCTTATGACGATAAGCACCTTAAGGTCGCTGCTGAGACCCTGAACTATCTGTAGGCGTAACAGCGACCGCCGCGCGTATTCTGCATAAGTAGGGTATTTATCGGAGGACGTATTTATGACTTCGCTAAGTATTTCGGCGTAGTCCGTCTTTTGCGGGCAGAGGGACTTGAATTCTTTTATAAAGTTTGACCAAGAGCGATCATTAGTAATCCACTCGTTCAACCAGGTTTTAGCGTCTCCTTTGAGGCAAAGCGCCACCCGCGACAAACATTCTGAGTCTCCCCAGTTGTTAGCTAACCGCGCTCGCTCCACCTCATCACACCACACCTCAAAGCTATTTATAGTTGGGTCGAAATTAGATACATAATAATTTACAGACTTTGACAATTTTGTAATACCCTGTAGTGCATCTGCAAGCACTTGAGTTGCTGGCATCAACGCACCATCGCTCTGAGATGTGTTGGGACAAGTAGGTAACGAGGACTGCACACTAACCCTCGAACTCGCCTCTATTGCGTTTAAACGTGACATTATCGACCCTATCGCTTTCTTGATGGAGTCTTCATGACGTTTAGGACTACCTGTTACCGACCTATCAGAGTAAGATCTTTTTCGCGAACGATTACGACGCGAACGTGATCTACGTCTACTGTCTTCGGACTCGGACCGATGACGATCATTACTGCGAGAGCGCAAACGGCGTCTAGTACTATTAGGCCTAGTGTAACTGTTGCGCGAACGTCGTTTGCGGTCATCACTACCAGATCGCGATCGACGATGACGCGAGCGTGAACGAACCCTATAGTGACGAGACCTAGAACGATGGTGATCTAAATGAGACCGCGAGCGACAACTACCCTCACGAGATCGCGAACGAGGCTTGTGGTTGTGCTGACGCGATCTGCTACGCTTCTTTCTTCGACTAGGCGAATCAAAAGATCTTTCACGGCACCGTGATAGTCGTGGCATTTTGAACAAGCAATAAAACAAATATAGAAACACAAATTATTTGCAAAATGAAGGTAGAATACAACAAACAAAATCGAATAAAACAAAGCTAATAAATTTATTTGTGAGCACGGGTGAATCCCACTTCTGATTTTAGCGGCAGAAGTGGATTTTTTTTTAAAAAAAAAAGATAAAAGTCAGAATGAACGTAAATTTACTTCGAATTACAATTTAATCAAATTAATCGACAATACTCCATTTTACAAATACAAAAATAATCAGCACAACAATTTAAAATGAAAATAATAACGCTTACCGCAGATCGCAACAGGCACAAACCACAACCTCACGCTACCAAGTCCGACGAGCAACTGCCCGGCCCATACAAACTCGGCCGCTTTTATAGTCCGTGGCGTGTGACGTTTGCGAAATGCAATTTAAACAACTAGCTTATTCTAACAATATATATATATATATATATATATATATATATATATATATATATATATATATATATATATATATATATATATATATATATATATATATATATATATATATATATAATTGACAACCAGGTTTTGTTGTATCTAGAAGAGCACCAGCTGTCACGGTCGCTCAACATGAGATCTTTTAGTTTACCTAATACACCGGTGGGTGGAGGTTGTGCCCTCCTGTGTTGGGGGGGCTTTGACAGTTTGGACATAGCGAAGGCCTTTGATCAGGTATGGCACAAAACACTTCTCTCCACGCTCCTTTTTTATGAGCTTCCCGTGAAACTGCATTTGGATCACCAGTTTTTTGGCAGATCTGAGCATTAAGGTCTTTGTTGATGATGCATGCTCTAAACTCAAACCCGTCAATGCTGGTGTTCCTCGGGGCTGTGTGCTATCACCTACACCGTTTATTCTGCATATTAATGACATGTTGCAATCAAGCAACATACATTGCTACGTGGATGACAGTATAGGTGATACTTTGTACTCCAGCCGCAGCGGGGTTTCTCAACAACACGTTTACATGTGTCGGAACAAACTTGTATCAGAAATCGAAGAACAACTTTCCACAGCCTCAAAGTGGAGTCGACTAAACTAAGTCCACTTTAACCCTAAGAAGACACAAGAAATCTTTTTCGTATTTACTCGCTTCGAAAATACTTCCTTAACAGCCACAGCCAGTCTTGAAATTCTTGGAGTTGGCATATCGAGCAACATTCGATTCCGTGGTCGTTTGGAAGGCAAGGCCAAATTAGCCTTTAAAAAAGCTGGGTGTTCTCAGCAGGGCCAGGCAGTACTTCATACTGACCCATGGCTTATAACTTTATAAGGCGCAAATCCGGCCTCATACTGCTCTCACTTGTGGGCGGGGGCTCCTCAGTACCAACTCCTTCTTTTTGACCTCATTCAACAAAGAGAGGGTCGAACCGTCGATGACAGGGTGACAGGAGTCAGGATGACAGGATACCTGATCAGCTTATTCTTTGGAATTAGGTAGAGATGTGGCCTTGCCGTTGACCGCCGAGTTGGTCGAGTGGTTAGCGGCCCTGACTACGCAATCGACGGGGCTCGGGTTCGATCTCCGACGGGGACAAGCATTTGCGTGATGAGCATAAATGTTTGTATTTCCGGGTTTGGGTGTTTATTAAATATAGTCCAGTATTTATATATGTATTTCTATGTATTAGTATCGTTGACTTAACACCCATTACACAAGCAAATAATTTGCTTACTTTGGGGGTAGATCAGTAAGTGTAATTTGTCCCGTGAATATAGGGCTCTTTTTATGTACTTTTGTGGTATATGTTACGGAAAACCTATCGCACTTTGAGGATTGAGCTTTGACGTGGTAATTTAAATTCATGTCTAGATATGATCTACCATTAAAATACCATTTTATAAACATTAAGAAAAAAATTAGAAAATACATGTAATAAAATTTTATTACTACTAACGCCATCTATTATGAAACTAACGAATTAAAACGCTAACGAGTTAAAATGCTACTTTGGCGTGGTAGATTTAATTCATTTTCATTCACTCCATTTTAATACAATATTAATCTATTAATACACTTGTACTTTTTAATTTTCTGCTATGTATGTGGATAAGGAAGTTACTGATTTTGCTCCCATTTCCAAAATTCGAATTATCACCAGATGTCCGGCTTTTGAGGTCCTAGAAACCTTTTTCGACTATTTTCTCGATGACGTCAGTGTGTCTGTATGTATGTGTGTGTGTATATGTATGTCTGTATGTAAACATCTTATAACTTTTGAACGGCTGGACCGATCGAAAGGTGTTTGATGGCGATTGGATTCCACTCAACTTAGACTTCCTGAAAATTTGAACCAAATTAGATGTAGATGTAGTAAGAAATGTTGGTGAAACAGATTTTTTTTAATATAACTTCCAGATTAATGTACTGATTGAGTACAAAAACTAATCAGCTATAGTTATTCTTTAAAAAAATAAGTCTAATGCATAAATCGCATCAAATCAGTTTGGAAGTAATCGTTGACGAAAATTTTGAAAAAAGTCTTTTTTCGACATAACTTCGAAATATTTCAACCAATCATTTTTTAGTATTCTACAATATATTAGTGCTAAAAAATCACGTCGAATGCCGTTTTCAAAATCAAAATCGAATCTTATTTTCAAAAGTTACAGCTTTTCAAATATTAAAATTACGTTTTTGAAATAACTTTCAGGCTAATACACCGATTGACTTCAAAATCTTATCAGCTTTTCTCCTTTAAAAACTGCGTCAAGTGCCGTTAATTGGATAAAAATCAGTCACTTTGTTTGGGATCTATCAATGACGAAAATTTTTGAAAAAAATGTTTTTTGACATTGCTTCGAAATTTTTGAACCTACCGATTATTAAGTTAAAGCAATAGTTAAATTGAGTTGAATGCCATTTGAAATTGACTATTTGAAATTTGATCAATTTGATCATCGTTTCCAAAATACACAGTTTTTCAAAAATCAATGTACTGTCATTTTTATCAAAATAAACTGCATGTATGATTGTTTCGTTGGTTCATTCGTGTTTTCTTACTATTTTTTGTGACTTAGCAATTGAGACATTTCAATATTTCTTAGAACTGAAAAAATCTATGCTAATAGTTTTTACTCTTTTGAGCTTAAAATACCTTAATTTAGCGGGAAGTTTCAGGGATGGCCTGCAAGGTCAACCGTTTACAGATTTTTCACAATATGATTATTGTGAAACAGTACAAGTTTATTAATTGAATAATATTGTATTGAGATCAATTTTCAATCTTAGCTCAAGGGTAAAAAGCTAAAAAAAGTTATGGTCATGCCCGTATCCTCGAAGAGGTAGACCCCGAACGTGTGTATCCACGATTAGCCGAAGATACGTCTTAGTCCCACAACGTGATAGGTGACAAGCTTATCACCAACCGGGCATCTTTCCAAACCCAGGCATCGTTGTTTTTATTAGAAAATTGAAAAAAAAAAACATTTTTGATTTGTCTGACTCGGAAATTGAACCCCGAGGGTTTCTTTAAAAGAAAAATTCGAAAAATTTATTCGCTGAGTTTCTACCGCCAATTCTTCGTGCTTACGGTAAGTCCAATATTAATCCTAAAAATTTTGAAGGTTAATTATATAAAACATTTTTTATTTCGAAAATCGACCTAATCTTATCATAGCAAAATGTTAAAAATGTGTTTTTCTTTATAAGATTAACTTTCATTTTTAATACCCATTTTTCCTTGAAAACTCTTTTACAAGAAAGCTACCATAAATAAAAATTGATTTCTATCAATATTAGGCTTTAAGAGCGAAGTGGTGGCGCGAGATGGATCTTAGTTGCTACATATTATAGGTAGGTAGGTAAAATTTTAGTAGATAACCTTTATATATATTCTGTGTAGATAACATTGATAATTAATAATAAAAATCGTGTTTTTAATAAATCAAGAAAATTTTAAAGATTTTTTTCTTGTAAGTAGGTACTAAAAAAAATTGTTTTTGAAACATGTTTTTTTTATTTTGGTTTTATTTTCCTGCGCCCTTCTGGACCAAAGCCTGACGCCTTTGATGGGAATATAATGTTTGGGTAAAAATACGCTGGCTTTTTTTAGGTTAGATAATTATAAATGAAGCCCATACATTATAAGATGTAATTCTCATAAAAATACTTTCCTAACAATATTACTAGTTATTATAACTTAGCGAGCCCTTACAAAGCTCTGCTTTTTGCTAGTATTATTAACTTCTATTCTTCTTTCTATAGATCTATCATTGCTCCAATAACTTAGCTTTTTCTATCTTTGAATTTCGGTAGTAAATACAACTTCAGATCCTCGTCATCATGAGTACTCATTAAACTTAGTACATATGTACTGAAAGCAATAATACCAATGAGCTAAAACTCGGTTGTCTCGTCAAAACTGCATCTGAGAGTTCCAGTTGCTACATCTAGGATACATCATGAGATCAGTTGGATGGTGCAATAATACTGCATGGTCACTGAACTAACACAAGTTTGCCAGGTTTTAGTACAAACAGATATCAGTAAGACGTAGAAAAATGGTTTGCAATATTTAGACAATCTGTTTTTTACACACGAACATTGCCAGTTCAATAAAGGCTGATTATCTTGGAATGAGGATCTAGCAGCATCAGTCACCATATCATTGCAATATACCTAACTGAAGTAACTTAATACATTTATTATCCATAAATCCTTTACAAGTTGCTTAATTTTTTTCATTAATTTAAAAGAACTGATGACCATGAAATGGCTGAGCAGAATCATAGCTTAGAACCAAACCATTACAAAATAGGACTTTCATTAAAAAAATGCAACCAAATCGGATCAGACGCCTGGCACTAGGATGCCACGGACAGACACACAGATACACAGATACAAACTTATAACACCCCTTGTTTTCCGTCGAAGTCTAAAAATGAAATATGTATGTGTAGGAAGTGGGTCAGATGCGATAAATAAAATGCGGATGTGGTAATATAACAGCTCTTTATATTTTGATCAACTTTCCATTATTTAATGACTAGTTCTCGTTTAACAATTCCAAGTAACTTAAATATTCCTTATTACAAATAAGTCATAATTTAAGCAATAGATAGTCAATTATAAATTGTACTGCGACTAATTTATAGTTGACAATAATAATTAACTTGTTTGCACAAATTAATTATCCAAGAGTCAAAGATAAGCTACTAGCAAGATACAACAAGTGTACCGAGCCACGCCAGAGCCTAGACTGCCTTATCGGCGGGCGCTCAGAGCGTTTTATACAGGTAGCAAAACAAGTTGAGTAGTAGGGATATCGAACGATGCGCTTGGCGGCTTAGGCGTACACAAGGATTTAAAACGTTATGATTTCGATATATTTGCGTCGTTGTGATTGGTTATGGTATATGATATTATGACGTTGTCTTCTAGCGCTAGTTGACGAACCAATCACGAAACAGCATGAAACGCAGGGAACCAATCACGAAACAGCAAAAATATCGAAATTATAACGTTATAAATCCTTGGGCGTACACCTGTTGTTTACAATATTCTTGCATTTGATGACGCGGACGCCGTCATATGCTTTGAGTATATAAACCTCTATATCTATGTAGGTAGGTATGTACCTATCCTATGTTAGGTTTATACGGAAATATATTCCAGTTTTGAATTAAAAATTATTAACTTTCAAGCAATTTTTTCGGTATTAAGATTGTGAATAATATGTACCTACGATTACGAGGTTGTATATATGGCAAAGTTCAAAGACGTCAACTTTAAAATATTCTTAACTATAGGTTCAGATATAAAAAAATATCATTAAGTCATGTGTTCTTCATTAGTACAAAAACCGAAGTTGAAACGTAAACCTGTTTATTTTTATGTTGCCTCATCATAAAAACATAAAGTCAATTTCAAACCAACCTACAACAAAAATAAAACATCCGTTGTACTAGAATAACTGATAGAATCGTAAGTAAAGTCTGGTAAAGCATAAACACCAAGTATTGTGGCCATGGATTAATGGAAAAGAATTAGCACGACAAAATGGCTGCCAAGTGCCAACCCGCTGCGCTGAACTAACTCTCGTTAACACAAGGCTTTTTTAACTTTCCCGCTACGTACCTATGTAGATAAGGAAGTTACTGATTTTGTCCCGACTCTGATGTTGTGAGCTTAATCTTCTTATATTTACATACCGGATTTTTTTTAAGTTCCCTATACGTTAGTAGTATAAAGCCCCGGTTACACTTTGATTAGTGCTAGGGCTAATGTTTAACGCGGGTGCTTAGCATTAAGCAAAAAATACGTGAAGACACATACATACATACATACACATCTTCACGCCAGATCCCTTACGGGGTAGGCAGAGAGAACCGAGTGCCATACATCACGATCCTTGCAGGCTTGTCTCGCTTCCTCCACGTTCATCACTTTCTTCATACACACTCTCTCGACACCACCTTCGAAAAGTACTTGATCAATCTGATCATGGTATGTCAATCTTGGTCTTCCCCGGTACCTACATCCTTCCACATTCGTATTTTATATCTGTTTTGTTAACCTTTCATCTACCATTCTTTCTACATGTCCGAACCAACGGAGCATGCCCTTTCTCATCTTTACACCGACACTTTCTTTCAAACCTAACTTCTCTCTCACTTCCACATTACGAACCCGGTCCGCGAGTGTAACGCCACATATTTTTCTTAGCGACCTCATCTCGACCGCGTTGATTCTACTTTCATGCCCTTTCTGACATACACAACTTTCACTTCCATACAATAGCGTTGGGATAAGCACATAATTATGCAGGGCTAGACGGGCACCCTGACTTAAAATTGTGCTATTAAGTAATCTCCCTAACGCTCCATTCACTCTGTTCCCTGCACACACTCTTCTTGCAACATCAGCGGTGTACCGTCCATCCCTGCTAAAGGCACATCCAAGATATACAAACTCATCTACTTGTTCCAACACTACATCATCGACCACAACTCTAAAGAAAAAATCGTTGATTAGTGCGAGTGAATTAATAATCAACGTCTATTCAGTTAACTACGCTGATTACTAATCACTTGCACTTATCAACGGCTGTCTTCACATATTTTTTGCTTAATACTAAGCACCTGCATGAAACACTTGGACTCGCCCTAATCAAAGTGTAACCGGGGCCTAAGGAAGTTGCTGATTTTGTCCCGCTTTACAATTCTTTTCATTTATATATATATATATATATATATATATATATATATATATATATATATATATATATATATATATATATATATACCGTTCCAAACATGGCTGATGGCATTCGATTGGATTCCGCTAAACTTAGACTTCCTGAAAATCTGAACTGATTCGACTCAGAGTATTATTTTGAAAAACGTTAAAAAAAATCTCCTCCTCCTCCTCAAAAAAACCTCAAAAAATTTACCGATTGATTACAAAATATTATCAGCTCATATTGACTATCTAAAAGATTTTTATACTGCTGGGAAAGGAGTTTATTAAATTTATGATATGTGAAATTTTAATTATAACCTGTAAAAAAACCGCTTTGCCCAAGTGGCCGCCTAAAGCGGCCATGGGGGTGAGGGCAACGTGGCCAGATTGCCGGCCTTATAATGTCCCGGTGGGAGACGGCTGCTCCCTGGCACTTTTCGCAAACGACGCGGCATTCACCACCACCTCAATAAAGGCCACACACGCAGTACGGAAGATGCAATCAGGATCTCCTACTCGAGTGGTTAAACAAGTGGCGGTTATCCGTAAATGTTGGCAAGACTCAAACCCTTGTCCCCAGGACTGGACTAGGAAAGTCGATCCCTCCTCTGAAGCTCAACGGTTAAAATTTTATTTAAATATAGTAAAAAACATTATTTTTACATATTTAAAAAAATGGATAGACTTTTTTGGAAAAACTAAAATGTTGACTAGCCAATTTCATGGTGTCGCTTTTTCGTGACGGTGAAACCCGGAAATACAAACATTTATACTCATCACACAAATACTTGTCCCCGTCGGAGATCGAACCCGAACCCCGTCGATTGCGTAGGCAGAGTCGCTAACCACTCGACCAACGGAGCGGTCAATTAATAACAATATTGTAACTAGTGAAGTTCAATGATGTATCCACTAGATTACGTCAGTCAATCCCGGCAAAATGCCAAATCCCGGCAAAATTCCGGTATAAATATGATATGTTATAAAAAAGTTTGTGTCGATGTTAAAAGTACACACCTCATAAGTCAAAACGCTCGATTAATTAAAATAATAATTAAACGATACTGAAATAATATTAGTAATTTTCAATAGGATACAATCCTATGACACACTGACGGCCGATTTCCGAAACGCAAATTAATTTTAGCAAGCAGTCAGTGTTTAACATTATTTTTACAAGCAAATGATCTGTTAAACACAGATTAATTGCTTGTTAAAATTAATTTGCTGAAACCAGCTGAAGCTGTTAAAAAAGATGACGTTAAGTATTTTGAGCGCAATGTGGCACGTACATACATACAGGCATCCGGTGACTAGAAACATTTTTTAAATCAATTTATTTTAAATATAATATTATACCTGCAAATGATTTTAAAGTAACAAATGTATCAACAACAGAGTTATTATTTATATCAGTATACTTATATTATCGTATTAACATAATACAATAGAGACTGTTAAATCCAGAAAAATGCTTAACCTTGACATGTTAAGAGTAAAGCACTATGTCAACGCTACGCTTATGAGTCGCTCAGAAGTTATATAAAGTTTGAACTAATATAAAAATGTGTTTTACTGGAATATTCATATTTGTTTGATTAAAGGCCGGTTTCGGAAATGCAAATTAATTTTAATAAGCACATAATCTGTGTTTAACACATCATTTTTTCTTCCTCGTGTTGGTCCCGGGCTCCTTTGAAGAATAGGCCAACTGCCGTTCTGCCAGGCAGGTCGTAAAAGGCGACTGAGTGGCTATTTGCGACACTACCATCGTCATTACTAGGTGGTAGAGTTCTGCATCGGCTCGATCGGGTCTGGTACCACCGCCTTACCTATTTCTGCCGCAATAGCGTCCGTGGTGGTGGTCCATGGTCACTGTCGTGTTCCGGTTTGGAGGGTAAGGTAGCCGGTAAACTTATGCATGTGGCATTAGGCCTCGCCAAAAGATAGCAACGCACCATTAACATCTTTGGTGTCTATAAGCGATGGTTGACTCTTTCCATCAGGAGACCCATCTGCTTGTTTGCTATCTTATGATATATAAACAAAAAAAAATTTGCTTGTAAAAATATGTTAAACACATTGTCTGTAAAAATATGTGAAACAAATAATTGTTTGTTAAAATTTATTTGCATTTCGGAAAGCGGCTGTGATTGTCGAAAATATATCTCAACTTTAGCTTTTGTTAGTCATGAAATAAACATGTGAAACACCTTATTATTTTTTGTTATAGCACTCACCCCGTGCTTGGGAATCTGGAAAAACCTTAAAAACAACAAAAAAAAATATCGACACGCGGGATTTGAACCTGCGACCATTTCCCTAAAGCCGGGACAGGCTCGAGGCGGCGAAATTCTTCTTTGCTATATGATCGATTACGTCGATTGTACTGATCGCTAGCTATACATACGTATAGCTAGTTAAATGAGTTCATCGTTACAGATGAAATTCACATTTATAATTTTGATCAGTACTTTCGTATTTTCTAATTATTTTTTGTTAAAGCACTCACCCCGTGCTTGGGAATCTGGAAAAACCTTAAAAACAACAAAGAAAAATATGAGGAACAGGAACAAACGCTATACATTATAGTTAATGGTCTTATAATTACTCTGCGAACCCTAAAGTACTAGTAATTTGCATAATCACGATAAATAATTACGGACGCGATTAGTAATTGAAAAATAGCAACTCACTGCTATACAAATTACTTGTAACACAATATTTTTTCGAAATATAGTGTCAAAGTATTGGCCCAGGCCCCTTTTGAAGAAACCATCTGTTTTTCTGCCAGATAGTTTACCCAAGCAGCAATCAAGCATGTTTAATACCCATAAAGCAGCTCATATAGAACTAAAAGTTCTATTGCAGCCGTACAATGGTGTAAAAAGATGCTTTTATCGGTATAAGAGACCTTTATGAGTTTATATACAGCCTAATGCTGTACAAGGCCTTTCTTAGAGTTCCGCGTAAGCTTTAGGCGTTATATCTGAATATTAATACACTACTGTACAGCTTTAAGCAATTTGTAACTCATTAGGCTGATTTTAATCCTTAAAGCTGTACATTAGCTGTATTTTGTTTAGCACGGGAATTTATTACAGCTTTAAGTGTTATTATAGTATCACTCAACGCTTGTTTCTGTAAAATGGGATATGCAATCACCGTTCTACAGCTAATATTTATGGCGTAATTGTAGACTGTTATGCAGCCAATGGTGTTAAAAAATCTGCATATACAGCTATAGTACAGCTCAAGGCTGTATTACTGAGAAAATTGTTGTTTGCTGTTTTTATATCTGCATAGTTGATATCATGTGGAAAAAATCAAGAGGAATATTGAAAAGGAATATTTAAATATTATAAATTACCAACCAAGTAATCGTGATGAAGATAAAGCTGAAAAATTACTAATTCAGGTAAACCTACAATCGTCATTTTTATTAATGTTCAAGGAAAAGGGTTCCGTAACAAAAACATTAAAAAGTGATTCTAGGTTATCTGATTTATTATTTTTTAGGCTTATCTTCTTCATTAAGGTTACTTGGTTGGTAATTTACAATAACAGATTTTTTTAATGTCATAAGATAGCAAACAAGCAGATCGGTCTCCTGATGAAAAGAATCAACCATCGCCTACAGACAGCAAAAATGTTAATGGTGCGTTGCTCTCTTGTGGCAAGGTCTAATGCCCAATGCATAAGTTTACCGGCCACCTTACCCTCCAAACCGGAACATGACAGTGACTAGCACTGACGCTTTGCAGCAGGAATAGATAAGGCGATGGTACCAGACCCGGTCGAGCCAATGCAGAGCTCTATCACCTAGTAACCACGATGGAAGTGACTCGCATAGCCCATCGGTTGTCTTTTACAACCTGGTCTATTCTTCAAAGAATATATAAAAAAGAGTTAAAAAGAGAAATAAAAATCATTACACTGAGAAAATATGTATTTTTTTATTTTTAACTTGCTACTATACGGAGTTTTACAAAAGCGGTATAGTAAGTCGAAAGGGGGTGACTCAGAGGGCCATTTTGAACAACTTTTGTTCAACGATTTGTGAAAATTCCCGAAAAACAAGTTTGTTTTTCCATTGTGAAAAGTCACGTGACCAACAAAGTTTCTATGGAGAATCAATATTTTTTTCGCGAATTTCCAAAAGTCGTTAAACAAAAGTTGTTAAGAATGACCCCCTGAGCCACCCCCTTGCGGCTTACTGTACCACTTTTGCAACACCCTGTATATATGTATACTTACAATCGTTTTAAAAATATTATATACTTAGATACAATTACAGGCAAAAGAGTATGTGTTTCTCTTTGAAGAACTAATAATATTAAATCAAAAGCACGAAATAACGTATTCTTCTTAAAAATATTTTTGTGATAGACCAATATTTAAAGGGCTTGATTTTTCGTTCTTGATCAACTTAGTTATATCAAGTTGTTTTCTTGGTCATTATAATTCACCTTTATCCTCCCACAAACTGGGTACGATACAAATACGGTTTTGGCTTCTCTCAATTGTTTTTATTATTTTATAAGGCATATTTCCCTGAAAAATAAAGTAAAACATGATTGAAATACATGTCTCATAAGTTATAGTTAACAATAAGTTGGTTTAGTTGTAAAGTCAAACGACCGACGTCAATACAACACAATAGCGAAATCAAGTGACAAACATATGTTTTGTATTTAGGGTTCTTCAATTTTTGTACGCATCTCTAAACATAAGTTAAGTGATTAAAAGCCAATTACTGTACAATAGATTTATATAGGGACTTAGTACAGCCTAAAGTGTATTTGGACGGTAATTAAAAGCCAATAGCCGTATAATAGAACAAAAAAGAGATTCAGTACAGCTATTTGCAGTATATCACCCTCCAAATACACTTTAGGCTGTATAACAAAACGCCGCCATTATTGTGTATTAAAAACAACATTAAAGAAATATATTGTTAAATAAAAGATATATTTAGCAATAGCTAAAGCTATATCTTGACAAGCAACTTATATTATGATCATTATGCCTTTATATACAATATTGTACCATAAATACTTGTATATTCTAACCTTAAACACAAACACCGTATTTCGCAATGATTTTATTTGTGTTATCTTGATTATTTCGTTGGCGCGTGAATATTTTGAGGAAAAACATACACACTTCACAGTCATTTAGAATTTGCACTTTGAATACACCCTTGAATACTGCTCCAAGTCCAAGAATTTATCGTTTATTAATATATTTTTAATTATGGCGTCTGCAGATATAATGTTATACAATATCAAAAACAGATTAGTTACTTTTTATCATTTTCAAACACCTATTAAGAACATTTAGCTGCACAAGAGAGTATCTTAAGTATTATAGTTTCTTTATACACCGAATAACAGCCTTTGTACAGCCTATACCAGCTTGTACAGCTATTGTGCAGCCTATTTAACTCTTAGCTGTACAAGACAGTTACAAGAGAGTATCTTTAGTGTTATAGTTTCTTTATACACCAAATAACAGCCATTGTACAGTTTATAACAGCTTGTATAGCTATTGTGCAGCCTATATAACGCAATAAGCTGTATAACTTGGGGCCCTTTTTGGTGTTATATCGGCTGTAGAAGCGCTTCTACAGCCTTTGTACGGCTTCGTATACAGCTTTAAGTTTAAAAATGAACCTAAATGCAGCCTTTATACAGCTTAACGTGCTACTTGGGTATGAAGGCGAACGACTGGTCAAACCTCAGAGTATTCCTCTGAGGGTCAGGGTCAAACATGTCACTAACATCCTGACTCCCAGGTTGAAGAGTTCTGCGAGGCCTCGCTGGGACTTGTCATTAGATATACACGATTTTATACCAGTATAAAGTCATTTTATATCTTTTTCATTTTAAATATACACGTTCAATTCGTTAAATTACTTTTTTATATGATAGCAGACATTTGATTGCCATATAACTTCAATATGTTCTGAGTGCTAAGTGTGAGTTTTTCTTTTCGCATTCGATCTTGAGCGCGTTTGGAGTTTACTAGGAATTTGTATGTGATTTGTACAGCGCCACCTAGTGGTAAACGTGAGAAACCAGTTTGCACTCTAATGTAATAATTTTATTTATCTTCAGGTATGTTCCAGTCTCGGCTTTTCCTGCGTACAATGGAACAAAACTATACATTTAACCAGGCGAAGGTACTCAAGGTAAGTAAAAGAATTACTTTAATCAAATCGTAAAGGTATCAAATAACCGACCCACTTGGCCGGTTCAGGCCACGCGCAATGTAGAGTTCCATAGTATCCGATTACACAAAGAATGACGTTTTTATTGTTTCATACTATGAAAATTTAACCTATTTAACGACAATGCCTTACATTTTGGGGCACGTGAGAAAAAAATTAACATCCCCACTTTACGTGTATAAAAGGTATCCTAAAAGATATTTTTAAGATTTTATTTTACTTATTACTTTGTCGGAGAGACTAATATTTGTATTTGGACTAAATAACAGCTTTCTAGTAGAAATAATCTCTGAGCTAGGCTGCTTACGGGCGACGAACGGATATGGCGCAATCGTAAGAGTTCCTACTAGAGATGTGCCGGATAGCTATAAAGCTAGATCCGCGGATACGGATACAGACCATTTGCGGCATTAAACACAGTTTTTAAGGAGTAGAGCTCATTAGATTTTGTAATCCATCGTTATATTAATTTTGAAAGTTATTATAAAAAAAACATTGTTATCCCGAAAATTATTTTAAAGTTTTTTCAAAATTTCTCTAAATCTCTTGATTCAAATCGGTTCAGATTTTCAGGAAGTCTAAGTTTAGCAATACCCAATCAAATGCCGTCAACGACGTTTCGATCAGCCTTTCAAAGCCTGTGAGATGTTTACATACACACACACACACATCTTTCATATTCTTATAAAATTTTTAAAGTAAGCCTTACGAAAACTGTAAGAAACCTTTTAACGGAATATAAAGTTCCTTATATTCCGTCAAATATATCTATCAAATTTAAAAGATATAGCCTATGTGCTATTCCAGGTCATCATCTACTTTTGTGCCAAATTTCATTACAATTCATTTAGTCTTTTTTGCGTGATTAAGTAACAAACATCCATCCATCCAATCATAAAACTTTCGCATTTAAAATATTAATATCTATACATATAATAAAATCGTAGGAATGTCAAAACTGTACATTGAATATTTTTTTAAAAGAATACTTGGGGCGTGATCTACAATCGATATCGAAGCCAAAAATATAGTTTTTAGAATTTTTGTCTGTTTGTCTGTTTGTCTTTATGTATGTCCGGGGTAAACTGAAAAAGTACTGCATGGATTTACTTCAAATTTTGCATGAATATTAATTACTAACAGGAATTTTGCATGAATATTAATTACTAACTAATATTAATTACTAATATTAATTACTAATTAATTACTAACACTACAACTACATATTATCACGCTAACACCTGTGGGGGAGGAGCAGTGCAGAGTAAACGAAGTCCGCGCGGACGAAGTCGCTGGCAACAGCTAGTAATATATATATATATATATAAGGCCTTAATAAGAAAATAATGAATCGCGCGAGATTCGGAACGCAGTAAAGAAATAAGTAGGTAAATATGTTTATGATAGCGCGTTATAAACTATAAATTATATTTTTCTAGCGCGCTACGTTATAGACTATAACTTGTAACTGGAACATTGATCGCGTGGGCCATTCGAGATAGCGTGTGACTCATTAAGTGAGTGACTCATTGAGAGTAAGGTAGCCAGTAAAATTATGCATGTCGCAACATCCCACCACATGGGTATCAACACCCCATTACGAACCCGTCGAAACCCAAACCCCAGCTTTGGTGTCTATTGTCAATGGCTATTTCTCCCACCAAAAGACCTATCTGCTTGTTTCCGATCCTATGATATAAAAAAATGTTACAACCTACTCCTTATCGCATGGGTAGCTCCTATTATCTAATGATGGGGCCCCTCTTGTGTCTATCCTCACAAAGCTTCGTGCAATATGACACGATAAATGTTAGAGGTCACAGCATTTATCGTGTCTTTGCACAAAGCTTTGTGACGATTGACGCAATTGAGGCTGAGGCATAAGTTATATGACATAAGGTTAAGGTTAAGTGCTTTAGCCGTGAAAGCGTAAAAAACGAATGAAACTATTTATAATACACTGACGGGCTCATAAATTGCATCAAAGTATAGTATTTCCTTGGGATTAATATAGAATTAGTACAATTCCATTTAGTGTAATCTAAAAAATATCATACTTTTTAGATTAGACTAAATAAAAATGTCGAGACTAATAATTATAAAAACAAAATTTAAAACTAAAAGTAGTAATTAAAAATTTAAAACTAGAAGTATTCTGCAGTAAAATTATAGGCGAGAAAATAAAATTTATGCATAGTTTAAAATTCGTAATTTTTTTTGTTTCTTTTTCATTTGCCATTTGAATTATTGTTATCAATAAGCATTGATTTTTAAGTCTTTTAAACTCAGAAAAAGTTTCGTAACCATAAATATGGTTACTTCTTCCGAACAAGCCGCTCCAATTGTGGCATTGGTGCGGGAAGGTTTGGTTAAACGAACGATAGCTAAAAATTTGAATTTAAACCAGTTTACGGTTTATAGAGTAACTACACCGAAGGTTTGTAGAGACAGGTCCTCACGAAAAGAGACCCAATATCTGCAGAACTCGAGAAAGCACCCGTCGTGACGACCGATTTATATTTCAACTTCCCTAAGAATCTTTTCCTTACAGCAAACATCAAAACAGAGCTGAATAAAGTGCGTGGAGTAAACGTGAGTGGACTAAAAATAATAAGAAGGCTTAAGGAAGCGGCATTCATACCTTTTAGATCAGCAAATGGTGCAAAGCTGTCTGCAACTCATAACAAGCTCGTTTAAGATTTGCACATGAACATCTTAATTAGATTGAAGAGGAATGGGCCGCCATATTGTTCACCGATGTGTGTAGTACATGTTTAAATGGTGCCATTTGCACCATTTAAACATGTACTACACACAGTCGCAGTGTCGCAGAAGAGTTTATGGCTGACGCAGGGAGAGATATGATCAACGTTGCATTGAGAAGCGTGTGCCTTTTGGCGGCGATTCATGTATGGCGTGGCAAAGAGTGGCAATTAGAAGATCCGGCGAACGGAAATTGTGTTCATAGACGACATCCGTCGACGACAACGTCCGTCAAAACGGTAGAAGAGGTAGTTTGACGGCACAACGCTATATAACAGAGATTTTAGAAGCTCACGTGTTACCTTGCACAGGATTAATAGGCAAAAATTTTACTTTAGTGCAATATAATGCCCGACCCCACGCCGCTGCACAAGTTCGACAATATTGCGATGAGGCTGGAATACGTACCGTGTATTGGCCAGCTCGCATCCTGGATCTTATTCCCATTGAGCATGTTTGGAACAACAAGGCCGTTTCATAACCCTAATCAGATCTATGCGGAACTGATTAGAATTTGTAAAGAACTTTAGTCATCAGTGAAGGGCCGCATGCTCCGTGCCAGATGGCCTTCAAAACTAGATAATAATATAATATTTTGTATATTCAGGCATCTTAACGGATTGCAAAATAAAATAAAAATAATTTAAATCGCCTTAATATTCATACCTAGTAATTATTTCATACTTAGGAAACAATGTTAATTATATTCCGTCATGCTACATTCAGAACAAAAATATATTTTAATAATCATCTATTAACTTTGAAAACGTAACCAGGCAGTATTTTACACCGGCCCATCGCTTACTGCTTTTTGAGGCGCAAATCTGACTTTATATGGAGTACTGCTCTCATTTATGGGTTGGGGCTCCTCAGTACCAGCTCCTTCCTTTTAATCGTATTCAACGTAGAGCGGCTCGAACCATCGATGACGGGACTATTTCAAATCGGCTTGATTCTTTGGCGTTACGTAGAGATGTGGCATTGCTCTGCATCTTTTATCATAGGGTATGTTACAAGGAACTGTTTGGATTAATTCCTGCCGCTGAATTTTACCATCGGATATCGCAACAAAATTTGAAGTTTCATTGTCACCATTTCGATGTCTGGAAATTCATAACCGGGCGATTCTCGAGGCATTTTTTGCCCCGCACTATTCCTATGTGGAACCAGCTATCGGCAGAAAATTTTTCCAAACGGATACGACTTAGGAACCTTCAAGAAAAGAGCTTTCTCATTCTTAAGAGGCCGGCAATGCAATTACAAGACCCCTGGTAGTGTAGTTGTCTGTGGGCGGTGGTAATCACTTACCATAAGGTGAGCCTCCTACGCCTGTTTGCCCCCTCTTCTACAAAAAAAATAAATAAGAATACATTTCTTAAACTATTAAATAATAACATAATATCACACACACTGTCAAGATCATCGTTATGCGCCAATAAAAATCCGTTACGTCGTTTTAAAGATTTAAGCATACATAGGGACATAGGGACATAGGGACAGACAGAGAAAGCGACTTTGTTTTATACTATGTAGTGATGACATCGCTACTCGCAGACGAAGCTGTGCCGGGCTGCTGGCAAAATTAAATATATCACCGGCGATAGGTGTTTTCGAACGCATACGACTTAGACACCTTCAAGAAAAGAGCATACTCCTTAAAAGGGCAGCAACCCAGCTGCAAGACCTATGGTGATGTGGCTGTCCATGGGCGGTGGTAATCACTTACCATCAGGTGGGCCTCCTGCTCATTTGCCCCTTTTTTTCTATAAAGAAAAATCTCAGCACACTACAGCTAAGAATGAAGCTAACAGTGACATGATTTAGATTGAAAATAAGAATTGAAAGTGTGAAGTTACCTTAAACTCAATTGAAATTTGGAAATAAAGAAACTTGTTTACATTTGTCCAAAAATCATGATTTCCCACGCGTCTATCAATTTGACAGCGTGTTTACTAAAGCGAAATGATAAGTACAGTTAGAAATGTAGCAGGTTTCTTTAATCTGATTTGTAGATAACGCGCAAATAAAACGGCTCTATTTCGTGTGGACACGTTTGCTTTGGCAATCGTGAAATCTCCAAAGAAAATAATAATTTTATTAAGGCGATTACAACTGCGAACGACCTTGAGTTTCTAACAGGAGCAGCGCAAATATTATTTCGCGCGTGGCAGGGTCTAAAGTCAAAGAGTATTTACAGTGGATACAGATAGATACGTTTTAACATTTTTGTTCACCTATATGAACTTTTATCATCATGAATCGACTGAATATTGTCAAACTCAAAACCAATAACCAGTAATCGCTCATTTATCGATTACATATACATTCATTTTAGAAAAACGATAAATATCTAAAGAAAAAAAATATACCGAAAATCGACAAAAAATTTTATAACAATTTACGCAATAATAACAGTTACGTATCCTATTTCTTTGAAAGTGTTGTAATATACAATACATCCCGTGTAGCACTTTATTTTAGTACATACAATCAACAATTAATATTTAAAAAAACCTTTCAAAATTTGATTTTGTAAAATGTAATCTCTTGAATAATATTTTAAAACTAACTAGCTTCTTAGTTTTTGGTTCAAAATCTCGTAATAAAAAAGAAGATATATAAATTTACTTAATGTTTATAGAGGAAACTACTAAATAAGTTGTTTTATTTAGACTATTTGTATGTATAATATATTTTTTTTTTGTTGCAACGTCCTTACTACCTTCAAATAGTACCAGTTTTTATTTTTTTTCTTTAGAGTTTTGCTTTTTATTCGCTTGCTTGAATTATCTTCGTTGTTTATATGTTTTATTTTATTTTTTTATTTTTGTACATTTATACAAAATATTGACCAAATACTTATCTATCTATGGCTAATAAAAATTCAAGCGTAAACGTAGGTAAGTACATGAATAGTTTCAAAATATTATTCAGCGTCTACTCGCAAACAAAACTATTTATAAAGTACTAGCTTTCAGCCCCTTTAATACCCTCTTTTACCTCTTTAAGAGATCAAACTCACAGCATCCTTACATGCACGTTTATTTAATTGTATTAAAGAACATGACTAATAAATTTGAAGAGATTTTGATTAAACATATTTTATTTTTTTTACAAACTTTACCACTTTTTTCATCGTTTGAAGATATGACATTTGAAAACCTTAAACTCGTATTCATTTAATTGTATTAAAAATCATAAATACTAAGTTTTAAATAATTTCTACAATATTCTACAAAAAACAATCTATTTTTTTATACAAACATAAATGCTTTTTTAACCCTTTAAGGAATGAAATTTAAAAAAATCCCCAAATATATGATTCTTAAATTGTGTTGAAGAACGTAAGTGCCGAATTTCAAGTTATTTTGACCATAAACGTTTGATTTTTCATATAAATTGTAACACACACTTTTACTCCTTTAATGGATGAAACTTCTAACATTACATGCATGTTTCTTCAATTTCGATTGAAGAGCATAAGTACTAAAAATCCGAAAATTCGTACATCTTAATTGTATTAAAAATCATAAATACTAAATTAAAATAATTTAGATTTTATAGTGATGCAATAAATACACAATTCATTTTTGATACAAACTTTAAAGCCTCTTTTTACCTCTCTATGGGCTAGAATTCAAAAAAATATTAAATTTGTATTTAATTTTTTTTCAGTTAAAGGATAATTTAATTACAGCATATCATTCATTTCAACTCAAAAATGACAGAGTTTCATACAAACTTGCACCCCCTATTTCACCATCTTAGGGGATGAATTTAAAAAAATCCTTTCTTATTCCTTGTCTATATCATAAGAACAACATCTGTAAAAAACAGCCTTCTCGGTCCAAGCTCATTATCTACTATAAAAAAACATCCAAGCGTAAACGAAATGTTCAATTTCCAAACGGCACAACCTTACTATTGTGCCAAACGTTCTATCTGTACTATTACTCTTTGACTCGAATATGGAGAGCGGAGCACGCTAACATGCGACACAGCCTCCCCGTATGAACTAGTCGTGTGTAGTTCGCGAATGAATCCTTCAATTGGACTACTTCAGTTGCGTTTAGTTCATCCTTCACTAGTTCAGTTTCAATTTATCTATATCTCTAGTTCGCGTAGTTCACCGCGAACGAAACGATTACGAGAGTCGAAGATTGCCGATCACGCGCCGATGGGAGTGACGTAGCAGACACAATCTCGGCCTGGCTGAACTTGATACCGGTTAACTATATCATATCACTCGTGCTCGTACTTTCTTGTACAATGTACATACATACTTGCGAAGAGCGATAAAATTACTTCTTTAATTATAAGCGTTCATTGTTTATTGCGCATGAAGGTAGTTTTGATCTTCAATTAGTATAAACGCAATGCATAAAATGTCATAATGTTTGTTTGAATTTATCTAAAATCAAAAATTACAGTGAAAAATAAATGTTTAGAAAAATCAGCTTAAAGTTAAGGCCATAAGAAACATTTTGCTGTATTTCGCAATTGTAAACACTATTTTAGTAAGAATTTTTAATTTTTCATTAGTAAAAGTACGAATAAATAAACGAAAAAAATAGTACAAATAAAAATATACTTTATTTTAAAATTGTTTTACTATCACTTTAACGTTTATCTCGTTCGCAGAAATCATAAGATTCATTACACACTACTTAGTTCGATTAACAAACGAAGGAAAATCAATGTACTGAGAAATGATAACGACTCAAGCCATTGGACTAAATGAACTACTGAACTAAAAGAGTGATATACTTCGCAGTGATCAAAAGATATGTTCATATCTTTTCATTTCAGTGACACATTCTGCGCACCTCTAGTATGAACGCTACCGGGAGACTGACTTTCGACGCGAGCGCTGTCCGCGAATTAAATAATAAGGTTTTTATTGATTTAATAGCACACTATAATGATTTTGTAAAATTTTGAACTTAAATTTATAAAGCAATAAATTGTCTGTAATAAAAAGAAAAAAATCATCAAAATCGTTACAGTAGTTTGGAAGTTATAGGCAAATTTTTGCGTAAAAATAAGAAAGATATTCGATTTTTTTCCGTCAAAAATAACAATAAAATTTAAAAAAACGAACTTAAAATTTAAACTTAATTATATTATACGCATAATGCATATTTTTTTTAAAATTATTGGACCAACCGGTTAGCAGTAGTAGGCTTTCAAAGAGGTGTCTATTTCGTTGTTCGGCATTACCTATCGCCTTAATAACTTTATATGTGTTTTAGCACTTATCCCGTGCTAGGAAAAACTTAACAAAACATTATTGTCATGTCAAAATTTTTCAATGTCAAGTTTGTAAAATTTAATAAGTTCGGCCAAAAAAAAACAGTCAAAATTATTTTGAAAGTGCCTACATTATATAGTCGTAGTTTTTAAACAGATAGTCCTCATGTAGGAGATATCGAGATAACCATAGCCTAATTACTGAAATGGTGCATTGTCATTGATCCGTCAAAAGTTCTGTACCATCTCACCCGTACCTATTTCTGCCGCAATAGCGTCAATGCTTCTCACTGTCGTGTCCTAGATCGGAGAATAAGGTATCCGGCAGGGCATATTAATGGATATGGCATTACTATCCCGCCACAACTTACGAATGTTATATGTCCACTTGCCACACAAATAGCAACGCATCATTAAATTCGTCGCTTTATCGTCATCATCGTGTCCATCTGGTTTGGACATGGCATTTAAAAAAGCCTGTGCAGGCTAAGTGCTCCAATTGTGACATTGGTGCGGGAAGGTTTGGTTAAACGAACGATTGCTAAAAATTTGAATTTAAACCAGTTTACGGTTTCGAGAGTAACTACACTGAAGGTTTGTAGAGACAGGTCCTCACGAAAAGAGACCCAGTATCTGCAGAACTCGAGAAAGCACCTGTCGTGACGACCGATTTATATTTCAACTTCCCTAAGAATCTTTTCCTTACAGCAAACATCAAAACAGAGCTGAATAAAGTGCGTGGAGTAAACGTGAGTGGACTAAAAATAAGAAGAAGGCTTAAGGAAGCGGCATTCATACCTTTTAGATCAGCAAATGGTGCAAAGCTGTCTGCAACTCATAACAAGCTCGTTTAAGATTTGCACATGAACATCTTAATTAGATTGAAGAGGAATGGGCCGCCATATTGTTCACCGATGTGTGTAGTACATATTTAAATGGTGCCATTTGCACCATTTAAACATGTACTACACACAGTCGCAGTGTCGCAGGAGAGTTTATGGTTGACGCAGGGAGAGATATGCTCAACGTTGCATTGAGAAGCGTGTGCCTTTTGGAGGCGATTCATGTATGGCGTAGAGTGGCAATTAGAAGATCCGGCGAACGGAAATTGTGTTCATAGACGACATCTGTCGACGACAACGTCCGTCAAAACGTTAGAAGAGGTAGTTTGACGGCACAACGCTATATAACAGAGATTTTAGAAGTTCACGTATTACCTTGCACAGGATTAATAGGCAAAAATTTTACTTTAGTGCAATATAATGCCCGACCCCACGCCGCTGCACAAGTTCGACAATATTGCGATGAGGCTGGAATACGTACCGTGTATTGGCCAGCTCGCATCCTGGATCTTATTCCCATTGAGCATGTTTGGAACAACAAGGCCGTTTCATAACCCTAATCAGATCTATGCGGAACTGATTAGAATTTATAATAAGGGCATGTGTAGGTACCCTTATTACAGATTATATAGGATTATTTTATTTAAAAGTGAAGTATAGTGAAAAGAAAAAAAAACCTATGCTCAACTTTTTTTATTTTAAAAACCAACCAACCAAAACCTACTTTTGTTACATTTATCGTTTTTGTTCAAAAAATTGGATGGTCCTTTCTAATGTACAAACGGATATAATGCTACCCTGTTATGAAGTTAGCGAACCAAACTGTAGGATTTAATTTAATTCTGTATAAAAATTTTGAATACATGGTTAAAATGTTTACTTCAAAGGCGACTTGAACATTGATGCAGTTTATGAGTCCATCGGTGTATTTATATGATATACAGCATGTAAATGACGATCCATCGAAAGTCGAAACCATGGATTTTTATCGTGATTCTGAGATTAAAACCGTTGAAAATTTGTGTGGGTTTTTTTTTTAAATCATTTATTTAGTTTGACGTTTTTAATGTGATAAGGTTGTGTATATTTTGCTGTTGTTTAGTTCGCATGTGTTAATTTATGTATAACTAGCTGTTGCCCACGACTTCGTCAGCGCGGACTTCGTTTACTCCGCACAGCTCCTCCCCCATAGGTGATAGCGTGATAATATGTAGCCTATATATTGACCCGACCTGTTAGAATATTCATGCAAAATTTGAAGTAAATCCATGCAGTACTTTTTGAGTTTACCTCGGACATACATACAGACAAACAGACAAACAGACAAAAATTCTAAAAACTATATTTTTGGCTTCGATATCGATTGTAGATCACGCCCCAAGTATTCTTTTAAAAAAATATTCATTATTTTTTTAAAAGATATATTTTGTATCGATATGTCGTTACAAAATATATCGCCTAAAAATATCGACATATCGAATTGAAAAGATCGATATATCGATGTATCGATATTTATTCGACAAGCCTAGTCTATGGTCGAATTGCGACCACACGGCAATAGCTAATGAAAATAAATAATCAACACTTTTAAAATAACAGTGGAAAGTTTAGTCTGCATATAGCTTTTGCTCTTACGTAAGTATGTTCACGCGCGTAACCCCGAAGGGGTAGGCAGGGGTACAATAAGTGAACCCACGATTAACCGAAGATACTTGGTCCCACAAACGTGATAGGTTGCAACTTTATGTTATTTAACTGGAAAAACATTTTTTTAACTTCCCGCTTCGTTTGTAGAAAAAGAAAATACTGATTTAGTCCCGATTTTCGAAAATTGAGTTTTTACCAGATATTCACGTTTTGAGGTCCTAGGAACTTTTTCTTTTTTCACGATGACGTCAGTATATCTGTTCGTATGTAAAATATATATGTGTGTATGTGTATATGTAAACGGCTGGATCGATGAAAACGCGGTTGGTGGCATTTGATTGGATTCCACTCAACTTAGACTTCCTGAAAATTTCAACCAATGCAGATTTTGAAAAATTTTGAAAAACCTCAAACAGTATTTTTTTAATAGTGTACCCATTGAGTAAAAAATCTAATCAGCTCTTTTCCTCTAAAAACTGCGTCCAATCACAAATTTCATCAAAATCGGTTTATCCGGTCGGGAGTTATCGTTGACGAAAAATTTTGAAAAAAACTGTTTTTTTAACTAACTTTGAAAGTTTTCGTCCAATATTTTTTGATCTACATTTTTTAGTATTTAAAAACTTCGTTGAATCTCGTTTTAAAAATTAAAATTGAATACAATTATCAAAAGCTACAGCTTTTCAAATATTAAAATTACGTTGTTTGCAGCAAACGTACTCTGTATTTTTAAAATTACTTTCAGGCTAATATTCTGATTTATTTAAAAATCTAGTCAGCCTTTCTACTTAAAAAACTACGTCAAATACCGTAAATTGGATTAAAATCTGTTGATTAGTTCGGGATTTATAAATGACGTAAGTTTTTGGAAAAAAGTTTTTTTTACATTACTTCGACAGCTTTTAACATACTGATTTTGTGGTTAAATAAAACAACTTAGAACTCAAAAATAATTTTAACGCCATTCAAGAGATCAAAACCTATCCTTTAAAAATATATTATTTTCAAACATTAAAATACAATTATTATTTTTACAAGTTTTAGATTTTTTAACTCTTTGAGATCAAAAATTCATGCTTAAATTTTTGCTTCGTTGAGCTTAAAATACCTCGATTTGGCAGGAAGTTTCAGGGATGGCCTGCGGGGTCAACCGTTTTACAGATTTTTAAATTGCCCGATCCGGGAATCTAAGCCAGGACCTCATGTGGTCAACGCCTAGACCACAGAGGCGATTATGTAATCTAAAGTAAACTGCTATATGAAGTGTTGATGCTAGAGTTCTGCAACTTCTCTATTCCGATCGTGTTCCTGGCGAAATATGTTCGGTGCTCGTTACTGTTGTATTCTTGTGTTCCTGCTTAAAGGTTAGCTGCTAAACTTATATGTGTGGTATTTTGACCCAGCACACTGATGGCAACGGGCTATGGAGGGAAAAATGGCATAAACTAAAGGAGGCTTACATCTTACTGTATGACAGTGGCTTAAGAAGGGGTAGCTAAGTTTACTTCTCATAGAAGAGAAGAGGTGGTAAGAGTGCTATCCTATGGTATGGTATTTAAAAAAATCTCATTTTTGATAGACATACGGATGGTACCATTTAAACAATATTTGTTCTGTTATATTTAGGTTTTGTTTGTTTGAGTAAACAGAATAGAGACCTAATAACAGACCAATTGTTCTGTAAACACATCAGACTAACCGAAACGTCAGAATTAGTACCGACCAATCCAGTGAATAAATAAAAATGATGAGGGTCCATACAAAGTTGACCTAAAACGCTACCACAGAATACATAATAGTACAAGTACAGAAGAGACACTCGGGCAAGTCGTTTAAAGAAATAGGGACTCTTTCCACGATACGATTAAGTTGAATTCAGATCGCGCAGCGCTTGATTACCTACCGTTGTACTTACCTAGAACTTGCATCTCTTTCTATCGCGTAACTCTTACCGTTTCCAATGAAATCAGGGTTGTCTCAAAGATACTCTATCGCCAATAGACACCAAAGATGTTAATGATGCGTTGCTATCTGTGCAGCGGGATGGCAATGCTATATACATAAGTCTATCATCCAACTTTAACACCCAAAACGGAATACGATAATGACAAGCTTTGACGCTATTGCGGCAAAAATAGGTAAGGCAGTAAACATTATGGTACCTAACCATAATTTAAAAAAAAAATACTTGCTATTAAATAGTGGCCGTTGAATTTTAATATGGGATTACTGTACATTAAATAAGTTTGGTAATTTCGGCTGATGCTATAATATTCTTGTAGTACTTTAGGCCGATCCCATCAATCTTCATTGTAACAAGACAAACATTATTAGTACATGGGGCACACTAAAAGTTTTGCACTTCTAGCTAAACGGAACTATTTGAATTTCAAATGTTATATTTTTTAAACGTTGCTACCTTCTTAGTAATAAAAAAAACCAATTGGCGGGAAATGATTTGTCAATTGTTTTTTATCACACATCAAAGTTCTACGTACGCAACGAAAATGGAATTAAGTCGAAAAGATTTTAGAGCGATGATTTTTTATGATTTTAAAAGTTGTCTTTCTCCGCAAGACTGGGCCGCTCGTCTTCAAAATGCTTTTGGGAGAAACCTTGTTTGAGCACCGTGAGGCGATAGTTTGCTGAATTTGAGAGAGGTCGAGTTTCTTTATGTGACGAATTTCGTGAAGGGCGGCCTTCAACTGCCGTAAAAGAATGTGGCTACTCTTAAGCGATTAACTGAAGAAAACCCCCGGATTATCTATGAGATAATTCGAGGACTATTGGAGCTTGGTATGAGCCAAATTCAGAAAATTTTACACGAAGAATTGAAAGTTTGGAAACTTTGTTGTCGTTGGATCCCTCATGAACTGACAGCGGAGCAGAAGCGGGCTCGCGTGGAATGGTGCTCACAGATGCTACTGAAGTACGACCACGGACATTCTAATGCTGTTTATGACATTGTCACAGGAGACGAAACGTGGATTTATTGTTTTTAACCTGAAAAAAACCGCAATCTTGTGAATGGGTGTTTGAAAATGAGAACAGGCTAACAAAAGTGAGACAGGCGAGAAGCGTTGGTAAAAAAATGATCGCGTTTTTTTTCTCAGCTACGGGTCCCATCTGTACAATTCCACTTGAAGATCAAAAGAATGTTAATACCGAGTGGTGTTCTACCATTTCTTTTCCCCAAGGTGTTAGAAAAAGTTCGCGAAAGACGACCCAAAAGCCGCATTCTCCTACACCATGATAACGCTTCTTCACACACGGGCAACAAAACAAGTCATTTTTAGATTTAGAAAAAGTAAAATCTCTTCACTCACCCTGCACATAGCCTCGACCTAGCACCCTGTGATTTCTGTATTTTACCCAAAATCAAAGATTTGATGAGAGGTTTTACTTTTATCAACTCCGAAGAGGCAATGATAGCGTTCAATCAGCACGTAGAAACATGCTTGCAGATTTATGGTCCTCCTGTTTTAAAAAATGTTTCGATCGCATGAAAAAATGTTTAAAATGTAAAAGAAATTATTTAGAAAAGCAATAAACATAATATTTTGGTTATAACACATTGTTACGCAAAACTTATAGTGTGACTTACTTATAATGCAGGTTATCAATAGATTTTGTTTATACATATTGTCAATGTTAAATCCTTTTATAGATACCGTGTGACCGTTCTTTAAAATAATAAATAAATTACTTTCAGTGACTGTTGGGAGACTAAAACTATGGTGATACCAGCGGGATGCGAGTGTATGTGGCCTGTTCATCGGTTGGGTGACATCTCCCTACAATCATCGTAGGCCATAGTTAAGAAAACAGACCGCGTTGTAATACGACTTAATACTAATGATAAGATGAAGCGTTATTTAATATAATATTTAAATACCACCTTACATTTTATTTAATGTCCTTCTATCGTGTTTTTCCAAGCCTAATATTTTTTTATAATATTATTTCCAAAAAACCCTTCAATATATTTGCTAGGCTCGGTGATCGAACTCATGATCTAACGCTTAATTACCTCACCGCGGGACACTAAATACTTAGACCATATTTAGTATATCCGTATGAAGGGACCCTTTTTAAGAACAGACCATATAGTTTTTTATTGCAGCTCGAAAAACGTGAACAATGGCTAAACCTATACCTTCACACGTACCTCGTTCCATCGTAGCTACCAGATCGGTATCAGCGTCTTATCTTTTCCTTCCGCAATAGCATTGGTGCTTGTCATTGTCGTGTTTTAGTTTGAGTGGTAAGTTAAGATTGTAAGCTAATGCTTGTGGCATTAGATCGCTACACAATTATTATGTCTAATTTATAAAGAAAAACTTTTTTATTAGTGTCTGTAGGCAAACAAGCGAGTGTGCCACCTGATGGAAAGTCACTATTGCCTATGGACACTTGCACCACAAAAATGCGAAGCCAGTTATTGAAAATTTCATTGTTCTCATTTTAAAAATCATGATATCAGAGAGTGATGTAAGCAGTTTCAGTTTATTGGTTCGTATAAAAAAGGTACGCGAACAGTTATAGATTACTATTCGTCGATATGATGTAGGTGGAACCTCTATGGTGTGTAATGCGCTAAATTAAATAGCGCACAGATACACATCTATTACACAGTCGGTAGAATATACGTAGAAATCCAATGTCTTCGCCAAAGGTACCAAAGGTACGCGAACAGTTATAGATTACTAATCGTCGATGTGATGTGGGTGGAACCTCTTACTACGGTGTGTAATGCACTAAATTAAATAGCACACAGACACACATCTATTACACAGTCGGTAGACTATACGTAGAAATCCTATGTCTTCGCCAAAGGTACCAAAGATACGCGAACAGTTATACATTACTAATCGTCGATGTGATGTGGGTAGAACCTCTTACTGCGGTGTGTAATGCACTAAATTAAATAGCACACAGACACACATCTATTACACAGTCGGTAGAAAAAGAGACTAAGTGGAGACCAAGGAAGTTACATTCTACCCGAAATACTTACACGCGCTTCAAAATCGTTCCGAAGAGTACCATGACATGAGTGGAGTGTGTCTCTTTCTACTAAATGAAGCGCCAATCGCCATATATAAGTGTGGCCATGCGTAGTTTGCAAATTACTACTAAGTAATTCTACTAATTTGAGAAACAGATTTTGCATTGCATAAGTAATTACGTAATAATTAAAATAAGCACATTTTAGAACTCACTATGTTAATTACAATACATTTTATGCTAATGTATCTATCGACGTGTATGAATAAAAGGTATTTAACGATTACCGAATATATAAAAATCTACCATACGAAAGTTTTATTTACACTGGCAATTGCAAGAAAGGGACAACATCCACTCATGTCGTTCTTGTCTTGCTCAGAACATTTTCCCCTCTGTTATGTATGAAACAAATGTCAACTTTATTGAGAACGAAATAAAGTACATTTTTATTTTTCAAATATTGCTTCGTAGTAATTCCAGTTATCGTATATAAGTTCCTTGGTGGAGACTAAGTGGTTCAAGACCACTGGGAAGAGTAGAATTGTCGACAAGGCAAACGCGTACTCTATTACTATTTACTACTATTTTATGAAATTGGGTAATTTGATACTGAGGTGCATCGGCAAAAAGGTGCCAACAATATACCATGTGTGGCCGAACTTTTGCTTTATAAAGCACTCGCGATTGCTTATGGCCAAAATTCGACTAAAGATTAAACATTAAAATCTCTTTTAAGTTTTGACGAATGACTTTAGCCGTTATCTGGAGGCAACACTTCTTATACCTAATTGAAACCAAATTTCAATTACTGCTGCCATCTTCTCAGGTCTAACTCTCTCTTTCTAACACAGCTGCATAAATAGTGATGGGGAGACCTCATAGACAGAGATGTAACGTAAATATTTGTTACAATTGATTAATATGTGCTAGCTATATACCTAATACTTCGTGGCCGTAACGGCGTTAGGCGTGTGTGTGTAGTAATGTATATCCCGTGAATTTAGTGTGTGTGGTGTTTATTTTTATTAATATCTTATATTTCTAGTGCATATTATTTAAAAATATTAGGTTTATACAGTCCTCCACAATGTACAGTTTAACTGTGTCAAATTTCATACGGTGGACGTTTCCGCAATTATCTTAAAAAGGGTCCAAAATGTTTCTTTCTAACATTGATATATAAATTAGGATATGATCAGGCGTGAGGTATCGTCTAGCACGACTGTAAATGTTAGAAGGAGAACATAGTTGTAATGAGCCTAGTCTGTTTTTAGAAAATGAATTGTCTTACTTTTAGAGAGAGAGAAAGGGAGACAGCTAATACGTGTCCTGAAAAGGTAACTTCTAACTAGGTGGTTATTTTTATATCATAAGATAGCAAAGAAGCAGATGGGTCTCCTGGTCGGATAGTGACAGACGTCGGTTGCTGGAGTCGAATATCATGAAAACGTGGACCGAAGATGCTTCCGTGCAATTATTGAATTATATCAAAATAATCCATTGATATGGAACCCAAAACATGAGGATTACTATAAAAAAATAAAAAGATTGATGCATGGACACAAGAATTGGGTAAGGATTTAGAATTGTGTAAAAATAAAATTATTAGTTTATCCCCATCGTCTTGAGTTTTTTCCATTTTTGCTGACCACCGCTATAATAATAATCGCTACAACAGCAGCGGCTGCTGCAATATTAATATCGTCCATATTCGCCAAGAGCTGCGAGCATGCTATGGTAATTTAGTACTATAAAATATTTGATAATTGTATTGAAAATAGTGTCATCTAGGACACGATATGAAAAAGATTTTATTTCTAAAGACTTAAGATCTGGATTCAAGGTTTTTGCCACTACATACGAATATTAAAAATAACCTTTTAATGTCTTAAATATACATTTTTAAACAAGATATTACATTACTATATTTTTTAACTATCTGAATTATAAACATATATTGTTTTGTGGTAAATACGCTTATTTTTCAAAATAACAAAGTGTGGCCAATCTATCAAACAAAAAACAACACAATTACAAATGGCGTCGTCATGGTGTTAAATGTTCATACTCGTGCGCATTTTATTATTGAAATTCAGTTTTTTTGTGTGTATTAGTGTTATTTTCGTTGAGTTTGAACTTTTATTCTCCGGATTGCTTAATCGTGACACAAAACTAATATATTGTGCTATTTATTGTCAGTTAATAAAATCTTAAATTATAATATGAATGTTTTAATTCTGATTATATCACATTATACAGCGTGGCAATCAAACGAAGTTGCAAAAGGACTTGTCAGAGTTACATTTTGTTTGAATGGCACGCTGTATAGTGTTTGATAAATTCCTATTTACTATTAAAATTTCAATAAAAAAGTAGGTACCTATATTAAGCTGTCGAAACAAAATAGTTCTCATGCTATAACATAGATGACGCCAGTAGTACGCCATTATAGATTTAGAAAGTTGCCTATCTATATCTATAGTAATACACATATTTATCTATGGCTGCGAGCTCACTGCGGAAAACTACTTTCGAGGACAGTGATCGTTGTAGGTTCGTTGTACGTCCACACTTGACGCCGAGAACGGCTCCGCTCGTGCTCGGCTTTCCTAGTGTAGACGCACCTTAAGGTTTCCCTGTGTGTAAATAATGTGCTGTGCTCATGATTCACTAATAAAAAATTGAAAGTACACAATGTTTCATTTTGTACTTCTGATACAAAATGTAGGCATCTCATTTAATCACTTCATTTAGCATTCGGTCAGGCCTCTGTCACTCTATGTACTTACGCGCATTTAAATGCCTACAGCCAGCTACATCTTGGCAGATCCCTATCGCAGTGGGATGTCAACAGCGAGCGCGACGCGTGCGTAGGTACTAATCCATATATATAAAAATCAATTGCTGGCCGTTAGTCTCGCTAAAACTCGAGAACGGCTGAACTGATTTGGCTAATTTTTGTTTTGAATTAATTGTTCAAGTCCAGGGAAGGTTTAAAAGGTGAGAAAATATAGAAAAAAATAAGAGTAGTTAAAAAGGCAGAACAACATTTGGCGGGCCAGCTAGTATTAATTAAATTAATGAGGTCCTCCGGCAATTTATCTGCTGTGCTCGTTTTGAAAAAATTAGAGACTACATTTACTGATAATTTTGAACAAAATATGACAGAGAAGCCGGGCAGAAATTTAAAAATATACTTACCTATATTAAAATAATATTGTTTCGCCAAGAATTTTTTTGAGGTTTTTTCAATATTTTTCATAATTTTCTGGGCCGATTTGGTTTAAATTTTCAGAAAGTCTAAGTTGAGTGGAATCCAATCGAATGCCATCAACGACGTTTCTATCGGTCCAGCCGTTCAAAACTTATGTTTTGAACGGCTGGACCGATAGAAACGTCGTCCACGTCGTCGGCAAAACAAGACATACACACATACACACACACACACACACACACACACACACACACACACACATACACACACACACACACACATACATACAGACATACATACTGACGTCATCCTGAAAATAGTCGGAAAAGGTTCCTAGGACCTCAAAACGTGAAGATCTGGTGAAAACTCGATTTTTGAAAATCGGGGCAAAATCAGTAACTTCCTTATTTACACACCTACGTAGCGGTTAGTTAGCGGCGGTAAGTTAAAACATGTACAGTGTCAGATCAAATTTTTAATAAATAATATCATACAATAACACTAAGTACAATTATCGCATAAGCAATTAAATCTATATAATATTTATTGTCTAGAAGCAACGATTACGCCTTTCGTTTTTAACACGATGGAAATCACTGCCCATTTCGCCACACCAGAAACTCATGAATTGTAGTGAACCCAAGAGTATGTTGACCTTTGTTCTTTGATTTCTGGTTAGGGCACCGGCGCAATATGGAGATAGTTACGGAAAGGAATGATGAAAGTTAATGTATGCGAGTTATAACGTAACAACTTGTCGTAGCAGAAAATTTTAATAGGCATGGTCAGGCCCGGCAGCTCGACTTTCATAGAATACACTAGAAATGGAATCAATGTCCCTGTTCTGTTTCTAAATAAACATAAACGCCTATACATTAATCGCCAAAGTTTCAGTGTATTTACCCGACTGCAGGAGGGTAATTTGGTATTTTTATTATTATTTACTTTTGAAGAATGAAAGTCACGTATAAAATTTGAATATTATAGTAGTCCCGTGTTGATCTTGGAAACCTTTAAAGAATAGACTACCTACCATTCCGACAGGTAATTCGTAAAAGGGAATTCGTAGTCGATTGACTATAGGTACAAATCACTATACCATCGTAGACTTCGGCGACGTCCTATCCGGGTGTATAAACCTTACACTGGGAAGGGTTGCATAAATCTAAAATTTTTAAATAAAAAGCGTTAGAAATACGTTAAATTAATAAAAATAAACGTTACACACACTATATTTATATGACATACACGATATTATACACACATGTATACCGTTTTTTAACCAACGCAAATCGAGGGGTGTGAAGGGGTGATGAATTAAAATTCATGGATTGTTTTATATGTACCTACATCGATTATAGAACTAATTTTAATGGTGTGGTTATTCATTATTACCATGATTCTAAACTACTGGGCTTGTTTCTTTCTTTTTAGTTTTCTTTTAAGGCAATGAATCTTTTTTCAAGATGCAGTCTGGTTTTTTGTTTTCAATATATTTTTTTATTATTGCAAACCTTTTTCAATGAACCATATAAGCTTTGAGTGTAAGGATATTTTCTTTTTTTTATTAATAATAAACTAAAAAGTCAAGTGATTTTTTTCTCTAAAAAAAGTTGTTATTATTACCTCTTGATTACTTTTTCTAACATGTCGACATCTTTTTAGAAAATTAGTAAATTTGAAAATTTATATCATTTTAAAAACATTACCTTTTTTACGTTGAAGATTAATTTTGTATGACAAAATTGCAGCTTTTCACAATAACCTACCGTTAAGTGAAATATAGGAAAAAATTATTAATATACAATATACATGTCGATAAAACGCACACTGTACGAAATATTTTCAAAAAATTACAAAAACCTGAGAAAGAAAGTTACCTACTGATTTTGCGCCGATGTTCAAAAATCGAGTTTTCACCAGATCTCCACGTTTTGAGGTCCTAGAAACCTTTTCCAATTATTTTTACTATGACGTTAGCATGTCTGTATGTGTGTATGTGTGTATGTATACATCTCATAACTTTTGAATGGCTAGACGACATAGTAATCCACTCGCGGGCGAAGCTGCGCGGGTCAGCTAGTAATATTATACAAAGATTGTTGAAACCAAAAATACCAATTTTAGTTTTTCTAAGGCTATAACTTTTGAACACGATTTTATCGATTTTTATTGTTCAAACAGCACTAACGGCAATTTTAGCAAGCTACAAAACAAAATCATGTGGTTCAAAGATCTCAAAGGTATGTTGTAAAACAATTTCTTCCAAATTTTTCGCACACGGTAACTCCTGAAAGAATGGTGGCCGGGTCTATTGCTCTGAAACTAGCTATGACGTGACAGACATTACAAATATTATATAATATAATAAATATAAACTAACCCGTGCAGCTGTCAAACAGCGATAACGGCGTAAGCAACTCGGAATGGAAACGTTTTTCTTGAACAGATTTGGAGGTAGACGAAAACATTTTTTTACAAATAAGGATCAAATTCGCAGTCCCTTGGCTGATTATGATTGCCCTGGTAGTAGCGTCGTTTAGTTGCGCCGTTTTTATTCGGTGGAAGGATAGCCCCAGCCATGTTTAAGATGACAATACAGTTATACACATTTGCATCACCTTGGGTTGGTGCCTTTGGTGCCTTTTTTGCAAAAATGTTCTTTAGTTAAATGTGTAATTTAGTCAAATATGTACTTAAGTCAAATGAGGGATGAGTATATTATGGCAGACAAAGAAAACTGTAAGCTTGACTGTATAAAATATAAGGCGTTACAATAGGCCTATGTAAGGCGTTCCAATGTTTTGTAGTGACTTCAGTTAAACACTGTTTAAAGCCCTACAAGAGACAAGGCTAGATGTCAAAGTCAACTTGTTATCAAATCCACTCTAAAAAGTTCCTTTCTTGATAAAAGTGCTTCACCGTCCAAAGTATTGTTGAATATGAGAAATGCTGTGGTCAAATACGAATAATTATTCTGCTGGGATGGCAATCGCGAACAAAGTCGCGGGTGCAGCTAGTATGCATTAAAATACATTAAACTAGTTAAACAAACATTACACAAAACTTTTAATAAACGACTATTTTTTTATAATATAAAAATATAATTAAAAACCACATAGTAAACTCAATAAACCTCGATAGAATTAATGTAGAAATAAATATCTGTATACTGTATAATTAATACGTAAACGAAATACTTTGTTAGATACAAAGTTTCTCGTTCACGTTTTTAAAATAATTGCGTGAGCGGTGGAGTATAAAATTAGGCACACTTAAAGGTTATATTGCAGAGGACTGCAGAAACCTACTTTTTTTAAAATAATTGATAACATTAGATGTTTGTGTTGACCACTCATCCATTGAGGCAGATCACTAATTATAGAATTTTTCTGTTTTAAGCGTGTCAAAAACATTGTAAGTGGTAGCATAACTAAAGACACGTTTGCTTTCGTTCTGTATAAAATAATTTGCATTTAATTAGATTTTCACATTATACTGAGTTTATTTGTGCATATAAAGATCTAGTACCGTACTATATGGTACTAGATTTACACATATCGTACACGTGGTGTTTAATTTTAGTACCGAATTTGTTCTTAAGTAGTGTTTTTTTAATAAATTCCTTATTAATCTAATCTAATGTAGTGTTAACAACAGTTAATTGACGCTAGTTTACTTAACAACGTAAAATGTTTTTATCAGCTTTAAGTTCATATCAATATTTCGCAAACTACTTTCAAGTTTCTGTGGCATAGTTAGATAACTGTTGCTGATTAGCCACCAAGTTCTAAACATACCAGCGGGTCTAGACAAGTGGCATAAACGCTAGGAGAATAGAAAGATAAATGTACGGACTTGACGTAAGCGTTCGATTACGCTTATGTCAAATCCATACATTTATCTTTCTATTCTCCGAACGTTTATGTCACTTGGCTAGACCCGCAGGGTTCTTATCTCACTTAGATTGTATAGACACGGTACACATGCTACTTTTAGCACCCAAAATGCGCATTTTAGCGACTGCATCGATGCTGCATCGCGTTTTAAGGTGAACGCACACTTATCCGAGCCGAACGCGTCGAACGAAACGAATTTTAGAGTTTGTGTATAAAATCTCATGAATTCGACGTTGATTTGACCCGGGTAAGTATGCGAGGTTTCATACGATTTCATATACAGAATTCTAAAATTCGTTTCGTTCGACTCGTTCGGCGCGTTCGGCTCAGATAAGTGCGCGTTCACCTTTAGCGGACGAACGCGGAACTGC